>CM044322.1:9790000-12190000 GCA_024291935.2 Okapia johnstoni | reverse complement strand
ATCGACTCATTTGAAAAGACCCTGATGCTGGGAAAGATTGAAGGCAGGAGGAGAAGGGGATGACAGAGGATGCGATGGTTGCATGGCATCACCGACTCGATGGACGTGAGTTTGAGTAAACTCCGGGAGTTGATGGTGGACAGGGAAGCCTGGCATGCTGCAGTGTATGGGGTCACAAAGATTCAGACATGACTGAGCCACTGAAGTGAACTGAACTGAAATCACTACAGATGGTGACTGCAGCCATGAAATTAAAAGATGCTTGCTTCTTGGAAGACAAGCAATGGCAAACCTAGACAGCATATTAAAAAGCAACGACATTACTTTGCCAACAAGATCCATATAGTCAAAGCTGTGGTTTTTCCAGTACTTATGTATGTATGTGAGAGTTGGACCATAAAGAAAGCTGAGCGCTGAAGAATTGATGCTTTTAAACTGTGGTGTTGGAGAAGATTCCTGGGAATCTCTTGGATTGCAAAGGAGATCAAACCAGTCAATCCTAAAGGAAATCAGTTCTGAATAGCTATTAGAAGGACTGATTCTGCAGCTAAAGCTCCAATACTTTGGTCACCTGATGTTAAGAACTGAGTTATTGGAAAGACTCTGATGCTGGGTAAGATTGAAAGCGGAGGAGAAGTGGATGACAGAGGATGAGACGGTTGGATGGGATCACCAACTCAATGGACATGAGTTTGAGTAAGCTCTGGGAGTTGGTGATGGACAGGGAAGCCTGGCGTGCTGCAGTCCCTGGGGTCACAAAAAGTTGGACATGACTAAGTGACTTAACTGAACTAATAGCTTTAAGGTGTACAACATGGTAATTTGGCTCCATACATCATGAAATGATTACCGCATAGGTTTAGTGAGCACTCATCATCTCATATAGAAATAACATCAAAGAAATAGGAAAAAAAAATTTTCCATATGATGAAAACGTTTAGGATTTATTATGTTTTAATATAAAATTAATATACTATGCAACATTAAAATCATTTATTGAAACTTGTTCTTTGGTTGCCTTCTGGAGTCTAAACAAGCCCACAGTTGAACAGTGGAATAAAATAAAAAGGAATATAAATAAATTAGAAGAAATTATGAAACATGGCTGGTACATTAAAAGAAAAAGAATTAAATTTAGTTAGTTAAAAACATATTGGAACTTCCCTGATGGTCTAGCGGTTAAGATTCCAAATTTCCTCTGTAGCAGGTATGGTTTTGACCCCTGGTCAGGGAACTGAGATATCCCTCATGCCTCATGGCACATGGCTTAAAAAAAAAAAAAAGAAAAAATAATCAGTGATCACTGACTAATTAGGTCAGATTCACCATATAGTCCATCAATTTGTTTTCTCCATTTTATTATGCTATTAATATAAAAACAATAACAAAACTTGAATGGAGAGGAAATTATTACAGGCAAAACATGGAAATACATACACAAGCAATACCCAATACCTACATGACCTAGATTGCAAAATGCTGGAAGATACTGATGATGTAGTCTCTTTATATTCCTCACTTGCCCTGCAGACCAAAAGAATAGTTCACTTGGGATATATCCTAAATCTCCTTTTTGATGGAATATTTGAGGAATGTCAGGAGAGACTCTCTTATCTTTATTGAACTCAAAGGGAATATATTTTGTGTTTTTTTATAAAGATATCAAAATATTAAGAACTCTAAGAAAAAAGTATCAAGCAAAAATAGTTTTTACCATTGTTTCTTGTATATTTTATTCAAGATAAAATTAAGAATAATTGTCAAACATCATTCCTACTTCTTTCTTAGCTCTCTGTCTGTGAGATTGCTTTCCTTATTGGAAAGATTTTTTGTTTTTTCCAACCTGTTATAACTTTTCTTTCTCATTTGGGATTCTGAGAGGCAGACCTCTTCTTTTCTCCCATAGAAATATTAGATCAACCAGTGACATCTTGCTGTTCTCCTCTTCTTCCACGTGAAAGAAGAAACTTGTGTGGAAAATGGCCAAGACCATTGCTATAGATGCACTCGATGGAATTTTCTAAGGCTCTTCTCTCTCAGTGCGGAGATGTGGAGAACAGACATTCCTGAGTAGTAAGTAATGTTGTGAAGTAACTCGTGTTCGCTTCCAGCCACTGCTCACATTGCCTTGATCTGTCCTCCAGGAGGGAAGTTTTATTCATTCATCCATCCATTTATTTATTTATTTTTAATTTTCACTGAAGCATAGTTGATTTACAGTGTTGGGTTAGTTTCTGTTGTATAGCAACCTGAATTTGTTATGCAAATACATATATCTACACTTTTTAATTTTTTATATTTTTATTTCATTGTTTTTCAAATTCTTTTCCCATTTGGGTTGTTACACAATATTGAGCAGAGTTCCTTATGCTCTACAGTAGGTCCTTGTTGGTTATCCATTTTAAATATAGCAGTATGTATGTGGACTGATGTGACAATCCCAAACTTCCTAATTATCCTTCCCCCATCCCTTCCCCTGGTAACCATAAGTTTGTTCTCTAAATCTGTGCATCCACTCTTTTTTTATTCTTTTCCCATGTAGATCATAACAGAGTATTGAGGAGAGTTCCCTGTGTTATACAGAGGTACTTATTCATTGTCTGTTTTATGTATTATTATAGTGTGAATATGTCAATCCTAATTGAAGTTTTGAAAGTAACATTTCTGTCCCTCTGCACTAACCCTTCAGGACAAGCTGCTTTTCTGAGTGGCTGACATATACCAGTTGGGCACCTACAACATTTTTCCAATCACGTGATCATACTGTTAAAGGCAGGTACCTAGTGTTGGCTATGTCTTTATTTCTACTGTTACTACCTGGTCCAGCTCCTTACTTCTCAGATGGAATACTTTAACATTCTATAAATGAAGAAGTATGAGTATTCAAGGACATATAGATCAGGGAGTGCTTTGAAATGAGAGCAGATTTTGGATTCCTTCAGCCTAAGTCCTTAGGGCAGAAGAAACAGCGGAGTTGAACAGAGAAGAGGGAGGCACTGGCAGAGATGAAACTTAAAAAATAAAATTATCTATTTGGCTGCACCAGATCAAAATCTTTAGTTGTGGCACTGGAACTCTTAGTTGCAGCATGTGGGATCTAGTCCCCTGACCAGGGATCAAACCTTGGCCCCTTGCATTGGGAGCTCAGAATCTTAGCTACTGGACCACTAGGGAAGTCCCAGCCCAGGTGAAACTTGTGTGTAGTCATTAATATCTTTCATTCTAATTCCTTTGTTCTACTTTTTATTACCTACAATGACTTTTCAAAGAAGGGGCCACCTGTGGATTACATTGGTTACTTGTAAAAGTGAAGAGATTGATGAGAATGAGTGCATGTCCTTATTTACTTATTTTCAGGTCTATTCCTCTTTCCTTAATGAGAGATGAGATTAAACTGCGTGGTCCCAGTGGATATCTGAAAGAATAAATACTACTGAAGTTGAGGGGATAATAATGAATAGGAGTTTCAGTTCAGTTCAGTTCAGTTCAGTCGCTCAGCCGTGTCCAACTCTTTGCAACTCCATGAACAGCAGCACGCCAGGCCTCCCTGTCCATCAACAACTACCAGAGCTTACCCAAACTCATGTCCAGCAAGTCAGTGATGCCATCCAGCCATCTCATCCTCTGGCGTCCGCTTCTCCTCCTGCCCCAATCTTTCCCATCATCAGGGTCTTTTCCAATGAGTCAGCTCTTCGCATGAGGTGGCCAAAGTATTGGAGTTTCAGCTTCAGCATCAGTCCTTCCAATGAACACCCAGGGCTGATTTCCTTTAGGACGAACTGGTTGGATCTCCTTGCAGTCCAAGGGACTCTCAAGAGTCTTCTAATCAACTATGCTGTTTCAAGGCTGGACACGGTTATTACGCAGTCGTTTTCTGAAGGGCATACAAGGTTATTCACACCATTGCCTCTTGATTACCTACTCTCCCTAGCCCCTGGTTGTTGTATTTTAACCAATATCCACATTGGACACACATAAGACTGGAGATTTTTAGTGCAATATAAGTGCTTTGAAATAACTAGTTTCCAGCAATGTGAACATAAATTACCCAGGATGTGAACTTTGTTTCAAACATATAATGAATCAATTTGTCATTATAATGTCACTAGGCACCTAATATTTATATTTTCACAATTTTAGGTCTTGTCATTTATGTTGAATGGATAGAAAATATATATTGCTTAGGTTGACTGTGTGTATATAGGTAAATTATTGGATGCAAAGGTAGGATAAAATTAAAACAATTTGGGCCATACTTATAGATTCCTTTTCTTTGGAAATATTCACCTTTGTTCTGTAGAGAAGCAAAATTTGCCACCCCAAAATGTCTTGTCAGTATGGATAATATTTTGAGCTGAAAATAATCAAGGCCAAAAAACAGAAAGAAACTTAGATCTTCCCTCTAACTGCTTAGAAGAATTTAGAAAGAAGGCCTGTTCCTCAAATAGAGCTACCACCAGATATATTTGCAAAGAGTTGGTTAAATGGGCTTCCCTGGGGGCTCAGTGGTAAAGAACCTGCCTGCCAATGCAGGAGATGCAGATTCCATCCCTGGGTCATGAAGATCTCCTGCAGAAAGAAATAGCCACGCACTCCAGTATTTTTGCCAGGGAAATCCCATGGACAGAGGAGCGTGGTGGGCTAGAGTCTATGGGGTTGCAAAAGAATTGGATGTGACTTAGTGAACAAGCACTGCCACCACCAACATGGACTAAATATGGTGGGGGAGACTTTAGGTAGCGCCTGGACATCAGAGTCCACTCTGTGTCTCATTGTCTCCCATGGCTCAGTGTGCATTTGTTTACCAAACATTTGTTTGTCCACCTCCATGTAAATTACCTTCCTCCTACTTGAGGTTTCAAACGACTACTCTCTACTTCCTGTTTTGTATTTAGCTGAAGGTAGTATTTAGGTGACTTGCTTAGCCATTTTAGTAACTTGCTCAGTCTTGGGGTATCTTTCCCATAAATACATCTTATTAAACTTGTTAATCTGTCTCCTGTCTTTTAAAAAAAATTATTTCATAGATTGATTTTATTTTTGACTGTGCTGGGTCTTCATTGCTTTGTGCAGGCCTTTTCTGGTTGCAGTGTGTGAGTTTCTCCATGTGGTGACTTCTCTTATTGCAGAGCACGGTCCTAGTTGCTCCAAGACATGTGGGATCTTTCCAGGACCAGGGATCAAACCCATGTTCCCTGCAATGGTAGGCAGATTCTTATCCACTGCACCATCAGGGAAGTCGTTGTTTTATGTCATTTTAATTTTTAGACCTGCAAAAAGAACCTAAAGAGAGAAGAATTTCTCCCTCTCTGACAATTTAAAAGTTCATGAATTATACCAATCCACCCCTGGATCCAGATTGCCTGGCCCACTTAAGGAGGAAAATAACCAAGCTGATGAAAATTGCTTCCGCAGTCAAAGTACATCAAGAAAGGGTCAGAGCTGTGTTTATCTATTAACGCAAAAGACACTACGTAATTAACTTACTTTCTACATTCTCTTAAACACATGAGTTGCTAAAGTTGATTGAGTTGCAGTCATCTGGGGGAATTAGGAGTTGGTGAGGACAATTGTCCAGATCCTAGCTGTGACAACAGAGAAAGCACAGCCCAGCGTCCTGGTTTCCATTGGTGCACAAAGTGAATAGAAGAGTACAGGCTTTTCCCTCACCTGCTCCTTCAAATAGCTTTTTCCCCCATGAATTTTTTTAAGACTTAAAAAAATTGCAGGGTTGAGGAGGGAAGAATTGGAAGTTTGGGATTAGCAGATGCAAACTATTATATATAGGACAGGTAAACAACCAGGTCCTATTGTATAGCTCAAGGAACTATACTCAACATCCTGTGATAAACCATAATGGAAAATAATATGAAAAAGAATGTATATACATGTATAACTGAATCATTTTGCCTTAACGCAGAAATTAATACCACACTCTAAATCAACTATACTTTAATATTATTTAAAATAAATTTTAAAATAAAGTTAAAAAGAAACAAATTGCAAGCTGTTTTATATTTGCCTCTAAATACACATTTTAAATTTCTGCTTTTTTTTCAACAATTAAAAATGGCAAAATCTCCTAAAGCCATCTGTTTCTCACTCACTCCTTACCTGACTTGATACACTTGCCCTGACTGTGTGAATCTTTACCAGCTTCCCATATGATATGTTGTGCCAAGATGCAACTCTATAGCATGAATTGTGTGTCTTAATACTTGACTTAAATTTTATTGAGGAAAACTTTGCTTATTTGTTAGTGACAACCACTATTCTAAAGTTCTTCTATAGTTACAGTCTGTAATGCTCCATATCGCTTGAGGAATTCTATAGTTTTTCCTGGGTTGACTGATTTTTTTCTGCTTTTTTAAAAAAATTTTTTTTAAAGAATGAGAAATTTGCTTTAATTCTGTTTTAAAATGAGTTGATTTTTGTGACAGTGATTAAAAAACGACATGTTTGTGAAATATAAGCTGAGAATTTTAAATAATTTTGTTGCAGTATTGTGATTTATAAGAAATATTTATATTTGGTCATATATGTGTGTGAGTGCTGTGTACTCAGTCATTTCAGTCATGTCTGACTCTGTGATCCCATGGGCCATAGCTTGCCAGGCTCCTCTGTCCATGGGATTCTCTAGGCAAGAATACTGGAGTAGATTGCCATTCCCTTCTCCAGGGGCTCTTCCTGACACAGGGATCGAACCCTGGTCATATATATATATTTGGTTAAATGTATTTCTCATATATATTTTGTTTTCATCTGTAGTTTCCGACTCGTAGTTCCCAAAACCTTTGAAATTTCCTGAAAAATGAGAGTATCTTTGGGAGCATCTTTGTTATAATAATTGCTCTCTTGTGCTCAGTTCCTGAAAATGCTTCTTTGACCCGAAGGTGAAATGGGTAAAATGGGTGTCTTGCTATTCGCAACAAGCTCTAAATAAGCATTTTAAATTTGTTCTTTTTTTTCTCTAACAATTAAAATTTAAAAATCTCTGAAAGCCATCTGTTCCTCACTCATTCCTCATCCGGTGGTAACAAGTTCTTGTAAGCACACTTCCATGTACCGCTGTGTCTGGCGCCATGTTCCACAGGTACA
Source organism: Okapia johnstoni (assembly GCA_024291935.2). Lineage (NCBI taxonomy): Eukaryota > Metazoa > Chordata > Mammalia > Artiodactyla > Giraffidae > Okapia > Okapia johnstoni. Next base: position 12,182,902 of record CM044322.1, on the reverse strand, counting down.
CGGCCTCCTTGTGTGGCACCCCCTTCCCACTCCTTACCACTCTATGTTTCTCCTCGTCTGGCTCGTTCATATCCTCTAACATCCTTTGTAATAAATCAGTGAATGAGTGAGTAAATGGACTTTCTTGAATCTTGTGAGTCACTCTAACAAGCTAATTAAACCCAAGGATGGGGTCGTAGGAACCTTTGATTTATTACCAATTGGTCAGAAGCACAGGTAACCAGTTGGACTGAGGCTGACATCTGAAGTGGAGGGGGGTACTGTGGAACTGAGCTCTTTACCAGCGGAATCTGATTCCATCTCCACTTAGATAGTGCCAGAAGTGAATCGAGTTCTTGGACACTTTGCTGGCATCTGAGAATTGCTCGTTGGTGTGGGAGAGCCCCCCAACCTCCACCCGGCCCACACACAGATAGCAACTGAGTCCAGGAACAAAATTTATTTATGCAGCAATATATTAATTTTCTACAGAAGTCTAGGAAGATAGTTCTGAAAACCATAAGGAAACATTAGATGAATAGAAGGAAATAAAATGAGAAGAATCAGAGCTGTCCTGGATGAATTTCATTGGAATGCTTTGTCAAAGATCTCTCTCGAGCTATAGGAGCTTCAAGGACGACAAGAAGGCTGGTGAAGTGACACCCCCTGCTGACCTGTGAGAGAATGCTATGTCATTTCCCTGCGTTTACCCTGACAGGCCTTTTTCCTGGAGATGATGGTGATGGAGGACACATTATGTTCCATCCTCTCAGGTTACAATGAAAATCAGTAATTTCAGGAAAGTTTAGAGGTTGATTTGGGACCTTTGATCCTTTATTCTGATACTCTGATGATTTATTCTGATCCTTTACTCTTAGAGTCTATGACACCGAAACTGTCCTGTAATTTGGCTTGTTCTAGCCAGGAATGTGCTGTCTTGGAATTTTACTACATTGACAGCTCTAGATAAGCCTAAATCATTTAGGCCAATTTTATTAGATCAGTTTTACAGAACAAGAAACTAACTTTAGCAAATAATATAGATAAAATGGTATAGTGCCAAGTCTAGAGAAACTAGTTTTCCATTTGTTGTTTTTTCTTTATTACTTAGACTATCTAGATTAGTGTGGTTGGTACTCACTGATGTCTCCATAAGACCTAAAAATCTTTCTATTTTCCAACACCTAAAAGTGCCTATTTTCCAAAGGCCCTCTTACTAGCTACTTCCATAGAAGAATGTCTTAATAATTCTTAATAACTTTTATTAAGTTATAATAATCCTTCTTAATAACTCTTGCCTTAGAATTTGAGCAGGCTTTGGGTTTTCTTTTAATGGTTCCAGACATGAGGTCATTTTTTATACTTTAAAATTCTTCATTTAATACTCCAGCACCCCAAAAGTTAGTGATCTGCATTATGCACCACAAAATAGCAAATTTTGTGGACTAGAATCTAATTCTAAGCTTGAATACATTTCTTGAGGATAGGAACTGGGTCTTCCTAAAATTTCTGTAACACCAAGTAGGCACTATTCTCTTTAAAATCCTTGGTTAATTGTTTTGCCAATGGGAGAAATTGGTGCTAAGACTGGGGAAATTTCATTCTGCTTACAGTCCCACAAAAATGTTGACTTATTACCGTTTACCAGTGCATATCATTTAAAAGTATGTACTTTAGATCTCAAGTTACTGAGGGCAATACAACAAAGCTACAGTAATCAAAATAGCATGGTACTGGCACAAAAACAGACATACAGATTAATGGAACAGAATGGAGAGGCAGAAATAAATCCACACAGATAGTCAGTTAATCCCCAACAAAGGAAGCAAGAATATACAGTGGAGAAAAGAAAACCTCTACAGCAATTGGTGTTGAGAAAATTGTACAGCAACATGCAAAAGAATCAAACAAGATTACTTTCTTATTCCATAAAAATAAAACTCAAACTGGCATAAAAATAAACTCAAACTGGATTTAAGATTTAAAACCGTAAAGCTAATGGAAGAAAACACAGGCAGCACATTATTTGCTGTTGATCTTAGCAATAGTTTTTTGAATATATATCTTCAGGCAAGGGAAATAAAACCGAAAATGTTAGAAATGGGATTATGTCAAACTAAAAAGCTTTCATACAGTGAAGGAAACTATCAACAAAACAAAAAGGCTGCTTATCAAATGGGAGATTTTTGCAAGTGATGTATGCAATAAGGGGTTCATATCCAAAATATACAGAAAACTCATACAATTCAACATCAAAATAACAAATGACCTGATTAAATAATGGGTAAAAAGAATGAATAGACATTTTTCCAAAGAAGACACACGGATGACCAACAGGTACATGAAAGATGGTCAGCATTACTAATCATTAGGAAATGCAAATCAAAACCACAATGAGATATCACCTTACACCTGTCATAATGATTATTATCAAAAAGATAACAAATCACAAGTATTGATGAAGACGTGGAGAAAAGAAAACTCTTGTACACTGTTGGTGGGTGTGCAGCCACTAAGGAAAGCAGTATGAAAGTTCCTAAAAAAACTAGTTTGCTGTAGTCCCATTTGTTTATTTTTGCTATTGTTTCCCTTACCTGAGGAGATATATCCAAAAAAGTATTGCTAAGGCTAATGCCAAAGAATCAATCCAGCCAGTCTATTCCTGGATATTCATCCAAAGGGAAAAAAAAATTAATTCTAAATGATACATGCAACACTAGATTCACTACAGCTTTATTTATAATAGCCAAGATATGGAAAGTACCTAAGTGGCCATCAGTAGACAAATGCATAAAGAAGATGTAGACTATATAGTTTCAGCCATGAAAAAAAATAGTCTTGCCATTTGTGAAAACCTGATAGATAGATCTACAAGGTATTATCCTAAGTGAAACAGGTTTAACAGAGAAAGACAAATACTGCGTGATCTCACTTACACGTGGAATCTAAAAAACAAAACAAATGAACAAACATAGCTAAACAGAAACAGAATCGTAGGTGCAAAGAGCAAGCAAGTGGTCGCCAGAAGGGAGGCGGGGTGGGGAGACGAGAGAAACAGGTAAGGGAGATTAAGAGGTACAAACTTCCCATTACAAAATGACTGATGGTTATAAAATGTACATTATGGGAAATATAGTCAATAATTATACAATATCTTTGTATAGTGACAGGTGGTAACTAGACTTAACACGGTGATCATTTTGAAATGTACAGAAATATTGAATCACTATGTTGCATACTAGGATCAAATATAGTGTTGTAGGTCAATTGTAAGGCAAAAACAAACAAAACTCCTAGATAAATAGATCAGATATATGCCTGTTAATGCAGGAGACACAGAAGACCTGGGCTTGATCCCTGGGTCAGGAAGAAACCCTGGAGGAGAAAATGGAAACCCACTCTAGTGTTCTTGCCTGGGAAATCCTGTGGACAGAGGAGCCTGGTGGGCTGCAGTCCATGGGGTTGCAAAGAGCTGGACACGACTAAGCATTAATACACATAGTTACCAAAGGTTGGGGGTAGGAGGTGGGAGAATTGGATGAAGGTGGTCAAAAAGTATAAAGTTCCAGTTATAAGATAAACAAGTACTACGGATATAATGTACAATATGATAAATATTATTAACACCACTGTATGTTATATGACATTTAAGGGAGCAAATCCTAAGAGCTCTCATCACAAGGGAAAAAAAAATCTGTATTTTTTCTATTTCTTTAATTTTGAATCCACATGAGATGATGAATATTCTCTACACTTTTCGTGATAATCATTTCGGGATGTATGTGAGTCAAATCATTATGCTGTACACTTCAAATTTACACAGTGCTGTATGTCCATTTTCTCAATGAAACTGTAAGGGAACAGAGTTACTGAGAGCATTTACTGTATGTATTTTGTTTAAAAGTATTATATTCTTCCACTTTGACACATTTAAATTTCTCATTGAAGTAAAAATGATGTCACATTCAGATTTAAAATAACTCAGTGCTTAGAATAGGGGCTGGCAGGTAGGAAAAGACCATAAACATCAGCTATTATCAGATGTTCTAAAGCAATAGTACTTAGGGGTCCCCAAAATCCTATTAAGAAGTCCACAGGGAAAAACATTTTCATAACAATGCTAGGGTATTAATTGCTCATTATTCATTTAACCATTGCTGTGTTTAGTCACTAAGTTGGATCTGACTCTTTTGCAACCCCTGGACTGAAACCTGCCAGGCTCCTCTGTCCGTGGGATTTCTCAGGCAAGAAGACTGAAGTGGGTTGCCATTTCCTTCTCCAGGGGATCTTCCTGACCAAGGATCAAACCTGCATCTGGTGTGTGGCTGGTGGATTCTTTACTGCTGAGCCACCAGGGAAGTCCTATGTAGCCATTACTAGAAGTCACTGTAGTCTTCACTGCTAGTACTAGTACTCACTATAGTCACTGAATCCTTTACTACCATACAATCTCAGTTAAAAAAAAAAAGTCAGGGTTACTTAAAAATGTCCTTTATGAAGTAGTAAAATATAATAATTTTGTTATTAATAAGCATCAACTTTTGAGTATATTCCTTTTTAATATTCTGTGTGATATAAACAGAATACATAAAACACTTCTATTCCCTGCATATGATGATGTCTCAAGGAAAAAGCATGCGTATAGTTGTCTGAGTTTTGAGCTAATATAGTCACATTTTTTTATAAACTACCATTTTTAATTGAAAGGCCCACTGACTGACAGATTACGGTTATTTTGACTTTAATTTTTGGCATTCACTCTCTCAAAAGTGAATGAAGCAAGACTGTCACTTCAAGGAAAACAGCTAACAGTGTTTGTTGACAATAACATTTGAAGTTTCATATGAAAATCAGAATTTTGGAAAACTTATATCCAGCACTGTGAACTTGACAGTTTCCAAATACCTAAACACTTTTTTGATGAGATAGGTAGTAATATTAACAAATGTGACCTTTCATTTTCTATAATGAAGTATGCCAATGTTTTAAAGAGTGTGTGACTCAATCAACCAATATTTTCCAAAGACAAACACATTTGCCACAAAATCATGCATGAGTAAAAAAAATCTATTTAAACAAAAGACAAGCCAATGAATTTGAACATAAAAATAAGTACCAAAAGTTTATTGGTCTTTGGTTTCAGAGTCCACATTTCAACTCACATTTAAGAAACTACCACTTGTTATGTTGTGGTGTGGTAGCAAAGGTGATTGTTCAATTTCATTTATTTCTGTGTTTTTGGCTGCGCTGGGTCTTTGTTGATGCACATGAAATTTCTCTAGTTATGGTGAGTGGGGGCTCTTCTCTAGTGGCAGCGCGCGGGCTTCTCATCGTGGTGGCTTCTCTTCTCGTGAGAGCATGTGCCCTAGAGAGTGGGTTCAGTAGCTGTGGCACAAGGGCTTAGTCGCTCCATGGCATGTGGAATCTTTCCAGAGCAGGGATCGACCCCATATCCCCTGCATTGGCAAGTGGATTCTTAATCACTGTACCACCAGGGAAGTCCAAAGATAATTGTTAAAGAGCTATTAAAATATTTCTCTTTTCCCAATGGCATATCTGAGTGAAGCTGGATTTTCTTTGTATACTTTAACTGAAGCAATATATTGCAATGGACAGACCAGAGACAGTCTAAGAATCTAGACATCCTCTCTTCAGCCAGACAGTACAGAAATTTGCAAAAATGTCCAATAATGCTACTCTTCCCAGTAATTTTCTTTTTTTTTTTTTTTTTTTGGCTGGAGAATCTTATTTGTCCCTAAAATATATCTAGGTTCTTATTAATGAAGCTATTATTCTTATTTTTAGATGAATATGTAGATAATTGTCTTAAATGTTTCTGTTTTAGTGGCAAATGCTTTGGTTTCCTCATATGTAAAATGGGCAAGGTAATATCATCCATTTCACAGGATCATTGTAGGATCAAATAAATGATTGTTCCCTAACAATAGTAAATCACCATAAGAATGTTATTGCCAGTGTTATTATTATTGCCATAACTATCATTGTCATTACTATTTTTTTTCGTGCATGTATGTATTTTTATATCCCCAATTAAATTACAAGCTTTTGGAAGGAAAGTATTGAGTCATTCTTTACTTCAATATTCCTCCTTGGTTACTGGTATGTAATAAAGATTTGAATAAGGCTTATTGAATGCATGAATAAATTTTTACAAAAAGGGCATTAAGGGGGCTGTGGCAATCCACAAATACGTTTTTGTTTTGTTAAGAGAAAAAATACAGGGTGGGAGTCTAGCCATGTGAAGGTTAAGCTGCTCTCATTGAGGGATTGCCTCATAGTGATGAAAATATTCTTACTACTGAAATCTTTGGAGCCACAAGAATTTTTAAAAGATTCCAAGATAAATAATTTATAGCTCCTCAAGGGAGACTGAGGTCAAAATTCTACAGGGAAAGAATGAACCCAAGAAGAAGAGACTTGAGTATGAATCAATATGAAAAATAGAACTATAACAGAAAATGGTGGTTCTGGATTACTTGCTAAGTTGTCTCCGACTCTTGCTACCCCATGGACTGTAACCTGCTAGGCTCACTGTCATGGGATTCTCCAGGCAAGAATATTGGAGTCCTGGACCCCGGAATCGAACCCGGGTCTCCTGCATTGCAGGCAGATTCTTTACCAACTGAGCTGTGAGAGAAGCCCATAATAGAAAATAAGTTTAGTTAAATTTTGGGACAGTAGCTTACCTCTCACACAAAATAATATAAAAGAGATTAAGTCAAAGTTGTCTATATCAGTGGTCCCCAAACCTCTAGGCACCAGGGATTGGTTTCACAGAAGACAATTTTTCTATGGACTGGAGAATGAGGGTAATGCTCTTGGGATGATTTTCATAAGGAGCACACAATCTAGATCCCTCACAGGTGCAGTTCACAAGCTCCTGCAAGTGGTGTCTTCTTCATTGACTAGTAGATTCTTTACCACTAGTGCCACCTGGGAAGCCTGATCTGTATAGTTGAGCTCTTAATATTCAATCAGCTGAATGACTGGCAGGTTATATGAAGAAAAGCTATGACAAACCTAGATAGCATATTAAAAAGCAGAGACTTTACTTCGTCAACAAAGGTCTGTCTAGTCAAAGCTATGGCTTTTCCAGTAGTCACGTATGGATGTGAGAGTTGGACCATAAAGAAAGCTGAGCACGGAAGAATTGATGCTTTTGAACTGTGGTGTTGGAGAAGACTCCTGAGAGTCCCTTGGACTGCAAGGAGATCAAATCAGTCAATCATAAAGGAAATCAACCTTGAATATTCATTGGAAGGACTGTTGCTGAAGCTGAAGCTCCAATATTTTGGCCACCTGATGTGATGAACCAACTAATTAGAAAAGACCTTGATGCTGGAAAGGCAGAAGGCAGCAGGAGAAGGGGACAACAGAGGATGAAATGGTTGGATGGCATGAGTTTGAGCAAGCTCTGGGAGATGGTGAAGGATAGGGAAGACCAGCACGGGGCAGACCATGGGGTTGCAAAGAATCGGACACAACTGAGCGAAAGAACAACAACAATGAAGGATTATAAGGAAACCAATGTTAGATGAATAAATTTTCAGTGCTTTCGGAATTACAAGAGATTCTCTTAAATTTCTAATAAGAAAATACCATCTTGAGTTAATATAACTAAAATTAAATTCTGATCTAATGAGAATATTCAAGGTTAAGAACAGACTTATAAGAAAATGAGTACAGCATCATATATGTGTATGTAAGTGGGAATAGAGAAGAGCAAATGGACCTCATAAACACGGATCAAATGAGTATGATCCAACCAGAGGATGCACCCAAGAGGATAATATCCTGCCTGTCTCCTTCTCATTGCCTTTTCTCAAACGTTATAGCTGGACCTTTTTGACACCTATGGGCACTGCTTGGCTCTGCTTCAGACTCTGGAACCAAATCAAGGAAAACATAATAAGCACTAAAATAATACTTTGTTAGCTCTGCTGCTGCTGCTGCTAAGTCGCTTCAGTCGTATTCGACTCTGTGCGGCCCCATAGACAGCAGCCCACCACGCTCCGTCGTCCCTGGGATTCTCCAGGCAAGAACACTGGAGTGGGTTGCCATTTCCTTCTCCAGTGCATGAAAGGGAAAAGTGAAAGTGAAGTTGCTCAGTCGTGTCTGACTCTTAGCGACCCCATGGACTTCAGCCCACCAGGCTCCTCCGTCCATGGGATTTTCCAGGCGAGAGTACTGGAGTGGGGTGCCATTGCCTTCTCCGTTTGTTAGCTCAGCTTCCAGCAAAAAATGTTGCTAATCTCTCTCTGACTTTGAGACTTACCTAATTCTCATCCTCTGCCTCTTGCTATGGTTGAAGTGGGCCCCTCCTTTGTTTCCTCTATAGCTAAGCCCTGGCTGAGTTGGGGTCTTATACAGTAACATGTTACTTTTCACCACTTACCTGTCACAAACATATAACTGATTCTTCGAAATCTAGGGTCTTTTTGCCTTCTACACAATATGGGGAAATAAATTGCAAAACTGTACACAAGGTACATTGAAAAAGCACCTAAAATATTATAAATTTGCTTTTCTGCCTGTTGAGGAAAGAATAGACTTTCCGTGGTAACAAGTAAAAGAAAGGTAAGAACAGTGGATCTTTGATGTTTTGGTGCTGAAGCAGTGAGACCCGCAAGCACAGCCACCTAGAACTGACCCACTGAGCCAGCACAGTCCAACTCTGCGACATTCTATGGAAGCCAAAGCAGTGGATCCAGCACTTCAGTGTCACAATCTAAGCTGTTGGTGGAGTGAAAGAGCTAAGCTGTGCTCCACAACAACCTTTGAAAACATGATTAATTTATTTTGGTCTTCAGTGACATCGAAAATAAATTCATATTCTAAAGCTAAGATAAAGACTTGTGTTAAGGGACGTTAAGGGACAAGGGTAAACACTAGTTAAGTTTGGCTGAATGATGACAACTAAATGTTGTTGGCTAAAGTAGAGGGGTCAAATTGCCGATTTAATAAAGTATGAGTTAAGGATTGGGATGGGGAAGATAATGGATGATCTTCAATTATAGGCTTATGTGGATCTAGGGACTTGTATGGCAACCAGTAGGGTAGATCATAAGAGAAAACTAGGAGTTAACTGAAAGCAAAAGAATCTTAATGGCCTTGAGAGTCTGGAGAGCAGGAATTTATGGTCAGCTGATAGAGATATTCATTCATCCATTCATTAATCTTGTATTTACTGATAATTTACTATGTTCCAAAAAATGGTCTGGGCACTGTGGATGCAATAGGGAGTAAAACAGACACGGCTTTAAACCTCATGGAACTTAATATCTTAGTGGAAAGAATCAGAAACAGATAGTAAACACATGGGAAAAAATACCAGATAACAATTTCAATGCAGAAATTAAAGTGAATGCTATGAAAGAGACTGAGTCTGAGTTTTTCTTTTAAATTTGGGGATGGGGAAGGGAAGTGAGTAGGGGAGGGCCCTTTGAAGATGTGATATTTAAGCAAAGACCTGATGTCAAGAAGGAGCCACACATGTACACTGAGGGATGTGGGGCTGAAATGAGCCCAGTCTGGTGGAAAAATTCCAGCAGACAGACTAATTCCAAAATCCTGGGAGGCCAACGTGGCCAAGAAGGAGTAGACAAGAAACAAATGGCTAAGCAAGCAGGGTAAGGACCCTCTGAAGAAGGATCTCAGGAACTTAAACAGAGATTCTGAAGTATACAGAAGCAGAGAACCAGTTCAGAGAGAATGTGTCCAGAGCTGGGTACAGGGGTAGGTGTGGGATTCAGTCGTTAGAGTTCAGTACAGTTTGGTATAAGTAAGGAAGCAGAAGTTAACTCGGATCTGAGGCAGTGTTTTCTGGTGGAGGTCTTTATAATAATAATAACCACACTGACAACCACGTTGTCACAGTAATCTACCCATATACCTCCCACAGCCTTCTGTTCTCTCTTTGCCGTCATAACTTAAACTCATTTTTGCCTATTGGTTTAAATCAGGTGTCCCATTCTCTTGACCCAAATTTCAAAATTTTAAGCGTTTATTTATTTATTCACTTGGCTGCGTCGTGTCTTAGTTATGGCACGCAGGATCTTTTGTTGCAATGCATGGATTCTTTAGTTGTGTCTCATGGGCTTCAGAGCACACAGGCTCAGGAGTACTGGCTTAGTTGCTCTGTGGTACGTGTGATCTTAAGTTCCCTGACCTAAGGAATCAAACCTGAGTCCCTGCATTGCAAAGTGAATTCTTAACCACTGTACCACCAGGGAAGTCCCTCACCTTTCAAATTTTGGTTGAGTTTAAGATTCTACCCTTAGGGATCCACTAATGCACAATGTACTACTAGTCTCACCAGGCGCATTGCTTTATATTTACATTTTTGCATTTTATGCTATGTGAGTTTTTTCAGGGTAAGGGATTACATTTTATTCTTTATATTACAAATAACTGACATAATGTCTGGCACAAGCAAGTGTTCAATATATTTGGTTAAATAAATGAATTAAAAAATTAGTAGATGATGGCTTATTTAAATCCTTTGTGAAATCAGGCAGGGCAGATATATAAGATAATAGCTGTTAAAAGTGTGAGTATGTTTAATACATGCCAGGTGCTATACTTTTGTTGTTGTTGTTCACATGCAACTCTTTGCGACCCCATAGACTGCAGGTTTCCCTGTCCTTCACTCTCTCCTAAAGTTTGCTAGAACTAATGCCCATTGATTCAGGGATGCCATCCAAGAATCTCATACTTTCATTATGTCTGTTAATTCTCACAGCAAGTCAATGTGATAGAGAGTGAAATCATTTACAAACTGCAGCTTAGAACGAATAAAGAGCAGCAGCAAGGTCATACACTTGATGATGGGCAAGGCTGGGAAACAATGTCTGGGTTCTTTCCACTACTGTGCTTATCTTTTCCAGTTAGCCCAAGATCACAGCAAGGATGGTGTTGAACTCACAGACATGTGTGCAGAAGGGGAATTTTCTGTCCGGGTGCAGATGGTTCCTGATTGCTATGAATGTTTTCATTTCACTAGGCAAAGGAGAACTATTTAAGATTTTGAGTGATACAATAACATGCAATATGCTATGATGGAAATGATCTTTGAGATAATTATTTTCATTGCTTTGGCTACTTTGTACAGGCCGACCCAACAAGGAGATCAGCTGGTGCTTATCACACATCTTCCACATGAAGAATTATGGAGAATTAGAATTGAAGCTGTAGAACTAGAAAAGAAAAGGATAATATAGCAGATATTGAGTAGGGGAAAAAAAAAAGACAGAATCTCATTAAATGTAGGATAACACGGAGAGAGTTCTTACAAATTTAACTCTAGGAATATGAGCCTATGGATCTTGAGAGCACTAGGGAATTTGTAATAGAATCCAATTTTAGGAATGTGCCAAGGGCTGCTTAAAATTCATTACATTTTTAAAGTATCCTAATGGTTCACTTGGGCTTCCCCAGTGGCTCAGTGATAAAGAATCTGCCTGCAATGCAGGAGATGCAGGTTTGATTCCTGAATCAGGAAGATCTCCTAGAGAAGGAAATGGCAACCAACTCCAATATTCTTGCCTGGAAAATCCCATGGACAGAGGAGCCTGGGGGGCTACAGTCCATAGGGTCACAAAAGTGTTGGATATGACTTAGTGACTAAACAAAAAAATGATCTATTTAAATACCATGGACTGGATGAATGCAAATTAGAGCACAATTCATGTCTCAGTTCCTCATATTCAAATTGATGGGAATTTTCTTAGGTGATTTTGAAGGTCATTGTCCTCTAAATTTGTAAGTGTCTTGTGAATTGAGGCAGTTTCCTTCTTTTACATGCCCCTCCACTTCCTTCCCTCTTTTTATTTCAAAATGATGGTCCGGAAAGTGACCATTATCTGGATGAACAAATATGCTTAAAAACAAGTATATAATCCAAAATCTTTCCCAGATTTTACACACAATAGTGAATTTTTTTTAGTTTGCAAGGCCTGAAAATGTTTGTGATTGCTTCTTCTCTTCAGTAAGCATTGCTCCACACAACCGCCTACCATTTTTTCTTTTTTAAAATTTAAACATTTAAATTTTTAAAATTTAAGTGTTTAAATTTAAATGACAACTTAATCCATAGTTATGAGATGGTCTTCTATTGTGGTTTACTTTTCCTCCAGAGTAATTATTTGACAAAACACTTTTTCTGTTTACTTGCAATCATTTCACCATATCACACCCTCAGAAATGAGTAAGAAGCCCTACTGTCATCAATCATCCAGCTGAGGTATGTTTGCAGAGTCTCAAGACTTCACTCTAGAACCTTAACATGAGAAGTAGAAGCATACTACTTTGTGTTATTTATGGCCCTGTGTTCATTGCATCTTAAAAAAAATTCAACCAGAATTTGGGAAGCAGAACTCAGAATTTGGTAACACAAAGAAGAAATGTTACAGGAAAACATGTTATTATCATATATTAAATGCAGAGCAGTAGAACCTTGGAAACTGGGATACTGATTTATCACATTGTCTCTTGAATGAATTAAGATCAGTTATTGAAACTAACAGAATAGAAAACAACCTGACAGAAGAGCTTAGAAAGCTAAGCAGAGGGATTCATTCATTTGAAAATATTTATAGAGTTAATTAATAAATTATTGAGTTAATAAATAAGTTAATATCAACAATTAACTTATTTAGGTATCATGCTTTACATTGGTTCTATCAGTCAGTTCAGTCGCTCAGTCGTGTTTGACTCTTTGCGACCCCATGGACTGCAGCACACCAGGCTTCCCTGTCCATCACCGACTCACGGAGTTTACTCAAACTCATGTCCATTGAGTCAGTGATGCCATCCAACCATCTCATCTTCTGTTGTCCCCTTCTCCTCCCCCCTTCAATCCTTCCAAGCATCAGAGTCTTTTCAAATGAGTCAATTCTTCGCATCAGGTGGCCAAAGTATTGGAGTTTCAGCTTCAGCATCAGTCTTGCCAGTGAATATTCAGGACTGATTTCCTTTAGGATGGACTGGTTAGGGATCTCCTTGCAGTCCAAGGGACTCTCAAGAGTCTTCAACACCACAGTTCAAAAGCATCAATTCTTTGGCACTCAGCTTTCTTTATAGTCCAACTCTCACATCCATACATGACCGCTGGAAAAACCATAGCTTTGACTAGATGGACCTTTGTTGGCAAAGTAATGTCTCTGCTTTTTAGTATGCTGTCTGGTTTGGTCATATCTTTTCTTTTTAATTTCATGGCTGCAGTTACCATCTCCAGTGATTTTGGAGCCCCCCAAAATAAAGTCTCCCACTGTTTCCACTGTTTCCCCATCTATTTGGCATGAAGTGATGGGACCAGATGCCATGATTTTAGTTTTCTGAATGTTGAGTTTTAAGTCGACTTTTTCACTCTCCTCTTTCACTTTCATCAAGAGGCTCTTTAGTTCCTCTTCACTTTCTGCCATAAGGGTGGTATCATCTGCATATCTGAAGTTATTGATATCTGTCCCAGCAATCTTGATTCCAGCTTGTGCTTCATCCAGTCCAGTGTTTCTCATGATGTACTCTACATATAGGCTAAGTAAGCAGGGTGACAATATATAGCCTTGATGTACTCCTTTCCCTATTTGAAACCAGTGTGTTGTTCCATGTCCAGTTCTAACTGTTGCTTCCTGACCTGCATACAGGTTTCTCAAGAGGCAGGTCAGGTGGTCTGGTATTCCCATCTCTTGAAGAATTTTCCACAGTTTTTTGTGATCCACACAATCAAAGGCTTTGGCATAGTCAATAAAGCAGAAGTAAATGTTTTTCTGGAACTCTCTTGCTTTTTCAATGGTCTAACAGATATTGGCAGTTTGATCTCTGGTTTCTCTGCCTTTTCTAAATCCAGCTTGAACATCTGGAAGTTCACAGTTCATGTGCTGTTGAAGCCTGGCTTGGAGAATTTTGAGCATTACTTTACTAGTGTGTGAGATGAGTGCAATTGTGCAGTAGTTTGAGCATTCTTTGGCATTGCCTTTCTTTGGGATTGGAATGAAAACTGACCTTTTCATTGGTTTTATAGCAGAGCACAAAATAGACAGTTCCTTTGCTCCCCAAGAGTATAGTCCAGGGCATGAAACTATAGGGAGTGTAGGCATTGCATAAATAACTTGAAGTTTTAAGATGGAGAATTGCTGGGGAAATAGAAGGAAAATTGGAGAATCCTGATTTGGGCAGAAGAAGGGACATGTTGACCTGGTAAAATCTTTTTGGAAAAAGTAATGTTTCAATTGAACATTGAAGTTAAGTAGATGCCAGCATGGCAGAGGTGAGGAAAAAGAAATGGAATACATGGGATGATAATTAGGCAGTCAAGAGTATGAGATATTCTTTGAACTCAAAGAAATCTACATAGCCATGGAACAAACAGAAACAAAAAAATCTACACACAGAACTACCAATGACTCAGAAATCCCATTACTGGGCATGTACCCTGAGAAAACCATAATTGAAAAAGGCACATGTACCCCAATGTTCACGGTAGCACTATTTACAATACACAGGACATAGAAGCAATCTAAATGTCCATTAACAGATGCATGGATAAAGAAGATGTGGTACAGATATACAGTAGAATACTACTCAGCCATAAAAAGGAATGAAATTGACTCGTGTAGAGACAGTGAAGTCAGAAAGAGGAAAATAAATATCATATTTTAATGCAAATATGAGAAACAGATAATGATCATTAAGTCAAGATATTCTGAGATGGTGTCAAAGAGAATGGGTAGCATCCCAAAGGAAGTGGGGAGTCATTGAAGGGAAGTGACAAAAGATTTGTGTACCACACTGATCATGACATATTGGCTGCTATTGGAGAAAGCTTCAGAGGGAAAATGAGTGAAAGTGGGGAACCTATGTGTGTATATCTATATGTGTCTCTGGGAAAATACATCTACTAGATAATAAGGTAGATTGTAGTAACTGCAGAAAAATCAAGAAGTTGGTATGATGATTTATCACATTTATGCAGCCTAGCAGGTCTTCCTTCTTGATGACAACATTCATTATGAGACTGTAAATGTTTGAACTGCTAGAAGCATTTTAAGAAAGCAAGATTTCCTAGCCTTTCTGGAAAGGGTTCAAAATTATGGTTTTCACACCTTTGGATATCAGGGATTAAAAATTACTCCCCTCTCCCCTCCAAAAACCAAAACAAATCAATAACCCAAATAAAAATTTGGATTGCTATTTTTAATGCGAAAAGTTTTAAGAATTTATTTTATTAATCATTTTTATATTGATTTTTTTCTTTGCCACATCCCACAGCATGCAGGATTTCAGTTCCCTAACCGGGGATTGAGCCCACACCCCACGAAGCACAAGCATGGAGTCCTAGCCACTGGATGGCCGGGAAAGTCCCTAACACCAAAATTCAAAGAGTGTATAATCTCACAGTAAATGGTAAGTCTTCTCATTCCTGTGAAAGGACAGTTAATAATATCTTTGTGTATATGATTTTTCTAGTTATATAGTTCACAAAGCTATAACATTTTGTCTTATTCACAATGGCTCAAAAACTGAATTTGTGTATGCCTCAGCTCTACCTACCAGAGAGACAGGATAAAAACCAGCGTGCCTTTACCTGTGAATCAAACATACCCTAAGTCACTTAAGGGTTTGAAATATACCTTAGGTCCACAGCTGTGTCTTTTAGGATAGGCTAGAAAGGGCTTGGGGCTTCCCTGGTGGCTCAGTGATAGAAAAGTCTTCCTGCCAAGGGAATGCAGGTTTGATCTCTGGGTCCGGAAGATCCCCTGCAGAAGGAAAAGACAACCCACTGCAGTATTCTTGTCTGGGAAATCCCACGGACAGAGGGGCCTGGTGGGCTACGGGGTCCCAAGCCATGGGGTTGCAAAGAATCAGATATGACTGAGCCACTAAATCACAACATCAACCAGGGGATTAAACTCTTTTACCCAGAAAGCAACATTAGCTGCTTATTCATTGGAAGAGAGCAGAAGTTTTGAGTATTCCTTTGTTTGATAGCTACTAGATTTGTAAATATACCCCTGGAAGACACAACACAATTCTGATGAGTCATCGTGCTTTCATTTAAGGGTGCTGCAAAGTAACCCCAGAACAGGAACAGAAACTTAAAACCTCTTATTGTAAGACTTCCGTGACTTGTGGCATGTTTCTAAGGAACAGACACATAAAATAGCTGCATATATATTAATTTATATTGAAAATGTTTAGAAAATAAAGATCTAGCGAGTGAGCATCTCTGAAAATGTTTATCGACATTATACATTCACTTTCCTTTTATTCTTAGCTAAAACAGTTCATCTGGTGGAAAAGAGCTTTGGAAACATAAACATGTAATTTTCATCTCTATATAAAGCAGGCTTAAGAAGGTCTGTGTGTTTAGTCTTCACCTGGAGAGGAACATACAAGCATACCTCTACTAGCCCACCAAGAAGAGCATTTCCAGAAATTTGAACTTCCTGCTTCCTTCATCATTTCTTACATATTTTCTAGCAGAATAAATGCTATTATTATTAGCTAAAATCTTGTCTATGTACAATGTTGGTCAAATTTGTTTCAGTTATCCACGTTAAAAGAAAGAAAAAAAAAACAATTAAAAAAGCCATGGACTTTGAAATCAGGAAGACTTGAATCTGGATCTCCGCTCTAACACTTACTAACTTAACCTTGGGCAATTTAGGGAAACTGTGCCTTAGTCTTTCATTTATATGGGAATATTATTAATTATTAATTAATGTGGATAATACCTTGTCACAGTGCAGCTGAACATGAATGAAAGAGCATTAATATGTTTTCTGGACCCTCAATAAATGGTTGCTATTCTCTTCTCAAGTTCATTCTTCCAGTTCTAGTATACAATGCTTCCTTTCCACTTAGATCCCTTTGAATATATAGGATGGTCGACATCCATCTGCCTGATCTAGAGTGTTCTCTACAAGGAAACATGCAAATGTTAACTTTCCCATTGCTTCTCAAATCAAAGCTTGCCTCTTTGATTAATTCTGGATTTCAATTGAGTTTTACTTACAAAAAATTTATCAAAGCATTGTTTATAACAGTGAAAAGTTGGAAACAGCATATCCTAAAATCCTAATCCTTTAAAAAATTCTAATGTACCATATATTGTAATTCTACAGAATCATTAAAAATTGGCATGTTAAGTATTTCCAACATGTTGTAAATAGGGAGAAATAGAAATAAAACAATGTATACAGTGTAATGATATGAAAAAGCATATGTACATGCATAGAATAAAAAACCACAATGCTAATACAACAGATGTTAACCACTGTTAACTCTGGGTGTTAGGGTGTATGATTTCTATTTTTTTTCTTCTATATGACTAGGCCAGTGGCTATGACTTCTATAAGCCAAGATGTAAGACATATCACGTTTCTTCTATTTTTCTAGTCAAAGTTAAACTGTTCCCAGTTGCCCTCTGGCTAGGACATTTAATTTCAAGTACTGTTCAAATTTATTTCCTCTTAAAATTCTCCAAGTTTGTGCAAATGTACTGTGGATATTGTAAAGTTCCAAACTTTTAAATAGACTCTTCAGCTTTTGGCATATTCTCATCATCCATGATAAGCCCAGCATGTCTTTAAGTCTAAGAATTGTTCTCGTGCCTCTGTGCCAAGCTTGAGTCCTGTGAACCCCTGCAGATATAGTCCAACATTAACCCCATCATTGTGCATTTTGTAATCCCAAATCTCTTCATTCTTCCTCAAATTGTTTTTCTCATTTCTTTTTTTGGTGGTGCCACATGGCATGTGGCATCTTAGTTCCCAGACCAGGGATCGATCCCATGCCCCCTGCAATGGAAGCCCTAGGAGGGTGGAGTCTTAATTACTGGACCGCCAGGGAAGTCCTGTTTTTCTCATTTTCACATGGTAAAAGTGATTCCCACTAAGAATAAACTGGCTTTCTTGTTTAAGAATTAATTCATGATGTAAGTAAATTAAAGATGAAATCTAAAAATACATGATCAAATGCATACTATTGTGTATCACTGTGTATTACTTATGTACTACTATGTAATAATATCTATTACTTACTATGTATAAGGCGCTAAAGTCCTTAATTCTAGATAGAGTCTCTGAACCAGCAATCCTACACAAATTATCTTCTATCATGCGGCCAGGTAGCCATTCTGCAGAAGTCTTGATACCTGCTCTTTATCTGAGGCATGGGGTTACCAATTCTCTGTAAGTACACAAATCACCTGGATCCCCTCTACCTTGTCTTCATGTTTGCTCCCTTTCACAATTCCCTACAAGAATTTGTGCTTTTCAAACATAATTGGGAAAAGGCATGGAGGAAAGTGTGTGGAGTCCACAGTAGTAATCATGCTTTATGGTGGTTGCTTTTACTTTTTAAAAAAGGGGAACACAAAATCATGATTGGGAATAAAAAAGAAAAAAATACCCACAATCATCAGGGATACACACAAAATGATAGCACATACATTTCCTAAATGTTCAACAATGGAATTGTTACCTTTCTAATGTGAATTTTTTAAAAAAAGTTATCAGGGGACAAACAAAGAAGCTGTAGACAAAAACTCAGACACGTTCCCGTTTCCTATGTATTTGGGAGCTTTTTCTTTGACTTCTAAGGCTCAATTAATTTGTCTGTGAATTTGTTGTTGCTCAGTCTCTTAAGTTGTGTCTGACTCTTTTGTGGCCCTATGGACTGCAGCATGCCAGGCTCCTCCGTCCTCCACTGTCCCCAGAGTTTGCTCAACATCATGTCCACCGAGTCAGTGATGCTATCTAACCGAATGTGAACAAGCAATGAGAAATGGCTATAGATACGTAATTTGAGGTCAAAGGTTTGGTTAAACTTTGATGTTCCATTTTGGGTAAATCTACTTTACAAGGTTGGGGTAATGCGGCCAAGACCCCTCCTTAATCTCAGGGTTTACACTCCATCGGAAGACCTCAGCACACTGGGGTCTTGAAGAAGAGCTTCTTCTTTAAGCAATCATGTCTGCCCCTCTGAGGACTTAAAAGCAGAGGATACATTTTATAATCCTAAATCTTTTTCCCTAAATTGTTTTTCACAACTTTCAGATGGCAAAACTGATCCCAACTAAGAATAAACTGACTTAACTTGTTCAGACATAAATATATGAAGTAAGAGGCAATTTGGAGATTATATCTTCAGTCACTCAGTCGTGTCCGACTCATTGCTCAATTCTTAATAAAACGCTATTAAATACACACCATGTATAAGACATTAAATCTCTAGACTGAGTGTCTGAATCATCCATCTGATACAGATTATCTTTTCATATCAAATGGCTTGGTTTATTCTTGTAGCTGAGTTTTGTTAAATTGCCTCAACCTAGTCTTTCCCATTTTGATAAGTCTCCTCCCTTGGGAGTTGACCATTCCTTTTTGACACAGTAATAATTCTGGTTTTCCCCTGCCCACATTACAGTCTCCATTCTTCAGTCTCTGCTGCTATCTTCCTAAATACCAGCTTAATAATGTCATTCCCTTACCAGGCCAAGAAACCAACACCCATCTCTGACAATCAACTACCGAATTCAAAGCAAAATAGTGTATCTAACTACTTGCATCTTTAATAGCTGAGAAGTTTCTTTTTTTCTTTTTTCGAATTTGCCACATTTATTTATTCTTTAAAAAAATTTTTTGTTGTTGTTGAAGTATAGTTGATTTACAGTGTCTTGGCTAGTTTCAAGTGTATAGTAAAGTGACTCAGTTATACATGTATATCTATTCTTTTTTATATTCTTTTCCCTATAGATTATTGCAAAATATTGAGGATAGTTCCCTGTGTTATATAGTAGGTGCTTGTTTGTTGCCTATTTATATGTGGTAGTGTGTGCGTGTTAATCCCAAACTCCTAAATTATCCCCCTTCTTCCACTTTGGTGATACCTGGGAGATTTCTTTCTTTCTTTCTTTCTCTTTATTAATTCATTTTGGACTGTGCTAGGTCTTCATTGCTTTGCTGAGTGCTGTCTCTAGTTGTGGCAAGCGGTGGGGTTGGGGGGAGGTATTCTTCCTTGTGTTGCATGGGCTTCTTATTGAGGTGGCTTCTCTTTTGCCAAGCACACGCTCTAGGGCGCTTGGGCTCAGTGGTCATGGATTGCAGGCCCCCAAGCTTGGGCTTAGTTACCCCTCGGCATGTGGAATTTTCCTGGACCAAGTATAAAAAGTTGGTCCCCTGTGTGCCCTGCATTGGCGGCTGGATTCTTATCCACTGTGCCACCAGACAAGTCCAGGAATTTCTTCTTCATCACAGGAAAATGTCTAAATTCCTCCATCTGTTTTTCATGAATTTTTAAAGTCTGACCCTCATGTACATTTCTGAACTGCTCTCTTCACAAGCTCTTCTCCTTTCTTAGAATTGCCTTTATACTTCCTCTCAATAGTTCATTCCTCCCTTTACCTTTGCTGCTTAAATTGATCACAGCTACCCACCAAAATCCAACCCTAGTTTCATGGCCCAGTTTGGATTTCAGATTTGATTTAGTGCTTTTTTGTCTCTTCCTCACTGTCGTATTTCCTGTTCAAGACACTCGTAATTGCTTTTGGTCATATATGTCTTTCATAGTTCATGAGACAATACAGGTTTCTATGCTTGTACTTGCTGGTTCTTCTGTCTGAAACTTTCCTCTCACATGGTTTCATGGTTGGTTGGCGTATTCTCATCTTTCAAGTCAAACTGTATCCTCAGAGCAGCCTTTTCTGGACATGTTTCTACTTTTTTAAAGTCATTATCATGTTTATCTTGCTCCTTGTCTCCTACATGCACTAGGATGTAACCTGCATGAAAATATGGACATTATTTGCTTTCTCCAGTGCCTAACCATATGCAAGGCACAGGGTAAGTAGGCAAGACCTCTGGGGACTGGCTGTATGGAGCCCTTGGTAAAGCTGGGTTATGTTTCCAGGAATTCTCAGGCCCAATCTTGGCACAGAGGCAGGGTAAACAAGTCTTATTTTCAAGAGATGAAGTGACTTGGACACTTCACTAGTAATTCTGTGCTTACTGAGTTTAATTTTTGCCTCCCCAAGTGTTTTACAAAATTTGTAAAGGATTTCCTAGCACGGACATTTAAAAACTGTTGTGAATGAGGGATCAAATGAATGAATCATATTAATTGGGTGTACTGATGCTGTTTACTAAACACACATTAAATCCAAAGAGAATGATGTATAAGAGTTGGTGGAACATTCCAAAATAATGACGATATATAACTTAAGTCATGGGCTTATTACAAATAGAAGAATGGCTGTTAAGGAAAGTAAATAGAACTATCTAGAGAGCAAAATGAAAAGGAGAATGTTTTTCTAGAACTATTATTTATAGCAAAATAGTCGTACCTTCTTCTTTCTTCCTATTTTAGTGATAAAGGAAAATATTATCTGATGTTTCAATGCTTTCTTTAAAGTTTGCGATTTATAAGCGACAATGGACATACAACTGTTTAGGATATTAGTCTAAAATTTTATTTTTAATTCAATTGCTGGACCACTGCTATTTTCAGGAAAGTAAAAATACTTTAGTAGGGTATTAATTAGGAAATGTTTAAATTTGTTGAATCAGCACTGTTTTCTTTAATAGTGCTGTCTGTATGTAGAAAGCGGTTGGATCATTCTGTTAATTTGGAATGAATTAGATTAGCAGAAATTTTTTTTATAACTTCTGGATTTTTGTTATTGTGGTTATAAATGATCAAATTTTATTCTATCCAAAAAAATTAACTTGGGACTAACTGGACTTTAAGACTAAATTATAAATGTAATAAAATTAAAATTTGTTTTGTGACTATTTTTGTTATTTGAGTGAGGATCAAGAGTTGTCTTTGTTGTGTTTCCAATCAGAAAAAAGACTATATGTATATATATATATATATGTATATATATATACACATATATATGTATATATATATATATATTCATTCTTTATATATATAAAGAATGAATAAAAACATATTTTTTTCAAAGAGAAAATGTTGGTCTTGACAATATATTTAAAAAGTCAAATAGCAAAAGTGCTTTTGAGATGCTTAGTCACTGGTTTTATAAACATAAATATAGAAATGCTATTACCATTCTCTAATGGAAACCCTCTACTGACATCATCAGAGCTCAGTTAATTGAGGAACTCTGGACATTTGCTTAGCACTAATTCTTCCCAATCAAGATTGCCTTTAAAGCAAAAGACATGGATTCAACCTCTTGCATGACTGCCAGTACATTTAAATTCCAAAGGCACAAGAATTTTTTAAATCCCTATAAAGTGTCTGTAAGTCAGTTTCTGAGCTGTGTAACTGGGTTTGTGCCCATTCTGACAGAATGGCTGAAATTAGACATAAGCTTACTTTACCAAATTTAGTGGGATCTTGAAGAGCAGAAAATAGCTTGTACATTATTGCCACAAGTAAGTAAAATGAATTAGGACCACTTGGTTTTGTCAAAAGTTCCTGAACACGGTTCTACTGTGTATTAAGTCACATTAATCACTGAAAATATGACTCCATTTGTACAATATAAACTTGTAAGTCAGGGATTTCACTGACTTGGGATAGGCTGAAAAGATGGTCAACCAACACTTGCTATAAGAGATGGCATGATATGCTGAAATAATTGTCAGACAGACTTGGATTGAAATCCTGGCTTCACTACTGATTTTGTGTGCTTAGGGCTCTAAATAAGGACAATAATGCCTAATTTAATGAATACGGTGGTTAATGATACTGCAAATGTAGTGATAAAACAAAGTATGTGGCCCAGTATTGGCTCTAGATAAGGAGCAACAATGATATTACTACCTCTTTATTTGATATTGTTGTTGTTGTCATTCAGTTTCTAAGTCGTGTCTGACTCTGCAACCACATGGCCTAGAGCGTGTCAAGCTTCCCTGTCCTCCCCTATCTCCCAGAGTTTGCTCAAACTCATGTCTATTGTGTCGGTAATGCTATACTATTATTTGGTATAGTCCTCTTAATATATTTTAAAAAACCATTGAGGAGGAAAAAGTTTCATAAAGTAATAATAATCTGCCTAACATGTTCAATTAAAAAATTAGTAATTGAGAGAAAAATATTACTTCTATTTTTTTAGGTCAAAATATTGATGCAAACATATGGGTACAGGAAATGTACATTGAAAGTATAAATGATAACCCCTAGTAGGTGTTTAGCTATTAAAATAGAGCTCTTATTGTTCATCAGTATACTCTCCCTAGATCTGTGCTTTCATCATGACATTTAATTTTTATTTATTTTTAAAAATACTGATTTATTTTGGCTGCACCATGCAAAGTCTCAGTTCCCAGGCCCAAAGACTGAACCCAGACCATGGTGGTGAAAGCTCAGAATTCTAACCATTAGGCAACCAGAGAACTCCCATAATATCTGATTTTTAAATTAATTGTAAATATGCTTTAATTAGGGTTCATTTCACCCTTGTCTCTGATTAGCTTCATATCTCCAGGAATTTTATTAGTGTGTGTGTGTGCGGGGGGTGGGGTGGGAGGCATAGGGCTTCCCTGGTGGATCAGCAGTAAAAAATCTGCCTGCCAATGCCTGCCAATATAGGAGACACAGGTTTGATCCCTGGGTCAGGAAGATTCCCCTGGAGAAGGAAATGGCAACTCACTCCAGTATTCTTGCCTGAAAAGTCCCATGGGCAGAGGAGCCTGGCCAGCTACAGTCTGTGGGGTCACAAAGAGTCAGACATGACTTAGCAACTAAACAACAACAACGTAGGGGCATAAAAAAAATAAACCTTTTCTTCTTTAGTAATGATGAAAACGGCAGTGACAAGTAGGGTGCTAATCGGGTGTTAGGTTTAAGACATCTTTGAACTTAATATCATCAGTAACAAATTCAACAAACATCCTTTGAGCTCCTAATATGTTATAGACTTTTGTGTGGAAAAAAGTTCACTAAAATTAAGGTTTGTTTCTTACCATCATGGAGCATAAAATATTTTTTCTTGGACCACCAAGTGTGATACAAATTTATCAGTGCTTTAGTAAGTGTTCATACTGAAATTGAAAGAATAATTCTGCTGGAAAGGGGAGTGGGTAGAGAAACTTTTCAGACAAGGTATAATTAAGGTAAGCCTGGCAGAATAAGTAGGATTATTTTAGTAGAATTTAAGAGAAAGTTGTGCTAGGAGATTAGTTTCTGTGGCAGTCTGAATGAAAGATGAGAGTTAATTAGCTGGATGCCAAAAATACTCACAGGTGAGAATTCCTTTCATTTTCTTTGATTGGGGTGTTTTATTAACTTGATTTTGTTAATACATAAAGAGAGGAATGACTCATTAATTATATTCACAGACAGATAAACAGTGACAATACCAATTTATTGTTTTACCATCACTATTGTTGCATTATGGACTAGAACACCCAAGTGAAGCAGTATACAAGAGGGACGTATTATAAGTAAATTGGTTTACTGGTGATGATTTAGAACCTTCTCTGTTCTATCTGCAATCTGTATTAGATTCCTCTATTCAGGTCTCTCCCAAAGCATCCCATGTTGGCTAATAATTTTCATTGGATGTATGGATTAAACTATCAAATAGTATCTTATTCCTCAAGTCCAAGGTCATGGGAGACAGATCATTTTCAAGTGCTTAGGATATAGGAAAGGTGGAGTAGAAGTAGTGAAAAAGAGTATAGAAAGTGACTGCACATAAAGGAAGAAAAATCAGTCATGAAAACATCAGTTTTCTTTTCTGCCTTTTAAGCCATGGATTTTGACAACTACTTTCTTGTAGTTAATTCGGCAAGTTTTTAGGCTGTTCTTTTTGCTTACTTATCTAGTGATTAAATTACCTTATTATCTTCAGTCTAAATTTTTCAAAATTAATTTTGAAATAAAAAAAGTTTTCAAAATTTTTGATAATTAACTGTAAAGGATCTGAAACTTAGTGACTAGTTATAATGCATAAGGTGGGATTGGACTTAAAGAGGCTGCTACAATTGCTCAGTTTCAGATGGGCCCACCTTTATTCCTTCTAACAAATCTTGATGGGCAGGCCCAGTACATAGGATGAATAACAGTCTTCACACCTAATTCATCCTATATATTGAGACAGGCTATGAAAGCAGGGGCTGTATTACCTAAGGTGGAGATTCTTGGAACTAGTAGGCTAACGTTGGAAATATTTTTGGAAGAGCTAGAACAAAGGGATGATAGCCAATTTGAATAGGCATCATTCATCAAGGAGTCTATGTAAACAATGAGATCATAGGTAGGGAGCCAAACTGAATAGAATGTGGGCAATGGGAGGTGATCTGACATCCATTCCAGAGAGGAAGAGACATACCTGCAGTAGATTATTCACTATAAGGATGGAGCTAAGTCAGCCTGATTTAGTAAGGCTGGAAAGAGGCAAACATCTGCCCATACCTTTTTTTAAAAATTAATTTATGTATTTTAATTGGAGGCTAATTACAATATTGTAGGGGTTTTTGCCATACATTCACATGAATCACCCACAGGTGTACACGTGCCCCCCATCCTGAACCCCCTCCCAACTCCCTCCCCATCCCATCCCTCAGGGTCATCCCAGTGCACTGGCCCTGAGCACCCTGTCTTATGCATCGAACCTGGACTGGTGATCTATTTCACATATGGTAATATATATATTTCAATGCTATTCGCTCAAATCATCCCACCCTTGCCTTCTCCCACAGAGTCCAAAAGTCTGTTCTTTACATCTGTGTCTCTTTTGCTGTCTCACATATAGGGTCATCGTTACCATCTTTCTAAATTCCATATAATGCGTTAATATACTGTATTGGTGTTTTTCTTTCTGACTTACTTCACTCTGTATAATAGGCTTCAGTTTCATCCACCTCACTAGAACTGATTCAAATGCATTCTTTTTAATAGCTGAGTAATATTCCATTGTGTATATGTACCACTGCTTTCTTATCCATTCGTCTGCTGATGGACATCTAGGTTGCTTCCGTGTCCTGGCTATTGTAAACAGTGCTGTGATGAACATTGGGGTACACATATCTCTTTCAATTCTGGTTTCCTTGGGGTGTATGCCCAGCAGTGGGATTGTTGGATTGTATGGTAGTTCTATTTCCATTTTTTTAAGGAATCTCCACACTGTTCTCCATAGTGACTGTACTAGTTTGCATTCTCATCAACAGTGTAAGAAGGGTTCCCTTTTCTCCACACCCTCTCCAGCATTTATTGTTTGTAGACTTTTTGATAGCAGCCATTCTGACCAGCGTGAGATGGTACCTCATCATGGTTTTGATTTGCATTTCTCTGATAATGAGTGATGTTGAGCATCTTTTCATGTGTTTGTTAGCCATCTGTATGTCTTCTTTGGAGAAATGTCTGTTTAGTTCTTTGGCCCATTTTTTGATTGTGTCTTTTATTTTTCTGGAATTGAGCTGCATGAGCTGCTTGTATATTTTTGAGATTAATTCTTTGTTAGTTGCTTCGTTTGCCCATACATTTTGTTTGCTTGTTTTGCCATACTGTGTAGTATGTGGAAGCTCCTCAATAAGGGATCAAAACCATGCCCTCTGCAGTGGAAGCGTGACATTTCAACCACTGGACCACCAAGGAAGTCCTCCCCATATGTTCTAACCCTAATCATAACATACCCTGAAATTCTCTTTAAAAGCATTTAATAAAAACTTTTTTTGATTAAATGTTTTTAAAGATGTATGGATGTGAGACTTGGACAATAAAGAAGGCTGAGTGCCAAAGAATTGATACTTTCAAAATGGGGTGTTGGAGAAGATTCTTGAGAGCCCCTTGAACTGCAAGGAGATCACACCAGTCCATCCTAAAGGAAATCAGTCCTAAATATTCATTGGAAGGACTGATGCTGAAGCTGAAGCTCCAATACTTTGGCCACCTGATGCAAAGAGCTGACTCATTAGAAAAGATCCTGATGCTGGGTAAGATTGAAGGCAGGACAAGAAGGGGACGACAGAAGGCAGGATGGCTGGATGGCATCACCGACTCAGTGGACATGAGTTTGAGCAAACTCTGGGAGACGGTGAAAGGACAGGGAAGACTGGCGTGCTGGAGTCCATGGGTCGCAAAGAGTCGGACATGACTGAGTGACTGAACAACAGCATCAAAACTTTTATCTTTAACAGGTTACACACTGTTGGCTCTCCCCTCCAAATACTGAGGTACAATTTTTTATTATCAAACTGATCTGAGCATGGTGAAGCTGTTTTTCAAAGGAGTCTTTCTTCACAAGAGTCTTAGGATGTGTGCCCTGAAAAACAGACTCTTTCTTTACCTTGGGGAAAAGGTTAAAAAAAAAAATAGTAGTGTGCTCTCTGTTCCTCTACTTAGCATACTTAATTGTTCAGAAATTCAGAATTTTCTTTGGGAAGAAAAAGATCTTGACTTTCTGAGACACCACAGATCTTTTTTTTTTTAAGGAAGGAGAGATTGATGATATAGCAGTTTGAATTTATGGGAGAAAATCAAGACAAAAAGGAGATGGATCTTGGGGTACAGAAATCAAATAATCCAGAAGATTTAATGATGGCATCTGCAGAAGTTATATTCTTTGAAAATGTTTTAAAAGAGTGTGCTCAATATGAAAGATAAAACCTAGAGCTTGTTATACAGAGTGAAGTAAGTCAGGAAGAGAAAAACAACATTCATATACTAATGCATATATGGAATCTAGAGAAATGGTACTGATGAACCTATCTGCGGGGAAGGAACAGAGATGCAGACACAGAGAATAAGTTTATGGACACAGTGGGGAAGGACAAGGTGCAATGAACTGAGAGAATAGCATTGAAACATACATACTACCATATGTAAAATAGATAGCTAATGGCAAATTGCACAGAGGGAGCTCAACATGGTATTCTGTGACATCCTCAAAGGGTGGGATGCAGTAGCCCGTGGGAGCAAGTTTCAAGCGAGGGGGGACATATGTATACTCACGGCTGATTCACACTGTTGTACAGCAGAAAACAACACAACATTGTAAAGCAATTATCTTCCAATAAAAAATAAATTAAAAAAAGACCAAATTAGAAGATCCTGTGTTTGAAAAACAAGATATACTAAATGAATATGTCAGTCTTTAAGACACTAATTGGTTCTGACGGAATTTGGACAAATTTAATCTATATACCTTCTTTGTTACAGTGACATTGGGTATTTGAATTTACTTTGCATATTTCTGATTTAACCTGATTTGATTTCCCCCCCCCCTAAATCTCAGCATATGTATTACATTCTTTGGTATGTCTTTAATCTTAAAATTACAAACACGTGGTTATTAACTGGCCTTTGGTGTTTGGGGAGGAAATATTTAAATGGATTTCATTTTTAAAGTGGTCTAACAGTTCATCTCCAAAATGTATAGCCTATATTTTAGGTTCATTATAAACTATGCCTTTGTAAAGAGGAAAAAAAAAATGCTCTGGGTTATTCATCTTTTCAATTGAGTTCTTGGTTAGAAAAAAAAAGGAGGAAGCAGTAGCTACTTAAGGACAAGAAGTACTTTCAAACACACACACGCATACACAGCATCCATGTAATTTGGAACTGGTTAACTTATATTTTACTTGCGCATGTCGGCTGACTTCAGGCTCCTAGTTCTAAAAAGTAAACATTCACATTTAAGATATTAGCTCCTCGGAGAACAGCGCTTTCCCTTCCTTCCTCTTTAATTCCACCTTAACGCATCTGCAAAGACGAAAGGAAACCAGCCCACATTTTAGCCCCTCCTACCAAGGAAAGGCTTGAACTTTTCTGTGGTCCCGGGCTAAGAAAGGATCCTGACAGAAAGCTAGAGGCGCGAAGGAGCCCGAAGAATCTCATTGTAACTCTGGGAACTGTAAGCAATCTATTTCCTCTCCCTCCACCCCCACCCCCGCTCGCTCCCGGTCTCTCTCCGACTCGCGCTAACTTTTAGTTTCTACCTTGCTTGGAAGAAAGAAGGAACGGAGGGAAGACTAGGAGTCATCGCTCTCTCGAAAGTCTGCATGCCCTCTGCCTTTTGCAATGAGACACGGATTAGGGACCTTAATTTCCTTCTAACAAATGCCAGTTTGCTTTCCGGGGTCTAGATGCACCGTGGAGTCCGAGATAAGGCGTTTCCTTCATTTACAGCCCGGAAAGAAAGCTAACGTTCAGAACCGCGGGGAGGTGACTCTAGTTAGAGCTCCACGTGAGGCCACCGGTGGTGGCCAGTGCCCATACCTGCTGTCTGACAGCCCTGAGGATCTTTAGCGAAGGAATTTATCGACTCATTTGAGGTTTAATTGAAAAAACAGTCATTTCGGTTACTTATGCAAAGCGTACCTGGGTATTTAATGTGTAGCAGTGTTATGCGGAAAGACAGACAACATTGAAAAACTAATTGTACAATGACTGGTCTCCTGACTCGTCCTTCTAAGTTATTGGACATGCCGGGAGGGCAGAGCTTGAGACTAGATGTGGAAAAGATTTGCTCAAATAAGAAAGTTAAGTTTTGAGTGTGAATGCTATTTTAGTAATTTCGTATTGAAAGCATTTGTTAAAAATTAAAAAGCCACTTGCATTTGAAATGATAGTGGTTTAACTTATTTAAGTCTCCTATATTGTACTCATTTTAGTCTTAGAAATGACCTCGAAAAGTAAAACAAGAAATGGTCTTCAGGTTGGTTGATGACATAAGCACTTATTAATCTAAGGGAGATGGAGAGTACTGGAGGCAGACCATTTGGATGTATGTCAATTTCAAGCTATGATATTTGCATGTATAACCTTTTCGATTCAAGGGGAATTTCTGTTTGTTGCACAAATTTGAAATTGTGGCCTAAGAGATGTTTGCAGGGAAGTGTAATGAAACAAATCTTGCTTAAGAGTTTTAAAATTATATTCCAGGTATCTCTAGACCTTGCTGATCAAGTTGAATATTGGGATTAAACAACAGGTATCTGGTTCTTTCATTGTGCAAAGAAAGAGTTAAATTTTCATTTAAGCAATAATTGTGAAATGCACAGAGAAGTGTTTAATCTGCATTTGCTCAAAACTGCTTTACAAACTTCCTGTAGGGGAAGCACATTTCATGAGACAAGAAACTAAGAAATCTATTTAATAATTTTCCTTTTCTCAATTAAACATGAATGAAAAATATCTCAAAAGTGACTTTCAATGTTAATTTTTTTTTTTTTTTTTTACATTTTACATTTATCAGCTTCTTGCTAACAGTACCTGATAAAGCTCATCCCACAGAGGTAATATGCCTATGTTTTTAACCCATCAGTATCATTCCTAGTGTCTGCTTAGAAAGCAAAGTCATAAAAACCAAATCATCTGCATATTAAAAAAATATGTTCCAGGAATAAAAAAGAGGAAGACAGAATTAGCTGTGGTTCCTTTTCCTCTCTTATGCCTTTTATTTACCATTAGTTTTTTTCTTCCTCTTGCTTGCAGAGTTAAGCTTTAGTCATTCTCAACTTCTTTTTTATTTTCACAGACCCTTTTACAAATCTTATGAAAGCTATAGACCCCTTCCCCGAATAATGACATATGCTCCTCTAAAATGCACAAATTTTTAAACACTTTTAGGAATTTCAGATTCTCCAAATGATTCATGTCATGTGAAAACATAGTATTTCTTAGAATTTTGGAGTTTTCTGACAGTATAAAATAATTAGCAAATTATTTCACTGACAAGTAAAGAACTGCCTTATAGTGAATATTGCATTTATTCAGTTAGTGTTTCAGAACTCTAAATAATTGGTGTAATGGAAAGACTACTTGCCTAGATATCGAATGACCTACATTCTAGACTCTACCCCGAAAGTAATTATCTGTACAATCTTAAGCTTGCTATTTTTCTGTAACATCTGATATTTCTTAGTGCCAAATGCAATCAGTAAAACATAATAGGGAAGTAAGATACATGTTATTTTTTTATTAGATAGTAGGATGTCTATATTTGCTACTTTTGCTCCAAAATTCCTAATGACATTTCCCAGCATAATTATGTTTTATCATATTCTTATTTATTACAAAGATAATTCACGCTTATTGGTTAAATCTTGTCAATAATAGAAATTGCAAAGAAGAAAAGGAAAACTGTACATATAGTCCCCCTAAGGGGACTACTTTTAAAATGTCATTTATTCAATCAAAAATATTTATTGAGTAGCATGCATTAGTGTAGAGACAAGGAATTCAAGTATATACATCTCTATATTTCTAGACATTTTTCTATAATACATTCATTCATATGTAGATTTCATAAAGTTGTGATCTCACTTGTTAAAAGATAAACTGAGGCATATTAAAAAATTTTGAGTTTATTTGAAGAAAAAGTGATTGGCATGAGGCAGTGCCCAACCAGAAGTGGTTAGGAGAGCTTCGCTGACACTGTATGGGGAGAGATTTTGTAGAGGAAAAGCACAAGCAGAGTAAGGAATTCATTGATTGGCTGCAGCTTAAAGCTTAGTTGGCTGATTTCTGAATGATTGTCCTTGGTTTTCGATTTTGTAACTTTGAGGCATTTACTGGCTTAGATTTTGGTTTGCTGAGGCAGGTTATGGTGGCATTAGGGTCACCTTAGTCTAATGACCTCCATGTTTAATTAATTTAATGCGCTGTTCATGCTGTTCGTAACATGCTTCTCCTCAATCATTGAAATTTTCTCTCCAGACATTTTTATAGTGTTTTTCCTTTAATACTCATTCATATAATAAACAAATATTATTGAGCCCTCCTGTGTGTCAGGCACTATGCAAGCGATGGCAATCAAGCCCTGAGCCAGAGAGTATGGTTCTAAGATCTAATTTTTTGTCAATGGAAATTCTGTATTGGCTGTTTATAAATTGCTAGATCTTTACATGGATTAAATTTGTCTGCTGTTATTAATAGTGTTTCACTTAGGACCTCTTAATACAAATGGTTGTTTATTTCATTTGGATAGATTTTTAAAAATTTATCTGTTTATTTATTTTCGGTTGTGCTGGGTCTTCATTGCTGTGTGCCAGCTTTCTCTCGTTGCAGCGAGCAGGGGCTGCTCTCCATTGCAGTCTGGGCTTCTCATTGGCATGGCTTCTCTTGTTGTGGGGCATGGGCTCTGGAGCACGAGGGCTCAGTAGTTGCCGCACTGGGCCTTCAGCAGTCATGGCACACTGGCTTAGTTGCTCCGTGGCGTGTGGAATCTTCTGGACAGGGATCAAACCAGTCTCCCCTGCGTTGGTAGGTGGATTCTTATCTCCTGTGCCACCAGGGAAGTCCTGGACAGATTCTTACAATGTATTTTTCAAGTTCTATTCAAAGTTTCCCTAAGTACAGGTGAGATCGTTAAGTCAAATGCTTTATCAAAATGTTCTTTTGTCAACTGTAAAAGATTAATAGCAATATTTATTGCATATCTAGAGGATTTTAAAAAATTCAGCAAAATATTGGGGAGTGCTAGTTATTATTTTTTCCATTTTTCTGTTGATAAATACTGTATCCATGTATAAATAAAATAAGAGTATAATTTCCCTAAGCCAACATGATGTTAATGTTCAAACAGACAAATAACAGCAAATCAAAAAACTGAGACAATTGTTATATGAAAATGGCATCTTGCTTAAATTTGCATTTCTTTCAGAATAAGGTTGAACAGTTTTCATGGCAGCCTCTTCTGTGTCTGAGTTTATGAATTGCCTCTTTTAATGTGATTTTTAAATTTTTTTTTTCAGTTTTAATTTCTAATATGGTAAATATCAATGGATATAACTTATATAATCAAAGGCCCTTTCGGGTCCTCAATAATTTTGAAGAATGTTAGGGGTCTTAACATTAAAGGCCAAATTTTGAAATGGAAATAGAAATTCTGTAAACATTGCTTTTTTCGAGTTTAGAGGATTGTTCATATTGTTTCCTGATAACTTTTCTTAAAAAGTGGGTGAGATGCATAGAAAAATGAAAGCAAGTTATTTTTATTCTCATAGACTGTCATTTTCTACAAAATCAGGGAAGTAGAAGAGGTTTCCGAGAAGAGGGCCAAAACTTTTGTAGAGTCTCCCACAGCTTTAGGAACGTCCAGACTTGCTTAATGTAGAGAAGATGGAGACAGGACTAAGGGTTACAGAAGATTCTTTCTAAAGGCTTTGTAAGAAAAACGGTGTCCATGTTTGTCAAGAACCAACTTAGGGACAATGAATTTAAGCTTTAGCCATCCATCTTCTACTCCTTGGCCACTAGGGCAGTGACAGCTGGGAGAACCAAAGAGCTGGTTCTGGAGTTCTTTCCAAAGAAAACATTACAACATAGCCGATTTTGTTGCTGTCTTTTGATACCACCACACACCTGAGAAAAAGAGGTGTGCTCAAATTTTGCTATCCTTGCCAGTGTGTGAGTCTCACTGTTTTTTGGATTCTCTTTGATTCCTGGTCCACCCTTGGAACATTTTTGAAAATATAATTTATTTCTCCATCATACAAATATAAAATAAGCTTAAATAATTCAGTGCTCTCCATAAGCACATTTATGAGGCTGCACCACCAGTTTGATTGCTTATTGAATGAGTTGAAATAGCTTTAGTGAAACTCAGCAGACTTCTGTAAGTGATCCCTTCACAGTTTAACAACCACTGAGTCAAAGACGAAGGGCTGAGAGCACGTTGTACTCATTTCCCTTCCTTTCCTTTTTTTACAGGGAGGAGAGCGCACTTGTAAATCAACTGGTCCCTTTTCCTTAATCTTCCTCACTTGCTTGACTTCTGAAGTCTGCAGGGAAGTTTATGCATTTTAGGTAATAGTATGTTTTGAGTTAGAAAACAAATATCCATACTATGTGTGATTTCAGTCTTCCATAATATGAAAAACTCATTTTTATAACACTGAGCTTTGTTTTTCATTTTATTTAATTTACAATCTGTTTTCTGATTACCTAGTCTGAAACAAAATGTCAGAGGGACAATAATACCTTTGTTTGCATAGCGTTTTGTGGTTTATAAAGAGATTGCTTAAGAACTTTGTTTACATAATAACCAAACTTGAAGGTTTGTAAGTAAGGGACTTATGGTATTTAACTGTCCAACACCACCTCTTTCACATTTGTAAAATGTGAATATCTGCTCTGCTAATTTACGTGGTTATTTCCAGTTTTGATGCATGTTATTTAAGACTGTCAACCTCTTCCTGTTTGTGTTAACATCAGAAAACTTATAGTGGAAGAACTAGAAAGTACACATCCCAACAGTTGCCCTATTAACTATTCTGTTCTTATAATGGGATTACTGATTGACATAATAGAGGAAGTTGCATAAACATTTAATGATTGAAGAAGTAGTATATGATTTATTTATTTGTTGAATTAGCTCCTTTTTAATTTTTAAACATTTTTTCTTTCTTTTTCCCATTTAATTTATTTGTTTTTGCCTGAGGCACCGCAGGGCATATGGAATCTTATTTTCCTGACTAGGGATTGAACCTGCACCCCTCACATTGGAAGCACAGAGTCTTAACCACTGGACTGCCAGGGAGTCTCAAGAAGTATTATATAATTTAGAATTTCTTACTTTCTTATTTAGCATTGCATAGAGATATATGCTACTTTAAGAAAATAAGGTATATGAAGTTTAATCCAAAAATACAAAATAGACATATTGTGAGTTATATAAAAAATACTAATTCTACCAAAGGTTTTACTTTTATTTGGTAATGGAGCATTCTTTTAGAATATTCTGAGTACAACCTGCAGAGCCTATGGTTCTTTTGGCCTCATTAATATTGGTGGTTAGCTTAAAGCATTTGTATCAAAATAGTTACTCTGACTTTGCATTTATCATTTGTATGAAAAACTCATCATTATTTTACCTTTCCAAACAACTCAGTAGCTTACATAAACTAGATATTTCTTTTCTGGGGTAAAAATCAACTTTAGTTATAGAGTGGCTTATTACACACATATATATAAAACTTCGTCATAAATAATACACAGTAGGTCATGTTTGACTGCTAGATGATAATGTGTCACTTGACACATTAGGTGAGCAGGTAGCTTCTGAATTTTGGTCAGTAAACTGACACACTTCCTATTTGCCCCATACTTTTATGTCCACAGCTTTAACAAGATGAGTGCCGTACCTCAGCAGTAAATTGAGATGTTAGACCCTTTATGTATTCTTGCGAGATTCTTGCATCTGTAATTGTAGAAGAGACAGTGTCTGCCTGGGATTGTTTAAGGGGAGATAAATGGTGTCTGTGATTTTTCTTCAGCCTCTTCTTGGCGTGCTGGATCTTAATTCCCCAATCAGGAATTGAACTGATGCCTCCAGCAGTGGAAGCGTGGAGTCTTAACCACTGGAACGCCAGAATGTCCCCAGGCTCTTATTTTTTATTTCTTGAAACAAAAAGGTAGTCCATTTTGTGGTCTTTTTACATGTAGTTGATGCCATATTATGTGAGTAGTAAGGAAAGTGCATGTGTGTACACGTGCTCAGTTGTGTCCGACTCTTTGCAACCCCATGGACTGTAGCCCACCAAGCTCCTCTGTCCATGGACTTTTCCAGGCAAGAATACTGGAGGCAGATGCCATTTCCTTCTGCAGGGGTTCTTCCCAACCCAGGGATCAAACTTAGGTCTCTTGTGTCTCCTGCATTGGCAGGCAGATTCTTTACCAGTCGCGCCACCTGTCCAGTAAGGAAAGTAATTTAGAGCAATTAAGGAAGAATTTCCAGAAGAGCATCCTGGGGGAAAGTATCTAAAGACGCATATGGTTATGAAGACATACTAGATTCCTGCATTTGTAATTAAGATTTCTTAGTATCCGTCATCCCTGTTATTATCTACCTCAAACAGGTATCAACTTCCTTTCCATTCAACTATCATGAAGAAGTGGCAGAGGAGTTTAAAACTGGTTGCAGTTATATGAACGTAGATCTCAAAGAGACAACGCTAGGGCATTTCTGTAGTTCATGGAATAGTTTTCAAAATCATTGCTTTCAGTGTGCAATGGGAATTCATGTTCAAATATAACTTCAGAATGCCATTATATCATTGATAAGTGTCCTCTTAACATATTTTAGGATGATTTCTCACAGAAAAATTTCTAATTTAAAAAGATTTCTTAATTAAAAATTTAGTTATAAAATATTAAGATGTGTGGTACTTATTTTTTGAGGCAGTGACAACCAGGGGTTTATATTTAAAATATATAAAAGTTCACAATGTTTATATGAGATTTTTTTCTTATTTTTATCACTAATGACCCGTCTGTAGTCAGTGAAAAGTAATAAAAGAATCAGTTTTGTGAGACTCATTCAGTGTTTGCAGAAAATGGTACTGTCTGTTTAAATTATGTGTTAAATTGATAAATTGGCTTGGTTGATTAATACCTTATGAGCTATTATCACAATGAAAAGAGCACTCTAGTAGAAATTATAATTTTCTGTGAAGAAAAGAATTTCTAGATACTGCTCATGAATATGATTTGATCTCTGGGTTGGGAAGATCCCCTGGAGGAGGGCATGTCAACCCACTCTAGTATTCTTCCCTGGAAAATTCCAGGGAAGAGCTGGAGCCTGGTGGGCTACAGTGCGTGGGGTGGCAAAGAGTAGGACAGGACTGAAGTGACTTAGCACACACATTCATTCATTAATATATGTAGCATGCCTAAGAAAAGAGTAGGAAACATATACCTTTTTATAATTCTTAGAAGAAGAAGAGGTATTAGAGAAAGCATCTTAGATAGTCTGTACTCTCTTTTTCACTTAAGAACTTTACCTGCTGGGTCAAGGAAAAAAAAGGCAGATGCTAGTATTATCCAGGAATGTTTGATCTCTGGGCTATGCACATTTTTTCCTTCACAAATTCAGTATGTTTTAATTAATACTAACCACATGCTAGGCACTGTGCTACGTTTACGACATACCTGAATAAAGAGTTAATTCCTTCTTGGAGGAGAGAGATAATAATTAAGCAAATGATGAATAATAAGAGGAGCAAATGGACTTTGTTAGGACAGGCTAACCTGGGGAGGTGAAGGAAAGGTTTCCTGGGAGGTAAAATTTAAACTGGGATGTGAGGCTTGAGAAGCCAGGCATGAAAGGGGAAGGGATTGAGGGTGGTGGAGCTCAGATGGGAGCTTCAGACAGAGAACAGCATTTGCAAATAAGCCTGCAAAGGAACAACCAAGAAATCCAATGGAAAGCAAGTAGTTAGGATGCTGTCATGGAACCAAGGAAGCAAAGTGGTTCCAGAGAAACAGGATGGGAAAATTGACACCCACATTTGAAAACTTGGAAGTCATTAGTGGTCTTAATAAGAGCAGTTCCAGTGAAGTGGTGGAGATGCAATAAGATGGCAGAGGGGATGGGAGGTGAGGACTCTGGGGACATGGATAGATACACCGTGAGCAAATGGCCCTTTCAAGAAATCTGTCCATGAAACACAACATGAAAATGGAGACATACTCTTGGCAGAAACTTGAGGAGTTATGCTGGGGCATCTTTGGAACTGACATGGTCACAGAATGGAGACATACTCTTGGCAGAGACTTGAGTTATACTGGGGCATCTTTGGTACTGACATGGTCACAGAGTGTAGAAGTGGGGGTTCGTCTTTTGAGAGACCCCCAGACATGTTCATTGGTGGAAGAAGGGGGTGGAGAAACACCCAGGGAGAAGGCAATCTTCGACACCGGAAAACAGGTAGGAAGGGATTTTTTTCATCTTTATTTGGTAATTTATTGATATTTTAATAGTAACCATAATTGTTTTCCTAGTCGCTAAAGCAAGTGGTGTATTCCTACTATTTTTTAAAAAATGGAAACATGAAGGGAAAAGGAATGTGGAGTCAGGGGGAGACTAACCAAGTTTGCCAATCAGATGTCTAGTAGAAAGTAAAGTTTGATAACTTAGAAAAGAAAGGCATGGTCATCAGAGGGAAGTACCTGAGGAAGATAGAGGGATTTTGCGTCTAGAAGCCACCCAGGGGTCACAACAGGAGGAGGAACTCTGCCTCCTTCATGACAGGGAGAAGGAGAACCTGAGTGCCTGGGCAGAGGAGTTTGCAGAGTCGCTGGTGGGAAGAAGGGGAGCTTCCACCTCGTGCCTTCGTTTTTTTCAGTGACGGGAAATGAGGTCACAGCCAAGAGTGATGGTGGGGTCAGGTGAGACACTTGAAGGGAGAAGAAAGTCTTTCTGGTGTTGGCAGACAAGGGCACCAGCACAATTTAGAAAGATGCTGTGTAGTCGTGAGAGCCTCTCTGAGATTTGAGAAGGTGAACCTAAGATTAAAAACCAGTTTGCCAGGTTAGGTGGTTTTTCTCCAGCTATGTTTAAATGCTAGGAGCAAACCTAGAGAAGCCAGAATGGCTGAAGTTTTTCTGGAGAGGTTTGTTTTGTTTTGTTTCAGCGGGAGATTTTTAGAGTGAAAGAAAATCTAGAAATCCTTAAAATAAACCACCAATACACAAAGCAAACAAAACAAAATACCTAAAACAAAAATACATAGAAATTCATGAGCTTGTAGAATACAGATCCTTTTTTCTAGGGTAATTATTAGCTAGTAGGGAGTAGTCACAAATTAGCTTGATTTCCAGCATCTGATTGGCAAGGATTGAATCTTTGTTCTTTTAAACTCTTGGATTCTGGGCCTAGCCAACTGGTAGGCCTGGTTCTATACTTCAGTGGCTCTCAGTGCCTTTACCTGTTTCCAGGAGCCATCCTGCTGGGCTCTTTTTCCTTCCTGGTTGATAGATTGTTAAGTTCGAAATGTTTAACCGTTGCCTTGCCTGCCTTTCTTGGATGTCTAGCTGGGTTCTTGTGTATGGTTTATATCTTGCTCCTCAGCTCCTGTAAGCTCCTTGGGCCACCTCAGTGCTCCCTAGAAGACAGTGGTTATAGACTTGGAACCATTACAACTGTGCAATGTAAAGAGAGCTGAAACATTTAGTAATTGTAATCCACCACTGAAAAGAAGGGTCTTTTCATGTACACACTGCTATATTTAGAGTGGATAACCAACAAGGATCTATTGGACAGCACAGGGAACTCTGCTCAATGTTATGAGGCAGCCTGGATGGGATGGGAGTTTGAGGGAGAATGGATACATGTATATATATGGCTGAGTCCCTCTGCTGTTCACCGTGAACTATCACAACGTCGTTCATCAGCTATACCCCAATATGAAATAAACAGTTTTATAAAGGTTAAAAAAACCAAATACTGACTCTTGTATTTCCTCATTTTAATAAATTTTTGATTCGACAGCCATTTTCCATAAATCCTTTTATTGAAGTGCTCTAGTTTCATACTGTTGATGGCCAGATGCTTCCATAAATGGAAGCAGTGAATCTGTGTGTGTCAGGCTGGGCAGGAAAGTATGGGGAGGAAGCTCTTTGTGATCAGATGAACTTGAGTTTGCTTCTGGCTTGAATGTTTCTCAGATGCACTGCCTGGCACTCAGGAGATGCCTCTTTGTCCTCCTTCCTTCCCTATTTCAGTGACACATGTCTAACATGTGTTGGAAAGTAATCCTGGACTTTATACCTGGTGCTGCCCATATTTCCTTATGCTGTGGTATAGTTATCAAACTTCTTCCTGTCCAAAAAGAAGGGAAGAGTGTAACTCTGCTTTTGGTAATTTTGCATTTTCACAAACCCATTGAGGCATTATATCTCATGAGCAGAAGCTCAACTGAAACATTCTTACAGGTTTTATTAATGTTCATGTCTCTGTTCCTTGCTGTTGATCAAAGGTTGAGGAAATGTAAACTTCTTAATCTGGAGCAAATGAGTATTTCTAGTTCATTTCAACCTGTGCTTATTATGTGTGTGTGTGTTAGTCGCTCAGTCATATCTGACTCTTTGCGATCCCATGGACAGCAGCCCTCCAGCCTCCTCTGTGTATGGGCTTTTTCAGGCAAGCATACTGGAGCGGGTTGCCATTTCCTTCTCCATGTGCTTATTATATGTAAAAACATATATTATTATATGTAACCCCTAAATATTAAGGTTGGGTTTACATGTTTATTACAGTGCTAGCAGAGGTAGTACAAAAGTAATTTAGTTTTCTATTGTTTTACCCCTTATAGTTCTGTAAGTTCTTCTATCTTCAAAAATTTTACGTTGAACTTTAGAATTACATGGGTGTACTCCACAGAGATAGCGAGAGAAAATGCAAGCCTTCAAGGCATACGTAAATACCATTTAAGAGGTCTACTACACTGCATAGATTCCATGTATTTCAATATAATTGGTTTCGTTTGTAACCCGGTGTTTTTATTTTAAGAATTTTACAGTGTCAGACTTTATCACGGGGTCTGTAGGCTTCACCAGACTGCCAGAGAGATCCAAGACACAAAACATATCAAGGGCTCCTGAGAATTCCTCCTCAGATGCACACTTTCTATGAACAGAGTTCTTAATCCTGCAAAAGAGTAAATTTCTGGATTATTTCAAAAGTGAATCGCCATTCACAGTGTCTAGAAGCATGCTTCTAAAACTTCTTACAACCTCAAAACAGAATGATGAACTTGAATTCATATTAAATGTTACACAATCCAGGATTTGTAAAGTGCTCATGTCATGGTTCGTGGTTTAGCTTCCCAGTAACCCATGAGATGGGTGGGTATGCTGTGCCTCTGATCTTCCACAACTCCTGCTGTTTAATCTTTCAATTTTTTCCACTTCGAGATCATAGTCAGCATCCCAATTTTAATTATGAGATCAACCTCACTGGCTGCTTAAAATAGTTACCCTGTGAGTTGAAAAGTAAAGCAACTCCAGAATGTTACAACTCATCCAGTAATAAAATGGCTTTCATGAAACACTGAAGCCAGCATGACGGTTTTCCTGGGGGTTTTCCCTGGACTGTTTTCTTTAGAAAAAGATACGGCTTTCCCTGCTGTGGCAATCTTGAGTACGTCATGAAAAGAGGCACAGCAATTAAGGAGGGAGTGGAGCCCTCAGCAAAACACAGATATACTCTAGGGGGGCACATTTGCAAACCGTCTGGTCTGGAGAGAGAAAATTGTACAAATAAATGAACTTTTCAAAACCCATTCCTTTTCGGGGCATTTTGTGCCACGTTGTTAGGTAATAGTTAAGAAGTGTTAATACTAATTCCTCTCCATGATCGGTTTCTTTTAAATAGAAGATGGAACATTTTCTGAAAATGAGCATAATATAGTTTGTTCAATGTCAGTGTGAAGTTATTCCATAGTGGTCTGTGTGGGTAAGAAAATTTTAAAAAACTTTTTTTCGCATTTTATTTTTGGAGTATAATTGCTTTGCAATATGATATTAGTTTCTGTTGCACATCAAAGTGAATCAGCTATATGTATGCAGGTATTTCTTCCCTCTTAAGCTTCCTTCCCACCCTCCACCTCCCCTCATCCCACAATTCAAGATCATTACAGAGCACCGAGTTGAGCTCTCTGTGCTACACAGCAGGTTCCCATTAGCTATCTGTTTTACCCATGGTAGTATATATGTCAGTGCTACTCTTGCAATTCATCCCATCCTCCCCTTCCTTCTCTGTGTCCACACATCCGTTGTCTACATCTGAGTCTCTATTCCTGGCCTGCAAATAGATTGATCTATACAGTTTTTCCAGATTCCATATATATACATATATATAAATATATGATATTTTTCTCTTTCTGACATACTTCACTCTGTATGATAGACTCTAGGTCCATTGTGAGAAGAGGACTTTTTAAAAAACCATCCTTGTAGGATTTGTAGGTCAGCATCTAACAACTATGATTCAAATCTAAAGAAGTACAAAAGATGAAAATGGCTTTTTTTTTAAGCTTTATTTGACCAATCACAGAGAGAAACTCAGTTATTCCTTTCCTTCAGATTCATGTCGTAAGCCTGCTTCACACCACTAGAAAATAGCTTAGCAACTTAAAACAGTGGTCAAACTAAGTTGTATACAAATGCTGTTTTAATTTTGGTTCTATTACCTTTTTAGCCTAAGTGTTTCGGGAGGTGGAGAGAGAAGAGAGAAAGGGATGCTGAAAGGGTGTAAAGAAAGGGCCCCCTGTGAGAGTGCAAAATGAGTTCAGCTCTTTCCCTAACTCGGTGAACTCGAGTTTTGTTTATATCTTTAGACCTCAGCTTACAAATTTGCACAAGGTCTGTCTAGGTGGTGATTATGACTGCTTCTTTTTTGTGATCTTAAAATAGAGCCTGAGTGGCTCCTTACTTTTTGCCACCAAAGTGGTGAAACAATGGGAAAAGAACAGCAAACTGTGAGGAGACAGTATTGCTTTTTTGTAATGCAGCGTGTGAAACTGGGCTAGCCAGTTTTCTGGCCCTTAAAATAGTTTTGTACTTCCCAATCATGAAGTGGTAAAATAAACCACATTATGCATTGTGTCTCACTTAAGTACACTGTGTGTGTGTGTGTGCGCGCGCATGTGCACATATGGTGTGTGCTTTCAGAAGAACCAGGTGAGGGAGGCTGGTCTATCTAAACAATGCTGTGCTCTCTCTTCTTTATCTCCTCACAGTCCTAGTTTAGGTGTCTGTTTTATGACATCTGGACCTGGCTGGCTGGTTGCTCCTCCCTTCTCAAATGCCACCTTTTTCCATTAACAATTGTATGCTTATTTGTTTATCTGTTGTATTTATATTACTGAACTGTGATGTAGACTGATTTGTGCCCCTCGCCATTCATATGTAAAGTCCTAACCACCACCTCTGACCCAGGCCCTGTTTTTGGAGATTGGGTCTTTAAGGAGATGACAGAGTTAAACAAGGCCCTCAGGATGGGCCCTCATCAAACTGACTGGGGTTATTATAAGAAGAGGCTTCCCTGGTGGCTCAGACAGTAAAGAATCTGCATGCAATGCAAGAGACCTGGATTTGATCTCCAGGAAGTTCCCTTGGAGAAGGGTATGGCAACCCACTCCGGTATTCTTGCCTGGAGAATTCCATGGACAGGGGAGCCTGGTGGACTACGGTTCATGGAGTGGCAAAGATTTGGACGCTCAAAGAGACTCCAGGGGAATGTGGGTACAGAGGAAAGACCATGTGCGGATTCAGGGAGAAGATGGTATGTTCAAACCAAGAAGAAAGGCATCAGAAGAAGCCAAACCTGGGACTTCTCTGGTGGTCCAGTGGTTAAGAATTCACCTTCTAATGCAGGGGACATGGGTTCAATCCCTGGTTAGGGAGCTAAGACCCCACATACTGCGGGGCAAGTAAACCTGTGTGCTGCAAGTATTGATCCCGTGTGGTCTAGAGCCCCTGCGCC
Source organism: Okapia johnstoni (assembly GCA_024291935.2). Lineage (NCBI taxonomy): Eukaryota > Metazoa > Chordata > Mammalia > Artiodactyla > Giraffidae > Okapia > Okapia johnstoni. Next base: position 12,139,716 of record CM044322.1, on the reverse strand, counting down.
ACAAGAAAAGCCCGAGCTACAACTAGAGCCTCTCACATACTGAAAATAAGATCCAGCACAGCCATAAAACCCCACACCTACTGGGCATTTTGATCTCAGCCTTCTGGCCTCTAAAACTGTCAGAAAATAAATCTCTGTTGTTTAAGCCATGTAGGTTGTGGTGTTTTATTCCAGTAGCCCTAGCAAACAAATACAAAGGGTCACTTCCACCGTGTCCACTTTCTCTACATGTCCTTTGGGTTCTTCTGTAGAATGGCAGAATGATGTGGAAAGAGAATTTGGTATGAGTTAGAGGGTCAGGATTCTAGGGCCAGCTCAACGTTAGCCGGATGAGCTGGGAAACATTTCTTAGCCCTTCTGAAAGTCAGTATTCTCTTGTAGAGTATGAGGGGGCCCATCTGCCTCAGTTTGAGTTGTCAGTGATTTTTAAACTGATTTTAAACACTCACCCTTTAATTCTAAAATGGCAATAGCAATCCCTCTCTTATTGTGAAGACAAAACAAGATGATATATATAAATCACTTAGCACAGCATCACTGGCATCTAGCAAATGTTTAATGTGAACTTTGATGATTAAGTATTTAAATTAGTAATTGCTGAGATATTTTCCAGCTTGTCATTCTAGGTTCTATAATTAGGTTCTACTTCTCCTTAACTGTTACTCAGTGCAGAACTTCATCTATGGTTTAATCAGTTTTCCCCTGTACTCTATACAAATTCCCAAGTTTGTTCATTCATCCTTTAATAAATATTAGTTGGCTGATCATTTGAGGTCCAACAAGAATACAGGGAGAAGGAGACAGAATTTCCCTCTTGTTTCTCACAGCTTGAGGAGACATACCCTCTAAATCATGGTGGTAGAGTACATAATGCTGTGGTAATAGATATCTAGGAGAAATACAGGGTTCTAACCACGTAGATGAAAGAGATGGTTTACTTCAGAGAGTGAGTTTATGCAGAACCTGAAGGACAGGCAGAGACTATGCTGTACTGAAGGCATGTGGGGGAGGGAGTCCCCGGTAGTCCAGTGGTTAAGACTCTGTGCTTACACTGCCAAGGACCTGGGTTTGATTCCTTGATCCAGGAACTAAGATCTCACAGACCATGCTTGGCAAGGCCAAGAAGGTATGTGGGGAGGGTAGGAAGGTTTTGGGTGGCATTTGGGGGTGGCTGGGTGGCACCAATGAGAGCCTGAGATGGGATGGGCGTCTACACTGTGGCTGTAGCTTGCTATTCATGACCTTTTCCCACAGCACATGTTTTCTTCCCCCCTTTCTAGACATCTGCACACTTTCCTGGTTTCAAATATCAGCTCAGTTTTTTGCCTTCTACAGCAAGCCTTGTCTGTTTTAAACCACATGAATCTTTCTCTGTTCTGAAACTCTAGTAGATTTTCCATATAAACTTGTTTGAATAATGAACTTTCAATAATACAAATTTGAGAGGCAAAGAAGCAGTGTCAGTGGTTGAGAAATAGACCCAGTTCATTAATCTGTGCCTTCGTATCTGGTGGCATGCTTTTCCATTTCCTTGGAAATGGGAGAGTTATTTTAACAGATTTTGTGTGTGTGTGTGTGTGTGTGTGTGTGTGTGTGTGTGTGTTTAATTATTTATTTAATTTTTTATTGCACTGTGTCTTTGCTGATGCACAGGCTTTCTCTTGTTGAGAGGGGCAGGGGATACTCTCTATTTGTGGTGCGAGGGCTTCTTGCAGTGGCTTCTCTTGTTGCAGAGCACAGGCTCTAGGCGTATGGACTTCAATAGTTGTGGTGCATGGGCTTAGTTGTTCCAGCGCCTGTGGAATCTCCCTGGACCAGGAATTGAACCTGTGTCCCCTGCATTGGCAGGCAGACTATTATCCAATGTACCATCAGTGAAGTCTTTGTATTAAAATTAGGGTACCCCCTAAGAGACAGGCTTCTCAGGTGGTTCAGTTGTAAGGAATCTGCCTGCCAATGCAAGCAATACGGGAGACACAGGTTTGATCCCTGGGTTGGGAAGATCACTTGGAGAAGGAAATGGTAACCCTCTCCAGTTTTCTTGTCTGGAAAATCCCATGGACAGAGAAATCTGGTGGGCTACACTCCATAGGGTCGCAAAGAATTGGACATGACTTAGTGACTTAGCACACGCACAGCCGGAGAGACAGTTCTAATTTAAAGCAGCTCATGTACTTAATTCTTATTGTTTCCTCACTCTTCCGTGCCCGTTAGTGATGTCTAACTCTTTTCTTAGCCTAGGTTTTAGAAAAGCAACAGCAAAATAATTTAAGGATTTAAAACTTTACTGATGTCTTAGTAACTGTGTGTGTGTGTATTTATATTTATGGATGACGATGGAAACAGTAATGCACTACCCTCAGTGCTTTTAGAACATCTTTCTATATCAGAATAATGGAGAAAGCCTTGAATTTGGAAGCAGATAAATCAGAGTTATATATGTATACATATATATGTATATATACATATATATGTATGCATATAGGTACATATAATTTAATGGATCAGAAATAGAAGTACTTTTTAATCTCTATTAAAACTCATTGTTGAGTATGACAAATACACAGTCTTTATAGAAAAGATGTTCATCAAATTTGCCTACTTGAGTTTCTTAGAAATCTTCATAGAGCCAAATAAATCTCAGGAATTTGGGAGAAAGCATCAGTTTCATAACTAATAATAACAAATGATAATTTTGATACTTATGACCTCCTAGGTACTCTGCATAATTATTGACATACATTCCTTCAATTCATCCTCCCATTGCCTCTGTGAGGTGTGGGAACCATTTCTCCCATGTTACAGATAAAGAAACTACTATAATTGTGTGGGGGCTCCACAAACTGCACCCATATAGGACAGTAAACTTAGGCAATGTTGTGTGTGTTCTGAAGACTCTATCCGTGGTCTACCCCCACCTCTGTCCCTCTTGTCAGGTCTCTTTAGTCCCTAAGACACAACAGTCTTGAACTTAGACCAATTAATAGGTCCTACAATGGTCTTTAACTGTTCACATGAAAGGAAAAGTCACATGTCTCTCACTTTAAATAAAATAAGATCAAGCTTAGAGAGGAAGGCATGTTGAAAGTTGAGATGGGCCAAAAGCTAGGCCTCTTGTGCCAAAGAGTTAGCTTAAGTTGTGAAAAGCACAGGAAAAGTTCTTGAGGAAATTAAAAATGCTACTCTAATGAGCACATGAATGATAAGAAAGCAAAACAGCCAACAGTCTTACTGCTGATATGGAGAAAGTTTCAGTGATCTGGATGAAAGATCCAATTAACTACACCGTTTCATTCAGCCAAAGCCTAATGTTGAGCAGGGCTCTAACTCTCTTCAGTTTTATGAGGATTGAGAGAGGTGAGGACACTGCAGAAGAAAAGTTTGAATCTAACAGAGCTTGGTTCTTGAGGTTTCAGTAAAGAAGACATATGCAAAGTGAGGCAGCAAGTACTCATGTAGAAGCTGCAGTAAATTATCCAAAGGATCTAGCTGAGGTAATCACTGAAGGTGGCTAAACAACAGATTTTCAGTGGAGATGAAACGACCTTCTATTGGAAGAAGATGCTATTTAGGACTTCAGTAACTAGAGAGGAGAAGTCATTGACTGGCTTTGAAGTTTCAGAGGACAGGCTGATTTTATAGTTAGGGACTAAATGCATTTGGTGACTTTAAGTTGAAGCCAGTGCTCATTTACCATTCCAAAAATCCTAGGGCCCTTAAGAATCTCCTCTGCTGTGCTCTATAAATGGAACAACAAAGCCTGGATGACAGCATATCTGTTTACAACATGATGTATTGAATATTTTAAGCCTACTATTGAGACCTGCTTCTTGAAACAAAGGCCTTTCAAAATATTACTACTGTTCATTGACAATGCAGTTATTACCCAAGAGCTCAGACAGAGATGAAATTAATGTTATTTTCCTGCCTCTCGACACAACATCCATTTATTTGACTTTCAAGTCTTGTTCTTTAAGAAGTAAATTTTATATGGTGATTGCTACCTCTGATTGGTCTGGGCAAAGTCAACTGAAAACCTTATAAAGGATCCTCCATTCTGGATGCCTTGAAGAACATTTGTGGTTCATGGAAAGAGGTCACAATATCAACATTCACAGAAGTTTATAAGAAGTTGATTCCAACCCGCACGGATGACTTTGAGGGGTTCAAGATTTCAGTGGAGCAAATAACTGTGGTGGAAATGCTAAGAGAACTAGAACTAGAAGGGAGCCTGAAGATGTGGTTGAATTGCTACAGTCTGATTGATAAAACTTGAAAGGATGAGGAGTTGCTTCTTATGGATGAGCAAAGTGTTTTCTTAAGGTTGAATCTACTCCTGGTGAAGATGCTGTGAAGACTGTTGAAGTGACAGTAAAACAATTAAAATATTACATAAACTTAGTTGATAAAGCAGTAGCAAGTTTTGAGAGGATCAACTCCAGTTTTGAAAGAAGTCCTACTCTGGGTAAAATGCTCTCAAACAACATTGCATGCTACAGAGAAATTGTGTTTGTAAGGAAGAATTCATTGATGTAGCAAACTTCATTGTTGTCTCATTCTAAGTAATTGCTACACACACAAAAAAGAAATTGCCATAGTCAGCCCAGCCTTCAGAAACCACCATCCTGGTCAGTCAGCAGTGATCAACATTGAGGTGAGACTCTCCACCAGCAAAAGATTATGACTCACTAAAGGCAAACTATTCAATATCACAGTAATCAAAGTATGTGCCCCAACCACTAGCGCTGAAGAAGCTGAAGTTGAATGATTCTATGGTGACCTACAAGACCTTCTAGAACTAACACCGGAAAAAGATGTCTTTCTAGCTCAGTTGGTAAAGAATCCACCTGCAATGCAGGAGACTCCGGTTCGATTCCTGGTTCAGGAGTATCCACTGGAGAAGGGATAGGCTACCCACTCCAGTATTCTTGGGCTTCCCTTGTGGCTTAGCTGGGAAAGAATCCACTTGCAATGTGGGAGACCTGGGTTCAGTCCCTAGGTTGGGAAGATCCCCTGGAGAAGGGAAAGGCTACCTACTCTAGTATTCTGGCCTGGAGAATTCCATGAACTGTATAGTCCATGGGGTCGCAAGGAGTTGGACACGACTGAGTGACTTTCACTCTCATCATAGGGGACTGGAATGCAAAAGTAGGAAGTCAAGAGATACCTGGAGTAACAAGCCAAGTTTGGCCTTGGAGTAACAAGGCAAGTTTGGCCTTGGAGTACAAAATGAAGCGGGGCAAAGGCTAACAGAGTTCTGCCAAGAGAATGCACTGGTCATAGCAAACACCCTCTTCCAACAATACAAGAGAAGACTCTACACATGGACATCACCAGCTGGTCAATACCGAAATCAGATTTATTATATTTTTTGCAGACAAAGATGGAGAAGCTCTATACAGTCAGCAAAAACAAGATTGGGAGCTGACTGTGGCTCAGATCATGAACCCCTTATTGCCAAATTCAGACTTAAATTGAAGAAAGTAGGGGAAACCACTAGACCATTCAGGTATGACCTAAATCAAATCCCTTATGATTATACAGTGGAAGTGACAAATAGATTTGAGGGATTATATCTGATAGAGTGCCTGAAGAACTATGGACAAAGGTTCGTGACATTGTACAGGTGACAGGGATCAAGACCATCCCCAAGAAAGAGTAAAGCAGAAAGGCAAAATGGCTGTCTGAGGAGGCCTTACAAATAGCTGAGAAAAGGAGAGAAGCTAAAGGCAAAGGAGAAAAGGAAAGATATATCCATCTGAATGCAGAGTTCCAAAGAATAGCAAGGAGAGATAAGAAAGCCTTCCTCAGCGATCAATGCAAAGAAATAGAGGAAAACAACAGAATGGGAAAGACTAGAGATCTCGTCAAGAAAATCAGAGATATCAAAGGAATATTTCATGCAAAGATGGGCACAATAAAGGACAGAAATGTTATAGACCTAACAGAAGTAGAAGAAATTAAGAAGAGGTGACAAGAATACACAGAAGAACTATACAAAATAGACCTTAATGACAAAGATAGCCATGATGGTGTGATCACGCACCTAGAGCCAGACATCCTGGAATGCAGAGTCAAGTGGGCCTTAGGAAGCATCACTATGAACAAAGCTAGTGGAAGTGATGGAATTCCAGCTGAGCTATTTCAAATCCTCAGTGATGATGTTCTAAAAGTGCTGCACTCAATATGCCAGCAAATTTGGAAAACTCAGCAGTGGCCACAGGACTGGAAAAGGTCAGTTTTCATTCCAATCCCAAAGAAAGGCAGTGACAAAGAATGTTCAACCTACTGCACATTGCACTCATCTCACACGTTAGCAAAGTAATGCTCAAAATTCTCCAAGCCAGGCTTCAACAGAACGTGAAGAGAGAACTTCCAGATGTTCAAGCTGATTTTAGAAAAGCTAGAGGAATCAAAGGTCAAATTCCCAACATCCACTGGCTCATAGAAAATGCAAGAAAATTCTAGAAAAAATCTACTTCTGCTTCACTGACTAAGCTAAAGCTTGTGTGGATCACAACAAACTGTGGAAAATTCTTCAAGAGATGGAAATACCAGACCACTTTACCTGCCTCCTGAGAAACTTGTATGCAGGTCAAGAAGCAACTGTTAGAACCAGACACAGAACAACAGACTGTTTCCAAATGGGGAAAGGAGTACGTCAAGGCTGTATATTGTCACCCTGTTTATTTAACTTACATGCAGAGTACATCAAGTGAAATGCTGGGCTGGATGAAGCACTAGCTGGAATCAAGATTTCCAGGAGAAATATCAATAAACTCAAATATGCAGATGATAAGACCCTAATGGCAGAAAGAGAAGAGAAACTGAAGAGCCTCTTGATAAAGGGGAAAGAGGAAAGTAATAAATCTGGCTTAAAACTCAACATTCAAAAAACTAAGATCCTGGCATCCAGTCCCATCACTTCATGGCAAATAGATGGGGAAACAATGGAAACAGTGACAGACTTTATTTTCTTGGGCTCTAAAATCACTGCAGATGGTGACTGAAGCCATGAAATTAAAAGATGTTAGCTCCTTGAAAGAAAAGCTATGACCAACCTAGACAGCATATTAAAAAGCAGAGACATTACTTTGACAACAAAGGTCCATCTAGTCAAAGCTATGGTTTTTCCAGTAGTCACGTAAGAATGTGAGAGCTGGACCATAAAGAAGGTTGAGTGCCAAATAATTGACGCTTCTGAACTGTGGTGCTGGAGAAGACTCTTGAGAGTCCCTTGGACTGCAAGGAGATCAAACCAGAAAATCCTAAAGGAAATCAGTCCTGAATATTCATTGGAAGGATTGACTGAAGATGAACCTCCAATACTTTGGCCACCTGATGCTAAGAACTGGCTCATTAGAAAACACCCTGATGCTGGGACTGATTGAAGGCAGGAGAAGGGGAAGACAGATGGTTGTCATCATTGATTTGGTGGACATGAGTTTGAGCAATTTCCGGAACTTGAAGGACAGGGAAGCCTTGGGTGCTGCAGTCCATGGTGTTGCAAAGAGTCTGACATGACCGAGCAACTGAACTGAATTGAAAGGCTGAGATGCTAGTTAGCAATAAAGTATTTTAAATTAAGGTTTGTACATTGTTCTTTGGACACAGTGCTACTGCACACTTAAATGACTACATTATAGTTTAAATATAACTTTAATATGCATTAGGAAACCAAAGCATTTTTATGTTTAGTTTTATTGAAATATTGCCTTTGTTGTGGTGGTCTGGGACCAAACCTGCAATATCTCTGAAGTATGTCCATGATTGGTCTTCCCTGGTGCTAAGACAGTAAAGATCCACATGCAATGCAGGAGACATGGGTTTTATCCCTGGGTCAGGAAGTTTCCCTGGAGAAGTAAATGGCTATGCCCTCCAGTATTCTTGCGTGAAGGATTCCATGGACAGGGGAGCCTGGAGGGTTACAGTCCATGGGGTCCCAAAGAGTTGGACGTGACTGAGTGACTAACACCTTCAGTTCACCTTCACATGTCCATGATAATCCCTTGTTTTCCTATTTCCTGTAATTCTAGGTGGGGCAAAGTGTTAGTCAGTCCTGTGTCTGACTCTTTGCCATCCCATGAACTGTGGCCTGCCAAACTTGTCCATCCATGAAATTCTCCAGGCAATAATACTGAAGGTGTTGCCATTTCCTTCTCCAGGGGATCTTCCCCACCCAGGGACTGAACCTGGGTCTCCTGCATGGCACAGATTCTTTACTGCCTGAACCACCAGAGAAGCCAGTAGATGGGGAAAGAGAATGACAAAACCTTTTAGTCTGTGGTTTTTTTTTTTTTTTCCACCTTCCCAAGAGAAGTCCATCTCTCTTGCCAACATGACTAACACACACAGACCACACACTATGAAGCATTCACTGAAAGCCAACAGTTAACCTTGCACAGGCAAGTGTGTGTTGAAAAGTATATCTGCATTTCCCTCTCATTAGTGTTCAGGAAGTTTCTAATTACAGGGCAGGGGGGAAGGTAAAGAATTAAAGAAACTATGAGCTTCATATTTGTTGCTTCAGACTTAAAAGACTGTACACTCACCATGATTGGTTATTCAGCTTAATTAGTAAAAACACCCCCACCCCAAACTGCTGTTTTATAAGCATTCATGATAGTGGTTATGCAAACTAGTTGCAGTAATGTTTCCAGGCTATGCAGTTGCAGGGGGTAGGGGTGGAGGTGGCCTTTTCTCAGTGTTTAATGTGGCTAGGTGGACAGAAATGTGGTAATCCCACAGAAACTGAAGATATCTATTGCTACTATTAACAGTGTAGGGAGGTAAAAGGATGAATGGGTGCCTATTTGTAACTGGAACTTAAAATGTCATCACTGTCTGGCAATGATAATGAATGAGTTTTTTCCGAAGAAAGTGAACCTTACCCAACAGTTTTCCCATATGACTGATGTTGCTTCTTTTGAATGTAAGTTTGGAATGAAAATTGTATGTATAAATCGCACCTATTCACATGTAGTGGACTTTTAAGATATATTTTTTATTTTTAAATAATCTAAGAAACAGCAAAAATTGCCATTTCCGTATATTCATTACCCAGATTTCCCCAATATAATATCTTATATTGTTCAGTCGCTAAGTTGTGTCCGACTCTTTATGACCCCGTGGACTGTAGCACACCTGGCTTCCCTGCCCTTCACCGTCTCCCACAGTTTGCTCAAACTCACGTCCATTAAGTCAGTGATGCCATCCAACCATCTCATCCTCTGTTGTCCCCTTCTCCTCCTGCCTTCAATCTTTCCCAGCATCAGGGTCTTTTCCAATGAGTCAGCTCTTCACATCAGGTGGCCAAAGTATTGAAGCTTCAGCTTCAGCATCAATCCTTCCAATGAATATTCAGGGTTTATTTTCTTTAGGATTGACTGGTTTGATCTCCTTGCTGATCAATGGACTCTAAAGAGTCTTCTCCAGCACCATAGTTTGAAAGCATCAATTCTTCGGCACTCAGCCTTCTTTATGGTTGGACTCTACATCTGTACATGACTACTGGAAAAACCATAGACCTGGGCAGTTAGTTACTGTATGCGTGTTTCTTATTTTTGGCTTTAATGTGGAGAGAGCCTCTATCTAGGTCCTGATGCAGGATACAGTAGTGACAGAAGTGGTGAAGAGTTAGGTGGTAAGCACAGGGGTTATGAATGGAGTTACTAGAAATAGAAAGAGGAAATAAAGTTACTGAAACCAAACTTTGGGCACCAGCAACAAATTTCCTCTAAACATTTTGAGTACTAGTCTCACTCCTCGGATTTCACTGGTTCTGCTTTTTTTCCTTTAAAATTAGAAATGGATATTTAACATCCTTTTACATTAGGAATAGTTATGAATGAAAAAGAGGGACATCAAAAGAGAGTACCAGTACTATTCTGTGAATTTCCTTCATACATAAACCTGAAATTACGTAATATTTATCCATCCATCCACCCATGTATCCAATAAATATTTACCCTCAACCTACTATATTTTAGGCACAGCGCTAGGCAGTAGGGATGGATAACTCTATGAACAAGATCAATATGGTCGCCGACTTTATGCATCTTTAGTTCTCTCAGGAAAGGCAAACGTTGTATAAGTGGAATGAAAGGCTTGAAAAAGAAGTACAAGGTACAAATGAAACTGGGAACAGGCAAACCAAACATATTCTGAACATCATGAAAGTCTTCTCAGGGGAGGTGACATTTAAGCTGAGTCCTGGAGAGTGGCTGAGCTGTGTCTAGGTGAACAGTTGTTGCTTCCATGGCCTTGCATGATCCTCTCCTCCCCATATTTCCAAACTCATCCTGAGCCACTTGTACTCTTGATCACCATTCACCACACCAGCCAGTTGTCTTCTCTCAGTTCCTCCTACGGCCTGCCTGGAACTCTAAATTCTAGATTCACTCCTCCTCGCCCTCTATAGTTGCTCCTTTACCGAGATCAAGTTCCCGGTGATTCTCTCGTCTCACTTGCTTGTTTCCATCATCTTGTACAGCACTATTTCTAATTAAAATTTCATTTAACTGCTTTCATATTCAACTGGTACTTTAGAATGAACAAACCATTTATTTTAAATCATCAACAATTAAAAGTTGAAATTTGACATGAATATGTTTTTAAAACTCTTAAGAAATAGCTCAGTTGAAAAGCATTCCTTTTTTAAAATTGTGAATGTGTGTAGTACTGTTCCAATTAAGAAAACAAACAATAGCATGTGGCTTTTTGATTATAAATAGTACAAAAATAGTTTTAATTTTCCATAATTTCAATAAATTTCTCACGAAGTACTGGGCAAATGCAAAAAAAAAATCCTGGAGTTTCCTAATAATTACTCACAGAATAAATTTGAACAAATATGGAAAGTAAGCAGTAATAGCAGAATATGTTTATCCTTTTCTAAGTTATGTGTGTATACCCACACGTATAAACAATTAGGGAGTTCAACCCGCACAAGTCCCCTTGGGTAGACTCTTACTTCCTAAGAGTCACATCCATCATCATTTAAATCTTGTAAATGCATCCAAGAAAAGGCTTAACAGTAAGAATTGTTTATTTTGTAGGTTTTAAAGAAGCTAGAGTGCCAAAGAAGACTTTTGAAGTGTGAAGAGATTTCTCGTAATTGAAACCAACATGTCATTTATAGATCCTTATCAACACATTATAGTAAGTCATTTACTGCTCATATATTCTTCTGGGAGGGGGTCAGGCATACTTTTGTGCATGAGTATCGCTGATGTTACCTGTTAAGTGTCAGTTACAAATTGGCACTTGCTATGGGCACTTATCATCTACCTACCTCTACAAGTATTAAATCATGTGCTTCTGCTGACCTTCAACCACCCTGTGAAAGGAGTTCAGGGTAGAGAGTATCAATGAGGCAGGTGGAGAGTATAAATGTGCTGGAGGTGGGGAGGGGGGAACTGGCAGAAAAGGTCTTTAGATAGATATTTTCAGGAGCCCATTTTATGAGCCTAATTCTTATATCTTCCATATCTAGAAAAGCATTAAAATCCTTCATGGTGACAACTGCTCCTTGTGACTAGCAACACCTTCATAAGACTAGTAGAAACCTTCTGGAAAATATGCGCTTGATTGCATGTATGCACCCTTCACCAAAATCACATATATACTGACCTCTTTGGAGCAGGTTCTTAGAGCTATCTGAGGTTCTGTCTCTTGGGTTGCAATCCTCATTTTGCCCTAAATAAAACTTAACTTGCAGCTTTCTTTTAAGTGGACAAAAATATAAAAATCATGAAAAGTCTTACATTTTTTAATGAAAATCATGTGAACTTACTGTGGTTCAAATAAGGTAGAATCCATAATAAAACTAACTCATCTCTTCTTTTTCTCACTGTAAGTTTCCAGAAAGGAGAGATTTGGAGGGGAAAATGCCAAAGTATCTGAAATAGTATTAAATATTCATGAAACCATAAAAAATGTAGTTATCACTTAGCAATTGTCAACCTGCACCCTTCATATGAAATGACAGAGAGAGAAAATAATTATTGCATTAAGGACTATACTTTGGTGTGCATTTTCAGGGTAATTAATTTTGTAAACTATCCTTTAGTTGAATATATTGTGTGTGCTCAATCTCTCAGTCATGTCTACTCTTTGTGACCATATGCACTGTAGCCCACCAGGCTCCTCTGTCCATGGGATTTTCCAGGCAAGAATATTGGAGTGGGTTGCCATTCCCTTCTCTAGGGGGTCTTCCAGATCCAGGGATCGAACCTGGGTCTCCTGCATTGCAGGCAGATTCTTTACCGTTTGAGCCACTAGGGGAGCCCTCAATGCATGAGACTAATGTTAAACTAATATTCAACTAGAAACTAAAATACGAATGTTGCATTTACATGGAAATAATTTTTGCAGATGCAGTGAACTTACTAAATTTCTTTATTAATTCTAATAGTTTGTAGGTTCTTTTAGATTTTTAACTTACACATTCCTGCTGTTGGTGAATAATTCCAGTTTTATTTCTTCCTTTTTAATTTTTAATGTTCATTTATTTTTCCACTTTACTGATTGTAGACCATCTATTTTAGGTATAGCTTACAAGTTTTAAAATATTTTATTTTTGTAATTGTTCAATTAAAAGCATTTTCTAAATTTTATTATGATTTATTTTTTGACACATAGATTGAACATGTATTTCTTAATTTTCAAACGTTTGGTAATTTTTTTGTTTCTCTTTGTCGTTAATTTCTAATCTCATTCCTTTCTGTTCAGAGAATATACTCTATAATTTTTGCTGTTTCAGTTTTTACATGAGATGCTCTCACACATTGTCTATTCTGGTAAAGGTTCCATGTACAACAATGTGTTTCATATTCAACTTTTGCTTTATGAATTTCTAAGATATATTATTAATGCATATAAGTTTTGAATTGTATATATCTCTGTTTAATTGATACTTTATCATTATAATAGGTCTTTTTTATCTCATTATTAAAGACTGAATTTTCACTTTGTCTTTTATTAAAATAGTCCCTTTTAGTTTCTTTAATAAGTGCCTCCTTTCACTTTCAATTTATATTTTCCTTATATTTAATGTGTGGTTCTTGTAAAAAGCATATAATCAGGGTTTAATTTGAGATAATCTTTGTTTTCTGAAACAATATCCTACATTCCTTCCAGCATTATGGTTTTTTGTAGATGAATTTAAACAATGAAGGTAGGTTCTTTTTAACTGGTTTTTTATAATGATGACATTTCTATATTTTTTGTGCAAATTAGTTTTTTTCCTCACTCTACCATCTCAAGATATATGGATAATTTCTGTAACTCAGAGAATGCAATCAAAGTGTTCACTGACATGAATACTTTGGCACTTGAAACTGAGAAGAAAGATAAGGTTAAAGTGTATAACCCTGAGCTTGAGACAAAGACCAATGATAATTCTAAATCTTAACATTGTACTTTGAATTCACTCTGACTCCAAATCTATTTTAATACTTTTTTTCCTGAGCACTTATCATCATTTATTTTAGTGTTTAATTTTTATTTTTTTGGTTGCACCATGCAGCTTGTAGGATCTTAGTACCCAGACCAGGAATTGAACCTAGGCCCTAGGCAATGAGATTGTAGAGTTCTAACCACTGAACTGCCAGGGAATTTCCTCCATCATAATTTATTGAATACCCATTACACAATGGTCAGTAGTCCTGGTCAGTAGGCACTGGGAATCAAACTAATCCCTGAATTGAGCTTACAGTGCTATATTAGTGCTCAGTCACTTAGTTGTGTCCAAATTGAGCTTATATCTGGCAGACAAGCAATCTATAATAATTGTAATGACTCTGATCAGAGACAGTGAAGATTACTCTGGGAATATACAATGTGAATAACTAATAACAGGAATCCTTCTGGAATTCCCTGGGAAAGTGACATGTAAGCACAGACCTGAAGTTTAGGAAAAGAGCAAGAAAAAGGCTGGATTAGAAAGGGCATGTGTGAAGTAAGTAGTCTGGAGGTAAGAAAGTACATGCTGTTAGGAAATGAAAGAAGTTAGGTATGGTTGGAGGATAATACATTTTGAAAAACATTATTATTTCAAATGACCTTCGCTTTTCTACCTCACTTGACCAGGACTTGTTATTAATGCTGGTGCAGTCCCCACATGTCTCTTGGCAGTTGACCATGTTAACTGGCCATTTAGTTTCTCTTTTTTTTAACAAGGGATAACATTTCTAAAATCAAACTGTATCTGGATATTTTAAGGCTCATTTCTGTCACCTTTCCTTGCAGATTTTGTTAACTATAGCCAAATATGTAGGTCATAATAATTATCTATCTCTCTTTCTCTCTCTCTCTCACTCAGTCGTGTCTAACTCTTTGCGACTCTGTGGACTGTAGCCCACCAGGCTCCTCTGTCCATGGAATTCTCCAGGCAAGCATACTGGAATGGGTTGCCATTCCCTTCTCCAGGGGATCTTCCTGACCTAGGGATTGAACCCAAGTCTCCCATATTGCAGGCGTATTTTTTGCTGTTGGAGCCACCAGGGAAGCACAATAATTACCTATATGGCACCTTAATATGATGAAATGTGCCAAAGCCACATACCTGTATCATATTTTTCTTGACCTTCCCCAGCATCAGAATTGGACATTCCATCAACATTCCAATGTATAGCCCTTTTCTTTTTAAAAACCTTTTTATTTTATATTGGAATATAGCCAGTTAACAATATTATGATAGTTTCAGGCGGACAGCAAAGGACTCAGTCATACATGTACACGTATCCATTCTCCCCTCAAACTCCCCTCCCATCCAGGCTGCCACATAACATTGAGCAGAGTTCCCTGTGATTGTATAGTCCTTTTCAATACAGAGGATCCTAAGAGCTTTCTGGTATTATCCGTGCTTGTTTTTGTTACATGTTTAAAAAAAAACAAACAACTGGACTTCCCTGGTGGCTCAGATGGTAAAGCGTCTGCCTACAATGTGGGAGACCCGGGTTCAATCCCTGGGTTTGGAAGATCTCCTGGAGAAGGAAATGGCAACCCACTCCAGTATTCTTGCCTGGAAAATCCCATGGATGGAGGAGCCTGTTAGGCTACAGTCCATGGGATCGCAAAGAGTTGGACACAACTGAGTGACTTCACTTCACTTCACTTCATGCACGTGTGTGTCTGTGTGTAAATTGCTTTTGTGACAAAATTTCCTGCTTTAGTTTTCATAGAAAGGTACTTTTCACAATATATAGCTGAGTGCACTCAACCCAGAACAATTCTATTAAAAAGGAAAGATTTGGAAAGCTAAGCCAACTTACTCGTAGTGAAGGGTGCCAGATGGGCCAATGCAGTTTCAGCTGCCTTAAGGCAGTGAAGATTGGACTCATCTTCACCATACCGGTGATGCAGGGACATGTTGGAGAATCCTGTGGGCTGATACAGCAAGTTCTTGTTTCCAGTTGTGCCAACTTTTAAGAATGTAGGAGAAAGTGGAGTAATACATCTATGGCAGAATGCAATGTCCATAGATCTAGAGTTGTTCTGAGCTTCTGTCCAACCTGAAGGGTCTTTATGTCTCCACAGTCTATTGAAGTTGTGCTGGATCAGGAAGATATCAGTGTTACAAAGATAGATCAAATATAAAATATTTATAAAAAATTTCCATCTTTTTACTCTGAAGGGATGAGTCACTTCCCTGGAGTGAAAAAAATCCAGAGTTCTTCCCACCACCTATTAGCAATGGAGGGCCGGTGCCCCACATCCATGGAAAACTGAGGTTGTGTCCACACTGAGGTCAGCCACCTGGGTATGTGAGCATGACTGCCTGCTAAAATACAGGGACCTTTGAAAAAGGTCATTGTAGGATGACTGGAAACGTTACCAAAAAGGTACAAAGCTATTATTCTAGATTATTATGGTAACATGGGGGGGGGGTGGGGGAAACCACTGCATAGGTCATCAAAGAACTAGTGTTTTAGTGGCAATTCCAGACTTCAGTTACGTGCTCTTGAGCACTTAAACTTTTAGCTGCTTCACATGTAGTATGAATAGTACCTGTTTTGTCTGTTCCACAGGACTTTATAAATAATAAATCGTTATGTACATAAGTATTCTTTAGAAACTTAATCATTTAAGATATTTCCAGGGGGCAGCAGGAAGTGAGATACTGCTGCTGGGAAATCAGAAATACAAAGGTGACAAAACTATTACAGAAATACCAGCACAGTACACAAAGGAATAATGAGTTTTATGACTATAGCATATTTGTGGTGAGCACTAACAAATTCTAGCAAAGTGAGGAAGAGGATGGT
Source organism: Okapia johnstoni (assembly GCA_024291935.2). Classification (NCBI taxonomy): domain Eukaryota; kingdom Metazoa; phylum Chordata; class Mammalia; order Artiodactyla; family Giraffidae; genus Okapia; species Okapia johnstoni. The sequence continues at coordinate 12,123,448 of CM044322.1, read as the reverse complement.
TAATGATAAACTTCTGCTGATTTTCTGATACCAGCTGTTCCCTGCCACAAGCCTCCCATTTGAGGCAAAAGTATGTGTATTTAAAGTAATGTCCGTATTTCTGCTTCTTCACCACAGAGCACAGGCTGGGAATCCCTAGAATGTCACCAGGTTTACTTCTTAGTTCTTGAATTTTGATTTGGTTCTTTTTCAAAACTTCTGAGCCTTTTTTTTTTTATAGTTTGAAGTTTAATATAATCATACTGAAGTTTGACTTCAACTTCCTTAAACATGGTAAGTGTAGTTTCACTGTTTCATGGAGAGGACTATTTTTGTGCCTGTTAGTTAATTGTGCTGGTTTGTAGTCTTGGTGTGATACCTCCTCGTGTTCCTAATTACCTTTGATTTTTCTGAACATCATTATAATGAAAAATCATCTCTAGAAATAATTCTTCAGAATTTCATTTGTTTCCGTCAGGATCCTCAGGAAGCTAGCAGTCTGGGATAAAGGTAATTCCAGTTTCAGGTTACTTGTTCTCTGGGTTTCCTGAATGACAGTAAAACCGGCCGACAGTATGTGGTGGGGGGCGTTGTATCAAGTTATTCCTATGGCGCAGTCTGTGGAGTCTTAGGCTTGAACCAAAGGAGTTTACTAGGGTCTTTATCCCTAGAAGTCTCCTAATCCCTCAGCTTCTTAGCCTCCTCCTCTTTGGATCAGCAAATGTCCTCTAGTCAAACTGTGCTCATCCCTGTGTTTCTCTGCACTTCTTGATCTCTGTCATGGGAATTAAGGATTCCTATCTTGTTAGTTCTTTGTTACTGTAATAGTCAGGATCTCTGATTAGAAACAGAACCAAAAGGAGATAGATAGAATGCCTTAATTTGTTTGGGCTGCTTCCCTGGTGACTCAGATGGTAAAGAATCTGCCTGCAATGTGGGAGACCTGGGTTCGATCCTAGGGTTAAGAAAATCTCTTGGAGAAAGAAATGGCAACACGCTCCAGTATTCCACTCTAGTATTCCACTCCAACCCACTCTAGTATTCTAATACTCTTACCTGGAGACTCCCCATGGACAGGGAAGCCTGGCAGGCTGCAGTCCATGGGGTCGCAAAGAGTTGGACACAACTGAGCGACTAAGCACAAAGCCCTGCACAATACTACAGACTGGTTGGCTTATAAACAATAGAAACTTATTGCTCACACTTATGGAGTCTGAGGAGTCCAAGACTGAGACACCAGGTTGTATTTGATGAGGGCCTGGTCCATAGCTGCAGTGTCCACTTTGTGGACGGGGCAAAGAATCTCTCTCAGTTTTTTCATAAAGGTACTTATCCATTCATGTTTTTTTTTTTTTTTTCCCTTCCCAAATGTCCCATCTTCTAATACCATCATCTTTGAGGGTTTAGAATGTCAACATATATTTTGGGGGGACACAACCTTCAGACTGTAACAGATTGATCTAGCCATGGAGATATATTGTGAAGAATTGTCTTATGAGGTTATGGAGACTGATAAGTTCCGTATCTGCCATCAGCAAACTGGAGACCCAGGACAGACAGCAGTGTAGTTCAGTTCAAGACAGGAGATAAAATGAAATGTCTCAGCTCAAGCAGTGAGATAGGAAAATAAAGGGCAAGTTCTTCCTTTTATTCTTTTCAGGCCCTCAACAGATTGGATAATGCCAACCCACACTGGAGATGGCAATTTCCTTTCCCAACTCCAGTGATTCAAGTACTCATCTTATCCGCAGACACCCTCATAGACACACACAGAAATGATGTTTAATCTGGGCACTTTGTGACCAAGTTGACCAATGAAATTAAACATCACAGTTACTTTTAGGAAAATGCTTACTTACCTTGTAAAACCTCATTCAGTTTTTTGTTTATTTTCTGTGGAAAGTGGTAGCTCAGATTATTTCATCTGCCACCATCGCAAGTAGAATTCATCTTCTTCCTTTTACTTTAAATCCGTTGTGCCTCTAGATAATTCCAAGAAGATAATCATCTCATCTTAAAGATTTCCACGCATGGTAAAATTATCCCCCAAACTTGACATTCAATATCGCCTTGTGTGAAATTCTAATGATGGAATCTGAGTTTGTAACAGGGGACCCTTGAGAAATCCCATGTAGTTGGTAATATTATAGTTGCCATTTTACAGATGAGGAAACCGAGGCTGCAAGGGGTTCCTGGACCTAGTTCCAACATGTGTGTGAAGGCTTCTCCACATCAACAAACAATTCTTGGACACTAGTAGAATGACCAAGAATTCAACTCAATTCTATGATTATAAAATGCATAATTATAAAATTGTTATGATGATATATGTATATTTGATTATCTGAATAACCAAATATATATATTTCTTATAAATCATAGCATTGCAGGGTAGAAAATGAAGATGGAAAGTACAAAACACTGTATTATAAATACCTTTCTGACTTTTGCCTGTGTCTTTCACTTTACAATTAATGCTTAAGGGAAAGAACAAGTAAGACAAAGAAGTTTTTAACAAGTCCCTTAAAATAAGGGTATATTATCCAAAATAGTATCTGTAAATATATTCATATTTTCAAGTCTGTTGGGTCTACTAGACTTAAAGTTCACCTCTGAAAATCATCAGTGCAAAGACATCTTAGATTTGAATGAACATGACATATCACCTAGGTCAGTAATTCTAAACCAAATCAGTATCTGACACCCAAAGGACTTTAAGGACATATGGGGAGAATTTTTCAAGTGTACACGCTACTTCTTGTGTTCTAGTGAGCCCCTCCAGGAGGGCAAAGGTATATCTATACTTCATAGGCCTTAATTACTTAGCCATAATTACTCCTAGGAGAGTGTAGATTTTTTTCAGGATTATTGTTACCTGAAAACTGGGTGAATGTTGAACCGAAAGACACAACCAAGCAAGAGATCAAGATAAGGAAGGATTTACTATTTGCAGCAAGTAAGGAGAATGCCAGGCTTCTTTCCCAAAACAGTGCCTCCCAAACAGCAAAATTGGGGAAGTTTTAAGCTAAGGGTACATGCATCTTTGTGAAGGAGCTTGAGCCTTTAGTTTGCCATAATTGCAGCAAAGATTGACAGAGTCCAAGCTTTTGTTGACTGAAGTCAGGAAGGCTAGAAAAGATGAGTCATCTTAAAAAGTCAATTATCATCTTCCCTTAGGTTCCAGTTGATCTGGTAATTGACAGCTTCAGGCTTATCTTTACCACTGAAATAGAACTGGGAGTCTTACCAACTGATATAGTATCTCGCTTTTGTTATTTCTCTTGCCTGATAACAATCCTTTTTCCCTGCATTCATTTGTTCCCTTAAGATCATTAATTGCTGAGACCTGTTCAAGGGCAAGCATTGAGGCCAGGCTTAGATCCCTAAACAGCTCAGGCCAAAAATGCTTCTCTTATGTCATGAAAGCTACCTAATTCTCTCTCTGGTACTCCCCCAACCCTATCTGCTTACAGTATTGAGGGAGGGAAAAAAGCTAATGTGAAAAAAAAAATTTTTTTGTGGCATTATAGCTGGGTATTTACCATTGGACTAGAATTTATATCAATTAATATTTGGGTGATTATTTACTTTTGCTATTTTGAAGCTATTAGAGTCACAATACATTCATAGTGAATATCATTAAATGAGTATTTTAGATACAAGTTGTCACTATCAATTTTTTAAAGTTGGTACTGGTTTCACTGCTAGAGCAGTCCCAGTAATCCTGATTAAAACAGGACCTAAAATCTTCTAATTTCAGTGAAAATGAGCTCTACTTGAATATTTAAAGATGCATATATTATAATATAATGTTATTACTGTATTTGACATATATAATACTTATTGTGCAAGTGGAAAGTTTCTTGTTCAGGAGGGAGAGGAAATGCAAGTCATATTTCTGATTATGATTTTCCTTAATGATGTCTGCTAAAGTTAAATTTTGTTGCCAAATTTGGTGTTTTGGACATTAGGGTAATTTGTACATACAGCCAATCCATGACTGATAGTTCTTAAAACAAGTTTAGATAGAACTGTTGATTTTAAATAAACTGATTGCTCTTTTCTTTAAAAAATGTGAGAGAATAGTGCACAATGTCTGTGCCTCTTCAATATATTAGAATGAAATCACACTAGGATGTGACATTGAAACTAAGTATCTTATCTAAACAAGCATCTGGACTCTTGGATGACATCAATGCAGCTATTCTTTTCAAAATTGCTGAGATCGGTTTGAAGTTGCCTGTGGCTGATTATGGTGATCACAATCTCTGTGTTCAGTAATGAATTCTGTAGTCTTTATCATCCTAACAGCCTTTAGTTATAATTTGAGTTAAAATTAGGCAATGGCAGTTGAACAGAAAAAAAAAAATGTGTGTGCAGAATCTACCTTCTCTTCCATCAGATTTGTTTTATGATTGTTCTTTGGTTCTTTGTAACAGTAGAACTTTCAACAGATTAGGATAATCATCAAATTGACTTTGTATAAATTGATTAGTTCTTTTTGCCACTATGCAATCATTTTAGTTACAGATGTCAATATAATTCTCCAGAATGAATTTAATGCAGTAGCAGTTTTCATGACGACTTGGAAATTGTAGTTGTGAAAAAAAAAAGGGTCATGATTTTCACTATGAGAAAGACTTTGGATAAGGAAAGACACTCAGAGTAAGGTAATCCAAGACCTGAAGACAAGGCTTAATCTTGGTGACTGAGTCAGGGCCTTGAGCTTATATTCGACATCTCAATTGAAACATGGCATCTCTTTTGTCAACTACCAGGTAGCACTATGCTGAGTCATGAGGTTCCCCACGGCACCACAGGGGGCACTGGTTTTGTATTCAATAACATTATTTCCTCTGGCATCATTCCTGAGACATAACCAAAAGTCTCTTATCCAAGTTAGAAGCTAGCCTAGTCCATACTAGTTTGAAATTATATGTGATACTGGCCCCAGGAAACATGGCTCTTCACAGCATTTAAAAAGAGCATAATTTTGACACTCCTGTTTTGAAGGTAATTTACTGGTCATCTGAAGATTTATGATGCCTCCAAAATTAACTTATAAAAACCAAGAAACTGGTTGCTCCTTATCTTCTGTGAGCAGCATGCAAGTTCATATATACAAGTTCTGATCATTGTTAGTAAGATAGAATTGAGGCTAATGGAAATAAAAACAGATTAACATGGAGAGTTGAATGATAGGGAAAATTACCCAATTACTAAAGAGACTTTAGATTAACTTCAGATGTAATAGACTAGATTGTAACTATCTGTAAAACTTTAATAAATGGAAGTAGCCCTTTTTTACTCTCAGGAATCGGTGTTGTTATTATTATTCTCTATAAGTAAAGGAATATAGAAAGAATAAAGACTCTGGGGACAGGAAGACTGGTTTCTAATTCAATTTTAGCTTTTATTGTCTGTAAGATACTGGAAATTACTTAATATCTCAGAATCTCACTTACTCATCTGTAGATATATATAGTAGCATCTATTTTGTAGGATTATTGGGAAACAGAATTTGCATCCATTAGAATGTTTAACATATGGTTGATTCTCAGTGAATCCTTATAATAACAATATCATCTCTTTGTATATGTTGTTAATAAGCATTTGACATACGAGTACATTTGTAGCAATTTCAAAAATTATGTTAAATAATAGATGAGTATTGATAATCATTTTTATCTTACAAGGAAGGTTTTAGACATTTGAAAAATCTTGTGGTATTAAAAGTTCTAGGATATGAAAAAAAGAGCCTAGATGGTTTGGGGAGTATGTGATATTTAATATTATATATAATAATTGTTATTGAAAAGTTCTCTTTAGTGGAGAAAGTTAATCCATAAATTGGGTTTTCAAGAGCATTTATTTATTCTTGTTCAGGCTCAGATATCATTTACTGGAATGTTTCTTTTTTTTTTTTTTTCTTTTTTGCATCTGGATGTCTAGTTGTTCCAGCACCATTTGTTGAAAAGTCTTTGTTTTTTCCATTGTATTGCCTTAGCTCCTTTGTAAAAGTCAGTTGATTATTTGTGGGTTGGTCTATTTTTGGGCTATCTATTCTGTTCCATGGATCTATTTGTCTATTCTTTCATCAATACCATACTGTTCTGATTACACTAGCTATTATTATTTTACTGATTTCTAATTTAATTCCATTGTGAGAATAGACATTGAATTTTTGTTCCATGTGAGCTTAAGAATAATATGTATTCTGCTGCTGCTGGATGAAGTAGTTTATAGTTGTCAATTATGTCTAGTTGATTGACGGTTTGTTGAGTTCAACTCTGTCAATACTGGTTTTCTGCCTGCTGGATCTATTCATTTCCGACAAAGGGGTATTGAAGTCTCTACTTATGATAACGGATTCTCAATCTCTTTCTTCTTTTTTTTGGCCATGCCAAAGACATGCAGGTTCTTAGTTCCCTGACCAGGAATGAACCTGTGCCCTCCGTCGAAGCACAGAGTCCTAACCCATGGACAACCAGGGAATTCCTTTGATTCTGTTTCTTTCTCTCTCTCTTTTTTTTTTTTTTTTTTTTGGTGGGAGGAGTGTGTGTGATTTTTGGTAGTAGTATAAGACAACATGCCTGTTTTTAGGCATTCATTTTTTTATGATTGATAATTTCATTCATGTGGAATAACTTTGGCTATTCAGAGCTCTTCTGAATATGGAAGGTATTTCTCTTTGACAATAATCTTGAATAAGAATTATCTTGAAAGATTTTATATGCTTCTACCTTTTTAAACAAGGTATGCTTATTCATGACTTCATCTCATCTTGATGCTGTTATAAATCTGAACATAAATTACTCTGTTGATAGAGTGATAACTTCAGAAACTGTTGAATACTTTATAACATTTACTTCTGTATTTCACTACTGCTGGTTCTTTTGAATCTGTTCTTTAGTTTTTTTTTTCTGCCTCCTTGCTTTTAGACTCACTTCTCAGTATTGTCAGTTTCTTAGCTTCTTTTAATTAGTTATGGACTTTTCAACCAGTTTAGCAAGTCTATTAAAATTATGAAAAGTAGGAGTAACTTGGGTTTTCCAGGTGGGTCAGCGGTAAAGAATCCTCCTGCCAACACAGGAGACATGGGTTTGATCCCTGGGTCGGGAATGGCAACCCACTCCAGTATTCTTGTCTGGGAAATCCCATGGACAAAGAAGCCTGGTGAGCTACAGTCCATGGGGTCGCAAAGAGTTGGCTATGACTAAGCGCGTGCGCGCACGCACACACACACACACACACACACAAACATACACAGTAGTAACTTATAAATGTGAGTCTCTCCTAAAACAAAAATGCTTGAACTTTAGACAAAGACTAATCTTTTCAGTTGCTCAGAGAATTTTGTGAATTCATGCTTTCCCATTCTGCTTTGGTGAGTAGAATTGTTTGAGAACTAATTTCCAGTTAGGTGTTTAATAAAGTGTTTAATAAAGTCTTCTACCTGTTAATATTTCCTATGTGCGTCTAAGCTACAGGCTAATAGAAACTCCTGACGTTGTCACATATGGTTTTAACAGATATGTTAAAATTAATAGTTTGCTGGTTATTGTTTTAGATCCAAAGGATTTTGAAAACTGCTCTGGAAATGTTATACCAAAACAAAAAGTTTTATTGAACAGTAACAATAAAAACAAGCAAATTTACATAATGCGAACATCTTCCTCTGCACTTCACCTTTCTAAGGCAGGTCTTACTTGTCGTGCAGTACAAAGCCTGATTGTACACTGAGAAAGCCTGCAGTCCTTATTTGCATTTTTCCTCAGGGCTTGATAAACCCTGTACAAAGTAAGGACCGCAAAGCTGTCCTAGCAGTCAAGCTGTAGGGACATTTGAAAGCATGATCTAAATGTCTCAGTCATCTGTGCTACAGAGAGGAGAGGGTCAAAAAAGGAAGAACCTCAAGATCAAAGAATGTTTCTGGTATGCACGTTACTTCCTTTCAACTGGAATATTTTCAATCTGTCTCAAGGAAGCAATGGGAAAAATTTGCTTGAATCCTGTATTTCAGGCTTGTCTTAAATTCATTATCATGTATTTTCTTCCAGGTGGAGCACCATTATTCCCACAAGTTCACAGTAGTGGTGCTACGTGCCACAAAAGTGACAAAGGGAACCTTTGGTGACATGCGTAAGTTCCCTTATTTGCTCTTCTGTTGAAAATACGTAAATAGGATTCACTCTTCAATGGCTTGAGTTCCTTGACAAGCCAGGGGCTGTCCCTTCTTCAGATGTGATCATCTTGGTCTACAGCTTTGAATGATAACATTTCCAATGGTTCTCTGATGCTCTTTTATCTGTCGGGCTAGTGTTCTACCTTAACTTTACGAGTACTTGGAGTCAGATAAAATGACTGTCCTATGACACACAGAGTTTCAGATTTCAAAGACGTTTGTATTCTCCTTTGGAAAGAGGACTGAGTCAAGACTTTAAATTAGCCGCCTCTGTGAGATGTTATGCCTATAGGATTTTTTTACAATGCAGTTTATCTAATTCTTACTCCTATAAGTTGTGTTTTTTATGTGTGAAAATAACTATAGAAATTGGTGTGGGACAGTTTGAAATGACGTGAACGTAAGCCTGAGGATAATTTTGAATTAACTTGTTGGCAGTATCCTTCTCTATGTTTTAAAATGCAGTTTTCCTGATTAATCTTACCATTCAAATGACTGGGAGTCATGGATGTGGGAATACATAGAAGGATGAATAAGTACTGTGATGCTGAATTGGGTAAAGTTAGTTGTAGATTATTGCTAAAATATGGAAATGGCAGTCTACCTCTCAGAACGGGTTTTGAGGAAAGAATGGAGATTGCCATTAATCAGTCTGGGAAACAGGGAAGTCTTTCCTGCTGAAACGGCATTTAAACTGGTACTTGAAGGAGGAGGATCTAGTGCTGAGAGCAGGCAGAGTCTCAGGCAGAGAAAACAGCATGTTCAAGGGTGAGAGAAGGGCAGAGTACTTGCGAGGTTGTGAGCTGTTAGGCACCCATCAAAGGTGAAGGAGAACGAAACTTATTCAACAAGGCTGCAGTTTTATCAGAAATGCAGCAGGAAGAACTTGATGGCATTTGAGTCACAAGTCACATGATTGGCTCTTTATTTTAAAAAACATTCGTTCTGCTTATGGTTGCCAGGGAGGGGGGAAGGAGGGCGGGAAAGGTTAGTTAGGGAATTTGGGAGGGACTTGGGCACACTGCTATATTTAAAATGGATAACAAACAAGGTCCTATTGCATAACACAGGGAACTCTGCTCAATGTTATGTGGCAGCCAGGATGGGAGGAGGGTTTGGGGGAGAATCGATACATGTATAAGTGTGGCTGAGTCCTTTCGCTGCCCACCTGAAACTATCACAACAGTGTTAGTCGGCTATACTCCAACATGAAATAAAAAGTTAAAAAAGATGATCTGGCCATAGTATGTTAAATATATTGGAGGTGACCGTAGAAATGGTTTTTATATTTAAAAATAAGAGTGACTTGAGCTTGTTGAAATCACAATGAAAATGGGCACTCAAGAGAGAGGTTAAATAGTAAGGAGTGGAGAATTTGAGCTCTGAGCTCAAGCCTTCAGTGATTGAAGAGTGTCCAGGAAGTTAGTAAAAGTTGGATATAAGGGGGTGACCAGGAGGTGGGATCTGATGAGCAGTGCTTCTCAGGATACATGATGGAACAAGGACAATTTCTTTACATCTAGTCTGGATCAGTGGAGAAGGCAATGGCAACCCACTCCAGTGTTCTTGCCTGGAGAATCCCAGGGATGGAGGAGCCTGGTGGGCTGCTGTCTATGGGGTCACACAGAGTTGGACACGACTGAAGTGACTTAGCAGCAGCAGCAGCAGCAGTCCGGATCAGGGATTTATTTTCTAAATTTTATCTCATAAACTGATACACTTCAATTAATCATGCCTCTGCCAATGTTTTTATTGTTATTCTTCTTTTGAATTTTCATCAATTCAATGAGAGTTCACTAGGAGAAAGGTATCTGTGAAAAAGAAGCCAAATCAGATGCCATATTTAAAATCTGGTAACCCTGTGATCTTGAGAAAAGCACATGCCTTACAACTCTAGAGGTTGTACTGTTGGTTAGAAAAGCCGTTTATAATTCAACTAAAGTCTATGTCAGTGACTCATCAGCCATGCAAGTTACTGACCTAATTTGACTTTAAAAAATTTAGTTATCTCTTAAACAAAGTAGTGTGGGCTTCCCAGGTGGCTCAGTGGTAAAGAATTCACCTGCCAAAGAAGGAGACGCAAGAGACGTGGGTTCAATCCCTTGGTCAGGAAGTAGGAACTACTTACCTTGGAGTAGGAACTGGCAACCCATTCCCATATTCTTGCCTGGAAAGTTCTATGGACAGAGGATCCTGGAGGGCTACAGTCCTTGGGTTTGCAAAGAGTCAGACACAACTGAGCACACACATAAAGTAGCAGCATCCTTTTCTGCTATATCAGTGCAGAACTCTGTCCTACAGAGAGAATGATCTTTACTATGCTTGAGGTGAGATCACCAGCAGTTCAAATTCTACTTTAAATCTCTTCAACTAGTATGGATCTGATTTCTTAGCAGTCAGTACTTTCTCCATAATCCTCATGGACTTTGGCAGTGCTTATTTATTGTAGTTCTGGAGAAGGAAATGGCAACCCACTCCAGTATTCTTGCCTGGAGAATCCCATTGACAGAGGAGCCTGGCAGGCTATGGTCTATGGGGTTGCAAGAGTCGAACCCGACTGAGCGACTAAGCACACACACACACATTAATTGTAGTTAGGACTGGAAAGAGAGTAATGCTGAAAATGTTGTTTTAAACCTGCTTGAGTTGATATTGCTAACATTATTCAAAAGTAATCATGAGACGTTAATTCATCTCGCAAAACAGCCAACAGGTATGCTTTGGATCCCCATAGTGTATACAGCACAGGTTGGACTCCTGAGCTCCAGGAAGCTTGTTGTTTATTTATTTACTTATTTATTTGCTGGCCATGCCAGGTGCCTTCTGGGACCTTAGTTCCCTGACCAGGGGTTGAACCCAGGCCCACGGCAGTGAAAGCATCGAGTCCTAACCTCTGGACCACCAGGGAATTCCCCAAAGCTTCTTTTTTAAAGTGAAGGACCCATGAAAATAACAGTCACCTGACATTAATCACTACTGGATAAAGGATTGCGTTGTGAGATTCTCTTAACATTTTTAAACAGCATTTGTCATTTGACTTTATCTTGCTTGAGTTATAATCTTTTTTTTGAGGGGGAGGAATTGTTGCCACCCCTTGATGTCACTTTGATGAGTTTACAGAAAGAGAGTCTTAGAGAAATAAATTCAATAATAAGGTTGGTAAGAAAAAATAGAGGGACAATACACAGTGCCAAACTATTTTTGAGAAGTTGTAGGTGATTATTCTGAGAAAAGGCATGGGCCGGCCTGAGCTGTCACTTTAAGAGTTTTGATAGCATTGCTTGGTGAGCTTGATCTGTACAAATTACCTAGTAAACAGAGTTTGGCATGTTTGTACATAGAAGTTCTTTAAAGATAGCCAAGGATAGAGCTATAAAAAATGTCCTAAGATTTGCAAAGGATGACAGGAAACTACGCCCACTTCTGTTGTTGATAGTGTCTGCATTTATTTAAAAAGGCAAATTTCCATACAGTTTTGCCTGTTGGTAGAGAAGCAAGACCGATTGCTATTGGATTTTTCAGTTTTTCCTGGGCATGTGGCAGCTGTCTCAAGGATGCCACTTGAATCAAATAGCTGACACCTAACAAAATACCTACATCTGATTTTTTAAAAAATCTAATACTAAGACTGTGTCTATTTTTCATTTTGTCCCTTGTAAAGTCCTCCTATTCTAACTAGCTTCATTTCAGAATACCATCCTGCATTGCTAAAACATCATCACAGCATCAGGAGCACCCCACAGTCTCTCTTGAGAGGAGTAAGAGCTGACATTTGAATCACAACATCTCACTCATTTCCTTTTTTTAATTTTTTTTTTAACCTCAGAGCGCTGGGCCAGCCAAGGACAAGAGTGCCCCTTCCCGGACATCGCTGTTAATCTCAATTTGTTCAAATGTGTCATTAATACCCAGGGCTTTAAAAAGAAGTAGTTTGCATTAAGTTGTCCTGACTGGGAGCCGGTCAGTCGTGCCAGTGCCAAGCGTTGGTTGGATTAATTAATATTATATTAAATATTACATTAAACTCTGTATTTTGCATTGCTTTTTTCCTCTTCTAACAGAAGATATATGTTTGTAGAATGAGCACAGTGACAGCACAATTTCAGTTGGTTATTTAGTTTCCTTTGTGCATGTATGAAACAAAGCACACATCCCTGGCCACAAATCTCATTTTATAACCAAATAAGATAGCTGGCACAAATGCTGTAGCTCCTTCATTGAATTTCTGTTCCTTTAAAAAAGTTGGGGAAAACAGACCATGTATGATAACAGGTGGTGAATGAGGCTTGTCTCAGAATTCAGAACTAGGAAGATGAAATCATTGACTAAGATGAAATCCCTAAGGGTGATATCAGATAATAAATATCATAGTGTTCTTGAAACAATAAAATACCCTATCAATGTTCAACATTTTTAATATCTTAATGATGCACATGTACTGAGAATTCTTATCTCATCGGATGCTGAACTCTTTACAAAATTAGCATCATAAACATTAGGGCTTCTAAGGACAGTTATAGAAATGCAGATAGATCTTTCAGCATTCAGGAGACAACAAAGCTTAATGCCAACATTTAAACTCTATGAAGAAAATAAAAATACTTCGGTGAATAGTGAACTCATTGTATTTAAACCAATTTTTACAAGTTCTTCCTGCTTAATATTTTAAGGAAACTTTTCGAGGTTCTTTTTTTTTAAGGACCCCACACTTTAATTTTTCATAATGTCTTTGTCTATGGGTAAAGTGTATTTTATTTCAGATAAACTCAGCAAGATCTCTATTAAATTCCTTATTTTTAAATAGCAGATCTGAGGCTGACCTAATTTCTCCAGATAGTGCTTCTCAAACTTTAATGTGGCTGTGAATCACCAGGGGATATTGTCCAAAATGCAGATTCTGATTCAGAAGGTCTGGGGAGTAGATTCTAACACACAAATGATGCAGACATTGCCCATCTATAGACTGTGTGTGGGGAGGCAGGGTCTAGGCAATTTCTTTTATGTTTGCTTATCCTGAGTCTGGGGCTTCTCAGGTGGTTCAGTGGGTAAAGAATACACCTGCAGTGCAGGAGACACAGGAGACAGGGGTCTTATCCCTGGATCAGGAAGATCCCCTGAAGGAGGGCATGGCAACCCATTCCAGTATTCTTGCCTGGAGAATCCCCATGGACAGAGGAGCCTGGTGGACTACAGTCCATGGGGTTGCAAAGAATCAAACACAACTGAGTGACTGACACACACACATCCCGAGTCCACAGTGCTTAAAAGCTCAGAGAAAAGATAAGGCATCGAAACTTTAAGTATTCCAAAATGGGCAAAGATTCTAATGTTTTGGGGTTTCTGCTGATTTACCTTTTCTTAAATGAAATAACCACGAACACTTTAATACTTTTTGTTTTTAAAATTCCTACAAAGGATTAATTACATAGCTCAATATATTATCCTTGAGAAAAATGATAGAAATAAACACAAACATCTTAAACGTCTGCCACAATTACATTATGAAATTCTGAAATTTATAATATAATTGCATGATCAATCTAGATGAAAGCAGTGAAGAGAGTAAGGCATCTATTTTTACCATTTCAAAGGTTAGAGTACACACTTAAAGTGAAGTGATCGAACGTATGGAAGGTATTGTACACCTGTACAAATACAGTGCACTCTTTCTCTCTGCATAAATATACTCTCCCTGTCATATACACAAATATACTTTTCCTCTCATATACACAAATATATTCTCTATAAATATTTTAATGCTCCCTCAACTTAGTAATCTGTGATTTTATTTAGGACATTTCTAAGAACCCAGGCAAGGTAAATTTAGGTACTCTGCTTTTCATTGCTGTAACATTGTGAAATACTATTTCTCTCTCTGCAAAGAGCTTTGATTGAGATGTATACATCTAAGTGTGTTTACTGCAGGAAGTTTGGATAAATGCTTATCATTACTGAGAACTTGGCTGTTCTTCACAAAAAAGAAGTTTCAATTGTCATCTTATTGTCAAAGAATGTTTAAAAACATGGTGATTCAAAAGGAATGGAAGACTTTCAAAATATTCTGGACCACCTGACTTCTTGTGGGGATTCAGGAAGAACGTTGGATTTGTACCCCTTGGTGGTCTTGCAGAGAGAAGCAACACACACACTTGTGGCTTCACTCCTACTTTCTGGGGGTGGCGTGGAGTTGAGGATGAATCAGCAACAGTACTGATGCAGGGCTTGTGACCTGGGGCGTGCAAGCGGAGCATCTTTAAGATGGTTTGAACTAAACATAGAAGCTTGTTTACACCCATTCATACATAAAATAGGCATCAGGTACTACTTGTTTGCAAGGGTTCAATTCCTTTTGAATCATTCTGGGCTGCTTTTTATGTTTTTCAGTCCTATGGAGTAATTACTCTAAGAGTTGACACATCTCTGTGTAGTGAAACGACTCTTCTCCTCCCTAATCAAGTCCATAAAATTTCATCTTTTATGATTTTTCTAAATCACATTCACTTTGTCTCTGAGCCTCTGGCTCACAAATTAGGTGGGGAATTGTGGGTAATCTCCCCCCCCCGCAACCCCGAGGTCCTTCAGGTATTTCAGGCACTTAGTGCTTAGTTTCTCAGTCGCGTCCGACTCTTCGTGACCCCATGGACTGTGGCTCACCAGGTTCCTCTACTCATGGGATTCTCCAGGCAAGAATACTAGAGTGGGTAGTCATGCCCTTCTCCAGGGCATCTTCTTGACTCAGGGTTCAAATCCAGGTCTCTTGCATTGCAGGTGGATTCTTTACCCTCTGAGCCACCAGGGAAGCCCTCAGGCACAGTGAGTTGCCTGTAAATTAGGAGTGGGGACTGCCATAAGCCTTGGTGGCTCCTGTCGTTGGTATCAAACCTTCAGCTAAATGTTTTTTTGCATGGATCCGGGCTTTCCACTTTGATAGCCACTAGGGTATGTCTCAGAGTAGTCTTGCTGGTGATCACATTCCACACCAGAGAGAGACTCTACTCCAGTGCTCAGGGCTACAGTGCTTACAGACCAGACTCCGTGACCATCCCGTAGTCATCACGCTGTGCACAGTACAGCAGAAGCATGACTTTTCAACTCTTGTAGAAACTTCAGAAAATCAAAACTCATTTGAGCTTTAGGACAGGTAGCCCTCTTAACTGCAGTCTTGTCTCTCCAAAGCAGCAGTCTGAATCCCGTCACTGCTAGATCATCCAGAGGATTAAACTTCTTCAAAGGATGTGACGCCCAACACAAAGTGTTAATAATTCCCTGGGAAAGGCAGTCAGAACTCATCCTTCCTATTTGTAAATGTTGGGCCGAGAGGCATGGTGTTGGGTCTGTATGTAGAGAAACATCACCTCTTCAATCTTTTGAGAATCTTCATTACAAGTAAGGGCAATGTAGAAATTACTATGAAAATATATTATCCTCTCCTGTAGCCATTCTTTTTTTAAATGTTTTTTGCCACATCGTATGGGATCTTAGTTCATGACCATAAGGGGTCTTGGTTCCCAAACCAGGGCTCAACCTCAGACCTCTGATAGTGGAAGCAGGGATTCTTAACCACTGGACCACCAGGAAAGTCCCTTGCTCTAGCCGTCCTTGAGTTCCACAGGGATCAGAATCTCCAGGGAGGAGGCAGGATGTATTTATGAAATAACATGTTCTTCAGGGGCAAAATGCTGCTCATTGGTCTTGCGTCTTCAGGCAAGTTTCCTCTGTCTTTTTTTTTTTTCCTCATCTTAGAGATGTTGAGAGAATTCAGTGAGTTGATACATGTGATGCATTTACATGCCTCATGCATAGTAATTACTCAATGAATATTATATATTATTGTTAAAATGCTTTCAGATATGAATGTAAGAAGACATTTATTTCTTAAATATAATCTTTATATGAATCAAAGAATTTTCTATTTAGGTAGATTGTGCACTTGACATAATTTTCAGTTTTTAATCTTGGAAACAGGAAATTTCCATTCTGAATTTCTGTGTTGAGCAGATGATTGGATCCTTCCCCCCCCAACTCCAGTCTTTTTTAAAAAATTTATTTTTTTTTTTGATTGAAAGATAATTGCTTTACAGAATTTTTTCTGCTTTTTTTTTTCTTTTTCAGCTCAAGAGAAATGGTGGAATGGTGCTTCTAATGTCTTGTTGATACTCTTGGGCACAATTCACTCTTTTGCTGCCTTGACAGCTGTCCAGGCCTCTGTTTAACACTTATCACATGCAGAAATTCCCTGGTGGTCCAGTGGTTAGGACTCTGTTCTTCCACTGTAGGGGACCAGTGTTCAATCCCTGGTCTGGGAACTAAGATCCTACAAGCCACATGGCGTGGCCCCCAATGAAACAAAAACAACCCCCTCCCACAAAATGCTTGTCACATGTACTTGTAAGGCAGGGGCCTATTTCATACTTTTTTAGAAAATAAGTGTTTGAGTCTGGAAGATCTCAGAGAATTTTGGGTGAATGAATAAAATGCATAAACATGTATAACTATACTTTTTTTCTTGTATATTGCTTCCTTTTTTGCCTCACTAGAGAGAGAATTAAAAAAACAATTTCATACTGCATTTTTGTAGATTATAAACACGTCTGCTATTTTTATCCATAGCTATCCAAAATTTTCATGGGTTTCAAACTTGTAACACCTTGGATTGATTTATAACATAATTAATCTTTTCTTGGATTAATTATGGAATTGCAAATACTTCTTTTTATAAATGGCACTGCTGTTGCCATCTCTTCTGAATCAAACTTTTCCCTAATGTCAGTTGTGATTGAACATGAATTTTGGTTTACTAAATATTTTTGTAATATTTTTGAGTATCCACCCATGACTCTAAAAATTTTGAAATTATTTCCCAGTGATCTTTTTATGGAAAATAATTTCAAGATGAGCAAAGTATTCCAGAACACACACATGTGTCTCTTATCTCTTATCTAGTATTTTCTATGTGGTAGGAAAATAGAAATGTGTTAGAAAGGCTCTGTTGTTCTGAACTTAATTAGAATGTCATGCAATTTATTAAGTTGTCAAATGGTTTTGTGAGTATGGTTAGTCTTTTTCCTCTCTATCTAAATTTCAATGGATTTTTTTGTTTGTTTACAGGTATATATTTGTGTGTTTTAGGTAAATGTAGTGAATGATACTATTTTATGATATTTTGTTAACGTCAATGGATCCTTGGTGGATTTCACCACATTGATTCAATAAGATAAAGGGGCTATATTCCAGTGGTATATTTGGCAGCCATGCTTTTGTGAGATAATTTATCAGCAGGTTCCTGTCAAGGTGAAGAGTACATTACCAGTAGTAGTAGGGACACAACCCATGTGTTCTCCTTTTATTTTTTTAAGACCTGTCAGTAATGGATCCTACTCACCTAGTCTTTGAGGGAATTCCCTCATTTAGTTCTTTATTGTCTATATATCTTATACTTGAGCTTCTTCATCTTAAAAAAAACTTTTTATGTTTTTCATACATGTTCTTTAACATCTCAATGTTCTACAAAGTATCTTTAATTTTCTAAAGTTAAAGGAAAAAAACCCTAATTTTTAAAACCGTCTTTACAGCTGAGTGATGATAACCTTCTTATGTGCTAAGTAGACGCTCTTTGTCCGAAATCATATACCATTTCTATTAATATATTGAACCACTGTGATTAATATCTAGTGGAATTAAATTAGAAAACAGGTTAAATGTTTCTTAGATTTCCAAAGAAAAGCATACAGTTAAAGTTTTCATTTCAAAGAGAGTGGCTCTGCTGATCTAAACTTTATGGGAAAACACTTACCGTATATATTATTTTAGTATTTTCGTATTTTAACTTTTTTCTTAAAAAGAAAATTGTATGATGCAGAGATTGAAAAGACTAGTTAAAGTTCACTGAGATCCTGTATGAGGGGTTTTGTAGATTTTACTACTCTTTGGAAGCACTTTTACCTTCTCACTCCTCATTTGATGTATCAGTATGTTTTCATAAAATATTTTAGATAAAATCCTACACAAAATTATTTTAAGTTGGTGTTCAAAGGGTCATCTAAACTTCCAGATGCAAAATGAAATAACAGTTCTGAAATTTCAACTTTGGAAAAGAAATGTTACACATAACCCAGTGCTTATCCCAGCATTATTAATGTCATCAATGCATGCTGAGCATCTGTTGTGGACTCAGTACTCATTCAGTGCCTTGAAGAAGGACAGAAGAAATGAATGCGATACCTATGGTAGATCCCTTTATAGAGTGCCTGTTTCATACCAGTGAGGAAGCTTGGGCTAATGGTTTGGACACTGACTCTGTCAGGAACTGACTTACTTAGATTCACATCTCCCTTCTCCTTCATTAACCATGTGAGTTTGAGCAAGTTACTTAGCTTTCCTAGGTCTCAATTTCCTTAACTGTTCAGTGTGGGATAATAATTATAGCTTCCTCCTAGATATTTTTTAAATGGGATTGATATAGCCCATCTAATTACACTACTTAGGGAATTTGGCTTATTTTTAGTGATTTACTCCAAGAATAAATATCAGATAGCAGGGATAATGCCCTATTTTAGTTCAGTGGTTCTAAACTGGTGATTAGTTTTGGCCCCAAGCACATTGGGAAATGTCTGGAAACATTTTTATTTTGATATATTTTTTTATTTTATTTGGCCACCTTGCGAGGCATATAGGATACTAGTTCCCTAACCAGGGATCAAATCTGCACCCCTTGCATTGGAAGCATGGAGTCTCAACCATCAGACCACCAGGGAAGTCCCTGGAGACATTTTTAGTTGTCACAATTGGGAGATCCTGCTGGCTTCTAGTGGGTAGAGGTCACAGGCATGCCCCAGAGCAAAAGCTTATCTACCGTCAAATGTCAGTAATGTCAAAGTTAAGAACTCCTGTTTTAATGAAAAAGAATTATTCTTGCACAGAGTGAATTATATATACATATAATATATTGATATATCCACATAGCTAAAATTAATGATATAAACATATTAATATGATTTATAATAGTACATAAGAATTTCTAGAGATTTACTCTCTCCAACCTAAAGGGATTCTAAGAAACATCCCTAGTTTATGAATCTTTAAAATGTTCCAAGCAGAAATACTGATAACAGAAATATTTTTGTTTTCTTCCAAAAAGGTAATCATAGAGATTTAAGTAAGAGGGCAATGCAGACAACAACAAAACTTGCTGTTCTGTTTTAGATCTACGTTTAGCTTTCTTTGGGTCATTTTCCATGTATCTTTGTTCTCTCATCAACACCAGTGTTCTTTACAGTAAGTCATTTTTGCTATACGCCAGATGGTAGCTTGCTTCATTACTTTAGTAAGTCAGTTGTTAGTACAAAATGTACCAAGTCAATTGTGAGTAGATGTTACTGGGCTTTCTTTCTGACATCCATTTGGCCGATGGTACATTCTGATAGTTTCATGTTCGTTTCAAAAGGAAACACGTGACGCTGAGAAGACACCATGCAAGATCAGAGGCTGTGAGAAAGAAAGAAAATGAAAAATAGGAGGTGTTCAAATTGGAGACTCTGCCTGTGTTAATAAAATGGCCTCATAATTTCAAATGAAGAAAAAGCCTTCTATAATTATTTGAGTTCCTAGACAATGCTGCCTTAATTATAAGGGTTTTGCATGTTTCTCTCCAGTATATACAGAATCACTGTCAAAGATCTGTTTTACTAAACCACATCGAATTCTTCACCAACTTTTCTAGCTTCTGCATTTCCAGCAATTTGCAGGGGTTCCCCTTCAACACCTATAGCCATAACATTTCTAATTTTAAGCCCGTTCTGGAGGGAGTAGATGCTGCTACTCATAAACCCTTGGCCCTTTGCCCTATTTTTTGAGTTATTAAGGAAGGCACTCTGGGATTTGAAGATTTGCTTATTTATTCATTTATATTTATGTTTAATACTTGGAAATAAAAGTTAAATACAAATGCACTTGGAAAAAAATAACTGACATTGATATTTGTGTATTAAAATACAAATAAATGGGGTAGGACAAAGTACTAGGAAGTATGAGACATACTTTGTTAAGAGTAGAAAGAAGTTAGAGAGGAGAGATGGTTGTGCCTATAAATAAAGGTCACCACTTCTACAGTATTGCTCAGAGCTAGTTAAAGATTATGTGGAATTATTTTTATTTTATGAAGATGAGGCCACTAGGAGACATGATTGGCAGTACCCAATGTAACCCAAGAGGAAAATAGAAGTTGACTTATGAACTAGATAAGGGAAGCATAGAGAGAACAGCTCATTCCATGCATCTTTTAAGTGTACCGTCTTTGGACCCTTATCTTGGATAGTCTCAGGACAAGGACAAAGATTTGAATAACATTTAGTTATGAATGACTAGTGTTTAGTTATCAGCTAAACTGTCCAATGAAAACACAATGATATGCTTAAGTAAAAGAGAAACAATGTTCTCTTGGATAGAACAGATACTTCTGCCATCAATGTGACTGCGCAGTGTGTTTGAAATGTGTGGATTCCAGAGATGCTTCATGGCCTGAATGTTCTAGTGCCTGTTGGAAGGAGGGTCACTGACCATAAAGAAACCTGGGGTCCAGTGGGGGAGGCCCTTGTAGGCCTGTTATCACAGTGGTTAGGCTTGCACTGAAGGTCAAAAGTGTTTCACAAAGACAAGTATGGCAGCATTATGGAGAGTGGCTTAAAAGTGGGAAGATAAGCAACAAACGAAATTATGTGACTAGTCCAAGTGACTTAGTTGGACTGGGTAAGGGACATTTTGAGAGGAACTGAGGAGCCAGCATGTTAAAGGTGAAATAGGTAAAAGTTGGAAACAGGAGCTATGAGGAAAAGAGAATGACTGATGTTTCTGGCTCAAACAGCTAGAAATGATAGTACTATTCAATAAAATAAGAAATTCAGGAAAAAGAACAAGTTTTTAGTTTAGTTTTTTTTTTTGGTTTTGTTTTGCTTTGTTTTTCCTTTGCTTTTGCATTTAGGGAAAAAAATTCAAAATAGATTACTTAGCAATAGATGACATATGGGTGTGTAATCAAGAATTTTGTATTCGTCATTTCCTCAAGGCTGCAAGGAGGTATGTATGATGACTGCCATTTAAACCTGAAGATGATTGGCTTTAGAGGATCTGAGAATAGTTATACTAAAGGATTGATATGTGCCATGTGACTCGAAGGATACACGTTGGGTATTCTTAAGACTGTATAGGACTTCCCTGGTGGTCCAGTGGTGAGAACTCTGTCCATCCACTGGGTTTGATTCCTGGTCAGGGAACTAAGATCCCACATGCTGTGTGATAGGGCCACAAATAAACCCCAAAACCGTATAAACAGCTGTGATAATTCCTTTTCAAATGGTTTTGACTACATGAGCACTAAATTTTTTAAAGAGTTCACTTTCTTCTAAAACGTTCTAATGGAGATTTATAAGACCAATAAAGAGAAAGTCCATAGTTTAGTGGTAAGCTGGGGGTAAAAGATTTCAGATACAATGAAGAAAGAGATGTAGTTAGGGAATCAGAAAAAAAATGATAATTTGGACACAAAAGAAGATAATTGCATAAAGAGCATTGCATATATGCCAAATCAAATGAAAACTGAGAAAAAAAACACATTGAATTTTACATTGAAGTTATGATATGATAACTGTCAGGAGTTGATGAGGGGAGGAAGTCGATATAGAGAAATGTTTGTTAAAAAGTACACACTTCCAGTTATAAGAAGAATAAGTTCTGGGGCTGTAATGTACAGTATGCTGAGCGTAGTTAATAACATTGTATTATGTTTCTGGGACTTCCCTGGTAGTCCAGTGGCTAAGACTCTGCACCCCCAATGCTGGGGATCTGAGTTCCTTCCCTGGTTAGGGAACTAGATTCCACGTGCCACAACAAAGTCAAATAAATAAATACATCTAAAATTAAAAAAAAAAAAATACTTGTATTATATTCCTGAAATTAGCTAAGAGAGTAGATCTTAAATGTTCTTACCATAAAAAAGAAAAGGCAATTATGTTAGGGAATGGAGGTGCTGACTAGCTCAACTGTGGTAATCATTCGGCAGTAGGTATGTGTAGCAAATAATCATATTGATGCCTCAAACTTACACAGTGTCATTTGTCAATTATATCTCAACAAAACTGCAAAATAAGAGAGAATAGACTGATTATGGTAATAAAATAAGGCAGAGCATAATAGGTTAGGAGTTTATGGGTAATGGGACTTAGAAGCAATAAATATAAACTAAATTATTTTTCGAAAAACTTTGATGGAAGAGAAGAAAGATCCTGAGGAACCGGCAGAATCAATTAAAGTTGTGTTTGTTTTTTAGAATAATCAATGTTTGTTTATATTTATAGGTTGAAAGGAAGTAGCCATGCCCAAGCAAATATTTACAGATTACATTTGGAGTTGGAGATAAATAAATGAGAAATCTCTGAGAAGAGGTGGAATAGCCTGAAAGTGAGAAAAGAGTACATGGAAACTTTTTCTTCTAAGACATCAGGGAAGAACTTAAATATGAATAAATACAGTTTCCAATAATAAATATATTTTAAAATTGTGAGGGATGGGGAAGAGAACATTTAATTCTCTCCTTGTTTTCCTGGTGAAGTGTGAACCCGTGTTGTTTTCTTAGATGAGAAATAGTGAGTAGGGTAGGTGACTCGAGAAAAGCAGTAAATGTTTGAACAACCACGTGGAAAATGGAAATAAAAAAGAATAGGGATTAGTTATATGTTTGTTCAAGTTAATAGTTAAATGATCATTGGACTATGCTGAAGTAACTAACAGTGGAGCATTCCTTTCTCCTAAGAGCAATTTAGAAAATACAGATTAAATTAATTTTTAAAATGTCTGAAAGATTGAAAAGCCACTGAGTCAACTAGGGTTTGAGGGACTAAGATCTCAGTGAGAAGAGAAGTCATTGAATTAGGTCCAGTATTCTGCTAGCCACGTCCCACTCAATCCACTGTGGAATCTCAGTGGGTGTGGGGGTGATGGGGATGTGAGATGTGGCCAAGTAGTGAAGAAGCAGGGAATCCACTAGAACTTTGGCAATCTCAAAGGATTTGGGGATAAGAAAGCTGGATTTCAGAACCAAGTCAGTTAGAATTTGAGGGGCAAGATTCCCAAGAGAAAGGAAACATAGAGAAGCTGAAAGTCAGTACCTTCACCATGTGTAGGAGCCAAATTTGTAATCTATGCAAAGCAGCAGGCTAAGAAGCCAACACAAAATATGAGAAAAGCAGAGTAATGTTGTTGGCAGTGTCATAGTGCTAAGAGGAAAAGAAAAATGAGTACCAGAACTGCCAAATAAAAGGGGCCAAGGAAACACCCCAGGCTCTCAGTTGAGAGGTTTTGGATGAGAGTGGATAAGAAGTAGACTGAACTTTAAGTCAAGTCAGTTTTTGATTTAAGTCAAGTCAGTTTTTTTATTAAATTGAGCATATTCATCCCATTCTCACTGCTTGCCAGAGAATAAGATGGGTCCTCTGAGGAGGTAGATCTAGCTCCTCCACAATTCTTCATGAAAAGTTCTGGGCATTCAGTCAAGAATTGCGAGGTAGACCAAAAAAAAATAAGATCAAGAAAAATAAATAGATCCCTGAGTACTAGATATGAACTTTAACTAAGATTAATATGTTCAAGAAAATAGATGGCAAGATGGAGAATTCTACCAGGGATCCAGATGCATAGAAAAGAAGCAAATGGAAAATTTGAAACTCAAAACATGATGAATGAAAATTGAAGTTCAGTAGATGGGTTTGCCATAGTTTGAAGGCAATTGAAGAGAGAGAATTAGTAAACTGAATAGGCCAGTAGAAAGTATCCAGACTAAAATACAGAGAACAAAATGTGAAATAAAATATAGATTAAAGTATAATGAATATCTGGGGTATGATTTAAAAATCTCTGGGGAAGAGAAAGAGAATGGGGCAGAAATAATATTTGAAGATATAATGGCTGAGAATTTTCTGTAACAGATAAAAATGCTGTTATGAACTCAAGGGTAAATACAAAAAAATCAGATATTATGCATATTGCATTAAAACTGTTGAAAACAAAAGGCAAAGAAAAAACATCTTAAAAGCATCCAGAAGGGAAAAGCACATATTCAGAACAGCAAGAGCTGACTCGTTGGAAAAGACCCTGATGCTGGAAAAGATTGACAGCAGGAGGAGAAAGGGGCGACAGAGGATAAGATGGTTAGATGGTATCATGACTCATTGGACATGAGTTTGAACAAGCTTTGGGAGATGGTGAAGGACAGGGAAGCCTAGCATGCTGCAGTCCATGGGGTCGCAAAGAGTCAGACACGACTGAGCGACTGAACAAGAGAAAAGCAAAAAACTGAAAGTAAATTCCTCAACAGACCAAATAGAAGCCATGAGGTAACAGAATGACATTTTTTAAGTGCTGAAATAAAATAATAATAATAATTCACAGTGTAATAATTTACTATAAAATACAATAATTATCATAATAATTTATTATAAAAATATTATTTATTATAAACTGTAATAATACTAACTGGAGTTGCTACAAGCTTAAATGAATACAGTAGACAGTCTGTAAGTCCATAAACACTTATACAACCACTTAATTAATGAAATGTTTATATTGTAGTATTAGGGTTAAAGGCAGCATTTCTAATAAATAATGCCAAGTTTATTGGACAAGATTTTGAGTATGCCTTTTTCTCAAGAGAATATCCAACAGACCAATAGAAACACATAAAGAATTATTCAGCCTCAGATAGTCACGCAAGATGTGTGAATTTAATCTTTAGTGAGATATTGTTACATATCCTCCAGATGTCTAAAATTACAAAACTGGCAATATTAAATATTGAGAATCATTTCTGCCATGTGAGTATTAACATCAGGATGTACAAAGGCATAATAATTCCACATCCAAGTAATTGCATTCTTAGGAATTTCACAACAGAAACATAAAAATGTGTGCACCAAATGCCACATCCAAGGATGTTCATAGCAGCACCATTAGTAATAGCCCAAAGTAGAAACAATCCAACGTCCACCAACGGTGGAATGGATAAATATTTTATGAAATGCTTGAACAGTAAAACAGTTTACATTAATAATTAATGAATGTGTTATTCTACACATGTCAATATGGATGACACTCACAAACTTAATGGTGAGCAGAGTAAGCCAGATTGATATGTACAGGAGTACATACTATTCTTGATTCTATTTATATAAGGATAAAAATAAAAGTAAAAATATTCTCTAGTGACAAAAGAAGGGTAATGGCCACCCTTCTGGAGGAGATGGGGAAGGCTTTTGGAGTGTTGATATTGTTCTGTATCTTGATCCGGGTGGTGGTATCATGGGTGAGTTCATTTTATGAAAATTCAGCCAACTGTATGGTTAAACTCATCTATTAACAATTTTTCTGCATCTATCTTATCCTTCAACAAAAATATTACATTGAGAAAGGAACTAAACTGTTACTGAAATTCATATGTTTATAGTGGAGCTAACCATCACTTTCCCAGGGTTTATATCAGTAAATGAGCTGGCATAATGCAGGGAGCACTGAAGAAGCCTGAGCCCCGAATTGATGCATTCAAACTGGTGCTGGAGAAGACTCTTGAGAGTCCCTTGGACAGCAAGGAGATCAAACTAGTCAATCCTAAAAGAAATCAACCCTGGATATCCATTAAAAGGACTGTTGCTTAAGCTCCAATACTTTGGCCACCTGATGTGAAGAGCTGACTCTTTGGAAAAGATCCTGGTGTCGGGAAAGATTGAGGGCAGGAGGAGAGGGGGTTGGCAGAGGATGAGAAGGTTAGATAGCATCACCGACTCAACGGACATTAATTTGAACAACCTCTGGGAGATGGTGAAGTACAGAGGAGCCTGGTGTGATGCGGTCCATGGGGTTGCAGAGAGTCATATGTGACTTAGCAACTGAACTACAAAAAGTGTGGGAATAGTGAGAAGGTTGGCATCATAAAACATTCATGTTTTTAAACCTTTAAGTTTAAAAGCTCTAAGTTCTCCATAGAATTATTATTCCTAAATCATAAATGTTTAAAGGAGTGACCCCATTGGAGAATAGTATTCAGAGGCACTTTTTCAACAAATTATTATTTAGTTTTTGGTCTTACTATGACATTCATACTTCGGTGGCAACTGAAGCAGAACCCTTGAATATTAGTACATCACCTTAAATAGATTGCCAGCTCACATGCCCTCATGTACTTTATTCTTGGATTTGTTTTCATTTGCTAACTTGAAAATGTATTTAATGGCTAGAGAGAAACAGACATGAATTAATTTATTGTGCTTAATATAGTTTACAGGCAGAATAACTCCAGGACGAAGTCTGGTGAGCTCGTTGACTTTGCAATGCCAAAATGTTTCTACTTTTCTGTGGGTGTTATTAAACCATTGTTCTTTATTTGATTGTCATGTGTGTGTGCTATCTGCTCAGTCGTGTGCAACTCTTTGCAACCCCATAGACTGTAGCCCACCAGGCTCCTCTGTCCATGGAATTCTCCAGGCAAGAATACTGGAGTGGGTTGCCATTTCCTTCTCCAGGGGATCTTCCTGACCCAGGAGCTGAACCCGGGTCTTCTGCATTGCAGGTGGATTCTTTACCATCTGAGCCACCAGGGAAGCCCGTGATACATGATTGTCATAATGTACTTTAAACCCCACTTTTCAAACTTGTGTGCCTAAGTATCATCTGATGAAGTTGTTAAAATGCAGATTTCCAGGTCCATGCTGAAGACTCTGAAAATGCAAGGTGTCTGCATTTTAACTCTTCAGGTGATTCTGTGAAGATACTTTAGTGGACTATGTTTTGGGAAACATTATTTTAAGCTCACTGTCAGTGGATTGCAGCTATTCAGAATGGGATTTTTTTTTTGACTGCGTTGGGTATTGGATGCAGCAGTTGGCCCTTTTGTTGTATCATGCAGGATCTTTTGTTGTGGTGCACAGACTCTCAGATGTGGCACGTAGGCTCAGTAATTGCAGCTCACGGGCTTAGTTGCTCAGAGGCATGTAGGATTTTAGTTCCCTGGCCAGATATCCAACCTGAGTCCTCTGCATTGAAAAGTGAATTCTTAACCACGGGACCACCAGGGAAGTCCCCAGAATGGGATATTTTACTGTGGACTTGGGGGGACTTTTCCTTTGGTTTTTTTTTGTTGTTTGTTTTGCTGCATGTATCACATGAATTGTAACATCTTTGGGCTTCACCAGTGGCTCACCTACAATGCAGGAGACTGTAGACTCGGGTTTGATCCCTAGATCAGGAAGATCCCCTGGAAGAGGGCATGGCAATCAAATCCAGGATTCTTGCCTGGAAAATCCCACGGACAGGGGAGCTTGGTGGACTACAGTTCATGGGGTTGCAAAGAGTCGGACATGACTGAAGCAGCTAAGCACAGCACATGGGTCATCTTTATTTGAAGCAAAGAGTTTAAGGTGCTACTGAGCAAAGTGGGTATGAGAAAGCAAATGGAGCATATTTAAAACCAAACTTGGAGTTTGGAAGCTGCCACCAGCTCCTGTGATGAATCATATAATATATGACTCAGACAAAGCTGAAATGACAGATGGCCTTGTTATGACTTTAGGCGGGCACTCCTTCAACTACTGAAGTTTATGAGAAGTTTTACAACCCGGGAATTCTGAAGTTATTTCTGATGCGTGTAGTTTCATGTCATCTTTATGGGAGCAAAAAAAGATCTGTATCTCACACCCCCAACATTTTTGTTAGTCACGATTCAAACAAAAGGACACGATGTAAGAAAGTCTGTGCCCACACATTGCATCTTTACCACCCATTTCATTGGAGCTAATCAAGGTGAAGCTGAATCAGTGACTCAACACCCTGTTAATCCGATAAGCATTAATTCACAAAGGCATGAAATGAAGTTTTTTGTCATGTGTTCCACTTTTTTCTCCCCTTAATGCATTTCTAGGAATTACTCTAAAGTATGGGCTAAGTTTTGCTGTCAAAAATGGACTGACGTCCCCTTTCAAAGCTTCCTGCCAATGAAGATTATAGATTATGTGTTTTTTTTTTTAAAGTGAGCTGAGATATGTGATTCTCTTAATCCAATTTTAAAATAGCTTCTTAAAACTTCCTTTCATCCTGTGTTGTCCACCACTGCTACAGCTGTTTCTTAACTTGCAAAGATAAGCAGTGATGCAGATTGCAGTATCACGGTTTGCAGCTGTCAGTGGTTTTCCACTGTCTAGCAACCTTTGATGTTTCCTCTTTGATGTGTCTTATTAATGAAGCAAAACTAGAAAAACCACCAGTCTTGACAAAAACTTTTAGAGTATTGACTATATTCAAAAGTAAAAATAAGAGTCTAAAATGACAGCTTTGCACTAGATTTCAACTTTTTCTTTTTTAAAAAATGTCTGTTGGACTTCCCTGGTTGTCCAGTGGTTAAAACTGCGCTGCCAATGCAAGGGGCATGGGTCACTTCCTGACTGGGGAACTAAATTCCTCATGCCCTGTGGCATGGCCAAAAGATTAAAAAAAAAAACATCTGTCGATGTTCTGACATATAAACACAGGGCTGGCATCATGTTGTATGGTATTTTCTTAATTATTTTGCAAGAGAGCATATGACCGAATGAGAGTCCAAAATGAGAAAATGTTAATATCACTAGTTGATTCATGTGGCTTCAATTTGCTGCTTCCTGCCCCTATCTGGTTCCTCACAAAGAACTTCACTTTCTACTTTCTCTTTCTTGTTTGACTGGAGAAAACCAGTCCCTCCTCTTTTTCAAAGATTCAAATAAAGATCAAACCTCATAAGGCCAATTCTCCACCTACGATTTAACATTATGTATGTGTAATAACCTGGGTGACTGAGTTACTAGTCACCAGTTTAGTGTATCTGCTTGTCTTCCTTGCCTCTAAAATTAAGGTATTAGCGTTTGACTCACTTCCATGTTTGAAGTCTATACTTTCATGTTTGGCTCCCTCAAACTGCTTCTTGATGGGCAGTCCCTGGCGTTCAATAGGCACCCAAATATTTGTTGAATGAGTGAATGATGTTTACCATGTTTACCTCCCCTTCCTGGCATGCTTTTTGTTTTCTAGATTAGCTTTTGCTTGGTTTTTTGTTTTTCAATATTTTCGTGTTGTTGTTAAGTCGCTAAGTTGGGTCTGAGTCTTTACGACCCCAGGGACTGTAGCCCACCAGACTCCTCTGTCCGTGAGATTTCCCAGGCAAGAATACTGGAGTGGGTTGCCATTTCCCTCTCCATTTCTAATATTTCAGGGGGGAAAAAAGAGCATTAGTCCCATAAAAAACTAAACTTATGGGATGAGGAAGGGCTACATTTTTATACATTAAAGTGAAGTGCCATTGCATATTCTCTTTAAAAGTATGTATTTACTTCTACTCAGAAAAGGAAAGGTACTTTTTCTTTACAATCTTCCATCTCATGCTATTCTAATAATTTTCTTTAGTTATTTTTGGCTGCTTTGGGTCTTCTTTGCTGCATGTGGGCTTTCTCTAGTTGTGGCCAGTAGGGACTACTGTCTAAGTGCAGTGCATGGTCTTCTCATTGCAGATGCTTCTCTTGTTGTAGAGCACAGGCTCTAGGCTCAGAGGCTTCAATAGTTGTGGCTCTTGGGCTCATTAGTTGTGATACTGGGCCTCTAGATCACAGGCTCAGTAGTTGTGGTTCATGGGCTTATTTGCCCCACAGCATGTGGAATCGTCACAGGCCAGTGATCAAACCTGTATTCCCTGCATTGGTAGGTGGATTTTCAACCACTGGACCACTAGGGAAGTCCTCTACTTGCTGTTCTAAATATGTAGTTTTATTTGTGGTTTGCAGCCCTGAGCACTGGTGACATGGCAGAAACATGGTTAAGGAAAAGGAGCAGTCATCTCCTGGTTGAGGAGTGAGTTGAGTCCCCTTGTAGCATGTCCTTCTTTTTTTGGCCCATTTTCTCTTGCCATTCTTCCTGCCTAATCTTCTTTCTAATTTGTCTACCATTGATCTGTTGAGAGAGAAAAGCATCAAGTTAGAAATTGCTATATATAAATGTTTTAAACCAATACATTGTGCGCCTTACACAATGTTGTATGTCAATTATATCTCAATATGAAGAAATACACAAATTCAATGAAAATAACTAGCTATTTCCTTCTCTCTAAAATAAAGATATCAAAAGTATGAAGAGACATGACCTTCTCAGATCAACTGAGTAATTGTTTAAAAATGCAGATCTCTCTATAGATCTCCCGATTATGGGTCTTATGGAGTGAGGGTCAAAGTTCTGTGTGTTTTAATAAAAACCCTAGGCATTTATCTTATACTCTCAGTTTTAAGACTCAGCTGCCTTTGACCAAGGATGCATGAACTCCAACTGGAGAAATAAACTAAATGACAATCCCAAATGCTTATTCTTCATTTGTAGATCTTCTCACTTAACAGTTAACAACAACAAAAAAAAGCCCACTTAAAAGGTCTGATGACCACAGAGAAGAACTGCGAAGGGCATCAGTTACCTTATTTGACCGTAACTATTGTAAAAGGACAAAGTATATTTTTAAAAATTATTTAAAAAATTATTCAAAAAATTATTATTTGAAAGCCAGTCATTTAAAAACCATCGTTTTTGCTTTTCTTTTGTTTTCAATTTTTGCATCTTTTTTTGTGTGAACTTTTGCACCTCTCTCCCTCTTTCCACCCTTACCCTCTCTCCGTTTCCACTCTCCCTCTCTTCCCTTCCTCCCATCTCCCTTTTTCTTCTCCAAAACTCCTTCCCAGCTCCTCTTTCCTTGGCAAGCCACCCCTTATGATCATATCTTTAACACTTAGGAACATGATGTCACTGAGAGAAGGACCGTTGCAGTCTCGTCCTGCTCTGATACTTACTAGCTGTGTGATATTAACATTTCTCGTTTCTTGTCGCCTCAACACTAGAAGTACTTTATAGTGCTGTTTTGTGAGATTAGAATGAGACTCATGCCTGTGAAGTGCTCAGCAGAAATCCTGTCAGTCATCACTCGATGGCTGGTTTCTGTGGTTATGAGTTATAATGGCCACACAGGAAAGGATGTGTTAAAGAGAAAAGTCAAGTCCTTAAGTTAGGGGACCTTAAATATTGTGATGGTTGTTAGATTCTGAAGCTACAAAGAGGAGTTCCTAACCTGAAATTGTTCACAGTCTTGTAGGAAAAGACAGGTAAGTGTGTAATTTCCTTTATAAAATATAGTATGTGCAGTAGTGTAAGATGAGGATTCAGAAAAGCCAGCAAAGAGAAAATGATCAATATTTCCACACTCAGGGTCAGTTGCCTTGCTATTAAATATATATATATATATATATATACGTGTGTATACACGCACACACACACACACACACACACACACACACATATATAGGGAGGAAATTTAAACAGTTCATTGCAGTTATTTCTCTCAATTTAAAATGGTACCCATATCATGCCCTGATTCAGTGGGTCTTTACATGCAACAGAAGAAGCTGTCACTTCCTTGATATACTCACTTCCATCCAATTGAGTACCACCATAATAAACACAGAAATATGTATTGACTACTACTGTAAATGCCTCCCCTTAGAGTTTTTCAGTGTACAACCTGTACAGCCATCCAAGGCAGCCTTATAACTATAAACAGTATTTACATCACACTGGCTTTCATTATTTGGTCTTGCAAATAACATAGTTGGGTTATTTTTCTAATATAAACAGTCACGATGATCCTGAGCTCATAATCTTGTCACCATTGTAGTCCTGGGGTATAGGTTATGCTGTGGTTAGCTAAATGAGATTGTTCTTATTGTCTGTAGTTGGACTGAGATGTTGATTGCAGTGGCCATGACCTCTAGGCAGTCAGAGGAATTCTGAATAGATCACCTAATAAATGATTCCCTCTCAAAGGACTGTTAGGAAGTACAAGGGTGTGATATGTAGAAAGTATATAACCTGCAATGTTCTTCCATTAGATATTATTTGGTCTCAGACATTTCAAATATGTAATTGTAGATTCATTGAAAATAACCTGATAACACATGTCGATAAAAAAAAAATCAGAATTTAATCACATTTTTGCTTCCTTCTCACTTGTGTTTACTGTCTACAGTTGACACTCCAGACCCCTATGTGGAACTTTTCATCTCTTCAACCCCTGACAGCAGGAAGAGAACAAGACACTTCAATAATGACATAAACCCTGTGTGGAATGAGACCTTTGAATTTATTTTGGATCCTAATCAGGAAAATGTTTTAGAGGTACGTGAGTCATTGGGGGATAGTGGGTCAATGGGGGTCAAGCGAGTCATTGGGGGAGTTATGGGTTATCTTCAAGTTGAAAGCATCAGATTTTTCCTCTCACTGCCTTCATTCTTCTCGGTTTGGTAGTTGGAGTCCAGCTGTGCAGTATATGGTAGATGAGCTTCTACCTGCCACAAGCTGTGTGAGTGTCCAAATACAGGAGTTAGGTGGGGCTAGAGTCTTTAATCCTCATCATGTACTTTGCTACAGTCCATGGGGTCACAAGAGTCAGACATGATTTAGTGACTAAACCATACCAATCAATTGCACTTTGGAGAAAACATTCTTTCTGTTTTAAAAGGGAGGATCCAAATACAAAGGATAAAATATTGCCAGTTGATTAGGACATCAAAATAAGTTAACTTTATTAGCTTAAATTTGAAATAACTTAGCTTTAAAATAAGTTCACATAGATCTTTTCCAACAGTTGCATGACTTTTCTGCATTAACTTCTTTCTCTTATTCCAAAATAGCATTTCCTCTGAGAGGGGAGAAATTTCATTTTTCAAAATGTGATAATGAGTAGGTCAATCACCAAAGTGAAAAAATGAATGATTATGTTAGAAACTCAGAAAGAAAAGACAAAGTATTATTACTAGTAGAATATTTAGGATTTCAAAATGACTATTAAATATTACTTGAGAATTTTCATTTTTTTTAAGTGTGGTGGAGATTTTAGATATAATTTTCAAAGATCCCAGAAAAATTTGATACCTGTGCTCTATTTTTTACTCTCTACAGATCACGTTAATGGATGCCAATTATGTTATGGATGAAACTCTTGGGACGACAACGTTTCCCATATCTTCTATGAAAGTGGGAGAGAGGAAACAGGTTCCTTTTATTTTCAATCAAGTAAGCAACACAGCAGAATTATTTTTCAACCTTATGTCAGATAAAATCTAGTTAATCTGGAAAGTTGGAGTTTAATGTTTGGAAATCCTTCCCTTCCTTCCTTTCTTTTTTTCTTTGTTTCTTAGGTGTGCTGCATTTCTGAGATTTCAATAATTTTTTCAAGAATAATAAAACTCTAGAAAAATTATTTACGCCGAGCAAACATTAGAGTCTTTTTACAAGAAACTTACTTTTACAGGAAACTAGTACTTTACAGTGAGAAATGTAAGCAGCTGGTAGACCAGGATTCAGAAAGTTTGTCAATGCATTAATTTATTCTTGTTGGGTGCAGCTCGGTGCTTTTGTCCCTTCAAATGACTTTCCAAATCTCTCCCCTCTCACCCAAATGTACATACCCCTTAATCTTACCTCCTTTCCTAACAGTTAGCATCTCGAATTATCTCTTTCTTCCTGAACCTCCGTGATAATTACATGTTGTTCATTGGGACTGAATCTTTTAACCTCTTCAAACTAAAATCCTGTAGGCCAGGAGTTTAGAATAGAATGTATGCCTAAGAACTGACTTAAGCCCTGAGGACTACCCGACCAGTTCATGTAATCAGAGGAACCCTGTTGCCTTATGAACACTGCAGTCACACACTCCCCCACTGATCCCTTTAGCTGCTCCGGGAAGCATGTCTTCTATGTATTTTCTGTCCAGTGCCAAGAGATACACTGGCCACATTTTAAAGTTATTTCATTCATTCCTCTTTCAAGTGTTTACTGGAGTCTACCCATCACTGTGTTGTGTTCAAAGCATCTAAAGAAGAATAAGATCTAGGAAGCTCTTCCCTCAATTATCTTCATCTGGGGCGGAGGTGAGGTAGAGGTTGGGAAAGCAAATGGATATAGGGAGATATATGTGATGAGAAGAAACCACCACACAGCAAGATTAAGTATCCGTGAGGTATATACAGAGTGCAGTGGGAAGACAGAATAAAGAAAGACTGTGTTATGAGAGGAGGCCAGGTGTGGATCTGTATCAGTAGGTGATTTTGAGCAGGTCAAACAGTGAACGTAGCTGTTAACACCTTGTCATTTGAAGCCAGGTTGTTTGGTGTTTAAATCCCACCTTTGTTTCTTACCATCCGTTTCATCCTGGCAAAATCACCTAGCTTCTCTGAATCTCGATTTACTCACCTGTGAAGTGGAGATCCCTCGAGGAGGAAATGGCAACCCACTCCAGTCTTCTTGCCTGGAAAATTCAATGCACAGAGGAGCATGGTGGGCTACAGTCCATGGGATCTCAGAGAGCTGGACATGACTGAGTGACTGAGCATGCAAAGTGCAGATAAAATCTCATAGGAGAATCACTATGATTAAATGAGTTAATTCTATTTATATATATCTGTATAATTTATATATAATAGAGCAAATAGATTATAATGCATATTACATTTAAATATATTCTGATATGACTATCACTTATATTTACATAATTTTGTATGAAATATGATTATATATCAGTTTATACATTAAGTATATAACATTACATATAAAATGTGCTCAGTCGTGTCCAACTCTTTGAGGCCCCATGGACTGTAGCCTGCCAGGCTCCTTTGTCCGTGGGATTTTACAGGCAAGAATACTGGAGTAGGGTGCCATTTCCTACTCCAGGGTATCTGCCCAACCCAGGGATCAAACCCATGTTTCTTGCATCTCATGCATTGTCAGGCAGAATCTTTACCACTAGAGCCACATATAAAGTATATAACAATAATTGATTATAGAAATATATATAATACTCACATAGATTAGCCATCCATACATATAGTACTTAGTGCCTCATACATGTGTCTGTGTGCCTATTAAGCATTATATAAATGTTTGTAAAGAGCTGAATTTCAGTAGGCAGAGAAGCAGTTATGAGCATTCTAGTTTCTAGTAGAAACTGCCAAGGCATGGAGTCTTGAAAAAAGAAAGCAAGCTGAGGCATGACAAGTTACACAGCTTGGCAGGTACATGCTGGTAGGCAGTGGGTAGAGAGTTAGAAGTGGTTAAAGGCTAACATTACCTAGGCATGTTACTAAGGTCAGTTCTCAACAGACCCTTGTTGAGGGCTTTGTAAGCACGACTGGCATTTCCAAAATGGAACGTTTTTTTCTGCTCTTCAGTCTATGACTCAAAGATTGATTTTAAAAGAGGAAACTGTAGGAAAACATGCATTACCTCTCCTGTCATTTCCTATGCTCAGGTGTGTGACTGCCGGGCTCTGAAAAAGACTTTCTACATTCCTGAATTTTGAGTAGCTTATATAATTATTTTCTTTAACGTGCTTGAAAAAACAGTTGGCCAAACAACTTTTTTTTCATTACACTCTTCTCAAGAGTCCTTTGTAGTTTCAATCTGAATGAGAGTTCTTTTTTTAAAATTAATTAATTTATTTTTTAAAATTCATTTCTTTATTTTTGGCAACACTGGGTCTTTGCTGCTGCCAGCTAGCTTTTCCCTAATTGCAGTGAGCAGGGGCTAGTCTCTAATTCTGATGTGCAGGCTTCTCATTGTGGTGGCTTCTCTTGTTGCTGAGCACGGGCTCTAGGAGCGTGGGCTTGACAGCACGGCCTCAGTAGTTGTGGCACATAGGCTTAGCTGCTCGGAGGCATGTGGAATCTTCCCAGTCCAGGGCTGGAACGTGCACCGCTGCACTGGAAGCACTGAGGCTCAACCACTGGACCGCCAGGGACAGTCCCTCCGTTAGCTTATTTCTAGCTACTTTTTAATTCATGAATTTCTATGCTCTAGAAAGAATGTCTTGTTTATCACTTGACTATTCTTACCCAGAAGTATTCAGTGCTTCCCGTTTACAGATATGGGAAAATGATAATGTAATAATTAAAAAAATCTTTTTTATGCAGCTTTGAAGTATTGACCTAGCCATAGATTATTGTTTAATATGAGTCTCTGAGTCTTTACAGTGTACCTAAAACTTTGCTTAATATCAGGAAAGCTATCAAAAGTTTCATTTTCGAGGAACTAATAGTCTGTTTGGAGGAGTAAATATTCATGATAAGCTGCTAAGTAATAGAATAAGCAGTCTCATGACAACTCTATTCATTGATTTATTAATTCAACACTGATTGTGTTCCAGGGAATATTCTAGGTGATGGGCAGACAGCAGAGGACACGGTAGATGATGGTTCCCAGGGAGCTTGCATGTTGATGGGGAAGGTAAATAGGCACCAAGAAGCAAAAGGATAATCAACATAACATCAGCCAGTGATAAATACTATGGAGAAAATAAAATGGAGGGGTGTGATAGAGAACAGTTGACGGGCAATGGAGTTTATATAGTCAAAAAAGGCCTTTCAAAGGTATTATTGTTGTCTTCAAATTTGCTTATCAAAATTTTCAAGCATATACAAAGTTGAAATATTTTTATATTGGATACCCATATAAATGCTACCTAGATTCTACAATCAACATTTTATTCTATTTGCTTTTCACATATCTTTCTATCTGTCCATCCATCAAACCATCTTGATACATACTTATGTATGTGTGGGTGTGGGAGTGTGGGGGTGTGTGTGTGTATAAATATATATATATACTTTGTGGCCATAATAAGGCTCGTGAGATCTTAGTTCCCTAACCAGGGATCAAACTCTGCTTCTCGGCAGTGAAACTATGGTGTCCTAACCACTGCGCATCCAGGAAAGTCTCCATCTTGATACATTTGAAAACAAACTTCAGGTCAAGAGGGATGGGACATATGTGTACCTATTGCTGATTCATGTTGATGTTTGGCAGAAACCAACACAATTCTCTAAAGCAATTATTCTTCAATTAAAAAATAAATAAATTTATAATTAAAAAATAAAACAGATTTCAGACAGCCTGTTTCATCCCTAAACACACTTCAGCACATCATTAACTAGAGTTCAGGATTTATGAATTGTAATTGCAAGTACCAAATAAATCATGTAGACAACGTATACAATGAGAATTGTAAGGAGGAATTATTCATCCATTTATACATTTTGCAAATAACAATGGAGCACCTACTGTGTGGCACAGTCTTTAGGCACTACCTATTCAGCATACACAAACAAACAGGAATCCCTCCCCTCCTGGAACTCATATTCTATTGGATTGGCCAAAAAGTTTGTTTAGGTTATCCCATAACAGCGTACAGAAAATCTGAATGACCTTTTTGCCTAACCCAATACCTAGTAACATAAACAAGTAAAGCATACCTATGTTGGATAGAGAGCTAAATAAATCAAGGAGGGAGGAAAGGGGAGTAGGCATATGTCTGTGAAGAGGGTTGCAAATGCAGTTCCAAAAATGTGACTAAGAACAGCATCTGTGATGATATCTGAAGGCAGAAGGCGCTCGGAGTAGGAAGATCTTGAAGCGGAAGTTTGCCTGACTTGCTGAGAACAGCGACAGGGAGAGCGTGGGTGAGCATGAAGAGTCGTAGGGAGGGTGGCCGGAAATGAGGATGGGCATGCGGTCACAGTGGACCCTTGTGGGTCAATGGTCGGGGCTTGCTCTTAAAGGAAAGATGCGGTTGGGTCACTGAAAGGTCAGAAGGCCATTCTGGTGGAGAGAAGAGCCCTGGGCCTTTGCTCACAGTTCCAGGACTAGAAAGGACAAGCATATTCAGGAAATGGCGTCTAGACAAGTGCCGGTGGTGGGGGTGGGGCGGTGGGCAGAGCATTCATGTGTGAAGGAAGAATAGGTACTTGGAGATCAAACCTTAGCAGGGCTCAAATTCAAGATGCTGAACTTTGAATATTATCTTACTGATATCAGTGAGTCATGGAAGGTTTTTGACCAGGTCATGGGGGAACTTAGAGCAAACAGGATTTGGCTTTTTCCTCAGAAGTATTACTAAGTCAGAAGTTGGTAAGTAAAGATATAGAATGTTTGATGTTGAAAACAAGAAGGTTGATGTAGTTTTAACAGATAGCTCTGATTAAAGTGGCAGGTATAGATGTGAGGAATACAGGGTAATTTGAGCAAAAAATAAGTGTGGCATTGGCTTTAATGTGTCAGGAAGAGGAGAATGGAATGATTGCTCAGTGACAGAATCAGCTGAAGTTGGAAAGCAGGAGGCTTTTCAGCTTTTCCTGAGACTGATTTATCATTCAATTCAATTTTAGAACGCTCTCTCTCTCTCTCTTTTTTTTTTTTTTTTTTTTTTTTTTTGAGGAAAAAACCAATTTGAGCCCACAGTTTTGTTTTCCAGCTAACATTCATAAAATCTGGGTTAGGCTGTGCTTGTTGGAATCCTAAGTTTGGAGAGAGTCAGAGTTGTCTTGCGAGCGAGACTGGTGAGACGTGCAGCTTTTCAGACCCTAGGCTCAGAGTCAGACAGACAGCCGTCTGGGTTGGAATCATGATTTGGCTACTTATTCACTGTGTGATGTTGGATGAATTCTTTTTTTTTTTTTTTTCTTTTAGCCATGCATTTCTATTTGTGAAGCAGAGTTATATGTAGTACCTACCTCTAAAGGTTGTGGTTATGGTTAAATGAGTTAATAGATGGAAACTTTTAGAGCAGTGCCTGGCTCACTAAGCACCAAATAAATATTAAATATTCTCCTTATAATTATACTGGCTGGATTGAAGTATTTGTCAAGTGCTTCATAAATCTGACTTAACTATTACACTTGCTGATTTGAATTTACTGACCGAAATAAATGTCTTTATATACAGGTAGAGACTGTACATTTAGTGATCATTGTTTCAACCCAGTTCAGAATCAAAAATGCTCTAGTCACCCTTTACTGAATATATCAAGTGTGGCATTTGTTGCAGTATCCCATTTTTCAGTGGAAAGATAGGATTTCTTCCAAATTTAGTATGTTTTGTGTAAGCAAAATCACCCACTTCAAGAAAATCATGACTATGCTAAGGTTTTGAAGTTAGATGGGTAAAAATTACACTTTTTTTATTCTCTAGATGAATCTTTATCTTGGCCAATACTCTGAGGAAGGTAGTCTCGGATTTCCTGCTGTATGGTGTTTCAATTGGACATATTTATTTAGAAGTTAGTGTTACTGTTTTAAAATAGCCATATCTCATGGTTTCTGTGGTATCTTAACTTTGAATGTTTTCTTTGGTTATTGTGCATTCCTGATTGTGACTTGAAAATGAATTGGAGAGTCCTCTAGAAAAGATAGTGACAAAATTAAGAAAAGGTAGTTTTGATGGTGAGTTAGTATCAGAACGACTGCATTGG
This sequence comes from Okapia johnstoni, assembly GCA_024291935.2. NCBI lineage: Eukaryota > Metazoa > Chordata > Mammalia > Artiodactyla > Giraffidae > Okapia > Okapia johnstoni. The sequence continues at coordinate 12,083,897 of CM044322.1, read as the reverse complement.
AAAACTACGTATTGATATATGAAGGCAAAGACTACAATTTAGCACAGTGAATGAGACAGAGCAGACTTTGGAGGGAAAGCAAGAGAAATATATAATTTTGTGAGAAATTTGGGAGATCTTAAGCTAAGATGTGAATGCCATTGTATTAAGACAGGGCAGAGTTCAGACATAGGTCAAACAATTCCTGACTTTATTAGAGAACACATTTGTATTTTGGCATACTAGCAATGGAAACTTACATGAATCTATTTTGATACTTCTACAATTTATAACTTTTAAACTTCAGGGCATCTGAGAGTGCCCTTGAATCCTTGGGATCTTCTTCTGGACTGAAGCTCCATCAAGGACTAGAACACTTTCAGTCTATTTAATGTTACTTATCTGACCTGACAGGCATCAGATACTTTCATTTTTGAATGAATGGATAAATGAATGCACTTGTAATACAGAAAACCTGGAAAGTGCTCAGACAAGCATAATGAAAGCAAATGAAGTTTAAAATAGACAAAAACTTATGGGCATGAGAGATTCCCATTTGAAAAAGAGGTAGTATTTTGGTTTCATAGTAGTGCTGTAGGAAGTCTGGTTTATTGTATGATAGCTGATGGTTACACAGTTCTTTCTGAATTTCCAATGTCCACGTTAAAAAAAGGGACTTTATGGAAAAAGAGACTGTTGTCAAATGTAAACAGGAAAACTCTGTGATAAAGTGAAACATGGTTACAGAAATAAAAGTGTATTTTTTTGTCTTTCAAATCTTTTAAGACTGTCTGGGATATTTTGGGAGGTACAACTGCCTTGAATTCTTAGGTGACGGATTATATGATTCCTGGTAGTGAATGCAAATTTAATTTTATTAAGAAACTGTATCTGTTAGCAAGAATTTCTGTGGTGATCCTATTGCAATATATACAGATCCCAAATCATTGTTATGTACTTGAAACTAATATAATGGTATATGGAATTACATCTCAATTAAAAAATGTTAGTTTTCAGTGATATCAAAAAATCATATGTATTTAAAAAAGATGCTTTTAGCAGTGTATCATTCAACTTTAAACATGCAAAATTTATTTAGATGTGACTTGTATTGGTGAGATTATAATTTCCCCTCTGCACCTGAATTGCCTACTTTTACATCCACATCCGATTCCTTCTTCATAGGATGAAGTTACAGTTTATGTAAACATGATTCTTTGTAAAAATGACCCTTATTTGTTGATATAATTTTTTTGTTATCTTGCATAGGTCAGGTAAATACAGATAAAGTAGAGAATATCATGTAATTCTCTTGAAAGATGTAATGATTATTGAGTCAACATGGTGATAAGCTGTTCCTTGTTTCTAAGAAGGGGGTAAAATGAGTAAATTACTTAGGAGGGAGCAGAATTCAAAGTAAGTTTTACTGAAAGTAAAGTTTGTAAATACTGGAGTGTTATAACAAGTGATGATGTGGCATATTTGAAGAGCTCTTTACTAATAGGATAGATTTTCAAGTTAAAACTTATTTGACTGTGTGCATCTTTTGGAAATAATTCTAAAGGACTTTCTCAATGCTGAGCACTATGCTTATTATATTCACTTTATTATTTCAAAATAATCCTGGGAAGTTTGCAAGAGAATTAGTGGATTAGATACTTTAAAAATTATTTTTAAGTCTGAAATGGCTTAAAAAAAAAAAGTTTCTTGCCTATAGTTCCCCTCCGCTGACTGCCCCAACTGAACATCTTCCACTGTAAGCATCTAAAACTGTTTTACACTGTGAAATTCAAAGAAGAGATTGTTGCTTCTCCCTAGAATGTGCAGTGAGTATAGTCTGCTTTTTATACTAGTAATTCCTAGAAGAGGTGGACTTCTCATTGTCCTCGCTAAGTGTATTTTGGGGTTGAGGAGACCAGGGAGATTTGAGCAACTTTCCTTTTAATAGTCTTGATAATGCAAGCAACCTGGAAGAGTGTGATGCAGAACTGCTTCGTGCAGTGTGTGGGAAGGAGTTTTCAACAGTTGTTTCATGCCTCACAGGAAGTACATATTTTTGTGGCTCTTTTACCTGTAATGATATGTTCCAGGTGAAAGATGCAGAGAGATTGTGAATGTCCATCTTCATAGCATGTCTGAACATAGAGCATCAAGTGGGAGAATTTAAAATTTCCTCCAGGTTGTGGGTGGTCCTCTGGGGCAACACATAGAAGTAAGGACCTGAATCCACGTGACAGTGAAAACAATAGCAAAAAATTATTTATTGAAATATACCTATGATTTCAGATCTTAATAGAGCTATGATACTTTCATTTTTAATATAGTTTTAGGTTAAAAGTCATCTGTCACTCAAAACGTATTTTGACTTTGTTTGCATTACATATAGCACTCATCCATTTTATGACCTAACTGACTAACATATCTGTTCTAGGTCACTGAAATGATTCTGGAAATGTCTCTTGAAGTTTGGTAAGTGCATTTATTTCATTGGATGGAAAATATTGTGAGTGATCCACTGATTTTAATTGTTAAACATTATACTTTTAATATATGAAGTAATTCTGACAGCTTTGAGCATCAAAAATGTGCACTAAATGTACTTTGCTTTTCTTTAGCTCTCTCCTAATAGCTACAGCATTAAAAAAAAAAAAAAAACACCTAATATTCTCTGCTTAAGTTTCTGGTAATTTGGTGGTTAACTCATAATTGTCAGAAGAAGAGCCTTTAGAAAGGGCCCTCCATCAAGTTAAATATCTATTCCCATAGAAATAAATACAGCTATTGAAGCTGATTTTTCATTGTTCATTCAGATGGATATTAAAAAACATGAAAGTGAACATACACAGGAAACTATAAGAGGAAACACTGAAAATTGAGACTGCCTTTGTTCATAATGATCAGCAGGAAAACAAATGATTAAGTTCCATGACGTGTGTTGTTCTTTCAAAGTGGCCTCCAATAATGAATGTTGGAAATTCAATTTATTTATTTTCAAGTGGTGAGCCTTAGGGGAGACAGGCCTGCCTTGAGAATAAGTTCATCTCTGACCTAAGACTGAGGTCAATAGATGCTAAGTTCCTCAAGCTCTCTGCATCTCTTTGAAGTGGGTTTTTACCAAAGTTACTAATACATACTTTATTTACATGAACACCACAAAATTAGTGTAACATTTTATATCTTATAATTTGCTAAATGAATGATTATGGATACACTGACATTGGATTTATATATTTTTCTTATTTTGATCCCTGGATAATGTTGATTCAACTTAGAAAATTATTACATAAGTTACTGCTGCCCTTCAGTATATATCAGGATGTATCAAAGGACAGTCCAACTTTTTTACTTCTGTTATATTGCATTACCTTGATTCTCACTTGTAAGTGATATATTTTGGCATGAGGTTAGAAATATTTTTGTTACTTGACTATGAAAGTAATGCTCTCCATTTTAATGGGAAATGGTATACTCCATTGGTGTAATTAGGACACTATTAGCTTTAACAAAGCAGAATTATCAAAAATAATGTAGGAAAAAAACCTCAGCTAAATAGTGTACATAGGTCCAGAAGCAATTTACTATATATGTACAGTAAACTTTAATCAAACTCTAGTTTTATGTGTTAATTTGTCTTGACTCTAAAATGCAATGCTCTTTAAAGAAAAACTCAATTTTTATGGAATGTCTTCAATTAAATAAAAAATAAAATCAGGAAATAAATTAATTAGAGAGCTTAAAGATAGTACAGAAGATATGAGCTATACTTCTGTTACTACATTTGCAAAATTATTCAAAATGTTTTGAATTTTCTTTTACATATTTTCATGCTGATATCTTCTAAACATCTATGTTCATTGCTCTATTTGTCAGTTCAGTTCAGTTCAGTCGCTCAGTCGTGTCCGACTCTTTGCGACCCCATGAATTGCAGTGTAGATCTCTTAAAAATCATGCTTCTTGTGCTTAATGTAAGAATGATCAGTATAGTGTATTACAAGGAACGTGAGTTGTAGAATGAGAAGTCCTGGATTTAAGTATCTGCTTGCTAATTTTGTTAACGGTTGAAATATTTCTAATCACTTTTTTACTTATTTGTAAAATAAAAGTACTTTGTAAGCATATCTATTGTGGTGATTTAATGAGGTGTTCTTTCTAAAGACCATGTCTTACAGGAAACTTTTCCACATGTTTGTGGTAATACTACTTGTAGTAGTTAACAAAATGGACATAACATCAATACTTATGGGTACATAAATTGTGCAATAATCCATAATGAAAATGCCTCAGAGTAGTAAAGATATTTGAATTAGTTTTACTTATAAACACAAATGAATCCTCAGAAAGAAATTCAATGGAAAAAGTGATTTGCAGAATACATCTGGTTGATAGACTTTACACAAAATATTAAAAACCTATAAAATGACTCTATTACTTAGACTTAAATGTATAATGTAAAATTATAAATAAGTACATCAGAAAAAGAAAGAGCAAGTTTAAGGTAGTGGTTACCTTTGACGAACAGAAGAGATAAAACTGAGGAGTGTCCCTTGGATGTTGCTGTGATATGATATAATAGCATCATTTTCCAGTTTTATTTCAGATCCCCTCCTAGAAAGTGGCTTGAGGGAAGAAGTGAGAATACATCAGTGTAGTTATGGGGGCTTGTGGGAACTGGATGATGTATAACAAGGCTAATAGACTGGAGGACGTTAGTTTATTATCTCTGTTTTATATACAGTTCATCCCCAGATCTCCGATTTAGTATGGCTCTGTGTGACCAGGAGAAAGCTTTCAGACAACAGAGAAAGGAAAACATAAAGGGAAACATGAAGAAACTCCTAGGTCCAAAGAATAGCGAAGGCTTGCATTCTACACGTGATGTGAGTTGGAAATTTTTCAAAATGTTTTTGCAATTTAATAACAATTTTGTTTGTGCTTTCTCTCAAATTCCTCTCAAATGTGAAGATATTGAGACTGAGTATTATTTCTCTATCTTTCTAAGGTAAGGTGAGTGTTTCATAAATGGAAACTCTTTGAGGAAGATCATCACAAGGACTGCCCATATTTGATAGTATTTATCAGATGTAACTTTTAAAAGAGGCATAGGCATACTGATGCACAAACAAGATGTTCATTTGTAGGAAAAGTTTAACCTGTAAAAGGGTCATTGAATACAATTCATTTTAATACAAGCTAAGATTAAATAATTGTGGAAATTATCACTACTGAACCAGAACAAAATGTTATAAATCTTAATGACAACAATAAACAAAATTTTTTTCTTAAAAGACATGAATAGAGGAGATAAAAGGAAATGTTTCAAATTATTACTATTTCATGGCAGGGAGTGAAAAGATATCCAAAGTTGACCAGGTAGTTAAAACAATGATCTCCACATGTGAATATTTTTCATGATTCTAATTATAGAGAGATGTTAAAATTTAAAAAGTTTGTCAATGGATATTGAAAGTACAATCCTTCAATTGTACTTTAACTCCTTTTTCTTCCCTTAAATTCCAACAAAGTAAATGGCATTTATTTTATTCAGTAACGTATTATATAATCCTGTTTTTGTCTGTTTATCTACTTACCCCTTCTCTTATGTATGTGTGTAAGTATGTATGTATGTATGTATCTACCTATCTACCTGCATACTTACCTACCTATCAACCTGTCCATACATCCGTCCACCCATCCATCCATTTATTGGTCTATTCTTTCTGAAATCTACAAAATAAATTCCTGCCATGGTTAATAATTCTGTATTATATATTTTAAAGTTGCTATTAAAAGTCTTTATCACAAGAAAAAAATTTATGACTATGTATAAGGATGAATATTAGCTAGACTTATTGTGGTGATAATTTCACAATATATACAAATAATAAATCATTATGTTGTACACCTAAAGCAGTTATAAGATATGTCAATCATACCTCAGTGAAACAACATTAAAAAAAATGCTGTAGTGATGCTCATCAAATGATAATAATGGAATTTCTTCTTAACAGCATATCAGGTAATATTTTTACTTATTGCTTTGAGCTTTTCTGTTAACTGAATATTTTAGATGAGTATAATTTACTTTTAGAAAGATATTAAATGCATGCAAGTGGAAGTTGCTAGGTTGTGTCTGACTCTTTGAGACCCCATGGACTGTATAGTCCATGGAATTCTCCAGGCCAGAATACTGGAGTAGGTAGCCTTTCCCTTCTCCAGGGGATCTTCCTGACACAGGAATCAAACTGGGGTCTCCTGCATTGCAGGCGGATTCTTTACCAACTGAGCTATCAGGGAAGCCCCTATTAAATACATAAGTCAATATATATCTATAAGCATGTATATTTATCCCCATGCATGTACTCAAAGACCAGGGATTCAAGATTATTGTAAATTAAAGACCAAATGCAATTGGCAATGAGAGAGAAATTCTGAGTAAGGGGACCAGATGTGTACCTGCTCCATATGTGATGACAGAATATTTACCTGTGTTTCTAGGTGGGTATCAGGGTCAAAAGCCAGTCTGCTGATGCTGAAATGTCTTTGCTATGATAGGAGCCAACTATGAGATAAGATGTTGCCGATGGGGAATTTTTGCTAAAAGGAGGCTTGGAGGAGGAGCAAAACCTCCATGGATGTTTCTATTTAAGAAAAAATAAAAGACTTCTCTTCAGTCCTTCGTCTTGTGGTTGACTGTTGTCTCACTTAATGTGACTTCCCTGGTGGCTCAGACGGTAAAGTGTCTGCCTACAATGCGGGAGACATGGGTTCAATCCCTGTGTCAGGAAGATCCCCTGGAGAAGGAAATGGCAACCCACTCCAGTACTCTTGCCTGGAAAATCCCGAAGACGGAGGAGCCTAGTAGGCTACAGTCCATGGGGCTGCAGAGCTGGACACGACTGAGCGACTTCATTTTCACTTTTCATCTTTCATCGTCTCAGTTAATAAGTCTTGGAAGACACATCCTTGACTACATGTTACTCAGAAGTTTCTAGCTTCCTGGGATGTCTCTATGATCTTGCTTTCTACAGTAGACCTCTCATCAGCAGCTCTACACCTTCTTTTTGTCTCCATCCTTGCTCAGCACTGTTATATCCTTGGAGCAGAGAAATGATATTTCAAGTTAGTTTTCATTTCTGCCACTTGTCACTTGTGGAGATATCGTGCTGGGAACTGAAGGTGAACAAAGCTGAAATGGTTAATACCAAACAGTCACTTGCCTTGGTGAGGTTTAAAGCCTATCTGGGGAGAAAGACATTTAAGCAGATAAAAAGTGATGGAAATGGGTACCTCTGTTAATTCATGGCTACGAGCTTCATTTGGGAGACCCTTTCTGGCTGTCTCAGTGCTTCCTCACCTATCTGCTTTCCATTTATTTGCAAATGGAATGAGAATCTTTCTCATTCCCAGCTGCTGATCCACCCTCTGGCTCCCTCACAACTGATAGACTTGCCTGCTAATCTGGGAAATTAAAGTCATGAGGTGACAGATCTTTCATTTCCTGCCAGAGGAATGACATATTCCATAGCCCAGGCTTAGCCTTTGCCACTTCCCTCTGGGTTCAGTAGAAGAAACCGCGCCTTTTCTTTCCAATTCAGTCACCTCACACCACAGATAGGGATTGCAAAACCCGATTAGGAACCCCAGCACAGCAACTTTCCAGGCCTCCCAGGGCGACTCACCACCTCTGTTGTCGGCCTCAACCTCTGCATGAACTTTTCCTATAAAAACATACCCATGCTCGAAAATCTGATACATTTAGGAAAAAAAAACAAACCAGAACCAGAAAAATCCCCCTGGAATGGACATTCCCTTCTCTTTTCTATTCTGCTTCTCTCCTTATCTTCACAAACTTTTCCACAGTTTCCTACACAATCTCATTCTACTTCCTTGCTTTCCTCAGGCTTCTACCCTCACGACTCTACTGCAGCTGGTCCACTAGTCACCAGTGCCAAGGAACGCATGCAAACGGATCTTCTGGCTCTGTCCTAAAACTAATTCTACAGCTGCAAATGGCTCAGGTTTTCTGCTATTTGAAACATTCCGTCTCCTTCACTTACTATCGTCTTTTTTAAAAATTAGTTTTTATCGGAGTATAGTTGCTTTACAATGTGGTGTTAGTTTTTACTGTACAGCAAAATGAATCAGCCAAACATATACATCTATCCCCTCCCTTTTGGGCTTCTTCCCATCCAGGTCACCACAGAGCGTTGAGTAGAGTTCCCTCTGCTATTTGGGCTTCCTTGGTGGCTCAGATGGTAAAGAATCTGCCTGCAATGCAGGAGACCCTGGTTCTGTTCAGTAGGTTCTCATTAAGTAAGTAAGTGTTAGTCGTTCAGTTGTGCCTGACTCTTTGCGACCCCATGGACTGCAGCCCACCAGGCTCCTCTGTCCGTGAGATTTTCCAGGCAAGGATACTGGAGTGGGTTTCCATTTCCTTCTTCAGGGGATCTTCCCAACTAAGAGATCAAACTCAGGTCTCCTGCACTTCAGGCAGATTCTTTATGACTGAGCTACAAGGGAAGTCATTAGTTACCTATTTTATACATACTATCAATAGTGTCTGTGTGTCAATGCATCTCCCAAGTCCTCCGGCCCTTTCTCCCCGTTGGCATCAGTATATCTACTATCTTCTCTTTATTTTCATCATGCCTATTTGGTTCCCTTTACCAGATCTTCTTTCTCTGCGCATTATTTAATTATGAGTTCTTCAAGACTCAGCCCAAGCCCTTTATCTCTGCATTCTGCACTCACTCTTAAGAATTTTCTCTCTTTTCCATGTGTCACCCAACACCTTTGGGCTGAGAATCTTCATGTTTCTCAGTGACTTGGAACCTCCCTTGTGATCTTCAGACATGAATATTGGTACCTCCTTTTCCTGATTCATTCACTTGTATTCCTCACATCTCACACTCAGCATATCTGAATCCAAACATCAAATCCTCTTCTCCTTATAGTTCTACTGATGCTTGTCCTCCTTCTTTCCATTTTCTGTTCACACTGAAATCTGAACAATCTTTCCAAAACACAAATCTGATTTTATCAAACTCAAGCCTAAAATCCTTCCCCTACTCTTAGGACTGGCCTCAAAGCATCTTTCCAGCTTCAAGTGTTGCTGTGCTTGCTAAGTCACTTCAGTCGTGTCCAACTCTTTGCGACCCTGTGAACTGTAGCTCGCTGGTCTCTTCTGTCCGGGGGATTTCCCAGGCAAGAATCCTGGAGTGGGTTGCTGTGCCTTCCTCCAGGGGATCTTCCCAATCCAGGGATCTAAACTGTGTCTCTTATGTCTCCTGCATTGGCAGGTGGGTTCTTTACCACCAGCACCACCTGGGAAGTAAAGTATACAGCAAAGTGTGGACTTCCCTGCTGATTTAGTGGTTAAGACACCCATGTGTCGCTAGTTCATCCCAAATCCCCTCCACCCCCTCCACTGAGTACCTCTTGGTTCCAGATCTCTGCAGAACCCTTTTCCAGCTGGCATTCTCGTGTGCACATTGTCGCTTCTGTCTGCCTTTGCCTCCCCCATCCCCCCTTCCGCCACCCCACCCCCTTTCAATGAACTTACAGCCTCTCATTCTTGAATCAGATCACGTGTTACTCAAGCAGTCTTCGTCATTCACTCCTCCATCCTTCTGTCTCCCTCCCTGTGTCCAGGTTAGGTCTCTCAGTCATGTTCTTTTATAGCACAGATATGTACATTATCTTCTCTGGGTTTCCCGCAATCAATCTTTTAAAATACTTGTACAAATATCCATTTACTGTCTGTTTTTTTTTCATTAGAATATAATTTTCAAGAGGAGCAGAGCAGTGTCTGTGTTATTCACCTTCATATTCACAGCACTAGCTCAGCTCTTAGCTTGCAGTAAATCTGGTGTTGTAATGAAAACAGGAAGGAAGGGGGCAAGGCACAACCTTTAAAAGAATGACATAACCATAGGTACAACAAAAAAAGAACCAACTAGGTCCAAGGTAGTCAAATATTTGACTTCCAGTGGACCTTGAGCCTTATTATATGCTCATCGTAATAGTTAACTAAATGACACACCCACCAGTGCCAAGACAGTTCTGAGGCTAACCATCAAAGGCCAAAAAGTGGACCGTGACATCATTCCTGGAAATCTCTGCCCCTTCCCCCAAATAATTGGAACAGTCCTCCCACTGATTAGCCTATGAAATTATCCAGCCCATTAAAACTAACCACACTAGTTTTCAATGCTCTCTAGCTTTCTGAAATGGCTCACACTCAGTGGAGTGTATTTTTCTCTAAATAAATCCACTTCCTACCTATCAGTTTGTCTCTCACTGATTTCTTTCATAATGAGACATCAAGAACCTCAAATTCATCAGGGACAGTAAGAGTCAGGGCAGTGGTTTGTAGGCAGTGGTTTTGCATTTCAGCCAGGGGATGGGTTCACTAGAGAGAGAGAGCAGGGGCTCATAGCTGAGGAATATTTGATCAGGTTATTGGGGAGGAGGTGGTTAAGAACCCACCTTCCTAGGCAGGAGCTTCAGGAGATGCAGGTTTGATCCCTGGATTGGGAAGATCCCCTGGAGAAGGGAATGGCAACCCACTCCAGTATTCTTGCCTGGAGAATCCCATGGACAGAGGTACAGTCTGACTCTCACAAAGAGTCAGATACGACTGAGTGGCTAACTCATACTGGGGAGGAGACAGGTTTGGATGAAAAGATCGCGGTTTGAAGGGTTGAATTGAAAGTCTGTTGGGGCATATTGCCACAAAAGTCCAGTGGCCTTTGGTCTTAGCTTTTCTTTTTCAAAAGGAAAGTTGCTGCCTCATCTCCTAGGCACTCCTGTTGTGAAAAGGAGTCTTTCTGGGAAAATGAAATTTGGCCTACTGTTCATACATATTGACTTTTCTGTAGCAGATGGGAGAATGAGGTAATTATGCTTTTCTCTGGGCTAGTCTTCAAAAATATTAAACTCATGTTTTTGGTAGTCATTCCTAGAATTAAAACTTTTGATGTTTTGGTTGAGACTTTTTTCTCTTGGCAGAAATCATCCACTTAGATGTATTCAGCACCACCCATTCCCATAACACAAGTATCATTTTCCTATTTTGTGTTTCTCCTGGGCCAAGGGCCTCTTAAGCTCCCACTTCCCTTGTTCCCTGCCAAGATCTTCACCTTCTATTCAGTACTGGCTAGTTGGCCTGCAGAAGGTAAAAGGAGCAGACTGCTATAGCAGTTAGTCTAAGAGAGAACAGTCCTACTCAATATTGATGCAGAGATGGTGCCTGTCTTGTTCCCAGTTTTCAATAAATATTTTGCAGCATCCAGTTTAGGACATCAATGTCAACTTAAAATGTCGAATGAATTTTGGCAGAAGGAATTTGGGTCCCTTGCTTCGTCTCTGTGTTTCACTTGTAAAATAGAGACAATGTCTCTTATTCAACTAAAAGGATGAGTATAAAGGCTTGTAAAGCAACCCAAACAATGTGTAAGGCACATCTTGGTTACCTAATACTATAGTAGCACTTAATACAATAGTACCTATTAAACCAATATGTGGGTATTGCTGTTACATGACACCCCAGGGCAATGTCAAATTCAATAAAACGTTAGCTTTCCTACTTGGATAATGCTGTGTTTAGTCACTCAGTCATGTCTGACTCTTTGCAAGTCCATAGACTGTGGCCCGCCAGGCTCATCTGTCCATGGAGATTCTCCAGGAAAGAATACTGGAGTGTGTTGCCATGCCCTCCTCCAGGGGATCTTCCCAACCCAGGGATCGAAGCTGCATTGCAGGTGGATTCTTTAACATCTGAGCCACTTGAATAAGTCAAATAGTTAATGTTTTGAGTAACCCAAGAGTTTCTTCTCCTCAGCACTAAGACTTAAAAAAAAAAAAATTCTTGATAATAAAAAGTTTTAAAATGTATTGATTTTAGTCATTTGGATGAAAAGTTTCTAAAAAGCATAACTTTTTGCCCAGACTGAAGTGGTTTAAATGCTCTCATGTCCACAGCCTTTGCGATCAACTGCCATTTCTCCATGCTGTAGGTATTCCCCAAAAGTAATTTCTTCAAATCATCCCTTTCTCTTTCAACTTTGTTTTTGTGGAATTAAAATCTGATAAGCAAGTTTGTTGTTGGAACAGTGTCTCTGGTGAATATAATTCCTCCATAAATAAAAAGGGCTGAGGTCTTTCCTGTGAGTAAGATCTGTGACACTTTGTGCGTGGGAATTTTTGTCATATGTGGATTATTTAAAGGCCAGTTCTTTTAAATGTTCTTGTTCCAAAATAGCTTTTGAACAGATGAAGTTTCCAGATTAGAGTCTCTTATTTGAAGAGAAATGCTGCTTAACAGTTTTCATGTCCCCACATAGCTGACTAGAAGGAGAGCAAGAGCTGCTTAGGGGACTCAGATTGAAATTAAAATAGCAGGGAAATGAGAGAAGGAAATTTTGCTCCAACTTTCATGAAAGAATAAAGATGGAAATGTTTCTTCTCAAGGCAGAATATAAGGAATACACAGATAGATAGCTTTGTATGAAAATAGAAGTATAAGTAGTCCTTAAATAATATGTTCTGTTATCTGGACTACTATTCTGTACTGAAGTTTGTCAGATAAATTAAGTGAAAAACTAGAGAAAGAAGAAACTGTCTATTGACGGGGGCGGGGGGCGGGGGGAGAAAAAGCCAAATAGTTTCAAAGAAGAAGGTAATACAAATCAACCTTGGGTTGCCAGTAAGAATTTTTATTTCTGTGTTTATTCGATTTCCTTCATTAAGAATATTCTTATTCTTGCTTCCACCTTCACTATGACAATAGCACTTTCCTGTGTCAATTCTTATTCCTTTTAGTCATAAACATGGTTGGACAATCAGTTGGAACTCCCCTTAGCTAGTTTTGAATGGGCTCCACAACAAGAGAAGGCTCTACAATAGGACTCAGTTAAGTTGTGAGCTGCTCTGCTCCGGGGTCCATATGATAATTCAGATCTGTTGCTGCTTGAAGTGTGTGTGGCAGATAGGAATGCTCTTTGCAGGCTGGGGTAGGTACTTGTAGGTGAATTGCAGCACAGGCACCTTGGGTACAAGACCTTGCCATCCTCTTTGATTAACTGCTATCCTTCGGAAAAGTAGCTTTTGGCCTGCTTACTGGGCCTTAGTAGAGATTGCATACTTAGCTATGGGTGACCAAGTTATCATGTGACCTCAGCTGACTGTCATGTTATCTGACCCATCAAACCATAAAGTTGGGTGTGCACAGATGCACTCCATCATACTATAGAAGTGTTATATATGAAATCAGGCTGACAAGGCCCTGAAGATACACATAAATTCCATGAAGAAGAGGCCCAAATGCCTATGTGCCCCACTTTTGTTACCCTAACTTCTCTTTTCCATCCTGCATCCAGAGCCTCATGGGGGAGATACCTACGATCAGTTGACAAGAGGAGAGAACACTTGTTTCTTGTCATAGGTGATTTTGCACAATATTTCGGTACCACCTGAAAGAGAACAGCTGCAGGACCCCAGCCCCTTTCTGGGATACCCTTGAAAGAAAGTTGTTAAGGGAAATCTTCCCAGAGGGCAGAGTAATAAGAGTGCACCTAGTCTTTCATTTTGCTTGGGTGGGGAAATGGCCAGACATGAAATTATGTACTGATACATGGCCTGTGGCCAATGGTTGGGCTGCTTGGTTAGGGACTTTAAAAGAGCACAGTTGAAAAACTGATGACAAAAAAGGAAAAGATTGTGCAGGAGGTGTATGAACTGATCTTTCTGAATGGATGGAAAATAGCTGTGTCCTACGTCTATGCCCACCAAAGAGTGGCCTTAGCAGAGAAGGATTTTAATAATGAGGTGTAAAAGATAAACTGTTCTGTGGATACCAGTCAGTTTCTTTCACAAGTCAGCCCTGTCATCACCCAAGAGGATCATGACAAAAGTGGCCATCATGGCAGGGATGGAGGTTATGCTTGGATTCAGCAGTGTGGACTTCCATCCACCAAGGCTGAACTGGCTACAGCAGCTGCTAAGTACTCAGTCGGCCAGCAGCAGAGACCACCACTGAGTCCCCAGCATGGCGTCATTCCTATGGGTCTTCAGTGGCAGATTGATTACACCAGACTGCTGCCATCATGGAAAGAGCAATGTTTTGTGTTTACCTGAATAAACACTTATTCTGGATTCAAATTTTCCTTCCCTGCACTCAAGAATTTTGCCAAAACTACCATATGTAGACATACAAAATGCCTTATCTAGTGTCACAGTATTCCATACAGCATTGCTTCTGATCAAGGAAATCACCTCTCAGCAAATGAAGTATGACAATGAGACATGTCACGGGATTTACCTGCTTTACCATCTTCTCCACTATCATGAAGTAGCCAGTTTGATGGAATGGTAGAATACCTTTTGAAGACTCAGTTATAGTGCCAGCTCAGTGGCAATACCTTGCAGACCTGGAATATGGTTTTCTGCGAGGTTTAAATCCTCTGAATCAGCATCCAAAATTGGTGCTATTTATCCCCAGGATTCATGACTCCAAGAGTAGAAGTGGTTCTACTCACTATTACCCCTAGTGACCCACTAGCAAAATATTTGTTTCCTGTTTGCATGACCTTATACTCTTCTGACTTAGAAGTCTTAATTCTGAGGAAGGAATGCTTCCACCGAAAGTGGAACAATCATTCCACTGAACTATAATTTAAGACTACTCCCTGACCTTTTTGGGCTCCTCTTTGCTCAGCAGGTAAAGAAGGGAACTACTATCCTGGAGGGGGTGATAGATTCCTGACTATTAAAGAGGGGTTGGATTACTCTATGATATGGTAAGGAAGAGTATATCTGAGATACAAGAGATCCTCTGTGGTGTCTGTTGGTATTACCATGTCCTGAGTTACATCAATGGAAAACTCTAAGAACTCAATCCAGGAAGGACTGCTAATGACCCAGAACTTTCAGAAATGAAGGTTAGATCACCCACTAGCTGAGGTGCTAGTTGAAGGCAAAGAGAATACAGAATGGATAGTGATAGGAGGTAGTTATAAATACCAGCTGTTACCAGATGACTGAAATGAGATTGTATTTGCCATGAATATTTCTTCCTTAATTTATTATGAATGTGTGTGTGTGCATGTACACACAGAATTACAAAAGCAGATTCATATTTAAGTTATGAGGTATCAAGGAGAAGAATAAGCGTATTTAAAGACTTTGCATTCTTTTCTGGGGAAAGGATTAGTGCATTTCCAGTTGCACACAGGATATCTGTATCATGTTAGCTAGGAGTATGACCTTGTTGTCTTTATTTGGAGATTAAGCATGGTAAAAGGGATGCTTATGGCTGCTGAGTTGAGGAAGGGTGGACTTGTGATAGTCAGTTTTCATCATTGTGGAGGACTTTTTTTATTTGATTAGTATTTATTTATTTATTTGGTTGCCCAGGTATTACTTGTAGCACATGGGATCTTTAGTTGCTGTATAAAAATTCTTGATCACAGCATGTGGGAACTAGTTCCCTGATCAGGGATCAAACCTGAGCCCCCTCCATTGGAAGCATGAAGTCTTAGCCACTGGACTACCAGGGAAGTCCCTTGATTAATATTTTAATCAGTGAAATTTGAATAATCAGGTTGTCATCTATAATGTGGGTGGTCTCCATCTAATCAGTTGAAGACCTAAATAGAACAAAAGGATCAACCTTACCAAGCAAGAGAGAATTCTCCAATAGACTTGGACTTCACCTGAATCATCAGCTCTCTTGGTTCCTTACCTATTGGCATTTAGACTACAACTGCAAATCTGGACTTGTCATTCTTCGTAATTGTGTGAGTCACTTTCACACATAGATAGACAGATTACCTTCCTACCTACCTACCTACCTACTGGTTGCATTTCTTTGAAGAACTCTGACTAATACAGGAGCCAAGAAGGCAAAAGTTTTACGTAATTGTTGAAACTTAAAATCTATTAAAACATAAAAAAAAAATCCTTGAGCATTTTCAAATTTTATTTTGCAAGGGAGGAAATTAATAATATCCGCAAGCCCATGCATGAGGATAATTTGATCAAAACACAGGGTTTTTGGTAAATAAAATTCATTTCCTGTAATCGTATGACAGAAGTATGAGAAATATTCGTTGATATCATTTATATATGATATTGGTGCAATTAAGTCTAAATATAACCTAAAACCTCACAGCAGCTTTTATTTGTCTCTTTTTTTTAGACTTAGAGCCAGGACTAACATCTGCACCTTATAAGTCCCCCATAATTTTTTGTAAGTTATTTCAGAATGACTACCACTATTAAAATATCCAAAGTTAGTCTTTATTCATTACATAAAATTGTGCTGGCATCTGAAGTGATGCATAAATCTGAAATGTAACTTAGGGAATTCCCTGGTGGACTGTGTGCTTTCACTGCTGAGGGTGCAGGTCCAGTCCCTGGTCAGGAAGATCCCAGCAGCAATGAGCCATGGCAAAAAAAAAAAGTAATTTAGCTAAATACCAGATGGTTTCTCTCAACAAGGATTACTCTTTTCTTTTTGAATAATGGGGAAGAGGAAAGAGCATGAATTATGTGTCCGTGACTCCACATCTCATACTCTGATTATCAACAATATGGATGCAGATACGGTATAATGTGTGCACTTAAATACCTCCTCATTTGAGACATGAAAATAATAATAATCTCCTTTTGAGGAGGTTTCCTAGGTGGCACAGTTGGTAAAGAATATGGCTGCCAGTGTAGAAGTTATAAGAGACACAAGTTTGATATTTGGATCAGGAAGATCTCCTGGAGGAGGAAATGGCAACCCACTCTAGTATTCTTGCCTGGAGAATTTCATGGACAGAGGAGCCTGGTGGGCTACAGTCCATGGGTTGTAAAGAGTCAGACACAACTGAGCACACACACACACACAAGATTAAATGAAATAAATTTTCTTCATAAGTCTAAATTTTCTTTCTTTTTATAGTTATTAAAATTTTACTTTTATATTTTAATAATGCATATTCTGTATGACTTATAGAATCCAGAATGTTACCAGTAGCAAAAATTTTATTAATCCTACCCCCAAATGTTATATTTTTCAAAGAAGATTTCCTTTGCTAAGGAAGTTCAAAGAGGATTTCCTTTGCTAAGGTCCCCATAGTTATGGGGGAATCTTTCCAAGTGGAGCACAGTGAATTTAAAACTTAGGAATCTGACAAACCCAGCTTTAAATCCACAGGACACCACTTTCTGGCTTTATGACAGTAGAAAAGTGATGTTTCTTGTGTTTCAATGCCTTTATCTTTAAAATGGCAATAAGATATATCTCACAGAGTTGCAAAAATTGAATGATGCACAAAAACATAGTAATTCATGTGCAATAAATAAGGTTGTAAATTATAGTCTGTACAGTTCAATTATTTCATTATTTAATTTTTATATACAAAAATTATGGCATTTTCTTTCAACTGATAGCAATCCAAATTTCTGACCTGGAAACCTCTTTAGAGTTACTGTAAAGCAATGATGAAAACTGGGTTACATGAGTCCCAGTTTAATAAGTGGCTGTTTGCAGAACATTCCTAACATAAGATTGTCATCCATAAGTATGTGCTGGGCTGCTGGCATGTGAAGAAGGACATCTGGGGAATTGTTTTCTTAGGATTAGAGAGGTCTTACATTCAATTTTCCAATTTCCCTTATGAAATTTCTCTATGAACAATATTGTAGATTTTGTATTATATGTTGAAATGAAATAGTGTTACCTGTTAACTTTTACTCTGAACTACCTTATCTGTATTGGGCTTAATGTTATTTTCAATCACACAGTGTTGCAAGTAACCGAATCAACAGACTTAAAAGCCCCCACATAATTTTTGAGTATAAATAGTCTTCCTCCTTCTACAACATCAACCCTGACATTTTTTCCCCTTTAAAGTCTTTATAATCTTTCTTTCCTAGCTCCCTAGTATAGTGCTGCTACTAACACTGATCTTTTCATCTCAGAATCACATACCTTTTCTTATTTGTGCCTATCTTAGCCTGACCTTAAATCCAGTGTTTGGCACATAGTAACAGTAAATGGTTTATTATTATCATCATTATTATAGAACCTATCAACTCAGCCCTTCATTCAAGGCCTAACTCGAATCCCTTCTCCTAATTTCTAACCTGGCATCCTTACAACTACTCTTAATACTGTATTATACTCCATTCACCCACTTTATAACCCACTTTAGTTTCTTATCTTAGCTTTCATCCCTCTCCGTAGAAGTTTTTCAGAACTTATATATTTTACTTTATTTATAATTTTAATACTATGTTTCAGAGCATTCTGTTCATCTAAATATACACACGTTCAAAGCCATTTGAATTGGTTCATTGCACTGTGTTTTCATGAATGAGGCTTCAAATGGCTTGAAATTTGATAGCCACCAAGTACTGCAGAAGAGCCCTGGATTAGGAAATCAGTTCTGGTTGTCCTACCATTCACTGTTTTACCTCCAGTAAGACCTAATCTCTATAGACTTCCTTTCTATATGTAAGAATTCTATAGCCTTTTTGGTCCTTTTAGTTCTCGAATAATGATGTCACGAATATCTGTATTTATCCCATTGGTGAGTGAACACACAAGTGTTAGGATTTAAGTGCTTGAAACTCAATGCAGGTTATTCTCATATAAGTTCTTAAATTCAAACTGTTGCTATATCTAACATCATGTAGTCTCTGGAAAACTCCATTTTCCATTCATGAGAAAATTAGAATGAAAAAAGGAACATAAGATCTTCTTGTTATTGTGAAAAGACTTTTGACTTTGTGGGCCCCCTGGAAGCTATGCACACATGAGATAAGACATGCTGCCAGGGCCGAGGGTATGACTCTTGACTCAACTGTGCTACTTATTGGTTGCATGACTCTACACAAGTTTTCCAAAGAAACAGACTTGTGTTTCAGTCATGTTACAGACAGTCTATGCCTCTCTGTTTCGCTGCAAGTACTATTCATTGGCCTATGCTGTTCTCATTCCCCAGAACAGCCTTCTCCCTTGTCTTTATCCCTCCCTATGGAATAATTTTGCATCTTTAACATCATGCTCAGGTTTCTTTGTCTGTGAAGCTTTCTCCACTCCAATCCTTCTGATTGAAACTGACCACACCTTCTGGACCTGATGGGCTGCCAACCTGTAGCACTTGACTTTGATAAGGCGTGCTACTGGGGCTGAGGGTATGACTCTTGACTCAACTCTGCTACTTACTGGTTGCATGACTCTACATAAGTTTTCAAGGCCTGGGTTTCCTCACTTGTAAAATGGAAATCTCATAGGGATTTCATGATGATTAAATAAGGCAATGTCTATAAAATATTGAGAACAATTCTTACCAGATAATAAGAGCTCAATGAATGTCATTCATTCCTTTTTTGTTGTTGTAATTACTATTACATTTCTGCCTCACTTAAATTAACTATATTCCCCAGATCCACTGTGGGGATGCCTGAAACACAAAGATCACTTAATCAGATTGATGAATGAATTAAAGAATGAAGAAATAAATTTTATATGTCTTTAAGGTGATTAAGTTATTTTTGATGGCTTAAACAATAGCATATTTTTTGAAATGGGTCAGCATAAAGGATCACTAAGAATTCGGGACCAAGAAGGCAAGGTGCTTACTCAACTACAGATCACCAGCTAATAGAAGTAATAGCATCCTTTCAGAACTTCCATCTGCAAAATGACCAAATACTGTTTTTGCTCATTTACAGCAATTTTGAAGGGATCAGTTAAAACAAAAAGTACACCCAAAAGCAAGCCCCAAACTGCAAAGAGTCAAACAAATACAAAGGATTGTTTTTGCTATTATTATTGTTTTCAAGTAGGGTTAGTTGGCCATTTTAATAATGTCTGCTTTCTAATAGACAGTAATTCTTGATTTTCTTAAACATTATTTTATATTTAACAGTTAGATAATATCAAAATATGACTGAACTTATAATTCCTTATTACCAAATGTGGGACATATCAAAATGGAAATGAGCATGACATATTTTATGATTTTGTTTGATAAATAATCCTGTGTTTCATCATTCCAGGTGCCTGTGGTGGCCATACTGGGCTCAGGTGGGGGATTTCGAGCCATGGTAGGATTCTCTGGTGTAATGAAGGCACTGTATGAATCAGGAATTTTAGACTGTGCTACCTACATTGCTGGTCTTTCTGGATCCACATGGTTAGTATACATTTTACATCTTGGTTTTATCATCCTAAATGCTTAGCATTTATCTACCTGAAACCAGAAAAGAGTGTTTTAAAAGTTGACATTAACTTCAAATTACTGAAATATTCCAGCTTGATGCAGAAATTTGTTTCTTAAAAATATTTTTAAGGCAAATTCATACCTATCGATAACTCTCATTATAAGTTTGCTCCCTTTAAATCCATTTGTGACTTAAAACGTAATAGTTAAACATAAAACAAAAAAAAATAGATCAATTGAAATAATTCTATAGAAATATCTCATACGTGGAATAACGTACTCCACCCATAATTAATTTAATCTTCCTATAATTTACTGATTTGTAATCTTGCAGTGATCATGTCTAAGTCTACATGATTCACTAGGTATTCATTTTCTTCTTTAGGGCAAATAGAGTGAAATGCAAGATACTTTAGTATACAGAAGAAGGAAAACAGCTTTTGAATGAATAAATGCAATAAATTTCAGTGATTTATATCTGACTAATTATGAAATTAATCCATTAAATATATCTAAGTTCAGCTGAATTTGGATAGAGTTAAGGCATCAGTATGTATAATACTTGTAAATATTTGTGTACTGTAGGTCTGTCTTTTCAAGAATATGTTTGTAAAACATTTTCAAAGATGACACTTTGTACCTTTTGGTTTGCTTACCTCACACAAGCACATTGAAAATCAAGTGTCTTGCTTAGCTGTCTCAAATAAAAGTATCCCCTATTACAGAATGGTTTACAAGGCCTTTTAGTCATTCAGCCTGTGGTAAAACTTATCTTTTATAATATTGTATTGTATGCAATTATATAACATAAGTATTATATAAGTATATATTATATAATTACAATATATATGTAATAATATATATTATATATGTTTATATTTTAAAATTTCTGTATCTTCTCAGCCTGTGAGTTGGCTATGAGCTTCTTCGTTTTTCAAGCAAAGAAAATATGACTCAGAAGTCAAGTGATTTGTCCAAATCATAGCAGAGCCAACATAGAAACTCAGGATTTCCATCCCCTATTCTGGATTCTTTCAACTCAACCGTAACCTCTTGTGCAGCTATCTGTTCTACCTAGAGAGTCACATTTAAAGAATCTATAGTTTCTTAAATATTTTGAACCAGATTCTTTAGCTGAAAAGCAGGAATCTAGAACCATGATCGCCATCTATTTTGTCTGTCCCCTCAACATGATTTATCTCTTTTGAAAGAAGGGTGTAGCCCATCATTATTCCTTGCCTTGAAGGAAAGAGCAGGCACCTGCCTGTTTAATGAGTAATATGAATATGATGGAAAAACTTGGACCCTTAGATAAACTTCACCCACTCAAGCATTTTATTATTACTCTTCAGATAATTTTCTTTATCTAGTCATTACTTTTTTCAGATCCCTGTGGTCCAGCACTGACTAATACATTGCAAGAAACTTGTCTTCTTAAACTAATCTAATAGTGAAAGACCAGACCTTCAGTGGGTGTAATAGTGTATATTTGGGCTTACTTAGAGCTGCAGTCTATTGCTTTGGTTATAAATTTAGGGACACATCTAAAATCCTCTATCAGGGTTCTGAAAAAAGAATAATCAAGGGAATTTTAAATATTACAGCCCAATCATTTAAATATTGTAGGTCACCTTTTTATATATACAACATTTCTGCTCTATCCATCAGTGTCTGATTTCCTCAGATTAGCCTTCTTTTATTTATTCTGTTTTCTTAAAGGCCATGTACTCCTAAGGGCTTCCCAGATGGCTCAATAGGTAAAGAATCTATCTGCAGTGGAGGAGACGCAGGAGATGTGGGTTCGATCCCTAGGTTGGGAAGATTCCCCAGAGAAGGGCATGGAAACCCACTCCAATATTCTTGCCTGGAGAATCCCATGCAACCCATAGGGTCGCAAAGAGTCAGACATGAATGAAGTAACTGAGCATGCACATGCATGCACTCTTAAAATTCTTACAATCCTTTTTGACCTGGAGACCACATAATTTCCAAATATAATGGTGTCTTTTGAAGTTCTTATTCTCCTTGACTTTTGCAGAGAGTCTGGGAGGATGAGGTTGGGAGTGAGACATTTCACACATTGAATTGTCCCTCTTTCACATCCCACCTACCTTGCCTCCCCCACCATCCTCTCTGATTGCTCTCTCTTCACTGTCTCTTCTACTTCTACTACTTTTTTCCTTAAAATGAATTTTTCTCTAGGACCTCCCTTTTGTTCTATTATGTGTATGCATCTTCTCTTGGTAATTTCACCACCTTCTATCACTTCAGTTATTATCATCAGTCATTTCATTTGTAGATCTCCAAAACATCCAAAAAGTTAGTGGGCCAAAAAAAAAAGAAGAAAGCAAATCTTAACAGACAGTGCAAAGTAGCCAAAGGTGGGGAGTGCTTCACAAGTAGTGGGTATTTTAATAGAGCAAAAATCTGTGAGAAGCTTCACTTAGAACTGGGTTTAAGAGTTTTCATGGTTTTAGCAAAAATTACTAGATAAAGTAAATGAAGGGCACCTTTGATCGTGAAATTACCAATAAGAAATGAATGGAATATGAAAGGAGAAAAAGTGGGAATGTGAACCTTAGTAAGAGCCACTTACTATCTCCAGAAGGGGAATATAGGACCCAGGAAATGTTTTTGTTTTGTTTTCAGAATAAAAGAGACTAGAGTGTTTTTGTAGAAGTCTGAGGTAAAGGAAATAGTAAAGGGATAGATGAAAGATAAAGAAACAGATGGATCATGGATAGAAAAAGATTTGGGCAGAGACAGGATAGGGACAAGATAAAAAGCTGTCAACCATAGAGAAGACATACTTGAGACAAAAGAAAAAGTGGCCAGGATGATTCACATTAACAATTTTCTTTTGAAAAGTATAGGTGAAAAGGTACAGTTCAAACGAAGGGATTCCGAAAGACTTGGAAAAACAAATTACACTCTTGTGTACGTTTTTATATTCTGCTGATACATGACCATCCCCTGGCACAAGTTAGGTAATACGGGAATATCTGGAGAAGGCTGGGACCTCCCATAATGTTTTCTGTGATCATAGAAGAGAATTTTATGTAAGACAAAAGCTTCTCTTGTAATTGCTGCTACCTTTATAGTAACTATTTCTGAAACTATTTTTGGATGATGGTTGTTATTCATTAAATAGGAGCATTAGCCAACCAGAACTGGCCTGAGTGAACTAGTGAGAGTACCCATGTGTTCTCTTAGTGAACACAGAGCTCTCCCTCAGCATAGCTGTTCATTTGGAGGATCAGAGGGCTGTTGATTTTTTTCTCCTTTCTTTATTAATAAATTAATTTTTATTGGAGCACAGTTGGTTTACAATATGGTGTGAGTTTGCTGTACAGCAAAGTGAGACACCTATTTGTATACATATATTCCCTCTTTTTTTTTTCTTTTTTTTTGGATTTCTTTCCTATTTCAGATCAGCCCTGAGCATTGAGCAGAGTTCCCTGTGCTACACAGTAGATTCTCCTTGGTTATCTATTTTACATATACTATCAATAATGTATGTATGTCAATCCCAATCTCCTGATTTATCCCAACCCTTCCTTCCTTCACTTGGTGTCCCTATGTTTACTCTCTATGTCTGTATATTTATTTCTGATCTACAAATAAGATCTTCAATACCATTTTTTTAGATTCGACATATATGCATTAATATATGATACTTGTTTTTCTCTTTTTGACTTACTTCACTCGGTGTGACAGGCTCCAGGGCCCTCCATGTCTCTACAAATGACCCAATTTCATCCCTTTTTATAGCTTGAATAATATTCCATTATATATGTATTGAATACATATGATTTGAAGCTATAAAATGGAATTCAAGAATGAAAATTTTCAGTTTAACAGTCTGAAGAATTTGTGGGATATTGAAAAATGAGCCAATTTTAATAGAAATTGACCCATAAGAAATGATAGACTAAAAGATGAAGATTATGTTAGAAAAAATATGTTGTTTGAGGTGGGGAATATGCTTATTTTGTATGCTAATGGACCTCTCCCACTTGTCACATATTTAATGACTAAATGAAGATTTGCATAAGTAATTGCATTTTGGGGAAAAATTAATCTAAGAATTTCTCTAGGGTTTCAGAATATTTGCTTCACAGTGTTGAGGGCCTTGTTAAGACATGAGCAGCATTAGTTGCATATGAGAATTACTTCTGGAACTTTTTTAAGCATAGAAATTCTAAACCTTTATCCCTGAAGATTATGATTAGGAAGGTCCTGAGGCACCAGGCACTAATATTTTAAAACATTGACTCTGTGATTTGGCATCAGGAATTGAGCTGAGAATTCCTTGCTCTCTGGAATAATTTTAAGTTTTTTTTTTTTATTTGTATTTAGCCTAAAATGCATTCATATGGAGAGAATAAGGCGTCCCATCATATAAATATGTTGAAAAACATAAAGGTGAATACAAAAGTTAAAAAAAAAATTATTTAAGGAAAATAATTCCATTCCATTTTTAGCCATCACCAAAGCAAAAATTCAAGTCGTAGATGTCACTACAATGATGCCATCAAATGTCTATCCAATTCACACTTGTTAATTCTAAGGGAAATAGGCTTATAAATACTGAACAAGCAGAGAACATTAGCTCCAGTGCAAATGGCTGAGGTGTCTAGTCTTTCTGTCTTTCTATGGGACTGGTATACTTGAGCCAACCTTCTCATGAGAGAGGAAGAAAGACAGGGGAAAGAGACTCCCCATGTGAATGAGATAACTTCAGCCTTTGGATAGCAGAAAACGGACTGCAGCCATTCTACGTGGAGCAAAAACAGAGAATTGAGCTGACATCCATATACATTCGACCTCTTATAAAGACCTACCTCTGAAATTGTGGCACAAAGTTCTAGAGGAAGGATTTTCAATCTAGATCCAGTGGCTAACACTGGGAGGAAGGAATAAGAAAAGGAAAAAAAGAGGCTCCAGATTTTTCTGGAGGAAATTTATGAGGCTAAAGTGCTTGTTAAAATCATACATTGATCCATTTAAAGACCAAGTGAATATAGATAAATCTTAAGTAATATAAATGAAATTTGAGTAATTGCATTTTTCTGCTGAACTGTTACAATAGCAGAATTATCATATTGTTTCCTTTTCACCTACCTTTTTTTTTTTTTTTTTTCTTTTAGTTGGGGGCTAATTACTTTACAATATTGTAGTAGTTTTTGCCATACATACTGAACAAGCAGAGAACATTAGCTCCAGTGCAAAATTATTCTGTGGCTGAATTGATTTCTACTGACATCAAGTGTTTGATTCTTTCCCTTATTTTTAATCCTGCTTCATTAAGGAAATTATTTAATGTAGCTTTACAAGTAAAGTAAAACTGGATTTCATACAATAAAGATAGAAGTGGGAAAAAAGTTTCAATATATGTGTGTTATATGTATATATATATATGTATATATATATATATATATAAAACTATAAATTAAATTAAAAATTCATGCTATAACCTGTAGCTTTGGGATGCATGAGACATAGGCTTGGATTTAAGTTTTCTAGAATTCAAGGCTAAATCCAAACTATGCATAGTTATATAATATACATGTTTTATAAGTTAAGGGCAAGCCAGTGGCCCATGGATGTAGAACTTATTCTTGATAATAAGTAAGACCAGTAAGTAATTTCTTAATGTTATCATAAAGGATGAAACACGTGAATAGTTCCAGAACTAATCACTTAGAGACTCAGAGAGAATTTTTATTTTTCCATTTTTATTGTATCTTTAAATGTAAACCAGTATCATTACACCAATATGTGCATTTATTGAAAAGTATGAAGTGGTCCAGAATTGGATCTTTGTTCATATAGATGAATCATGTGGCAGACCTTGGAGTAGCTATAGAAATGAATGGGCTCTCCATCTTTCTAGCAACGTCAGCTATATTTTTAGAAGATATTTGTTGATTATACCAGGCTTGAGTTCAGAGTAAGCCTGTTTGATTTATCTTTGTTGTTTTTGTGGTCAGTCTCTAAGTTGTGTCTGACTCTTTGTGACCCCATGGACTGCAGCATGCCAGGCTCCCCTGCCCTTCACTATCTCCTCAATTTTGCTCAGATTCATGTCCATGAGTCAGTGATACTATTGCATGTTATGAGAAATGTTAAGAATCCAGTTTGTGTAATAAAGATCTTTTAAGAATTTTTAATTTTTTTGCAGAGCATATGTTCCATTTTTGGTCTATAATCACTCTCCATTTGTTAAGTTATAGTTAATCTCAGTTTGTCTCTAAATAACTCTGAATAACTCTAAATAACTCCAATTCATTGTGTAGTGGGAATCATTTGGTCTCTAAGACCTGAAATCATTTTAAAGGTTTTTTAAGAAATAAAACCTATCAGGGGAGAGGACAAATTTAAATTTAAGTTCTTCTGTTATTAATTGGGGAACTGTGAACATGTTATTTACATTTACCAATCCTCTGCTTATCTTTAAAATAGAAGAATTGAAAGCTTTCACAAGTCTTCAAGACAATAGCTTGTGAGCAATTAGCCTGCTCAGGCCTAGAACATACTGGAGTTAGTTTTCTCCCCTGCATGAAGGGAAGATAAATCACTGTGGTGGCAATTTGACTTGAATATAAGGAAACAGGAGATTTAAATATATTCACTGTATTCTCTTTGGTTGGATGAAGTGTTGGAATATTTCATTGTTTTGTGCTCTCAGTTCAACATTTCAAAACACCATGCTTGTCATATACTAGGCATTGGCTAATCATTGAGATAAAAACAGATATAAATAAGTAAAGTTCTCCCTGATGGTGATCACAACTAATTAAGGGAGACAGTTAAGAAAACTAATAATTAATATTTAGTATGAGAGCTACAGTAGTAAAGATACTGGTTTCCAAGAAGATTTTAACTTCATTTATCATCTCAGTATCAAATACTAAGCTACATGTTGATTTCCAGCATAACCTTAAGTGGCTAAATGGCTGGTGCCAGAATCTTCACAAGAAAGCATTTACCTGACAGCATTATTCTCTCTAGGATTTCACCATTAGATTTGTATGCTCAGAAATTCTGAGATTTACAGTTGGCAAGACAGGATTTTTGTCTCATTGGCCAATGGGCAATTAAAACAAAAGCCACATGTATCCGGAGAATTAGGCATTCACAAGAGTCTGGATTGCACATTCTCTACCTATAGATAATCACCATGGAAAGTGAAATTATCAGATTGCTTGGCTAGTATTATATACAGGAAAAAAAGAAAGTGAAGTGTTAATCACTCAGTCATGACCAACTCTTTGGGAACCCATAGACTATAGCCCACCAGGCTCCTCTGTCCATGGAATTATCTAGGCAAGAGTACTGGAGTGGTTTGCCATTTCCTTCTCCAGGGGATCTTCCTGACCCAGAGATCGAATCCAGGTTTCCTGCATTACAGGCAAGTTCTTTACTGTCTGAGCCACCAGGGAAGCCAATTATATCCAGAAAAGTCCATTTATTCACATGGCTCTCAATGTGTTGTGTCATCAGTGTCTGATGGTCAGATAGGGATGCCCATTCCTGGAGAATAGAGAGTGGAGAGTTGGCCCAGTAGGCATTCTCTCCTCTGGACTATGCAAGGGAAATCCAGTGTTTCCTCTGAGACCTCCCCTTTATGTCTATTGTAGACCAGCTATTTTCTGATTGATGCATTCTTTTCTTAAATGAGTTAATATCTTCAATCAGAAGATCAGTTAATCAACTACTTCCATTAGTCTTTCTTTTTGTGATAGCAGAGATGCCTGCTTTC
Source organism: Okapia johnstoni (assembly GCA_024291935.2). Taxonomy (NCBI): domain Eukaryota; kingdom Metazoa; phylum Chordata; class Mammalia; order Artiodactyla; family Giraffidae; genus Okapia; species Okapia johnstoni. The sequence goes on along the minus strand of CM044322.1, from coordinate 12,055,934 downwards.
TTTGGAGACTACTTACTATGTGATGCCCTTTATCTTTACTGATTATCTTTTGTTTTCTTTACAGGTATATGTCAACCTTATATTCTCACCCTGATTTTCCAGAGAAAGGGCCAGAGGAGATTAACAAAGAGCTAATGAAAAATGTCAGCCACAACCCTCTTTTGCTTCTCACACCACAGAAAATTAAAAGATATGTTGAGTCTTTATGGAAGAAAAAAAGTTCTGGACAACCTGTCACCTTTACTGATATCTTTGGGATGTTAATAGGAGAAACACTAATTCACAATGTAAGCTCTGTCTCAGTCTACAATCCTTTTAATACAAGAAGACCATGTATATCATGTTTTTAAATAAAACAAAATGTGATTCATTTTTGTAAAAGTGCATTATCCTATAAACATGCACTGAGTACATACTCCCTGCCAGATATAACTCTTCCACATTTCATGCTACAAGTGTGCCTACTAATTTATTCTAGCTATGTGTATCAATCATATGTTGTTGGCTGCACTGCTTGGCTTATGGGATTAGTTCCCCAGCCAGGGATAGAACCCACACTCTCGGCAGTTTGAGTGAGGAGTCCTAAGCCCTGGACTTCCAGGGAACTTGCCATGTGTCAGTTTTGATGTATAGGGAAATATTTTTGTATTCTTTTACTTTAGAAAGCTACACATTTTAACCTTCAACTGCTCATTCTGCCCAAGTAGCTATCTGTTTAAAGACATGAATACGAATAATATTTAAGTGGCAGAGGAAGAATGGAGATTGCCTGGAGAAAGCCAGAAAAAAAGGAATGAATCACATGGAAGAAACACATTTGACACATGACCATGGGGTGATATTTTATCTGAAGATAAAGTAGGCGGGTGGAGCCTGTGCCAGAGAATCTGGGGGCTAAATTCCTTCTGGTCTCCATCGCTGCCAGATCATTTTCCAGTTCAAATGTCAACAAAGTCCCCAGAGTTATGGTTGTTTTTTGGAATGAAGATAATTACTTCCAGTGAGCTTTTATTTTTTTTTTCAGGATCAGAGATTTCTAGATAATAATAAGGCTAGTTTTTATCATAAAAGTTTTAAGGGTCTTGATTGGAAGCACTATTTTGCATAGGTTTTTTTTTTTCTTATCTGTAAAAGCTTATATACGTAAAACCTTTTCTTTCTTCTGTGGACAGAGAATGAACACTACCTTGAGTAGTTTGAAGGAAAAAGTCAATACTGGACAGTGCCCTTTGCCTCTTTTCACCTGTCTCCATGTCAAACCCGATGTCTCAGAGCTGATGTTTGCAGGTATGGAATTTCTTCTTGCAAAACATTTCCTGGAAACTTGAAACTGTGGTTCTTAATGATTTTCTTTAGAGGAAGATCATAAGCAATTTTAGTTGCTTATTTTAATATATTTTCTGTAACATAAAAACATTTCAAAATCTAAGAATATTTTATACTAGATAATTTTCTGGTTGTAGAGATATCCTATGAAACTAGTTACTAATGTATCTTCATTCAAATCAGTGGGAAAGGAGATATAAAAAAGTAAATCATGAATGTAGTCAAGATTCAATCTTAATTATCCATTTGTCAAGGATTTTTAACAACGTAGCTTGCCTGTTTTAGGCAATGCATATCTTTTTGCTTGCTGCTTATCTGTTCATTAAATTGGGTAACAGGACATACGTTTGTCATTTAAAACTCTGTTCTAATTTTTATAATTTAGCACCTTAAAAGTACCAGTCTATATTTGTGACAGATGGTGAATAAAATGCCTCATTCTGTTAAGTCTCAGATATAAACATTTATTTCTTCTGTAGCTCTGCTTCTTGGTGGGTGCCCTCAAAATACATGACTCTCTACTTCTTTCTGGGGGCCACTGTCAGTCCTAGTTTGCAGTGTGGTAGCATCTATGACTGTGGCTGGTAGGGTTCATTATATTTTTAGGAAAAGTACCTCAGTGACATTAGTCACATCATGAACTTAAAAAAATCATTGTGAATGGCATGGAATTAATTCTAGATTTATATCTAGAATTCTTTTGCATTTTTTCCAAGTCTCACTTTTTCTTCAACTAACTACCCTCAAGCAAGATTTGGAATAGTTATAAAAGCAGTACACCTGGAAATCATTCATTCAACAAGTGTTTATTAATTATCTTGACTAAAATGTTTCTCATGCATATGGTTCAGAAAGCACTTATCATATTTATTATCTTATTCAATGTTAACTATAACCTAGGGAGGGAGGGAGATGTATTCAGCATTGTTTCAAAGAAGAAAAAACAAAATTTCAGAAAGATTCAGTGATTGCCACATACAAAGTAAGTAGAAGAGCTAAGAATTGGTCTTGAAATACTTTGTTCTTTTTATGAAACTATTGATTTCTCTGATTTGCTGATGATGTAGAATGTGGTGCTCCAGGCATGAAGTATGAACTCTCCTCCCCTCCACAGTATGCTACCCTTTTCCTCTAAGACCTAGTAATCTGTTTGAGAAATTTACAGCAGTTATTAAAGAAGTTAAGGCAAAAGAAGAACAGAATGGTACTATGCACTGTTTCCTTGGCCAAATTATGTGATATCTTTTAGCCTGTTTCCTCATCTGTTAAAGTGAAGATGAGATTCTCATAGTTTTTGCTAAATAAATGAGATAAAGCATGTAAAGAACTTAATTGTAAGCCCAAATGAAGTTTCAGTAAATCGTAACAATTTGGAATCCTCTGTGAAAACTGTATGAGAAAAGTCAGAGGTCTGGATTTTAAAGATGAATGGAATTTGTATATGAAAGCAAATTTAGTTGTCATATGGGGATTAAGACATTCAACTTTATTCTAGGATATCCTAGGATTCTAGGATAATCATGGCATACTCAGCAGTAATAAGGAACCACATTTTGTGAAAGAAATCATTGTTGTTGTCAGTTTTTCAGTCATGTCCAACTCTTTGCAACCCCATGGACTGCAGCATGCCAGGCTTCCCTGTCCTTCACTGTCTCCCGGAACTTGCTCAAACTCATGTCCATTGAGTCAGTGATGCCATCCAACCATCTCGTCCTCTTTGTGTCCCATTCTCCTCCTGCCTTCAATCTTCCCCAGTATCAGGGTCTTTTCCAGTGAGTCAGCTCTTCATATCAGGTGGCCAAAGTATTGGAGCTTCAGCTTCAACATCAGTCCTTCCAATGAATATTCAGGGTTGATTTCCGTTAGGATTGACTGGTTGGATGTCCTTGCAGTCCAAGGAGATCAAGAGTCTTCTCCAACACCACAGTTCAAAAACATCAGTTCTTCAGCACTCAGCCTTCTGTGTGGTTCAACTCTACATCCATACATGACTACTGGAAAAACCATAGCTTTGACTAGATGGACCTTTGTTGGCAAAGTAATGTCTCTGCTTTTTAATATGCTGTCTAGGTTTGTCATAGTTTTTCTTCCCAGGAGCAAGCATCTTTTAATTTCATGGCTGCAGTCACCATCTGCAGTGATTTTGGAGCCTGAGAAAATGAAGTCTGTCACTGTTTCCATTGTTTCCCCATCTATTTGCCGTGAAGTGATGGGACCAGATGCCATGATCTTAGTTTTTTGAATATTGAGTTTAAGCCAGTTTTTTTACTCTCTCTTTCCCCTTCATCAAGAGGTTCTTCAGTTCCTCTTTGCTTTCTGCTGTTAGGGGGATGTCATCTGCATTTTGAGTTCATTGATATTTGTCCTGGAAATCTTGATTCCAGCTTGTGCTTCATCCAGCCCATCATTTTGCATGATGTACTCTGCATATAAGTTAAATAAGCAGGGTGACAATATACAGCCTTGACATATTCCTTTCCCAATTTGCAACCAGTCTGTTGTTCCGTGTCTGGTTCTAACTGTTGCTTCTTGACCTGCATACAAGTTTCTCAGGAGGCAGGTAAGGTGGTCTGGTATTCCCATTTCTTGAAGAACTTTCCATGGTTTTTGTGATCCACACAATCAAAGGCTTTAGTGTAGTCAATGAAGCAGAAGTAGGTGTTTTTCTATAATTCTCTTGTTTTTTCTATGATCCAACAGATGTTGGCGGTTTGATCTCTGGTTCCTTTGCCATTTCTAAATCTAGCTTGTACATCTAGAACTTCTCTCGATTCACATTCTATCATATATGAAGAGAAAAGGCCATGATAAATTGTTTTTGCTGTTGTTATTGTTCTGTTTGTTTGTTTTCCTTTAGCTGGTGTCTTGTGAAGTCTTGGAATGCTTGGAAATTGGTTGGTAAATATACACCTTAAGTGGGTCTCTTAATCTCTCTGATTCTTATTTTCATTATTCAAAAGGATATTAATAAGTCAGTTTTATCTTACAGAGCTATTAAGACAATTGAATGAGATATGGATAATACTGAATATGAAAAAGAGATATTAAAATGTAATAATTTTGTTATTACTGTTATGAGTCTTAGGGCATTTTCTCAGTTGACTCTTTATTCTGTACTTCTAGCCAGTGGCCATTCTCAAGAGAAAATCTCAGTAAAATAATCAAAGAATGAATAATATTTTAGCAAGTGAATATTTTTGATTCATCTAGAGTAGGAAAAGGCTACTTTATGTTTAATTAGTAGTCTTTCAACATGAACGTGCCTGATTTGGGCCAGCTACCTAACTGAGAAATTGTTACCGAGATAAGACAAACCCCATTAACCTTCATTGTTAAGCTCCTATGATAAGGAGATTGAAGCTGTTTCTTCCAACAGAGTTGGACAAAACCATGAAGCATTAGTTATGTGGATCTTGTATGCAGATAAGACATTCAAAGCGGCATGTTATGAATGTTCAAAGAGCTTGAGTTGTGGGGAAAAAAAAAGAGACATGTCTATACTTTATGCCTTTAAAATTTGTTTAGATTAAAATGGATTGGCTATTCAGGAAAAAAGTTAAAATATTATTTGAATTATATTATAAAAAGTCAAAGATCCCAGTTATCTTAGCTTACAGAAGTTTTATCAACTTTATTTCAATAATACTAGAGAATGTTTGTCTTCCTTCTTAGAAAAGTTTTAAACATTTTCACCTTTTGAAGACTTTAAACAAATAAACGTTAGTTGTTTAAATGGTTACATATTTTCGGCTCCTCTACTTCACTACATTTCTAATAGGATTTCAAGCTTTAATTTGTGTTGTCAGGGAATTGCAATTACTGAGCACAGTTTACAGCTTCACATCATGTTAAGCCCCTTAACAGACATTACAGAAGAAAAACAGTACTCTTCCTCAAGAAGATTCCATTTTGATTAGCAAGAAAAATACACATAGAACTCTGTTGTCTGTTAGAGTATATAGACCTGACATAAACTGTAAGATACTGGAGAGTTAGTGTAGTTGTAAGAAAGACTTCACAAAGGTGGGAGAACTCGGGTTCAAGTTGAACTTGGAAAGATCTACCAATTGGAGGTGAAACATCATCTTTGTGTAAAACAGTATAAGAAAATGCTCAGGAGGGAAGCCAAAGGTGTGTTTCAGGGAGCAGTGAAAAGACAGTAGATTTGATTAATGTATGAACTAGTGAAGAGTAGACGTGTATTTGGAAAAACCATTAGTGTCAAGCTATAGAAAGATTTGACTTCCAGATAGAAATGTTTTTATTCAATTATGATAAGGGGAAACATTTAATGATTTTTTGGTAGGAAGTTATTTAATCTGTATTTTTGAAAAAAAGTATTTTGATCGTTCATACGGGTAGATTGGCACAGAAAGAACCTGAAAGCCGTGGTATTACTATGTTTTTGTAAATAAGGGCTTACAACTAGGGAGATACTGATAAGGAAAGAGAGGAGAAGATGGATGTGAAAAGCTTAAATATTACCAGTGAAATGTGGTGATGGATGGATGAATTTGATGTGAGTGGGTATAAGAGTGATTTCAGTTAAGATTTTTTTTCTAGGCTGTGATAGCATGGTTTATAGAAACAGGTGAGCTAGACCAGGAAGAAAGGTGATGAATTCCTTTCCAGGCAAGTGTAGTGGGATGTGATGACAGCATACTAAAGTATAAATGCACAGCAGGGAGTTGGAGATGAATAGATGGAGGTTCATGGGAGAAGTTCAAGTTTGAAATGTACTAGTTCAGCAGCAGAGAAACAGTAGTCAAAATACCATGGTGACTTCTTCGGTAAGGATCAGAGAGCAAATCTGCCTCTCAAAAATGTCTCTCTTTACTGTGTGTACAAAACACATTAATCAAGAAGAGATTGCTGAAGAAGTAGGAACCAGGAAATCTTTGTTTTAGTACTGTGGATAAGGGTGTGAAACTCACAGATAAGAAATTACTTGTGGTGATACAGAAAGTTTCCTAATGGTCTCTGATTCATTGCTAGTCATGTCTCACTAACACCATGTAAATCATTATAAAACATACCACTTTGTCATGAAGGGTATATATGCCATTTGGCTTTGATGTGAAATGAATTGCATTGTGTTCTCATCACAACTGGTGGTTTATAACTTGTTTCACAAAAGTAGAACATTTTATATTATTGAGTAAATAATAAAAACATACATATCCATGATTTTTTCCCCAAAACTTTGAGGACAGATGTTTTAAAATTCAGAATATTTTAGATTTCAAAGTTAAAAAATATACTTACAGGTCACAGCTAGGAATTCTGTTTGGATAGATTAAGATTCAGATAATTTTTAGACATAGTTATAACCACAGGAATACATGAACTATAATCGTGGCTACTATTTAGTGAGTGATCAAAATGTACTATATCCTCTTCTAAGTTCTTTAAGTTTCTTAACTCATTGGTTCTTCCCCCAAATCTTGCAGACTATCTACTGATTTTATTTGCATTTTACAAATTAAGAAACTAAGACACAGAGAGCACACGTAATCTACCCAAAGCTGCATAGTTAGTAAACAACACAACAGAATTTGAGCCCAAGTTTCTGGCTGCAGAGCCTCTGCTCTGAGAAAATAAACTCTGTTGGCTCTATTCCTATGCATTTCTGAATATATACAATATAAAAGCTTTGCATTATAATCTTGTGAGTTAGAATAATGGTTAATAAGCAAAATTAAGGAAAGATGAAGAAAAGGCAAATGTTGGACACCACTTTCTTCCATTTTTATAGCCTGCTTCCCTTATCAGAAAGAGTTTAATTTCTTTTGTCTCCTTCATGGATTTTAAACATTGGAGTCAGCAGTTTTAAAACTGTTTCTAATTAAGATGGACTTTATAAAAGATGTCTGAGTTTTTAAATGCCATATTTGCACAAATTACTTTGCACAAATTATTCAATTTGTGCAAAGTAAGGAATCCTTTTGTGTTCTTATCTTATTCATCTATGAGCTTCCTCCCCAATTTCTATACAATGTCATACACATGGTTGTTCATTGTTGTTCAGTCACTAAGACGTGTCTGACTCTTTGCGGCCCCATGGATTGCAGCATGTCAGATTTCCCCATCCTTCACTATTTCCTGGAGTTTGCTCAGACTCATGTCCATTGTGTCAATGATGCCATCCAACCATCTCATCCTCTGTCACCCCCTTCTCCTCCCGTGATGACTCAGACGGTAAAGAATCTGCCTGCAATGTAGGAGACCCAGACTCTATCCTTGGGTGGGGAAGATCCCCTGGAGAAGGGAATGGCTACCCACTGCAGTATTCCTGCCTGGAGAATTTCATGGACAGAGGAACCTGGCAGGCTACAGTCCATGGGGTTACATAGAGTCAGACACGATTGAGTGACTAACATTTTCACTTTCATATACATGATAGATATTTTTTAATTTTTTAAAATATTTTAAATGAATGAGAATAATTATGCCAGTCTTGGAGTAATCTGTGTGTATATCTCTAGTATTTTTCTACTAATGGATTGCATTTTTAAAAATCATTTCAGATTGGGTTGAATTTAGTCCGTTTGAGATTGGTATGGCTAAATATGGTACTTTTATGGCACCTGACTTATTTGGAAGCAAATTTTTTATGGGAACAGTTGTAAAGAAATACGAAGAAAACCCCTTGCATTTCTTAATGGGTAAGTGATCCAAATCTACCATAAGTTTGTTTGACTGTTTTAAATCTTGGTACATTCTAAGTCATACTCTGTTTTTGCTCTCTTTTAGGTGTCTGGGGTAGTGCCTTTTCTATATTGTTCAACAGAGTCTTGGGAGTTTCTGGATCACAAAGTAAAGGCTCCACAATGGAAGAAGAACTAGGTATTGTAAAAACATGCTTGCATTGATAATAATTATGCTATATTGATTAGCTTCACTAACATATACATATAAAGTTAAATCTTCATAAAATTGTAATTATTCTAATGTTATCAATATTTTAGTTGAATCAACATAATTATTTGCTAGAAATATATACTTTTACCTCTTAACTATTGTTTTGACATTGAGGTTGTGGAGTTCATAGAAACTACTGATTCCTGAGAATCTTTTTTTTTTTGCCACTTTATCTTTTTAATAGAAGGATATTTGCTTTACAGAATTTTTTGGTTTTCTGTCATACATCAACAAGAATCAGCCATAGGTACACCCATGTCCCCTCCCTCCTGAACCTCTCTTCCATTTCCCTCCCCATCCCACCCTGCTAGATTGTCACAGAGCCCCTGTTTGAGTTCCCTGAGTCATATGGCAAATTCCCATTGGCTATCTGTTTTACATATGGTAATGTAAGTTTCCCTGTTACTCTCCATACATCCCACCCTCTTTCTCCTCCTCTCCCCCTGGTGTCCTTAGGTCTGTTTTCTATGTCTGTTTCTCCATTGCTGCCCTGAAAAGAAATTCATCAGTAACATCTTTCTAGATTCCGTATATTTATATGATCTATGTATATGATATTTATATTTCTCTTTCTGATTTACTTCACTCTGTATAATAGGCTTTAGGTTTGTCTGCCTCGTTAGAACTGACTCAAATGCATTCCTTTTTATTGCTGAGTAGTATTCCAGTGTATATATCTACAGTGGAATCAGTTTTACTAGAGCATCTTTATTCCTTTTAGTTATTGTATATCAAAATATACTATTCGTATTAGAGAATACAAGTGGTCCCTGACTTACTATGGTTCGACTGACAATTTTTTGACTTTATGATAGTGTAAAAGTGATATTACTCAGTAGAAACCATACTTCAAATTTTGAGTTTTGATCTTTTTCGGGCTAGTGATAAGCAGTACGATACTCCCTCCCAATAGCAAGCTGCCACCCCCAGTCATGTCAGCCACACAATCACAATGGTAAACAACCCATGTATTTAAAAACATTCTGCACCTTATCAAGCATTCTGTTTTTCACTTTCAGTACAGCATTCTATAAATTATGTGAGCTCTTCAACATTTTACTATAAAGTGGACTTTTTGGCAGATGATTTTGCCCAACTGTAGGCTGAATATAAGTTTCTGAGTGTGTTTAAGGTAGGCTAGACTAAGCCATGGTGTTCAGTAGATTAGATGTATTAAATGCTTGCCTGATGTATCTGACAAAATTTTCAGCTTACGATAGGCTTATTGGGATGTAACTCCATCGTAAGTCGAGGGAGATCTGTTCTCCGTTTATGAATAAGAGCAGCTTTTGGAAGATTAGATTCATCAACAATTGAACACAGTATGATACTTAAATTCAAGCTTGATAGTAAATAAACTATTACTTAAATTCTACCTCATTAGAATTCTGTTAGCTTCTTATAGCTAATTCATACCAAAAACATGAAAAATATATTTCAAATCACAGCTGATAAATTACTGCTAATAATTTTCTTCAAATCTAACTCACGAGCCCATAATAAATTAAAAGTAATTTTTATACAACTTGAAAAAGTAGAAAAACTCAATTGAGGACCAGTAGTTTTCATTTGTTATAATATTAATGCCATAGAAACACGTTATCTTTAATGAATAAATTTGATTTACACAAAACATACATTTAGGATCTCTCAAGTGCTGTACCGTCTGTATCGTAGTCAACACTGAATTTTTGTTATGACTATTTTGACTGGAAGTAGGAAGGATCAGGGGAATGCTAAATTTGAATTTGGGGCCAGCCCGGCAGGGTCTAGGGAGAAGGATCCTGGAGATTATCAACAAAGTACCTCCCTACCTCCTCTTCTGTGCCTCTGAAGTATCCCACATCTATTTCAGAGTTAACAGAACAACATAAGTGACTTTTTCAACAATCTCTTTGAAAAATACTTGCATGTTAACAACTTGCTGTAGGATTTTTTTCTAATAAGCAGTCCTTAGTTATTGCAGACAATGATGGTTGATTTAATTAAGCTCTATATGCAAAACAAAAATACAGTTATAACTTTAGTTGATGTACCCCAATTTCACTTTTAAGAAGTGTGAAGTCACTCTTCCTGCAAGAGTTGATTTTCGATATGTGATATATATATTAAGTGCAGCAACTTTCTATAGTCCTTAATATTTTGGGTGTAATTCTTAATAAATAATGTGAAAGTGATCTTATGATTTCCCTAGAGTCAAAAACTTGAGAATAAAAATAAAAACAACCAAAGAGGCACTTTGTCCTTTAACTTGCTCCTGTCTTCGGAGCGTCACCCAGGGAACAAGCAGCCAAGGTTGGCGGAACTTTGGAGTGTAGTCGGACCTTAACCACAGAGCCACATGCTCCTAAGGTTAACTGCAAGGCAAAGTGTTTAATGCTGAAATGCTCTGACTTGATTTATTTTAATGAACATTGTATCCCAGATGAATATCCTGTTCTCACCTTTAATTTTGTGGGTATGATAAACTCTTCTCTAAGTTATGTGAAGATTTCAGGCAAAAAAAAACGAGAGAAAAAGAACAGAATTATTGCCTTTTGTGAGGCTTGCTTCTCTGTGCTCTTCTCTCTTGAATGATCCAGATAAACCCACGGTTTGTTGCTTTTTTCTCTTAAGACAGGAAGAGAATAGGACTGAAACAACACATCTGAGGGTGGGTGAGACAATAGCTGAAGGCCGAGGAAAAGGAGAATGTTTATACTCAATATTCTTGAGAGTATTCTTTGTTGTTAGATGTCCCCTTTGAGACCAGTGGTTGGCAGCTTTTTCACTTTCACTGTGTGTCAGAATTAAGGGGAATATTGTGTCCTGAGAACCCCTGGCCAGCAGGATGCATGTTACCTCAGATTAGGGAAGGGTTTCCAGGAATGAGACCAGAGAGGTGAGTGACTGAGGGGAATCTCAGGACTCCCGGTGATCCTTTCATCCATTGGCCAGCTAGAGTCTGCCTCTTAAAGGGATGTTCGGAGGTGGCTTTAGTTTCATTTTTCTCTCTTTCAAAGAAAGATTTTAAGGTCAATTGGAGTGTAATATGAACAAAGCAAATGTTATACCTATATTTTTCTGAGTTTAAAAGCCCAAATGGTTCTATCACTGAAAATTATAAATTTGAAGTCAGTCAAAAAAATAAATTCTAGTGACTAATAGAAGGGAAAAAAAAGTCACTCTACAGAAAAAGATTGCATGTAAGTGTCTCCCCAAAGTTTGATTTTTCTATAAATGATGATTATAAAATGGTCTGTGTATTCCATAATTTAGGTACTTTTTTACTTGAAAAAAGAGAGCTAGGTATAATGCTAAATTTTACTCTTATCTTTAAGGATTTATGGTTTCTATTTTAGTTTCTGTAACTTCTCTTAATACATTCTGAGGAAGCACAAATCGAAACCAAACCACACATTTCAATAGATGATATTCATTATTATTAAAAAAAAAGTCCCCTCATATTAGTAACTTCATTCATCTTAATAAAACTGTTGTAGCCCCATTGTAGATTTTGGCTTTACCCTATATCGACTTTCATAAACGTCATTTCAACATATTTAATTAAAGAAAAATGTATCTTTTGGGTAATAAGAATTCTATAATCAAGCTATTCTTCCCGTCAGAATTAATATAAACAAATAAAAATTCTCCCCTTTAAATCACATATGAATAAATTCTAAACTAACTTTTCATGCTCTGGGAAATTTTGTTTTCCAATGAGAAATTTGAAAAATACTAGTGAATCTAATACATTTAAATTTACTAAATTGATCTAGATTTACACTGATAAATCTAGTAGAGCTCACTGCATTTTGCTGAGAGTACTTCCTTATAGTAAATTTCACTGTGAGTCTTGACACCTGAGAGTCTTTCATTGTTCTATTTTCTTTCCACAGAAAATATTACAGCAAAGCATATTGTGAGTAATGATAGCTCAGACAGTGATGACGAATCACAAGAACGCAAAGGTAAGAGAGCTGGAACCTTCTCTGACAGAACTGCATTAGGAGAGACTATGAATGTTTTGTCTGATTTTCTCACTCAAGATACTAACGGTAGTCTCTGCTTAAGGCACTGAGTGATAGAATTGTAGCTTTCAATTCAGAGAGAGAATCAATGTCATATACCCAATAAAAGATGCAACATAGAAGTATGCCTTATTTTATTTATTTTGTATACCTCAAAAATGTTATCAGGTGATCAGAGAACAAACTGACATGGTGTAACAGAAATAGCAAATTCTGTGTTAAATCTGATCAGAGCAATAGATTTCTAAGCATAGGAATGGTGATGTGGGAACATTTTTATGTGGCTTTAATAACTAAAATTTCATCCTTTAAAATCTTATTTTTAAATAACATTTGAAAACTTAAGTTCTCACTCCGTTCCTGAGCTTTTTTCCATTGCCAACATTCTCTCTCTCTGAAAGGGGATCCGTGATGGAGTAGAGTTATTGAGAACTTTTTGTTTCATGTATGGCTTTGTTGTATAAATGAGTTCTTTTACACCTTGGCAAGGCAGTTTTTACCTTGTGTGGATCAAGATAGTCAGTGTGGAGTCAGGGAAGAGCTCTGGAAAGGATCTGGCATGCTTGTTGCAATTGTTATGTGGTAAAATGGAATGATTTTACATTTGGACAGAGCCATTTGGGCAAATGTTCCCAACAGCTCAAAAACCAAAACAAAGCAAATAAAAAACAAGAAGATTTTATAACAACTGGTTGAACATGTCCTATTATAATTTGAATAAAATCATCTAGATTTTAAAAGATATTAAATGCTTTCTTGTCCAAAACTTAATGAATTCCATCAGCTAAGGTAAGGCTATTAGAAGAGGCTGTTTTATCTTTGCTGAATCAACACTAAAATTAAAGTTGTCTTTTCATAGCCAAGCTGTTATTTTTTAGTTGTTCAGGTCTTTTTTCTTCTATTTTGAATTCCCTTTTAATGAAGGCAGATAGAACAAAAATGATGGACAGCGTATGCCTACCACTCATAGAATTAATTTTGTACTGATTTTGGAACCATCAAGTAGATTAATAATGGTTTATTGATTATTAAGTAAATTGCCAGAATCATCAGTGCATTTGATCACCTCCACCGGTACTGGCAGACTATCTTAAGGCTGAGAAGCTCAAGGACCCTCTGAATATGGCTGCTTTGGTTTCAATACCAGCCAACATTGGAGAGTGATATTCAGGGTGTTTTTGAAGATTTCTTATTAGCTCTTAATATTCTTTTTTCTTTTTATAAAACCTTTATTTATTAGAGTAGTTTTAGACTCGCAGAAAAATTGAACAAAAAGTACAGAGAATTCCGATATATTCCCTGTATCCACACACATTGCCTCCACCACATTCAACATCCTGTACTAGAGAGGTACATTTATTACAGTCAATGAACCTATACTGACACATCATTATCACTCAAAGTCTAAGCTTTTGGGTTCACTCTTGATATTGTGTGTTCTACAGGTTTTCACAAATGTATAATGACACATATCTAACATTATTGTGTCATAAGAGTAGTTTCACTACCCTTAAAATTCTCTGTGCTCTAAATATCCCTCTGCTTCCTACCTCCCACCCCCCTGGCAACCCCGTCTTTTTACAATCTCCATCATTTTGCCTGTCTGGAATGTCATCTAGTTAGAATCATACAGTGGATAAATTTTTCAGATTGGCTTCTTTCGCTTAGTAATATGCATTTAAGTTTCCACCATGTCTTTTCATGGCTTCATTTCTCTTTAGCATTGAATAGTGTTTCATTGTCTGGGTTTTACACAGTTTATCCATTCACCTACTGAAGAACATCTTGGTGGCTTTCAAATTTGGGCAGTTATGAATGGCACTGTTATAAATATCTATGTTCAGGTTATCATGTGCATATAAGTTTCCAACTCCTTTGGGTAAAAATGAAGGAAAATGATTGCAGTATCATGTGATACAAGTATAATTAAGTTTTGTAAGAAACTTCCAAAGAGGTTGTACCACTTTGCTTTTCCACCATCAGTGTTTGAGTGTCCTGTTGTTTCACATTCTAACCAGCCTTTGGTGTTGTCTGTTTTGGATTATGACATTTCTAATAGGTGTGTAGTGTCATCTCGGTTTTATTTGCATCTCCCTGATGACATGAGATGAAACATCTTTTCATAAATGTACTTGTCATCTCTATGTCTTTTTTTTTAAAGATTTTTTTTAATGTGGACAGTTTTAAAAATCTTTATTGAATTTGTTATGATATTTCTTTGTTTCCTGTTTGGTTTTTTGGCCTAAAGGTATGTGGTATCTTAGTTCCCCAACCAGGGATTGAGCCTGCACTCCCTACATTGGAAGGTGAAGTCCTGACCACTAGACTGCAAGGGAAGTCCCCTATATGTCTTTTTTGGCAAGGTGTATGTTAAGATCTTTTGCCCATTTTTAAATCAGGATGTTTACTTTCTTATTGTTGAGTTTCAAAAAGTTCTTTGTACATTTTGGGTAACACTCCATTATCAAATGAGTCTTTTGCAAATATTTTTTCCCAGTCTGTGGCTTGTCTTCTTCTCTTGAGGCTTCTTTGTATTTAGTCAAGTGATTTTGAACATGATTTTTAGGCATTTTCAACTTCAGTTCTTTCAAATCTATATTGGCATCATTTTGCCTCCTCTTACAGAATTGCTGTAATCATAAAATTAGCAAATGCATACAAAGGGCTTTAAATTGTGAAAAGCTAATAAATAGAAATTTACTATTAGTATTGAAGCTAATAAGCAAGATATATCATTTATGTTATCTTGTTGCCATTTCCAAATATGTCATATGGAAGGTAGATCCATTGCTGGTATAGAAGTGAGATAAATTTAATAGCAACAATAGTGATGATGAAAAAGGAAAAGAAGAGGAAGCACCAAATCTTTGGAAAATAATTGAGTATCTTATTCATATCCTGTGTAACTGAAGGTATAGATCATTTAGTTTGAAGCTTGATTTGTTCTAGTGAAAGATTTTCTTTGTCATATTTGGCATTAGAAAAGAGTGGGAGTAGAAAAGTAGAAAAGAGTGTATTTTTGTTTCTTCATGACTATGCAGTCATCTGGATTGGTTATGGAGAGAAAGAGCACTTCACTTACTGAGCTCAGCTGAGCTAATCTTTTGAAGATATTATGGTTTTATGTATGTTTAGTTAGCATTTATTGAAAATTAAAAAGTTTGAATATAGATTATCTTTTCCTCTCTCAATACACACACACACACACACACACATATAGATTTATATATGCATGTATATTTATATTCAAAGTTCCCAGACATCTGAACAGAAGTGTTCTAGGTAGGGGATTATCCTCTACCATACAATGTTCTTAGGTTTGAGTTATGAATGAAGAATATTGATGGTGATGATTACGATGCTGCTGCTACTACAACTACTTCTACTACCAACTAGTGTTTACTGAGAATTTAATGTAGGTCAGGCACTTTTCTAAGAAATTTGCATGAATGCATTAACTTGGTTTATCCTCATAACAACCCAATGAGGTTTACTGATGAGGAAATGAATACTGAAAAGGGTCAATTAACTAGTAAACAGTGGAGAGAGGATTGGAATCTGGGCAGTCTGATTCTGGAGCCAGTGCTCTAAATAATGACACAATATGGCTTCCCAGTAGTAGTGATGAGTGCATAGATTTTAAGGAAAAAGTCATTGAAAACTGCTGCTTTTGGAAGATTGTCGAATTTTAAGCCATTTTAAAACATAAATTTAAATTACAGACTTTTAAACCCCAAACTTTATAAGCAAGAATGTTTATTGAGAAGCAAATATATATTGAAACCTTCAATTGTCTGCCCTCAGTTTGCATGAGTTCTGGATGTTTATTAAACACGAGAGGGAAGAAAACTTGGGAAAGGAAGGGCATTAGCTACTGTGGACATTCCCTCTCAGGCATAGCCGTAGCCAAGAAAAGGGAAGGAAAAATTGGGGAAAGGGAAAAAAATGGAGAAATAGGAGTTTCTCTGGAAATCAAAGAATAAGCCAAGTAACACTGTTAAGAATATAGCCTTTAGACTGACAATAGGTAAAGGGTAGAAAGAAAGAAAAGTGAAGTCGCTGAGTCATGTCTGACTCTTTGCAATCCCATGAATTGTAGCCTACCAGGCTTCTCCATCCATGGGATTTTACAGGCAAGAGTTCTGGAGTGGGTTGCCATTTCCTTCTCAAGAGGATCTTCCTGACCCAGGGGTCAAACCTGGGTCTCACTCATTGTAGGCAGATGCTTTTACTCTCTGAGCCACCAGGGAATTCAGTAAAGCGTAAAGTAAGAACAATTTAAGAACAAAAATGATTAACTGAAATATTGACTGTATTAATTTACATGAATAAACATTTGTTGAATCAAAAACTGGAGGGACCTCCTTGGCAGTTCAGTGGTTAAGACTCTGTGCTTCCACTGCAGGGACACAGGTTCGATCCCTGGTCGGAGAACTGAGAGCCTGCATTCCCCTAATGTTAACACTCCATAGACCAAAGATTTTTTTTTCATTTTCATGGATTTTGGACAATGTATAACGATCTTTTTCTTTAGGCACTGAAAATGAAGAAGCAGAAAGGGAATATCAAAATGATAATCAAGCAAGTTGGGTGCAACGTATGCTCATGGCCTTGGTGAGTGACTCAGCTTTGTTCAATACCAGAGAAGGACGTGCCGGGAAGGTGCACAACTTCATGCTGGGCTTGAATCTCAATACATCCTATCCGATGTCTCCTTTGAGAGACTTTACCATGCAAGAGTCCCTGGATGAAGACGAACTGGATGCTGCTGTCGCAGGTAGGTACACAAAGTGTAACCCATGGAAGCTAATTCAGGAGATTGTTCTTCTTTCCCTGGGGAGGAGCATTTTAATTATTGTTACTAGTAACTCATTTATAATCCAATTTTAAAACATGCGTTTAATGGGCAGAGGAAATTCTCTGGTGGCTCAGATGGTAAAGAGTTTGCCTGCAATGTGGGAGACCCGGGTTCCATCCCTGGATCCAGATGATCCACTGGAGAAGGAAATGGCAACCCACTCCAGTATTCTTGCCTGGAGAATCCCATGGATGAAGGAGCCTGGCAGGCTACAATCCATGGGGTTGCAAAGAGTCGGACACGATGGAACGACTTCACTTTCTTTTCTTTTCAATGGGGGAAGGACCATGAATTATTGGTTTTTTGGAAGAAAAAATACACTGGACAGGAAACAGAATCGTCGTGTCAGCATAGACAATTTTCATTGAAATATTGAGAGGGCCTTTGCTTCTCTGTGTTGGTCAAGGTTCACTCACTGGAAACAGGAAACCCTCTCTCTTGTTTAAGCGAAAGGGGTTTAAAGAAGGGAATTGGGTGCTTACAAAACTGTTCTGAAGCGTGGAGGAGCAAGCTCCAGGCTAA
This sequence comes from Okapia johnstoni, assembly GCA_024291935.2. Classification (NCBI taxonomy): domain Eukaryota; kingdom Metazoa; phylum Chordata; class Mammalia; order Artiodactyla; family Giraffidae; genus Okapia; species Okapia johnstoni. Next base: position 12,038,294 of record CM044322.1, on the reverse strand, counting down.
GCATCTAGGAATGATTCCAAAAAACTTCAGAATCACCCCCACGAACGCCCCCACAACAGTGCTTGGCAGTAGAAATAGCACAAACACAGTCTCTGTCTCATTTCCTCCTTCAAATCTCAAGTGGGTGTTTCTCCTTGGCAAAGGAAGTAAGTCTCAGCAGACCCAGAGCTGGGAGGGAATCTTCTGTATGAAGTCCTCCCCGCCCCCCGCCCCTAGGAGTGCCCAGCAGTGATGCCTGCCCCCTAGGGGTGAGAGTCAGCTGAGTTTACCTATTTGCAGTGTCCCTCTAACTACTGAATTTTTTTAATTGGAAGACAATTGCTTTACAATATTGTGCTAGTTCCTGCCGAACTGTCAACATGAATCAGCCATAGGTATACATATGTCCCCTCTTTCTTGGCCCTCCCTCCCACCCCCCACCACATCTCACCCCTCTAGCTTGTCACACAGCACCAGGTTTGAGTTCCCGGCTTCATACATCATATTCCCACTGGTTATCTATTTTACATATGGTAATGTATATGTTTCAATATTAACTCTTTGCATTCGTCCCTCTCTCTCCTTCTACGGTGTCCACAAGTCTGTTCTCTCTGCGTCTCCATTGCTGCCCTGACAATAGGCTCATCAGTACTATCTTTCTGGACCCCATAGAGTTCCTATTATACAGAGTGAAGTAAAGTCAGAAAGACAAAAAAAAGAAAAAATACCATATATTAACAGGCTTTTGAATTTGTCCCTCCAGTTCTCTGAAAAATCAGGTAACTTTCTTAAGGCCCCTTAAGAATCTCATTAAGAACCCACTCACTTTCAGGATTGTCAGTTAGCCAAACTAAAAATACTTCCCTTGATTCTTCATTTGCATGGGTGTTCCAAATTAAAAGTTAAATTTGCTTTGGTGACTAATCACTACATAATCATCTTTCTCATAATGCTCGTGTCATTGTAAACTTTTTCTACTTCGTCATGCCATCTTGTTTCCCTTAACTGCCCAAATGTCATTTTTTCAATCATTTCTGCCTAAGAACACTGACAGGAGGCTATGAAAATGTAAAATTTTCCAAAAATCTTTTTGCTACTCTTTGTTGAAGGATTCTACCTGTATTTGTCAAAATTAGGACATGGCTTCAGATCTTTTTGTTTAGGTAATGCTGTTTGTGGCTTGAGCTTAAGGGAAATTGCAGAAGCAAAATTTATCCCGGTTTTTAAACAAGAGAAGTGGAAACTCACTATATTTTGCATTATGTTTGTGGCATCAAAGTCTAGGATATGAGATATATCTGATTATAAACCTGCTGTGCAAACCCTTTCATATGAACTATAATAAAAATCTATGAATATTTGTGATAAAGTCAGTGTCTCTTTTTAAATTCATCCAAAATAAAAACCCTTGACCGTACAATCAGTGATGTTATTTGTGTGTGTGTTACTTATGATTTTACTTATTGCTATTGCAATACCAGTTAAATGCATCGTCTTGAGAAACTTAGGCTTTATAGATGAGTGATGATGGGCTTTAAAAAAAAACTTAGCCTCACAGAGCATTTAGAACCAGAAAGAATCATTAGTTATTTTACTCCATAAAAAATGTGTCTGACTCTGGAACTTCATGGACTGTAGCCCACTATAGTCCGTGGAATTCTCCAGGCAAGAATACTGGAGTGGGTAACCATTCCCTTCTCTAGGATGTCTTCCCAACCTAGGTATCAAACCTGGGTCTCTTGCATGGCAGGCAGATTCTTTACTGTCTGAGCCACTAGGGAAGCCCAAAATTATTTTAAAGTAATGAACTTTGGAAGGAACTTTAAATATTGTCAGTGTATATCTCATCAAATTGTACTTGTTATTTTGTATTTATCTGATTGAAAAAATGTATACAGAATGTTGACTAGTCAAAAATCCAGTCAAATGAGTGACAAGTTCATTCAAATGTATTGTTTATAAACCAATATTATTAAAAATGACTACATTTTAGACTGAATGTACTAAATTGATCAGTGCTTTTTCAGATAAAACTTTTACCAAGATGGGCTCCATTTATCTCCTTCTGGTTATTTCCAAGCTTTAGAATGATTGTATGTTTGGAATGAAAAGTTAAAAGGTTTAGCATAAATGATAGTCAACTTGGTTCATAAAGTCTTCATTAAAAGTTTTATTTATTATACAGTTAAAACACCACAATTTAATTAAAGCACTAAGGTTATTCCTCTTTTCTCTTATATTTAGAGTTCTTTATTTTATCTATATATTATGTTGGAAAAATTGCACATTTACTTTACTGTTTTGTTTAAACAGGAGTAAAATTTGAACATCTTAAAACAATCAGCCTAAAATGAGAAAAAGTCAGTGTGCTGTTTTTGTGCTTATTACTTCACCTTGCAGTCCCTGTTTTGAAAACAAGGGAAGTCAGATGATAAAATTCCTTTCTTTTATTTACTTCAAAATAGTTGTATACCTGTGGGAACTAATTTTGGATGAGCGATCATTTCCCGTTTCCTTTTGTGTTTATGTTATTTTCTGCAACACACGCCATCTGGAATAAGAAATCAAGACATGAGTTCATCTAGGGAAGAATTCAAAGCACAAACATCCAAATATTTATGCATTATAAATGGAATCTGTTGATGTATTTGCAAAATGACCATCAAAATTTCCACAGCAGAATCGCTTTAAAGAAATGGTTCATAATTATAAAGCAGAGCACGTTTCTATACCTATCAAAGAAGTTGATTCACTCATTCACAGGTTTGGAAACCATGTATGCTTTAATTTATGGGATGATGTTCTTTCATAGGGGCACTTATCAAACTTTCTATAACATTTTAGAGGATGGTAATAAATAGGGATCAAGTTCAAATAAGTTTGGTAAAACTAACAACTCCATCTCCCTCTTCACAATGCAGTGGGATGCTCTAATGAGTCTGTGAAGTCCTACTTAAAGACTGCTCAAGTATAGTACTTTAAAAGCAGACTAGCTTGTGTCATTTATTAGCTGGACAGTCCTGTGCTGTTACTTAGCATAACCTCAGTAAACAACAAGAGAAAAGTAGAGTGAAACTAAAACCAGCTCCCTGATCCCGATGAACCTGTAGGTTAGTGAGTATGCAACAGTCCTTACTGTTTACCCCAAAGGTTGACTTTAAAATAGAAATAGTTGTTAACTGTCTTATAGAGTTATTGTCAGGATTAAGTAGCATCTTCTCTAAAAAGTGCTGTTAGTCAAAGGCATAGTAAGGAAAATAGGGAACACACATTATAATTTGCTGTTACTTTAAGCTGCTGAATCTTATATTTCTCAAACCTGTTAAATCATGTAACTCTTATTTTTTACATAGACTATCTGGTAATATCTTGCAAAACTGTATTTTTTACAACACAGTTAAGAAACATTGTTTCCTGTCAGTTTAGGTGGATAGTTGGAATCATGGTGGTTAGATAGATGCCAGAGCTGTGAGTTGGTCTACATAAAGATTTTTCTCTCAAATGTAATCTTGGATTTAAAAGAGGAAAAGGGAGACTATCAGTTTCATGATGAGAGGGAGCAAATCAAATAGAATAAGAGAGAAATAGTCTGTTACTGGTTAATCTTTTAGCTGAAATTTAAAGCATCAGTTTATGACACCAAAAAAAGTATTTGTGAATTATCACAGTAGTTTCTTTATTAGGAAAAATCACTGCATTGTAAACAAATATTCCCGTTAATGTTTTGAGTTTTTTATGCTCTTTGTAAAATATGCATGTCGATGTGGTTTTCATGATTGATAGATGCATATGTAGATTACCTCTGTGCATCGCAGTTATTGCGTTTTTAAATTACCCATTTCAAAATTCTTTAGTCTTATAGCTGTGCCGCTCACTTTCTGAAGTGACATTGTGACACTGTGTGTAGGCTTTAGACTTCGGGGACCAGGCTTTGAATCTTGATTCTTACTATGTTAAACTGGACCTAGTAGGGCCTCATTTCTTTATCTTTAAAATGATATAAGTGATATTTCCTTTGTCTTCTGGTAAATCTTATGTATGAAATTACTAATATATGGGCTTCCCAGGTGGCTCAGTGGTAAAGAATCTGCCTGCCATGCAGGAGATACGAATTCGATCCCTGGCTCAGGAAGATCCCATGAAGAAGGAAATGGCAACCCATCCCAGTATTCTTGCCTGGGAAATCGCATGGACAGAGGAGCCTGGAGGGCTACAGTCCATGAAGTTGCAAACAGTCAGACCCAGCTAAGCAACAGAGCACTACTACAATACAATATATTATATACACTCAAATAAAACTGCTTTTAGGAAGAATAAAAATACCCAAATAAAAATTTTCCAGCTTCTTAAGTAAAATATTTGAAAACTTACACAGACTCTCAATTTTTTACCTTATTAAATTGTTAAACAATAAAAATTTCAGAGGGATAGATGTTAAAGGTAGGTTTGATAATATATATGTAATATAACAAAGGGGCTTCCCAGGTGGCGCTAGTGGTAAAGAACCCACCTGCCAATGCATGAGATGCAGGCTTTGTTGCCCCATGGCTTGTGGGATCTTAGTTCCCAGACCAGGGATTGAACCCATGTCCCCTGCATTGGAAGGCAGATTCTGAACTGCTTGGACTAGCAGGAAGGTCCCCGAATCTGGTCTTAAAGTCTCCTTCTCAGAGAGGTCTCTCCTGACCATCTACCTGAAGTTCTTCCCTATCCTATTGTTCTTGTTGTTGTTACTCAGTCACTAAGTCGTATCCGTGGTTTTGCAGCCCATGGCCTATAGCCCACCAGGCTCTGCCGTCCATGGGATTTCCTAGGCAAGAATACTGGAGTGGGTAGCCATTTCCTTCTCCAGGGGATCTCCCTGGATCAGGGATCAAACCCATGTCTCCTGCATTGGCAGGTGGATTCTTTACCATTGAGTCACCAGAGAAGCACCCCCTCCCCCAATCCTATTACCCTCTATTATTTTTTTCATTCCTTTTATCAGTACCTGAACCATCTTTTAATATTTGTTTACTGATTTACCAGCAGTGTGCTCTATTGGAGCAGAATTTGCATCTCTTGTTCAGCACTTAGTGCCTAAAGAGTAGCAGACAGTGTGTGTTTGCTCAATTGACTGTACTGTTCTCCTGGACTTGCATCACCTAGAGAGATGCTTGTGGGATCCTTCAGACTATGCCACTCCCGAGCTGTGCCACTTAAGAGATGAATTTCATGTATTTCATTCTCTATTTATAGTATCCTCTATCTCACGCATCTGTTCTAAGTCTTAAACAAGATAATGCTTGAGGAAGTGGTTTTAAACCACTAAAGACCTATGTAATGTAAGTAATCCTAGGACAGGGCTCATGGTACACAGCTTAAACTTACTCTTAGGGCCTGAGCCTTGCTTGCACTTTCAATATTTTGTCCTACTTAATTCTCACAGCAGAGACTTCCCTGGCATCTAGTGGTTAAGACTCAGGGGGTGCAGGTTTGATCCCTGGTCCAGGAGTTAAGATCCCAAATGTCTCATGGCCAAAAACCCAAAACTTAAAACAGAAGCAATATTGTAACAAATTCAGTAAAGATTTTTAAAATGGTCCACATCAAGAAAAAAAAAAAAATCTTAAAGAAATTCCTCACAGCACTCTTCCTGATAGAATCTTTCACTCTGGTATTACAGATGAAGAGTCTCCAAGGCCTGAGGGCCTAACCATATGGAATTCTTCTCACATATTTACATAACAAATAGTTTTAAATTCTAAGTAACGTTAATCGATCATTTAATCCATTCTGTTTGTTTCTCTCCTTTTTAAAGATCCTGATGAATTTGAGCAGATATATGAGCCTTTGGATGTCAAAAGTAAAAAGATTCATGTGGTGGACAGTGGCCTCACATTTAACCTTCCATACCCCTTGATCCTGAGACCTCAGAGGGGAGTTGATCTCATCATCTCCTTTGACTTTTCGGCAAGACCAAGTGATTCCAGTCCTCCGTTCAAGGTAAGGAGAATTCATATAGCACCCCATCATCTGCCACATTCTTTTGCGTATCTTGTCTTCTTAGTCTTCTGGACCCTGATTTCTTATCCCTTTAGCCTACTTTCTACATTTTTAGGAGTAATACTTCTAAAACACAGATGTGATTCAATCACTTTTCCACTTAACAAAGCCTTTAATTGATTTCCCAAGCCTCATTCAAGTTCATAGTCCTGAGCAGGACAAGAACGATGCAATACATCTGAAGTTCAGGAAGCAAATTAGCCTGAAATTTGAGAGTTAGCAGGTAAAAGATAAGTAAAGCCATGCACGGGCTTCCCTGGTAGCTCAGTTGATAAAGAATCTGCCTGCAATGCAGGAGATCCCAGTTCCATTCCTGGGTTGGGAAGATCCCCTGGAGAAGGGATAGGCTACTTACTCCAGTATTCTTGGACTTCCCTGGTGGCTCAGCTGGTAAAGAATCTGCCTGTAATGTGGGAGACCTGGGTTTGATCCCTGGGTTGGGAAGATCCCCTGGAGAAGGGAAAGGCTACCCACTCCAGTATTCTGGCCTGGAGAATTCCATAGACTCTATAGTCCATGGGGTCGCAACGAGTCAGACATGACTGAACAACTTTTAGTCGACTTTTCAAAGCCATGCATGGGGAATGTATACCATGAGGAGAGAAGAGGACATGAAATAGTATCTTGATGATTTAACAGCAGTATCTGGGGGAAAGGACAAAAACGAAGGAAGTATGCAGTATTATAAAACAAACTGAAGATATTTAACAACAAGATGTCTTTGGTTAAGTGGATGAGAGCAGTTTCAATAGGGCCGAGAGAGCAGATCTCATACTGCAGTGATTTGAAGGTTAAGTGGAAGTTAAGAAAATGGAGACGATCCTATAAACCATTCCAGGAAGAAGGAAATGGACTATATCTGCAGAAGGATGTGGGGAATAGGAAAATTGCATGTGTGTGGAGGGGTGGGTTGGAAATACTTGAGTGTGTTTAAATGTGTTGATGTCTAGGACTTGTGAATGAAGCACTGTTGTGGAAGATGGAGAGAGAATGTATACAACAGAATCACATCCCTGGAAGATTATAGGGGTGGGGAGTGGAAGGGAGAAACAAAAATACAGATGGGGAGGAGTCTAGATACATCCATATTGGGGCAAGAGAGAAGGGGGTATTGTGGTTGTGGACTGGAGGTTAGTTGTAGGCACAGAGATGGGAAGATAGGAAAGCACTCATGTGATGACTTCTAACTTCCAGAGGAATTTGGAGTCAGCACTGTCTTTTGAGTAGAGTGGAGGTAGAGCCAGGGCTACAAGGATAACAAGTCTGTCTGTCTGAAGAAACAAGGAAAATTTCTAACTACGGTCATGTGGAAAGATTGCTGGGCAGGATCTAAGTGAGACACGAATGTTGTTTGTCCCCTTGACTTCAAACTTCCTTTCAATATAGCTCAAGTATTACTTTTCTTGACCCCCACAAGTATAGTTTTAGTACGAAAGACTTAGTAAATTCTCCTAACACAGCAAGTTTCATATTGTACTGTCTGTATTTGTTTGCATACATATTGCTTCCACTCTCTGTGAACTCCTTGGAGACTAGAACATTAACTTGTGTGTGTGTGTGTGTGTGTGTGTGTGTGTGTATTTGTGTTTTGTTTAAATCATTTAGTTCTAACTGCTTTATAAGTGCTAGCCCAAATTATGGTATGTGGGATATGTTTTGTGGGTGAATGAATGAAATACTATAATAGAGATGATGTTACTATCTCTGTTTCATAGATTAAGAAACAGGTACTCATAGAGATGAAGTGAAACATTTCACAATCTCCCAACTAGGAAGAATTGGTGGTAACCCAGGTCCTTGCACATGTTTTCATTTCTATTGTACATAATTAAGATGTTCTCAAGACCCAGTAATGGTTATAATAACTCTTTAACATATATAAACCTCATATTTTAAAAGTGCTTTCATATTTCACCTTTTTTGAGGTAGTTAGTAGTATTCAGAGAAGGAAACAAGGATTGATGAGATAAGGAATCTCATCACGACAAGAAATTAAATAAGATAATGGGTGAAAGGTCTTCCCACTAACCCCTAAGAACCTGCTTGCAATGCAAGAGACATGGGTTCACTCCCTGGGTTGGGAAGATTCCTCTGGAGTAGGAAATGGCAACCCACTCCAGTATTCTTGCTTGGAAAATCCCATGGACAGAGGAACCTGGCCGGCTGCAGTCCACGGTGGTCATAGAAGGGTCAGATATGACTAAGTGATTAAACAACAACAATGGTTGAAAAGAACATCGCCCAGGGGACTCCCCAGTGGCCCAGTGATTAAGACTTTGCCTTCTAATGCATGGGGCATGGGTTCCATCCCTGGTTGGGGAACTAAGATCCCGCATACCTCAGGCCAAAAATCAAACATAAAACAGAAGCGATATTGTAACAAGTTCAACAAAGACTTTAAAAACGGTCCACCCAAAAAAAAAAAAAAAAAAAAAAAGAACATAGCCCAGGATCTGGCTGGGGAAATACTAGGTAAGTAATGGCCAAGGTGGACTAGATTCCAGGGATCCAGGATGAGAATCTAACGCTCTTTTCACTTCACTAGCTGCCTGGCTTTATACATACTATGTATATTCTTTTTTCTGTGCTGTGTGCAGCAGTTAGTGGTAAAACATGGTTCTTGATGTCTAAAACATTTTAGCTTTGGGCAGGTGGGGAGACTTCTAAACACAAGTCATTTGGAAGGAAATTGAGAAATTTTCTTGTTAAATAGTTATTTGGGTTTATATAACTATGTATATTGTGTAAATTTATACAACTATGTGTATTGGGCTTCCTTGGTGGCTCAGTGGTAAAGAATGGTTCAGGAAGAATCTGATTCAGAAAGATCCCCTGGAGAAGGAAATGGCAACCCACTCTAGTGTTCTTGTCTGGAAAATCCCATGGACAGAGGAGCCTGGAGGGCTACAGTCCATGACATCACAAAAGAGTTGGACCTGACTTGTTTAGTTGGGACTAAACAACAACAACACCTATGTGTGTTATAGGAGATCCATTCAAAAATAGATTGGTGTGTTCTGGAGTAGATAAGCAGGGGAATAAGTGAAATATATTCATAGACAATCGCTGCTGATATTTTGTTTTTATTTTTTTCTCTCTTCACTGCATATGTGCATACATATGTGCATATGTATGTGTATCAACACCAGGGTCATATATTTTTGCAATCTGCTTCTTTCTTCTTAAAGTTACATTGTAAGCATTTTCTTATGCTATTCAATATTTTTAGAACATAATTTTAAACACAGAATGATATCTCTATATATGAATAAATAAGAATTTATTATCAGTGCTCTGTTTTCAACTTTTAGATTATTGCTATCTTGTCAATTCTTTCTTCTGATTGTTATCTTTGCACATGAATCTTTAATCACACTTTTTATTATTCCCTTACTTGGATTCTTAGATATGTATATGTTAAGATTTTTAATTAGCATTTCCGGATCACTTTCCCAGAAAGCTGAACCAGTTTATATTACCATATTAGATGGTACAGGCAAATCCTTGTTTTATATGGCTTTACTGGCATGGAAAAATATTACAGCTGTTTGTGCTCATAGATATGCTTTAGAATTATTTTGTCAATTCCTTACACCTTGCCCTCTTCCTCCTATGTGATTATATCCTTTAACTATTGGTTTGGTGTAGCATGAAGCCTATCATTCTGGAAATAATGAACTGTATTTTCAGAGACTTAATATAAAAGAAATTGCAATATATTATATATGATACATTTTCCTCCAAAAATGGACTTCAGAAAATTCAAAGTGAGTGAAATGAACTTTTCAGTCTCACATGGAATAATGAAATAATGAAAATTATTTTTTAAACTTATGAGTATTGTTATGTAGATTGTCATTATAATAATATGCATTTCAATATGGATTTAAAATATTCCTCAAATATAATTTTTAAATTAATAAAACATATTATACTATTAATACTAAAGTGGAATACTTATTATAGGTATACTACATACTAAGTTGCTTCAGTCGTATCCAACTCTTTGTGACCCTATGGACTAGCTTTCCAGACTTCTCTGTTCATGGGATTCTCCAGGCAAGAATATTGGAATGGGTTGCCATGCCCTCCTCCAGGGATCTTCACAACCTGAGGACTGAGCTTGGATATCCTGTGTCTCCTGCATTGCAGGCAGATTCTTTACTCCTGAGCCATAAAAAGTGAATTGTATATAAAAGTTTTTGATAGCAGGGAAGTTCCAATGCAATATCTGGATATATGCAATATGATTTTTTAAGGTGATTAAATAATGAATAATTTTCTATTTGGGTGGCTTGTCTGGTGGCTCAGTGGAATTTGCCTGACAATGAAGGAGATGTGAGTTCAGTCCCTGAGTCGGGAAGATCCCTTGGAGAAGGAAGTGGCAACTCGCTCCAATGTTCTTGCCTGGAAAATCTGATGGACAGAGGAGACTGGTGGGCTACAATCCATGGGGCTGCAAAGAGTCAGACACAACTTAATGACTAAATGGCAATGACAACAACAAATGTTCTATTTTTGAGACTGAAATTGGATACCCTTTGAAGTTAAGGAGTAGAGCATAAATCCTGAGCAAAAATTTACAGCCAATAACTATGTTTCTTAGGCATTTCATAAATATAGTTAAATCTCAGATTTTGTCAGGGAGATACAGAATGATGGATATCATGCCTTTTGATAAAGGCAACACAGTTCACATTATATCTACTTTATAAATAGCCTAGAAAGTTCATGACATCAATGTCAGTGATAAAGAAGGATTTTGTTTTTTGTAGATTAGTGGCTATACACTCTAATAATAGTCCGAATATACAGAACCTCATAACTCTCAGCTCAGTTCAGTCACTCAGTCGTGTCCGACTCTTTGCAACCCCATGAATTGCAGCACGCCAGGCCTCCCTGTCCATCACCAACTGCCAGAGTTTACCTAAACCTATGTCCATTGAGTCAGTGATGCCATCCAACCATCTCATCCTCTGTCGTCCCCTTCTCCTCCTGCCCCCAATCCTTCCCAGCATTAGGGTCTTTTCCAATGAGTCAGCTCTTCGCATGAGGTAGCCAAAGGATTGGAGTTTCAGCTTCAACAACAGTCCTTCCAATGAACACCCAGGACTGATCTCCTTTAGGATGGATTGATTGGATCTCCTTGCAGTCCAAGGGACTGTCAAGAGTCTTCCCCAACACCACAGTTCAAAAGCATCAATTCTTTGGCGCTCAGCTTTCTTCACCGTCCAACTCTCACATCCATACATGACTACTGGAAAAACCATAGCCTTGACTAGACGGACTTTTGTGGGCAAAGTAATGTCTCTGCTTTTAAATATGCTATCTAGGTTGGCCATAACCTTCCTTCCGAGGAGTAAGCGTCTTTTAATTTCATGGCTGCAATCACCATCTGCAGTGATTTTGGAGCCCCCCAAAATAAAGTCTGACACTGTTTCCACTGTTTCCTCATCTATTTCCCCTGAAGTGATGGGACCAGATGCCATGATCTTAGTTTTCTGAACATTGAGCTTTAAGCCAACTTTTTCACTCTCCTCTTTCACTTTCATCAAGATGCTGTTTAGTTCTTCTTCACTTTCTGCCATAAGGGTGGTGTCATCTGCATATCTGAGGTTATTGATATTTCTCCCGGCAATCTTGATTCCAGCTTGTGTTTCTTCCAGCCCAGTGTTTCTCATGATGTACTCTGCATATAAGTTAAATAAGCAGGGGGACAATATACAGCCTTGACGTACTCCTTTTCCTATTTGGAACCAGTCTGTTGCTCCATGTCTAGTTCTAACTGTTGCTTCCTGACCTGCATACAGGTTTCTCAAGAGACAGGTCAGATGGTCTGGTATTCCGATCTCTTTCAGAATTTTCCACAGTTTATTGTGATCCACACAGTCAAAGGATTTGGCATAGTCAATAAAGCAGAAATAGATGTTTTTCTGGAACTCTCTTGCTTTTTCGATGATCCAGTGGATATTGGCTATTTGATCTCTGGTTCCTCTGCCTTTTCTAAAACCAACTTGAACATCTGGAAGTTCGCGGTTCACGTATTGCTGAAGCCTGGCTTGGAGAATTTTGAGCATTACTTTACTAGCGTGCGAGATGAGTGCAATTGTGTGGTAGTTTGAGCATTCTTTGGCATTGCCTTTCTTTGGGATTAGAATGAAAACTGACCTTTTCCAGTCCTGTGGCCACTGCTGAGTTTTCCAGATTTGCTGGCATATCGAGTGCAGCACTTTCACAGCATCGTCTTTCAGGATTTGAAATAGCTCAACTGGAATTCCATCACCTCCACTAGCTTTGTTCGTAGTGATGCTTTCTAAGGCCCACTGGACTTCACATTCCAGGATGTCTGGCTCTAGGTGAGTGATCACACCATCGTGATTATCTGGGTCATGAAGATCTTTTTTGTACAGTTCTTCTGTGTATTCTTGGCACCTCTTCTTAATATCTTCTGCTTCTGTTAGGTCCATACCATTTCTGTCCTTTATCGAGCCCATCTTTGCATGAAATGTTCCCTTGGTATCTCTAATTTTCTTGAAGAGATCTCTAGTCTTTCCCAATCTGTTGTTTTCCTCTATTTCTTTCCATTGATCGCTGAGGAAGGCTTTCTTATCTCTCCTTGCTATTCTTTGGAACTCTGCATTCAGATGGGAATATCTTTCCCTTTCTCCTTTGCTTTTCCCTTCTCTTCTCTTTCCAGCTATTTGTAAGGCCTACTCAAACAGCCATGTTGCTTTTTTGCATTTCTTTTCCATGGGGATGGTCTTGATCCCTGTCTCCTTTTCAGTGTCACAAACCTCTGTCCATAGTTCATCAGGCACTCTGTCTATCAGATCTAGTCCCTTAAATCTATTTGTCACTTCTACTGTATACTCATAAGGGATTTGATCTAGGTCATACCTGAATGGACTAGTGGTTTTCCCTACTTTCTTCAATTTAAGTCTGAATTTGGCAATAAGGAGTTCATGATCTGAGCCACAGTCAGCTCCCGGTCTTGTTTTTGCTGACTCTATAGAGCTTATCCATCTTTGGCTGCAAAGAATATAATCAATCTGATTTCAATGTTGACCATCTGGTTATGTCCACATGTAGAGTCCTCTCAAGAGAACCTTCAACTTCAGCTTCTTCGGTGTTACTGGTCGGGGCATAGACTTGGATTACTGTGATATTGGATTGTTTGCCTTGGAAATGAACAGAGATCATTCTGTCATTTTTGAGATTGAATCCAAGTACTGCAATTTGGACTCTTGTTGACCATGATGGCTATTCCATTTCTTCTAAGGGATTCTTGGAATCTAAGGGATTCATAACTCTAATCGTGTTATTAATTGATTTAAGAAAAATAATTTGGGGTTTTAATTTATCAAGTTCTTTTTGTTAATCATTTAATAACTTAGATATGTGCCATGCAAATTTAGTTTACCTGTAGGGTTCATCCAAGATAAATTTTAATAAGATTTGTTCTTCATATTGGTCATAAAAATAAGCCAGTACCTTCATAGTCAAGTGTGCAAAATAAATAGGTTGAATTTAAGGGAGGGGAAAAAAGCTTTGGATGTTTTGAGGAATAAGGAAGGAATACAGGGAAGTTCAGAGTTTATCATTGTAGATTTTTTTTCCTTTAGCTTATAAAGTTTTATGTAGACTAATGGATTTGGACTGTTATGCCATAAATTATGTTACTTTATATTATGCTGCCATATATCGGACATGAATCTAGCTGTTTTTCAGTGCTCTTTTAAATGCTTAGTGGCTGGAAGCTGGAACAATGATTTCATCCTCTTAAAAATAAAAGGAAAAATAAATAAATAAAATAAAAGGAAAAAAAAAAAGAAGGAGAAAAAGAGAGAAGTAAGCAATGAGGGAAGGGGGAAAGGACAAGAGAATTAAAAGGAAATTTGAAAGTAGCTAGTCTTTACGAATTATAGAATTAATGTATCTAAATTAACTTTATCAAGGTCAAAATTTCATTTACCCACAAAAAAGGGGTACTTTATTCCAAAAGAATCCATCTGCAATGCAGGATAGCTGGGTTTTTTGAACCCTGGGTTGGGAAGATCCCCTGAAGAAGGAAATAGCAATCTACTCCAGTATTCTTACCTGGAAAATCCCATTGACAGAAGAGCCCTTCTGGCTACAGTCCATGGGGTCACAAGAGTTGGACACTTAAGCGATTAAACCACCACCACAAATAATACAAAAAAGAATCTGTATTTTTCAACACTAACCTGATTTATTTGTTGACATTATGGCATGCTCCTTGGTTTAGAACCTCTGTATACGTTGTACTTTGATTGTTAAGTTAGGTCAAACCATCATGGCCAAACCAGTCCAAGTGTTAGCTCTACGGACATCAGTCCAACATGGCTGATGAAGGGAAGAGCATGTTATTGAGTGTAGCCTTCACGGGCTTACTGCATAAGTTAGTTTTCTGGGGTTATAGCAGCAAAATTGCCACAAACAACAGAAACGTATTCTTCTCTCACAGTTCTGGAGACAAGAAATCAAGATCAAGGTGTCCTCAGTGCCACATTCCCTCCAAAAGCTCTACAGGAGAATTCTTCCTTGTCTTTTCCAGTTTCCAGTTGTTCCAGGCTTTCCTTGGTTTGTGGTTACATAACTCCAATTTTAGGCTTCATCTTCCTATGGCCTTCTCCTCTGTGTGTGTGTGTTTTCATAAGAACATTCATCATTGGATTTTATGGCCCACCCAGCTAATCCACAATGATCTTGTCTTCAGACCCTTAGCTTAATTACACTTGCAAAAACCGCTTCTCCAAATGAGGTTGCATTCACAGGACCTGGGGGGTTAGGTCAAGACATATCTTTTGGAGGGCCACCATTCAACCCACTACACCTATTTGGTCAAGGAGAATTAGAGGCCTTGTCATGAGGAAACATACCCAACATTAATTTCTCCTTACATATTTTTGTGAATGTATAGTAACCTCTCAGTGAAGAAGAACTAAGGAGAAATATAAAGTGCTCTGTACACTATTAGATACAGATATTAGATATAGAAAATTATTTTTGTGCCTATTGTGCCCAGAAAATCACGATGGTGTGATCACCCACCTAGAGCCAGACATCCTAGAATGTGAAGTCAAGTGGGCCTTAGGAAGCATCACTCTGAACAAGCTAGTGGAGGTGATGGAATTCCAGTTGAGCTATTTGAAATCCTGAGAGATGATGTTGTGAAGGTGCTGCACTCAATATGCCAGCAAATTTGGAAAACTCAGCAGTGGCCACAAAACTGGAAAAGGTCAGTTTTCATCCCAATCCCAAAGGAAGGCAATGCCAAAGAATGCTTGAACTACTGCACAATTGCACTCATCTCACACGCTAGTAAAGTAATGCTCAAAATTCTCCAAGCCAGGCTTCAGCAATACATGAACCGTGAACTTCCAGATGTTCAAGCTGGTTTTAGAAAAGGCAGAGGAACCAGAGATCAAATTGCCAACATCCGCTGGATCATTGAAAAAGCAATAGAGTTCCAGAAAAACATCTACCTCTGCTTTATTGACTATGCCAAAGCCTTTGACTGTGTGGATCACAATAAACTGTGGAAAATTCTGAAAGAGATGGGCATACCAGACCACCTGACCTGCCTCTTGAGAAACCCGTATGCAGGTCAGGAAGCAACAGTTAGAACTGGACATGGAGCAACAGACTGGTTCCAAATAGGAAAAGGAGTACATCAAGGCTGTATATTGTCCCCCTGCTTATTTAACTTATATGCAGAGTATATCATGAGAAACACTGGGTTGGAGGAAGCACAAGCTGGAATCAAGATTGCCGGGAGAAATATCAACAACCTCAGATATGCAGATGACACCACCCTTATGGCAGAAAGTGAAGAAGAACTAAAGAGCCTCTTGATGAAAGTGGAAGAAGAGAGTGAAAAAGTTGGCTTAAAGCTCAACGTTCAAAAAACTAAGATCATGGCATCTGGTCCTATCACTTCATGGCAAATACATGGGCAAACAGTGGCAATAGTGTCAGACTTTATTTTTCTGGGCTCCAAAATCACTGCAGATGATAATTGCAGCCATGAAATTAAAAGACACTTGCTCCTTGGAAGAAAAGTTATGACCAACCTAGACAGCATATTTAAAAGCAGAGACATTACTCTTTCAACAAAGGTCCGTCTAGTCAAGGCTATGGTTTTTCCAGTAGTCATGTATGGATGTGAGAGTTGGACTATAAAGAAAGCTGAGCACTGAAGAATTGATGCTTTTGGACTGTGGTGTTGGAGAAGACTCTTGAGAGTCCCTTCGACTGCAAGGACATCCAACCAGTCCATCCTAAAGGAGATCAGTCCTGGGTGTTCATTGGAAGGACTGCTGTTGAAGCTGAAACTCCAATCCTTTGGCCACCGGATGTGAAGAGCTGACTCATTTGAAAAAACCCTGGTGCTGGGAAAAATTGAGGGCAGGAGGAGAAGGGGACGACATAGGATGAGATGGTTGCATGGCATCATTGACTCAATAGACATGGGTTTGGGTGGACTCTGGGAGTTGGTGATGGACAGGGAAGCCTGGCGTGCTGTGGTTCATGGGGTCGCAAAGAATCGGACAGGACTGAGCAACTGAACTGAGCTGCATTGTGTAGCTCTTGGATCCTAACACTTTTTTTGGAAGTGAGAATGATCATAACCACAAAATAATGAATTCTAAATTGTTGTTTCTATCCATTGTGTCTTATGTTAGTTCCTTCAAAAATTTTCTAGAATTCTGTAAATTTATTTATGTAGTTATACTCCTCTATCCAATCTAAGAATAGATTTTAAATAATGAGAAAACACATGCCCTAGGTGTATAGAGAAGAAAACCTCATTTCCCCTGGAGAAAAACTAGTTTATTATATATATATATATATATATATATATATATATATAAATATATAAATATAAATATATATAAAAATATAAATATATATATATATAAATATAATAAATTTAAAGTATATATTTATCTACATGTATAAATCAATAAAATGGCATATATATGCTATTCACACTATAGTTTGTACATACTTTTATATTATTCAGGTTGTTTTTCTTATCTTTCAAAGTGTTTTAGTACTCTTAAATGAGTATAAACATCCTACAAAGTATCACTTTGAAAGATACTTTCAAATTTTTATCTTCGTAGAAAATCATTTTAGTTAATACTATGTAAATTTACCGTGAATTGGTCTGTGGAAATCTGAGGTGTCAAGCAAAAACCAAAATGGATGGTTAGAACTCAGTTCTGCTGTAATTTGAGGAATAGAAATTTTCTTGCTCACTGCATTCCTTTAAAATATTCTTTTCAAACTCGTCTGTTCCACTCATAGTTGTGTCATTGTTTCTCAGCCTTTACAAACAGTAAAACGAGACATCGGAGAGGAGACGTGTTTTCCATCCTGTAATCACTGCCTTTATAGTCATCGGGTTTTAATCCTTTCCACATCAGGCTCAAATAAGGAAAGGGAAAGTTTCCATCACTTCCTGATGCCTGCATAAAACATCTATCTAAAAATAGCTTGGTCTTTTACCTCACGCAATTCCCTCTTCCTCTTTCTCCACACGTTCACACGTCCTCGGTCATATCCTTGAGTCATGTTTGTAAACGCTAGCGAGCCCTTCCTTTCCCTTGTTCTCACGCAGGTCCACAGTGTGAACTTTTGGTTTTATTTTGATGTTGAATAATCGTGAATGAATAACTGTGAACAGTGCTAGACAAGAAAGAACAAGGCTGAATAATTCAGCTGAACAGGAAGAAAAATGATTTAGAGATAAGTTTTCTCAAGTTTCAAACTCGCAATTGTCCATGTGTACATATGAGATTTTCAGTAAAATATAATCACATTTAGCTTGACAGTTTATGGAACAAATGTTTTAATATAAATCTGTTTTCCAAGATTTTTATTTCTCAGTAAATGGCATTGAGAGAGTCGATCAACTTACTGTTCACAACACTCCAGAAGCATCAGGAACAGTGAAAGCCCAGTGAAAAGCACATTTTTTTTTTTTCTAAATTTAAGGTGCTATTTTAAAGTAACTATTTTCTTAACTAGGTTAACACAGCTTTGTAAAGCAATTTTCATCCAATTAAAAAATAATTTATGGGGGGAAACTCACAAATAAATAAATACTTTTCTTTAATATAAATTACTGAGTTTATAAAAATACATAATCTCGCTTAATCCTCACAGCAAGGCTCAGGAAGATAATAGTATCAACTTTATTTTACAGCTCATTTATTTACAAATAAGTTGCTGAGAAATAAGAAACAGCTGAAATGTAGATAAACTGGGATTATGTGTGTGTGCTCAGTCACTAAGTCGTGTCCAATTCTTTGCGACCTGATGGACTACAGCCCTCCAGGCTCCTCTGTCCTTGGAATTTTCCAGGGAAGAATACTGGAGTGGGTTGCCATTTCCTTCTCCAGGGGATCATCCTGATCCAGGGATCAAACCCATGTCTCCTGCAGCTCCTGCATTGGCAAGCAGATTCTTTACCACTGAGCCACCTGGGAAGCGCCGGAATGGAATCGGGAGTCTACTACTTCAAAGATAGTACACAATCTGGTCCATGTGTGTCGGTCGTTACTTATGATCCCTATGGTGCCATTAGAGGAGCATCACTGCATTTTCCTTTTTTTTTTTGTACACAAAACCATTTCTTCCACATGGAGCTATTGTGCTAAGCTGTTTGTCTCAGATAACCCAGCTTGCAAGTCAAGATAGGCTGGGCCTTTCAGGCTGCACGGCCCAGGTATGAAGCCATCCATCATGTTCCCTATCTCTTTCATACTGCACAATCATATCTATTCTTTATCTTCCCCATTAATTTATGCTCCCTAAGTATTCAAGGATAGCTCCTCTCTTATGCCTGGAACATAGGTGCTCAGTGAGAATGTTGAGTGAATTAATATGCACTGTGAGGAACTAGTCCAGGTATGCTGCAAAATCTCATGGCAAATAAATACTTTCCTCATAGCATTTGCCACAGTTTAAAACCTAGAGTTGTTTGATTACTGTCTCTCATCCACCAGGCTATGTACATCCTGTAAGAACAAGAGTTTTACTCACCATTATGTCCCCACCTCCTAGCACAGAGCTTAGATTGATGACTACTATTATCACTGAAGGAATCAATGTGATGACAAGAGTAGTTTAAGAAAAAAACAAACTTAAGATGGTAGTGATCATTTCTCTAAAACTTCTGCTCTTCAGGGATTTCCCTGACACTGTTGCTCTCTCTCTTCCTTTTTCTTCTTTTCTTTCTTTACTTTTCCCCCTCCCATATCTTTCCCTCTCTTTACTGACTTTTATTCAGCAAACATGTGTAGAAAGTAATATGTGACAGGCATGCTACTAACTATTGCACTCATGTTAATTGATTTAATTCTAATAGCAGTCTTATGAGATATGTATTATCTTTACCATCTTTATTTTATGTTTGAGGATATTGAGTGTAGAGACCTCAAGGAACAAGCCCAAGGTCCCAGAGCGTGCACTTTAATTCAGGCAGTCTGGCCCCAGAGTCTGTGCTTTTCCCTCTACCACAGTCTGTTTCTTACTTGTCCCCTGTGCCTTTAAGTTGTATTTCAATAGAAATAAGCTCTATTCACTGCACCTCTCTGTATTGATTTATATTCTCCAGTTTGAATTAATTACTTTTTTGCTTCCCCTCTGTGTTAGTCATCCTTAATGCGAAAACAAACCTAAAACCTCAGTAGTCAACAGCAAACATGTATTTCTTGGTCATGTTACATGTCAACAGAACAGCTTCTTTTCATAAAAAGAAGCAAGAAAAAAGAAGCTAATTCAGAGCAGCTCAAATGTTTTTGCATTCATAAGATGTATTCATTTTTAATCAGCTTTGTGGAGAATATGCAGGTAAAAATTCAGTAACAGAGTGCTCCTCATTCTGCCTCAACAGATTTTTTTTAACTTTGAAGGGTTAAAAAACATTCGCATGGCTTATAAATGCCCAAAATCCATTGGTGGTGTTGTGTTTAGTTGCTCAGTTGTGTCCAACTCTTGCGATTCATGGGATTTCCCAGGCAGGAATACTGGAGTGAGTTGCTATTTCTTACTCCCGGTATCTTCCCTGAGCCTCCTGCCTTGCAGGCAGAGTCTTTACCACTGAGCCACCAGGAAAGCCTGCCCAGAATCTCTAGCAATGGCATCAGTGGAATTTCAGTCAGTTCAGTTCATTAATAATATTTCCAATGCCCCCTATGGAACTAGCTTTATATAAAGAACTAAAAAAAAAAATGATCGTGAGTTTGTTTATGGAGTAATTTTGTATTTTTTGAGATCGATAAGTTTCTTAAGAACAGGATCGTTACTCATCCTTAGCAAGGAGCATATTAACACATAATAGATAGCTAATGAATAGTGAATGATGAGCAGACCCGCTGAACAAATGATCTTTCCTTCTCTTCCATAGGAACTTCTACTTGCAGAAAAGTGGGCTAAAATGAACAAGCTCCCCTTTCCAAAGATTGATCCTTATGTGTTCGATCGAGAAGGACTGAAGGAATGCTATGTTTTTAAACCCAAGAATCCTGATGTCGAGAAAGATTGCCCGACTATCATTCACTTTGTTCTGGCCAACATCAACTTCAGAAAGTACAAGGCTCCAGGTACATCGGGAGTTAGAGTCTGCAAGGCAGAAGCTGATAGAGCGTAAGCATGACATTAAGGTGGTTCATGCTGGCACTGCCATTCCAGCTGTTACAACATTGAACGCTTCCTTTACCTTGATAAATGGCTACCATCCTGAGACCCCAAGCACTCCCCCTCTTTCTCACCCCAGAGTCTCCTGAGTTCCTCACAATCCAGAAACTGAAGGGTGATTAACTAGCTCGATAAAACCTCTGGGGCTTTACTCTGCAATCTCAGGTTATGTTTGTTCTGATGGATCAGTGCCCTTGTCATAGGCATTGTTAAATATTTTGATTGCTACCTTTATAAGGGAGGCCTTGTTTCAGAACAAATCATGCAAAAACTTGTGGGAATGTTAACTGACCATAAAAATTCATGAAATCTAGCAGTACAATATGGATAGTAATTTCAGGTCACCATGTTACATTCCTTTAGAAAAAGAGAATCACGTTCAAGGCACCGGCATTTTGTTTTGCCACATCCAAAGGAGTCTATGGACTCTTCTAGATCCTGGAAGATACTGAGTAACAAAAGGAGAACTAGAGATTGACCGGCAAGATACTAAATGCCTCAAAATTAAGTTAATTTTCAGAACCAGAAAATGTAGCTGTTAAAGAAAAGATGAAAAAATAGTCATGGAAGATTTGAGACTATGGGGAGGAAAGTGATTTTTTCTAGATGGTGGAGGAAGTCAGAGAAAAGGTCAATAGAGGTGGAGGTTCTCCTGAGTCATACTTCAACACAAAAGAAGGAAGAATTGGCTGGAATCTTTAGTTACTGAACAGTGAAATACCTAAAGCATAGAAAATTTTGAATTTTCTATCACTATTAATTCTCAAAAACAGGCTGTAGAGAGGATTCTTGTGACATGAAGATAGTTAATTAATGTCTGGGTTTGGGATCTACCAGAAGCAAATTCCAAGCAAAAGGTTCGAGTGCAAATAGTTTATCTGGGTGAAGTAGGAAACTTTACTAAGAGAGCTGAGAACTGATAAAAGGAAGAAAGGCAGACAACAAAAGATGTGTTAGTAAGCCTGCTACCACAAGGAGAACCTGATCCTGCTGGGAAACTCTAGGAAATGAAATAGAATCTATAGTCAGATCATGCTTTCCACTTACACAGCAGGTGGTAAGGGAACCAAGGAATTTATATACCAATACCATAGAGTCTTTGGTTGACTGCTTCCTGGGACAGAGTATTATTGACTGGAACTTCCAGCCTGCTGCTGAGAAAAGCAGCCTTGAGCAGTTACAGGGAGGGGTAGAAAGCCCTCAGGCTTCCCAGGTGGCTCAGTGGTAAAGAGTCCACCTGCCAAGCGGGAGACACAGGTTTGATCCCTGAGTTGGGAAGAGCCCTCGGAGAAGGAAATGATAACCCACTCCAGTATTCTTGCCTGGGAAATCCCCTGGACAGAGGAGCCTGGTGGGCCGCAGTCTGTGGGGTCGCAAAAGAGTCAGACACTACTTAGTCAGACTAAACCGTAGCAGCAGAAAGCCCTTAGGCACAGAGATGCAGGTACTGGCAATTGGAAGGTGCCCAGTCAGAGTACACAGAAATGGTCAAGTCCAGGGTATATGAGCAGAGGCCTCATAGTGTACACTAAGGATTATATGACTCCTGAAGAGACTCCCAAGGTTGTGTTTATGGCGATTTGTATGTTTTATGCCCTGGACTTAAGAGATAATTTGTGGTTTTCGAAATAACATCATTTGAAACTCTTCTTATATTTAGGTGTTCCAAGAGAAACTAATGAAGAGAAAGAAATAGCTGATTTTGATATTTTTGATGACCCTGAATCACCGTTTTCGACCTTCAACTTTCAATACCCAAATCAAGCATTTAAAAGGCTGCATGATCTCATGTACTTCAATACGCTGAACAACATTGATGTAAGTATCTCCTATGATCATTGACAATGTCAAATATTTCCATATCACACGAACATAACAATACCTCATTTTAATTCATTAAAAATAACTTTTATGAATGATACCACCCCAAAATGTACCATTTTCATTTTTGTGAATTCTATTAATCTCCAGAAGTGAAGTCGCTTAGCCATGTCAGACTCTGTGCAACCCCATGGACTGTAGCCCACCAGGCTCCTCCATCCGTGGGATTCTCCAGGCAAGGGTACTGGAGTGGGTTGCCATTTCCTTCTCCAGGGGATCTTCCCAACCCAGGGATCGAACCTGGGACTCTCGCATTGTAAGCAGACGTTTTACCGTCTGAGCCACCAGGGAAATCCAGAAGAACCCCATAAAATTCACAAATAAGGAACCCAGTGCCTCCAAATTGGCAGAGTCCACATTTTATGCTATTGTTTGAAGGATTAGTTAATCCTCAGCTTCTTTCCCAAAGTATCTAGTAGGTTTATCATATGATAAAGTAAACTATAAGTTGGAAGAAAAGTGATACAGTGGAAATATGAGTAGAGAAGTGAATGCTACCAGAAGTGCAGTTAATCTGCAAAAATAGCGTGAATTTTAATGAATCGACTCATGCTTTTAAATGTCTTTTTATTTTTGTGGATCTTGGAAATGTCTCCCGAAGCAGCAGTCTCTCCATGTTTAGCCCTGGAGATATCAAGTGTGCCTTGCTTCAGAAACATTAAAACAAGTCATTCTCTTCAGTATTATTCCTATCACTAGTATATCTGCTGCTAAGATTCTGTATCTGTGTAAAATTCTTTAGCTGCTAACTCACCATTTAGGACCACTGTTGTGTAATTGGAGTCATACTGGCTTGTGGTTCCACATCATAGTGTCTGACAAATGATGACCAGTGGTAAAAGCCCAAGTTTATGAGTCTACTTGGATTTTGTACATTAGAAAAGAGCATAAAAGAAACAGAAAGAAAAATTAAATGGAGAGGAAAAGGCATCACACCCGATTTGCCAGTCCTTTTGGAGACTGTGTGAATGGAGTAAAAGAATTTACCGTGTGAGAATGAGTCTTCTGTGCTTGTGAGATTTCATTAGATGTTTGTGATCTAGTAGAATTCTGGCACATCTAGTTTGTTTGTTTAGTTTGGTCTGAAACTAGTAATGATCGATTGTGTGCAGTTGTAACAGTTACACCATAATATATTTATTAATCAATATCTTTAATTTTTTAAACATACGAAAATTTCCCCAACAACCTTCAGTTTCTGCAACTCCAAAGTGTTTCTTGTCAGTGTTCATTTGTGAATGATATGTGATAGATCAAGTAAAGCATGAACAGCAACACTTATAGTGCATATCATCTTCTAATAGATTCATTCCTTTTCTTTTACCTTATTATTCAGTGAAAATCTGGAATCTGTTTGCTACATTGTTTCTGTGATGATGGTGAAAATTTAAAGAATATTAAAAGAAAATCAACATTTTAATCTATAATTTTAGGGAGCAAACAGATATTCTCAGAATAGAATTGTGCTTTATAAAACCTCATGCTGTTAAAACAAAAAAGAACTAAGGGTTAATAAAGCAATAATCCTATTTTTCCAGTATGAAGCCAGTAAACAAATAACTATATTGTCTTCTCATTGGGATGAAATATATTAAACTTGGTCAGTTGTCCTCAAATGGATTTAAAAAAAATAGATTATAGGAATATATAAATACCCATTGGACTTGGAAAAATTAAAGGATACATACACAAACATAAATTATATCTGTATATCAACATTTTTATATACATTCATGTGTATATATATGACATATATATACATATAGGTATATATAATTTACACAACTTCATTTCTCCCATTGTTTTCAGTTCTGGTTTATATAAAACTCACCATGGTATTTAGAGAATGATATAGTTCTATTTATATATTTTACAAACATTCTTCAAAGTATGAAAAATTCATCTTTGTTTGACACATAGATGAAAAAGTTAATGCCTAAACAAAACTAGACTGAATCCTAAAATAACTGTCGTGACTTCAGTTCAGTTCAGTTCAGTTGCTCAGTTGTGTCCAACTATTTGTGACCCCATGAACCACAGCACACCAGGCCTCCCTGTCCATCACCAACTCCCGGAGTTTACCCAAACCCATGTCCATCGAGTCGGTGATGCCATCCAACCTTCTCATCCTCTGTCGTCCCCTTCTTCTCCTGCCCTCAATCTTTCCCAGCATCAGGGTCTTTTCAAATGAGTCAGCACTTCACATCAGGTGGCCAAAGTATTGGAGTTTCAGCTTCAACATCAGTCCTTCCAATGAACATTCAGGACTGATCTCCTTTAGAATGGACTGGTTGGGTGTCCTTGCAGTCCACGGGACTCTCAAGAGTCTTCTCCAACACCACAGTTCAAAAGCATCAATTCTTCAGCGCCCAGCTTTCTTTATAGTCCAACTCTCACATCCATACATGACCACTGGAAAAACCATAGCCTTGACTAGACAGACCTTTGTTGGCAAAGTAACGTCTCTGCTTTTTAATTTCATGGCTGCAATCACCATCTGCAGTGATTTTGGAGCCCAGAAAAATAAAGTCAGCCACTGTTTTCACTGTTTCCCCATCTATTTGCCATGAAGTGATGGGACTGGATGCAATGATCTTAGTTTTCTGAATGTTGAGCTTGAAGCCAACTTTTTCACTCTCCTCTTTCACCTTCATCAAGAGGCTCTTTAGTTCTTCTTCACTTTCTGCCATAAGGGTGATGTCATCTGCATATCTGAGGTAGAGCTCATCAAACACAAATTTTTCACAAGCCATTCAATTAAGCAGGTTTTAATTACTTCTAAGAACTTACCTGACACAGTAAGTAGAAGTGAGGTCATGGACTTTATATCATGTTTAGCTCTTAGATGGGCTATTTTTATGACTTTGAATAAGCTGCTTAAACTTTTTGAACCTCAATTTCTTCATCTCTGAAACAAGTATAACAGTACCTATCATGAGGGCAGCAGTGAATTTTCAGTCAGGTGATGTATGAACAAACAGTTCCCTGCAAGCAGAAGCTGCTTAATAAGTGGGAACTAAACCTATGTGTGTCTATATCCTGCACCAAAATGGATATGTCAAGACCTTTGCAAATGGTGAGAAGTAAGAATATAAACAAGTCAGTACAGGTAATAGCAGCCTAGGCAGTAAATGCATGTATTTTTGAATGAATGAATTTAGGCTTCCCTCTTAAATTTTATAGCCACTGAGATTTTTCTTGGGTGTGTATATGTGTGTGTGTGCCTCATACCCTGGTAAGACTTCCAGTTTTCACTGACATTTATCCGTCCTTTGATGACTCCCACTCCTTGTTTTTAACCGGGAAAATATATTTTATCAGAATCAAAGTTTCTTGATAAGTGATGATAAGTAGAGGACAACTGAACTCTGAGGTAGGCTGCTAGGTCATTAGCCTCAGTCATGAGCTAAGTCACTCACTCCCACAGCATTTGACGAGAGTGAGTGACTAATTCACACAGCAGCAACCCAGCACATGCTCACTTGCCATAGACTGTCAGAGTTGCTCACCAGTTGTGGACACTGTGTGTATAAACTCTTCTAATGCACAGACATCTGACTGCCAGTCCTATGGAGGCAGTGTTCAACTTTGTGGCCATGACCACTGTGACTTAAGGCGAATTTTCATCTTCAATTCACATTCCGACTTAAACCTTGACTCTGAAAAGACCAACCTGTCTCTGACAGCTATGTGCTTCTGTTGCTTCATTTTCCAGAGATCTCAGTGGGCCTGCTTCACTGAAGCTAAATTCCAGTTCATCTTAAGAAGCTTCTGTTTCTTTTCACTCTGTGACAGCAGGCTGGGTTTCTCATTAACGTCGGGTTTCTGCACTTACTCAGTCCTCCCAAATTCTTTTTCACTGAACATTGCTCAAGTGCTTTTACAGTGGCAGCATATCAATTTTTTTTTTTGTCTTTTTGTCTGTCTTTTTTTAAGGAAACCTAACATATAGTGACTTACACTGGTATACAGGTGGTATGTGGAAAATGCAGAGGCTTTAGAGTCAGACCAAATTTGGTGCTCAAATTTTTGCTGTGTGACCTTGGGCATGTTGGTTAACTTTTCCAAATTTTACTTTCTTCATTTGTAAATGGAAACGGTGATATGTATTTTACAAGATCGGGATAAGGATTAAATATAAGAATACAATTTAAAAGCTTGGCATGTATGAGATACTCAATAAACTGAAATGGGTAATATGATAATGATGTTAATTTTTATCCGTGTTCATATTTATCTTCTGCTTTTAATTATAAATTTAAACCTTTTAAAAACAATGGCTTAGCTTATTTACCTTGTATCCTCCAGAGATACTTATCACAATGGCCAGTACCAAAGTAAATATGTAATAAAATGTCCACAAATCATTTAGAAAATGTCATCGACTTACTGGCTGAAACTGTTGAAGAGTTTAATATGATAGGAGGATGGAGTAGCGAGGTCAGAATACAGGCCTCTGGTGACAGATGCCTGACCATGGAGTAACTCCATGAAATGCATGCTGACCAGGTAATGTGGTTACATGCTCTACCCATAAACTGCCACCTTGATCTGGAGGTAACACACCTTCCGAGGTTTCTTTTCCAGGACCTTGATGATTCAATTATCCTAGGTAAATTACTCAATCATTCAATGTATTAATTTAGCATGCGTATTATAAAAACAGTGACAGTTTATTCAATATATGCCAATGCTGCATAATCATGAGCTTTTAAAATTCTTTCTTCAATGATCCTATAAAGTATTAAATATTAGGTGTTAACCAAAATGAAGAAAGGGCTTTCCTGGTGACTCAGCTGGCAAAGAATCCACCTGCAATGCAGGAGACCTGGGTTCGATCCCTGGGTCGGGAAGATCCTTAGAGAAGGGAAAGGCTACCCACTCCATTATTCTGGCCTGGAAAATTCCGTGGACTGTATAGTCCATGGGGTCACAAAGAGTAGGACACAACTGAGCAACTTTCACTTTTCACTCAAAATGAGGAAAAACATATCCATATGTATTTGTATCTACTTCTTCATTTGTTGATATTTCATCATCATGTTAAGAGTGTCTAGGTACAAGTTAAAGTTTTTGTCTTTTACAAAATAATTTAGAAGCTTATTATATATCATAGCCTTTTAAAAGTGTGATATCTCTAGGCATTTCTTGTTTTTGAATTGAAGAATAGTTGACTTCCCTGGAGGAAGGAATGGCTACCCACTCCAGTATTCTTGCTGGAGAATTCCATGGACAGAGGAGCCTGGTGGGCTACAGTCTAAGAGACCAAACAGAACTGAAACAACTTAGCATGCATGCACACAAAGCTGATTTACAAAATTAAAGTTCAAGTTAGTTTCAAGTATACAGCACACTGATTCAGTTATATATATATATATATATATATATATATATATATATATATATATATATACATATACATATATATGTATCTGTCTCTCTTTATATATATATATACATATCCCTTTTCATGTTCTTTTCCCTTTTAGGTTACTACAAAATATTGAGTATAGTTACCTGTGCAGATACTGAGTCCTTGTTGGTTACCATGGCCTTAAATATTAGGCCCAAATTCATTTACCTTTAATGCTACCTATAATCTTTTTACATCTTATTTATTTATTAATTCAACACATATTTATTGAGTATCTACTGTGCCAGGCACTGTTTTAGGAACTAAAGATAAATAATGCACAACATGAAAAGAACAAGGAAAAGTTTTGAGTGCTTGATATAAACCAGATACATCCTTTTCAAGTATTGAGCTCTCAGAGCTGGCCTATGAGGTAGGTATTTTTATTTCTATGCAAGACAACTGACTCATGGATTGTTGTGGCTGATTTCTGGAAGACCAGAAATTTCTGAGGCCATAGGTTTTTTTTTTTGTTTTTTCCTCACTCTTTCCTCACTTTTGAACCATCTGTCTCTCAAGCAGCCTTATTTCCTAGTTACTCCAAACACAGCCTTCTTTCCAGCCAGGCTACTTCCCAGGTATTTCCTATACACGCCTTCAGCCTCTTTGTGAAATTATTCTTTTACTGAGAAGACCCAGTCTTTCCACTCCACCTATCAAATCCTGCTTGTCCTTCACCTCAGTTCAAGTCTCATTGTCCCCACGGGTTGATCTTTGTCCTGTTTAATTTGACCTCCAGTGAGCACCTTCTGGACAGTCATTAATCTTACAAATATTTATTCTTTCCCCCCGTGTTCTAAGTGCAGGAATCAAAAATGACAAGACTAGGAAGGCCTTTGCTTTCATAACGCTTCAGTTTCTGCTCAGAAGGCAGGCATTAACCAGCAAATCCGCAGTAATTTAGGCCAGACCATCCTCTTGCCTTCTGTTATATTTAGAAGTCTGATTTCTCTTTCAGAATATACTGTAAAAGAAATAAGGCTTTCTTTCTTAAAAGAAAAGGCTCCTTTTATGTTTTCTATTCTGAGAATTCAGTGGTTACTTGTGGAGTGCTTCCAGTCTCAGGTTTCTAAGTTTGTTCCTTTTGGGGAGTGATGACATTTTGCATGTTTTCTCACTTTATACCTTTATTGCCAAATATTTAAAGAATCTGGCAGGTTGGGAGACCACTAAATGGCACCAGAAAGATGACCTGGGTCTTATCTGCGGACAGGTGATGGGCATGGAGGAGGTTGAGATCTGAGGATCTGTGCTAGAATGACACTGATGGGGAGGATTTGGAGTTTCAGTGACTTTCAGAGAGGAATGAAAAAAAATTAGATGCAAATACTATTTACAACAGCGGCTTTCTTATTTTATGCCTTTATTGCCAAATATTTAAAGGATCTGGAAGATTGGGAGACCATTAAATGGCACCAGAAAGATGACCCATGTCTTACTTGGGAATAGGTTATAGGAATGGAGGGAGAAGGCAATGGCACCCCACTCCAGTCCTCTTGCCTGGAAAATCCCATGGACGGAGGAGCCTGGTGGGCTGCGGTCCATGGGGTTGCTAGGAGTCGGACTCGACTGAGCGACTTCACTTTCACTTTTCCCTTTCATGCATTGGAGAAGGAAATGGCAGTCCACTGCAGTGTTCTTGCCTGGAGAATCCCGGGGACGGCGGAGCCTGGTGGGCTGCCGTCTATGGGGTCACACAGAGGCGGACACAATGGATGCACTTAGCAGCAGTTGCAGCAGCAATGGGGATGGAGGAGGTTGATATATGAGAATCTGTGCTAGAATGACACTGATGGGAAGGATTTGGAGTTTCAACGACTTTCAGAGGGGAATGAAAAAAAATTAGATATAAATACTATTTACAAGAGGGGCTTTCCTGGTGACTCAGACGGTAAAGAATCTGCCTGCAATGCAGGAGACCCGGGTTCAATCCCTGGGTTGGGAAGATCCCCTAGAGAAGGAAATGGCAACCCACTCCAGTATTCTTGCCTGGAGAATTCCGTGGACAGAGGAGCCTGGCAGGCTATAGTTCATGGATTGCAAAGAGTCGGACATGACTGAGTGACTATCCTACTATTTATAATTACTCCAAGTCTAATAAGAAAATAGAAAGGCTCAAATATAACTTAATGCCTCTTTGAACATGTCTAATTGTTCCACGTATCATGCCAAACGGTTTGAATTTAGCAACTGATATAGTATTAAGCTCAGTCAATCCTGTTGATACATCACAACCAATGAGTATTTTTTGCAATAGTCTGAAAATCCTGGTTAATGGTTTCATAGTGTTAATGTGCCACCTAGTGGTTCAGATTGCACATTCTAATTGCATATGATTTAGGTTTTTCAGTTATAAATGTGGATATCCATTTTCTTTGATAAGAATGACCCTTAATTGAAAGTATCTGCCAGATTCCAACTGTGATAAACTCACTAATTTGTGATATTCATATTGTTGTTTTTGCTCAAACATTGATATGTTTTTTGTATTCATGAATTCATTGTAAAGGGGTTGACTGCAGTCATTATCAGTGTAATGTCCCCAGTGATCTTTTATATATTTTAAAGGTTTTTAGTTGCTTGGGAAGTAAATAGTTGATTTTTAATTTTACTTGGGTTCTCTGCGATGAGCATTGGTATGTCTCATGTTGCTTTGGTGCTCTTTTCAGAAGGAGAAACTAACTGAAAACTTGCTGACATGATTTCTAGGATGACAGTGAGATTAATTAAAGGGCGAGACATAGTAGGACACATTTGATAGTGGAATTGATTTGCTGACTTTTACCATTAAAAAGTCTGCTATTGCCTATATATGGTATGTTTATTTCTAGTAAACATTACAGCCTCCCACTTAAGGTAAAGCTCCTAAATTTTCTCATGTATGGTCAGTGAAAATACCAACAATAAATAGGTGCTAGTTGTGAAATGTTGCCTATGTGCCAGGCATTGTGTCAGGCATTAGTAAATATCTCCAGTTCCCACAAAAGCCCAGATTAATATTATTATTTCCATTTTGAAGAAGAGGAAATAGGCTAGGGGATATAAGTTAATTCCCCTTGATCTCCACAGCCAAGACGTCCCTGTGCCTGTAGGCCCTCTAGCAAGGTCTAGATCATAGACCTGAAGCCCCCTCTTCTATTTCTGTAGAATTATGTTTCCCTGACTCATGGGAAAGATGGGGTCAGTGGATATCTGCTTTACTTAAAAGACTCAGTAACATTTGAGCACATCTTTTTCAGTAGACAATTATATATAGATTGTAAAATTATAATTAAATTATAAATTTTAATTATAATTATAAAATAAAGCTAAAATTAAATTAAAATTATATATATATATAATTGTCTTCTGGGGAAAATACATATAAAATTTAAAATCATAAAGCAAATAAAGGTGTCACATTCCCATGATAAATCCCTCTTCCTAGAACATGACAATTTGTTTAAAGTTACCATTAGAGAACAGAGGGCCCTGCCCAGTGGGTCTCACATAAGTCACAGAAGATTAATGTAGGTTAGCATCTCCCAAGTCACACATTTCTCTTCTCCCAGCTTGCCCATGGAGATTGGATGAGGA
Source organism: Okapia johnstoni (assembly GCA_024291935.2). Classification (NCBI taxonomy): domain Eukaryota; kingdom Metazoa; phylum Chordata; class Mammalia; order Artiodactyla; family Giraffidae; genus Okapia; species Okapia johnstoni. Next base: position 12,006,670 of record CM044322.1, on the reverse strand, counting down.
AATGGGAAAACCCTACTGTGTACACATCTCCAAGGCCAAGTGGGCCACACCAGCTCTGGGTGGGAGGAGCTATGATGTTGTAAACTTATAAGACTTGCCTTATTTATAGATAGATAGATGATAACTGATAGATGGATGATAGGTAGATAGATAGAGATATGTATATCTTGCCCAAACAACTGTTCCAGTAAGTTCTGAATAACACTAATTATACATCTTTTGCCTCTATTTGCAGGTAATAAAGAATGCTATAGTTGAAAGCATCGAATATAGAAGGCAGAATCCGTCTCGTTGCTCTGTTTCCCTCAGTAGTGTTGAGGCAAGAAGATTCTTCAACAAGGAGTTTCTAAGCAAACCCACAGCATAGTTTGTGTACTGGAAAGGGTAGCAATTTCTGATGCGGAGGCAGTTTGAAATTCCACGACAACTGGATTTAAAAGCCCAGGACAGGTATTAGCACTGATCTTAAGAGACTGGTTGATACTCAAAGTTGCAGTTACTTAGCTGCATGAGAACAATATTTGTAAAACTTTGCTAGATTGACAGATGATGTCGATTTTGTAAAAATCTAACTCAGCTACATTTTCTATCAGTGTGAATTTCCTGATGCAAATGTAGGGACATATACTGTATTTTTTAGACATTCCTCACCAACTATCTTTGTGTCCTCTTTTTTAAAAGGTGGTTCCTTTTTTAGAATATTTAACGGTTCAATCTTTAAAAGTAAGACTTTGTATTGTATGTGAGTGTAATTCACTGACTGGATTTATTCATGCCATGAGACAACACTATTTTTTATTTATATATGCGTATATGAAATAAATACATCTGTATACAAATGAGCAAGAGGTGACTGAATTTTTGTTTGTTATCTGTAATGGGCTATTGCGCTGTGGCTATGACAGATGCTCAGATTCATGGCTTGCAGACACAAAAATTGTTAAGCCTAAAGTCAAATGTGAAACATTTTAAATCATGGTGATTTTTCTTAGAAGAGAAAGTATGTATTTTTTGAACAAATGGTGTATATTTATTCAGAATATAGAAAAAAAAAGATAACCCCTTCTAGCTTACTTTGCTGATACTATCCTATTTGTGTGACAGACAGCAGTTGACCTCAGAGAAAAATCCAGAAGAGTGACAAGTGCTGTATCTGTAAGATTCGTCTTAGGGACAGTCTGTATTGCATGACTGTGATTTGTTACTATTGAACTCTACGGTTCAGAGTTAGTATTCCAAATTGAAGGGCTTCCTCACTTTTCTTGCTCTGAGTCTACCATTCTCTAATCTCTCTGCTCATGTGTCTTTTTTCCTCTCACCTTTCATTCACATTTCTACCTGTGAGGGAAGGCAAGACAGGAAGGGAACCCCTGAAAGTTCATTCATTGGTTGATCCATGCACATGGCAAGTGATTGCCCTCTACAGGCCATCAGGCATGTTGCAGGGTCTGGGGACACAGCATTGGACAACAATGACAAAAGTGCCTACCTTCAAGGACCTTGGGCTTCCCTGGTGGCTCAGGTGGCAAAGAGTCTGCCTGCAATGCAAGAGACCCAGCTTCAATCACTTTCACACTTTCACACTTTTAATGACCTTACATTCTAATGAAGGTGACCAACAATAAACTGTACAAATAAGTTTCTAGAATGTTAGCCCTAGAAAAGATCACAACGAGATGGTTGTTGATGCTGTTTAGTCGCTAAGTTGTGTCCAACTTTTTTGCAACCTCATTGACGGTAGCCCGCCAGCCTCCTCTGTCCATGGGAATTCCCAGGCAAGAATACTGGAGCTGAGTGGGCAGGACCTGTGGATTTTTAAGGGAAGAACACACCCAGCAGAGGGGATAGCAAATGCATATGCTCTCAGGTAGAGCACCAAGCATGTTCCAGGAATAGGAAAGAGACCAATGTGCCCAGAACAGAGTGGGAAATGTAAAAAATTAATTTTCACTTATTTTTTTTTCAAGATGTGGCAATACTGTTTATGTTTGTCTTTCAAAATACCCCTAGGAAATAACAAGACCAGAGAGCTTCCCTTGTAGCTCAGTCGATAAAGAATCTTCCTGCAATGCAGGAGACCTGGGTTCAACTCCTGGGTCAGGAAGATTCCCTGGAGAAGGAAATGGCTACTTACTCGAGTATTCTTGCCTGGAGAATCTCATGAACAGAGGAGCCTGGTGGGCTACAGTCCATGGGGTCGCAAGAATTGGACATGACTTAGTGACTAAACCACCACCAGAGAGGTTAAGAGATTTGTCCAAGGTTACTAATGTCTGAGCTGGTGTCCCATGCCCTTGATGGCATTTATATCATAACTGATGGTGCTTCCAAGAAATTAATTATATGGAAACTTAAAAACTAGTGATTATAAAACTGGAATGATCTAGGATCCTTGCTTTCTTTTCGTTCACAGGCTTTCAGTTTCTTAAATGTCATTACAGAGGCTCCTTAACTAGTTCAATGTTAACAACTTGTTCATTTATAAATTTGCTAGAGTTCTGATTTTATAAAAACACATTTTGATGGCAAATTAAATCTATAAATGTGTTTTTTCATCCTATCTCTGACTCAATGAATGACTGATAAGTGAGATGTCCTCTTAGTCTTCCTGCAAACTGTCCACATGCACCAGTAATTTTGGCTTAGTTCTTTGCTTTTTGACATAAGTATTTGCTTGTTGTTCATGTTCTTGACCGGGACCCTGCTTTACTTCACCCAGTACAGGCTGACAAATTTCAGGTAACTTTTTCTTGTTCAGTAATAAAAACACTAAGATAGAATTTAGTGTGTGTGCATGTATGTGTGTGTGTGTGTATACCTAGACACATATTTCATTTCTCTGAAAGAGAAAATTTTAGACACAAGTGCTATATTCTGATTGAAAACCTACATAAAAATTTTGGCGATCATTCCTCTTTCTTTTCTTCTCCTCTTCCTCTCCTCTTAATTCTTAGACTATTTCATCCTAAAGCCGTCAGGTGGGGCAGAGACAGGTAGGCAGAGATGGTGATGGTCATGGAGCCACCATGAATCAAAGTAGGACATCAGAATAAGAACACTGTCAGAAGGCATCCAGGTAGAGGAAGAGCACTGATGATGTAAACGGGTTACAGGCATGGAGATTAATTAAATGTATTCAATGTAACGGAAGCCAGGTTTCTCATCTCAGAGGAAGAATGAAATTCACAACAAATATGAAAATGAAAACCAGAATGTATTCGGTAGTGTTAGGTTGAAATGGAAAGTATCAGCATCCTTATCTTTATCTACTTAATGCTGACAGATCTCCTCCGGACTCCTTGGGATCATCTGCAGGAAAATTCTCTGAGTAACACTGACTTTCTCATGGTTCACTGACGGTTTTTATTTAAAGGGTTACAGTGGCAAATATTGTGCTGGATATGCTATTGCAATCCTGTTGATATTGTTGAGGCAGTGTACTTACATCTGACCATGTTGACCCAACAGGATGAATTATATACTCTTACATGAGTTTGTACTTTAACCAAGGGAAAATTGCCAATATTTACACTGACAGTGGACATATTTTGAAGTAGTTCATGATTTTGGAATGTTGTGGAAGTAACATGTCTTCCTTACTTCCAGCAGAAATAAAATTTAAAATGGCCCTCATGGCCAGGAATTATTGAATACGACACTGTTACCTGCCATTTTAGCTCTTGGTAAGATTCTGGGGCATTCTACACTTGACTTTCTGGAAGCTAGAGGAAACCACCTTGCTAACCTTTCTACAGGATTGCTGCCTTTCAAGGAATCATCAGCCGCCAGATCTCTGTCACGGTCTGAAGGGATATGCCCTCAAATGATAACTTGAGAAAAATTAGCTAGAAAAACCCAGCTATTGATCTCAAAAAGGAAAAATGAGATCGGAAATTCAAAAAATGCTGGTTTGAAAAAAAAGAAAGAGAAAAATACTGGTTCAGATCATATAATAACCTACCCCTACTGGGGTGCTAAAACCCACCCCTCCCCCACTGTAAACGCATTAAAACTTTGATGTATTGACACAATGAGAGGGCTCCTGAATCAGTGCTGGGGGCGGGGAACGTTAACAAGGCCAACGATGCGCCTGCCTCAGGCGTTCCACCTGTCTGAGACACAACCCGAGGAAGCCTGATCATATTGCTTCCTACATTTCAAACTGCCTAATGGACCATCCAAACTGGCAATTGGATCTCATACAACTTCCTCATTCAATGGGCATAATTTGTGTTAGTCATGGTCTGTATGTTTTCGTGGGCTTCTCAGGTGGCTCAGTGATAAAGAATCCATCTGCCAATGCAGGAGACCCAGGCTTGATCCTTGGGTTGGGAAGATCCTCTGGAGGCGGCAATGGCAACCCACTCCGGTATTCTTGCCTGGAGACTCCCCTGGACAGAGGAGCATGGCAGGTTACAGTCCACAGAGTCACACAGAGTTGGACATGATTGAAGTGACTTAGCACACATGCATGCATGCGTAGACCATTCATAAAAATGCCATGAGCTAAGGATTAAGATGAAAACAATTCTGTGACCTTGAGTCCTTTATGGGAACAAAACAAAACAGAAATAAAAGCAAAAACACAGTAATGCTTTGCAAGCCCAATGATCCAAGAGCCTTACTTTATATACCCATTAATAAATGAGAAAATGGAGTTTAGCTCCTGTGGTGGAAAGTAATCCTCCTCAAACCTGTAATTTGCTCCCATTCATTTCCCTGATGAATTGCAAGCAGATGTGATGTAAGTTATTGCTGAATCAAGATGAGAAATACGATTTTCTTGTGTGGAATTCCTGAGATCTAGGAGTCATTACGCTGGCATTAAGTAGCCTATGCTGACTAATACGTTACATTATGAAAACCCTCACATCTTCCAAATTCCAGACTTACAAAATCGATATGATTCATATCACATAAAGGATTCATAGCTTTACCAAGAGAGTTAATGATGAAACAAGTCTCTTAATGCATCAAGAAAATGGAGCATTCAAACTGAATTGTCCTGATATGAGTCAGATTTTTGCACGATGCCCTTGGGGTAAATTTCTTACTCTGTTATGTTTTTGTTTGCTCTATAAAAGGGGGAATAAGATTAAATGCTTTTATATTCTCATAAGATGACTATGAGTATCAAATGATAAAGGGTGTATAAAAACTTTAATTAATCTCCAAAATGTACAAGCAACACATGCAGCTCAATACCAGAAAAAAGAACAACCCAATCAAAGAGTGGGCAAAAGACCTAAACAGACACTTCTCCAAAGAAGACATACAGATGGCTAATAAACACATGAAAAGATGCTCAGCAAAACTCATTATTAGAGAAATGCAAATCAAAACCACAATGAGGTATCATCTCACACCGGTCATATCGAAAAGTCTACAAGTAATAAATGCTGGAGAGGGTGTGGAGAAAAGAGAACCCTCTTACACTGTCGGTGGGAATGCAAACCGGTACAGCCGCTATGGAGAACAGTGTGGAGATTCCTTTAAAAACTGGGAATAGAACTGCCATATGACCCAGCAATCCCACTGCTGGGCATACACCCCGAGGAAACCAGAACTGAAAGAGACACGTGTACCCCAACATTCATTGCAGCACTACTTACAATAGCTAGGACATGGAAGCAACCTAGATGTCCATCAGCAGATGAATAGATAAGGAAGTTGTGGTACATTTACACAATGGAATATTACTCAGCTATAAAAAAGAACACATTTGAGTCAGTTCTAATGAGGTGGATGACCTGGAGCCTATTATACAGAGTGAAGTAAGTCGGAAAGAGAAGGACAAATACTGCACATTAACGCATATATATGGAATTTAGAAAAATGGTTCCGACGGTCCTACATTCATGGCAGCAAGGGAGACACAGATATAAAGATCTGGACTCATTGGAGAAGGCAACAGTGGATGATTTGAAAGAACAGCACTGAAACGTGTACATTACCATATGTAAAACAGATGACCAGTGCAATTTTGATGCATGAAGCAGAGCACCCAAAGCTGGTGCTCTGGGACGACCCAGAGGGATAGGGTAGGGAGGGAGGTGGGAGGGGGGTTCCGGATGGAGAGGGCACATGTATGCCTGTTGCTGATTCATGTTGATGTATGGCAAAAACCATCACAATATTGTAAAGCAATTATACTCCAATTGCTGCTGCTGCTAAGTCGCTTCAGTCGTATCTGACTGTGTGCGACCCCATAGATGGCAGCCACAAGGCTACCCCATCCCTGGGATTCTTCAGGCAAGAACACTGGAGTGGGTTGCCATCTCCTTCTCCAATGCGTGAAAGTGAAAAGTGAAAGTGAAGTCGCTCAGTCGTGTTGGACTCTTAGCAACCCCATGGACTGCAGCCTACCAGGCTCCTCCGTCCATGGGGCTTTCCAGGCAAGAGTACTGGAGTGGGGTGCCATTGTCTTCTCCGATACTCTAATTAAAATTAGTTAGTTAAGAATTGACAACAACAAAACTTTAACAAATACAAGGTCTTTTTGATGACTATTTTTTTTTCTTTACAGAAGATATTTCCTCAAGAATTAAGAGACCAGATATAAGACTTAATTGTTATCACCACAATAGCTGAAAATAAATAAGAAATTATTAAATATTAATGAATAACAAGATATTTAATCAGTATATTAAACTCATAAGAAACACTGAGGAATATATTTGCATGTAAATGAATCACTTCATGGCAAATAGATGGGGAAACAATGGAAACAGTGACAGACTTTATTTTGGGGGGCACCAAAATCACTGCAGATGGTGACTGCAACCATGAAATTAAAAGACGTTTGCTCCTTGGAAGAAAAGCTATGACCAGCCTAGACAGCATATTAAAAACCAGAGACATTGCCAACAAAGCTCCGTCTAGTCAAAGCTATGGTTTTTCCAGTAGTCGTGTATGGATGTGAGAGTTGGATTTATAAAGAAAGCTGAGCATCGAAGAATTGATGCTTTTGAACTGTGGTGTTGGAGAAGACTCTTGAGAGTCCGTTGGACTGCAAGGAGATCCAATCAGTCCATCCTAAAGGAAATCAGTCCTGAATATTCATTGGAAGGGCTGATGCTGAAGCTGAAAGACTGAAGGCAGGAGGAGAAGGGGACGACAGAGGATGAGATGGTTGGATGGCATCACCCACTCGATGGATATGAGTTTGAGCAAGCTCCGGGGGTTGGTGATGGACAGGGAGGCCTGGCCTGCTGCAGTCCATGGGGTCGCAAAGTCAGGCAAGACTCAGCGACTGAACTGAGTGACATTCTCAGTTTGACCACTAGATGGAAGCATTCTTCCAAAATTGTTCTACATTAGCGCGTCTTCATACTGGAAAGAATCCGCCTGCAATGCGGGAAACCGGGGTTGGATCCCTGGATAGGGAAGATCCCCTGGAGGAGGGCATGGCAACCCCGTCCAGTATTGCCTGGAGAACCCCATGGACAGAGGAGCCTGATGGGCCACAGTCCATGGAGTTGCAAAGAGTCCGATGCGGTTGAGTGACTAATACTGGCACATCAATAGGTCTGTTAATGCAAATGTAGTTACATTTCTCTAATGAGAAATAGAACTTCAGAACACATCCTGCACTTAGAAAACATATATAATATTATGTAATTGGATTACAATAGTGTAACATATTTTTAAAAAATTATTCTACCATCTTTTTGTTCATTTTGTTTGCTACGTAAATAATAATAAAGATACCCAGGAATAAAATAGAGTAATGGGAAAGACATAATGAAAACGTACGAGTGAATGATCTACCCAACACACTGGAGAATCACTTTCCCATTTTTAACACACTCTGAACCATGCCTTTATACATATTGTCCCCGGGCCTGAAATTTCTGCAAAATTCTAGCTTTTCCAGGTGCTAATTGCTCTCAACTTTTTTCCTGCCCTTCGTCCTAAGAGCAAAAAAGACCCATTTCTCCTCTATGGTTCTTTCCTTCACCTGCACTCCCCGTGTTTATCTGCACTATAGCACTCCCCTACAGATGACTGTCCTTTAGACGGCTAGTGGCCAGATAACAACAGAGTTGTAAAACCCCAGAATTTCTTACATTGTTTTGTGAATGTGGAAATGCTCTTTAAAGCTGTTATGTTAATTTTATCACAATGTTGTAATGTTAAAGGATGCAGATAACCTTATTTCAGAACTTGCTTGAACTCATTTCATGACTTATAACTAATGGTATGAATAAAAACAGATAACCATGAGTTACGGAATTTGAACAGGTCTGAACCACATATAGGAAATATACCCCTTGACTCCTTGGCAATACTTTCAAGGATCTTTTATGAAATTAATGCTGTCACCTGCTGCTCAGGGAGATGGTCTTCTAGCCAATTTTAAAGAGCAAACATCTAAATTTATTACCATGTTAGGTCCTGTGAGATGTGAGTTATCTTAATCTCCTTTGTGTACAATGTTTGGATTTTTTGAAGGCTTATCTAACATCAGAGTTACTCTCACATTATCTTTAAAGCTCACCTTCTATAACTCCAGATCTGTTTTACTACATGTAATACAAATGCCAGCATCTGCTGGATCATTGAAAAAGCAAGAGTTCCAGAAAAACATCTATTTCTGCTTTATTGACTATGCCAAAGCCTTTGACTGTGTGGATCACAATAAACTGTGGAAAATTCTGAAAGAGATGGGAATACCAGACCATCCGACCTGCCTCTTGAGAAACCTGTATGCAGGTCAGGAAGCAACAGTTAGAACTGGGCATGGAACAACAGACTGGTTCCAAATAGGAAAAGGAGTCCGTCAAGGCTGTATATTGTCACCCTGCTTATTTAACTTACATGCAGAGTACATCATGAGAAATGCTGGGCTGGAAGAAACACAAGCTGGAATCAAGATTGCCGATTGCCGGGAGAAATATCAATAACCTCAGATATGCAGATGACACCACCCTTACGGCAGAAAGTGAAGAAGAATTAAAGGGACTCTTGATGAAAGTGAAAGAAGAGAGAGAAAAAGTTGGCTTAAAGCTCAACGTTCAGAAAACTAAGATCATGGCATTTGGTCCCATCACTTCATGGGAAATAGATGGGGAAACAGTGAAAACAGTGGCTGGCTTTATTTTCTGGGCTCCAAAATCACTGCAGATGGTGATTGCAGCCACAAAATTAAAAGACACTTACTCTTCAGAAGGAAAGTTATGACCAAACTAGACAGCATAATAAAAAGCAGAGACATTACTTTGTCAACAAAGGTCCATCTAGTCAAGGCTATGGTTTTTCCAGTGGTCATGTATGGATGTGAGAGTTGGACTATAAAGAAAGCTGAATGCTAAAGAATTGATGCTTTTGAACTGTGGTGTTGGAGAAGACTCTTGAGAGTTCCTTGGACTACAAGGAGATCCAACCAGTCCATCCTAAAGGAGATCAGTCCTGGGTGTTCATTGGAAGGGCTGATGTTGAAGCTGAAACTCCAATACTCTGGCCACCTGATGTGAAGAGCTGACTCACTGGAAAAGATCCTGATGCTGGGAAAGATTGAGGGCAGGAGGAGAAGGGGATGACAGAGGATGGGATGGCTGGATGGCATCATCGACTCGATGGACATGGGTTTGGGTGGACTCAGGGAGTTGGTGATGGACAGGGAGGCCTGGTGTACTGCGGTTCATGGGGTCACAAAGAGTCGGACATGACTGACTGAACTGAACTGAATACATATGTTGTACTTAGTGAAGACTCTTTACTAAGCCAATAACATTGCATCCCTAAATGATAGGATAGCAGTAAGAATTTGATGATTATGCATTTTTCAGACTGGTATAAAAATCCTAATTTTGAATGAGTAATTTAAAATGGACATTTTAGCTTAGGTTACAGCTATCGGTTAATTGCATTTTGAAAAACAATGATTAAACTTCACCATATTATTGAATCATTTTTATATTGCGGTGGTAGAAAGAAAATAATAAAACAGTTAACATGTATAGTACTTCACAGTCTGTACATACTATTTCATTTTATTGATAGGAGAGTCTCTAAAGACAAGCAAGGGGAGTAGGATTAATTTCTTTACAAAATAAAGAACTAGAAACTCATGGATTTAACTGACCTGCTTACCACTATACAACTAATCAGACAGATATTAGCTTGCAGTCCTGGTCTCCTGACCTCTGACCCCACGTGTTCTTATAATCATCCAAATGTACTGACTGCAAGCCAGAAACCCCAGTCTGATTTCTGTCACTTAAGTGCTATATAAAATTAGTGTCTATATAGTTTGAATTTTATTCTCCTTGCTTGAAAAAAAAAATGAATATTACTATCTGTCTCTTATGTTTGACAAGAATTACTGTAAAGTCCCTCAAACCTGATAAGTCCTGTTTGAGGTACTAATGTGATTTCTTAAAAATATGTGCAGTAATTGATCCTGTAGGCCTGTGAAGCCAAGATCATTGGTTATTGCAGTGGTGATGGGGTGAGGTGGAGGATATCTTTTAGGTTATACAGGCATTTGCTTACATCATAGATTATTGAAAGCATAGAACTTGAAATCAGATAAAAGTAAAATTTAGTACAGCTCATCCATTTATCAGTAGTGTGACTTTTGACCTTTGATTAATAATAACAAATTACCATATGTGTCTATTTTAAGAGAATCTTTAAGATAAACAACTGACGGATTTAAATTTTTTATTTTAATGTGCAGTTAAGGAAGAAACTTTAATAGCAACAGAGTAATTCTATTTTAGTTTCAAAAAATTTTTTGGTCAAGTTTATATGAAATTAGGTACTATAACCACACTGGGGCACTCTTTACTTACTTATGACTTTTCAATTCACATTTTGTCAATAAATTGTGCTGGTCAATGCAGTGTCATATTATTCCTGGGGAATTCATTGTGTTTTCTTACATATTCTTAAGTATTATAATCATTTATTACAAGGTTTCATAAAGATTAATACAGTAATCCCAGACAATTGAAAAGCAAGAAAAATTTACTATCTTAACATTGTAGCATCAAATTCACAAAACACTGTAGCTTCTTGGTTTTGATTGTGTAATAGTGTGTGTGTGCACCCACACAAAGCAACTTAGTAATGAAAGAACAAACTCAGTGACATTCCAACAAACTACTTAACACTTCCTACAAAACCTAGCATATCAAACAGAAGACTTAGTTCCCAGGTGACTTCATTCCCAGAGGTGTGTTGCCATAATGTGCTATAACCTGAGATGTTGCAAGTGTGACTTGTCAGGAAGAGAAACAAAGTGATAGCCTTAGCTGAGAGGAGATAAACCCAAGCAACAAATATTAACTGAGGACCTTATTATAGTTAAACCATTGGAATCCATTAAATCCCGATGTGACCCACATGTCCCCAACAATAAGATGTTCAAAATTTTTTCCCACCAGAGACTCTCCATGAATTATCTGGAAGAAGAATAGGCAGTGGTACTGGGAATAATCTAGAACAATCTGGACAGGAAGATATATGGGCTTGCTAGAGAGGGAAGCAGCTAGAAGAATGACTTCCTTTGGAAATCTAACCAAGAGATACCCCAGTGGGGTAGAAAAGGTCAGTTCAGTTCAGTTCAGTTCAGTCGCTCAGTCGTGTCTGACTCTTTGCGACCCCATGAATTGCAGCACGCCAGGCCTCTCTGTCCATCACCAACTCCCGGAGTCTACCCAAACCCATGTCCATCAAGTCGGTGATGCCATCCAACCATCTCATCCTCTGTCGTCCCCTTTTCCTCCCGCCCCCAATCCTACCCAGCATTAGGGTCTTTTCCAATGAGTCAACCCTTCGCATGAGGTGGCCAAAGTATTGGAGTTTCAGCTTCAACATCAGACCTTCCAATGAACACCCAGGACTGATCTCTTTTAGGATGGATTGATTGGATCTCCTTGCAGTCCAAGGGACTCTCAAGAGTCTTCTCCAACACCACAGTTCAAAAGCATCAATTCGGCGGCGCTCAGCTTTCTTCACCGTCCAACTCTCACATCCATACATGACTACTGGAAAAACCATAGCCTTGACTAGACGGGCTTTTGTTGGCAAAGTAATGTCTCTGCTTTTAAATATGCTATCTAGGTTGGCCATAACCTTCCTTCCAAGGAGTAAGCGTCTCTTAATTTCATGGCTGCAATCACCATCTGCAGTGATTCTGGAGCCCACAAAAATAAAGTCAGCCACTGTTTCCACTGTTTCCCCATCTATTTCCCATGAAGTGATGGGACCAGATGCCATGATCTTAGTTTTCTGAATGTCGAGCTTTAAGCCAACTTTTTCACTCTCCTCTTTCACTTTCATCAAGAGGCTCTTTAGTTCTTCACTTTCTGCCATAAGGGTGGTGTCATCTGCATATCTGAGGTTACTGATATTTCTCCTAGCAATCTTGATTCCAGCTTGTGTTTCTTCCAGCCCAGCGTTTCTCATGATGTACTCTGCATATAAGTTAAATAAGCAGGGGGACAATATACAGCCTTGATGTACTCCTTTTCCTATTTGGAACCAGTCTGTTGTTCCATGTCCAGTTCTAACTGTTGCTTCCTGACCTGCATACAGGTTTCTCAAGAGACAGGTCAGATGGTCTGGTATTCCCATCTCTTTCAGAATTTTCCACAGTTTATTGTGATCCACACAGTCAAAGGCTTTGGCATAGTCAATAAAGCAAAAATAGATGTTTTTCTGGAACTCCCTTGCCTTTTCGATGATCCAGCGGATATTGGCAATTTGATCTCTGGTTCCTCTGCCTTTTCTAAAACCAGCTTGAACATCTGGAATTTCACGGTTCATGTATTGCTGAAGCCTGGCTTGGAGAATTTTGAGCATTACTTTACTAGCGTGCGAGATGAGTGCAGTCTGTCCCAATTAGCTTTGTCAGTCACCCAAGAGATACTTCTCCGATGGCTTCTATTGCATTTGGAACAATACCTGATGGCTAAAAGCCATCGCATGGCTGGGCTACTTTTTTAATCTCATTTCCTATGATTTTTTTTTTCTCCTGTAAATGTTCTCTTTCAGCCACGCAGTCTGGAAGCTTACCAGGTCCTCTCTCATATCAGGACCTTTGCTCGTTCTTTTCTTTGACTGGATTTTTTCTCACTGATATACTTGCTTAGTTAGTCTTCCCCACTTGAGGATACCATCACAGTGTGTAAAGTAGCAACTGTGGGCTACTGCCTGCTCCTCTTAGACTATTTTTCTCCATAGAACTCATCACCATTTGACATAATGGACTATATAGTGTGGACTTCTCAAGTGGCTCAGTGGTGAAGAATCTGCCTGCCAGTGCAGGAGAAGCCGGAGACGTGGGTTTGATCCCTGGATTGGGAAGATCCCTTAGAGGAGGAAATGGCAACCTACTCCAGTATTCATGCCAGGATAATCCCATAGACAAAGGTTCCTCGTGGGACTACAGTCTATGGGGTCGCAAAGAGTTGGACATGACTGAGCTTGCCTGCAGACACAGACGATATAGTGTAGACACTATGTATTTGGTTGGTTTTCAGTACATTCCAAGATGTCAGTTTGCCTTGTCCACTTTCGTAACCTCAGTGACCAGAATAGTAACTATTTATTGATGGAATTGTTGTGATTATTTTGCTAAAAGTGTGGACAGTTATTTTTCTTCACATTGCCATTGAAGGACCATGATGTATTCACCTGAATAAGTTTTGCACACAGACCATATATGCTAGACACAGTAGTGGGTATACAACAGCAGTGATCAAGACTATGTCCCTCCAAGGACTTTGGGCAAGTAAAGAGTTAATTACAGCACAGAGTAATAAGAGGATTCATTTCCAAGGTGCAATAGGTGAACATAATATGGGCACCCAGCCCAGGTCTAAAAAGTCAGAATACATATCCAAGAGGAGATGGCATCAAAGGGGGGCGTGAAGGACAAGTAAAAGTTAGCCAAACAAAGAGAAGAGGGAAAAATATTACAAATGTGCAAAAGGCAAGTTGTGCCAAATGGAAATCACATGAAAAAATATGTCTTAAAATTATCTTTTATTTTTCCTACTAACCAAGGGTCTTGAGTTGCAAATAACTTAAACTAACCAAGGATCTTGAGTTGCAAATAACTTAACAGACTCCCACCATGCATTTGAGTGGAATGTCTTCTAAATTTCCTGTTGCTTAAAAAGTCACTTCCTGACCTAGGAGGAAAGTAAAGTGTTGTGAACAACAGACCTGGATTTGAAATCTTGTTTACTTAACAGTTGAGTGTTTGAGCCAAGTGTTCTAAGCCTGAATTTCCAATTGTAAAACAAGAATGCTATTACCCACTGCATTAGGTGGCTGTGAGCATTCACGTGTTCAAGCCAAATATCCTGCTGGAGGCCAGGAACAAATTTAGAACTGAAGTTGCAGTTGCAAAAATGGGTAAGAATACTGCCCTCTTGGAGTTATACCCAACTTAAGTGTCTATGCGGGCTAGGGGCAGAAGCAGACATTTAACAAATAAATTTAAACAGAAGCAAGTGACATAGAAACACGAATATGAGGACAAGATGAAATAGAGAAGTGGAGTCGGGGTTATTTTGGATCATGTGACCACGGATATTGTCTCAGAGGAAATATAATTTCACTGAAAACCTAAGGAGGAGAAAGAAGTGATTGCAGGAATTTGTGGGGGATGCAATTCTAAGCAGAATCAACAACCAGTATTAAGGCCTAGGGCTGAAATGACTTCAGGGTGTTTGAGGCAAAGAATGTAAGGTGTATATGGGATGGAGGCGATGGATGCCCCATGCAGCTCATACCTAGGATGAGACACCAGGTCAGGAGAGCAGGTGAGGATTAGATTAGGATCTTCCCACCAGGTCTATGGAGGCATAATTGACAAATAAAATTGTAATATATGTAAAGGGTACAATGGGATGATTTGATATACATTGGGAAATGATTGCAATCAAGTTAACTAACGCATCTTTCATTTCACATGCTAACTTTTTCATTTTTTTTGTTTGCTTGCTTTTTAAGAAATCATATCTCTTCCCACTCTATTTTTTTTAATGACTTTGTTTATTTATTTTTGGCTGTGCTGGGTCTTTGTCGCTGCACATAGGCTTTCTCTAGATGTGGCGAGCATGGGCTTCTCACTGTGGTGGTTTCTCTTGTTGCAGAGAAGGGATCTAGGGCATGGGCTTCATTAGTCTTGGCTCGCAGGCTCTAGAGTACAGGTTCAGTAGTTGCTGTCCAGGGGCTTAGCTGCCAGGGGGGATGTGGGATCTTCCCAGACCAGAGATCAAACTGTTGTCTCCTGCAATGGCAGGCAGATTCTTTACCGCTGAAGCCCTGTTTGCTTGTATTCGGTGAGAAACTTGCGATCTACCCTGTTAGCAAATTTCAAGTTCACTATAATAGCATCTAGTGACTATGCTGTACATTACATACTCAGAATATTCATAAGAATTAATATTCTTAATTACAGTGTCAATTCCATCTAAATATTTAGATGCCAGTAAGAGTTTATATTTCTTCTGCAAAAGATCTTTATTTGGTTTACTGACCAAAACATTAAGGGATTGCAATTAGTCATATTACTAGGAATTAAACAGTCATGTTTGTAGATTCACAGTCAATGATAAACACATCACAAGTTCAACATCGCTGACAGTGACACCATGACAACAGTGATTATAAGATGTCAATTTTGAAGATGTTAAAATTCGAAAAAGGTGCACTTTATCAATGATGAAATATGGAAAGTGAAAAGATAATCTAACTTTCGTAAACTGAACATTTCTTGAAAGTGAAGGTCGCTCAGTCGTGTCTGAATCTTTGCAACCCCATAGACTATACAGACCACGAAATTCTCCAGGCCAGAATACAGGAGTGGGTAGCATTTCCCTTTCTCTAGGAGATCTTCCCAACCCAGGGGTCGAACCCAGGTCTCTCACATTGCATGTGGATTCTTTACCAGCAGAGCCACAAGGGAAGCCCAAGAATGCTGGAGTGGGTAGCCTATCCCTTCTCCAGAGGATCTTCCCAGCCGAGGAATTGAACCCGGGTCTCCTGCATCACAGGTGGATTCTTTAACAACTGAACTATCAGGGATATAGGTATATAATTTACTTTTCTTAGAAAAATAAGTAGCTCCATATTACAAAGCTACCAAGAAGCAGAAATTCAAACTCAAACCAGGGATTCTGGCTCTTGAATCTTATATTTAAGTCTTTAAGCCATTTTTTGAGTTTATTTCTATAAATAGTGTGAGGGAAAGTTCTAATTTCTTTGATTTACATGAGGCTATCCTGGAGTCCCCACATCATTTGTTGAAGAGACTGTCTTTTTTCCATGGTATATTCGTGCCTCCTTTGCTAAAGATTAATTGACCATAGGCCTGTGGCTTTATTTCTGGGCTCTTTCTTCTGTTTCTCTCATCTATATGTTTGCTTTTGTCACATCAGCTTTCTTTGGTTAGCACTTGTATATATTTTTGTGTTAGAAATTTACTGAAAACTTTATCTTGGTGTTTCAGGTACATTTCTTTTAAATAGAGTTTATCTTGAGTTGTAAAAAGTCTAGTTTCACAATTATTTTTTTTTTCCTGGAGAAGTTAGTCTATTCAAAATGGTTATGTTTATTGAGGTCTTAGGTTTATTTCTTCCATTTTATTTAGTGCATTCTATTTGTTCCTTTCTGTGTTTTTAAAATTCCTTTTTCTCCAAATTTGTTCTTTCTGCTAATTTGAGAGTTACACTTTTACAATTTTATTCTTTTAATATTTTCTGATATAGTTAGCAAATCCTATAGTCAACTAATATTTTTCACCATCCTGTCAATCAATAAAAAAACTTAAAATTCTGTATTCCAAATTATGCTTCTCTCAATTCATGCCATTATTATCTAAAAATTTGTCCCACATATTAAACATTTTTTTTATTGTTTTATATAGCCTACTTGTTCAATTTACTCAAGTTTAGCAGTTCTTCTTTTGGCTCATAATATGAGTGGAATATTTGACTTTCTTCGATCATTCTTCATTCATCCTTTGAAGATTCTTAGTGGAGCATCTTTGTGGTAATCTTGTTCAGTTTTTATTTATCAATTTTTGGAAAACCTCTTCATTTCAGGCTTGATATTGGGAGATAGTTTCTTTGGATACAAATTTTTACATTGAAAGTTATTTTATCTTAGCATTTCAAATATTCTATCTATCTACAATAGTAGATCTTAAAAATTTCAACAAATACAAAAGAAACATAAGCTCACAGTTTGTAAACTCACTAAACACATGAGAAACAAGTCACCATAAGCAAGATTAGCAGAAATTCAAACTGAAAAATCAGACAAAAGTATTAAAATTCTTAGTTACAGGATATACTTGATATATTTAAAGAAAGAAAAAAGAGAATTTCAAGTATGGTGAAATTATAAGAGGCTATAAAAATTAACAAAGCAAATATCAAGCAAGTACTTTTATAAATAAATAATTGTTGGAAAAATTGAAAAAATTCGTTAAGCATGCTAAATTGAAGATTAGAAAAAACCAAGGAGAAAATTAGTGAACTGGAGGATAACCTTAAGATATTTGACAAAATCTATCATAGAGAGATACAAATAAAGCAAATCAAAGAGAGAGTGAGAGAAATAAAAAACAGAAGAAAAAGAGAATATTCTGAACATAAGAAAAGAATGAGTGGGGGAAGCAACATGGGAAGAAAGAATGGCGGAGATTTTTCTCAGAATTAAGAAAAAAAGCATCACAATTTAGATTCAAGAACCCAAATGAACTCAAGTAGAATAAGAAAAAAGAAACCTATATATAGATTTTCTGCAGTGAAATTGAGAACCTCAAAGACAAGCAAAAATATAAAAAGTACAAAGAAACTATAAAGCAGAAAAGAAATTTTGAGGGCTGCCAAGTACATTTATGCAAGATGTATACTCTACACTTGTGGTTTTTCTACGAATTGTTTCCTTGGGAATTGAACGATGCTTATTCTGATCAGGCTTCTGCTGCATCCCAGTGTCTGCAAAAAGTGGTGAATAACTTGACAGCTGACTTGTCGCTGGCAACAATAAAAATGATAGCTGGCGAGCTATTTGATAGCAACCTGGGGGGACTGTCAACCTGCATCTCCTCCAGACTAAACTTTTGACTTGCATTTTTTGGGCCACATTCATAAAATTTGTGTCACATGAATATCACCCAGCGGTTTATGACTTTTAAGGGAGACATTTCTCTTTTCAACTCCAGTCTACCCAGAGCCAAATCTGAGATCAGAAGTCATTTTCTTTGTGGCTGCAATTTACCTGGATCTTACGTCGACTGTGGAATATCTTTGGGTAACACCAGTTTCGTGTAGCTGTCTCATTTTAATTTCTGTCTAGGCATACCTCTATATTTTTGTGGTTATTGAGTTGCAGACTCTAGACTACCTGGGATTATCAGAAATCTTTTAAGTAAGTGGTTTATTTTTTATCCCTATGAGACGTCACTTCTTGTTAATTTTCATTAATTGTTCCCTTTTTGCCATAAACCACTACCGACTGGTCAGACGCTTTCCCTGTGGAGTATTTAAAACTCTATAAACTTGCCTCTGTCACCAGATATTCCTGCCTAGCTGTCCTTATTATATTATTTGTATGATCTCTCTAGTAATTTGTGACTCTTACTTGCTTCCCTGTGTTCTCCCAATTGATGACAAAGCCTTTAAGTACAGGAAGTGTTTTTTGTTGTCTTTTTTTTTTTAATTCATTTCTATGTCTCTAGGACATAGACAGTGTCTGGCTTATAATAATTTGGTGAATGAGTGACTGGATAATGAATGAACCCTGTTCTTTTCTGGTTCTATGCCTTTGCTCATACTGTCCCTGAGTTTGAGATATTCGTTTTCCTTGAATAGCTTCCGTGTTGATTATCAGATGCTGCTTCTCGCTCACAGCCTTATTTGAAAGGAATCTATTCTGTATTGCCATGGTAGTGAATTACTTTCACATGGTCCTTGTCCTTTTATGCTTTGTGTTATAGTGACTGTTTTATTTATTTCTATGTTCCCCACAGTACCTGACATAATGCTGTACTTCAGGTAGACGCTTAATAAATGCTGCTTGATTTAACAGAAAAATTGAGTCTAGA
Organism: Okapia johnstoni; assembly: GCA_024291935.2. Classification (NCBI taxonomy): domain Eukaryota; kingdom Metazoa; phylum Chordata; class Mammalia; order Artiodactyla; family Giraffidae; genus Okapia; species Okapia johnstoni. The sequence continues at coordinate 11,987,592 of CM044322.1, read as the reverse complement.
TAGCAGCTTATTTCAGGGTCAAATTTTAAACCACGTTATCCTGACCATTTATTTAGTCTCTTGTTCCAAATATCTTTCTCCCACCCCCAAATGTTTTCATATTGTTAGAAGCTCAAACTCTGGCATTAATATTATGAATATTAACAATGTGTAGTATTTACTGAGTGCCTATCTTTGCCAGGCACTGTTCCAAGTGTCCCACATGTATTAAGTAACATAGTCTTACCCCAAATGCAGTGGAGATTTATCACTTTTAAAAATACAAACCCTCTAGAAAGCTAAAGGAACTATGAGTATTCCAAAAATAATGGAGCAGAAAATCAGTTTTATATTTGGATTTGATGAATGACTTTAAGTAACAAACTCTCTGTATTTTGGTACCCAAATCTGTAAAATTAGAACACTCTATCCTAGCATTATGATACTTTTGTTCCCCCAGATAATATTTTTATAACCTGCTTGTTTATCTGAGAAATGAGGTTAACACTCAGAATATTCTTCTGAAAATTAAGGTAATGCATTTGAGAGATGCTAAAATGGTGCTTGACACACCATAAGTACCAAAATAAGTCTTGTCAGGTTTGATCTGATGCAATAATCTCTTCATTTCTGGAATCTAAATTCATCTTTCAATTTTTGTGGTCACCAAACAGATATTTCTTAAAATGTAAAAGTTGTTAAGAAGACTGTTCATTATCACCTTTCTCAGTGACAAGGTACTTCTCAACTGCTCTTTAAGGAGGAATTTTGAGCCATTAAAATTCTGTGAGTGGATTGTTTTGTTTACTCTTTTCTAGAGGTCTTGTGTTAGGGACACCAACTAAGCCAAAAAATTGAAGATAAATAAAAATTTTCAAAGAAATTATAACAACATGGCCTAAATCTGTACAATTACAGACCCCTCTGCACTAAACAGAGTATTTGAAAAACTGTGAAAGTTGTTTTGACTTCCCGCTTAAATTCAACCATTAATAGGATGGAGAGCTTAAAGCAAAATCAGTTTAGCAAAAACACCCAGAAGAATAATCTTTATCCTTTGGGTACTGGGCAGTGTACTAAGTTTAATGGAGCCCTGCAAAGAATTTAGTACCTGTGTTTCTGTTCGGTTGACTATGTCCCCTGGGACCTCCCCCTCCTGCCAAAATGTTTATCAACATAGTTTTTAAAGAATACATTCAGTATTTTCTTAAAAGAATTTCCAGAACTAATTGCTGGGAAAAGAAATCTGTTTCCATTTCTTACATGTGTTTCTGGCTTTGGAATAAGTGCTATCTATTCCCGTGGTTCCTTTTGATTCTAGTTTATGCCAAATGATTTTCGGAGTCTATTGCTTTTTCAGCCCATTGATTAAGGAAAAACAAGTAGAATCAGCACTGGCTCTAGGCTTAACTTTATCTCATTAATTATATATTTTATGCCTTATTTTTTTTGTCCCAAACAGAGTCTAGATAAAATTATGTCTGGTATAGAGGAGGCACTGAATAAGTATTTGTTAAATGAGTCAATAAAGGGTCATTTGTCAGTTGGAGATGTCATTTTCCCACCATCTCCTTTCTCATACCCATTCAGATTCCTGACATTAGGTCTATTGTTCTGTCCTGCTCTTGACCTCATCTCTCTCTTGCTTCTCATCATGGACTCTACTAAAAATTCCACATCCTGTATGACGTAACTCCATGACCTGTAATATCAATTAATAAATCAAATCCATTCTCCTTTATGATCTGCTATTGATTTTTTAGCTATCTGATCACTCCAAATGCACCTTTTCTGGTTAGTCCGTTGATAATAACTCTCTAAGACCACAACAAGCTGGTGGTGGGGGTGGGGGGTGATGTTGTTGGTGTATGGATGTTTTTATAGGTGTTTTTATACTTCCTCTCAAATCTCACCTATTTCACTTTCAAATAAGGCCACCTACCGCACTAGTTTTGTATTATGATGCTAGAGGTCTGGGTACTAATATTAAGACTGTTTTGCTTGTTCAAACATGTATGAACTGAAGTGAAGTGAAGTCACTAGTCGTGTCCGACTCTTTACGACCCCATGGACTGTAGCCTACTGGGCTCCTCAGTCCATGGGATTTTCCAGGCAAGAGTACTGGAGTGGGTTGCCATTTCCTTCTCCAGAGGATCTCCAGGGATCGAACCTGGGTCTCTCGCATTGTAGGCAGACACTTTACCATCTGAGCCACAAGGGAAGCCCAAACATGTATGAGTCATGAAATAGTTTAAAACGTGAAAGTCTCCTCTGAAGCCCTTTTCTAGCACCTGGAGGAGAGAGCCAATATGCTAATTATGATTGACTGTTTTTGCCTCTGAATACAGCTCAAAATTGTGAATGATGATTGAGTTTTTGCTGCTGTTGTTGTTTTTTAAACATGCATATAGTGCTCTCTATACACCAGTGAAAAGTAAAGTGAAAGTGTTAGTCACTCAGTCGTGTTTGACTATTTGCAGCCCCATGGACTGTAGCCCACCAGGCTGTTCTGTCCATGAGATTTCCCAGGTCAGAATACTGGAATGGGTTGCTATTTTCTTCTCCAGGGGATCTTCTCAATCCAGGAATTGAACCAGGATCTCCTGCATTGCAGGCAACTCTTTATTGTATGGGTCACCAGGGAAGCCCCATTATATACAAGTACCTGTTCTAAATATTAACCATTTGAAATTTAAGACAATTCTATAAGATAGAAACCATTCCTGTGCTCATTTTACAGATGTAGAAACAAACTTTTCTGAACCACAGAAAAAATAAGCAACGTGCTCAATGTTACTTAGGTCGTAAGTGTCGGAGCTGGGCTGTGGGCCCAGGGGCCATCGCTCCAGTGCCCACGCTCTGACATTGCTCTGTTGCTCTTGGGAATGACGATCCTACAGTCTCCAAGAGAATGACTGGAAATGTATTGTGTTTGAAGGCTTAGATTGTTTTTCACCTCCCTCCACAAATCACTCTCTTGTGCTTCCCTGGGGGCTCAACTGGTAAAGAATCCACCTGCAATGCAGGAGACCTGGGTTTGATCCCTGGGTTGGGAAGATGCCCTGGAGAAGGGACTGGCTACTCACTCTAGTATTCTAGAAGAGTCGGACGTGACTGAGCAACTTTCACATGTGTGTGTGTGTGTGTGTGTGTGTGTGTGTGCGCGCGCGCATATCTTATATAGAACTTTGCAGATATTTTCTGTAGCTCAGATGGTAAAGAATTTGCTTGCAATGTAAAAGACCGGGCTTGATCCCTGGATTGGGAAGGTACTGCAGAGAAGGGAACACTCCAGTATTCTGGCCTGGAGAATTCCATGGGGACTATACAGTCCATTGGGTCACAAATAGTCAGCCATGACTGAATGACTTTCACTTTTTATATAAGAACAAAAGTGATTCTGGACTATTTCAACAGAAAAGGAATTTGTTGAAAGGATGTTCAGTTCAGTTCAGTTCAGTCGCTCAGTCTGGTCCGACCTTTTGTGACCCCATGGACTGTAGCACAGCAGGCCTCCCTGTCCATCACCAACTCCCGGAGCTTGCTCAAACTCATGTCCATCGAGTCTGTGATGCCATCCAACCATCTCATCCACTGTTGTCCCCTTTTTCTCCTGCCTTCAGTCTTTCCCAGCATTAGGGTCTTTTCCAAGGAGTCAATTCTCTGCATCAGGTGGCCAAAGTATTGAAGCTTCAGCTTCAGCATCAGCATAAGTACTACCAATGAATATTCAAGACTGATTTCCTTTAGGATTGACTGGTTGGATCTCCTTTCAGCCCAGGGGACTCTCAAGAGTCTTCTCCAACACCACAGTTCAAAAGCATCAATTCTTCAGCGCTCAGCTTTCTTTATAGTCCAACTCTCACATCCATACATGACTACTGGAAAAACCATAGCTTTGACTAGACAGACCTTTGTCAGCAAAGCAATGTCTCTGCTTTTCAATATGCTGTCTAGGTTTGAAAGGATGTTGGGTAGATCACATAATCATCAAGAATTGCAAAGATTGAACTTGATAATGTTTTGGGAAGAAGAGAAGCTAAGGAGCCAAACCACGCCCTTGAACGAGACCAGTGGAGATACAGTTGTTTCTGCACTGTTGCTGGACACAGCGTGCCAAAGCTTTCATTGCTGGGCACCACTGCATCACAAGTGTCCTTGTTGTTACCATGGAAACTTGATGCTGCTGCTGTGGCTCCTGCCAGGCCAGTGACTAAATGGAGTCCCCACTGTGCCTGCTTCTTCTGATTCAAGATCTGGTCGATCTAGTGCATCTAATTGATTAATCTTAGGTCACAGGACCATTCTGTGTCACATCCTCTCTCCATGGGAGACTGGGAAAGCAAGATCTTGTCTTCTAGGCTTGCAGAATTTGGAGGCTATCCTTATTGAGCATACTTTTACTGAAAATTTATTTTCTGTTAATGTGAAATTTAAATTTAGCTGGGTATCCTGTGTTTTTATTTGTTAAATCTGACACTCTTATTGCCTTCTCAATTTCTGTATTCAAGAGAGAACAAAGAGTCAAAAGTGGACAATTTTCAAAGCATAGGGTAAGTTCTCTATTGAGAAGAAACAAAAAGACTAATATGTATGATGCTCCTTTATAATATTTTTCCTTAGAGTCACAGCACAATAATGTTGCAGTAGGGAAAAAGATACTCTCTGGCATCAAAACAACACTCAAACTATAATCAGATTTTTTTTACCAGTTTTTCCCCCAATGTTATATCACAACCAATTTAATTCTCTATAATTTGAGGTGATCGTTTGGACAGCATGCTTTTATTACTAACATAAGCTTCCTTTTTTTAACAATAAATGGAACCCTCATTCTCAATCCCAAGGAAGTTTCATTGTTGCAATCTGTTCAAGCTATATAAATATACAGACACATTATATTGCAAAATGCATTAGTCAAAAAATCTATGTCATAAAATTTCACTATATATCATTTACTGCTCTGTACTTCAGTGTCACATCTTCATTTTCTGAAGTGAAATATCAATATTTTTGAAGATAATGTTCACTAAAAACATTTTGGAAGCTCTTCTGATACTTCTACAGATAAAAGTGATTTTGAATGTAAAAAAATTAGCAACTTAGAACAAAATAATTTACACCATAATTCTCTTTAAATAAAACGTTCTGAGAAGTTCACTCCAGAGTCAAAAAGAATAAAGTAATTGACAAAATATTTTATTTTGTTTATAATGTTTTTTATACATTTTCAACTTATATGTCATATCTGTTCAATTTTAAGCCCTTTGGAAGGAGAGTTGGAAGTAAGGAAATAGTCTAATAATTAGACAGAACTCCAGCTAAAACTATAATGATAAAGAGAAATTTATTATTATAATACTATCATAATTATTTAGACTTCCTGTATTGATTTGCTATGAAAATATAGATTTTTACCAATATTAATGCATTCCATAATCATTGTTGGAAGAATGACCAAATTTGATAAGTAAAGAAAAGGCAACTCCTTTGGACTTTAGCAGGAGAAACAGTCTCTTAAAAAATTTATTTTCTTTTTTAAATGAAAGAATAATAATAACATATTAGAGAATTCACATATGCAATTATTTGCTTACAGACATTATTTAAATTTTTGTCCGTATTTATTTTCCAGAGCAAAACAGAAGATTAGATTTTGCAAACAGTGGTTGCATAAGAGGAGGAAATGATAGATGGCTGAGTAGTGGAGGAGTGTCACCTAGAGCCAGACATCCTGGAATGTGAAGTCCAGTGGGCCTTAGGAAGCATCACTATGAACAAAGCTAGTGGAGGTGATGGAATTCCAATTGAACTATTTCAAATCCTAAAAGATGATGCCGTGAAAGTGCTGCACTCAATATGCCGGAAAATTTGGAAAACTCAATAGTGGCCACAGGAATGGAAAAGGTCAGTTTTCATTCTAATCCAAAAGAAAGGCCATGCCAAAGAATGTTCAAACTACTGCACAATTGCACTCATCTCACACGTTAGCAAAGTAGTGCTCAAAATTCTCCAAGCCAGGCTTCAACTGTATGTGAATCGTGAACTTCCAGATGTTCAAGCTGGTTTTAGAAAAGGCAGAGGAACCAGAAATCAAATTACCAACATCCATTGGATCATCAAAAAAGCAAGAGAATATCAGAAAAATATCTACTTCTGCTTTATTGATTATGCCAAAGCCTTTGACTGTGCAGATCACAACAAATTGTGGAAAAATTCTTCAAGAGATGGGAATATCAGACCGCCTTACCTGTTTCCTGGGAAATCCGTATGCAGGTCAAGAAGCAACAGAATGTGACTGGTTCCAAACTGGGAAAGGAGTACGTCAAGGCTGTATACTGTTAACATGCTTATTTAACTTATATGCAGAGTACATCATGAGAAATGCCAGGCTGGATGGAAGCCCAAGTCGGAATCAAGATTTCCAGGAGAAAGATCAATAACCTCAGATATTTAGATGACACCACCCTTATGGCAGAAAGCGAAGAAGAGCTAAAGAGCCTCTTGATGAAAGTGAAAGAGGAGAGTGAAAAAGCTGGCTTAAAACTCAACATTCAAAAAACGAATATCATGGCATCTGGTCCTATCACTTCATGGCAAATAGATGGGGAAACAATGGAAACAGCGAGAGACAATTTTGGGGGGCTCCAAAATCACTGCAGATTGTTACTGTAGCCATAAAATTAAAAGATGTTTACTCCTTGGAAGAAAAGCTATGACCAACTTGGGCAGCATATTAAAAAGCAGAGACATTACTTTACCAACAAAGGTCCGTCTAGCCAAAGCTATGGTTTTTCCGATAGTCATTTATGTATGTGAGAGTTGGACTATAAAGAAAGCTGAGAGCCGAAGAATTGATGCTTTTGAACTGTGGTGCTGGAGAAGGCTCTTGAGAGTCCTTTGGACTGCAATGAGATCCAACCGGTCCATCCTAAAGGAAATCAGTCCTGAATATTCATTGGAAGAACTGATGCTGAAGCTGAAACTCCAATATTTTGGCCACCTGATGAGAGGAACTGACACCTTGGAAAAGACCCTGATGCTGGGAAAGATTGAAGGGGGGAGGAGAAGGGGACGACAGAGGATGAAATGGTTGGATGGCATCACCGACTCGATGGGCATGAGTCTGAGTAAGCTCCAGGAGTTGGTGGTGGACAGGGAAGCCTGGCGTGCTGCAGTCCATGGGGTCGTAAAGAGTGGGACATGACTGAGCGACTGAACTCAACTGAACTGAAAAAGTGGAGTGGCATATAATTATCCTGCTTCATTCTTAAGGGTCTCTAGATTGTAGCAAAGATCCAGATAATGTTTCTTGACAGTTAAGAAGCATGAATCTGATTCTCAGTTAATGTTATATTATATCTCCTGAATCTTATGTATAACTTTATTCCCGCATACAAGTATTTCCTTTCATTACTGTACTCACAGAAAAAGCATCAAGTTCATGATATTTCAAGTCACAAGATCTTGAAAAAGAGCTTTTCACATGATTTAAAATAGTTTTTTTAAAAAGTCGCTTATTTAAATGTCCTTTGAAATATTTGATTACTTACAGTTTATTTTTTATACTAAATAAAATAAATATGTAATTATTAAAAATCCAGATAATACAAAGCTACATGTTAAAAAAGTTACAATCTTCTGTTCACCAATCTCAATAGATAACCATTGATAACAGTTTGGTATGTAACGCTGTACAATTCTCTATGAGGATACACAAATAGCACCCACAATAATTGAATTTTAAGCATTCATTTAAAAAGTGAGATTCTACTATAATTTGTAGCTTTTTTAAAATTAAAAATGCTATATCATAAATGTTTCCCATGTAAGTGCATACATATCCACCTTACTCTTTTCAGCAGCTACATCACACATTATAGTTTTTACATAATTTGACATTAATATTTTCTGATTATGAAACTGATTCACACTTGTAACACATTTAAGCAACACAAAAATGTACTTATTATGCTGTAATTAATCTAACTATTCCATATTAATGGGCATTTAGATAGCTTCCAGCTTTTTAGTGCCAGGAAATTCGTGGAAAACATCTTTGTCTGTATAGGTTGTTACACTTGGGTAAGTAGGTTATTAATTTTAAAATCTTGAGTAATTCTTGCTACTGTTCAAATACAGACAGACCATACCTTGGATGGGTTTCCCAGGTGGCATGCATAACCCACTCCAGTATTCTTGCTTGGAGAATTCCATTGACAGAAGAGCCTGGCAGGCTATATAGTTCATGGGGCCACAGAGTCGGACATGACTGAGCACAAAGGTGGTTATACCTTGGATATTTTATGCATAGACTTCCCTCAAATATTTTAATCATATTACAAATCTTGATAGTGTCTATGAATCAGCAGCAGGCAAGGTGGACTGTATTTTTTTTCTCCTTTTTTCATACATGGGCACAACAGGAGATGAGATTTGAAGTCAGTAATGAGATGGTACACATATTATTCAGTCAAAAGTGTTTTGGCACTTAACAAACGTATGTGTAAACACCTCCTCTTCCCCACCGGAGACAGCCCCACGGCTAACCAGGGAAGCTGTTCATTTCCATTTTTTAAAGAAATAGAATTCCTTCATCATGAAAATCAATTGTATCTTCTACCACTAGACATGAGAAAGGCTTTGAAAACCCCACATGCTCCTCAATCTTTTCTCAACTTTGCTTCCACTCCTCTGTCCTTGTCTTATCATGCTTTTAAACCAGGGATGCTGTCAAGGAATACATAGACCAGCTATGAGCTGGGGCTTGGCTTGGCCCAGGCTTAGAGCAGGATACATATTAAAACAACTTTTGTTGCCTCATCTCTTTGATTTGTAAAAGACCAATTTATAAGCCACTCTAACCCTTTTGAAAATCTTTTCCATTCTTAAAATCTTTCCCCATTCCTCTTACCCTCATAGGCCTCAGACTTTGAAACTTCGTTCTCCCTCCAAAACTCTCCTTGACATCAGCCTGTTTGGGATCTTGGATTTTTCTCCAGCTTGGGCTTCCATGGTGGCTTAGATGGTAAAGAATCTGCCTGCAATGCAGGAGATGCAGGTACAATCCCTGGATCAGGAAGATCCCCTGGAAAAGGAAATGGCTACCCATTCCAGTATATTTGCCTGGAGAATTCCACGGACAGAAGAATCTGGCTGGCTGCGGTCCACGGGATCGCAAAGAGTTGACCACGACTGAGCGACTAACACTTACACTTTCTTTCACTTGCTTCCCATATGCCACTGTTTGATTTTTCTAAATATACATTTTCACTTTTTTGGCTGCAAATCCTCTTCTCCACTTCTCCTACTCTTCTTACCTTTCTCAGATTATCCCGATCTGACAAATAGCACTGAGATCGTTCTAAGAGTTTGACTCCTCTATTTTCATAACAAATTTATGAGATGGAAACTATTATTATTCTCACTTTAGCTATGAAAGTATGGAGAAGTTAAGTAACTTGCCCAAAGTTACACATTGAATGAGCAGCAAATCTGGAATTTAGATACAGGCAATCTGCTTGTAAGAATTCAATTTATTAGCCTCTTTTCTGATCTTTTTTTGTATGTACAAGAAACATATACATTTTATTTAGGTCTGGCTCCATTTACCTTCCTTATTATGTGTGGTCTATCGGTTCTTTCCAGTTGCGGATAATGGAAAAACACAATCCAAACCTCTTGAGAATAAAAATGGAAACTTAATGGTTCATGAACTTGAAAACTTATCCAGGAGTAGAGCTGGTTTCAGGTGCAGCCTAATTTCAGTCTCTAACAGTTCCATCAGAGATCTGACTTTCTGTCTTTGCTACTTATGCTGCCTTGGCAGGTTGGTTTCACTCTCAAATTTTACACGATGGTCAGATGTCTGCAGTAGCGCAAGTTCAAATTCAGTTCTAAAGAGAGAGTCTCTTTTTTTGGTAGCTCTTACCAACGTTCTCTTATTCACTGTATTTGGGCAAACTACAGACACAGAGAGGTGGAAGGGTGAATTCCCAAAGGAAAATCAAGATTGTTGTCAAAAGGAGAAGGAAAGTGATAGTTCTTATTTTCACCAATACTTCAACTGCAACACTGAACCTCCTAATTGCCCCTTTTTTATTCACTAATGAAATAATGTAGAACTTTTGACAAAGGACTCACTGTTTTTTTCTTCTTCTATCCAAAGTTTGGCCCGTTGTCTAGGAGACCTCAATTTTCACATAGACAACCATCCAACAGTGCTTTTTATTTCCTGGACTTAAATGGACTTTTATCTATATTTACTGAATACAAACTGTTTAAATAGCATTTATTGTGCTTAACTATTTGCATACCATTTTCCTCCAGACCATGTGTTCTTTGAGGTTGGGTTGTACATCTTCATCCTATCATATTAAGTGCTGTGTCTGTTAAATATGCACAAAATTAGTTAATACCCCTTTTAGCAACACCCTGGGTCTGGAGTGAAAAAGAGGACAGTTGGCAAACATTGTTTCAAGGCAAGGGAGGGAAATCACTGAAAATAGAGCTGGGTTATTCTACCAATGGAATTCAGGATGACAAAGAGGGGAGTTGCAGGGAAATTGAGAAAACAGGGAGTTATCCAGAAATTAAGAGTTGTGGTGAGCTTGAAAAGGAGGGTTTAGTCAGAAAGAGTGAGAGATGGAAGGAAAGAAGTTGGTAGTTATAACTGGAGGTTTCATAGTTCAGTATTTCAAAAGTGAATTAAACTGGACAATGATGCAGTTAATGCTTAAAGAACTTAGAATTGAGGAAATACACCCGAATCGAGATGAGGATCATTAAGAAGCAGCAGAACTCAGTTGCCAAAAACTCAGCTTTTGAGAGCAGACAGAGTTGGATGTATATTTAATTCTCTTACTTAGCTCCTGTGCAAATGAAAAAAAAATTAACCTTTATCTGTTTTTTCATCTATAGATGGGACTAATATTTGTATTGGGCTATAAAATTAGATACAAATTATTACTATCCTTATAGTAGAGTGGATTGGAGAGCTATGATACAGAGATCTTGAACCAGTCAGATCTCCTTGGTTGACAGAAGAAGCCAATCTAGAGAGAAAAACAGAGAACCTGGTGCTAATATCCTTGATAAACAGAAACGGCCTAGAAACGTGGGCAATTAAACTAAGCAGGTGTCAGCTAGAGGGATGAGGTTCAAAGAAGGAGCTTCTGTGAAACGAGGACAATCACCAGAGGCCTGGAAACTGCAGTGAGGAGCCAGGAGAATGTGAGTCTTCCCTGACAGCCTCCAGGCCGGGTAGAACACGATCAGCAGAAATACAGCTAGTTTTTGGTGTAATCAAACGTCACGAACACTAAAGGAGGCAGGAGGGTTCAAATGAAGGTGAAAATGAAACGAAGTGAGAGCAGCAATGAGTGAGGGCAGCCAGATAAACAGCGTGTTCCCCGTGCATTTGGACACTGCAGTGCCTGGGCACAAGTGAATAAAGAGTTTCACATTAAGGGAATTGCAGAAAAAGTGATATCCTCAAAGAATCCAGATTCAGTTAAGGAAAGGAAATGGAGGGATCAATAGGTAAAAATCAAACATTCATTCGATTGCAAACTCATAAATTCCAACCTTTAAAATATTGTCTGTTGATCATTTGCTGTGTCTTCATTTCCCTTTTCTTCTGCTCATCCTGTGTCCTCCTTTACTTTTATGCTGCTCCAAGTGGATTTTCTTTTTTGGAAGAAGCAGAAGGAACATTATGGTATCTTCAGTGTCTTACTTCAGATCTCGAACCCACCCTAGTCCAAACAAATTACAATATGACACCCTTTGCCACAGGCTAAATATGTTCCAGAAATCTAGCTCTAATGTACTTGGAAAAATTGATACACTAAATTATTGATGGACAGTTCTTCATATTATTCTGAATCAATTCATGACTTCCAGCTATTATGTTGAATGAAAAGATCTATCAGTCATTGTATCAGAATAGAAAGAGATTAGCTTCAATTGACTCAGAACAACCAGAAGCTACTCACAGGAAAGTAGAATCAGACACCTTGATCATTTCCTCTGTCCCCCTTGAATATTATCCGAGCAAAGATTTCCTAAAATAACTCATTTTTTTTCCTTTATGGAAAGTCTAGGAATCACAGGTATCGCATATTAAATAGATTCTTTAAAAGGAGGCCTTTCTTTTCACATTTGAATCTTCCTCTCCTCCTTCTCTAAAAAGGAGGGTTATCTTTAGAACAAAGGACTAGTCATTTTCTCAGAGCATTTTGAGTTATTAGAGTTCAGGAGTTAAACGTTTGGTATGAAAAAATATCTGTGGGTATAGTCGCTGATAGCAAGTGAGTGAGAGTCGCTCAGTTGTGTCCTGATAGGGAAATGGTTAACAAGAGCTTTGGGTTCACAAATTTATCAGAAAACAACAATTCCTGCGGCTTCTGCTTGTCACTGCAAGAACAAACCTCTCCAGATTTTATGGGTAGAATACGATTGCTTTCGATTCTGATGTGATCTGTGGTAAGATCCCACATTGTGATGTGCTGTGCTGTGCTTAGTCGCTCAGTCATTTCTGACTCTTAGGGACCCCCTGGACTGTAGCCCACCAGGCTCCTCTGCCCATGTGATTCTCCAGGTAAGAATACGGGAGTGGGTTGCCGTGCCCTCCTCTAGGGGATCCTCCCGACCCAGGGATCAAACCCAGGTCTCCCTCATTGCAGGCGGATTCTTTACCATGTGAGCCACCAGGGAGGCCCTCCCACATGAATATCTAGTGTTAATAGTTACCATTTTGAATACTACTATACACTACACTATCTGCTTTTATAGGTGAAAATAATGAAACTCAGAAAAGTTAATAACTTATCCAAGGTAACGCATTAAGTAGGTTGTAGATTCAGAATTCTAACCCTCACTTTTCCTTGGTTGTTGCTGTTTCTGATGTTTAGTCTCTAAGTAGTGTCCCAATCTTCTGCAACCTAATGGACTGTGGCCTTCCAGGCTTCCATTGACGAGCAGATTCTTCATCACTGAGGCACCTGGGAAGCTCTTTTTCCTTAGTGCTCCACTGCCTACCGGAGAAGGCAACGGCACCCCACTCCAGTACTCCTGCCTGGGAAACCCCATGAACAGAGGAGCCTGGTAGGCTGCAGTCCATGGGGTCGCGAAGAGTCGGACACGACTGAGCGGCTTCACTTTCACTTTTCACTTTCACGCATTGGAGAAGGAAATGGCAACCCACTCCAGTGTTCTTGCCTGGAGAATCCCAGAGATGGGGGAGCCTGGTGGGCTGCCGTTTATGGGGTCGCACAGAGTCAGACACGACTGAAGTGACTTAGCAGCAGCAGCATACTGCTTACAGGGCTTCCCAGGTAGTTCAGCGGGTAAAGAGTCCACCTGCAATGCAGAAGACATAGGAAATGTGGATTCAATCCCTTGGCAACCCACTCCAGTATTCTTGCCTGGAGAATCCCATGGAAAGAGGAGCTTGGCGGGCTCTGGTCCATGGGGTGGCAAAGAGTTGGACACGACTGAATTGACTGAGCATGCATGCACACGCACGTACTGCTTATAATTAAAACATGAATGATTTATTCCAGAAATACAATTGCAAACATTATTATACTAAAAACAGTAACAGAAGACCAAACAAATTTTACAGGCATTTATTTAAATTAATGCTGATAGAGTGGAAAGATATCTGACCAGGTATTTACATTTAGATGATGATCTTTCCATTATTTTGAAATAGTTAAAGAAAAATGCACTATGACTTAATTTCCAAATAGTTTCTTTCCAAGCTTATGGTGAGAGGGAATGCTGCATTGGAAAATTCATAACATCAGTGAACAATTTGAATCAAATTAGACAGAATTTAGGAAGCAGAAAATTGGCTTCAAGACAAAATTTTTCTAACTATTTTCATATATCCTCAAGGAGTGGGACAGAATTACTGTGGGCTTACAGACCAGACAGTTCCAGGAATGTTTTCTCATTCAGCCCTATGGGTCTTAGGGGTCCATGATTTCCAGCCTATTCTCTCTGCTCCAAGCCTCTCTGACCTGAGACATCAAAGTAGCTGCTTTAATGTCATGTCTCAAGCCATTTCCCCAGCTTTGTCACCTTTATCACCATCTCTATCAACTGTGCCTTCCTCTTGTCACTCTGAGTTTGAACTTAAGTTTTAGTCTGGCATGTAGAATGAGGGTTTTACATAAATGCTTTTGGAGGGTCACAATTGTAAGTTATTCTTTGAAAATTAAACTCTGATGACTACAAGTGCAGTTCCAATAACACTAATTACTGAGAAAAGGATCAATTTTAATACATTTAAGGATGCTCTTCTGCACCCCAAAGAGTTAAATGGTTAAACAAGTTCTTATAAGACCTATAGCTCATTGTCAGAATCACAGTTTACCCCAGAGCAGACCAAAAAGAGTTCCAACTCTCATGCATTACTGTATTGTTTCTGTGAGTCTTCCTGAGCAAGATGAACTCTATCACCTTCAGGAATCTCTCTCTCTTTCAAGAACATCTTTCTGTTTTTCTTTTTAACTTTTTATTTTGTACTTATTTTGTGTTTATCTTGTATTGTTAATGGCTGTGAGGGGCTCTGGCTGACAAGCCCAACTGAAGTCCTGATTGATAGTCAGCAGTGACTACCTGTCATGTCAAGAGGGAAGCCTCTGAGATGAACACTAGCGCCAGACACCATTTGACTGCTACGTCAAGAAAGTCCATGGAACAAGAACTACTTTATCCCCAGTCATCTACCAGGATTGGAAGAGGTAAGAAGTGATTGCTTCTGCTTTATGCTATTCTGTTTGGGGTGGTTATTATGCAAGATGTTAGAACTGGAGCCACCTAAATAAAAACCCTTAAAGTAAAAGCAAATACCTAAATTGTGCAAAATCACTGAAATTAAAATTTAATAATATGTATCTTGTAAAAATAGTGAAGAGGTTATAGTGCATAAGAAAAGTGATAGATTCACTTGTTCTATGTCTTCCCACTTAGCAGTCTTCCTTTTCAGTAAATAACTAGGAGTGATAAACTTCTCTAATATTGTGCCTCAGTCAGGACAACAGTCTTTCTTGTCTGTTAGCGCTTGGGTTCAGAGCAGGACATCCACATTTCCCAGGTTTCCTAGGATGGTCCCCATCAACATATGTGCAGTCCCAGGGTTGTTACTGATGACCCCCCTGTCCTTTGCTTTGCTTTCAAAAGTGTCCTAAATTGGACAATAGATTATATGGTCATGCTGATCTAAGGGAACTGACCAAATACACAGTCAGGTAGGTCATTATTCTCTAAATTTTTCTCACCCAAATTAAAATGATGGTTAATGTGTGAAATTGCTTTATGTTAATTAACCTAGTGAGACCACATCCATAAATCATGTCTGTGTAGAGAGTACAATGGCTAGGCTTCACCACATCATGGTCAGTGAACCCATGAACATTTGGGTTACATGGCTGTCCATCACAGTCATACTGAATTTATGAGGATTATCGATGTCATGCTCTGATGAAGCAGGATTCGATATGTGAGCAACAGTCAAGGAAGTACCAAGGACAGCATGCAAGATTCATTTGTTCCAGAAATACCATAGAAAGCTCACAGCTTCCTTCTATGAGGCATTGCTACATACTTTACAATAAACAAGCAAAGAAGTAGGAGAAAATTTTGAAGTACTAAAGGTGGAAGCCATCATTTACTATCCAGATTGGATTCTTCCTTGCTAAAGAAAATGGAAATAAAAGTCCAAAGTCAAGAGAGCTTGTAGAATGCCAATATTAATCCTGCAGCCTTAGAAAATTTTATAAAATGGCAAAATGAAAAAAAACATAAAAGGTTGTGCAGGAAGGAGTCCAGGCAACTCTTTATTCTGCATTAACAGTATCCAGGGAAGAAAATTCCACTATTTTTATCTTAGCAACCTGTTCCAAGGTCTAAAAATTTTTACAATTAGCAAAGTTCTGTTTAGTCACAGGCATACAGTTTTTCAAAGTGCTTTTGTATGTGTAAATCATCTCTGGCATTGGGTAGAAAAAACGCACACACCTGACTGATTTTTTTTTTTTTTTTACTGAAACTGTATAGCTAAAACCTATGATAGTTCTAGCTAGTTTTAAATTTCTTTCATGACATTCAAGTCTCTCACATTCTTCCTCCTTTTTAACATTTATATCATTTCAGATGAATTTTCAAATCACATACTTTTTCAGCTCTCTGGTTCCTTCTGGCAAAATGCTCAGAGGCCATGGTATCCATGCTTTTATCAAATATTTTAATTCATTATTTTAATTTAATATAATTGCCCATTATTATAGGTGTATAAGTGCAATCTTGAGAGTCCCTTGGACTGCAAGGAAATCAAACCAGTCAATCCTAAAGGAAATCAGTCCTGAATATTTATTGAAAGGACTGACGTTTGAAGCTGAAACTCCATTACTTTGGCCACCTGTTGTGAAGAACTGACTCATTGGAAAAGACCCTGATGCTAGGAAAGATTGAAAGCAGGAGGTGAAGGGGATGACAGAGGGTGAGA
This sequence comes from Okapia johnstoni, assembly GCA_024291935.2. Classification (NCBI taxonomy): domain Eukaryota; kingdom Metazoa; phylum Chordata; class Mammalia; order Artiodactyla; family Giraffidae; genus Okapia; species Okapia johnstoni. The sequence goes on along the minus strand of CM044322.1, from coordinate 11,971,097 downwards.
TGGTTGGATGGCATCACTGACTCTATGGGCATGAGTTTGAGTAAGCTCCGGGAGTTGGTGATGGACAGGGAAACCTGGCATGCTGCAGTCCATGGGGTCTCAAAGAGTGATTGAGCGGTTGAACTGAACTGAAGTGCAATCTGTATGTGCATTTAGTCTCTAAGTCATGTGTAACTCTATTGTGATTCCATGGACTGTAGCCTGCCAGGCTCCTCTGTGCACTGGATTTTCCAGGGAAGGATACTGGAGTAGGTTGCCATTTCCTTCTCCAAGGCATCTTCCTGAACCAGGGATCAAACCCACGTCTCCTGCAGGCAAATTCTTTACCACTGAACCACTGGGGAAGATCAAGTTCAGTCTAGAATATATTATCTTCTATATGAACATGTTTATTAACAGAATATTATGATCATAGGGAATGCTTAAATTCAAAATAGTTGAAATGCTGTTAGCTTTTTGCTGTTTTCAAAGACCACTTCCTTCAGTTCAAATTTTAAATAACATTTTTATAGTTTTCAATGTAGTTTTAAACTGTCTTAAGCATTCACATTTCTGTAAGTCTTCTAAAAATAACAGATACCCTAAAATAATGTGTGTAAAGTTGATATATACAACTAGATATAAATAAACAGTTAAAAATGATACACACATGAATATTTAGTATATCCATATAGAATACATTGGGGCTTCCCTGGTGGCTCAGTGGTAAAGAATTTGCCTGCAATGGGGGAGATGCAGGAGACATGGGTTTTATTCCCGGGTTGGGAAAATCCCCTGAGGGCATGAATGGGGAGGCCACAGTCCATGAGGTTGCAAAGAGTCGGACATAACTGAAGCGACCAAACACTGAGCACATACAATGTATTAAATTGGAAGAACCTGGATATTACAACAAGAGAAGTAAAATTTGACCTATTCACTATACTTGTGTTTTCTGAAAAATGACAAAATATATCGCATAAAAAAGTCTCTATTTATAAACATTGGTCCATATCTGCCAGGATTTGTAAACACAAAATATAGACTTTATTAGAAAGGCATTTTCTTATCCTTAGCGTTTTGCTCTATTTTTCAACGATATCGAGTAAGCTACACTTTTTCTAATGTAGTTCACAGGCCAACACTATATGAACCACTTTTGCTTCTTTATTTATATTAGGAGATGATAATAAATAATAGAGCTAAGAAAGTGAGGAGCGGGAGCCGTCAACAGCACAGTGTTGGCAGGGAAGAGTGATTTATTTCTCATTGTTAAACATCACTATTGAAATCTGTCAAGCAGCCTAACGGTCAACTATAAAAGTGTCAATAAACATGAGACCCAGGCCTCATGCTGGAGAACAACAGAGAAGAGTCAGGAAACACTCCTTTCCTTGGCGGAGATAATGAGGCACTCAGAGAGACATGATAGTTCCACCGGATTTTCTTCTATGCAGCTCCAAGTTCAAGGATAGCACTCTGCTCACTGTGGGAATAATACAAGCTTTGTAATAACTTTAGCCTAGGACTGCATAATAGGATTAAAATGGTATCAAATTTGTTTAGTTGAACAGTATGTACCAAGCTTGCACTGTGAATAGAGATCCTTACACCGTGTTAGAGGAATTTCCTTAAGAACAAAGTGGGGAAAATGCAGAAGGAGGGAAGGGAATCAACTAGGAGACGTGGAGATCAGGGCAGGTCATGAGGGAGGAAGTGAACTTAAAGCCAGAGGATTCAAGGGAATTCTTGCTCATCTAGCGTAACCATGCCCACATCCCCTTCCCAGACCTCCCTTTTGTCCTGCTTTTTAGGCTGCTTTTATTTTTTTTCCCAATCCAAACTTCAGGGAAATCTCAACTTTCTGAATTTTTGCTCTTTCTTCTTAACCTTTATAGAATATTAAAATCGGAATCAGGCACGTGATGATAATTTGAGGCTATAAGTATATAAAATTCATAATTTCTCATCTTTACCTGTGAAACATAAGACACACACACACACCAAAGGTATAATTTAATATGGTTTTCCTGTAGAGTTTTATGTGATTTTAGAATAATAAATTTGTGGATCAAAATTTTTGGCTTTGTGTCCCAAATGTCGGGTTTAGAATTTATGATCACCATAAATCCATTCTTCAAGTAAAGAGGAGTTGCTATTATATTTTTATGACAATGTGAGACTTTCTATATAAACACAAGTCAGACAAATATTTATAGACTCTAGGCAGTAACTAGTTGTTTAGAAAGTATACATAGTAGTGTAATTAGTTATATGAAACAATAGAAAATGTGGTTGCCATAAATTAAATCTACTCCCGCTGCTGGAAATTCACATGTGGATTGTGCTGAGGTGCTTATGGTGGCCTGATCTTGATAGAAAAAAGGACAGAAGGGCAGGGCTTCCTATAATATTAATAGCAGCACTGGAGGTGCCCTATATCACAGGTTTCTAGAATTCCATCAGGGTCCCCTCTGGTTCAATATAATTTTTAGCTTCTTTCTAAGAAGAGCAATTTCAATCTCATGAGTAGAAGTTGGGCTTTAAAGATTGATGCAATTGATGTGTACACATACTAACATTATAAAAGATATAAATATCTTGAGGTCAAATGTTAGAGTTGAAGAGTCTTTAGAGGTCATCAAGTCCTACTTGCTGCCCAACACATAGAGCTCTTTCTTCCAGCTGTGGATCATAACTCATTTCACAGACCCTTTTGAGAATCTGAGGAAAAGTAGGGACCCTTGCCCCAAACACGGGTACACACAACCTGAAGCCTTGAATTCAAACAATATATTTGAATCCACACGGTCATTTATTAAACAAATATTTATTACATATCTACTGTGTACATGTCAGGTACTCTCCTAGACATCGGGAAGATATCAGTGAATCCCTGCCTTCCTTGAACTTAGGTTTTCTCGTTCACATGGCTGGATTTTCCCTGGTCTGCATTTAATGTTTTGAACATTGGTGCTTAAATTTATACATTTCCAAAAAAGTCAAGAAAATAACTGACTGCTGAAACATGCTGTCCTTGCCAAGGTGTGAACTGTAAAAATAAGAGCTATACCATTGTCTGGTGAGGGCTCCTTGTTGGATACAAGAGGCCATCTGCTCAGTCTAACATGTTTTGTCATGCTTTGTCACACTCAGTAATCATGCTCTTGAGGTCAAGTGTGTTTTCACTGAATAACCCATCTGACAGGACTGATATGGTGATGTCTTACAGGGTTATTGTGAGGATTAATTGAGACACTCTAGATAAAGCCTTTAGCACTACTAATTTGGTATGACCTTAACCTTCTAGGGTTGTGAAGTCACTTTAAATATGGGCTAGCATTAATTAAGTTAAGAAAAATGATTCAAGCCAATGGATAGAATAGACATAAAGAATGGTTTGATGTGTATGTGTGTTTGTACGTTTAAAATTCACTTTACCATCTTTGCCAGAAAACAAAATGCTGGTTTAGAATTGTATTTTCTCAAGTTCTACATTTAACTGATTCCATTCTGTAGGACTTAATCACATTGGACTTTATTTATAGATTTTGACAATTCCAAGATCCCCAATGAATTAAAAAAGCCCATGTTGAAATAAATTGATCAGACATGTCCTAATGATCAATTAATTCTCCAGGTGCAATGATATCTTGACTTTGGCAATCAGAGGTGTTCTGTAATTGATCACTCAAACATGTCCCATCTTGTTTATTTCAGATGCTCAAGTTCTCTAAATTTGAAGGGAAATTTTAGTGTTTTTAAAGCACTAATTTATTTGGTTCCCTCAAGTCTTACAAGTTGTCAATAACTGATGAAATGATCTGTCCTGTACCCCCATCTTTCTCTATTTTTCACATCCACTTCGGGGCTTTCCATTGCTGGACTAATTTATAGAAACTCCATGATTTCAAGTACAGTGTTCAGTTCAGTTCAGTTCAGTTCAGTTTAGTCGCTCAGTCATGTCCGACTCTTTGCAACCCCATGAATCGCAGCACTCCAGGCCTCCCTGTCCATCACCAACTCCCGGAGTTTACCCAAACCCACGTCCATCAAGTCGGTGATGCCATCCAACCATCTCATCCTCTGTCGTCCCCTTCTCCTCCTGCCCCCAATCCTTCCCAGAATTCAAGTCTTTTCCAATGAGTCAACTCTTCGCATGAGGTGGCCAAAGTATTGGAGTTTCAGTTTCAACATCAGTCCTTCCAATGAACACCCAGGACTACCGCACAATGTTCAGATCTATAATAAACTGCATTTAATGGCAGATTGCCTTAGTGATAACTTTCGTCATCATTTAATGTAATGTGGCTATGAAATTTGATAGAGAGGTACAATCTGAAATTGGTAATTTTCTTACAGTTTCATACTATGTTAGCTTGGTCCTTATTTTGTTCCTCTTTTCCTTCATCTTCAGTTCGCTATCTTTATTATATTCTAATCTATACTGTGTTCTAGTTTTTTAAAATGCAATTATCTAAACTTCCATTTAGAATATAACTGACAAGTTAGAATCTATTCAAATGTTTAAATCAATACATTCACCCTATGATTAGGAACATTTTTTTTTTCTCACTTTGTTCTTTACATAGCACAGGGCCTGGCTCTTTAAATTTAGTAATGTGATTGTCATGTATAAATTGCCTCATAGCATCTGCCTTATACAGTATGGCACCACTTTCAACAGCTGATAATCCACAGCAAACATGAAACATCTGACTTGTGTTTCATGACTCCTCTATTCTGAATGTGCTCAGACAACCTTCCCAAGAAGCCCAGGAGTCTGTGATACTGAATAGGAAGAAACCGATGAGAAAGGTCAAGACAGTTTATCAGTCCTGGAAAGTAGATACAGAACCAGACAGGCAAAAACTTCTCTAGTATGAACATGTGCAAGTTTTGCAATCACATTATTAAATTTTGCATTAGCAGATTGCTTGAGGTAGAGTTGCTTGATCAGCATGTGTCAGATATATTGGCAGCCACCTGCATTCCTTTGAAAATGCAACCCATAAAAATATGAGATCTAAGCCCAAGGCGAAACTGACACAGACGTCTTCTCAAGCCAAATGATGGCAAAAAATATTAAGACAGGTTTCTTATGATTCAGAACAAGACTCCCCATCATAAAACTGCTTGGTGAGTAAGGCTAAATTGTTTCTTCTACTTTAAAGGTAATATTTTCATACCACAAATTGTCTTATAGCATTGAGAACTGAATGCCTATTATGTGTGTGACCAAGACATGTGAACTGGAATAAACTTGTGTGTTTGCTTGGGCATCGAGAAAGGGCGTTTTTGCATCATTGTCTTTTAGAAGAAGCTACCGTTTGTTTGTTCATCTGTGTCTTTTCTCACTGAACGCGTGTTAGGTACATCTGTTGATGAACAACTGTGGCTCCTGTCTAAGGCTGCTGAGACTACTTAAGAATTTTGCCTTTTGGTTGGCCCGAAAATTTTTCTCTAACAGGATAATTCCACCTCTTATGGCTGGCACCAAGTGCCCGTCACCATGGTGCACACATGCTAAGTCACTTCAGTGGTGTCTGACTCTTCTGAAATCATATAGACTGTAGCCCTGCAAGTCCTCTGTCCATGGGATTCTCCAGGCAAGAATACTGGACTGGGTTACCATGCCCTCCTCCAGGGAATCTTCCTGATTCAGGGATAGAACTCCCAGATGGACTCTTTATCTCTAGCGCCACCTGGGAAGCCCATCACCACTGTACTTCTCATTTATCCACATGCTATGGTAAAGCGTTTTCCTGTTTTCCAGTTTGGAATCACCTCCCTCTTCAGTCCACAACAAAACACCTCATTGGACATTGCTCTGCATCTGATTCTTTGCAGACTCACCAGTGTGGACTGGTTTTTACCAAAGTACAGGAAAATTATACACATTCTAAGATTCCATTCTTGCTGACTTTCTTATGTCATTGAATTGTAAAACTGAAAAAATATTTTTCAAGTCATTAATTATACAAATTCAGAATGTTGTTTTATTCTTTCTGGAAGATTTTTAGTTGAGATCTAGTCACTGCCATTAAGCCACTAAACATAATGTGTATTGTTAGTACAAGAATCCTTGCCAGAAACATTCTACACCTAGATACCTACATGGCACACTCCTTCATAGCTCTGCCCAATTATCATCTTTTCAGAAAGGCTATCTCTGACTCCCCAACTCCCACTACCAAGCTGGTACCCCTTATCAACCCTGTCTTGCATTATTTTTGCTATTAATACACATTAGAATATGACATAGACATTTATCTGGGCTTTGTTTCATTCTCTGTTCTATTTCCAGCTCCTAGAACTATGCCTGACTAGAAGGTATTCAAAATATATGTATTGATTAAATGAATAAATGAGACGAATTATTCATAGACCCACACTCTAACCTGGAGCTTTTCACCATAGTGCCCCTTTTGGTTCATTCTCCTTTTTGAGGATAGATGTCTCAGGGAACAGAGGGTTGCTCAAGTAACAAAATTTAATGTTAATTTCTCAATCTGTACTCTTGATAGAAATTAAATTGGGATAGTCCAGTACTGGAGAAATGTGATATATAAAGGATATCTGCTTCAGATTTATTATCTAACCCAACATAATTGTTTGTTCTAGTCCATTCCATCAATAAGTGGATTAGACTGACCTTATGGATTAAATTACTTCTTGCCCAATTAGCATATTAATTAAGTAGGTGTCATGGCATGTGTTCAGTCCAGGACCGCAGAGATTTAAGCAAGAAGAAATTGGCTTAAAAGAAGTGGATGGATTTTATTAGTCATAGCAATAAATTTTCCTGATTATCACCATGACTTAAAAAATACAAATCAAACAGGAACATTTGTTGTCTATTGAATCCTTAGTATGTGTTGACATAGTGCAAAGAGGCTTCTATCTCACTCAGTACTTACAACAGTCAAGTGATGGAGGTATTCCCATTTCCATTGAACAGATGAGGAAGCAAAATCTTAAAGCACTGTATGAAAACTATCCTAGGGAAGAAGCTAGGACCTGGCAGAGATGTAATTCAAAATCTGATTCTCTCGATTTCAGATTCTATCTTGATCTGCTTATGCTAAGGCTATTGAAAAAGAACAAAATCACATCTACTTGAGGGAGCTCAATAAAATGATTAAATCGAATTGTCTTGAAAATAGAAAATAATATGACCTGTTCAAATTAAAAAAAGTTTCTTCCTCAGTGCCTGGTTTATACAGACTGCAACTCTGTGTTCTATCATCCTCATAAGCTGCCCCCTTTCACTCTGTGCTCAGTGAAATTTTGCTTGAGAGACTGTCAGCAGAACAACTTTCTCAAGAACCATAAGACACTATCAGTTGAAAAGATGACATTAATAGCAGAAGTGGAAAGGAGGGCAATTTGCCTTGTTTCCATTTCAAGATAATAGACTAGTCCCATCAATGGGAAAGTTTATCTTAAACCTCCTCTCTCCTCATCCCACTCCTCTCCCCAAAATAGCATCTCTCACTCTAGACTTTCCAAAGTATTCTCTAAAATGTAGTCTTTTTGAAATTCTTGGACTTGGAGATAATGTTTTTTATTTTTTTAAAAAAGAAGTAGACTATAAACTTGATCCATCAGTAGCCAGTCAAGGGCTTTCATCCATGAACTTGTTCTGGAGAAGATCATTGATATTTTAAGTGCTTTTTGACACTGAAAAATAAATCAGGAGACAACATTATGGAAAAATGTTGTCAGTGGAAAATGCATTTGGTGAGTTTGTTTGATCAGTCTGATTTTAACAGAAGGGAAAATCAAACATGAATTTAAAAATACTCTTAGTTAGTCTTTTTTAGAAAAAATTTTACTCAGCAAAACTATGGAGACAGTAAAAAGATCAGTGGTTGCCGGGGGCTCGCATGGAAGGAGGAGTAAGTAAGTAGAGCCTAGAGGATTTTTAAAGGAGTGAAAATACTATATGCACAATACTATAACGATGGGTATATGACATTCTCCATCTGTCAAAACCCTTAGGATATACACCACCAATAGTGAACCCCAGTGTAACCTGTGGACTTTGGGAAATAATGATGTGTCAGTGTAGGTTTATCAGTTGTAACAAATGTACTACTCTGATGGGGGATTTTGTTTTTTCATTTTTTAAAATTGAAGTGCAGTTGATGTACAATATTATGTAAATTACATGTGTACGACATAGTGATTCACAATTTTTAAATGCTATATTCCACCTGTAGCTACTACAAAATACTGCCTATATAGCTTATTTATTTTATACATAATAGTTTGTACCTTTTAACTCCTATCCCAATCTTGCACCTTCCCCCTTCCCTCTCCACTGGTAACCACTAGTTTGTTCTCCATATCTGTGAGTCTGTTTCTTCTTTGTTATATTCACTAGTTTGTGGTGGGAGATGTTGATAATGAAGGAGGCTGTGCCTGTGTGGAGACAGGGAGTATATGAGAAATCTCTACTTTCCTCTCAATTTTGCTGTGAATCTTCAGTTCAGTTCATTTCAGTCGCTCAGTCGTGCCTGACTCTTTGTGACCCCATGAATTGCAGCACGCCAGGCCTCTCTGTCCATCACCAACACCCGGAGTCTACCCAAACCCATGTCCATTGAGTCGGTGATGCCATCCAATCATCTCATCCTCTGTCATCCCCTTTTCCTCCCGCCCCCAATCCTACCCAGCATTAGGGTCTTTTCCAATGAGTCAACCCTTCGCATGAGGTGGCCAAAGTATTGGAGTTTCAGCTTCAACATCAGACCTTCCAATGAACACCCAGGATTGATCTCTTTTAGGATGGATTGATTGGATCTCCTTGCAGTCCAAGGGACTCTCAAGAGTCTTCTCCAATACCACAGTTCAAAAGCATCAATTCTTCGGCATTCAGCTTTCTTCACCGTCCAACTCTCACATCCATACATGGCCACTGGAAAAACCATAGCCTTGACTAGACGGACTTTTGTGGGCAAAGTAATGTCTCTGCTTTTAAATATGCTATCTAGGTTGGCCATAACTTTCCTTCCAAGGAGTAAGCGTCTTTTAATTTCATGGCTGCAATCACCATCAGCAGTGATTCTGGAGCCCCAAAAAAATAAAGTCTGACACTGTTTCCACTGTTTACCCATCTATTTCCCATGAAGTGATGGGACCAGATGCCATGATCTTAGTTTTCTGAACGTTGAGCTTTAAGCCAACTTTTTCACTCTTCTCTTTCACCTTCATCAAGAGGCTCTTTAGTTCTTTTTCACTTTCTGCCATAAGGGTGGTGTCATCCGCATATCTGAGGTTATTGATATTTCTCCCGGCAATCTTGATTCCAGCTTGTGTTACTTCCAGCCCAGCGTTTCTCATGATGTACTCTGCATAGAAGTTAAATAAGCAGGGTGACAATATACAGCCTTGACGGACTCCTTTTCCTATTTGAAACCAGTCTATTGTTCCATGTCCAGTTCTAACTGTTGCTTCCTGACCTGCATACAGGTTTCTCAAGAGGCAGGTCAGATGGTCTGGTAGTCCCATCTCTTTCAGAATTTTCCAGTTTATTGTGATCCACACAGTCAAAGGCTTTGGCATAGTCAATAAAGCATAAATAGATGTTTTTCTGGAACTCTCTTGCTTTTTCGATGATCCAGCGGATATTGGAAATTTGATCTCTGGTTCCTCTGCCTTTTCTAAAACCAGCTTGAACATCTGGAAGTTCACGGTTCACGTATTGCTGAAGCCTGGCTTGGAGAATTTTGAGCATTACTTTGCTAGCATGTGAGATGAATGCAATTGTGCGGTAGTTTGAGCATTCTTTGGCATTGCTGTGAATCTTAAACTACTCTAAAAATAGATTTTACAAAAATGTATTTTTTTTTTCGGTGACCTGAATGTGAAGGAAGTCCAAAAGGGAGGGGATATATGTATAGCTGATTTTTTTTTTTTTTGCCATGGAAACTAACACAACATTGTAAAGCAACTATGCTCCAATAAAAATTAATTTTAAAATATACGTTTTTCTTCTGTTATTTAAGAAGATAAAGATGCTTAGAGTGACCTGCAAAGTTTGCTGATGAAAAATTCCCTCTCTGGTATAGGTAAATTCTGATGTTCCCAGCCTCTGCCTGTGGAAGAGCTATAAACCCTTTGCTCTGAATCTCAGGTAAGACCAACATCCAATTAAAAAGGTGAACGAGCTGGTAAGTAAGATACATATTTGTTGAAACTGAGAACTTATTCATAAACAGTACTAAAAATATCTCCACAACTTGACCAGAAGCAAGGTAACATCACTAAAAATGTCCTTGACAGGAATAAAAAAGTGATAAACAGCATTTTTAATAAAAAGGAGTCACTGGTGTTAATAATTTATATTTACTCTTTTATCTGTATTTTGATACACTATCTCTGTATTTAGGAACTTTTATTAAACATATCCTGAAATTAACACTTTTTTTGTACGAGACTGATGCATTGACATGAACTTGGGCAAACTTCTGGAGATGGTAAGGGACAGAGAGCCCTGGCCTGCTGCAGCCCACGGGGTCGCAAAGAGTTGGACATAACTGGGCATCTGAACAACAACAATAAAGTATAAGCTATTTAATAATTAAGGTCGCCTGCCTTTTTTATTTACTGACTCATAAATTATTGTTATAACTAGTCTTGTTGGTTTCCTATCGCTATTGTAACAAATTGCCACAAACTCAAATGTTTATTATATTCCAATCTAGAAGTCAGAAGTTCAAAATGGATCAGCAGGGCTGCATTCCTCCTGGAGATTCTGAGGGAGAATCTGGTTGCTTTTCTTTTCCAGCTTTTGGATTGTGGTGGTTTAGTCTCTACATAGTGTCCGACTCTTACAACCCCATGGAGTGTAGCCCACCAGGCTCGGCCAACTGCAATCCTTGGCTTGTGGTCCCTTCCTCCATCTTCAAGGCCAGCAGTCAGTGTGGCATCATCCAATCTCTCTTTCTCTACTTCCATTGTCATATCAACTTTTGATCGACCCTCCTGCCTCCCTCTTATAAGGACCCTTGTGATTACATTGGATCTGCCCAGATAGTCCAGGATGATTTCACAACTCAAGGTCTTAAACATGTCTGTAAAGTCTCCATTTCATTGTGAGGTAACATATTCACATGTTCCAAGGATTAGGACATGCACATTTTGGGGGGGACAAAATGTGCATGCCACAAATCTGTCTGCCACACTAAGCTGCTGTATATAGATAGCTCCTGAAACCCATTCCAGCGGAGTCTAAACATGCCAAAATATTTTTAAGTTTTATTTTATTACACAATTAATTATGAATACATAAATGTATTCTCATTGTCAAATATGCAACAATATTATGATAACACCAAGTCTTACTTCACTATCACGTTTAATGTCCAGGCCCTTCCCTTCTGGTAACCATTATTATTTATTTGGCTCCATCAGGTCTTGTCATGCAAGATCATTTGTGTGGGGCACAGCCTCTCTAGCTGTGGCACTTGGGCTCTGGAGCGCGGGCTCAGCAGTTGTCGCCCACGGGCTTAGCTGCTCCACAGCTTGTGGGATCTTAGTTCCTTGGCTAGGGATTGAATCCAGACCCCTGCCTTGCCTGGTAGATTCTTAACCACTAGACCACCAGGGAAGTGCTCAAGTAGCTATTAGTATCAATGAATATCATATATGCTATGAGGCCATTCTATATATTTGCATAAACAAATGTCCCTATACAAAAATGGTATATATTATTATTTTTTAAAGATATAAATTATACTGTATATTTCTATATCCAAATAACATTTTCCCAGAAGATACTAAGAGTTCAGAAAAAGGATATAATATGTTGGAATATAATCATTTTGTTGATATATTTGCTTATTTCTCTTTTTTTAAAACAAGCAATTTTAACTGCTTAAAATTGCTGCAATACCTCACACGTATCTCTCTTGGCACACTACTAGAATGCGTCTCTAGAGATCTCTAGGGCTGGAAGTGGCAAGACATAGGAGATGTGCTTCAAGAAGTTCTGGTACATATATATATGTATGAATATTGGTCAAAAAAAGAATGAAATTCGGTCATTTTTAGTGATGTGGATGAACCCAGAATCTGTCATATAGAATGAAGTAAGTCAGAAAGTGAAGCACAGATATTGTATATTAATGCATATATATGGAGTCTGGAAAAATGGTTCTGATGAACCTATTTGCAGGGCAGGAATAGAGACACAGACATAGAGAAGGGACTTGTGGACGCAGCAGAGAAGATGGTGGGACAAATTGAAAGAATAGCATTGACATGTATACACTACCATGTGTAAAATAGATGGCTATGGGAAGCTGCCATATACCACAGGGAGGTCAGCTTGGTGCTCTGTGATGACCTGGAGGAGTGGGAGGAGGCTGGGAAATGTAAGGGAGGTTCAAGAGGGAGGGGATATATGTATACATATAGCCGATTCCTGTTGTTATACAGCAGAAACAAACACAACATTGTAAAGCAATTATCCTCCAATTAAAAACATTATCTAACAAATAGCACAAAATTGCTTTGCAAAGTGACTGCACCAATTTACTACTAGCAGCTTTGGAGAGTTCTTTTCACCTTTAGGCTCAATAGTTTTTTATATTATAGCATTTTCCCCCTAATTAGATTGTGTTTTTAAAAATGGCATCATATGGTTGCTTTAATTCCCATTTCCTCCCTGACCCGTGAGGCTGCGTGTCTTGTTTACTGGCTGTTTGGTCTTCCCCTTTGGAATTGCCAATTTATATTCTTTCCTGATTTTTGTAGAGCATTAAAATGTTAATTTGTAAGAGCTGTGTTTTTATATGGCTGGACATTAACTATTTTATTGTGATAGAGATTTCAAATATATTTCCCTTTTTTATTGTTTGGTTTAAAAAATTTTATGGTCACATTTATCATAGATAAGGCTTTAATTTTGATGTAGTCAAATTTATTACTCCTTTAATATTTTGTTTTTAAGTGATGATATCACTTATTCCAGGCTTATAGATATATTATTCATAGTTATCTTAAAATTTGCCTTAGACTTATATCTTGAATTAATTTAGAACACATTTTGTGATTTCTGTGAGGTGGAGTCTTAACTTTACCATTTTTTAGAATTAGTAGTCAACTGCTCCAACCCCATTTATTGAATAATGTATCATTTTTTTAGTGGTTTAGAAACACCAACTTTATTTATTTACAAAATCTACATTTATTAATTTGCCTGTTTCTTGATTCTTTGTTTTGATTGATTGATATGCTATTCTTATTGTGATCCTTTTTTTTTTCCTTTTTTATTAAGTTGCTCAGTTGTCTCCAACTCTTTGTCCCATGGACTATACAATCCATGGAATTCTCCAGGCCAGCATACTGGAGTGGGTAGCCTTTCCCTTCTCCAGGGGATCTTCCCAATCCAGGGATCAAACCCAAGTCTCCCACCTTGCAGGCAGATTCTTTACCAGCTGAGCCACAAGGGAAGCCCAAGAATTCTGGAGTGGGTAGCCTATCCTTTCTCCAGGGAATCTTCCCAACTCAGGGATCGAACCCAGGTCTTCCGCATTGCAGGTAGATTCTTTACCAACTGAGCTATCAGGGAAGCCCTATTGTGATCCTAGCCAGCTTAATTTTATATGTTGTTTAGGTATGCTTTCATAATACACTTTTTACTTCTTTGTCAAAAATGTCTCTGATATTCTTATAGCTAAGACCTCCTACATGATATTGTGAATCAGCCTGTCAAATTCCTTCAGAAATCCTGTTGGAATTTGGATTTGGATTACGCTAAGTTTAAGACTATTTTGTTGAGAATTATAATGAATTTCTTCATTTGTTCAGATTATTATTTCTGTCATTCTGGATAATTTTATAGTTTCCTTAAACAAAGGCTTGCATATTTTCATCTCTCTTTTACAGGGTTTTAAAAATGGTTTTCATGTATAGTCTTAATGCTCTGGCAAAATGCCCCATTACAGGGTTTTAATTAAGTGATAGTAGAGAAGAATATTAAATTTATTTATTTATTAATAAATAAGATACACCACCATCAGATGTTTTTATGAAGTAGCTGAAAGAAAAAAGGTCTCAATCAACATGTTGCAAAAGTTGATATTTATTAACCAATATGTTACTAAAGTGTTTTCTTTTATTTCCACTACATTTTCAGTCAGTCCATTGGTCATTTCTAGTTATTTTTTATCACTTTAATTTTTTGTCGTTATAACATGCATTCTGAATCTCCAGTAGAACCTTCTTACTGTGACCATAAAAAATGAGATATGTGAAACATCCCTAAAGTGGGTTTACATTTCTTCATTGTCATCATAAAGACACTCTTACTGAATAAATTCAAACAGGTAACAAAAATTGACCTAGATTATTATCTCACATACTATGAGTCTGGAAATACAAAATAGAAACTAAGACTATAAACGTCTGAGTTACTTTGCAACATTTTTTCAACATCTTAACAATTAGAGGAGAGCTATTTAGGATAACAAAAGTCTGGATCTGTAGGAGCCATTGCAAATCAGCATTCAGAGCCATGAACAACACGCTGCAAAACAGAGTTCAAAGGATCTCCAGTAAGCTATTGTTTATAAGGAAGCCTCTTGTTGGACATGATTTAAGGTCAATATTTTGCATTTTTAGACTCCCATTTAGGTACTCATGTGATGCAGCATTGTGCATATTTTCAATCTAAGCCATGCTTGTAAGTGGCTACTGCCCTAGTTCTTGCCTGATGAATTGGTAATACGCCTTTGTCCTCTGGATGCTTACTATGAGCCAAGTGGCATTTTGTTTTCTGCTGCCATATGCTCTATCAATCTGTAAGCACTGGTTCTATATTTAAGTGATACTTAGTTCAGCTCAATTATGAAATTGGCTTTGGTGTCATGTATTAAAGACATAGTTGGCTTTGCTGTTCCTTAAAAAAAAACAAACCTGACAACTGGTCAGACATTGTAATGTAAATGTGCTAATGAAGACAGATATATCTACTGAATTAAAAACATTATCTCAGAACCACAGCTTTCTGTATTTTTCTGAAGACACAAATGATTTTATTCAGAAATTCTTTTCCCTGATGGTATTGGAAGAAATTTACAATACAGCCAATATACGCTTAATTAAAACATTCCACATATGATATCAAAGCATTTTTTCTTTTCTCACTGCAACAGAAATAGGACTATCCAGTAGTAATAAAAAGAAGACTGAAGAAATATCATGGAGCCACCACAGCTCCACAATATTTAGACACAAAAGTCATTTGATAGTGTGAAAGTGTAAGTCAGTTTTAAATTGGTTTTATATTGAGTCTCTATGACTTGAGAGAAATCCCATAATACTAGCAATTTTAACTATAGGAAGATAAAATTGAATCAAAGTGATTATATCAAGTGGCTGTGATGATAATAAATATATGTACATATTGCCAAGGTATACAATTGTAGTTAGAATTGTTGATTCAAAACATACTTGTTATTGAAAAAGCATCAGCAACCTGCTCTGCTAAACGAGTAGTTTCCTCAGATTTTCTTTCCACTGTGTCTCTGGGGAGGTTTCTCCTGAGAGAACTGCCACCAGTTGTACTCAGGACCGGAAGCTCTGAGGAAAGGGTAATGCTGATACACAGAGGGAAGCATCAACGTTCATCTTTGGGTGAAGACAAATCAAAACCACTTATTTATTATAATTGACATTTGAAATACTTTTTCATTTTATTCCTCAGAACTCAGCTAAATAGACCATCTTCTGAGTTCTATGCCATTATATGAGCTTCTCTGGTGGCTCAGATGGTAAAGAACCTACCTGCAATGTGGGAGACCCAGGTTTGATTCCTGCGTTGGGAGAATCCCTTAGAAGGAGGGAATGGCACCTCACTCCAGTATTCTTGCCTGCTTCATTTTTTCATTTTATGCCATTATATTGGTGGAGAAAATATATTTTATTTTTTTAAATATAATTTATACTGGTTACTAACAGTTTAGAAATTGCAGACATTTGTTTTGTTGTTGTTCAGTAGCTAAGTCCTGTCTGACTCTGCAACCCCACGGACGGCAGCACCCCAGACTCCTCTGTTCTCCACTATTAGTTAACACCAAAGATTAAACAAGTAAAAACTCCCGATAGTCTTTGATTCTCAAAGTTATAAATAATATATGAAAAAAAGTCTTCTTTTATTACCGTGATTATTTCTATTTATCATTCAGTTTTATTGACGCTAATGTACATGCAGCAAATGACGCTGTTAAATATGCCAGCAAATTTGGAAAACTCAGCAGTGGCCACAGGACTGGAAAAGGTCACTTTTCATTCCATCCTCAAAGAGGGCAACACCAAAGAATGTTCAAACTATCACACAGCTGTGTTCATTTCACATGCTGGTAGGGTAATGCTCAAAATCCTTCAAGCTAGGCTTCAATACTACATGAACCAAGAACTTCCAGATGTACAAACTGGATTCAGAAAAGGCAGAGGAAGCAGAGATCAAATTGCCAACCTCTGTTGGATCATACAAAAAGCAAGGGCACTCAAAAAAAAATCTACTTCTGCTTCATTGACTACATAAAGGCCTTTAACTGTATGGATCATAACAAACTGTGGAACATTCTTAAAGAGATGGGAATACCAGACCAATTGACCTGCCTCATGAGAAACCTGTATGCAGGTCAAGAAGCAAAAGTTAGAACTGGATATGGAACAACAAACTGATTCAAAATTGAGGAATGAGTTCATCAAGGCTGTATATTGCTACTCTGCTTATTCAACTTATATGCAGAGTACATCATGTGAAACGCTGGGCTGGATGCAGCACAAGCTGGAACCAAGAACGCTGGAAGAAATATCAATAACCTCAGATATACAGGTGACACCACCCTTAGGGAAGAAAGTGAAGAGGAATGAAAGTGATGGATGAAAGTGAAAGAGGAGAGTGAAAAACTGGCTTAAAACTCAACATTCAAAAAATGAAGATCATGGCATACAGTCCCATCATTTCATGTCAAATAGATGGAGAAACAATGGAAACAGTGGCAAACTTTATTTTGGGGGGCTCCAAAATCACCACAGATGATGACTGCAGCCATGAAATTAAAAGACTATTTGCTCTTTGAAAGAAAAGCTATGACCAACCTAGACAGCATAATAAAAAGCAGTGACATTACTTTGTCAACAAAGTTTCGTCTAATCAAAGCTATGGTTCTTTCAGTAGTCATGGATAGATGTGAGAGTTGGACCATAAAGAAAGCTGAGAGCTGAAGAATTGATGCTTTTGAACTGTGGTGTTGGAGAAGACTCTTGAGAGTCGCTTGGACTGCAAGGGGATCAAACCAGTAAATCTTAAAGGAAATCAGTCCTGAATATTCATTGGAAGGACTGATGCTGAAGGTGAAACTCCAATACTTTGGCCACCTCATGCGAAGACTGACTCATTTGAAAAGACCCTGATGTTGGGAAAGTTTGAAGGCAGGAGAAGGGGACAGACAGAGAAGGAGATGGTTGGATAGCATCACCAACTCGACGGACATGAGCGTGAGCAAGCTCCGGGAGTTGGTGATGGACAGGGAAGCCTGGCGTGCTGCAGTCCATGGGGTCTCAAAGAGTCAGACATGACTTAGTGACTGAACGATAATAGTGATATTTTATTACTGTTTCAATTTGCATTTTCTTGATGACATATAATGCAGGGTTCTTTCATATGCTTATTTACCATCTGTACATCTTCTTTGGTGAGTTGTCTGGTAAAGTTTTTAGCTAATTTTTCAGTTAAATATTTGTTCCCTTAGTATTGAGTTTTAAGTAATGATGTATATTTTGAATCACAGTCTTTTATCTTGTGTTCCTTTCGCATGTATTTTCTCTAATTGTGGCTTGTCTTATCTATCATTCTCTTGACATTTTCTTTTGTGGAGCAGAAGTTTTTAATTTTAGTGAAGTCTGGTTTATCAATTATTTCTTCCATGAATTGTGTCTTTTTTGTTCACCTAAAGCTAATACCAAAGGTTATTTAATTTTTCTTCTATGTTATCAACTAGGAGTCTTCCAGCTCAACATTTTGCATTTATGTTTGTGATTCATTTTAAGTGAATTTTTGTAAAGAGTCTAAGGTCTGTGTCTATATTCACTTTTTGCACATTGACTGTTTACTTGCTCCTGAGCTATTTGTTGACGAGACTCTCTTCACATCATTGTATTGTCATTGCTCCTTCATCAAAGATGTTTTCTATATTCAGGGGGTCTGTTTCTGGGCTCTATGCTTTGTTCCATTGATCTATTTTTCATTTTATCACTGATTCCAGACTGTCTTGATTACCATAGCATTATAGTTAAGTCTTAAAGTCCGATAGTGTCAGTTCTCTAACTTTGTTCTTCTTTCTTCTTTCCTTTAGTATCACATTGGCTGTGCTGGGTCTTTTGCCTCTCCATATAAGCTGTAGAATCAGTTTGTTGATATACACAAATTAACGTGCAGGGATTCTGATCAAGATTCCATTGAATCTATGTCCCTGTATTTTTGTCATATAAATGGAACCATATAATATCTATCCTTTGAATTTGGCTTTTTCACTTAGCATAATGCATTTGCAATTTATTTGTTGTTGAGTGTATTAGAAACTCACTCATTTTAATTGCTAAACAATGTTCTGTTTTGTGGATATAACTGTTTCTTTATCCATTCATCATTCACCAACTGAAAGACATTTCAGTTGTTTCTAGTTTTTGGTAATTATGAATAAAGTCACTATAAATATTCAAATATACGTTTTTGTATGAAAGCACAAGTTTTCACTTTTCTTGAGTAAGTAACTAGGAGGAAGATTGCTGGCCATATAAATGTATAAGAATTACTTTAGAGGGAAAATTTGTGAAATACATATATGAATATTGTATAATAAACTATAATTTTTTCTTCAGTTCAGTTCAGTCACTCAGTCGTGTCCGACTCTTTGCGACCCCATGGACTGCAGCATGCCAGGCCTCCCTGCCCATCACCAACTTCCAGAGTTTACTCAAACTCATGTCCATTGAATCAGTGATGCCATTCAACCATCTTATCCTCTGTTGTCCCCTTCTCCTCCTGCCTTTGATCTTTCCCAGCATCAGGGTCTTTTCAAATGAGTCAGTTCTTTGAATCAGGTGGCCAAAGTATTGGAGTTTCACCTTCAGCATCAGTCCTTCCAATGAATATTCAGGACTGATTTCCTTTAGGATGGACTGGTTGGATCTCCTTGCAGTCCAAGGGACTCTCAGGAGTCTTCTCCAACACCACAGTTCAAAGGCATCAATTCTTCAGCGCTCAGCTTTCTTTATGGTCCAACTCTCACATCCATACATGACTACTGGAAAAACCATAGGTTTGACTAGACGGACCTTTGTTGGCAAAGTAATGTCTCTGCTTTTTAATATGCTGTCTAGTTTGGTCATAACTTTTCTTCCAAGGAGCAAGCGTCTTTTATTTTCATGGCTGCAGTCACCATCTGCAGAGATAATATGTTCTTTAGTTACTTTAAAGAAATTTTTAAAACTTCCTTAGTAATTTATCTAAATAATCTTACTCATACCCACTTTTTTTGCCACATTAAGAAGGTTGGTTGAGTTAGATTTGTCTACTAAGAGTATTTTATTTTTGTCTTCATAAATTTCAGGATTAAAATGTAAAACAAAATCCTAAATAAAATATACTCTTTTCATATTTGTTTGTTACACTACTATATACTTTCCTTTGCTTCTGGCAATAGATGCCAATTCATATCTATTCATTCACTCTGAATAGAGGGAGTTAACTTGGGTAACTGAAATGCACATTAAATAATGGGAACACACACCAATAAAATCTTATATTAGGTCTTATTAGGTCTTTTGCTCACCAACTGTCTTTTCAGAACTGCCAAGATATTGACAGATTTCTGATATTACCTTCACATGGTTTATATCTTCTGATCAGTTCTGGCAACCAAATAAGAGAGAAAGATGGAGTGGAGAGAGACAGAGGAAGAGAAAGAAGGAGGGTGAGAGAGAGATCAGGAGGAAGAATGGAGTGAGGGAAAGAAAGAAGAAAGGAAGGGAGGGCTTAATGGACCCAGATAATTCACAAACTGCACTCTCAAGTGTCTGTCTGTATGAGTCTAATCACCACTTACCTGATTTCAGTACATTTAATGTTAACAAAATAGTAACAGTAAGACAGTTAACTTTCATATTGATTTATATTTTATTTTTTGTTCTTCAATAATCATGACAGTAGAGATCATTTCAACTTTATTTAGAAGAGTAATACTTGAAAGAAGACACCTTACTTGAAAATTATGAAATCTGCACTGTGATGCATCTATCAAGTTAAGTTCTTATTTCTTAGGAAATTTTAACAAATTATAATAAAATGATAGATTTGTTAATTGCTCAGTACAAAGTGTAACACAAAGAGAATAATAAGCTATTTTAAGCTCTAATTATTATAGTTAATGAATAATAATAACAATTATTATTATTGTCTTCTTTCAAAAGTACTGTGTTAGTGATTTTGCACAATTCTGTACAGCTAAACACTGATAGATGCTTAAACACTTTTAAAGAATGCTTTTATCAAGTTTCCTCAGCACAGAAGCATCATTGTTTTAGAAGCCTTGATTGAACTCTTTACTTGGTAAATTATTTATCTGTTTCATTAGTTGTTTTCTCAGAATTATTTCCTTGTTTTTTCATTTGAAACAAATTTCTCTGCCATTTCATTTTGCCTTATTGTCTCTGCCTCAGTGAAATTAGATGAAAGAGTTACCTTTCCCAGTATTAAAGAAGTGTCCTTGTGTGGTAGTATCTCATACAGTCTACCCAGTGGCTTTGGTGGGAGAACAGTATCTGAAGTGAGCAAGAATCATATCTTTCCCCAGGGTAAGTTGGTGGCTATCACTTGGTAGGAGGTGGGGCTGGAGATGGATGGGCTAGAGCCAGAGCCAGGTGTGAACCCTGGCGTTTCCTCTGTTAAACTGGCCAACACCATCCAATTGGAGGGCAAAGTCAGGCCCTAAGCTGCTGGAACAGAAGCCTGAGGGTCAGGTCTGAGCTAGCTATGCTTGCTTCCAGCACCTGCACCCTTGCCCTACAGGGAAACGGTACTGGGGCCAGATGGGCTGGAGTAGGTGTTCAGTGTGGGTTGCGGTGCAGACTGGGGTGGCCCTGGCTCCAGTGATAGTTCTGGGCTTCTCCTAATCCGCTGTCTCTTTAAGCACCATCAATGGCTGTCCTCTCTCCACGCAGATACTGCATCATGCCAGAGCTGGCTCCCAATAGGATTACAAGGTACAAACTCTGTGTATGAAATAAATAAGCTACAAGGATATGTCGTATAGCAAAGGGAATATAACCAACATTTTATAATAACTTTAAATGGGGTATAATCTATAAAAATATTAAATCATTAGGTTGCACACCTGAATCTTTGCGATTTAATTAATATTTAAATCAACCCTACTTGAATTAAAAAAGCTCTAATTGTAATTAAGTATAAAGTATGTATTTTAAGAATAAAAGAAAAATTTTCAAGTAAAAAATATTTAAATTTTATTTTAAAAAATGAAATCAAAGTAAAAATGATAAATACACCAGATTCTGCAAGATTAAGTATATCAAAATATAAAATTTTGATGACCATTCATGCTTTCCATAAATATTTTTGATTACCTGCTATGAGCCAGATACTTTTCTAGGCATTGGGAATGAAGCAAAGAGCAAGACTGATAAGACGGGAGCTGGCAAATATGGTGCCTGGGGCAAATTTGTTC
The DNA here is from genome assembly GCA_024291935.2 of Okapia johnstoni. Classification (NCBI taxonomy): domain Eukaryota; kingdom Metazoa; phylum Chordata; class Mammalia; order Artiodactyla; family Giraffidae; genus Okapia; species Okapia johnstoni. The sequence continues at coordinate 11,949,351 of CM044322.1, read as the reverse complement.
TGATATCTGTTTTTTAAATAAAGTTTTACTGGAGCACAGCCATGACCATTCATTTAGGTTACTGTCTATAGTTTCTTTTATGCTATAAGGGCAGAGTGCGTGCATGCTCAGTCACTTCAGTTGTGTCCGACTCTATGCAATTCCATGGACTGTAGCTCACCAGGGTCTTCTGTTTAAAGGACTGTCTCAGCAAGGATACGAGAGTGGGTTGCCATTTCCTCATCTAGGGATCTTCCTGATCCAGGGATCGAACCCATGTCTCCTGTGGCTCCTGCATTGGCAGGCGGATTCTTTACCACTGAGTCACCTGGACTTCCCATAAAGGAAGAGTAGCTAAATGCAATACACACCATATGGCCCATACTGCAAAAAAAATTTACTATCTGACCATTTCTACAAAACTTTTGCAAAATCCTGGACAAGACTATTCTCATGGAGCTTATACAGTCTGGAGGTGATTGGGACAGAAAAATTATGCATGTACATAAGATAATATTAGATTATGTCAAGTGTAAATAAAGGTAGATATGTTAGAGAGGGACCAGAGTTTGGATAATTTCTTTACACTGGATGTTTCTAAGGAGAGGATATTTGAGACACAATCTAAGTGAAAAGAAAGGTTCAGGTATGAAATAATCTGGAAGTAATTTTCTTTAGGCAAAGAGAATAGTAGGTGCAAAGGCCCTGAGTTAAGAAAAAATTTGGCATGTGTATGAACCAAAAGACAATAAGACTTGAGTTATTATGTCAGAGCCAAAGGGAGACACAGGTTGAAGGGTTTGTTGATGACAAGAACTCTTCAGGTCTTATAGACCAGTGGTCCCCAACCTTTTTGGTAACAGGCACTGGTTGTGTGGAAGACAATTTTTCTAGGGATGTGGGAAAAATAGTTTCAGGGTGATTCAAGTGTATTACATTTGTTGTGCTTTTTATTTCTATTATTATTACATTCTGATATATAACAAAATAATTATACAACTCACCCTAATGCAGAATCAGATCATAAGGCATTAGGTTCTCATAAAGAGCATGCAGCCTGGATCCCTCACATGCACAGTTCACAGTTCATGCTCCTATGAGAATCTAATGCTGACCCCGGATCTGATGGCAGGTGGAGTTCAGGCTGTAATGTGAACAATGGGGAGTGGCAGTAAATGTAGACGAAGTTTCACTTGCTTGCCGCCCACCACTCACCTCCTGCTGTGTGGCCTGGTACCTGTCTGTGGCCCAGGGTTATGGGCCCCTGTTACAGATTATAGTAAGGAATTTGGGATTTTCTTCTCATTATAATGAGAAGACACTGGAGCAACTTAACAATGGGGGTGATTTTATCTGTCTCAGTGCTGAAAATATTTCTAAAATATAAATTCCTGGTAAAGTGACCTTATAAGTCATTAAGGTTTTTGGTAAGGAAACTATACTACAAACCACTAGCTAACATTTATTTAGTGATAAACACTGTAGGCATTGATTGTCATTATAATCAGAGATAAGAATATCACCCCTTTTATTTAATATTAATAAAATATTATTTATTTATTTAATATTATTTTGGAAATGCTAGCGAATGTTATAAGCAAGTAAAACAAATAAGAATTACAAATACTGGAGAGGAAAATGGAAATTATTTTATTATCTGTAGGTATTGTGGCTGAAAACCAGGATATGCAAAAAGGAAAAAATCAGTAATTACAAAGTAAATATACTGGCATAAAAACAACAGTTTTCTCTTATCAACAAAAAGCAACTCAAACGTATAAAAGAAGAAAACTCAAATATAATAGCATAAGAAATATAAAATAGTTAGAAATATTTAAGAAAATACTCAAGAAAGCTAATGAAAAATCCCTGAATCACATAAAACAGCTTGAGAAGAGATACTTAGCATTTTTCTAGATAGGAAACCTAAATAAAAACTGAAACTGAAAAGTTGACCATTTTTCCTGAATAAATTGATAAACTTAAGTTAATCTCAATTAAAGTCACAGAGAGCTGATCACCAAGAGCAAACTCTAAATATTCATAAAGCTTGGGAAAAAACACATACAACTTCTCCACCAAACAGAGAAAGGCACACTTCTTTTAAATGGGATATGCTGCCTAATTGGCAATATAATAAGTATACTAATGCCTGTGACTGGGCTTCTCATGTGGCATTAGTGGTAAAGAATCTGCCTGCCAAGTAGGAGATGGAAGAGACTCAGAAAAGATTATAAAGTAGCCCCTGATTTATAGAGTTACAGAAAACAAAGACAAGATGAATCCAGAATAATGAGAAAATAATAGACAACACATAACATTAAACAAAATTTTATTGAGATATAACTTACATGAAATAAAATGCATCCATTTTAAGCATAGTTAGATAAGTGAAAGTCACTCAGTCATGTCTGACTCTTTGCCACCCCATGGTCTATACAATCCATGGAATTCTCCAGGCCAGAATACTGGAGTGGGTAGCCTTTCCCTTCTTCAGGGGATCTTCCCACCCAGGAATCGAACCAGGGTCTCCTGCACTGCAGGCAGATTTTTTACCAACTGAGCTATCAGGGAAGCCCATAGTTAGATAAGTTTTGACAAATGTATAACTACACATATAACACATATAATTACATGCTTATAATCACCCCCAAAAAGTTACTTTATGCTTCTTTGTGGTCATTCTTTTGCATTCTGACCCCAGGCAACTATCCGGGCCCTGTAAAAACAGCCATTCAGAAAACAACCATAGTGGCAAAAGTTTTTCTTTTGCATCTTCATTTTCACTTTCTGCTCCTTCCCCCTCAATTTATCCAGGCACCAAGCTCCAAGTGTCAATCATTTAATCAGTACCAACTCAGGGTACCAGGATTTGAATAGAATAGAACACATCTAGAAATAAAGTATTTCAATAGCAAAGAAGTAATGAAAGAATTTCCCAGGAGCAGAAACAAGTTTATGGGAGATAGTTCATCTGTGTGTGCATATATGTATGGGTGTGTGCTCCTCAGATGCTTGACTTCCTGAGAGGCAAATTATGAGAATTACATGAATTATTAGGTATATTCATACAACAAAATAAGAGTCATTGAAAAGAATGAGGTACATTTATACCTATATATTTGTGTGTAAATAAATAATAGAAAGATTAGTATGCAGAGAGAGAAAAGATGGAGGGATATGTATCATTCGGTTAACTGTGGCCATCTCTGAAATTTTTGGTGAGGAGGACTTTCTTTCCTTTTTAAACTTAATTATTTCTATAGTGTTTGAATTTTGTATAATTTGAGCAATCAGAAAAACAAATAATAAAACTCAAGGGAACTCCAAAGTTTGCCTAAAGTGGAAGCGTATCTGGTGGATCCATAAATCAAAATAACATAAAACACAGCAGCTTAAGCATTCACCATGTGTTCAGTTCAGAGAGAAGGTGCCTTTAACCTTAAGAATGTGAAACTGAAGAATACAAGTTACATTTTTTTTGTTCCACAGACCTGATCATCTCACTTCCAACAAGTTAAGGAAAGTAGAAAGAAGGGGAAATGGAAAACTTATAGAGTGATAGCTGTGAGACAGGAAGGAAAAGACGTTGACAAACAACCAAAGTGTGTTCCAAGAAATGAGTACACAATTGGACCACAGTACTCAAAGGACGCTTTTGAGAAGGGGACCCAGAGTGATGATGAACAGCAGCAGCGGTAACTGTTCCGGTGTGTGAGGCCCTCCACGTGGTTCTCCTCAGTTCATCCCCACCTCAACACGGTGAGGACACTTACCCTTTCGGAGCCTCAGTGTTCCCCTTTCTAAAATGGGTATGAGCACTGTGTAACTCACCGGCTGGTTGTGAGGATTAAATGACATGATGGCTGTAAAACATTCGGCATAGTGCGTGAGATGCAGCACTGCTGGTTCACTGTGATTGCTTTCTTCAACCCCATTTTACAGATGTGGGAATTATATCTGAAGCTTGCCCAAGGTCTAAGAACTAGTAAGTGGCAGAACTAATATCTGAATCTGAGCTTGTCTGTTTCCAAATCTGTTTCAGGATTTATGTGAAATAGTTACATTCTGGAACCCTCTTTAAACACCCTGAGAATTCCACCAGTTTTGATGATCATTTTTAGGATCATGATGTACAAATGTAACTAAGACCTATTGTTGTAGGCAAACGGAAACAGACTCACAGATTTAGAGAATGAACTTATAGTTGCCGGGGGAAGGATGGAGAGAAGGGATAGTTAGGGAGGTTGGGATAGATGTGTACATACTGCCATGTTTATAATGGATAACCAACAAGGACCTACTGTATACCACAGGGAACTCTGCTCAATGTTATGTGGCAGCCTGGATGGGAGGGGAGTTTGGGGGAGAATGGATACATGTATATGGCTGAGTCCCTTAGCTGTCCACTTGAATCTGTCACAACATTGGTAGTCATGTTAATAAGTTTTGATTAACAATCAACATTGTTATCATTGTATACCCCAATACAAAATAAAAAGTTATTTTAAAAAGACCTATTGTAGAAACAAGCATGTTGGTGGAAGCACGCATTATCAGAGACATCAACAAAAACAGATAACACCTTTTCTGAAGACGAGACCATGTTCTATAAGCAGGATTTGTAGATTGTAATGAATTTTTCTTAAAATAATACTGAAGCATAGAGTGTGACCACTTTACTTTCAATGCTAGTAGGAGAAAAAAGCACATGACTCCTGTGGTTACTTTGGCATCAAAGTGACAGATGACTCTGTCCATGACTGACTTCCTGGCATAACCTACTACCTTCCTGGCATAGTAACTATGCCAGTATAACAGGAGCTGCTCCAAGGAAAAGCTTATGATGAGGTGGGGCAGGGCTAAGGCATTAAGTTTGCTACTGCTGCTTTGTGAAGATAAATCAAGACAAGTCAGCTTTGCTTGGGATGTTATACTGGCACTGAAGAGGAAATCAAAAAGACAGAAGCAAAGAGGAAAGGATTGCAGGTCTTTGGGCAGAGGTCAGTGGTGCTGAAAGTTGGGATGCCTGGCCAGGAAACATTCTTTAAACAGGCAAATCCACTGTCGTGCGTGCTTTAATGGAAAATGCAGACCCACAGTGTAGCAGTGAAAAGTGGTGCAGACTCTAGTTCAGCTTGTCCTAAACCAAATTGATTTCCTGGCTTTGAACGCTAGACAGAAACTCCTGGTTCAGTTATTCAAACTGAAAAAAAAATGTCCCCTGAAGGAGTATGGAATGAGAAATGAGAGTGTGTTGAAAGGGTAGCAAGAGAGCAAGGGGGCGGGGAGTTAGTGTTTAATGGGAACCGAGGTTCAGTCTGCAAGGGGGCGGGGAGTTAGTGTTTAATGGGAACCGAGTTTCAGTCTGCGTGCTCAGCTCACTCAGTCGTGTCCAACTCCTTGCGACCCCATGGATTGTTGCCCGCCAGACTCCTCTGTCTGTGGAATTTTCCAGGCAAGAATACTGGAGTGGGTTTCCATTTCCTACTCCAGGGGATCCTCCTGACCCAGGGATTGAACCTGCATCTCCTGTGGCTCCTGCATTAGCAGGATTCTTTACCACTGTGCCACCTGGGAAACCCAAGTTTCAATTTGGAAAAGCAAAAAATTTGGGAGATAGATGATGGTGAGAGTTGCACAACAGTATGAATGGACTTAGTGCCACTGAACTGCATAGTTACATATGATTAAAATAGTGTGCTTTATACTGTATGAGTTTTACCACAATAAAAAAAAAAGTAAAAATAAGGATGTGGTTCACAAAGCCGATGTTTTAGAAACAGGCGCAGACACCTGGCTTTAGAATGAACATCATGAAGGGAAGACAAGTTTCACTTGAATATAACCCAAAGGCCAGAGGAGGTTAGTTCAACCTATTCATCTCTCCTGTCTGGCACTGCCATCTACTCTGAGCCAAACTGGCTATGAAACACAGTGGTTGGTTGATCACTTGGTACAGATCTGTCTGTCCATCATTAAAAGGAGGGAATTTGAGGCAGAAAGCAAATTCTTGAATTTCAGTCCTTCATACAAGTTGGGCTTCTATTCTACCAAATCTCTGGGCAGAGGGAAATCTTGAACTTATAAAAGTGACAAGGGAATGTCCATTCACTTAACCAAGTAGAAGCCTAGTCTTCTCATCTCTAGCCTGGATCCATGGTGAAGGGCAGACTTCTGAACCAGTGGGGCTACAGCAAGGATGACAGTGAAAACGACTCTTCCTCCATGGTCATCAGGACGACATTTCCCTGGCATCCCTCTCCTTTGCTCCTGAGCATCTGAGGAAAGAAAAGGGGAAAGGAAAATCAGGGGAATGTAGAGTAGAAAAGCATGTTTGCAGATGGGGCCTGGAATTTTTTAGAGTCAGTAGCTGTAGATACCTTGTAACTACTTGAAGATTTGATTATCTTTGCTATGGACTGAATGTGTGATCCACACAGGCATGCTTCAATTCATGGGGTCGCAAAGAGAAATGGTCATGTGCAACCGAGAAGAGGACCCTCAATAGAACCCAACTATGCTGGCATCCTGATCTTAGACTTCCAACCTCCAGAACTGTGAGAAATCCATCTCTGTTGTCTATTCCCTACCCAGTCTGTTGTATTCTGTTACAGCAGCCCAAATCAACTAGGACACTCTTATGCCAACAGTAGCCATCTATGCTGGTAGAATAATCAAGTGACTTAAGGGGGTCCTAGGTATTTTTGTTTTTCTAGGTGTTCTTGTCATGCTACAATAAATGTTTCTTAGTTATATGAGCAAACAAATGAAGACCCCAAAATAACTTGTATCAAGCAATAACTATAAAGAACAAAAACAACTAGGGAGCAGTTGGCTATGTTATCTGGGCCTTAGTAGAATATCTGAACAGATCTCAATTTCCTCATCCCCACTCCTTATCACATACTAACACACGTGTCCAGTCAGTTTGCAAGGGGCACATTTGTACAAACAGGTGAGTGGAAAGGATGACTCATTGATATCATTCCGATTTTATACGAGGTTCCTGTTCCTGTCATTAGCAGTCATTGTGATTAGAATGACTTAATGGACAAGAGGGTCTGTTAATACATGTCTTGTTCCAAGCAGTTTGGAGTGTTTCAGAATGTCTTTCTACTTCCCCGTTGTTCTGGTGAATGCAATCTTTGCTAGAGTTGGACGTATATTCCTCAGGTGGTCATCCTCAGAGGGGACAAGCACTGTGCCAGAAGCGGCGAAAGAATTTCACTTAGACATCTTAACACAATGTTGCAATTTTTTTTACTAAGTCTCATCCTTGAGTAACATAAAAATACTACTGTCTTCTAGCACTAAGTAGGGAGCTAGACAGCTTTTCTGGTAGCCTGGTCCAAATCTCAGAGCAAGAACCTGAAGGAGACAGTAGTACAGCTTGTGATGGGTTCCTGCCATGAACAAATCAATATATGTATAGATATATGTTAGTCTTGATAAGTTTTAAAAAAGCAAATTCAGAGATGAAGCCCTATAAAATAAAGTCCTTATTTTTTTGTGCTTGATAAACCTTTTCATTTTATGGTGCCTTGAGCATCAACAGATGTTGATAAAAACATGATTCTTTATACCACCTTAAAAAACATAACCCATAAAAAAATCAAACTAGTTATTACTTTTTGACACTCATTTTGGGAATTATAGATGTATAATTCTTATTTCAAATTAAAAGAGAAAAAAGGTTTCTAGAACTCCGCCAATCCTAGCTTTTATGGCAGCTTTAATTCCATTTCTTTTAAGAAAACAAACTTGTCCTTGCTAGAAATGAATAAATAACTGAATTCATTAAGAATCTCCTGTTAAGCAGGAGGAAATTATTCTTCTATTACAAATTGCTAAAGCATAAATCACTGTGCTTTTAGTCTTCCTCACCAATGGTTTAAAGAAGACATCACCCCTCTTCCACTGTTTCAGGAAGCAGCTTGAATTTTTCCGCTCTGAGTAAGACTATAGGTTATTCCACAAGATTTCAAGAGAATCAAAGTTAAAGAACCGAGTTTGAATAACTCTTTAGAGACTGAGGATTCATCAACGTCAGCCAGTGGAAAACTCATTTGATTCTTAAGAAATTTGTATGTATTCTCTTTTGACTCCAGTGGGCCATTTGCAGCAAGACAGACTAGTGGGCGTCTCGGAGAACAAGGAATGGTACAAATCCATGCATTAATGCACTGCTTTCATCTGGCTTCACAAACGATTTACCACTCCGTTCAATTTTTTCCTACGGGAAACTGGAAAACTGCTTCCACTGGCTTCTGGCACAGTGCTTGTTCCCTTCACGTACAACCATCTCAGGAACACACCTGCACTCTCGCAAAGATTGTGTTCACCGGAACAGAGGGAGGCGGAAAGACATTCTGAAATGTTCCAAATTCCTTGGAATATGCCATGTATTAACAGACCCTCTTGTGTGTTAGATCATTCTAATCACAAAGTCTGCTAATGCCTTTTGTGAACAGGAATCTTTGTAACTTTAGCGAGGGGGAGTAATGACCTCAACAGCTTTTACTGGACCTCAAAAATATATAATTGTCAGCAGCATGACAATTTTTTTTACATCAGTAACAAAATGGCTATTTTTTGGGTAAATAAATACAGGAAACTGCTTTTACATTTATCTGCAAAACAAGGACCAAAACAAGCAAAGATATGCAAAACATTTTGTCAGGGGAGGGGGGGAGCTGGATTCTTAACTTTATGTACCAAGGTCATGCAAAACAAAGCAAGCTACAAGGAAAATGAACATAAAACAACGAAAATTTCTAGTGGAAGGAGTTGTCTAAAACTGCAAAAGGTCTGGGATTTTACACTGCTTACAAACTAACAAGTTAACCTGACACAGTTTCATGGATGCTGGTAGAACTGAGACTCCTGGGTGAGAGATGAAGACATATTTATTACTCACAGCAATAGCAGTAGCCAGAGTATCTGCATTTTGGTGTTGATTTTCTGAGGCTGTTCCCATAGGGTGATGTGAATAGGGTCAAATGACAACTGCATAGGCAGTAGGTTGTCTTGTAGGAGAGGAATTCTGAACTTTGGGCACCTGGGCACTTGAATCTTTTATAAAGGGCAGTAAGCATGCTTTCCTTTTGCTTTGGAGTTAGACATTATTTTACTGAATTGTAGTTACATATGTCCTTTGTTTCAGAGCATCATCTCCATCTTAAAAGGCTGTGAACAAAACTTCTCTTAGCTCTAGTGGGAGACATTATCTCTGTCTTCTAAGGTGGGTTGCTAGGTGAGCATCCTTGAAATTGTAGTCTAGAACAAGGGGCAGCCAATGACTATTTGCAAGATGTACAGAAATGTCAAAGACCCACAGTGAATCATCTTCCAGTAGGATTATCTGTGATATTGTGTTCTAGATTTAACCATTAACAAACTTCAGGTCATCAGCCATTCATTCATTCTCAATGGGTTGCTTGTTCAGTCAATGACTGTCAGTCATTTCACAAACATTTACTGAGTGCTTGCCATGTACTGTAGAGAAGCAAAAAGAGAAACGTTGAGTACATTTCCCTGAGGAAATTACATACTAGTGAAAGAAACAGTAACTAAAAAGATATTAATGTTAGGCAGAGATAACACTGTATGTTCACCATAGCTTTTCTTCCTGGGAATGCATGAAAACTGTTTTCAGGTTTCCTTATATATGCCAGATGGAACAGTGGTAAAGAATTGGCCTGCCAATGCAGGAGACACAAGAGACTCGAGTTCAATCCCTGGGTTGGGAAGATTCCCCTGGAGTAGGGAATGGCAACCCACATCAGTGTTCTTGCCTGTAAAATTCCATGGATAGAGGAGCCTGGCAGGCTACAGTACATGGGGTCACAAAGAGTCAGACACGACTGAGCATGCATACCTGCCTTGTACTTGCCATTAGTTTGGGAACATGCGACCAATTGCGTATAAGCAATGTAAGCTAGTGGTAGACTAGGTCCTTCAAAACTTTCCATAGAATGATGAAGCTTTCTCTTCCTTGGTCATGAAATCTGTGGAAGGCTGCCAGTTCCACATCAGATTTGCATGAGCAAAAAATTAACTTTTATTATCTCCTGTTTACAAGTGAGGAAACAGAACCACACTATAATGCACTAAATTTGATAATGGAGATCTATTATTTCCAGTACCATGAACAAACTCAGAGCAAGAGTTCTGACTTATTCATTTCACGTTCACTTGCCCTTTATGTCAAGAAAGAGATTGTTATAGTAATAACAATGGGGCACAGAATCAAAGCACATACTTTTTATTTGCTTAGTTTTTTTTTTTTTTTTTAAGACAAAAAGCATTTGAATATAACCATAGGTGAAGGAAATGAATCAATGGAGAGGGAGAGGGTGAAGTTATGGAAAGAAAGACCTTCAAGGGAAGGTAGAAGAGGAAGGTCTGGAAGAGCCAGTAAACAGGTGAGAAAAATCACCTCTTCTTTTAAAAAAAATAGCCTCTTCTTACCTGACTATATGAGAACAAGGAGGAATAAACACTTGAGTGATGGCTTTGGGGAGTGATTGTTTTATTTAAGGCAAGGGAGGTAGAGACAGCATTAAGAAAATATATTAGGTTGTAGATTTCAGCCATTGACAGAAAAAATAGTATGTACTGTCTATTTTGTACCAAACAGTTTGTTAGAGCATTCACAAACATCTCAATGAATCTACTTGGTATTCAGCAAGGCACCTCGATATCACTATTATTAATTTCATAGATGAAGTAACTAAAAGTCCTAGAGGTGAAGTAATTTATCTGCTAAAAAGTGGCAGAGCTAGGGCTCAGATCTGATGTCTGACTCCATGCTGCTTCTACACTAGAATGATCTGATGGGGGAGGCTAAGGAACAACATTATGTCAGCACTCTCAGAGAATTTGAGCCAAGATGCCTGACTGTGCTCCTGAGGTCACATTGCCTATGTCCAGGAGATGTGCTGAGAACCTCCATATAGACAAGAGAGCTTTAAAAAGATTTAAAAATGGAACAATGAAGTCAATCAACAATAGAGGAATGAACTCACCAGTCTTTTACCAATTTGGGTTCATGATATTATGCAACTTGAATGGTTACAACCTCCTCAATGTGAAAGCTGATTCAGAAGGAATTAAAAGGTGGTAATAGACCTCCGGACTTCCCAGATGGTGCAAGTAGTAAAGAATCTGCCTGCCAATGCAGGAGACACAAGAGACATGGGTTTGATTCCTGGGTCAGGAAGATCCCCTGGAGGAGGAAATGGCAACCCACTCCAGTATTGTTGCCTGAAAAATTCCATGGAAAGAGGGCCCTGATGGGCTGCAATCTATGCAGTCGCAAAAAAAGAGTTGGACACAACTAATGCACACATGCACACAGACCTTCAATATCTCCACTGCGCTATTAGCTTATTATCCTTTTTAGAACTATCCTAACTCCTTTGCAGATGTAAGCACATACAGCATGACTATAAATGAGAAGGATTTATCAAGTCATGGGTGTGAGGCTGAATTAAAATTTTGGAAAACATTTATTATCTTGACTTACTAATATAGTCTTCAGGACCTGAAATTAGAGATCCAGAATTGTATGTGTTCAAATAGGTTGTGCTTTCTAAACTGAAGAAAGACGTTAATTCACCAGTAAATTCCAGAAGTAACATTTAAGGTAAGTCTTTAGGACGGAATGAAATGAATATTAATAGTGACACTGCACCCATGCTGGGAGCTACAATGATGACAATAGAAGACCCTTGGTACAAATTTCCAGGAAGGTACCTGAAGCATCAGGTGAGCCCTGTTCAGCAATGGAAAGAGAGAATAGATTACGAGGTAAAGTAAATGAACAGGATATATAACATGGGTTTGGCTAATGCTCTCCTTTCCCTTTTTTAGGAAAAGCATCTCCTTTCACAAAACTCTGCTTGCTCCTCTAAAGTTCCACCTTAATGAGATCCTAAAGCTCCGTGCATTCCCACAGCTGCCTAATGAAGGGATTATTTTGCTCCTGGGAACACACTTTTCCCAGAAGAGTTTTCTGGTCTGGCAACATGACTGAAGATGACGAAGAATGCGTTTGCACATTTTGTGGCTGAAACAAGGTCTACATTCCAAGTGTAAGCCCCTGACTGAAAGAGGCCAGATTCCTCTTTGCATCCTAAGGGATCTCACAAAAGGATTTACCCAGGTGTTTGGGGATTGTGTAGTTCCACTGCAAAGAGGCACAGCATCTGAAAGCCTTCCTTGTTTCAACATCTGTCTTCCTGTGTGGTCCAAGTGTACTAGTCTGTTATTAATTTTTCCAACTTCAGTCTTGTTTTGTGGAATTAAAGTTTTGATGCTTTCTTGGTTAACTTCCTGTTAACTGATTGAGACAGCGTTCTAGGAATGCGGTGAATGAATGTTTAGTTGCGCAGTCGTGTCCAAGGCTTTGTGACCTCATGGACTGTAGCACACCAGGTTCCTCTGTCCATGGGATTTTTCAGGCAAGAATACTGGAGCGGGTTGCCATTTCTTCCTTCAGGGGATCTGTCTGCCTCAGGGATCAAATGCTTGTCTCTTGTGTCTCCTACATTGGCAGGCTGATTTTTTACCACTAGGGCTGCCTGGGAATCACAGGAATGTGGTAATGCTCCAAACTTGCCTATGGTTCTAATTCTGAGCTTCACCTGGCTTTCCTAAAGAGCATGATATGTTTCATCTTATACTTCTGGCATTCATTTAGAATTTCTGATAATTCAACCTCACAAATATGTATTAAGAACTAGGTAGGTCTCTGCTAATCTCTGCAGTGCCTCCAAAACATGAGTAGAACAGTCCTTGTAGAATTTTTATCAATAAGCTTATAATTAGAAATTAAATCTGCATTGAGAACTACAATCCATTAATACAATCAAATATACTTGCTAGCATTCCCATAAATCTCTTAAATGATTAAAATAATTGGTAGTACTCTTTTACTAACTCTAAAGTACCAATACAGACCTCAAAATGTCCAGCCTCGTCATAGCCAGTGGGCCCCTACGTCTCTATTCCAGCCACGACGTTCTCCTTTCCCCATCTCACAGAAGCTCTGCTTTCCTACCTCTGGGTTTTATTTCATCCTTTTTAGAGTTTTCTTTCTATAGAAAAGAATTCTCTAATCATCTGTCTTCCAGATCTGATTTAGGTCCCCTTCATTTTTCATATCAGAGAAGGCAATGGCAACCCACTCCAGTACTCTTGCCTGGAAAATCCCAAGGATGGAGGAGCCTGGTAGGCTACAGTCCATGGTGTCGTGAAGAGTCGGACACGACTGAGCGACTTCACTTTCAATTTTCACTTTCATGCATGGGAGAAGGAAATGGCAACCCACTCCAATGTTCTTGCCTAGAGAATCCCAGGGATGGTGGAGCCTGGTGGGCTGCCGTCTATGGGGTCGCACAGAGTCGGACCCAACTGAAGTGACTTAGCAGCAGCATCATTTTTCGTATCACCTCTCGCTGCCACCATCACAGACTTTATCACTGTGTATTGTGACTGTTTGAGTTATTTTCTGCCTCCCTCATGATTCATAAGCTCCATGAAAACAGGTCCTACTTGAGTTTTATTCTTTGCATTGTGCCTCCTACCACAGCTAAAGCCCACCATTGATAAGTAGTCATTGTATTTGGAAGACAGGCTAAAAGTATGAGAAGACATAGGTGAAATGCTTTGTAATCTATATGTTAATTATTACTCAATCTTCTTAATTGTATTTCTAGTTCATCTACAATATACTAATTTCTGCATTTTATGTTGCTTTTAAGACTTGCTTGGGGCTTCCCCAGTGGTTCAGTGGTAAAGAATTTGCCCTGAAATGCGTGAGAGGTGGACTGAAGACCCAGGTTTGATCCATGGGTCTGGAAGGTCCCCTGGAGAAGGAAATGGCAAGACTCTAGTATTCCTGCTTGCAAAATCCCAATCCATGGGGTCACAAAAGAGTCAGATACAAGTGGGCAACTGAACGACAACAACAAGGTTTGCTCAAGATTCTTTCGTGTGATTTTTTTTTCCTTCCCCAAGAAAACTGTAAGTAATAGATTTCACTTATTTTTTAAAATTTTTGTAACAGTGCTTGTCACCCTTAAAAAGTTATAGAAAATTTAAGGCAGAGATTTTATAACCTATCAATTGGTTTGCTTTATGATTTTCATATTAGCAAATATTCAACTAAAATGTATCTGTATATTTAAGAAATTATATTTTTTTCTATTTAACACAGTTTATACCATTAACATGGAGAAGGAAATGGCAACCCACTCCAGTATTCTTGCCTGGAAAATTCCATGGACAGAGGAACCTGGTGGGCTACAGTCCATGGGCTCGCAAAGAGTCGGCCTCGACTGACCACATCAGCACATACCATTAACAAATAGAAAATTATTTATACTCACATTTATAAAAAAATTAGATACTTGAATTCCAGATCCATTAATATTTCATCTCTGCTATCTGATACAATAAAAATCAACTATGTAGATTGCTTGATTTGAACAATATTGAGGTTTTCATGTACAATAACAAAATGTATTTTTTAAAAGTAAGTATAGAGTTTATTTATGTATTTAAGTATAGTTGATTTACATTATAATAGTTTCAGATGTATGACATAGTGAATCAATATTTCTATAGATTATACACCATTTAAAGTTATTACAAAATATTGGCTATATTCTCTATGTTGTAAAATATCTTCTTGTAGCTTTTTTATCTTACATATACTATCAATATTTTGTACCTCTTAATTCCCTAGTCCTGTCTTTTCCCTAGACCCTTCCCTCTTACCACTGGTAACTAGTTTGTTCTGTATATTAGTGAGTCAGTTTCTGTTTTGCTATATTCATTCACTTTTTAAATTTTTTTAGATTTCATATGTAAGTGAAAGTATACAGTATTTGTCTTTCTCTGACTTATTTCACTAAGTATAATACCCCTGGGTCCATCCATATTGTTGCCAAAGGCAAAATTTCCTCTTTTATGGCTGAGTAATTTTTCAGTGTGTGTGTGTGTGTGTGTGTGTGTGTGTGTGTGTGTGTGTGTGTGTGTGTATGTGTGTTCTTTATCCATTCCTTCCTAGTTAAAGCTGGTACTATATCTTAGCTATTGCAAATAATCCTGTTCTTAACATTGAGATATGTGTATTTTTTCAAATTAGTGTTTTCAATTTTTTATGGATATATACCCAGGAGAGCAATCACTGGATCATATGGTAGTTTTAGTTTTTGAGGAGCTTCCACACTGTTTTTCATAATGACTGATCCAATTTACATTTCCACCAATAGTACACAAGGGTTCCAATTTCTCCATATCCTCATCAATACTGACGTCTGTGGTCTTTTTGATAATGGTCATTCTGACAGATATGAGGGGATATCTCATGGTGGTTTTGATTTGCATTTCTCTGATAATTAGTGATGTTGAGCATCTTTTCATATATATGTATGTTGTCTTTGGAAAAATGTATTTGGATCTTCTGCTAATTTTTGAACTGAGTATCTGTTTGTTTGTTATCAAGTTGTATGAGCTGTTTAGAAATTTTGGATATTAACCCCTTATCAGTCATATCATTTGCAAATACATTCTCAATGAATAATATTTGACAGTAAAGCCTAAATACATGAAAATTAATACCATTCACTATATTAAGAGAATAAATAAGAAAAACTGTATGATCATCTCAATACATACACAGATATTTGAAAACATTTGTCACTCACTAATTATAAATAGAATTCTCAGAGAATTCATAACAGAAAATATCTTCCACAATCCAGTAAAGGATAACTACAAAACACCAACAGCAACTTCACTTTTAATGATAAAATACTGAAAGATTCTTTTGTGTGAGGTCAGAGATAAGACAAGGATATTTGCTACTAGGACTCTTATTTAACATTTAATCATAAAAGATAATGCTGTTATCATAAAAGATAAGTGCTGCACTCAATATGCCAGCAAATTTGGAAAACTCAGCAGTGGCCACAGGAAAAGGTCAGTTTCTTTTCAATCCCAAAGAAGGGCATTGTTAAAGAATGTTCAAATGACTTCACAATTGTACTCATTTTACATGCTAGCAAGGTAATGCTCAAAATCCTCCAAACTAGGTTTCAACAGTACATGAACCAAGAACTTCCAGATGTACAAGCTGGGTTTAAAAAAAGGCTGAGGAACCAGAGGTCAAATTGTCAACATCTGTTGGATCATAGAAAAAGCAAGAGAATTCCAGAAAAATACCTATTTCTGCTTCACTGACTATGCTAAAGCCTTTTACTGTGTGGGTCACAAGAAACTGTGGAAAATTCTTAAAGAGATGGGAATACCAGACCACCTTACCTGCTTCCTTTGAAACTTGTATGCAGGTCAAGAAGCAACAGTTAGAACTGGACATGGAAAAACAAACTGGTTCTAAATAGGGAAAGGAGTGTGTCAAGGCTGTATATTGTCACCTTGCTTATTTAAATTATATGCAGAGTACACCATGCGAAATGCCAGCAGGATGAAGCACAAGCGGGAATCAAGATTTCCAGGAGAAATATCATAACCTCAGATATGCAGATGGCACCACCCTTATGGCAGAAAGCAAAGAGGAACTAAAGAGCCTCTTGATGAAAGTGAAAGAAGAGTGTGAAAAAGCCTGCTTGAAATTCAACATTCAAAAAACTAAGATCATGGCATCCAGTCCCAACACTTCATGGCAAATAGATGGGGAAAAAATGGAAACAGTGACAGACTTTATTTTCTTCGGCTCCAAAATCACTGTAGATGGTGACTGCAGACATTAAATTAAAAGATTCTTGTTCTTTGTAAGAAAAGCTATGACAAACCTAGATAGCATACTAAAAAGCAAAGCCATCACACTGTTGCCAAAGTCCATTTAGTCAAAGCTACAGTTTTTCCAATAGTCATGTATGTATGTCAGTGTTGGACCATAAAGAAAGCTCAGCACTGAAGAACTGATGCTTCTAAACTGTGCTCCTAAGACTGCAAGATCAAACATGTCAATCCTAAAGGAAATCAATTCTGAATATCTATTGGAAGGACTGATGCTAAAGCTGAAGCTTCAATACTTTGGCCACCTGGTGGGAAGAGCCAACTCATTAGTAAAGACCCTGATGCTGGGAAAGACTGAAGGCAGCAGGAGAAGGGGACGACAGAGGATGAAATGGTTGAATGGCATCATCGACTTGATGGACATGAGTTTGAGCAAGCTCCAGGAGTTGGTGATGGACAGGGAAGCCTGGCATGCTGCAGTCCATGGGGTCACAAAAAGTCAGATATGACCAAGTGACTGAACAACTAGATAGCTGAATAAAGTAAGAAAAAGAAATCAAATATAAAGTCAAAGAAGAAATAAAAATATATCATTCTTAGTTGTCATGATTATGGTAGACAATCCAAAAGAATCTATATGTAGATTGCTATAATTAATAAGTAAATTTGGAAAAGTCAGTGATATAGAATCAGAATCCCAAAATCAGTGGTATTTCTATATATTGCTAAGTCACTTCAGTCATGTCCTTCTCTTTGTGACCCTATGGACCATAGCCCACCAGGGTCCTCTATCCATGGGATTTGCCAGGCAAGAATACTGAAGTGGGTTGCTGTGCCCTCCTCCAGGGGATCTTCCTGACCCAGGGATCAAACCCATCTCTTTCATTTCCTGCACTGGAAGGTGAGTTCTTTACCACTAGCACCAGCTAGAAATCAACTATTTAAAATAAAGTTTAAAATTTTTTAAATTACAAGTTTAGTTTTTAAATGAAAAATTTAAATAACAAAGACCTAGGAATAAATCTTTTGTAAGACATACAAGAACACAAAACCTTAAAATGAGAGAAATTAGAGACTTAAATACATGGAATAATAAGTTGTGTTTACGGATAAAGTTATTAAATATCAGAATGACATAATTTGTCCCGTGTTGACCTATAGACTCAAGTAGACAGTTTTTAGGAAATATAAAGCTGATCCTAAAATTCATATCAAAAAGCAAAGAACTGAGAATAAACACGGGAACCTTGATGAACAAAGTTGGAAAACTTAAATTACTAGATATCAAGTCTTAGTAAAAGTAATGATAATCAAGAGTAAGATAGTGGCCCAGGGATAGAGAACTAGGCCAATAAGTTAGGGTGAGCAATTTAGAAATAGATCCGTACATATTTGTTAAATAGATGGTTTCATGTCCAAATTGTGCTGTATCAACTAGATATACATGTGGGGGAAAAAGAATACTGCTCCCTATCTCTTATCAGCCTCAGAAATCAAATATAGTTGAAACAGAAAAAATAATGCAAACAATACAGATTCTAGAAGATAATATAGGAGATAACATATCTTTACGACCTTGTGGTAGGAAAAGACTTGTTAAAGAAAGATTTGATAAGCAGAAAGCAAACAGTAATAGTCATAAAAGAAAAGTTTACTAAATTTAATTTAATTAAAATTGAGTTCCTCTTTTTAAAATTTATCATAATGAAAGAAAATCTACAGAGTGGAAGAAAAATTTGCTATATGTTATATACAACAGATGACTCATCTAGATTATTTAATTCAGTCTAACAAATCAATAAAAGAAAGACAGGACAATCTAATTAATACATAGGAAAATTCTTAGACCATAACTTCCTATAGAAATATACCCAAATGACCAATAAGCATTAAAAAAGATGCTCAAATGTTTTAGGTATCGTGGAAATATAAATCAAAACATGATGAGATACTATTCACTTCTACCAGAATGACAAAAATCTAAAAATCTGATAATGCCAGGAGTTGGTGAGAATGTAGAACAACTGGAACTTCTGTATACTGCTGGTGGGAGTTTACATTTGCAAAACCACTCTGGAAAACAGAATGTATAATCTATGATTCAGCAATTTCTCTCCTACATTTATTTCCAAGATAAATGCTTATACATGTGTACCAGAATACCATTGAGAGTATCCTTGCCTGTAACAGCCTCAAGCAACTCAAATGCTACCAATGGAATGGATAAATCAATTTGGATATATTTCTACAAGGGAGTGTGCAACAATAATAACACTGTGATACCCCAGAAAAATCTCACAAACCATTGAATGAAATATATCAAATACATAAGAGCAAATGCATGTGCACTTTGTATGATTATTTAAAGCTCAGAAACAGTGAAAATTTAACGTGTGGTGATGGAAGTTAAATGAGCAGTTTCTTTATAAATGGTAGTTACTGAGACGTGGCTCAAAGGAGTCTGCGTGAATGCTAAGTTGCTTCAGTCATGTCCAACTCTTTGTGACCCCACGGACTGTATTCCGCCAGGCTCCTCTGTCCATGGGATTCTCCAGGCAAGAATACTGGAGTGGATTGCCATCCTCTCCTCCAGAGGATCTTCCCAACACAGTGATCAAACTTGAGTCTTTTCCATCTCCTGCACTGGTAGGTAGGTTCTTTACCACTAGCGCCCTGGGAAGCCTGGTGCTATTCTATGTGCTGATCTGTGCAGTAGTTGGATAGGTAAGCGTCCACCTGTAAAAATTCTTTGAACTACATATTTAAGATTTGTGCATTTTTTGTATGCAAAATTTAAAAACTTTTAAAAAGAATATATAGGCTGATACCTTGTGTTAGCCTACACCTCCTCACTTCTTCTAGTAATGGAAAATGGTTTAGTATTTCTGTAAATAAACAAATGAGCTTGGCTAATGGATGGTTTGAGAATGCATCATACATTAAGATTCTACTAAATCTACTCTATTAAAATATTTATCAGAGAAATTAACAAATATATTTAGTGCAATGCACATTTTTTTTCAATAATAAAGGGACAATTGTTTTTAGTACACGAATTGCTCCCTAATTTCTCATACTCCTGTCAAGAATAGATTACTTCACATTTATTTCTTTTCAAACCTCTACAGGAAAATTCAATGATCACGACTCAACTCTAAAATGATGTTTTTTGTCAGCTGTGGCTTACTGAATAACTGTCAATTTGCCTTGGTGTCACAGTATATGCTCATCCCAACATCTCAGCTCAGTGTGATGGTGACCCAAATGACCGTATGTCTTCACTTTTGCATCAGTTGCACTTTGGCTGAGCACCTGCTACTATTATTTTGTCAGGGAAGGTAGCCATCCAGATAATTAAATAATTATGTAGTTGGTATTTGTGAATACTGTTTCCTGTAGGAAGTAAACAGGAAAAAGTGGAGTGGGAGGGGAGCTAAGTTTTGGCTGACTTGAGGCAGGAAGAAGATCCCAAAGTGCTTTTGCTTAATGACCTCCCCCCTTCATTCTAGAACCTCAATCTAATTTAAACTTCCTGCATTTTGCAACAAGTCTCATCTAATCAGAATGGCCTCTGATTTAAGCTGCCTTACCTGCCACAATTCAAGCTGCTATAGGCATTGCTCCAGTGTCCCAAGAGAGACAGGACTTAACGCATCAGAAAAAGCAGGGTCAGAAGAATGCAACCTTTAATCCTTTCACACCCCGCCATAAGAAAAAACTGAGCAGTCAGGGATTTACTGCTGCTTTGGTGTGAGTCAATTTAGCAGCTACTGTGTAGAATGTACTAAATTCTAAGACTT
The DNA here is from genome assembly GCA_024291935.2 of Okapia johnstoni. NCBI lineage: Eukaryota > Metazoa > Chordata > Mammalia > Artiodactyla > Giraffidae > Okapia > Okapia johnstoni. The sequence continues at coordinate 11,928,799 of CM044322.1, read as the reverse complement.
TCTTATACCACAACACATTAAAGTATTTTAATTAAAAAATTCTAAGCTTTTTGTTTTAGTAAATATGTATTTTGCTAGATGAATATTAAGATAACACTTTATGGAGAACAGAATAGTCAGTTAAACAATTCAGGATATTGTTCTTATTCTCATCCATCCTTCAGAACGATACACACAGCAGTTGCACAGGGAAATGATTTTCTCAGATGTAAAGCTGTGATCAAAAGCATTCCCTCACAGGCTACACCTCATTGCCTTTGTCAGTGAAACTGAAATTGAGCTGCAGGGATAAAAATTTCTGTCTCTGATTCTAAGGCTAAACCTGCTACACACTCTTTTTCACCAAGAAGACTATTGATGGGGCTGCCTTGAGCTTCCTTTTCTTCCCTTTGATGTAATTAAACACACAATGGAAGAGGCTTAAACTGAGCTTTGATGTATCAGACAACCTTTAAAATCAGCAGCTCCTCATTTTCCTCCAAGGGCCAATTTCAGCGTTATCTATCATGGAGTAGAATTAGGGCTTATGAGCAAGTTAAATTCACCTCTGAGAAAAGAAAGTTGCATTTTTGCATATCTGTGTTCTGACTTTACATTTTCTACCTCTCTGTTGGGTAGGAAGAGAAACCACAGAAGAAAAGATAGGGGGAAATATGGTTAATCTTTTTGAAAATAAAAAAATGTGCTAATAAAAACAATACAGTCATGTGCATTTTACACCCAGAGATTAAGGAACTTGCTGGTCTCACAGCTAACAGATGCTGGAGCTGGCCTGTAAACCCGGGCAGCAGATTATCTTGTCAGGCAGGACTCCCTTACTGAACTGCTTCTGCAAAAGAAAAAAAGAGATGGCTAGGAGATAACAGGATCAACGGTGATTTTAAAAATATGAGGACAACTGACACATTTGGAGATGAAGAGAAAGAGTTAGAAATGATAGAAAATTGGGAAGGGGAATAGAGAATTCATGCAATAAGATTCCCAGAAAACTAGAAGAAAAAGAATTAGAAGCAGGTGAGACACAAAAGGACATCTTCCCCTGGAAAAGCAGGTGGGGGGGCGGGGGAGGGGGAACGCAAGAAGACAGAAGTGTTTGGAGTCATGAGAAATTGCCACACAAAGGTTTTTCTTAGAAGGTTCATAATTTTACAATAAGGAAGGGGCGTGTGATCCTTTGAGAGACAAGGGAGGGTGGGATTGAGGGTGACTGAGAGGTAGAGCAGAGAAATGCATTTGGGGTGGAGGGATAAATAAAGTGCTTGTGACAGATGCACTGGAGAATTGAATTTTTGTGGGTATAAATTGTTATTTTTAAAAAATCTGAAATCCGAGTGATTTAACATCTTGAGATTAAGTTAAATGACAGAGCTCTTGTGTGTGCAAAGACCAAACCTATATGCAGTTCACAGGTTTAGACACATCCCAGCTTGCATGAGCTTAAATAAGCATGCATATTAGGGTACTGCAAAGCTTCTACTGGCTTTTAGTTAGAAGACTTTCCAAACACAGAAAATATGAGTATCAAAATTCTAAATCAGAATCTCCATCTATACACAGTGAAACTAAGGAAGAGGAAGACAAACTAGAAAAGCTTTCTTTAAACAAGAAGATCTCATATAAACATTTCACTCTGATCCCTTCCTCCCAAGTAAAAGTCTTCAAAAACTACGCATGTATATATAATTATATAATTACAGGAGCTAGCATCATCTGAAGATGAAAAAGTTAGAGGTAAATGTTTGGCCTGATATAACACTATCTTCTCAACATTCTACTTACAGGTAAAATAATCAGAATTTTTAACTGAAACTTAAAATATTTTGCACAAAATAGCTGACACCTTTTAACACGCTCGTGCTTGCTGTACTTTGTCTTTTATGGCTGCATTTTTAGAAGCCGCCCCGGCCCCCGCCCCAGGTGAAGAAGGACCACAGCGGCGGGAGGTGCCGGGCGACCTCCACTGTAGTCCAAGGCAAGAAGGCAGATGCCCAGATGGCTCCCAAACCCTGGAGAGCACGCAACTCACCCCACCCAGGTATCCCAACTGCTGCAGAAAATGGGCCCCGCTGCAACCCCCCCAACTTCCGGTGTGGAGAGGCCAGCCCCCCAGAGGAGGCCGGCAGCGGCTTCCGGAGGGCGGGGCCCGGTGTGCCCTGAGTTGGTGGCCACCCGCAGCCGGAAGAGCAGATGAAGGGAGTGGGGCTGAGCTCAGCAGGGAGGAGGGTGCATCCTGGAGGAGAAAACCCTGGCACTGCAGTTGGCCACCAGCACTCCCCGGCCATGCACGCCCCTCTTCCGCCGGCAGAGCCCACCAGCGTCCAGCTGAGAGCCCTGGGCTACTGCCCCCGAGCCCCCTGCAGGGTAGGGAGGCTGGGCCCTGTGCCTCCCCACAGTGACCCGCTACAGATGGACGAGTCCCTGTCCGTCGCCTTTGAGCAAGGGCAGCTGCCATCTTTAGTGAAGCCAGGCTGAACCTAAAACTCTGCCACCCACGGGTGGAGCCCCGATCCTCCCCTCACGTCGTGGCCCCGTGCCTGGTGTCACTCTGTGAGAGCACCGCCAGGCAGTGCCCATGACGCCGACACCCGTGTCCCCTGGCAGCTCCAGGGAGAGCGCCTGGTCCCAGGAGCTGACGGGCACTCTGGGGGCCCAGGAGACACCACCCACATCTGTCAGCAAGTCGCTGCTCACTCTGACTTGGACCTCTTACCTGAGACCATGGACTCAGATAAGGACACAGACTTTGGGGTCCCTCGCTGCAACCCACTCAGAACTCCTCAAGATCTCCCCACTGTTGCCCGTCCTGCCTGGTATCTGCATGATGGACCCTCAGATGCTGCTAAGGCCTCGGCGGTACACAGAAGCCCTTCCCACGCTAAACCTGGCATTGCTGCCCTGAATGGAGAAGGGAATGGCAACCCACTCCAGTACTCTTGCCTGGAAAATCCCAAGGATGGAGGAGCCTGGTAGGCTGCAGTCCCATGGGGTCGCTGAGAGTCAGATACGACTGAGCGACTTCACTTTCGCTTTTCACTTTCATGCATTGGAGAAGGAAATGGCAACCCACTCCACTGTTCTTGCCTGGAGAGTCCCAGGGACGGAGGAGCCTGGTGGGCTGCCGTCTGTGTGGTCGCACAGAGTCGGCCACGGCTGAAGCGACTTAGCAGCAGCAGCAGCAGCTGCCCTGAAAGCCACTCCTGTGACTGCTGCCAAAACCAAGGGGCTGGTCAGTGGGGATGTGTCAGTTGGCTACTCAGGCCCAGAACCAGCCCAGTGACGAAGGAAGCAAGGCACCTCGTCCAGAAAATCCTCAGTCCCCGAGATGGACCACTCCCCGTCCATCCGATAAGTACTTGGGGGCTGGAGTCCTGCAGTGGGTCCCTTGCTCAGGTCCTCCTGTTCCCTCCTTGCCCTGTGGTCTCAGCCACACCCCACACCTGCTCTGAACCTCGTTTCTGCTTCAAAATGGAAATTCTGGCCTCTGTTGAAGCTTTTGGAAGTCCAAGGTGCTGAAGCAATGGAAACATCATGTGAACACATCCATCATGGTGAATTTTCCAGTAGCCAGGGTAAGCAAAAAGAAACAAGTGAAATTAATTTTGATAGTATGTTTTATGAACTCTATTTGTGCTGAGGTTCTCAGGACCACCCCCAGGCTGAGAGATTAGCTCGGAGGACTGGGTATGCTGTCAAACTCACGGCTGAATTGATTACAATAAAAGGTACAGAGCAGAATCTGCAAAGGGAAAAGGCTTGGGGAGAAGCTCCGGGGGGAACAGCACGGGCCTCTGGAGCTTCCTCTCAGTGGAGTCACACACCACGTGCTCCATTCCCTGACAACAGGAAACACCCTCCACCAGGGAAGTGCCTTAGAGTCTCAGGGCCCAGGGTTTCTACTGGGGCTGACCCTGCAGACACCCTCTGCCTCAGACATACACTGAAAAAGGTTCCTGGGTCCAGTTCTTGGATACTAGCTGGGTGACCTACGATTCCTGTCGGTTCTGACACTATCTACCCGGAGATAGAATCATATTCTACAGGTAAAGGACACCATTCCTCAAGCATCTTCCACTTCAGGTGCAATCACAAGTTCAGGTTACCTGTGCTTCTGATTGTGAATCAGAGGTTCCCATGACTACCTCTGTGGGTTTTTGATTAATTTGCCAGAGCAGCTGAGAGTACTCAGGAAAACCCATTTACTCACTAGATTACTGATTTATTATAAAAGGATACTAAAGGATACAAATCTACAACCAGATGAAGAGATACATATGGCAAGGCCTGGAACAAGATCACGTATGTCCTCATGGAATCTGGGGCTCTGAAAAGTGGCACGCAGAAGTCTTCTGGTTCCCTGATATGAAAGCAGTCTAAAAAAGGGTCAAAAAACTGTCCTTCAGTGTTTATATGGAGGCTTCATTACATAGTCATGTTTGATTAAATCATTGGCCAATGGCAACTGATTCAACCTCAAGCCCTTTCTGGCCTCCCTAGAAATCAGGGGCAGAACTGAAAATTCCAACCCTCTGATCATAAGATTTCCAGTGGTCATGGAAAACACCCTCTCCCAACGACACAAGAGAAGACTACAGATGGGTGTCACCAGGTGGTCAATACCAAAATCAGATTGATTATATTCAGCCAAAGATGGAGAATTTCTATAAAGTCAGCAAAAACAAGACTGGGAGCTGACTGTGGCACAGACCATGAACTCCTTATTGGCAAATTCAGACTTAAATTGAAGAAAGCAGGGAAAACCACTAGGCAATTCAGATATGCCTAAATCAAATCCCTTACGATTATACAGTGAAAGTGACAAATAGAATCAAGGGATTAGATATGATAGAGTGCTTGAAGAACTATGGATGGAGGTTCGTGACATTGTACAAGAGACAGGGATCAACACCATGCCCAAGGAAAAGAAATGCAAAAAGGCAAAATGGTTGTCTGAGGAAGCCTTACAAATAGCTGTGAATAGAAGAGAAGTGAAAACGAAAGAAGAAAAGGAAGATACACCCCTTTGAATGTAGAGTTCCAAAGAATAGCAAGGAGAGATAAGAAAGCTTTCCTCAGTGATCAGTGCAAAGAAATAGAGGAAAACAATAGAATGGGAAAGACTAGAGATCTCTTCAAGAAAATTAGAGATACCAAGGGAACATTTCATGCAAATACGGGCACAATTAAAGACAGAAATGATATAGACCTAACAGAAGCAGAAGATATTAAGAAGAGGTGGTGAGAGTACACAGAAGAACTATACAAAAAAGATCCTCATGACCCAGATAATCATGATGGTGTGATCGGTCACCTAGAGCCAGACATCCTGGAATGTGAAGTCAAGTGGGCCTTAGGAAGCATCACTACGAGCAAAGCTAGTGGAGGTGATGGAATTCCAGATGAGCTATTTCAAATTCTGAGAGATGATGCTGTGAAAGTGCTACACTCAATATGCCAGCAAATTTGGAAAACTCAGCAGTGGCCATTTAGGACTTTCCAATCCCTAAGAAAGGCAACGCCAAAGAATGTTCAAACTACCACACACTTGCACTCATCTTACACTCTAGTGAACTAATGCTCAAAATTTTCCAAGCTGGGCTTCAACAGTATGTGAACTGTGAAATTCCAGATGTTCAAGCTGGATTTAGAAAAGGCAGAGGAACCAGAGATCAAATTGCCAACATCTGCTGGATCATTGAAAAAGCAAGAGAGTTCCAGAAAAACATCTACTTCTGTTTCATTGACTATGCCAAAGCCATTGACTGTGTGGATCACAACAAACTCTGGAAATTTCTTAAAGAGATGGGAATACCAGACCACCTGACCTGCCCCTTGAGAAATCTGTATGCAGGTCAGGAAGCAAGTTAGAACTGAACATGGAACAACAGACTGGTTCCAAATAGGGAAAGGAGTACATCAAGGCTGTATATTGTCACCCTACTTATTTAACTTATATGCAGAGTACATCATGAGAAACGCTGGAATGGAGAAAGCACAAGCGGGAATCAAGATTGTCAGGAGAAATACTATCAGTAACCTCAGACATGCAGATGACACCACCCTTATGGCAGAAATTGAAGAAGAACTAAAGAGCCTCTTGATGAAAGTGAAAGAGGAGAGTGAAAAAGTTGGCTTATAGCTCAACATTCAGAAAACTAAGATCATGGCATCTGGTCTCATCACTTCATGGCAAATAGATGGGGAAACAATGGAAACAGTGACAGACTATTTTTTTGGGCTCCAAAATCACTGCAGATGGTGATTGCAGCCATGAAATCAAAAGACACTTGCTCCTTGGAAGAAAAGTTATGACCAACCTAGACAGCATATTAAAAAGCAGAGACATTACTTTGCCAACAAAGGTCCATCTAGTCAAAGCTATGATTTTTCCATTAGTCATGTGTGGATGTGAGAGTTGGACTACAAAGAAAGCTGAGTACTGAAGAATTGACGTTTTTGAACTGTGGTGTTGGAGAAGACTCTTGAGAGGCCCTTGGACTGCAAAGAGATCCAACCAGTCCATCCGAAAGGAAATCAGTCCTCAATATTCATTAGGACTGATGCTGAAGCTGAAACTGCAATACTTAGGCCATCTGATGCAAAGAACTGACTCATTGGAAAAGACCCTGATGCTAGGAAAGATGGAAGGCAGGAGGAGAAGGGGACAACAGAGGATGAGATGGTTAGATGACATCACTGACTCAATGGACATGAGTTTGAGTACACTCTGGGAGTTGGTGATGGACAGGGATGCCTGGCGTGCTACAGTCCATGGGGTCGCAAAGAATTGGACACGACTGAGCAACTGAACTGAATTGATCTCAAGATTAATTATCTAGGCAACACCTCAGGGTGGGATCCAAAGTCATGTTCATGAAGATAAAACCGAGTTGTGATGGAAATGGCTTGTTATGAATCACAAGACACCCATTTAACATTTTTGGCCCTGCAATGTTTTCTGGAACTGAGGACAGGAGACCAAACATAACAAAAGATGCTCCCATTGTTATTATTGATCAGAAAATTCCAAGGGTTTACGAAAGCCGTGAGCCAGGAACTGTAGAAGAAGACCAAATATATCTGAGAATGACCATATATATATATATATATATATATATATATATATATATATATTTCTTTTTAAAATTGCAGTATAGGTTATTTATAATGTTGTGTTAATTTCTGCTATAACAAATTGATTCAGTTTTATATATCCTTTTAAGTATTCTTTTCCATTATGGTTTATCTCAGGATACTGAGTATAATTCTGTGTGCTACACAGTGTCATATCTTTTTGTGTTTTCATACTGTTCATGGTATTCTCTATACAGTACAACCTTGCTGTTTATCTAGTTCTATATAGTAGAGGGTATCTGTTAACCCCAAACTCCCAGTCCATTCCTCCCCCAACTCCCTACCTCTTGGCAACCACAAGTTTGCTGTCTATGTCTGTGAGTCTGTTTCTGTTTTGTAGATTGGTTCATTTGTGTCATATTTTAAATTCCACATATAAGTGATATCATATGATATTTGTCTTTCTCTTTCTGTCTTACTTCACTTAGTGTGATAATGTTTAGTTCCATTCATGTTGCTGCAAATGGCATTATTTTTTATGGCTGAGTAGTATTCTACTGTATACGTGTAGACCATTATCCATTCGTCTGTCAGTGGACATTTATGTTTTCATGTCTTGGCCATTGTGAATAGTGCCGCTGTGAACATAGGGATACATGTATCTTTTTGAATTATCTCTTTGTACTGATATATGCCCAGGAGTGGGATTGCTGGATCATATCCCACTTTTTGAGGAACCTCCACACTGTTTTCCACAATAGCTGCACCAGTTTACATTCCCACAAACAGTGTAGGCGAGCTCCCCTTTCTCTACACCCTTTCCGGCATTTGTTATTTGTAGACTTTTTAAGGATGGCTATTCTGACCAGTGTGAGGTGTTGCCTCATTGTAGTTTTGATTTGCATTTCTCTGTTCGTTAATGATGTTGAGTGTCTCTTCATTTGCTTGTTGCCCATGTATATTTCTTGTTTGGAGAAATGTCTATTTACATCTTCTGCCTATTTTTCAATTGGGTTTTTTGTTGTTGTTGTGGCGTTGTAAGTACTGTTTGTATCATATATATATATTCCTTATAAATTGCAAAAAGGCTGCATTTTAGAAAATAGCTGAAATAATCTTTTGTTTTAAAATTTTTACTGTTTACTATGTTATATTTATCTTACAGTAATATTTAGTGTATCAATTTTTTCTAATACTTCTTTTATTAGTTTAATTATCTAATAGTTAAATCAGAATTAGAGTGTGTGCTTAGCATTTATACACACATTAATTTAAATTTTAAGGTATTTTTCTACTTAAAATCTATTACTTTTTTTAGTTTTGTTGATTTAAAAATATTATAAATTCTAAATACAAATGAGATACTGATATTGGTATATTATTTCAAAATTATAATGAATAAATATTGAAATGCTAGTTGATCATTTTGCTGCAATAATGTAATCAGAGCAATTAGAAAGACTAGCATTAAAATGACTGATCATGAGTATCCATTTCTACTTAGTGTTAACTAAAGCCAAAGTCATGTAATAAACTAAGGGCAAAGGGAGGGCCATTAAAGCTGGAATCCAGTTAAAACATGCTGGTTGGTGAATTGGCCAAGGGTCAGTTGGAAGAATGAGAACCACTTTGGTAATTTGAGTGCAAAGTAATTTGCTAGAGAGAATTAGATGCTTTAAAAATTATGGCAAAAATGGAAGGAACGTACATGAGACTTTGTTTCTGTGAGACTCCTAGAGTAAAATAGCTAAACCAAACTACCCGGGAAACAGTTGTGCTGACTGTGGAGTCAGGAAGTTGGAGGATCAGGAGGGACGACTAGAATTAGTGAGTTCAAGAGCAGTCTGCTGTAGGTGCAATCCAGGATCAGGAGGCTCCACTGCCTCTTGACCAAAACAAACTTGGTAACCGGATGCTGGAACATGGATTCCAGTTTCCACTAACACCACCATACTGCCTTCCAACACCCACAAAGAAAGTGACTGGACCTTGCTACACTGTCGCAGAAGAATCTAAGTCTCTAGTATGTTTGCTTGCCAGAAGCAACTTCTAAGAGCACCAGAACCACAGCCGCTTTCCCACTGCTGCTTCCAAATCTTACATGAGTGGATCTAAGTGGCAGAATCAGAATTACAACTAGAACTCAGATATGGGTGTGAGAAATCCTAACTTTAGTTTGCACTCTCTGTAGTTCAAGACACAACTAGCAAGAAATACAGTTGAGCAAACCCTGGATGGTAAAACTGTACAGTCAATATGTGTTAAGTACTTATTGTCATGCTTATTAAGAAATAACAATAAGAGACCTATGTTCATTTGTATGTTGTATCTAAAGCAATCAAACTCATGAAAGCAAAAAGTAGAATGGTGGTTGCCAGCGCCTGGGGGGAGGGGGAAACAGTTTTTCAATGCATAGTTTCCATCATGCAAGAAGAAGGATTTGCTATGCAACAATGTGCATAGTTAAAACAGTAATGTGTACTCAAAAATCATTAAGAAAGTAAATTTTTGTTGTGTGTTTTTGGCATAATAAACCAATAAAAAATTTTTTAAAAAGAGAAAAGAAACCTCTGTAGTTCAGGGATTTGTAGTTGTCTTCAAATTCTGAGCATTGTAGTGAGTCATATTTGAAATGGAGCATGTCAGCTGTCCTTACCTTAAATTCAAATGTCAAAAGTTTTGGATTTATCTTTTGTTATGTTAAGGTAAATTCACCAGAAGCACTATCTACCTACACAAGGCAATATTTGATTATCTCATAGTTAAAAACAATAAAAAATTGCTCAGGAATTAAATTAGAATCCTTTCCTTGGAAGCTCTGATTGGAAAAAACTTCTGAGTGCCAGTATCATAAGTATTTCACTTAAGCAGTTTTACTTATACAGAATCTAAACGACGTAAGATACTATTTCCAAAATAAGTCACTCCATTAGAACGACTATAGCACAGAGCTTCTTGCAAGATCATTAATCCATTGTGAAGGTTGCCATTCTCGTTTTTGTGTTTTACAAACATATTTGAAAATCTAAATTACACAAAAGTGGAGGATGGATATGGTAGGAGAGCCATATTTGATCTTTGAACTTAAATATTTATTTTATGTATAACAGTATTAAGCACCTAAAGCATTAAAAACCTTCTGTAGATTGTAAATGGCTCCAACTCCCATAGTCCGTAGCCAGCTCCTGTAAAACCAAAAATCTGTAAACTTCATATCAAGAGTTGTTTTAGTGCTTTGTAGGCTTCTTATTTGTGTTGATTTATGGAGAAAGAACAGAGATCAGTTTTGGTCATTCTTACTGTTGATATTTAATAAATACCAAGGAATTGAATTAATCTAATGTAAAGCTTGCGTAAGTTTCTTAGGATTATTTGTTTTCAGTTTGTGAACTGTGTTTACAATTTCTTATTTGTAATTTCCAGATAAGATTTTTCTAAAATCTTATTTCCAATTCCCAAATGTGGTGGTGGTATCTTTGGAAGAGTCAAATGGAAACAGTGTGACCCGTTGCCTATATTTGCAATCAGTATTTTCCCAGATCATCAAAGAATATGGAATTCCATTGCATTGTCTCATTCAGTCCAAGTTTCTGCTTTTTTCAGGGATATGTTTAATAGCTTTTAAAGAGGAAGTTTATCCTCCTCCCCCTCGCTGGGGTAGAAGTTCTTAGCTTATTATGGAGTCGAAACAATTCCCCGACTGTTCCCTGACCTCACCCCCTCAAGGGTTGAGTTTCTAAACAAAAGACATGTTAATATGGAGATACAGATTTTGCACATGTCTCTTACCACAGTAACACTGACTGCAAGGGTCAGGATTAGGATGATCTCCTTAAACCCACTGGATTCCCTCACTCCTGTGTCTGTTTCATTCTTCTTTATAGATAATTTGACAATTCTCAGAGCTGAATCAGACAATTCAGAGACTCTGTCTGGATCACAGGCTACCACCCCTTGGAAGGAAAATGAAAAATTCAGTCCATTGTATGGTATCCAGATATCTGGATGTTTAAAATGGGGAAGACAACATGTCTCGATTATGTGCTCTGTGCCAGGACCGTGGGTGACAGTAGGGAGAAAGAGGAGCCAGGACTGCTGAGATTTGAGGGGAAACCAGAGGAGGAACAGGGGAGAGGGTGCAGACCAAACCACACACAGGAAGTTCCCAGGATGTGGAAACCAAGGGCATATAACAGGGCTGAGGTGAGAGCAAGACCAATGTGTCAGGCTATTGTTAAATTTTGGCTGTGTTAACATGGAGGCTAAATACTTCTAATGTTATCAAGAATGTGCCAAGGATTTTCAAACTTTTTAAATGAATGAAAAGTCAAGAAAGTAATTTCATCATCTCTGTCCTATATGATTTGGTTCTTCAGTTTCCTGACCTTGAAGCTCAAAGATCAGTTTTTTGCCCAGTCGCCTCTGTGACATTAAGAGGGTCCAGTGGGATCCAGGTACCACATAAAGAGTGATAGTCCCACTAATAGAGGTCTGATCTTTATTTCCAAATTGAAAATCTCCTTGGAGGCATGGCAAATTAAGTCACTAACAGTTTAGTTTCGTATTGGAATAACAATAGCCTCATAGAATGGGTCAGGAAATATTTTCCTTGCTTCTGTTTTCTGGAAGAGATTGTGGAGAATTAGTTCTATTTCTTCCTTAAAATTTTGGTAGAATTTATCAATGAAACCATCTGGGTCTGATGTATTCTTTTATTTTTTTAAAGGCTACTTGGAACTTTTTTTTTTAGCTTTTTATTTTGTACTGGAGTATAGCTGATTAGCAATGTTGCGGTAGTTTCAGGTGAACAGCAAAGGGACCGGGCCATACGTATACATGTATCCGTTCTCCACTAAAACCCCCTCTCTAGGCTGCCACGTAAAATTGAACAGAGTTCCTTCCACATGTTATACAAGAGGTCCTTGTTGGTTATCCATTTTAAATATATCAGTATGTACATGACCATCCCAAACTCCCTAACGCTGATGTTTTATTTTTCTGGAATTTTATTAATTATTGATTTAATTCCTCTAACAGATATAGCCCTATCAAATAGTCTGTTTCTCCCTGTGTGAATTTGGTAATTTGTGTCTTTCAAGGAATTGGTCCACTTCGCTTATCAAATTTGTGTCATAGAGGTGTTCACAGTATTCCTTTACTACCCTTTTTACAAAGCTTTATTGTGGAGTATTTGACAAATATAATTGTGCATATTTAAAACTGCACAGTAAACTTTTAATGTCCATAAAATTAGTAATGATGACCTTTTTGTAATTCCTGATATTGGCCAGTTGCATTTTGCATTCTCTTTTTCTTAGTTAGCCTGCCTATAGGTTTATCATTTTTACTGATTTTTTCCCAAAGAAACAGCTTTTGGTTTTATTGATTTTTCTCTGTTTTCCTGTTTTGAAGTTCATTGATTTCTGATCTCATTTTTACCATTTCTTTTCTTCTGCTTCTTTAAGATTAAACTTTCTTCCTTCTCTGGCTTCTGAAGGCGAAAACTTAGGTTGTTGATTTTAAATCTTCCATCTTTCCTAATGTACATATCCAGTATTGTCAATTTGTGTCTGAGCACTGCTTTCATCACATTCCACAAACTTTGGTAGGTTGTGTTTTAATTATCATTTGCTTAAAATATTTTTAAGCTTCACTCTAGACTTCTTTGACCCACTCTAATTAAAACTGTAAACTTTGCAATGTAATACCTTTACTGTCTCTTTCCTTGCTAGTTTTTCTCTCCTTCCTATCACTGGTAACCTCCTACGCAGTCATGTAATTTCTCTGCTATGTATTTTTGTTGTCTCTCTTTCTGTCAGAATATAAATTTCACAAGGGTGGAGTTGGGGAGCTTTGTTGGTTTTGTTTAATAATGTGGTTCATGTATTTCGATCTATGTCAGGTGTACTGTAGGCACTGGATATGTACTTGAAGTAGGAGGAATTATATTAAAAGCTTGACACATGGAACGGGAGAGGGGAAGAAACCTGCCTTTTAATCAGAATTTTTTTTTCCCAGCTGTGGGCTTCCCTGTTAGCTCAGTAGGATATTGGATTTTTTAAACTAAAACATTTTGCTTTTCAAGTCTGTATAGATTTTTGATAAACTCCATGTGATGTCTGAATAAAGCTTTTGTGCCCATTTGATCTTAACCTGATCAGAACAGGGCATGCTTTTAATGTAGTGCTCCAGACTATTTTTATATCTCTGGAGTCTAACTGATTGCAAATTCTGGCAATTCTGAGTCAGAGGCCTGTGACTTTCAGTCAAACTATAAAATTATTTACTCTGTAAATCACAAGACAGAAATCATATGCTTATGTCAATAACAAAGGAAAAAATTATATAGTGTGACTGATCAAAGTAGTATTCATCTTTGGGTATAAAAAATGTGACATAAATTTTCTTAGATGTTATGTTTGGCCAAGTGAATTAGGATATGGGACACCTGACTGAAATCCTTAATGGCCAGAATTTGAAGTGGAGGTTTATATCTTATAGAAGTTAATCTATAGTACCCATTTTGCTTCACTTCTCACAAAACACTTCATGTGGTCACAAAACACCACTCAACAGAAAAATATTCTTCAGTGGATATATTATTATCACCAAAGATGCTTACCTGTGTCATTGTACTGACCTGATGATATTGATAAAGTGTATCCTGGCTATTTTACAGGAATACATTTACATAGAAATGCCATTATCTGAAAAATGCCAAAGAATCTTATAACTTTAATCTACTTAGTGGACTATAGAATTGCAATGCAATTAAAATTCAGTACTTAACCACCTCTCTTACGTAAAGACATGGGATGTTGATTGGTATGGAATGGGACCTTGAGAATTGGGGTGGGAATGGGGACAATTGAGAGTACTCAGATGACTCTAAGAAACTTAAACACCCCAAACCACCTGAGTGTCCTTTGCTTTCAAAAGCAGCCCCTCATCCCCTTTCTAACTACTTTTTCACTTTCCTTGAGAATCTAGCAATTATCTTACAGGACTCAGTTTTTCTTTCGCCTCATGATCTATCCTTAACACCCATCTGCCTGTAGATTCATAATGAAAAGATCCCAGAATATTCCAAGGGATTAACATGAAAAGGATGATAACACTTTTGCCAGCTTATATTGGAAAAAAACCTAGAGAAGGGATATAGGAATGGGTTTTCAGTGGGTAGCCCAAATGTAATGGATTCTCTTCTTTAGTGGGGATGATGAGATCCCCAAAGGCCAAGGCAGAAGCCACATAGCAGTGCTTAATTTTAGGTGTAGTTTCAGCTGGGGCCACAGTGACAGTTTCAGCCTGCAGAGATTCTTGGCAATGGCAAATGTTTTTTACAAAGTTTTTGAATATAAGATATATTGGCAGCTTAGCTTATAATTAGTAAAACTCTAGTAAGACCAGGGAGAGAAAACTTGATCGAATCTGCACAAAAGAGCATCCTGTCCTCTCATCCAGTTTCCAGACGTGAAGCAAAGACCAAGGCCCACCTAAATGAACACAGACTGATCTACCTACTGATTGGGTAGGTTTGAGGCGGTACTGAGGCTGGAGAATTTTTAACACATCCAAAGGGATCTGAATCCATATACCAGAATGGCTGGGTACTGAGGAAAGGGAAATACCCAGACATTTAGAGCATTATAAATCAGTATCTCTAAATTGCTATTCTCTGATGATGACAAATATCATTCTAATCCAACTAAAAGTATGTGGAGGTTTGGTTTTACTACATCTCACAGTGGGTTTAATAGGTCCATGGACCCATGTTGTTGTGATTTTCATAGCTCTCAAATACATAATTGAAATGATGTTTTTGGCAATAGATAGAATCCCCTCCATGGACTCATGAACTATGGATGGATGGCTATTATTATAGGCAGGACCAAGTGGAGGCCCTTAGAACTTTCCATTCCTACCAAAATACAAACTAAAAGAAGTATCTCATTCACAGGAAGAATCACAGAAATTACTGTCATTTTTCAAATTTGAAAAATGTTACCAACCTAATTAGCATTGTCTTTTGTGAAAAGGGCAGGTAGATCTTGGAGAATGTGGGGCTTTGCAGATGTAATAAAGTGATAAATAATTCCAAGTATACATTGCAATTATAAATTATAAATATAAGATATGGAACAAAACAGATAGCCTTTGGAACATGGTTTATAGTTCTTGATCTGGCTTTTTTTTAAATTTTCTATTCCAATTTACCAGGAACATTTTGCTTCCATCTGGCAAGAACAAAAGTTCACCTTCACTTATGACTTTGTTAATTCTCATGTTCTCTTGTGTATAATCTAGCCTGCAAAGACCTTGATTATCTCATCATTCTCTGGAACATAATGATGGTACATTACATAGATCATAACAAATTGATTGATCCTGGTGATCAGGGAGTGATAACTTCTATTAGTGACTTAGAAAAGTGGTTCATAAAATGTGATCTTTGGACAAGCAGCATCACTACCACCAGTGGATGTGTTAAAAGTTCTCCAGCCTCAGTCCCACTTAAGACCTACTGAGTGAGTAGTTGGATCAGTCTGTGTTTTAGCAAGCCCTCAGGGTAGTTCTGATGAGCACTAAAATTTGAGAATTGCAGCCTTCCTTTAAAAACTACATGTATGTGAGAAGGTAGGAGATAAGCCTCATAAAAAATCAAGGGTCTGCCATCTTGGTGGAATTTGAGCAGTCTAATTTTCTGGGGCATGTCTTCCAAAATAAAAGGACTGTATCTTGCACTATTCACCACTGTGAAAGAGGTACATGCTTCTTTTGTGTGTGTGTTCATCTTTGCATTGTTGAGATAAATAATACCACATTTCGGTGTGCTGCTTTGAGTATTTACTGAGTAACTTGCAAGGCTACCAAAATAATGGTGCTCAAGGTGCTTCCACTTGGGTTTTATGACCAGAGGATTCAATAGCTGTCCAAATGTCTATCACAGATTAAGATGCTACGAAGTTCTGATGTGTTCCAGTACAGACTTCTAGGGCATACCCTGAGGGTTTGGAGGGAAAGCCATGCTTTCTTCTACAAACAACCACCTTCCCTCTAGAAACATTTCCTGATTTTGTTTTGGGTCCAGGTAAAAACCAGCGCTTGATTATTAAATATCTGAATTGCCCATCATAAACCAAGTATTATCTGATCCACCAAGCTCTAAACAGAGATATATACAGAAGCAGTATTCTGTCACTAAGTGGAAGCTGAGTATATGAGATTAGACTAGATAAGACACTAAGAAGTAAATTTCATGACCAGTGGCTCAATCTTCTGTAACCCTTACTTCTGCTTTGTGTGAGCTTCCCTGATAGTTTGTTGGTAAAGAATCCACCTGCAATGCAGATGACCTCAGTTTGATTCTTGGATTGGGAAGATCCACTGGAGAAGGGATAGGCTACCCACTCCAGGATTCCTGGGCTTCCCTTGTGGCTCAGCTGGTAAAGAATCTGCCTGCAATGTGGGAGACCTGGGTTCGATGCCTGGGTTGGGAAGATCCCCTAGAGAGGGGAAAGGCTACCACTCCAGTATGCTGGCCTAGAGAATTCCATGGACTATATAGTCCATGGGCTCACAAAGAGTTGGACACAGCTGAGTGACTTTTACTTCACTTCAATTCACTTCTGCTTTATTGCTATCATCCTTCAATTCACACCTAAAATCTCATGGGTAGTTTGGAGCAAAGCCATGGCCTCTTCTGCGAGCAGGTACTGTCCCTTTGAGAAATAGCTCCTGACTTGATTCCTCTGGTCAAACAGGTAGAAGAAAAACTGAGACCTGGTCTACAGATGATTCTGCATGATGTCCTGACAGAAGATTGGTGAGGCAAGAGGAAAGAGGAAGTCATCTCCCCCTAGTTTTTGGAGATGTTTTGGGCAGGAGCAGCAATGGGAGAGCCAGCTCCTCAGTGGTGATCTAAGTGCCTGGATTCTCACTAAGTGGTGACACAGCAGTTCTAAGAGCAGAAGCAGAGGTGTGTTTTGAAGCAGCAGTGAAACTGTGTGTGGGCTCCTCAGTGGAACGTAGACTCCTGGATTCATGTTCAATTATAACAGTGGCAGAAAGTGGCAGCAGTGATGGTAGCAGCTTTCCTATCACAGCACAGTTGACCTCTCTTCCTTTTATATTTACAGCCCTTTTCAAGTCCCTGCATTAAAGCCCTCTCTGTTTGAAATCTTTGAAATGGTTTCTGTTTTCCTGATGGACATTGGCTGATACATCCATAAATGTTCTGACTGTGATTTAGAGGTCCAGCTCTATAAAATTTCCAGTATTCCTGTTGACCTGTTTTTTTTTTTTTTTTTGGACCTACTAAGAAGTTGGGTTCTGCTTCTTGGGAACAAGTCATACTCTTCCACCTACCCTAAAAGCTGCCTGTCACTGATGACAACATTGACCTTCATGTTATTCCCTCTTTGAGAAAGCTCCAGCTCTAATAGGTAAAAATACGTTCACATAGCAGTCCTGGAAGTTGAGAGTTAACATAGATTACTAGCCTTTCTCTACTGAAACCAAGAAGAACAGACTTTTCTCGAGTTCACAAAGAGTTTGTGACAAAGCCTGGCATAAATTCAGCTCTCTAAACCCATGCTCAGCAGTGTCTCCTCTATAAAGGAGGATAGTATAAGCAGGATGTATATCTTTATACCATAATTCCTCCAGTGTTACCAGCATATCTGAGTAGTGGTACTGTGGGTACATTTATTCCTTGGAAGTTTCCAGTAAAGAGTCATTATATAAAATTGTTTTGAAAAATAAACAGCAATATAAAGCACAAAAACTTTCATAGAAAAAGGTATTCTCAAGCTGAAAGCTTAGGACATTTCTCATCTGTCCAGTGGCTCCTGGTTATCCTCTGAGAGATAGTGGTATTCCGGGAACTGAATCGGCTTATTGACTTGAAATAAAGCATAATGTTATTTTTCAAAATTATAGAAAAATGAATCAGTACAGATATTGTCCATTTGATATTTGATTTTGTTAAATCTTTAAGACCTGCTACTACCTGTCTGCTGCTAGCAGAGGACAAAAGGAATGACTAACACAAAAATATTAAAGTGAAAACTTGAAAATATGATTTCTCCAAACATTTTATTGTGTTAGTCTGCTCGGGCTGTCGTAATAAAATACCGCAAGCTGGGTGGCTTGAATAACAGAAATTCATTTTCTCCCAGTTCTGGAGGGTGAAAAATCCAAAATCACAGTGCCAAGAAGGTTCAGTTTATGATAAGAGCTGTCTTCCTGGCTTGAGAATGGCTGCTTTGTCCTCACATGGCCATTGCTTTGAACTCTCTGGTTCCTCTCCTTCAGAGGACACAACCCTATCCAATCAGCAGTCCACACTTACAACTTCATGTAACCTTTACTTCCATAGAGGCTTCACCTCCAAATGTAGCCACACTGGGGCTTAGACCTTCACCATATGAATTTTGAAGGAATACAAACATCCAACCCATAACACAGATCTACTATCAGTCCTACCAACAGGAACCAATCTACATACAGAATGCAAATACATTTTCTGAGAATAAAAGTTTTTTTACTTCAAGTAACATCCTTGTCTACATCACTCTTTTTATGTGTTCTAAGATGAATGCCATCATTTTCAGAGTTTGGCTTTCCTTAATATATTTAAAACACACCAGAAGGGTAAATTTCAAATTCCTTGGTGGTTATAACCAACTATGTTTCTGCCTTTTTGAAGATACTCAGAGCATTAATAAAATGTATTTGTTTTAATATTTATTTCGTATGTTTCTTAGAAATTCATACATGGTCTGCATCTTTCCCACTTTTCCTATGGAAGCAGAAAAATGTCAAGTTTGGAGTCTTAATTCATTTACTCCAAATAAATTTAACTTACAATATGTATTTACTCTAAAAATATATTCAAGGTAAAACTGGATAAATTACTTATCAGCTCTGTTCCTTATTGACATGGTTGGTCTAATAATAGTCTTACACCATAAAGTTGTTGTTAGAATTAAATGAGATACTCCATGTTCAACCCTTAATGAAGGACCAGGAGCTTTTTATATAGTTGAATATATCCTTACACTAATTTAAGGATCACAGATATAAGATGCAGTTGAAGCTATTTGCAAGGATTGAAATATTCTTTTTTATTAACAAAGTTTAAAAAAGATGTAAACGTTAGTGGTGCCACGTGGCCAAATTCATATTCTGATGCTCTAGTGTGCATTTCACCCCAGTTAGGTGCTTTCCCTCATCCATGGGGATTTCAGGTTTAAGAAGAACAGTATCTATTTCTCAGTTATCTAGCTTTGACCTCTTACGTAGACCTTTGTCTGTACTGGCCAAGGAATAAAAAGATCAAAGTACTATCATCAATTTGTTTGTGACTCTGAATTCACAGTCCACCACACCTCCTCTATCATTCTGTCTTCACAGGGTTTCCTGTAGGCAGTCACAACATTCATCACACTCACCACCAACTTCCAGGACAAGTCAGGACTTTTTCAATAGATGATCTGAATTCTGCTGCCAGGATGTTGCTGCTTTTTAGATGATGGCTAAATCAGCTGTTGGCTTGCTCCTCTGTAAAAACTGCACTGTTTTCAGTTTTAACGTTTTATCCTTGACAAATTGATTCTTTTCTCTGCTAGTAAAAGTGAAAAATCATAAGCTACTAAAATAAAGAGTGGCCAGTCAAACTGCCTTTCTGTCAAGGACCTTAAATTTTAGGTTTGTCTTGCTAACAAGATGAGAGAGAGGTAAGGTATAATTAGCACGAATAGATGCCTTTATAGTTCCATCCCACCTCACCCCCGGATAAAAGTCAACATATTCCACATTTTAATAAATTAGCAATGCCTGTATGTAGAGTGTGCACCTGTCTATACTTAGGAAGTCAGTGGTTTAACCCAAAGCACTCCTTTTAGCTTGTGAGTCTTGCTTCTCAGAAGAGCCATCAAGGCAGACTAACTTTCGAAGCTGTTTTTGAAAATGATCTTCTTTCTGTCTCCTCACTCAAATCTCACCAGGGAATATTTTGTTCTAGGACATCATGCTTAAGCCTATGGCTGGGTACTCCAGCAAAAATTTGATCTTCACATAAAAATTTAGGTAATATCATTACTTATATAAAAAAATACAACTTGTTTTAAGTAGTCAAAATACACTAGGCTATGCTTTGATAATAACCCCAATTCTCAGTGTTTTAAAAAGGTTATTTCTAGCTCATGTATTATTTTTTTTAATTTATTTTTAGTTTGAGGATAATTGCTCTACAATATTTTGCTGGTTTCTGGCATACATAAAATTGAATCAGCCATCAGTTCAATTCAGTTCAGTTCAGTCACTCAGTCATGTCCAACTCTTTGTGACCCCATGCATGCCAGGCCTCCCTGTCCATCACCAACTCCCGGAGTTTATGCAAACTCATGTCCATTGAGTCGGTGATGCCATCCAACCATCTATCCTCTGTCGTCCCCTTCTCCTCCTGCCTTCAATCTTTCCCAGCATCAGGGTCTTTTCCAATGAGTCAGTTCTTTGCATTAGGTAGCCAAAGTATTGGAGTTTCACCTTCAGCATCAGTCCTTCCCCTGAATATTCAGGACTGATTTCCTTTCGGATGGACTGGTTGGGATCTCCTTGCAGTCCAAGGGACTCTCAAGAGTCTCCTCCAACACCACAGTTCAAAAGCATCAATTCTTCAGCATTCAGCTTTCTTCACCGTCCAACTCTCACATCCATACATGACTACTGGAAAAGCCATAGCTTTGACTAGACAGACATTTGTTGGCAAAGGAATGTCTCTGCTTTTCAATATGCTGTCTAGGTTGGTCATAACTTTTCTTCCAAGGGGCAAGTATCTTTTAATTTAATGGCTGCAGTCACCATTTGAAGTGATTTTGGAGCCCCCCAAATAGTCTGTCACTGTTTCCCTTGCTTCCCCATCTATTTGCCATGAAGTGATGGGACCAGATGCCATGATCTTAGTTTTCTGAATGTTGAATTTTAAGCCAACTTTTTCACTTTCCTCTTTCACTTTCATCAAGAGGCTCTTTAGTTCTTCTTCACTTTCTGCCATAAGGGTGGTATCATCTGCACATCTGAGGTTATTGATATTTCTCCTGGCAATCTTGATTCCAGCTTGTGCTTCCTCCAGCCCAGCATTTCTCATGATGTACTCTGCATATAAGTTAAATAAGCAGGGTGACAGTATACCCTCTTGAACCTACTTTCCACCTCCCACCCTGTTTGAGATCAGTAGGAGGCTCTGTTCCTACTTGGAGTCTCCACATGTGGAACGTCCTGGTCACTGTAATAATGTGAAGGATAATTGTTAGTTTCAAAGACTTCCACAGGGAAATATTACATGTCACCACCACTCATTCTGCTTCAAGAAAGCAAATGGGAATTGTTGAAATAGGAATCGCCACAGTTGTCACGACAACAGGCCAAAGATCTATGCTGTTGTTCAGTCGCTAAGTCATGTCCAACTCTTTGTGACCCTATGGACTGCAGCATGCCAGGCTTCCCTTTCCTTCACTATCTCCCAGAGTTTGCTCAAACTTATGTCCATTGAGTCGGTGATGTCATCCAACCATCTCATCCTCTGTAATCCTCTTCTCCTCCTGACCTCAGTCTTTCCCACATCAGGGTCTTTTCCAATGAGTTGGCTCTTCACATCAGGTGTCCAAAGTAATGGAACTTCAGCTTCAGCATCAGTCCTTGCAATGAATATTTAGGGGTGATTTCCTTTAGGATTGACTGAATTTGATCTCTTTGCAGTCCAAGGGACTCTCAAGAGTCTTTTCCAGCACCACAGTTTGAAAGCATCAGTTCTTTAGGACTCAGCCTCCTTTATTGTTCAAATCTCACATCCATACATGACTACTGGAAAACTATAGTTTGACTAGATGGACCTTTGTCAGCAAAGGGATTTCTCTGCTTTTTAATATGCTGTCTATTTTTGTCATAGCTTTTCTTGCAAGGAGCAAGCATATTTTAATTTCATGGGTGACCGTCTTCAGTGATTTAGATCTCAGGGATAATCTTTTTTTCCCAATTTTAATTCACCATTTAATTAACACAGTAAAAGTGTAGAAGCAAGGGCAAAATTTGGAAAGGGGGAGAACAAGAAAAGTCTAAAATTTATTAGGAGACAAACACTTATTGAATGTGTTATTATATGTGACAAACACACAACAAATTAGTGGTCACTTAATTTATAATATCCAATAAAAAACAAGATCATCATATAAATGAAAAAAATATAAAGCTAAAACATGTTAACTTGCCCCAGGAATAAAAGTTTAATGCCATATAGATTCAAAGCCTTGCTCTATTCTTTCCACTATTTTTTTTTTAACATTCAGTTGGTTATAAAATTGTGGCTGATGTTTTTTATTAATTTAATGAATAAAATAGATAGTATCAGAGATTCATGAATGACAAGGATATTTCTTGAAACTTTTACTTCTTTGGTATACATATGACCCTTTCTATGTGTATTTCAAATATGTTGCTTTATTCCAAACTAAAGAAAGAAGTCCTGTAACAACTAAGTATGATAACCTCATCTTCTGTCCCTTCTCCACCACACAAAAGCACTTTGCTCCTTGAAACTAACCTGGCTGAGCCCATGATGAAGTATATGAAGATTTCATTACAAGAGGTCATACAAGTTTTGAAGGAACAAAAACCCCATGGAAAACTTTCTCATTATTTATAGAGTGGAATTTTGAGAACTACTTTTGGTCAAAAAACATAACATCAGTGTGGAAACATCAATTTTTGTTGTTATGAGTTCTCTAGGTATAAAGTTGGATTGTTGGGCTTTATTCCTCTCCATTGAGTCTGGAGTACACATCTACACACAAAACTATTGCCTATATATAGAAAAAATATTAAATGAATGTTTAGTAAATATTTATTGAATGACATACAACATTGGAATAACTTATCAAATACCAAGATAACTTCCATGTGAATATTCAGAAGCTGTCACTGTGTACCATCTGCTTACTAAATCCATATTTTCTTCTTCTTGGGAACACAGATAGAATTTATTTCCTAGGATACCATGCTATATGACTGAGTTCTAGTCAGTAAAATGTAAGTAGAGGCGATATAGTCATATCCCACGCTTGGTCTATAAAAGTCTTCTGTACATGTTCACTCATTTCCTTTCCTTTCTCCAGATAGCTGAAATGGAGATGATCCCAGCGTGGCCTTAAAAACCATGTGTTGGTGATGGCAGAGCCATGTTAATCTGGTTCATAGCTGTGTGAAAAAGGACCGAGGTATTTACCAGGTAAGTACTTTAATGTGAGCATAATTTTTTCTTTAAACCTCTATTGTGTTTGGTGTTTGAGCAATTATACATTTTGGGGTCTATTCATTATAGCAAATAGGCTAGCTTAATTAATAGAAGTGGAAGTGAATATTCCAGATGAGGAAAAAGTAAAGGCTATGACTTAGTCTATGAGAAGTCACTGCAATCAGGATTTTGTCTTTACTGATTCCCTATTTAAGTCTTTCCTGAGGCTTTATCAAACTTTTTTGAGACTTCTGGTATATTACAAGTCAATCATGGTAAAATGATGGTTAAATAGTCTATATACATGAAATACAGAATTTACATTTTAATATCCTGGATCATTGAAAAAGCAAGAGAGTTCCAGGAAAACATCTGTTTCTGTTTTATTGACTATGCCAAAGCCTTTGACTATGTGGATCACAATAAACTGTGGAAGATTCTCAAAGAGATGGGAATACCAGACTACCTGACCTGTCTCCTGAGAAACTTATATGCAGGTCAGGAAGCAACAGTTAGAACTGGACATGGAACAACACACTGGTTCCAAAAAGGAAAAGGAGTACGCCAAGGCTATATATTGTCACCCTGCTTATTTAACTTATATGCAGAGTACATCATGAGAAATGCTGGGCTGGATGAAGCACAAGCTGGAATCAAGATTGCCAAGAGAAACATCAATAAGCTCAGATATGCAGATGATACCACCCTTATGGCAGAAAGTGAAGAGGAACTAAAAAGCCTCTTGATGAAAGTGAAAGAGGAGAGTGAAAAAGTTGGCTTAAAGCTCAACATTCAGAAAATTAAGATCATGGCATCCAGTCCCATCACTTCATGGGAAATGGGGAAACAGTGGAAACAGTGTCAGATTTTATTTTTGGGGACTCCAGAATCACTGCAGATGGTGATTGCAGCCATGAAATTAGAAGACACTTACTCCTTGGAAGGAAAGATATGACCAACCTAGGTAGCATATTAAAAAGCAGAGACATTGTCAGTAAAAGTCTGTCTAGTCAAGGCTATGGTTTTTCTAGTGGTCATGTATGGATGTGAGAGTTGGACTATAAAGAAAGCTGAGCGCCAAAGAATTGATGCTTTTGAACTGTGGTGTTGGAGAAGACTCTTGAGAGTCCCTTGGACTGCAAGGAGATCCAACCAGTCCATCCTAAAGGAGATCAGTCCTGGGTGTTCATTGAAAGGACTGATGTTGAAGTTGAAACTCCAATACTTTGGCCACCTCTTGCGAAGAGTTGAATCATTGGAAAAGACCCTGATGCTAGGAAGGATTGGGGGCAGGAGGAGAGGGGACAACAGAGGATGAGATGGCTGGATGACATCACCGACGTGATGGACATGAGTTTGGGTAAACTCTGGGAGTTGGTGATGGACAGGGAGTCCTGGCGTGCTGCGATTCATGGGGTCGCAAAGAGTCAGACATGACTGAGCGACTGAACTGAACTGACTGATGGGGATGTTGTAATGTGTTCTCAAAGAACCCAGTTCAATATGCCTGAATTTATATTCCAGGTGTACACATCCTCCTATGAGAAAGGAGAGAGTGATTATTAGTTCATGAGTGTGTAATTTTTTTAAGGTCATGGAAAAAAGTTGAAATTGATGGTCCAGCTCTGAGTGTGCTTCTTTGCCACATAAAGGGTTTTGTAGGACAACATGCTTCCCTGGCATTTTTGACAGTATTTACTTTAAAATCAGGTCATTCCAAAACTCTTTTGTGCAACAGAACCTTCAGGATTGTTAATGACAAAGAAATGAAACTGTGATAACATTCAATTTCAGCAGTTAAGGGCCCAGTATTGATCAAATCATGATATCTGACATAAAACATATATTGAATTTTCTCAACTTAAAAAAAAAAAACTCCTGATGATAATTAAATTCACTTATTCTTCTCAGTGAGAAAATTTTATATCATGCCTTTGAATGATGGGTTATTATCATTATCACATAAGTACTTTACAAACTAAGCCCTAAAGATGTGAACTGATTCTCCAAAGGCCCCATAACTGATAAGGCTGAGTCTCAAACATCGATCTTTTTCTGTTTATACCATTTGTTTATATATGCCTGTCTGCATTTTATACCTTTTCAAACAAACTGTCTGCCTAAGGGAACTGCAGATTCATTATACTAGGGAACTTGAGATAGAAAGGGATTGAAAGAGACCAGTAAAGTATATTAGGAGGCAGAAATCATAGTTATGGCTGTATAGTTCACCAAAACATATGTGCAGAGTGTGCTCAGAAGTACAATCTTTTCAGAAAGAAGAATGAACTATGATATAAAAGCATCTAACACGGTGCCTGGCATCTGTTATGCCATCAACAAAGACTAGGTGGAGCCAAGTCCTCATGAAGTATTGTATGTAAAGCCATTTAATCAAAACCTTGACTTTCTTGAGTAACCCATTTGCAGAAGATTCACTTTTGATTATTTATTTTTTTAAACTTTTTGTTTTGTATTGGAGCATAGTTGATTAACAGTGTGGTGTTAGTTTCAGTGTACAGCAAAGTGATTCAGTTATACATAAACATGTATCTACTCTTTGATTGTTTATTACTCAGAGGTATTGATCAGTATGAGGAAAAGTTGATGATAAAAAGCTAGAGGCAGAACAAGGAAGGCAACCTCAGCCAACTGGATTTCTTTTTATTACCAGGAATATAAACAGTAACTAGGCAGCTTTTGCATTGTGAGAAGCAGAGGAAAATATATGTATTAGCCTTATTATTAGTTAGAATTTTGGCACATGTATTTCTAAATACATGATTTTATTGGAACTTGAAATAAATGTTTTTAAAGAAGCAAGCCTAGGTAATGTGACTTTAAATGATCCTTCCCAAAGTTAACATTTCCAGACAAACTACAATGCCTCCTGATTTTGTGTTTGTACTGTTTTATAAATATTTTGAAGGATTTGAGTGATGATACTTTTTTTCATGGAATTAGATCCTATAATTAACAAAGACTCAATGCTTCTTCTTTTATTAACTTCTTCTACTGACTCAGAAGTAAAATGTTCAGGGCATCTTAGGAGGTCTCTGGTTTTTGTTATTGTTTGTTTTTCAGTCTCTTGCTTCTTGGTCTTCTGATATCCAAAATATTTCATTTTAACTTTGATAGCAAAGTTTCTTGAGGTATTGTTTTATTTCTTTTATATTCCCCCCGCGTTGGTCTTCATAAGTCCCCAGTGGTGCAAAGGGAAGAGGGGAACACAACAGGAAATAAGTGTGCTTACTGAGCATCTACAAATGGGAAACTCAGGGCAATGGTACTTGTAGGAGTTACAAGTAGTACAATCTTTTTCTTTCTCTCCGTAACTGTTTGGATCGACAATCCAGTCTCCTAAGAGAAATCCCAAGGGGTGCTAGTGCTATGCTCCTTTAAGGGTGAGATTTAGAACATGATGCTCAACTACAGTAAAATGGACCTTTGGACAAATTTTTTTCTTATAAGAAAACAGCAGCTATCTGATTACTAACTGCTCATACGTCCACATTCAGTCCTGAAGTTACTCAGATTAATCTAAGACTCTTCCCTGTAAGCTGGTAGGAGAAGTAGAAGCTGTTATTTCTTACCATGTTCGAGGACCTTCTCTCAGTGATTGTATTTTCATTTCAATGTGGTAATAAGTCTGATAAATACAGCAGGAGATTATAGCTTCCTTTTTGAATTTGTGTAGATTTCAGCCTCAAATATTCATTACTTGCTGTAAAATGCAGCTCACTAAAAGAGAATTTTTTCAGTTTCTTTTTTTCTTAATGAAAAAAAATTGACTTCCTCCCTCTCCTTCCCTCCCTTCTCTTACTTTCCTTTTTACTTCATGAGGAAATTGTAGGAAGAAAAGGGCTAATCAACTGTTTTACACAAGCAGAGGCTCATTTTGTTTCTACTTATTAAATGGTTATCTGAATTAGTGGATTAACAGATTTTACTTGTTTAGCTAATTCTCCCCAACTTATTGATGGATTCTAGGTTGATTAAATTTATATATTCAGTAGTTACTTTGCACTTATAAAAAATAATTATGCAAAAAAATTCTGGAAGCTAGAATATGAGCAGGAAATCATCCCACTAAATGATTATAATAGCATAAGAGAGAAAAGAAAATTTACATGTAACCATCAATTAGACATCATTATAGAAAGAGGGCTGAAAATTAATGGAAAAGAAGTTAGATTTGTGTAATGATTAAGATACTGTATAGTGAGCTATCTGGACTTAAACGAAAAGAGGAGAGCTGAAATTGGGTAATTTCAGTGATTTTCTGAATCCTCAACAAAATAGGTTAGCTGCCTGGATGTGTATGTGATTGTTTCAGTGAAGTAATTTATTTAAGCAAGGGCAGGCCACCCTCACCTTCTGTGCCATGATAGTTGTGTTCTTTAGAATTTGCTTTACCAATGGAAGATCAGAGTCAGCAGCTTGTAGAGCCGACCAGGAAATGTCCTGACAATTAGGAATCAGTCTAATTTTCTTTAAAATATTGTCTATTCTTTCAGGCTCAAATGTGAATCTCTCATTTGATATTGATCTCCTTTTGAATATGTTTGTTTTTTCAATTATATTTTGCTGTTTCTTAGAGCAACTAATGTGTTTGGCACAGCTTTCATTATGAATATTGTTATCGTTATATTAATAATACCCAGCATGTGTAAAACAGTTCGTGATAGCAGAAACAAATTGGTCCCCACTCACTGAACACAGCTTACAGACATGTTTGGTTGGCCCACCCTGCATATGATCATTTTAATTGATCGCTAGTATTTTTAATGGGACATGTTATATATAAATCCGTATTTCTATTCTTGAGAAGTTGGATGAGGAATCTCATTGTCAGCGTGGGGATGGTTTCATGACAATAATTAGTCAAAGCTGAGCAATAGATGCCGTCTTTTCCCCACTGAGACAGTGCATCGTTTTTCTACACTTCACATTCTTCGGCTTTTTCCGCTTATGATATTTTCTCAGCACTCAAAAAGAATTTGAGTTCAAAATATTTGATTTTCAAAGTAAAACTTTGTTCTCATTTTATCACTACAGATTCATGTGAGGTATAAAATGCAGGTAACCAATAGATACTGAATTGAAGGAAATTGAAGACCAAGGAGCTAAGTAAACTACCTCAGGTCAAATCATTAGCCAACAATAGAAAATGTTTTCTGGCTTCATCTTCCGGTCTTTCTAGTCAATGATGCCATATCTCAGGAATAAAATAAAGTGATTTATAAAAGTCTTCAAATTTCAATTGAAGTAAAGTCAACAGATTTTGTAGTTTTTGTTTTAATTTTAAACAACTGACCTTGTCAATTTCTACAAAAATACTACAGCTGAGATTTTTTTGATTGAGATGACACTAAATCTGTGGATCAATTTAGGGGGAATTGGATTTTATCAATATTGCCAATCCATTAACATCTCTTTCCCTTTAGTTCTCTCTTCTTTAACTTACCATAGCAAAATTTTATAACACTCATTGTATTGGTCTTGTTCTTATTCTGGTAAATCTATTTCAATTTTATATTTTTATGTTATCACAAATAGTATTTTAATTTAAATTTCCAACTACTTGTTGTTTGCATATAAGGAATTGAATAAGATTTTTGTATATTGATCCTGCTTCCTGCAAATTTAGTATTCATTTAATGGCAACCCACTCCAGTACTCTTGCTTGGAAAATCCTATGGACAGAAGAGCCTGGTAGGCTGCAGTCCATGGGTTTGCTAAGGGTCGGACATGACTGAACGACTTCACTTACACTTTTTCACTTTCATGCATTGGAGAAGGAAATGGCAACCCACTCCAGTGTTCTTGCCTGGAGAATCCCAGGGATGGGGGAGCCTGGTGGGCTGCCGTCTGTGGGGTCGCACAGAGTCAGACACGACTGAAGTGACTTAGCAGTACTGGTTTTAGGATCTCTTTTTTTGGTAGATTTCTTACTGTTTTTTCATACATGATAATATCATCTGTGAAAAAAAGATGGTTTTATTTCTTTTTCCTAATCTTTCAGTTCACTTCAGTTCAGTTCAGTCACTCAGTCATGTCCAACCCTTTGCAACCCCATAGACTGCAGTGCACCAGGTTTCTCTGCCCAACACCAACTCCAGGAGCTGGCTCAAACTCATGTGCATCAAGTTGGTGATGCCATCCAACCATCTCATCCTCTGTAATTCCCTTCTCCTCCCGCCTTCAATCTTTCCCAGCATCAGGGTCTTTTCAAATGAGTCAGCTCTGTGCATCAGGTGGCCAAAGTATTGGAGTTTCAGCTTCAACATCAGTCCTTCCAATGAATATTCAGGACTAATTTCCCTTAGGATGGACTGGTTTGATCTCCTTGCAGTCCAAGGGACTCTCAAGAGTCTTCCCCAACACCACAGTTCAAAAGCATCAATTCTTCAGTGCTCAGCTTTCTTTATAGTCCAATTCTCACATCCATACATGACTACTGGAAAAACCATAGCTTTGACTAGATGGACCTTAGTTGGCAAAGTAATGTCTCTGCTTTTTAATATGCTGTCTAGGTTGATCATAGTTTTTCTTTCAAGGAGCAAGCGTCCTTTAATTTCCTGGCTGCAATCACCATCTGCAGTGATTTTGGAGTCGAAGAAAAATAAAGTCTGTCACTGTTTCCCCATCTATTTGCCATGAAGTGATGGGCCCAGATGCCTTGATCTTCACTTTTTGAATGTTGGGTTTTAAGCGAGCTTTTTCTCCCTCCTCTTTCACTTTCCTCATGAGGCTCTTTAGTGCTTCTTCACTTTCTGCCATAAGGGTGGTGCCATCTGCATATCTGAGGTTATTGATATCTTTCCTGGCAATCCTGATCCCAGCTTGTGCTTCATCCAGCCTGGCATTTTGCATGATGTACTCTGCATATAAGTTAAATAAGCAGGGTGACAATATACAGCCTTGACGTTCTCCTTTCCCAATTTGGAACTAGTCCATTGTTCCATGTCCAGTCCTAACTGTTACTTCCTGACCTGCATACAGATTCTTCAGGAAGCAGGTCAGTGGGTCTGGTATTCCCATCTCTTTAAGAATTTTCCACAGCTTGTTGTACTCCACACAGTCAAAGGCTTTGCCATAGTCAATGAAGCAGAAGTAGACATTTCTGGAATTCTCTTGCTTTTTCAATGATCTAACGGATGTTGGCAATTTGATCTCTGGTTCGTCTGCCTTTTCTAAATCCAGCTTGAACATCTGGAAGTCACAGTTCACATACTGTTGAAGCCTAGCTTGAGAATTTTGAGCATTACTTTACTAGAATGTGAGATGAGTGCAGTTGTGTGGTAGTTTGAGCATTCTTTGCCATTGCCTTTCTTTGGGATTGGAATGAGAACTGACCTTTTTCGTCATGTGGTCACTGCTGAGTTTTCCAAATTTGTTGGCATATTGAGTGCAGCACTTTCACAGCATCATCTTTTAGGATTTGAAATAGCTCAACTGGAATTCCATCACCTCCACTCGCTTTGTTTGTAGTGGTGCTTCCTAAGGCCCACTTGACTTCACATTCCAGGATGTCTGGCTCTAGGTGAGTGACCACACCATCATGATTATTTGGGTCATGAAGATCTTTTTTATATAATTCTTCTGTGTATTCTTGCCATCTCTTCTTAATATCTTCTGCTTTTGTTAGATCCATACTGTTTCTGTCCTTTATTCCTAATCTTTATGCACAATTTTTCTTTTTCTTGCTTTGTAGCACTAGGTAGTACAGTTTTTAATAGGAGTGGTGACAGATGACAGCCTCACTTGTTCCCATTCTTTTTAGTCTTTCACCATGAAGTATGGTGATAACTAGGTTTTTCATAGATCCCCAATATCAGGTTGAGAAAACTGACCTTCAAATCTAGTTTGTTGAGACTTTGAACATTCTTAGTTGGGTCCAAAGTCTCAATCCAGGGATGATTTAATTCCCACTTTTAAGGAGAAACTTTCTGAGGACTGTACTGATGACTCATGTTTTTCCTCTCTGACTGGTGGGAATATGGACTATTCTGAGCCCTGTGTAAGCCAATTAAGTATAACAATTTAGCACTGAGTATTTTTTTGCCCGGCTGTGTGAAAACTTAATTTATGTCAATTCTCTATGGCTCTGAGGTTGCTTTTCCTTCCATTTTTTTCAAAAATATTCTACAGATCCTTTAAAAATGATATAAAGTACTTTGCTAAAATTACCCATTATTCTGTGCCTTATAATAGGCAAGTCTGAACATATCAGAAATAATTGGACCAAATGGTATTCTGGAAGCCTAGGTGAACTTAATTTAAAGAGAAGTCAGAGAGAAAATAAGATCAGATCTGACATCCAAAACGAGGAGAATTTTTCATTTCAAAATTGTATCCTAGTATATTGACATCTGAGTGGTAGGGTGAAAGAAAAGTAGTGCTATAGAAAGTAGAGCTGTAGTGGAGTGTTTCTCAATATTAGAAGATCCAGCAACCCTTCTACTTGCTATTATAGGCTCTCTGGCTTGTCTGTCCATCCATGTTTATATGCACATGTATGCATATACACATCCCTGTGAACTCACACAAACACAAATGCTACCAAAATTATTAACTGCTTGCTGTTATGTTATACAGAGAAAACTGGCAAGAATGTCAGAAAGGAATAGATGAATATTACAAATAGGGAGAGGATAGTAATATCATTAGGAATCAATAATATTCTACAAGAGAGAGAAGACAAAAGGGAACAGATTAGGAAAGGACAATCAGAAGGAAAAAGTTTTCAAAAGCAGTATATGCATAATAGCACTTTCATAATTATTTCCCCTGTCATATATTACTATACAAATGAGTATACCCGTGTACATGGATGAAAACATTCCTTAATTCATGTGAAAGAGTTGAGCCGAAGTAAAAATGTTGAATGCTTGTATCAAATCTTGTTCCGTATTCATCTTTATATGAAAGAGAAACCTACAAAAGGTGAATTTTCAGGTCTTTCTTCTTTCTTTTCTAAAACTAAGATATGACTGACATATAATTTTGTCTTAGTTTTAGGTGTACAGAATAATAATTCAATATATGTATATATTGCAAAATGATTACCACACTAAGTTCAGTTAAATACCGATCACCATACATAGTTATAAATTTTTGTCTTGTGATAAGTACTTTTAAGATTTACTGTCTTAACAGTTTTCAAACATGCCATGAAATATTAACTATAGTAATCATACCATACCTTACATTACTAGGACTTTATTTATAAATAGAAGTAGATAGATTTTACCACCATCACTCATTTCACCTACCTCCAACTCCCCAATCTGGCAACCACCAATTTGATCTCTGAATTTATGAGTTAGGTTTTTATAAATAATTTTGTTTTGTTTTTTAGATTCTAAATATAGATAAGTCATACAGTATTTGTAATTCTCTGACTTATTTTACTTACCATAATGTTCTCAAAATCCATCAAGTTCAGTTCAGATCAGTTCAGTCACTCAGTTGTGTTCGACTCTTTGCAACCCCATGGACTTCAGCACACTAGGCTTCCCTGTCCATCACCAATTCCCGGAGCTTGCTCAGATGCATGTCCATCAAGTTGGTGATGCCATCCAACCATCTCATCTTCTCTCATCCCCTTCTCCTCCCACCTTCAATGTTTTCCAGCATCAGGGTCTTTTCCAATGAGTCAACTCTTCTCATCAGGTGGCCAAAATATTGGAGTTCCAGCTTCAGCATCAGTCCTTCCAATAAATATTCAGGACTGATCTCCTTTAGGATGGACTGGTTGGATCTCCTTGCTGTCTGAGGGACTCTCAAGAGTCTACTCCAACACCACAGTTCAAAAGCATCAATTCTTCGGTGCTCAGCTTTCTTTATAGTCCAACTCTCACATCCATACATGACTACTGGAAAAACCGTAGCTTTGACTAGACAGACCTTTGTTGGCAAAGTAATGTCTCTGCTTTTTAATATGCTGTCTAGGTTAGATATAACTTTTCTTCCAAGGAGCAAGCGTATTTTAATTTTATGGCTGCAATCACCATCTGCAGTGATTTTGGAGCCCCCCAAAATAAAGTCTCTGTTTCCATTATTTCCCCATCTATTTGCCGTAAAGAGATGGGACCAGATGCCATGATCTTAGTTTTCTGAATGTTGAGTTTTAAGCCAACTTTTTCATTCTCCTCTTCCACTTTCATCAAGAGGCTCTTTAGTTCTTCTTCCCTTTCTGCCATAAGGGTGGTGTCATCTGCATATCTGAGGTTATTGATAATTCTTCTGGCAATCTTGATTCCAACTTGTGCTTCATCCAGCCCAGCATTTCTCATGATGTACTCTGCATATAAGTTAAATAAGCAGGTGACAATATACAGCCTTGACATTCTCCTTTCCCAATTTGGAACCAGTCCATTGTTCCATGTCCAGTCCTAACTATTGCTTCCTGACGTGCATACAGATTTTTCAGGAAGCAGATCAGTTGGTCTGGTATTCTTATCTCTTTAGAATTTTCCATAGTTTGTTGTGATCCACGCAATCAAAGGCTTTGGCATAGCCAATAAAGCAGAAGTAGATGTTTTTCTGGAATTCTTGTGGTTTTTTTTGATGATGCATTGAATGTTGGCAATTTGATCTCTGGTTCCTCTGCCTTTTCTAAATCCAGCTTGAAAATATGGAAGTTCACAGTTCTCATACTGTTGGAGCCTGGCTTGGAGAATTTTGAGCATTACATCACTAGTGTGTGAGATGAGTGCAACTGTGCAGTAGTTTGAGCATTCTTTGGCATTGTCTTTCTTTGGGATTGGAAAGAAAACTGACCTTTTTGAGTCCTGTGGCCACTGCTGAGTATTCCAAATTTGCTGGTATGTTGAGCGCAGCACTTTCACAGCATCATCTTTTAGGATTTGAAATAGTTCAACTAGAATTCCATCACCTCCATTAGCTTTGTCGTGTGATGCTTTCTAAGGCCCACTTTACTTCACATTCCAGGATGTCTGGCTCTAGGTGAGTGATCACACCATTGTGGTTATCTGCATCCTGAAGATCTTTTTTGTATAGTTCTTCTGTGTATTCTTGCCACCTCTTCTTAATATCTTCTGCTTCTGTTAGGTCCATACCATTTCTGTGCTTAATTGTGCCCATCTTTGCATGAAATGTTCCCTTGGTGTCTCTAATTTTCTTGAAGTGATCTCTAGTCTTTCCCATTCTATTGTTTTCCTCTATTTCTTTGCACTGATCACTGAGGAAGGCTTTCTTATCTCTCCTTGCTATTCTTTGGAACTCTGCATTCAGGTGGATATATCTTTCCTTTTCTCCTTTGCCTTTTACTTCCTCCTTTTCTCAGCTATTTGTAAGGCCTCCTGAGACAACCATTTTGCCTTTTTCCATTTCTTTTTCTTGGATATGATCTTGATCACTGCCTCCTGTACAATGTCTCAAACCTCCATCCATAGTTCTTCAGGTGATGTCTATCAGATTTAATTCCTTGATTCTAATTGTCACTTCCACTGATTTGAAATATTAGAATGAAATAATGCCATTTGCAGTTACATGGATGGACCCAGAAATTATCATACTAAGTGAAGTAAGACAGACAGACAAAGACAAATATCATGTGATATCACTTATATGTGGAATCTAAAATGTGACACAGATAACTTATTTGCAAAACAGAAATAGACTCACAGACATAGAAAACACACTTATGTTTACCAAAACAGAAAGGCAGTGAAGAAGGGACAAATTAGGAGTTTGGAATTAGCAGATACAAATTATGAAGTAGATAAACAAGATCCTACTCTGTAGCACAGAGAACTATATTTGGTATCCACAAATATATTTGGTATTCACAGAGAACAGAAAATATTTAAGTGAGTGAAAGGGAGCCCTGAAGTGTGATTAGCAAATGACGGGTTCTGTAATGAAGATTGTGGAAGTGGAGTGTTCCAGTTAATGACCAACAAATTTCTGTGAATGTCTAGAGTAGAGATAAATGTAGGTGAACTATGATGCCAGAGTATTGGGTAGGTCAACAGGAAGCTAAGTCACTGGACATGAGGCAGAACTTGGAAATGGAGAAGAAAACTGGTATTGAGCCTGGTCTTATAGCCTTAGTAAAGAAGAGGAGACTGGTAGATAACACAAAAATCAGAGACTGAGGATTAAGTAGACAGTGACATGAACTTCAGGGAAGCCTCCAGTTGGAGGAATAATGTTCTGAAAAGGGCAATACAGAATGAGAAAAACATGGATGTATGTGGGTATCTGTCAAAAAGCTTTCTTTTGTCAAAACCAAAACAATAAGCAAGCTTATTGTTTCAAATAAGCAAACTTATTTCATTGACAATGTATGTGAAATTATGTCACTTTATTCTATTTTCCACTCATCTATATACGATATATTTATGTTGAATTTGAGAAATGTGTCTGTTGAAAATTTCATAATTGTTTATTTTGTGAGCGAAGTGTTATATGTCAGTGATAGGATGTCAAAAATACATGTTTTCTTCTTTAACACTGTACACAAAAATAAGCTCAAAATGGATTAAAGACCTACATGTAAGACCAGATACTGTAAAACTCTTAGAGGAAAACACAGACAGAAAACTCGGACATGAACCACAAGATCATTTCCGATCTGTCTCCCCAAATAATGGAAATAAGAACAAAAATAAACAAATGGAACCTAATTAAACTCAGAAGCTTTTGAACAGCAAAGGAAACCATAAGCAAAATGAAAAGACAACCCACAGAATGGGAGAAAATACTTGCAGACAATGCGACTGACAAGGGGTTAGTCTCCAAAATTAATAAGCAACTCATGCAGCTCAATAGCAAAAAAACAACTCAATCAAAAACATGAGCAGAAGACATAAAGAGACATTTCTCCAAATAAGACAAAAGAGATGAGCAAGAGGCACATGAAAAGATGCTCAACATCACTAATTATTAATGAAATGCAAATCAAAACTATAATGAGGTATATCCCCTCACTCCT
The DNA here is from genome assembly GCA_024291935.2 of Okapia johnstoni. NCBI lineage: Eukaryota > Metazoa > Chordata > Mammalia > Artiodactyla > Giraffidae > Okapia > Okapia johnstoni. The sequence goes on along the minus strand of CM044322.1, from coordinate 11,892,467 downwards.
GTGAGAATGGCTATCATCAAAATATCTGCAAACTATATGTGCTGGAGACGATGTGGAGAGAAGGGAAGCCTCCTACCCTGTTGGTGGGAATGGAAATTGGTACAGCCACTCTGGAGAACAGTATGGACGTTCTTTAAAAAAAAAATGAAAAATAGAGCTACCATATGATCCAGCAATCCCACTTTGGAGCATATATCTGGATAAAAACATGGTTCAAAATGGTACATGGACCCTAATGTTCATTGAAGCAATAGCCAAGACATGAAAGCAACCTAAATGTCCTTCAACAGAGGAACAGATATAGAAGATGCAGTACATATATACAAAGGAATATTATTCAGCCATTAAAAAGAACGAAGTCATGCCATTTGCAGTAGCATGGATGGACCTGGAGATTATCATTCAAGTGAAGTAAATCAGAGAAAGACAGATATCATATGATATTGCTTATATGGGGAATCTAAAAGAGAAAATAATACAAATGAATTTATTTATAAAACAGAAACAGACTCACTACTTAGAGAATGAACTTATGGTTACTGGGGAGGGGAAGGACGGCAGGAGGGATAAATTGAGAGTTTGAGATTAACATGTACACATTGCTATATTTTAAGTAGAATGTCTTTCCATGAAAAATAAATATGATTTTTTTAAGAGAAAAAAGAAAAGCTGTGAAAACAAAAGAAAAATTCATACAATTCATGACATAAACAGCAACATTTATATCTCGATGACATGTAAGAAATGTTTTCTTCATATGTATGCAGAAATCCATTTTCTTCTAATTTAAGGTAATATAATATGACAAATTTTAAGGAATAACTTGTAAACAAATAACAATAACCCACAAGTGAAAAGGTTAAAATTTACAGGTGAATTTGTCAGTAAATTTGTGAGAATGAGTCCCAGCACTTTGAGCTTCACAATTTTAATCTAGACTTTACCTTTTAATAATATACATGAAACATACATTTCCTGACACCTGTATTGCTTTAAATATTTGAATGTATTTATCAAGGGATACATTTCTGAGGATGTTAGAATTACCGATAACTTAATTTTTTTTTATTTTGAACTATTACAAATAGCTATATTTGAAACCAAAGAATAATTGCATGTTCTCTCATGACTCTTGCAGTTTAAATAATGACTCCAGTTTCCAAACATCCCAATTAGCCATTGCAGTTTCCTCATAGTCACAGACCAGTCCATACTGTCACCATGATGCTGCAAAGAAGATTAAAGCTAACAGTTTTGAAAGTTGTTTCAAATTACATAGTGAGGCTTCAAAAATGTGATTTCACAATATCTATTATTTCGAGTCATTTGAAGGATTTTTGGCCTTCTGTTTATTATGCTAAGTTAATTGTTTCTGCGATCAAGAGATCTCCCAAAGGAAATGTTTTCTTATCTAAATAAATTCAGTGAAGCCCAAGCTGTACATTTTGGCTTTACTTCAAAGGTTTTAAAGAGCATCCAATCTCAAAGCAAATTTTTATTCCAAAATAAGTGAGAGAAAGTCACGGATGACAGAATCAGTTCCAACACCTGTAGGTACACTAATTAAATAGATTCTCTTTGGTTATATTTGAACTTCCTATTAGTGATGGACTAATTTGAATTCATCTAGTTAAATGCTTTCATCTCCTGGGATAAAACTGTAGGGAAAAGGAAGGTACTTGTCTTATTTCCCATGATTTTAGATCCCCACTGTCTCTCTACTTGTTTTTGTTTACTTGCCAAAATGGGCTTTAGTCGATTGGGTTATCCATCTTGGATATGCTAGCCTCCTTATTCAGTCTTCTCCACCAATTCTTGTCTATTTCCTTTTTAAAAAGCCTTACTTCATCTGGACAAACACAGACACCAAGGAGGGAAGGGGAAGAGGGATGAATTGGAAGATTGGGATTGACATATATACACTGCTATGTATAAAATAGATAACTAATGAGAACCTGCTGTATAGCACAGGGTACTCTACTCAGTGCTCTGTGGTGACCTCAATGGTATACAGCAGAAACTAACACAACATTGTAAGCAACTATACTCCAATAAAAATTTAAAAATAATACAATTGAACAATCATCCCACTGAATGGGATTGAATGATGTATTTCGTGTATGTACATGTATGTGCATTGATAGATGTATCTCATCAGTCAAATGAAGGTCAAAGCAAGAGAGTATTTATATTTTCTTTATCCTCATTATTGCAACTGAAATAATATTATAAAATGTAATAATGAATTTATTGTATCACTCAATAAACATACATGACTCATAAAAACAAAAACAAATACAAAAGCCTTACTTCATCTGAAATCAGTCACCTGGGAAGACCTCCATAGATTAATTACACCTAACTGTATGCATGCTTCTGCTTTCTAATCCTTTAATTATATTTGCAATTTAATATTGACTTGATTTATGTGACTTATCCAAACTGTTTAACAGATAAGTGCATGGTGTTATTATTATCATAGAATAATCACTATTTAGTTGTAGTCATGTGCATTCTTTCCACCAAATTGATCTCTTTACGAACAAGGTGTATGTCAATCATCGCTATGTCTCTAACTCCCAGGAAAGTACTCTGGTTCATGGTAGACAACCCTATCACATGCATGTGTGTATGTGCTTAGTCACTCAGTTGTGTTTGACTGTTTGTGACCCCATGGACTGTAGCCCACAGGCTCCTCTGTTGATAGGATTCTTCAGACAAGCATACTAGAGTGGGTAACCATTCCCTTATCCAGGGGATCTTCCCAACCCAAGGATTGAACCCAGGTCTCCCACATTGCAGGAAGATTGTTTACCATCTTAGCCACCAGGGAAGCCCCTTTATATGTTTAGATGTTTGGATATCTGTCTAAACAGAAAGAACAAGGTTGATTTGGGGTTTTTCAAAGCATCAAGACAGAATTATGAAAAGAAGGCTTAAATTTCAATAAATAAGCAAAAAATGGACTAGTTTCTTTCAAGTATAAGCTCCTTAAGGATATGTATCAAGTTTGTAAAACTGACACTGCCCATGAAATATTTTTAATAGTATTGTATACGTAATGATATAAATGTTAAAATATTAAAGGCAACTATAGTGAAAGGATGGTCGAGTTCCAAAGCAGAGGCAATGAGATACCGTGAAAACAAAACTGGATTAAAAATCAGAAAATGCAGGTTCTAATCTGTATCACATCACAGCTGGGCAGCCGTGGGCAATCTACTTAATCTTTCTGAAACAAGATTCTCTTGTTTTTCAAATGAAATAGTTGGGGGTATGATTTTTAAGATTCTTACAGCTATGAAAAACTGTGATACTTTAAAGTACTTCAGAGAAGTGCAGAGAATTGTATAATGCAATTATGGTTATTAGAATACGAAGAACACATCAGTGCATCTTATAGAGAGAAGAAAGTTCATTATTAATTATATGAAGGTTATGGGGAGGGCATTCCAAATTGCCTAGGAAATTCCACATGTGGCAATTGTCCACTACATTTTGTAAAAGGCCTTAGGAATTTACAGCTGGAAGGTATCTTAGCATTATCTATTAAACATTTAATTATACAAATGAGGAAAGAAAATTAAAGAAGTTAATTGACTTGCTTAATCTCATACTCAGCAAGTAAATGTAAAAACTATGCCAGCATTCAGGTAAGTGATTAACCTCAAGGTAAATATAATAGTTATTCTACGCTGCAGCCATTTGCATCACAGGAAGAAGGAAAGGTTTGAGCAATATTTCCGATAGCTAATGTTCAGTGTCATGGGAAAAATTACTTGCAACAACAAAAAAATTGTTAATATCTTCAAGACTTAGGGTTCTTAAAAATCAATAAAAAGTTAATAAAATAATTGGAAAATGAATAAAATAATGACTATCCAATTCACAGAAAGGTTTAAAATGTAGTTAAAAGCAAGATGGAGGATAAGGAAGTCCCAACCCTCATCTCCTGCACACCGATGTTAATAGCTCAGAGAGTGTTCTGACTACAAAAGAGAAGTAGAAGAAAGCCAACAGAGCTCTGTGGCTACACAGAAAGTACAGGAAGCATTTTGTCTGTGTCACCCAATCCCCCAGTCCAGAGCAGCTTGGTGCCAGTAGAGATTCCTTCAGGGAGCATTCACCCCGTGAGGAAAAGGAGATCACAAGGACCCCACCAAGGCTCACCACCGTGCAAGTTTACAGTCTGCTGCTGATAAGGTCTTCCACAGTCAGTTCAGTTCGGTCCAGTCGCTCAGTTATGTCCAACTCCGCAACCCTAAGTACTGCAGCACCCCAGGCTTCCTTGTCCTTCACCATCTCCTGGAGCTTGCTCAAACTCCTGTCCATCGAGTCGGTGATGCCATCCAACAATTTTATCCTCTGTCGTCCCTTCTCCTCCTGCCTTCAATCTTCCCTAGAATCAGGGTCTTTTCTAATGAGTCAGATCTTTGCATCTGGTAGCCAAAGTATTGGAGCTTCAGCTTCAGCATCAATCCTTCCAATGAATTTCAGGATTGATTTCCTTTAGGATTGACTGGTGTGATCCCCTTGCAGTCCACGAGACTCTCAAGAGTAGACTCCCACAGTGTACACCAACCTGATTCTAGCTGATGAAGCTGCCCACAATCTCCTCACTGCATCTTCTCCCTGGGGCTGGAGCTATCAGTGTGACAAAATGTGCCCCAAGAGATCCCAATGACTGCTGTGTCCTGCTCTCTTGACTGGGTAGTCACAATGCCTTACCATCTATGAAATCACTGCCACTGCCCTGTGTTCTGCCCTCTGGGTCCCTGATCATGGTTCTGACCTGTTGTAGCCCAGCCATAATGCTGCTACTCTGAGCTCCACTCCATGGTTCCTGACATGTGGATGTAATAGGCCACCACTGGGGACATGATGCTGCTGTCCTGCAACTGCCATCTGAAGTCAAAGCTGGGACTTTGACCCAGCATCCCCACACTGTGCTAATACTGCAGCTGGCTGCCTGGGGTCCAAGTCACTGTTGTACCATTGTCATCCTAGGGCCCTTTGGAGGCTGCAGTGGCATCCACCTCAGTTGGAGTCACTGTGGTGACCCTGAACTCTCTAGTTCTACTGATGATCTGCACATGCCTATTTAGACACCAGTGCCACTGCTCCAGAAAGTACACCTGTGCTCCAAGACCAAGATACTATGTTGGTTTTATGTGCACCTGACCCCAGGGCCCTGAGTGGTAGCATACCAGGTGCCAAGAGGAATCTCCTTGGCTATAACTTCCTCCCATGGGCAAAATAAAGAGAACAGGAAGACCCTAGCATCACCTTTGAGGATCCCAGGAGCACTAGCCACTACTGCCATCCACAGCCCATCATATTCTTGACCAAAGAAGACCCCTGCAGTCCGTGCCAATTGACCTCAGCTGATGGAGATGCACAGAGAGTACACTTCTGTGCCAGGAAGAGGAGATGTGCCCTCAAATGTGCAGATTTAAATGCAAAGCCATCAGAAACATGGCAAAACAAGGAAACGTGGTACTACCAAATAACTTTCCAGTAACTGACTCCAAAGAAATAGAGGTCTCTGAGTTACTTGAAAAATAATTCAACAAAAAGAGAGAAGTTATTTAAAATAATCAAATAGATATTCTGGAGCTGAAGAGTGCAACAAATGAAATAAAGATGCAATATAGAGCTTCAAAAGCAGCCTCAGTCTGTTGAAGGTATCAGGATGGATAAAAATATTCCATGAAAGTGGAAACCAAAAGAGATCGGGGTAGCTATATTTATGTCAGACAAAATAGATTTTCAATCAAAAACTGAAACGAGACAAGGTCATTATATAAAAAGGTAGATGTCAGTTCATTGAGAGGATGTAAGAATTGTATACGTATACATAACAATTACTGGGGCACCTAAATATATTAAAGAATTACTAACAAATCTGAAGATGAAACTACACAACAAAGCAATGATAGTAGAGGATTTCAGTTCCCCATTTTCAACAACAGATGGATCATCCAGAGAGAAAATCAACAAGAAAACATTGGACTTGAATTATATTTTAAACCAAATTGACCTAACAAGCATATATAGAGCATTCCACCCAATTGCAGCAGAATACATATCTTAGCAAATCCACACAGAACATTCTCCAAGATAGATCATATGTTAGCTCCCAAAAAAGTCTTAACAAATTAAAAAAGATTGAAAATATGTTGAGTATTTCTTTTACCACAGTGGTATAAAACTAGAAATCAGTAACAGTAAGAAAGTTGGAAAGTTCACAAGTATGTGGAAATTAAACACCATACTTCTAAATAACAAATGGATCAAAGAAGAAATCAAGAAATCAAAAAGATATCATGAGAAAAATGATAATGGAAATGCAACATTCCAAAACTGACGGGAATCACCAGAAGAAGTTTCAAGAGGGAAGTTTATAGCAATGAATGCCTACATTAAGAAAAAAGAAAGATCTCAAATAAACATCTTTACACCTCAAGGAACTAGAAAAGGAAGAACTAAGCCCGAAGAACAATAACCTCAGATATGCGGATGACACCACCCTTATGGCAGAAAGTGAAGAACTAAAGTGCCTCTTGATGAAAGTGAAAGAGGAGAGTGAAAAAGTTGGCTTAAAGCTCAACGTTCAGAAAACTAAGATCATGGCATCCAGCCCATCACTTCATGGGAAATAGATGGGGAAACAGTGGAAACAGTGTCAGACTTTATTTTTGGGGGCTCCAAAATCACTGCTGATGGTGATTGCAGCCTTGAAATTAAAAGACGCTTACTCCTTGGAAGGAAGGTTATGGCCAACCTAGATAGCATATCGAAAAGCAGAGACATTACTTTGCCAACAAAAGTCCGTCTAGTCAAGGCTATGGTTTTTCCAGTGGTCATGTATGGATGTGAGAGTTGGACGGTGAAGAAAGCTGAGTGCTGCAGAATTGATGCTTTTGAACTGTGGTGTTGGAGAAGACTCTTGAGTCCCTTGGACTGCAAGGAGATCCAATCAATCCATCCTAAAAGAGATCAATCCTGGGTATTCATTGGAAGGACTGATGTTGAAGCTGAAACTCCAATACTTTGGCCACCTCATGCGAAGAGTTGACTCATTGGAAAAGACCCTGATGCTGGGTAGGATTGGGGGTGGGAGGAGAAGGGGACGACAGAAGTTGAGATGGTTGGATGGCATCACCAACTCGATGGACATGGGTTTGGGTGGACTCCAGGAGTTGGTGATGGACAGGGAAGCCTGGCGTGCTGCAATTCATGGGGTCGCAAAGAGTCGGACACGACTGAGCGACTGAACTGAACTGAAGTCCGAAGTTAGTTGAAAGAAAGAACTAACAAAGATAAGAGCAAAAATAATGGAATAGAGACTAGAAAACAATAGAAAAGGTCAATGAAACTAAGATTTGCCTAAAGATAAATAAAACTGAAAAACCTGTACTAGACTAAAAAAGACAGATGACTCAAAGTAGTAAAATTATAAATGAAAGAATACATTACAACTGAAACCACAGAAATACAAAGGCTTATAAGAGACTATAATGAACAATTACATGCCAATGAGTTAGACATTTTAAAAGAAATGAATCGATTCCTAGAAGCACACAGCTTACCAAGGCTGAATTATGAAGTAAAAGAAAATCTGAACAGATCAATAATGAGAAAGGTGATGATTTCAGTAACAGAAATCCCCCAACAAATAAAACTCTAGGATCGGATGGCTTCACAGGTGAATTCTACTAAGCATTAAACATTAATACTAGCTGTAATCTGCTTACTAGGTGCTATAAGCATATTATCAATATATTGGATCACCATAATATCCTATGGAATGGTGTGGTAGATAGTCTTCAAAACGGCACCATCAGTTCTTTCTTTTCTGATGAAATCAAGAGGTAGACATCACATCCACTTCAATTGAATTTGCTTGGTGTTAGTGACTGTCTTGAATGACAAAAGTGACATTTTAGGACTTTTGAAGCTAGGTAATAGAAACCTTAAAATTTTTACTTCCTTTCATAAGGTGCTTCCACATGAAAGACAACAACTGAGAACTTCCCAGTTAAGCCCAGTCATCTCCAGAATAAAGAGAGATAGTGATAAACTGCCAGCAAGTCTGGGGTGGTTAGTGACGGGCATGTGATTGGGCCCGCCACCTCTGCATTCCTCAGGTTTCTCCTGGAGGCACTAGTATCTGAAAGCCTTTAAGGACTGCAGTATTTCTTTTGTTTACTCTTTCGACAGAAAAAGTAGTTTTAAGGTTTTTCACGTGACCCTTTCTACTGCAAAAACTCTCCTTCTATAGCTAATGGAACTAATATAAAGAGAAAATGAAGGGTTTGTGTCCAGCTCTTTGTGACCCCATGGACTGTAGCCCACCAGGATCTTCTGTCCATGTAATTCTCCAGGTAAGATTACTGAAGTGGGTTGTCATTTTCTTCTACCAGGCTATCTTCCTGACCCAGGGATTGAGCCCAGGTCTCCCGCATTGCAGGCAGACTCTTTATGGACTGAGCCACCAAGGAAGCAATTAAGAATTAGGACCCATGCAAATGTGAGAGGAATTGTGAAATTGAAGATTTGGAAGGGGGTGTCAGTGAATGATAGAAATCATTAACTGCTACACCTTGACATACTGGAGCAGGTGGAAAAGCCAGAATATGCGGGGGGGGAGGGGATGGGGACGTCTGAGAAGTCATGAGTATTTTGTCACTAAATTGAGACCTTAAAGTGGAACTTAGTGAGGTGGGTAGTTGAGAGGTCTGTAAAGCTACAGCATCAGTCCATGCTTCCCTGTCTGGTGCCATCATGAGAGGATCCTGAGACTCCACAATCTCCTAAAACTAATGGCTTTCACTTCCCTTCTGCATTTTAATCTTACACAAATTTCTGTCACTGGTAAACTTTAAGCTTGAACCATTCAAGGAAGGTGATTCTGGAAAAGAATCAAGAATTAGCTAGAAGTGGAGGTGCCACTGTTAATAGTCCCTTGTGTGAGCTTAGTAAGGAGTTCAACTTTTCCTTTAGAGTTGTATCAAGGACCTCTCTTCTTAGAAGGCTTCCAACTTCAGAATCTAATCTTTCCTGGGAGCTGGGACCTACACAAACACATAGGTCCTAACAGGGGGAACTCAATCAGTGTTCTGGGGATGTTATCAACCATCTCTACATTCTTAAATATACCCTTCAGAAATACAAGTGGTCAGAGAAAAAGAATATATGCTCTTTGTGAAAAATTCTGTGCGAATTCCTGCCCTCAATGAACTTACCCTTCTAATGGGAAAACATAATACAGCATCATGAATCAAATATTCAGAAAATCAGTGCAAATCAAGACAGTTCCCATTTTAGTAAACAAAAAGAGACATGCTGGAAGTGGAATGCTAGAGTTTATTTGTACTAGCTTGTAAGAGCCAGCTATTAAGTGTTCAGGAATTTTGCAGACTGGTTGACATCACCAGCTTGACATTGGCCTTGGCAGTATTATTTATGAAAAGTGGGGAATATATTGTATTAGAAGTTTTTCTCTGAAGAGCCCGTTGCTAAATATTTGCCAATAAACTGTCACACACTGCATATCATTGCATATACTTTCCATTTCAAATTCTAGTTAGGATCAAGGTATGTAAGCAGTAAATTTCTGATTCTATTAACATATAATTATCTTTGCAAGTCAGTAATGCTGATCTGATGTTGGAGCAATTAACAATTAAAATTTATTAATATGAAAAGTTCATTTTGGAAAAGCAATTAAGGTTAAATTTCCTATAGATAACAGAGGTATGTTGCATGAAAATAGAGTTAATTGAAGCCATTCAAAAAGATAGTTAGGTAATATGTATTTTTAGCTACATTTTATTTTGTAAGTTGCAACCTGATTTCATGTTATGATCCTTGCATAGACTTTGAATACATACCTAGGATAGCTATACACTGTATATGTACAATGCAGAAAGGAAGTATATTAATAATTAGGCAATTTCATACAAAATCAATTTGTCATTGATGATGGGTCTCTCAAAGAATATTTTTGTCAATGCAAAACCCAAGCTAAAATGAATAATTAGTTAATTAACTTTAGTTTTTTCAGGCAGCTTATTTGTTTATGGCTGAATTCCCTTAGGAGTTTACTGAAACTTAGATAATTTTTAAATTGGCAATTTACAGTTAAAATTAAAATGGAAGAAATACTGAATGTGGATGAATATTTTTGTATATGTGTTTTAATACATTTATTGGAGTATAATTTGTTATAATTTGTTAATTACCCATTGTAAGCATATAATTCAATGACATTTAGTAAATATATAGAGTTGTCCATTCATCACCATTACCCAATTTTATAACATTTCTATTATACCAAAACAGTGTTTGAGCTTGTTTTTTTGTTATTCAGGTTTTACTAGGTTCTATTTAGAACCTCGAAACCACTAATTTACTTTCTTTTTCTATGGATTTTCCTATTCTAGATATTTCAGTAAATGTAGCAAAACAACATATGGCCTTTTGTGACTGGATCCTTTCACTTATGTTAATGTTTTCAAGTTTTATCCATATGTGGCATATATAAGAATTTAATTTCTTTTTCATAGCTGAATATTATTCAATTGTTAGGTTGTTTCTGACTTTTGAACAGTATAAATAATACTGCCATGAATATTCAGGCAAAAGTATTTGTGTGGACATATGTTTACATTTCATGGGGCCGCAAAGAGTCGGGCACGACTGAGCGACTGAACTGAACTGACTGATATTTACATTTTTCCTGGGTATGTAACTGGGAGTGGAATTGCTGGGTCATGTGTTAAGTGTATGCTTAGTTTTTTGAGAAACTACAAACTGTATTCCAGATATGTGTCCTCCTCTCAGCACTGCAAGGACAACATTCCACTGCCACTGACTCCCATTATCTCTAAGAAGTCAGTTTTCAGTTGCTTTTCTCTTTGTTTTCAAGATTTTCTCTTTGTCTTTGACTTTCAAAAGTTTGACTATGATATGTTTAGGAGAGAATCTCTTGGTGTTCTTCCTGCTTGGTTGTCACTGAATTCCTTGGATAGAAATGTTCAAGTTTTAATGTTTTCATAGAATTTAGGATGTTTTTGGCCATTATTTCTTTAAGCTTTTTTTTGTGTGTGTGTGTGCGCCATGTTCTCTATCTCCTCCATTCTGAAACTTTTGTTATGATATTGTCCCATAAGTATCTGAGATAGTATAGTTATTTTTGTTTTTCAGTCTTTCTTGATGTGTTCCTCTACTTGATAATTTTTATGATCTATCTTCAAGTTCATGGATTCACTTTTCAGATCAAATCTACTGTTGAGTTCAGTTATTGTAATTTTCAACTTTTAATAGTTTGTATTTCTTTATCGAGATTACCTTGATGCAGTGAGATGAGTTATTGTCATCATAGTTTCCTTTAATTTTTTTATATAGTTTAATTATTTGAATGCATTTATAATAGCTGCTTTGATGTCTTTGCTACATCTAAGATCTGGAACCACTTGGAGTAAGTTGTTTTTTTTTTTTTTAATGACACTCTTTGCATTTTTCAAAAATTTATGTTTTACTTCTTTAAATTTTTAAACTTTATTTGGCTGCACCAGGTCTTAGCTGTGGCATGTGGGATTGTCAGTCTTCATAGCAGCCTGTGGGATCTTCTTTAGTTGTGACATGTGGGATCTTTAGTTTTACATGTGGGGTCTAGTTCCCTGACCAGGACTGAACCCAGGTCCCCTGCTTTGGGAGCACAGAATCTTCGCCACTGGACCACCAGGGAAGTCTCACTTGGAGTAAATTTCTATTCGCTGTTTTTCCTTCTCAGTATTGGTCACACTTTCCAGTTTCTTTATGTCTTTCACAATTTTTTTGTTAAAACCTAGAAATTTTAGGCAATGTATTTTGCCATTTCAGATTCTGAGTGTATTCCCTTGTTGATTCTTTCTATGGTAAAAGATCTCTTGTTTGTCTTCCTTTTTCTTTTAAGCAAGAAAGATTTGATGCATTCAAAGCCATGTACCTAATATATACGGGACTTCCCAGGTGGCGCTAGTGTTAAAGAACCTCCTCCCAGTGCAGGAGAAGTAAGAGACATGAATCTGATCCATGGGTGGGGAAAATGGAGGAGGGCATAGCAATCCACTCCAGTATTCTTGCCTGGAAAATCCCATGGACAGGGGAGCTTGGCAGGCTACAATCCATGGGGTCCCAAAGAGTCGGACATGACTGAAGCAACTTAGCACACATGCAGGCATGTAATATGCATGGAACTAGTGAAGAATAGTAACAACTTAAACAGAATGTTTCCAATCCTGCAGAACCTGTATGTGTTATTAACCCAGATTCTACCCCTATTGACCCCTAACTCCTCATGTATCTTCAATTAAATAAAAAATTTCCTTGATTTTCTTTAACTTTGCCATATATGTATGCATCCATAAAATGTATATCTTTAATTTTGATTTTTTACTTTATGAAAATGGTATCATGATGTATATTGTTATCTGAAATTCTCTTTTTGCTCAGGCAAAATTATGAGTCTAAAGTTTATCTCTTGACATATTTGGTTGCTCTGTGCTCTTTTTCACTGATATGTAGTATTCTTCAATGCCTTTTAGTTCTCTATTGAGTAATATGGCTGTTCTAATTTTTACAATTGCAAGCACTGCTGATTTGATTATTCTTTTTTTGTGTCCTATGCATATGCACAAACATTTCTCTAAAGTATAAACCTAAAGTATTGCTTGACCATTAGGTATAAAGAAGTGAAACTTTCATAAGATACACCTAACTTATTTCCTCCAAAGTGGTTATATTTATTTGATCTCCTGTGAGAATTCTAGGTAATCCATAGTCTTGTTCACTTAATATTAGTTGACTTGTATGTCTAGTAGATATGCTAAAACTTTCTCATAAATTCCCCTTCAGACACTCCATTTTATTTCCCCCTCAGACACTCCCCTTCACACACTCCAGGTCAGCATTGTCTTATAACCATCTATGTTTAAACCTATCTCTTGCAGGGTAATTAAAAGAATAGTGTCATTGCTTTCCATTGGTTTCCATTGCTGTCCAATATGATAACCACCCTCCACATGTGGCTATTTAGTTCTTCAGTTGCATTTGCCACATTTCAAATGCTCAGTAGTCACACGAGACATGAGGCTGCCATATTGGACAGCACAGATATTGAATACTTTCATCATTACAGGGTGTTCTATTGGGCAGAATTGGCATAGATTTATCATCCTTCCCTAAAACAAATAGATGAGACCAGATACCTGAGAGTAAAATTGGGGTTTCCAAAAAAGGGGTGGATGGATGCTTCGTTTTCAAGGGAAATAGGGTCTGCTACATGTTTTTATACAGTAAGCCATTTATAAAATTTAAATGTTTGCGTGTAGATTAGCAGAAAGAATACTCTGCTGCACTCACCTCTCAAGCTGCAAAGAACCACAGTTATTGCATCTATCACAGGTGACTAAGATATAATTTTGTTGATGGTATTTTTAAAAATTTTAGTTGATAAATTAAAAAATCTTTTAGTGAATTATCTAAACAAATTGCTTCTAGGAAGAAAAGCTATGACAAACCTAGACAGTACATTAAAAAGCAGAGACATCACTTTGCCGACAAAGGTCTGTGTAGTCAAAGCTATGGTTTTCCCAGTAGTCGTGTATGTATGTGAGAGTTGTACCGTAAAGAAGATTGAGCGCTGAAGAATTTATCCTTTTGAACTGTGGTGCTGTAGAAGACTCTTGAGAGTCCCTTATACAGTAAGGAGATCACACCAGTCAATCTTCAGTTCAGCTCAATTCAGTTGCTCAGTCATGTCTGACTCTTTGTGACCGCATGAACTGCAGCCAATCCCAGAGGAAATCAACCCTGAATATTCATTGGAAGGGCTGATGCTGAGGCTGAAGATCCAATACTTTGGCCACCTGATGCAAAGAGCCAACTCATTGGGAAAGACCCTGATGCTGGGAAAGATTGAGGGCAGGGGGAGAAGGGGGAAACAGAGGATGAGATGGTTGGATGGCATCAGTGACTCAGTGGACATGAGTTTGAGAAAACTCTGAGAGACGGTGAAGTATAGGGAAACCTGGCGTGCTACAGTCCATGGGATCACAAAAGTTGGACACGGCTGAGCGACTGAACAAAACAACAGCTAAACAAATTGGGAATTATAAGGTGCAAAATGAGTCTAGATAGATAGCTGAAAGGCACTGAAATTGGCAGGAGTGGTGAATTAGATTAATCAAGCACTCAACAGAATGCTTTGTTAGCTTATAGTGCCATATATAAGGAAAATTACAGCACTGTACAAGGCTTTTGAGATTTTTTTTCCCCTTGGCTTTCCATTATAGGAAACTTACTCATCAGAGGTCAGTCTGAACCAAGAGATACTTGATGATTTTGAGGCAGAATGGTATTACATAAGAACTGAATCATAATTTCAGTTATTATTGAATCACAATTTCAAGTAAGAATAATTAGTTATTCCAGCATTTGCGTTTGTGTTCACCCTCCGTTGACATCAAAGCCGAGAAATTATATCGCCTTCTGGATCTACTTCCCTGTTCTGTAACCCAAGGGGAATAGCTCTGCTAGTTCTTTAGATGGTGATAAAGGGGATCCCCAAACTTAAATCCAAGGCAATTAAGCATATATTTAATGAATATTTAAAACATTAAAATTAGAAAAATATAAAAAAAATTAGAAGGAAAGTACAAATTGTGTAATACAATAAAAGGAGCCATATTATTAAAAGGTCAATGGGATTGCTGACAGCACAATAATTCAACACAACCCATCTACCAGCATCATTAAACACTCAAGAGAGCAAGACTCCTTTGAGGCAAGCGCGTGAAGACAATAGATCATAGCCAGCTCCTAAAGCTGCAGCTGTTTTCAGTCTTCTAGAAACTTTGAAGTTACCTTTGATTTTTTTTTAATGTTCTTTTTATTCTCAGTTTTTTTTTTCCCTTCATAATATCTCTGGTATTCATCCTGTCTGTTTAGCCAGAGTTCTCTAGAGAAACAGAATTAAATAGATTATATACATAGAGAAAGAGATTTTAGGAAATTGGCTCATATGATGGTGGGGACTGGCAAGTTCAAAGTCTGTAGGGCAGAGTAATAAGTCAGAGTTGATGCTATAGTCTTGAATTTCACAGGGTACCAGGCTGGAGACACAGGCAGTGTTTCTATGTTTCATTCTTGTGGAGAATTCCTTCCTTAGGAAAGCTCAGTCTTTGTTCTCAAGGCCTTCAACTGTTTGGATGAGACTCATCCAGATTCCAGAGGCTAATCTGCTTTACGTAAAGACTGTTGATAATGTTTTAAATGTTAATCACCTCTAAAAATATCAACAGCCACAACTAGACTGCCGTTTGACCGAACAACTGGGTACCATTGGTTTGCCAAGGTAACACATAAAACTAGTGATCACACTTTCATTTTTATTTATATATATATAACTTAGACCTATGCTTCCATCACCTCATATGTGAAATTATTGAACCACACCCACACCCACTCCAGACTAATTTGCCTCTTTCCAATTTCTCCATTATTCACTTTTCTTATGCTATTGCTATATTCCTAAAATATTATTTCCCTGAAGTTTTCCACTGTCTTAGCCAGCCTGTCAAATTACACTAACTTTCCCTTCTTTCCATTCATGGTGTTCTCATCCATCACCACATTGAGTGGCTCAGTTTGTGCTGATCATGTCATAGCTGAGCTGTCATGTTTCCTCCTTTAATTTTCTAGTACTCATCCTATTATTCAGTTCAGTTCAGTTGCTCAGCCATGTCCAACTCTTTGCGACCCCATGAACTGCAGCACGCCAGGCCTCCCTGTCCATCACCAACTCCCAGAGTCCACCCAAACTCATGTCCTTTGAGTCGGTGATGCCATCCAACCATCTCATCCTCTGTTGTCCCCTTCTCCTCCTGCCTTCAATCTTTCCCAGCATCAGGGTCTTTTCAAATGAGTCAGCTCTTTGCATCAGGTGGCCAAAGTATTGGAGTTTCACCTTCAACATCAGTCCTTCCAATGAACACCCAGGACTGATCTCCTCTGGATGGACTGGTTGGATCTCTTTGCAGTCCAAGGGCCTCTCAAGAGTTTTCTCCAACACCACAGTTCAAAAGCATCAATTCTTCAGCGCCCAGCTTTCTTTATAGTCCAACTCTCACATCCATACATAACCACTGGAAAAACCATAGCCTTGAGTAGATGGACCTTTGTTGGCAAAGTAATGTCTCTG
Source organism: Okapia johnstoni (assembly GCA_024291935.2). NCBI lineage: Eukaryota > Metazoa > Chordata > Mammalia > Artiodactyla > Giraffidae > Okapia > Okapia johnstoni. Next base: position 11,876,218 of record CM044322.1, on the reverse strand, counting down.
CTTTTATATATGCTGTCTAGGTTGGTCATAACTTTCCTTCCAAGGAGTAAGTGTCTTTTAATTTCATGACTGCAATCACCATCTGCAGTTATTTTGGAGCCCAGAAAAATAAAGTCAGCCACTGTTTCCACTGTTTCCCCATCTATTTGCCATGAAGTGGATGGGACTGGATGCCATGATCTTAGTTTTCTGAACATTGAGCTTTAAGCCAACTTTTTCACTCTCCTCTTTCACTTTCATCAAGAGGCTCTTTAGTTCTTCTTCACTTTCTGCCATAAGGGTGGTGTCATCTGCATATCTGAGGTTGTTGATATTTCTCCTGGCAATCTTGATTCCAGCTTGTGCTTCCTCCAGCCTGGCATTTCTCATAATGTACTCTGCATATAGATTAAATAAGCAGGGTGACAATATACAGCCTTGATGTACTACTTTTCCTATTTGGAACCAGTCTGTTGTTCCATGTCCAGTTCTAACTGTTGCTTCCTGACCTGCATACAGGTTTCTCAAGAGGCAGGTCAGGTGGTCTGGTATGCCCATCTCTTTCAGAATTTTCCACAGTTTATTGTGATCCACATAGTCAAAGACTTTGGTATAGTCAATAAAGCAGAAATAGATGTTCTTCTGGAACTCTCTTGCTTTTTCGATGATCCATTGGATGTAGGCAATTTGATCTCTGGTTCCTGTGCCTTTTCTAAAACCAGCGTGAACATCTGGAAGTTCACGGTTCATGTATTGCTGAAGCCTGGCTTGGAGAATTTTGAGCATTACTTTACTAGTGTGTGAGATGAGTGCAATTATGCGGTAGTTTGAGCATTCTTCGGCATTGCCTTTCTTTGGGATTGGAATGAATACTGGCCTTTTCCAGTCCTGTGGCCACTGCTGAGTTTTCCAAATTTGCTGACATATTGAGTGCAGCACTTTCACAGCATCATCTTTCAGGATTTGAAATAGCTCAACTGGGATTCCATCACCTTCCTATTGTCTATCCAATTTATATCTGCTCCAATTCCCATGATGATCTTGTATCTCTAAAACATTTATGCCATCCATCACCAATAGTTTACGGTTTAACAGTTAGTTGCTCTCTCATTGTTTAATGTATGTTATCTTTGTCCTCTCAATCAAATTGCAAAGTACTTGAATTAGCAGTTGTTCTCATTTCTCTTGTATGCACCACTTTGCCTAGAACAGGGCTGGCAAGTGGCTGCATGAAATTGATAATTTTGCCTTTCATGTATGTATTGTGGCAAAAAATCTAGAACATGGTGCAGTTCAAGTTTAAACAATGCATAGAAGCTACAACTTAGGACCATCTTTGATATACTGAACTAGGTCTCTGTGGATGAGCCTAGGAAACTGTACTCTTCAGAAGTTCCTCAAAGTTACTTTGATTTTGCAAGTCTAAACATTGGTATTCAGGAATTACTATATAGACTTAGTCCTGTTTCTTATCACCACATTAATTCACAGAAGAGTTCTGTGGATTTTTCCTTTAACTAGTTCACAATGATGCCTTTATTGTTATTGCCTTTGGTAAGAATGTATGGCTTTCCTTACATGTAAGGAAATTTACATCAGTGTGTTAACAGCCTCCATGCTTCCTGTCAGGTTCCTCTCCAATAATGCCTTCAATTAGCAGTCAAAGTGTTTGTGCTTAAAATTCAGAAGTTTGATTGTGCTGTTTAAGCATAAATTGCTTTACATTTTTCCCTATTCAGAGTGAAGTTCTGTCTTCTTTACATGTCTTATAAAGCTGTGCAAGGAATATCTGCCTACCTTTATAGCCTATGCTTCTTCCACTGCCTCCATCCATACGAAGCTACTTGAAACAGTTTTATCCTTTGGGGAGTCTTTGTCTTAGTACATGCAAAGAATTTTTTGCCATAATCCATGACATTTGTTCAGAATTGGTACTATGTATAGTCTAGGCATTGCCATACACTGAAAATTCTGGTATTAAAGATATAGTCTCCTCCTGAATCCTACTGCTCAGAAGGAAAACAAATAAAAACTCATTTAATGATAGCTACTATGGACTGAGGATATATTATTTACCAGGACTGGACTAAACATTTTGCACGAATTACCACTTTTAATCTTCATAAACACACTATGTGGAGCTGGGCTAGAGTCCAGGTCTTTGGAACCCGGAGCCCACATTCTTCACTGCTACACCTCTCTGCTGCTATGCTGAAAGAATTAAGAGGAACCACAGTCATATCACAGGAAACTTAATAAATTACTGATGGTGTCATCTCCTTGATTAGCAAGAAAGAAAATTAAAAATCATACATTTGAATACTTTCCTTTACTCCTTTACACTGCCCTGGAACTAATATTTTATTTATTTTTGTAGCATCAGAAATTAATGAAGTGCCTGTCACGTGGCAGGTACTAGATAAGACCTGAATGTTCCTGTTCCTTTCCTTCAGCCTTCTCAGATCATTTCACTAGCCCTCAGCGTGTCAGCACTGACAAAGCTAAGTGTGAATCTGGCTCTGGCCTTTTATCAGTCATTTTCTCTTAGGAAAGTTATTTAGCCTCTTGTTCTTAGTTTTCTCCTCTATAAAATGAAAAATACAATAGCTTGTAAGCCATGCTGAATTTTAATAAAAGCTTAAATTTGAAAATGACATAATCAGATTTGTGTTTTGGGGTGATTAACACTAGTAAACTCTGTGCAGTTTTTTCCATAAAATACATTAATGGACAAGACTATGATGTTAACAGAGGGTATGGAAAGAAGAAAACTCATGCATATCTATGTATTAAAGTCTTTACCCAAGTGATAAAAGAGGTAAGCTTCATTCTTTACAACTCCCTCTTTATAGTTACACAGGGCTTGACATAAACTCTAAGTTTCAAACTTATTCCCTATTGTAATTCTCAAATTATTTGAATCACTCTATCTCAGTACTGAAACACTTACATAAGATAATAGCTAAAATAATTTCTTATGGATTCTGTAAGGAACGTGACTAAGGGAGCAAAAAATATTTAAGTTAAGGGATAAAGCGTATAATTGTGATATATTCATGGGGGGGATTTGAAGTAGCCTAAATCTTGTCTTTTGAGATATGTAATTGAGAGATAATAAAAAATTAAATAAGCAAGAAATAGTAATGAAAGCATTTTATTTAATAAAACTGGCGTTAACTAACAGAAGAATTAAATACAAATGCTTAACATTGGTCTTTTTAAAGATTGACCCCAGAAGGCAACTAGATCTCTGAGATTGAGGCTTTTGATAATGAAGAGTTAGGGGACACTATTCTGATTCCTTCAGGCAGCTCTCAACCAGGTGTTAAATAGGTGGGTTCCTGGGAGACACCTACAAAGGGTAAAGTAAGCCAGCCTACAGGAAGTACTACCTTCCAGACAAAGGCACTGAGTTTTGCAGATGTCCAAGGAGAAATACCCTACTCTAAGAGAGCTTATCTATTTTTAAGTAGTTAAGTACACTTTTAAGTTCTAGGGTGCTACAACAGGATAGCTTTTTTTAATTAAAAAAAAAAAACTGTGTTAATCAGAGCTCCAATTTTTTTTAATGTTGTGGTAATATATATATATGTGTGTGTGTATGTATATATATATAAAGTAAAATTTACTATCTTAACCATTCTAAGTGTTCAATTCAGCAATGCTAACTAAATCCACAATATTATATAGCAGATTTCTAAAACCTTTTTATCTTGCAAAATTGAAACTCTATACCTATTGAACAATATTTCTACTTTTTCCTCTCCTTCAGTCCCTGGGAACCGCCATTCTGATCTTTGTTTCTAAGAGGTTGACTACTTTCAGTTCAGTCGCTCATTCGTGTCCGACTCTTTGCAACCCCATGAATCACAGCACACCAGACCTCCCTGTCCATCACCAACTCCCGGAGTTTACCCAAACCCATGTCCATTGAGTCGGTGATGCCATCCAACCATCTCATCCTCTGTCGTCCCCTTCTCCTCCTGCCCCCAATCCTTCCCAGCATTAGGATCTTTTCCAATGAGTCAACTCTTTGCGTGAGGTGGCCAAAGTATTGGAGTTTCAGCTTCAACATCAGTCCTTCCAATGAACAGCCAGGACTGATCTCCTTTAGGATGGACTGGTTGGATCTCCTTGCAGTCCAAGGGACTCTCAACAGTCTTCTCCAACACCACAGTTCAAAAGCATCAATTCTTCGGCGCTCAGCTTTCTTCACCGTCCAACTCTCACATCCATACATGACCACTGGAAAAACCACAGCCTTGACTAGACAGACCTTTGTTGGCAAAGTAATGTCTCTGCTTTTAAATATGCTATCTAGGTTGGCCATAACCTTCCTTCCAAGGAGTAAGCGTCTTTTAATTTCATGGCTGCAACCACCATCTGCAGTGATTTTGGAGCACAAAAATATAAAGTCTGACACTGTTTCCACTGTTTCCCCATCTATTTCCCATGAAGGGATGGGACCAGATGCCATGATCTTAGTTTTCTGAACGTTGAGCTTTAAGCCAACTTTTTCACTCTCCTCTTTCATTTTCCTCAAGAGGCTCTTTAGTTCTTCTTCACTTTCTGCCATAAGGGTGGTGTCATCTGAATATCTGAGGTTATTGATATTTCTCCTGGCAATCTTGATTCCAGCTTGTGTTTCTTCCAGCCCGGCATTTCTCATGATGTACTCTGCATATAAGTTAAATAAGCAGGGTGACAATATACAGCCTTGACGTACTCCTTTTGCTGTTGGGAGCCAGTCTGTTGTTCCATGTCCATTTCTAACTGTTGCTTCCTGACCTGCATACAGGTTTCTCAAGAGGCAGGTCAGATGGTCTGGTATTCCCATCTCTTTCAGAATTTTCCACAGTTTATTGTGATCCAGACATCAAAGGCTTTGGCATAGTCAATAAAGCAGAAATAGATGTTTTTCTGGAACTCTCTTGCTTTTTTAATGATCCATCGGATGTTGGCAATTTGATCTCTGGTTCCTGTGCCTTTTCTAAATCCAGCTGGAACATCTGGAAGTTCACGGTTCACGTGTTGCTGAAGCCTGGCTTGGAGAATTTTGAGCATTACTTTACTAGCATGTGCGATGAGTGCAATTGTGAGGTAGTTTGAGCATTCTTCGGCATTGCCTTTCTTTGGAATTGGAATGAAAACTGACCTTTTCCAGTCCTGTGGCCACTGCTGAGTTTTCCAGATTTGCTGGCATATTGAATGCAGCACTTTCACAGCATCATCTTTGAGGATTTGAAATAGCTCAACTGGAATTCCATCACCTCCACTAGCTTTGTTCATAGTGATGCTTTCTAAGGCCCACTTGACTTCACATTCCAGGATGTCTGGCTCTAGGTGAGGGATCACACCATCGTGATTATCTGGGTTGTGAAGATCTTTTTTTGTACAGTTGTTCTGTGTATTCTTGCCACCTCTTCTTAATATCTTCTGCTTCTGTTAAGTCCATACTATTACTGTCCTTTATGAGCCCTTCTTTGCATGAAATGTTCCCTTGGTATCTCTAGTTTTCTTGAGGAGATCTTTCCCAATCTGTTGTTTTCCTCTATTTCTTTGCATTGATCGCTGAGGATGGCTTTCTTATCTCTCCTTGCTATTCTTTGGAACTCAGCATTGAGATGGGAATATCTTTCCTTTTCTCCTTTGCTTTTTGCTTCACTTATTTTCCCAGCTATTTGACAAATAGATTTAAGTGACAAATAGATTTAAGTGGAAGTGACAAATAGATTTAAGGGACAAGATTTGATAGACAGAGTGCCTGATGAACTATGGACAGAGGTTCGTGACATTGTACAGGAGACAGGGATCAAGACCATCCCCATGGAAAAGAAATGCAAAAAAGGAAAATGACTGTCTGAGGAGGCCTTACAAATAGCTGGGAAAAGAAGAGAAGCAAAAGCAAAGGAGAAAAGGAAAGATACTCCCATTTGACTACTTTAGGTACCTCAAATAAATGGAATCATGGAATCATTTGTCTCTTTGTGATTGACGTATTTCACTTAAAACAGTGTCCTCAAGCTTCATCCAAGTTGTAGCATACAAGAGGATTTCCTTATCTTGAAGGTTAAATAATGTTATTAGAAGTATATACCACATTCTTTTTTTCCATTCATCCATCGGTAGCTACTTATATTATTTCCATCTCTTATTTTGGCTATTGTGAATAATGCTGCAATGAACAGGAGTGTAACTTCTCTTTGAAGTTGTAACAGGATAGTTCTGAACATAAATTAAATGTCCATTAAAGGAAAATATCTACATAATTTCATCATTAAAATAGTCTAAAACTAGACATTTAAGAAGTATGTCTGACAGTTTTCATTAAAATTAAATCAACTTGGTGTTTTAATTTAAATTTAATGTCATTTTGACATGCTCTGTTGAATAAATGAAAAATAGCAAATGCTTTGCCTTGAGTATTGAGTTCTTTTAATCAAAAATTACTTTTCTTAATTACTCTATATTGAGAATCACATGGAATGTTAATTTATTAAACTATATGGAGATCAATAAAAGATAATTAATGATATGTGAATTATAGATAATACAAATGACTTCAAATAAGTACAGGCTTATTCCAATTATAAACATGAGTAAGAATGAGATCTAAAAATTAACTTGTCATATCTCTAATGCAATAGAATAAGCTTAAAACTAATATATTGGAATGTGATTGGGATTTATTATATTCATGAATAGTACATTCACATTTATTAATATTATAATTTATAGAAGGCAATTAGAGCAATGCTATTAAAATGAAGACCGAGGAAAATTATATACTATATATCCATATCCCAGCATTGGAATTGAGACCAATAATATTAGACATTTCTCCATGAAGAAATTTCGTTGGCTAACTTGCTTAGTAAAACAGCATTTTTGTATGTAACCAATTACTACTTATACCAAATTTGCTGATTTTTGAGCTAATTGTCAGAATTTTTAAAACTACATTATTTTAATCCATTTCAGAGTATGCATACAAAGTTTACTATTAGAAAGAAATAGATTTTAATTATAACAAACGTATGTTACTGGTTAATGTATAAAAAGACTCATGTTATCTTGAATGGCCTTTGTAGTTTAATGTAAACAAAAATATGAAAAATCAGGAACTCTTCTTCAAACATTGCATGTTCAATATACCAGGTCAGGAAAGAAAATGCAGTCAGGAAATTGAAATTATATTCACATTTGTCATATTAACTGTAGTTCTTCTATAAAAGCAAAATATGTACCTAGAAAAAATTATGAGTCTCTGATAAATTCTAGACATTGTGATAGACTCTGGAGATATAAAAATGAGGAAGACATCCTTTTTGCCTTCAAAGTATCCATGGTCTGGTGGACAAAAAAGACATAAAGAGACAAAGAAATTTAATTCGACAGGCTAAGAGTTAAACAGTATGAAAAAAATTTTTTAATGAGAACATGAAAGGATTACGAATGAAAACTCACAGTATCCCAATGTCTCAAAGCAGGCATTAGAGAGAGAGAGAGAAAGGAGACAGGGAAAGAGACTGTTAATACCTAAAAAAAGTGAAATCAACATTCAGTCCATTTTCTGATTGTACATCTCACAGGAAAAAACTGGTATGACTGATTTTCTTAAACTATTTATTGAATTTTGAACTGAAATGATAGAAACAATGATCGTTTGTGATACTGAATTGACATATTCAACAAAAGTAGAATTTGCATATAAGCAGTACTGTTGGTACATGAAAACCTGGTTGAATTAACATTTAATCTAGCACATAATATATTGATTCAAAGTGAATTTATTTTATTATATAATAAATAATTTATTGTATCCTTTAAATTAATCTTAAGTGTTGATACAATCATGCTGTGATGTCAATACTCAGCTATTTGAGTGGATGTCTCAGGGCATCCTGTTTCCTCTGCTAATGTGTCTCAAATGATAAATATAAAATTTCCACTATATTTAGTATGGAATAATGGATAGAGGCAGTTCAAAGTGAGTCAGATATTAATATTTTGGACATCTATCATGAAGGGAGAACTAATCTGTGTTGATGGTCACATTCAATAGCCAGATGAAACTTATACTGTAACATGATCGATTATTCACAAGTTTCAAGAGGCAATCTGACTGGAGCCTCCATCTTCCAGGAGAAGCACATCAGGGTCAACAGTAAACACTGAATGAGACGGAGATGGAGAAGTGTCAAAGGAAGAGTTACAGGGTAGGGAGACAAGCAGAAATCAGGAAAAAGCATGTCTGTATTGTTAACCAGACTCCTCCATGGTTCTTAGCCAGGCTGCAAGTGATGACTGGTGCCCTTGAGAGGCAAGGTTCCAAGTCAGAAAAAAGTCAAAATAATTTGTGCTGTGTTGTCTTCAGATAATTAGTAGGTCATATTACTGGCTGTCTGTAGTATCAGTGGGGAATTATCCATCTGGTTATGTGTGTGCTTAAGACTCTTAACGACCTCATAGACTGCAGCCTGCCAGACTCCTCTGTCCGTGGGATTCTCCAGGCAAGAATACTGGAATGGGTTGCCATTTCCTTCTCCAGGGGTTCCTCCCGACCCAGGGGTCGAACCCAGGTCTCCTGCATTGCAGTCAGACTCCTTACCGACTGAGCTACCACGGAAGCCTGGTCATTTATTCTTAGTGCATATATCAGTGAATGGAGGGTAAAGACGGGCATTTTGCCTTCATCCTTAAATTACTACATGTACACTTGGAAGCCACTAGCAAGAAGAAAAGCATGGGGTTCCCTGGCGGCTCAGCAGTAAGGAATCCACCTGCAAGGTAGGAAATGTGGGTTCAGTCCCTGGATCAGGAAGATCTGCTGGAGAAGGAAATGCCAACTTACTCCTGTATGCTTGCCTGGGAAATCCCATGCACAGAGGAGCCTGGCAGGCTATAGCCCATGGCACCATAAAGAGTCAGACATGACTTAGCAACTAAAGAACAGCAACAACAACAAACCATTTCTATATTTCATTTCAGGAAAAAAATTATAAATGATCTTGACCTCTTTTCTTCATGCTAGAACCTCCAGAACTATGGAACTAGAGATACAGGAAAAGACTCATGGAACTTAATAATGATTAACAGGCACATAGTATCATAATGTTTCCAGTAAGGATGGCCTATTTAAATGACTTTGCCTTAAGAACCAGGTGTTAAATCATTTTCACATCCATCATGTCACTAATTTTCAAAATATGAACTTGACACATCATCTATTTAACGTGCCAAATAAACATAACTAGAGTAACTATTCCAATAATGTATGTTAAAATTTTACATTTGCTAAACTATTTAAATTATGTTTAAATCCCATTACACGTGGAATAAGTGTGTAGCACTTATTATGTGTCAAGCACTATTCTATATTCTTTATAAATATTAATTTGTCTACTCAGAACAATTTTATTATCTTCACTTCATAACTGAAAACATGAGGTGCAGATGTTAAATGACTTGCCCAAGGTCACATACCTCATAAGCAGCAGAAATGGAGAGTTTAAGACCTTGCAATATGGTTCTAGAGTCTGTGCTCTTATCTATTATCCAAAGACAACAAATATTAAATTTGATTTATTAGAATACCTACTACGCATTACCTAAATTAGTCATTCTAATAATACCAAGCCAAAACATTGTGGATGTGTTGAGTTAGAGTTGAAGGACTTTTTAAAAATCTTTAGCTATTCTTTATTATCTATTTATTTTTAAATTAATTTTATTGGAATATAGTTACTTTACAATGTTTTGTTATTTTCTACTGTACAGAAAAATGAATCGGCCATACATATACATAAAGCCCCTCCCTTTTGGACTTCCTTTCCATTCAGGTCACTGCAGTGCACTAAGTAGAGTTCCCTGTGCTATACATTATGTTCTCATTAGTTATTCACTTTATACATGGTATCAATAGTGTATATGTGTCAATCCCAATCTCTCAATTTCTCTCAACCCTACTTCGCCCCTTGGTGGCCATATATTTGTTCTCTGCATCTGTGCATCTATTTCTTCTTTGCAAATAAGTTCATCTATACCATTTTAATAAATTATTAGAAAAATATTAGATTTTTCCAATATCTAATACGATATTTGTTTTTCCAGTTCTGATTTACTTCATTCTGTATGACACTCTCTAGGTTCATCTATGGATGAAGTAATTTATGTGCTTTATATCAATCTGTCAAAAGAAAAAGTAATAAATTTAATTATGAACTATTTCAAACACTCAAAAGTTAGCAAAACAACATATCCTATGTTTCAATTACCTAGACTTAACATGTAGACATATGTGCTTTATAATTCCATTTTAAACAAAACTAAGAAAAAAAAATGAAACTTCAGATCACACAGTGAGAGGAAGATTTGCCAAAATGGTGAGGTGTACGCAAATGGGAAGAGAGAATGTCCATTGCTGCAGATCTCAGAAAAAAGCTAACAGAGAGCACTTTTCCAAAGAAATGGAGCCCCCGAGTCACAAGACCGACAACTTCTATTGGTGATACTGAGAAGGAATAAGAGGGCTCATGATGCGTTCTTCCCTAGACCTGGTAATAAGTTGCATAATGTTGGGAAGGGCGATGAGGAATCAGAGGAGTGCTCAGGCAGGCAGTATTTGCAGGAAGCAATGTTTGGAGAGGCAGAGATGAAGCAGAGAAGGCACTGTAGGCAGTTCTGAAAGTCCTAGTGGTTGAGGGAGGAGTAAGGACTCCTATACAAATATATTTATAGGATTTATTATTTATATATTTATTATTTAATTATTTATGGTTATTTATTCGTAGTTATAGGATTTCATACAAATCCCTATGATCTCTGTGCTGTAAGGAAAACTCTTACAGCCTGGTCCCCTCTCCAGGACCCTCATGCAAATAGCAGATCTAAGGAGATCAACTTTATTTGAAGATGAGTCATTAAACATCAGCTAGTGTAGGATCTACATACCAAGATAAAACAAGATAAACATAGGATAAGAACAGAAAACAAAATGGTAGAGAATATTTGTAAGTAGAATGTTGTCATGGAGTAGAAGGAAAATTTGACCAAATGTATCACTATGAATTTAAAATAAACAAAAGCTTAAAAAAAATGCATCCTAAAAAACAAGAGTTTAAGGGACAGCTCTAGACATTAAGGAAAATATGATAGTAAAACAAAAAAAAAAGTACAGTAAAATTTGCATGGCCCAGGAAAGAAGTAGAATCAAATAATAAAATAACCACAAAAAGTATAGCATCGAACGTGAAAAATTCATCAGTGTATTCATTTGTTCATGCGACAGATGGTTATGGAGAACCTCCCATGTACAGGTACTGTCTAGGCACTATTCTAGGACCATGACAAAGGATGTGACAGGGACTCAAAGAGTCAAAAGTCCTTACCCTCATGGAGTTTGCATTCTACTCTGGGGAGAGAGACAATAAACAAATATACATGCACGCATATATATACATACACAGTTCATCATGTGATAAGTGTGCGGAGAAAATAAAACTGTGAAGGGAGTTAAGAAGTCTTCCATGTAAGTATGTACATAATTTTTCTATAGGGTGGTCAGGGAAGGCCTTCCTGGGAAGATGATTCTAGAAAATCGATCCTAAAAGAATGAGGAAATAAAGAATGCAGACAGGATGAAGAGCTTACCTGGCAGAAGCTACATCAGATACAAAGTCTCTGAAGCAGAGGATTGCTTAACATATTTGATTAACATATCTGAGGAGCTTAAAGGCGGCCAGTGTGGCCAAAGAGGGGAGAGCAAGGAGGACATTTGCAAGAGACAAACTCAGAAAGCAGCATGAGACTAGATTTTGTAGAGCCTCTGAGTCAGCATTAATTGTGACTGCAATGGGAAGCCATTCAAAGGTGCTGAGCCTCATGGAGATGTTCTTGACTTACTGGCTGCTGTGTTGAGAGTGTGTTATACTGAGGGGAAGGGCAGAGCAGAAGCAATAATTTGGTGAGAGAATAGCTAAGATTCTGGCGTGAGTGAAGGTGGTGAGAGGTGATAGTTTCGAAGGATTTCCTGTCTGGATGCAAGGTGAGAAACGGAATGACTCCAAGGTTTTGTCCTGAGTAACAGGTAAGATGTAATTGCCATTGTTACATTTCATGTGGCTGAGATTGAGAAGACTGAAATAAAAAGTTATGAGGGAAAATCAGAAGTCGGGTCTTAGGAAATGGCAATTTTGAGATACTATTAGGCATCCTAAAGAAATGGCATCACTGACTCGATGGATATGAGTTTGAGTAAGCTCTGGGAGTTGGTGATGGACTGGGAAGCCTGGTGTGCTGCACCCACGGTGTTGCAAAGAGTCGGACGGAACTGAGTGACTGAATTGACTGTGGCATGTTTTATTTTGGGGGGACATTACTTTGCTGACAAAGGTCCATATAGTCAATGCTGCGGTTTTTCCAGTAGTCATGTATGGTTGTGAGAGTTGGACTATCAAGAAAGCTGAGCACCAAATAATTGATGCTTTTGAACTGTGGTGGTGGAGAAGACTCTTGAGAGTCCCTTGGACTGCAAGGAAGTCCAGAGTCAATCCTAAAGGAAATCAGTCCTCAATATTCATTGGAAGGACTAATGCTGAAGCTGAAGCTCCAATGCTTTGGCCACCTGATGCGAAGAGCTGATTCACTGGAAAGATCCCGAGGCTGGGAAAGATTGAAGGCAGGAGGAGAAGGGGATAAAAGAGGATAAGATGGTTGGATGGCATCACCAACTCAATGGACATGAGTTTGAGCAAACTCTGGGAGATGGTGATGGACAGAGAAGCCTGGCGTGCTGCAGTACATGGGGTCATAAAGAGTCGGACATAACTGAGCGACTGAACAACAATTAGGCATCCAAGTGAAGTTGTATAAAGCGTCAAAGATGAGATTGGACTTTATTTACAATCAATAATAAATGAAATTTTTAAAAATGATGCATATTCATTTAAACTTGACAACTTTTTATTCTGCCTTCTTTGTTCTTCAGTAATGTATAGAAAAACACATTTAAAACAATTTATTATTAGCGGAGGGCTCTTTATATACACAGCCAAATTTGCAATTGTGAGTATATCTCATGACTTACTCCTATGGCTACTAGATACTAGCAGAAGCATCTTATTGGAATATATTCAGTATTCATTGCCCTTCACAAGGTTTACCGAATTGATCCTCATGTGGTATTCATCAAGTCCCACCCCACCCTATTAGCCAAAGAACTCAGTTCTTCAGGTTTCCTTTATAAACATTTTTCTCTTAGACATATGGATAATGCTTACTTTTTAAAAATAGTTTTATTCCTTAGTTCTGGACTGTGGAGCTAACTCATGCCATGAAAGCATCTATTGTCTCTTGAAAATGGTAGGAGTCCTGTGGCCAGACTGGGTTTTTATCTTGTTGAATTTCCAGTGTGCCTTGGCATGGTTCTCTTTCTTAATAAATACCTATTAATAATTCCATCTTAAATCAAGTCCCAGAAATTTTTCCAGCTGCTTTTATGTTCCTTACATTTTAATTTTAGTTGTACTTCCAAAAATGATTGACAGGAAATTATTTTCTTCAAAAACTGTGTGCTGCTATATCCCCATATTTATAACTATTTCAGGGAACACATTGCTCCAAAATATGAAGGGAGTGGTTCATCTCTCATAAATGTGTACCTATTAAACAAATTCTTTGAGGGCTAATTAAAGACTAAAGAGCCTAAGATCAAAAGTGTCCTTCCAAAGATAAATGTCACCCTGGAGCCAGCTGTAGAGTTCGAGAGAGAATGTGGGGTGTCGATTCATTTCAGTCCTAGTACCTAATCTCTAAACAACTTTTGGCTTTGCAAATTTCTATTTAGTTCTACACTGCTTGGCAAAACAAGGAATTCTGTCAGGGTACCAATTGCAATCACATTTTGTGGCATATTAGGGTGGAAACAGTCAATTATCTTTATTTCATAGAGGTGAAAGGCAAGCCACAGATGAATTAAATTATTTGTATACAAGAGAAAAATATTTATTTATTTATGTATTTGAATAATTGAAGTATAGTTGATTTACAATGTGCTAGTTTCAGATATATAGCAAAGTGATTCAGCATATATATATGTACTCTTCAGATTCTTGCCCATTATAGATTATTATAAGATATTGAATATGCTATATACTTCACTATGCTATACAGTAGGTCCTTGTTTTTAATCTACTTATGTACTGTAGTATGTATTTGTTAATCTCATACTCGTAATTTCCCTTTCCCTCGCCCTTTCCCCCTTGGTCTTCTGTTCTGTACGTCTATTTCTCTTTTGTACATAAGTTCATTTGTATCATTTCTTAGATTCTGCATATAATTGAGATCATATGATATTTGTCTTCCTCTATATGATTTACTTCACTTAGTATTGTAATCTCTAGGTCCATCCATGTTGCTACAAATGGCATTATGTCATTCTTTTTTGTGGCTAAGTAGTGTTCCATTGTATAAATGTATGACACCTTCTTTATCCGTTCCTCTCTCCATGGACATTTATGTTGCTTCCATGTTTTGGCTGTTGTAAACAGTGCTGCTATGAACATTGGGGTGCATATATCTTTTCAAATTGTTTTCATCTTTTCCAGTAATATCCAACAAGTATTTTCTTAATAGAACTGTATTTCTGCTTAATAGTTAGTGAATTAAGCCTATACCTTGCTTTAGCTTAAGAACTTTTTTTGAGCCTAGAGAGCTAATTTCTAAAAAAAAAAAAAAAAAGAGTTAAAAAAATATATATGTACATATATATATATGTATATTTGAAGATAAATCTATGATTTCTCTCCTGTTCCAGATTTGCTAACATTCCAGCTGAGTGAACTCACCAGTGTTTATTGTTTAAAGGGTCACTTGTTTTTGACCTTTTTTTGTTGTTGAGATAGTTATTTTCAGAACCAGAATAGAATAAAATTGTGTATCTACACTGCATGTGCTTACATGTGTAAGTAACAAAGTCCTCTTGAAAAGACTGTTTTTAAATGTTTTGCAAGAAGTAAGAATGATCATGAAGGAAAATTAGTAATCAGATGGTATATTCATGAAGACCACTAAAGAATGCAGAAATCAACACAGAGAAAGGGAAAGGGTAGATACATATAATTGTTGAGGTAAGAAAAATTGATATATATTCTCTGTGATAAAGTAGAAAAATGTATCTTGGCCAAAACATGAGGCAGGGAAAATTTTCTCAGCCCTGGATGCACATGAGAATCATCTGGGGAGATTTTTAAATATGCGAATGCCTGGGTCCCATCCACCCCCCCCAAAATCAAAATAGCACTGGGCTGGGACTTGGGAATCTAGACATTGGTATTTCCAGAAAATTTCACATCAATGATTCTGATGTGTCAACAAGGCTGAGAACTTTCAAAGTAGCACCATAAAAAGGAACATAAAAATGTGAGGGCTTGGGATGAAAGAATAGCAATTCATTCCTCAAATGGAAGGGTAATTAATGGGTGGACTTAATTTCAAGCAAAGGATTGAATTCCTCTCTTGATTTTATAGGACCTATTATTTTTCTCCACCAAACAGTTGGAACTAAAAGGTTTCGAGTGTCTGAACAGGCTCTGTGGAGCTACCAGGGAACAGTGAATTCTTTAATGCTTTGAGCATCTACTGCAAAGCCACATCCTCTTTCATTCACAGCAGCATGATTCTCCACCCCACCCCCTACACATCATTCAGGCATTTTTCCCTTTAATAGCCTTAGCATAGATACAGGATTTTTATATAAGGGAGCAACCATTGCATGCCTCTTGTATTCAGTTTAGAAGGTCATTCACAGATAATTTTCACTTTATTTGGGTACTTATTACCTTTAGCTTTGTTGAATAAAAAGTTTTCACATTAATTCATGAAATATTTAATGAATGCTTGCTATGTGCCAGACACTGTTCTAGATGTTGAGGTATCAGTTCAGTTCAGTCGCTCACTCGTGTCCGACTCTTTGTGACCCCATGAGTCGCAGCACTCCAGGCCTCCCTGTCCATCACCAACTCCTGGAGTCTACCCATGTCCATCGAGTCGGTGATGCCATCTAGCCATCTCATCCTCTGTCTTCCCGTTCTTCTCCTGCCCCCAATCCTTCCCAGCATTAGGGTCTTTTCCAATGAGTCAACTCTTTGCATGAGGTGGCCAAAGTATTGGAGTTTCAGCTTCAACATCAGTCCTTCCAATGAACAGCCAGGACTGATCTCCTTTAGGATGGACTGGTTGGATCTCCTTGCAGTCCAAGGGACTCTCAAGAGTCTTCTCCAACACCACAGTTCAAAAACATCAATTCTTTGGCGCTCAGCTTTCTTCACCGTCCAACTCTCACACCGATATATGACCACTGGAAAAAACATAGCCTTGACTAGATGGACCTTTTTTGGCCAAGTAATGTCTCTGCTTTTAAATATGCTATCTAGGTTGGTCATAACTTTCCTTCCAGGTAGTAAGCGTCTTTTAATTTCATGGCTGCAATCACCATCTGCAGTGTTGAGGTTTAGCAGTGAAGAAAATACACACAAAAATACTATGTTGTATGATAAGATGCTGATCATTGCTAATTATTAGAGAAATGCAAATTAAAACTACAATGAGTTATTACCTCGCAGCAGTCAGAGTGGCCATCATTAAGAAGTCTACAGATAATAAATCCTGGAGAGGGTGTGGAGAAAAGGGAACCCTCTTACACTGTTGTTGGGAATGTAAATTGATGCAGCCGCTTTGGAAAACAGTATGGAGGCTCTTCAAAAAACTAAATATAGATTTGCCATATGTTTCAGCAATCCCACTTCTGGGTCTATACCCAGACAAAACTATAATTCAAAAAGATTCATGCATCCCTATGTTCAAAGCAGCACTATTTACAATGGGCAAGAAATAGAAACAATCTAAATGTCCACTGACAGAAGAATGGATAAAGAAGATGTGGTATATATATATAAATATATATATATATATATATATATATATATATATATATATATATGCAGTGGAATATTACTCAGTCATTAAAATGAATGAAATAATGCTATTTGCTGCAACATGGATGGACGTAGAGATGATCATACTTCATAAATGAAGTAAGTCAGGCAAAGAAAGACAAATACCACATGATATCACTTAAATGGAGAATCTAAATTGCAACACAAATGAACATTATCTATGAACTAGAAACAGACTCACAAACATAGAGAATGAGCTTATGGTTGCCAGAGTGAAGAGGGTGGGGGAGGGAAGGATTGGGAGTTTGGGATTAATAGATGCAAACTATTATATACAGGAAGGATGAACAACACGGTCTTACTATATAGCACTGAGAATTATATTCAATATCCTGTGATAAACTATAAAGGCAAAGAATATGAAAAAGTGTGTGTGTATATATGCATATGTATATATAACTGAGTCACTTTGCTATACAGCAGAAATTTATACAACATTGTAAATCAACTATACCTCAATAAAAATTTTAAAAGTACTCTGTGATAGCACTTACATTCTCTTAATTCTTTGATTGATGTGTAACACTTTAAATAGGTTTGTACATTTTGTAGCTCCCTTGAGGAAAATCCCGCAGTAGTTGCTCCTGAATAACTTATGGTTTTTTTGTTTTTTTAAGTCAGAAAACTCTTTGTGTTGTTCCTTGACTAAGAAAGACAGGGTTTTCTTGGTGAGGCTTGAGCGAGGTTCACTCTCAGGTTTCCTCCCATCTTTCCAGAGCCAATGAGTCTGTA
Source organism: Okapia johnstoni (assembly GCA_024291935.2). Taxonomy (NCBI): domain Eukaryota; kingdom Metazoa; phylum Chordata; class Mammalia; order Artiodactyla; family Giraffidae; genus Okapia; species Okapia johnstoni. The sequence continues at coordinate 11,858,492 of CM044322.1, read as the reverse complement.
GGCAGGGAGGATCCTTCTAGGTCTGCTTAGCCTGACTTTTGTAATTTCAAATTCACCAGCAGATCTTTCAGGAGAAATACATTTCTAGAAAGGGTTTTCTTAGAAACGGCATCACTTTATATAAGTTAAATAGCTAACAGACTTTAAAAAATATCTGGAACCATTGCAGTGAAATGTGTGCAGACATCTTTTAAAGAAGAATCATGCTGTGTTTTAGCTACAGGAGGGGGAAAGCTTTGAAGTAGAAATGGGGAAAATTAGGCATTGAGACTCAGGGTTTTACAGTATTCCCTGAGGACAGTACTCCTACTGTTTCTCAGCTGGAAGGTTGGTTCTGCTGCACTCAAATCTATAGAAACGGATAAATGTTCACTTCTATGATGGAGAAGGCAAGCCAGGTGGCAGGGGTAACCTCGTTGTAAAGACAAGTTGAATTGAATAACTTGACTCTAGCAGTCAAGGTAGCATGATGACACGACTAGAAAGGAAGAAACCAAGGAAGTCTCTGATCCTGCCGCCTTGGGGATCAGTGGTTGGGGAGGGAGAAGATGTATTTTAGAAGTCTGAGTGAGCCTTGTATTAGAAAGTGTCAATTCAGTGCAATGAATATGGCAACTTTGTGGTATGAGGGACAACTGAACTCAGAATAATCTAGTGAGATGTAAATTGTGAATTTTGAAGAGATAAAAGAAAGCAAGGAAAAAAATCAGAATAAAAATAGTGCCTCTGGACTGTAAATGCCTTGAACTCAGAGGGCTTGTTTTATTTATCTTTGTGTTCCTGCACAGCACATGAAGGAAAGGTGCTCAGTTAATATTTGCAGAATTAAAGCCAAGGGAAAGAGCAACAGCTACAGCTATAGCAAGACCTGAAACAAGCTGAACTCTTAAGATGGCATAGCATTTGTGCAGCTCTATATTTGAACACTGGGAAAAATTGAAGGCAGGAGGTGAAGGGGATGACAGAAGATGACATGGTTGGATGGCATCACCGATTCGATGGGCATGAGTCTGAGCAAGCTCTGGGAGTTGGTGATGGACAGGGAGGCCTGGTGTGCTGCAGTCCGTGGGGTTGCAAGGAGTCAGACACGACTGGACAACTGAACTGACTGATATCTGAACACTAAACTGAATAGCAAGCCCACGCAAAGTATAGCTGAGAGTAAGAGGGAGAGGGGAGGGAGGGAAGGAGAAGACCAACATGTGGGTATGGAGGACAAAAATGAGCAAAATAAATGAGTCACAAAAGGATGGTGTTAGATTGTACCATGTTATATTTAATTGATAATTCAACTATATACTCTCATTTGAAAAATAAGTAATAGAAATTTCTGTCCCACATCAGACTCAAAGAGCAAAAGCCCTAAAGTGACTCTGAGATGGAAAGTACGACCTCGCTTCAGATCTAATTTTTTATTTCAGTAACAGCCTCTCAGTGTAAAAATTTTGCCAAGCTGTGGGTGATTGTACAGTTTAAAGACACATTTATCTTAATACATAGTTCCTAGTTTATCTGATGCTTAAAGCTGTGTTGCCCTATTGATTTCCTGCCTGGGTGACCTGTCCATTGATTTAAGTGGGGTGTTGAAGTCCCTGCTATTGTATTATTGTCAGTATCTCTCTTTGTGCTTGTTCATGTTCGCTTTATATATTTAGATGCTCTTGTTTTAGGTGCATATATTTGTTAATGAACTTTACATCTTCCTGTATTGATCCTTCATCATTCTATAATGCCTTTCTTTGTGTTTTGTTACAGATTTTGTTTTAAAGTCTACTTTATCTGATGTGAGCATTGCTACTGAGCTTTATTGTCTTTTCCATTTGCATGAAATGTCTGTTTTCATCCTCTCACTTTGTCTGTGTGTGTCTTTAACTCTGAAGTGAATCTGTCATAAACAGCATATAGAGGTGTCTAGTCTTATCCAGTTAGCCACCCTATGATATTTAAAATGATTATAAATTGTTATGTAGTTATTGTCATTTTGTTGCTTATTATCTGGTTGTTTGCTGTTCTCTGTTCTTTTCTTCTTTTAGCTTCTTCCCTTGTAATTTGATGATTTTCTTTAGTAATATTTTTTTTATCTCTAGTTTTGTGTATCTGTTTTAGGTTTTTGACTTGTGGTTTCCATGGGGTTTGTGTATGTTGACCTGTAATTATATCTACTTATTTTAAACTATAGTCATTAAATTAAAACTCATTCTAGAAGATAGTCATTTAAGTTCTAATACCTTTTAAAAAATTAAATTTTTAATCCCCTTCCCTCATGTTTTGTGTTTTTATGTCACATTTTACATCTTCATATTTATGCCTTAACTGTTTACTGTAATTATAATTAGTTTTATAATTTTTGTCTTTTAATCTTTGTACTCGTTTATTTAAGTGGTTGACCCACAACTTTTATTTTATATTTGCCTTTACTAGTAGGATTTTTCCTTTATAATAAATTATTACTTCTTGTTGTAGCCTTTTTCCCATTTAGAGAAGATCATTTATACATCTCAAGGTCAATGTAGTATTGATGAACTCTTTTAATTCTTGCTTAAGAGAGTATCTCTCCTTGAATTCTGAATGATTATCTTGCTGTATAAAGTATGCTAAGTTTTAGGTTTTTCACTTTCAGCACTTTAGATACATCATGCCACTCCCTTCTGGCCTGCAAAGTTTTTGCAAAAAAGCAACTGATAGCCTTATGGAGTTCCCTTGTTTGTGGCTCTTTGTTTTTCTCTTGCTCCCTTTAGGATTTTCTCTTTATCTTTAACTTTTGCCATTTTAATTATGATCTGTCTTAGTGTGGACCTCTTAAGGTTCATACTGTTTGAGATTCTCTGTGCTTCCTGTACTTGGATATCTGTTTCCTTCTTCCAGGTCAGGAAGTTTCAGCCATAATTTTATCAAATACATGTTAAAATCTTTTCTCTCACTCTTCTCTTTCTGGGACCCCCACAATGCAAATGTTAATATGTTTGCTGTTGTCTCAGTTCATTTCAGTTGCTCAGTCACGTCCGACTCTTTGCAGCATGCTAGGCTTCCCTGTCCATCACCAACTCCTGGAGCTTGCTCAAACTCACATCCATCCAGTCGGTGATGCCATCCAACCATCTCACCCTCTGTCGTTCCCTTCTCCTCCCGCCTTCAATCTTTCCCAATATCAGGGTCTTTTCCAATGAGTCAGTTCTTCGCAGCAGGTGGCCAAAGAATTGGAGCTTCAGCATCAGTCCTTCCAATGAATATTCAGGACCGATCTCCTTTACGATTGACTGGTTTGATCTCCTTGCAGTCCAAGGGACTCTGAAGAGTCTTCTCCATCACCACAGTTCAAAAGCATCAATTCTTTGGTGCTGAGCCTGGTGGGCTGCTGTCTATGGGATCACACAGAGTCAGACACAACTGAAGCGACTTAGCAGCAGCAGCTTTCTTTATGGTCCAGTTCTCACATCCATACATGACTACTGGAAAAACCATAGCTTTGACAATACAGACCTTTGTCAGCAAAGTACCATCTCTGCTTTTTATTATGCTGTTTAGGTTTGTTATCACTTTTCTTCCAAGGAACAAGTGTCTTTTAATTTCATGACCTTGTGCTGTTGTCTCAGAGGTCCCTTAAATTGTCCTTATTTTTTCAAATTTGTTTTTCTTTTCGCCATGCTGATTGGATGATTTCAATTATTCAGCCTATCAGATCATTTATGTGTTCTTCCGTATCCCCTTCTATATCCCCTGCTTTTATGTCCTTCTTGTGTTTGTTTTTACTTTCAATTACTGTTTTTCTTCAGCTCTGGCTGAATATTTTTTATATTTCCTAGTTCCTTGTTAAAATTCTCACTGCGTTCATCTATTCTTTTCCCAAATTCAATTAGCATTCTTATTACTAAGGCTTTGAACTCTTTATCTGGTAAAGTATTTGCTTCTGTTGATTTAGTTGTTTTTCTCAGGGTTTTTTTCTTGTCCTTTCATTTGAAACAAATTCCTCTGTCTTCTCAGATTTTTTAAAACTTTCTTTGTCTCTGTGAAATTTTGTGAAACACTTACCTGTCCCAGTCTTGAAGATGTGCCCTGGGTAGGAGGATCCCTGTACATGTGCCCAGTGGCTTTGGTGGAAGATCTGGATCTGAAGTGAGCACAATTCATGCCTTCCCTCAGGGTGTGCTGGTATCACCTTGGTGGAAGATGGGGCCAGAGATAGAGGGGATAGAGCCAGAGTCAGATATGAGCCAGGGCTTCTCTTCTGCCAGGGCTTCTCTCATAGCTCGGTTGGTAAAGAGTCCACCTGCAGTGCAGGAGACATCGGTTCGATTCCTGGATCGGGAAGATCTCCTGGAGAAGGGAAAGGCTACCCACTCCAGTATTCTTGGGCTTCCCTTGTAGCTCAGCTGGTAAAGAATCTGCATGCCATGTGGGAGACCTGGGTTCGATCCCTGGGTTAGGAAGATCCCCTGGAGAAGGGACAGGGAAGTATTCTGGCCTGGAGAATTCCATGGACTGTATAGTCCATGGGGTTGCAAAGAGTTGGACAAGACTGAGCGACTTTCACTTTCTCTTTTGCCAACACCACTCTATCAGGGGTAGGGTCAGATCCAACCTGCTTTTGACCCAAGAGTACATTCTCCCCTCACCTTCACGCCAGAAAGGATCAGTACTGGAGCAAGAGGGGTCAGAAGAAGTGTTTGGCATGGGCTGAGGCCAATGCTATGATACTCCCAGCATGTCAGAGTTTAACACAGTTCCCGATCCACCACCTCTGCAAGTGCCAGTATTGGCTGCACTTGCCCATTCAGAAGTAGCTTCAGATCCAAGATGTCTCTGCGCCCTAAAGTGCGCATTCTCCCTGGCAATGGCAGCCTTTACCTTAGTGGGGAGCTGCACCAGAGCTACAGATGCCTGGACTGTGCTGCAGGAGTCGCAGGAAATTGACAATTTCAATCTCTTTCCCTTTTTCCCAGAAGTAAGCAAGTGTGTGTGTTCTCTTCAAGGGCAGTGTCAGTTTCTCACAGCCCCACTGTAAGTCACACAGGTTTTCAAACCAACTATAGGGACTCATTTTTCCACTGTCAGATCCCAAGGTTGGGGTACCCAACATATGGTTCAAACCTCTTACTCCCCAGGGAGGTTCTCTTAGCCTGTAATATCCCCCTCTTCTTCTGTGTCTCCTCCTGGCAGCACAGGTTCCAATCTGATCACATCTACTCCCTTCCTACCCAACTCAATGTGGATCTTTTTTATGGCTTTGGTTATGGAAGAGTCTTTCCACCAGTCTCCAGTTCATTTTCGATGAGAATTTCTCTGGATGTAGATGTATTTCTGATGTGTTCATAGCAAGGCATGAATTCAGTGTGCTCCTATTCTGCCATCTTGATCTCGTCCAAATGCTGTTTTGCAGTAACTAGACTGAAAAACAAAGCTCTGCAAGATAACTGCTCAAGTGCTTCAACAGCAGGGACTCTATCATATTAATGGCACCTGAAAAGCAGCAGGTTATTTTAAAAATGTCTAAATTGGCTTTTCCTGCCAGTAACCTACAGATGAGAAATTTGGAGATTCTTTACAAAAACTAGAGCTTCAATAGAAATTAAAATCCTTATAAAAGTCCTAAGATAGAGAGAAGTCAATACCCATTTTTGTCTTCCATGTCTCCAGCCTTGGAAGGTACAGGTCAGCTCAGAGGTCACATAAAATGTTCTAATGCCTCTGACGTAACTATTTCTCATGTATAGTATAGTATGTATCAGTTTTTCTCTAAGAGGAGGCAGGTGGTATTTAAGCTTCTCTTGTGGTCAAAATGTTTATAAAGATTTACAATTTTAATCTTTGAAAAAATAATCAGATAAAGTATATTGATTATTTTTATCTTTGATTTATCTTCCTTCTTAATATGATTCATTAACATGCTTAGTGGTGAAATGGTGAAAAAATGGAGTGAAATTAGAGAATTTGACTCATTTCCTTTGGAAGCAGTCAATAAAAACTAGTATTTGGTATCTGTTGTATGCAAGGCCATATGCTAAGTTCTCTGGCAAAAATGGAAAGCAAATAAGGAAGAACTTCAAGGAGTTTTCAAATTTCCTGAGGCAATTCATCCAAAATCTATAATAAAAATTTAAGTATTTTATAAAAAAAGTATTTAAAGATCAAAAACAATGCATTATTATCCATGTACTTGCTCGTCAAGAGGCTTCATGGTAAATAACCTATAGTGATCAAAGGACTTGCTGGTACGGGTATCCTGTGGTTATTATTTTGAAGAGGTCAGGGTCATGGATCAGGAAAGAAAAGGCACATTGTTTTGCCAGGAGAGACATTTCATGTGAAAAGGCACACAGACAGATTGCATGTAGAAGGTGACTGGCAGAGGAGTGTCATTGGAGCAGAACATGTTGAAGACCCAATAAGAGACTGGGTTGAACAGACACTGTAGCTATAGAAACATTGCCCTTAGATTAAGGATGAATACAACCTTAAGGTAAATTTCAGACATTGCTAAGTTCTTTGGAAAAATATAAGAAATTTTCTCAGCCAGACAGAACTCCTTTACTCCTTGTGCACAGCACTCTTATATCATTCCTGACTTTTATGCAGCAGTTACAATGACTTCATTTCACAGCCACCCTTCTCAATCAGTTCTGAGTATTGGCCCTTTGCAAAGCACCGTAATGGTTTTCTCTTACAGCTGACGTGAGGAGAGGCTGCACTTAGCATTATCAGGGCTCTACCAGCCCTGCTTTCTCCTACTAGTAGTGCACACTGTCTGCAAAGTAACCAAACAGATGCCCACTTCTTTTGGAAGGAAGACATGTCAGAGACAGAACCATTATCAAATGCTCTAAAATTGCATTTTCACCTGCTTCTGTGGAGTGTGTTCCTCTTATTTAGGAGGAAATTATTCTGAATATTATTTAGGGGCTGTGTGTCATCAGAGCTTTTACTTTCCTCTTCTTCCTTCCCAATGATCTCACTCACCACTCTACCAGGAATTCACTCCTTACAAGTGGAGAAGTTACTGATTCAGTCCTGTCTGTTTTCAGTATAAATGAGCGAGAAACATTGTTTTCTCAGATGTGAGGCCTCTGCAGGGAGGTGGTACCATCTCTCTTTGTTTGTGAGCTTGGGGCACCAGGATTTGTTCTCTCTAGTATTGTTGGGAGTCAGGATCACCCTCTTCCCCATAGGGTTCAGAATTGCTACATCCTACCGCATTATAGAATGTTTTGTTGAGGGGGAAGGAGACCCGTGGACAGAAAATGTTCAGAGCCAGAGTTGAAAGGCAGTGGAAAAGAGTCCTGAGCTGAAGTGGAGTGCTGGTATACATTTCTCCGTGCCGTTAACCAGCTGCCCAGCAAATCTATTCATGTCTCTGGCTCTCATTATGAACTCTGTAAAATGGGAAATTTGGATTACAGAATTTCAAAAGGATGTTCCAGCTCGAATGCTATGGTTTTATTTCTCTATAGACAACAAGAAAGCCCCAAGAAAACAGAATCATTGCAAACACATATTTGTTCTGAAGATGTTATTTGAAATTTTCCATAGTGTTCTTACAGGTACATAAAGGAGCAGAAGATCTGGAAAGAGGGGGCCTAGGATCCCAAATGAGAGTCCTGCAATTTGCTCTAAATGGGTTCTATTTAACATGCTCTGTGTCTCCATAGAAGCACAGTTATAAAGAGGAGGCTCAAACAATATAGCATAAATTTTTTTTTATAAACTTGCTACATAGTTTTCCAGCTGCTCTGTCATAATCCTATGCTTTACCTGAAAACTGACTTACTGTAATCATTAAGAAAAACTTCAGCTTTTCTATTCTGTTACAGATATTTAAGTAAATTAGTTGTTTATTCAAGCAAGAGCTGAATTCATTATAAAATGGCATTACTAATTATAGCAGTTTAGAAAACCTTCTTTGTTTTATTTTTAGTTCTGTGGTAATTATGAATAAACTGGTGGAAAATGTGACATAAGGCACCAAAACAAACCACTAGTGGGAAAAGAAAAAAAAAATGATGTAGCTGTACATTTAGTGAGGACTACCCTGTTTTAGAAATGGGTTAAAAAATCTATGTTCATAAATTTATTTTTAAAAATATTTATTTTTAATGGACTTTGAGCTAGCTTTAATGAAATACCAGGGAACAAAATCAGTAACATCTTTACTGCATCCCTAAAATTAGTCTCAATTTATCCTATAAGTGTAGCCAAATATTCTTAGGTTTTGTTACCATTTTCCTCCATAAAATGAAAATATAGAACTGGTATATTTCCTATGGAGGATAAAAGAAGACACTTACCAAATGTGCTAGTAACATTTAATGAAAAGAAATGCTGACCAATAAAATTACTTAAAAAGCAATTTCCTGAACAGGTTGTGTTCTATCCAGTGATATGCTCCTTGATGTTTATTTGAGTTAAGCCAATTGCTAGTTACTAACATCACCATTCACAGTGAAGTAGCATCATTTGGGTATCTTTTCCAGTGGAACACTAAACTCTAGGTGTCATTAGTAATGGTTGATGTGACCTGATGATTAGCAATGATGAGCATCTTTTCATGTGCCTATTGGCCATCTGTATGTTTGTTTGTTTGTTTTTTGGAAAAACATTCAGGTCCTCTGCTCATTTTTAGATTGGGTTGTTTTGGTTTGTGATATTGAGTTGTATGTGTTCCTTCTGTATTTTGGATATTAGCCTCTTATCAGATATACTGTTTGCAAATATCTTCTTCTTTTCGGTAGGCAGTCTTTTTGTTTGGTTGATAATTTCCACTGTGCAAAAGCTTCTTAGTTTAATACAGCCCCATTTACTTGTATATATTTGCCTTTATTTTCTTTGCCTTAGGAAATATATCTACACCAAACATTCTGGGGGCTCTTCTTCTGTTGTTGTAGGGCCTACAGTCTTGGTAGCCCAATGTGAGGCTTGGACCACTTAACTCATTGGGAAGCAACTCTGCAATTGTAGTTTCTCTCCTGTTTGTGGGTTACCTACCTGGGGGTAGGGGTTAGAGTATGTCATCTCCATCCCTTCTTCCCATCTTGTTTTTTTCCTCTATATAACTTTAGTTATAAAGGATCCTTCATGCTAGTCTTCAGATTGTTTTCATAGATAGTTGCTCTGTAAATAGTTGTAATTTTGGTATGCCCCTGGGAGGAGGTGTTCAGGGTCTTCCTATTCTACCATCTTGGCCACTCCTTCTCTACTCTATGGTTTAAAAAATGCACACTGGAAATTATATTAGTCTTGATAAGGAATATGGCTGTGTCTTCATGTTTTAGGAACCACAACTCCAAAAAGATTTCTGCTAAGCATGGTTTTAAGGGTATGGTGTGGTGTAATGCATTTGTAATGTGGATGGTTTAGGTTCTATAAAAATTGTTTTGAAGAAGGAAACAGTGTAGTCTTGATGAGATAAATGTCTCTCTGGATGTACTTCTTGCATTAGTCTGCGGAATCCATACCAATTAGAGATTGCTTTGTCCTTAGATTAAAAATATGTCTTCAAGTTAAGACTCATGAATCGGAGGAATAGGGTTCTTCTCTATGTTGGAGCTATATGCTGGGGACTTTCATCCTTAGAAATCTTTTGAGAGAAATACTGATGACAGTTTTGAAATTAAATAAAAAATCTGCCTCATACCTGCTTTTGCCTCAGGCCAATAAAATGGGTTTGATCTGGATCTGATCTGTTACCCCTCTTGTTTATTATACTTTGGATGGTCACTTTAAGTTATTTATTCACAAAAGTAAAATCTTTTAGTTTATTTTTGCTTTGGTCTACATTCTTAAATTCTATCAACCATTTATCCTTATAATTTATTTATTCTTCTACATTCTTTTAGTTAACCTTTATTATTACTGCAATGTCCTTACTTTTTTATCTTGTAAACAAATACTTTATATTATTTAAAATTCTTTTTATTTACCTCATTGTTATTTGCTATTCTAATTTTTATTTTTTGACATTATATTTGTTTTCTATTGTTTATTTTGCACTTTTATCTTGGTTTATATCTTTTGATTTTACCATTTATTTTTCTAGTAGATTTTTTAATCTAATTGTACTTATTTAATTTTAATAGTTTATTTGATAATTAAGGAGAAAATAAAAAGTGTGACTTCTTTTCTGTCATCTCATGTTGACACTGCACTGACAATCAAAAATTATTGTTTTGCCTAATTGATCATCATATTCAGCCTAAGAGCTAATTGATCTAGCACAACAGGTATATATAGTCTCAACTTTTGGATTTATTTCTCAAAGATAACTATTTGAAGTAGTTGAGTTCTTAAAATTAAAAAAAAAAATGCAATCCAAAATGTGGCTTTCTTTAAATAATCATTTTTGTTATAGTGTTGGTTTACTTGGCACCATTATTCAAGCTGAAAAATAAAATTCAGTTATGGAAATATTTCAAACATATGGAGTCTTCTGAATAATTTGATCCTATTATAAAAATCTGTTTTCCTTAAAATAAGTTTTGTCTATGAAACTGTATACTAGCACTTGCAAGTAGATAAAAAATGGCTGTATTGTTGTCAAAATTATAATGGTTAAGAATTTCCCACATGAAAGATATTATTTTTTACACAATCATGAAAACTACGTAGGTAACTTTTTAGTGAAGTATTGAGGAATGGTATAAGGACAATTTTTAAAAAATAAGGACCAGCTCAATTTGTTGGTCCAGACAATTTAATATAGGGATCAGACAATTTGTCTCATGTGTCTGCATTATAATTCAGTATCATGCTAAGGAGAAGGAGGAAGAGCAGGAGGAGAAAAGAGAGGTAGGAAGAAGAAAGTAAAAAAGAAGCAAAGGTGGAAAGGAAGGGAGGAGAGAAGTGAAGAAGAAGGAAAGAAAAAAGGAAGAAAGGAAAAAAAGAAAAAGAGACTGAGGGAGAAAGAGAAAGAAAATCTGAGTGTTATGAACAAAAAAAGAAAAAAAATTATTGCAATTATCCATGTCTTGTTACCTCCATCTGCTGTCTTCCATTTGCGAGTTCTAGATACTTTCACTGTCGACATACTTTCATTTAGAATGGTCATGGCTGTTGACGGGTATGATGTTTATAACTCATCTGGGACCAATCTTTGACCATTGATCCCTTTCCATACTGTGTTACTGGGCTTGTTGTTATTTGGGAAGCCATGAGGGTAAAGTTGGATTTCCAAAACATTTTAACAAACTGCTCACTGCTTGTCTGCCTGAATCAGTCTTCTTATGGTGCTTTCTTGATGCCTTAGCAGTATTACTCACTCCCTCAATCTGTCTTGCCTGGAAAATCCCATGGACGGAGGAGCCTGGTAGGCTACAGTCCATGGGGTCGTGAAGAGTTGGACACGACTGAGCGACTTCACTTTCACTTTTCCCTTTCATGCACTGGAGAAGGAAATGGCAACCCACTCCAGTATTCTTGCCTGGAGAATCCAAGGGACGGCGGAGCCTGCTGGGCTGCCGTCTATGGGGTCGCACAGAGTCGGACACGACTGAAGCGACCTAGCAGCAGCAGTGGCAGCAATCTGTTTTATCCATAAGAAGCCTCGGAATGTATTTCATCATTTCCTTACTTTCCCCCATGGTTCAGTAAGAAGAGTGAGGGTCTAATTACTGCTTCAAGCATTTTCTCTTACTCATGGTGACAGAATTAATAATTCTTCAGAACCTGGGTAACCAGTACAAAGTTATCTTTGATTTATGAAGTATTTTATGAGTACACTAACTGATTGCACCACTGGAGCTGCTGTGGTTCTTTTTAAATCAAAATTCACTCTACATGTAACATTAAATAAAATTGGTGTGTCTTTTATGCTTCTTTTTCTAAGAGTAAATCATTGAAACACTGTTTTGTTGGTATCTATGTTCTTTCTCCCTCATCATCTTAAGATACAGAAAATTTGATGGAGAAATAAGTGCAAGCCTAATTCTTATCCCAGTCATGCTAACTAGAATAGAATTTCACATGAAATAATTGGCTAAAAAGTGAAAACTCATTTGGTAATTTGCCAGCATGTAAATAAAATAGATGGATGGGTTGAATGAGTTTGATGCAGCTGAGTGCTACTTATATTATGACATAATCTTTGCCTCTATGATTCTGTGTTATATGATTTTAAGTAATTTACACCTAATTTTAATTGTCTGTCTTTCTTTAAAGGATGCTTATTGAAATCTCACTCCATTCCTAGTTCCTTAAAATGATTTTTTTCTCAAATGGAGATTTTTAGAGATACATGGCTCCAATGCACATGTGCTCAGTTGCTTCAGTCACGTCCAACTCTTTGTGACCCCATGGATTATGGCCCACCAGGCTCCTCTGTCCATGAAATTCATCAGACAAGAATATTGGAGTGGATTGCCATTCCCTTCTCCAGGGAATCTTCCCGACCCAGGGGTCGAACCTGAACCTCCTGCATTGAAGGCAGATTCTTTGCTGTCTAAGCCCCGGGAGAAGCCTTGAATAATAATGATATTATATTCACATAGCAGTTTTCACTTATAAAAATATTTATCTCACTGAAAACAATCCTGTGAAATCAGTACAGAAAGTGCTATTTCATTTAACAAGGGGAAAAAGACAATAATAATGGTAAGGATAGACATCCCTGAGGACTTAACATTTGTTGGAACAAAACTGGCTGTGGACCCTTGTTATTCCTCTGCTGGCATCTTCCCCGTACTGTGGGGACCCTTCAGAGGCTGTGAAGTCCCTCAGATAGACCTCCTGAGACAGAATAGCCTGTTACAGATAGTGAAGAAGGACACAAACTCCAACATTCACTTAATGTACCTGAAAAGATTTGTTAGATGAGGGGTAGGTAATGTAAATGATTCTACAGAGAACAATTTATTTTCCCTAGAATTACTGAAACTTTGATTTACAAACAAACTTTGAGGTTCCCTATTCTAATACTCCTGTATACGCAGGAACACTTGAAAACTTCCCAGACAAATGTTTAACCCATTAATCTTGATGTGATAGGGAGGCTATTATATTCAAGGCAGATGTGCCTACTGTTGAACAGTTTTCTATATTATAAAATTTTTCTCTTAGTGAGCCAAAACCAGCCTTCTTATAACTTTGATCCTAGCTCTGTCCTTTAGAAGTGCACAAATTGTTTAAATTGCTTTGTAAATGAAAGTCCATCAGATATTTCTTACCATTCAAAATAGTTCTACTTCAGAAGAGTTTTGTAGACAACTTTACTGAGAAATAATTGACATGCAAAAGACTGGACACACTTCCTGATTTCAAAATATAGTATAAAACTACACTAATTAAAACAGTATGGTGCTGGCATAAAATAGATATATAGACTTACGGGACGTAATAGAGAGCGTGCAAATAAATCTGTGTTTCAGATATGGTAATCTGACCTTTGACAAAGGTGCCAAGAACACGCAATGGAGAAAGTATAGTCTTTTCAACAGATAGTGTTAGGAAAACGGAGTATTCATATGCAAAAGAATGAAATTGGACCCTTATCTTATTCCACACAAAAATAAACTCAATATGGGTTAGTGATTTAAACATAAAAAATCCAAACTGTAAAACTTCTGGAAGAAAACAGGGGGAAGGCTTATTGACGTCGGCCTCAGCGATGCTTTTTTGGATGTGGCACCAAATCACAGGCAAGAAAAGCAAAAGTGGACAAATGGAACTTCATGGTTTCAATGTTCCTTTAGACCTACAAGTGAGAACACTTTAAAAATGGAGAGTCTTGTTCAGGGTAACCCAGTTTCTGGGAGCAAAAATACAGTTCTTCTGATGTTATTTCTAGTCTATCACCAAGAAGTCCTGGATGAGTCAGGTGTCATCCTGTTCTCATAAGCCATATTGATCGGAGATTTTTATATAGCAATAATTATTAACTAAAATCACAGAAGCAAGTGAACATGAAGAATTAACATAAATTGTTTACACTCCAATATAAAATAAAAATTAAATAAAAACATACATGCACACAAAAGAATTAACACAAATAGCTCAAAGTTACGATGTAACAGTGAGGAATAGAAACAGATAAGTGGGAAATGAGGAGAATTAAATTCTAATTTCAGTTTTACTCCCTAAAATCAATTTAACAATTAGTATTAGCATATCACTGTATGTTTAGGGAGCCATGTTTCCTGATTTGCTATACCTTATGAAATTGTAAATCATAGATTTCTAGATTTCTCCTTTGACACTCAACTCATAGAGAGATATGAATCAATTCAGATATGATGTGAAACCAACATGACTATTAACCTTGGTGTTAGAGTAAATTTGTACTTCATATCTGAATATTCTATTCCCTTAGTCGTAAGATGAAAGTGAAAGTGTTAGTCGCTCAGTTGTGTCTGACTCTTTGTGATGCCATGGACTGTAGCCCTCCAGGCTCCTTTGTCCATGGAATTCTGCAGGCAAGAATACTGAAGTGGGTTGCCATTGCCTTATCCAGGGGATCTTCCAGACCCAGGGATCAAACCCGGGTTTCCTGCATTGGCAGGCAGATTCTTTACTATCTGAGCCACCAGGGAAGACCATAAAAGTGTCCTAGTCCAAAGTTAGTGATGTCTCTGTTCTAAAATTTTAGACCATAAGATTCTAACGTTCTGTGACACATATGTAGTCTGGATATAGTCTGGCAAATAAATAAGACTTCAAATAAATAAGAATGGTAAGACCACATTCTCGATTTTTCTTTGTATTTCCCATAGTTCTTAACACTTATGAACAAAGTGATTAATAAGCAATGTTAGTTTTGTGTGCAAAGATAAAACAGTTGAACTGAGGAAAATGGGTATTTTGCAAACAATTGTTTATCCTTCCTGAAAAATGAACAAACACTGAAATGAAGCCAGATATCGTGCTTGCGTTATCATAGAGTTATCTGATGCTTTACTAGTTTCATTCATTCAGCCAGCCTTTATTAACTATTCTGTTTTTGTGAACATGGAGACGGAATTACTGCACCAATCCCATTCAAGAAAGGACTTACTGACCCAACTGCCAGCTCTTATCTCATCTGAAGAGAGTCTCATGACCAGATTCTCACACTCCCTGGAGCAGACCACATCCAAAGACAGATTGTGGTGGGGTAGAAATTCTCAACCAGCTAATAGAGAGTGGTGTGTGTTGGGTGAGACGGGTGGTGGTGGTGTGGACCTGGGAAAAATCAGTTGTTTGGCTTGAGTAGCATGCATTTTGAGGGAAATTATTTGTTGTGCTTAAATGATTACCATATAATTAATCCCACATTATGTCCTCCTTTGACTAAAAACGTTTACTGTTGTGCCATGAATGCTTCAATTAACTAGATCATTAGTCTGTATGACAGATTTATGGCTTCTATTCAACCACTGTACTTTCATTTCTAGAGTTAGCTTCCATTTTAGCTCCATTACAGGCTACTTTTAATGTAAACCCTGAAGTTGTTGGGCTGCTCTATCCTCTTCCCCATTCCATGGGAAATTAATGGACCTGGACACCTGTAAGCTTTACAGAGTTCCAGAAAAATTTAAAAACTGGTTACCTCCACTTATCCCTGATAAAGAATGTAGCAAGTACTTCTCCAGTTACATTTCCCAAACCCCTAATGGGAGCTGGGATGCCCTCTATCTCTTAGTTGAGGCATGGGGGATTTTGTTCCCTGACCAGAGTTCAAATTGGGCCCCCTGCATTGGGAGCATGGTGTCTTAGCTACTGGACCATCAGGGAAGTCCCTCTTGTTTAACTCTTGACACTAGGAACTCTTCATGATTCCAGACACCCCCAAATTCTAAAAGGCTGTTTCTATCCTCAAATTTCTCTCTTCAGACTAAATAGACTCTTGGTATCACCCATCTTGGTCACTGAAACTCTGAACGCTAAATAACCATAGCCACCATTGCCCATCTGTGAGATTTCTCACAGGACCCCAGGTTCATAATCTGGGTGTTGCCTGTCACTGCCCTCCCAAACTATCTGTTATACCTTCTCTAGGGGAAAACTTTGTGTCCAGTCTTGTCATCATCCTTCTGTCTAGCTCTTTCATATATGATGCCTCTCTGCATCATGTTTGGATATCATTTACCTCATGTTCTGGGACCTCAGGGATGGTCCCATCTCATTCCTGGAATGTACTCAGTTCCTGGAATACTTGTCTAGCCAGAACCCCAGGTATGCATTGCCCAGGAGGAGTGTAGGTTTCAGCTGTACTTATGCTTTTTTGCACAGCCTTTTCTGAAATTGTGCACCTGCCCTGTCCCTCCCCTCCTCCAGATAAGCTCTCCCTTCTGATTCTATTGTCCACTTTAGTCCTGAATACAGGTGTGGTCATCTATTTACAGTTTTGTGGCCTTTCTCTCTCCCAGCACCTCTCTTCCACTCAGCTATGTTATCTACTAAACTTAGAAGTTTTACTTTAGTAATAAATGAGGAAATAAAAATGTATCTAACTGACCAAACAAGAGGATATTCTGGAATTATTTGAAGAAAAGAGATATAAGATAGCCTCTAACGCAAATATTCCTACAGTAGTGTTTCGGTTATCTATTGTTTAGCAAACCACCCCTAAATTTAAAACAACAATCAGTTATTTACAATGTGAAACTGCAGTTCGGGCAGAGCTCAGGGAGGATAGCTTGTCTCTGCTCTATATTATTTGACACCTCAGTTGGGGAAATGCAAATGCTGGGTGTGACTGGTTGGGAGCTAGAATCATCTGAAGGTTCATACATTCACCCATCTGACAGTTGATGCCATCAGCTGGGATCTCAGCTGAAGTTATCAGCAGGAGCATCTGCATGTAACCTTTCTTGATCCTGGGATTCTCAAAGCATGGCAGCTAAGTTCCATGGGAAAGTGCCCCAGGAGTACCAGCTGTAAGCTGTGTTGCTTTGTATCATTTGTCCTTGGAAGTCTCACAGTTTGACTTCTGTGTCACCCACGTTCAAAGGGAAGGAATACAAAGCCTGCTTCTCAATGGACAGACTTTCAAAGTTATAGAATCATAAGAGCATGTGGGGTAGGAAACCACATTGGATGCCTCTTTGAAAAATACACTGTGATGGAAAATGTGATTCTAATCTTATCAAGTAATAAAGGAAGCATGATATTAAGGATTTTCTTATCCAATTATGACTTTACTAAAATAGTTTAACGTTATTACTAAAATCTTATGAAAATGAAGTCTGAGATTTTAAAGACTTTTTTGTAATGTAGACCACTTTTTAAAGTCTTTATTGAATTTGTTACAATATTGCTTCTGTTTTATATTTTGAATTTCTGGCTGTGAGGCATGTGGGATCTTAGTTCCCTGATCAGGGATGTAACCCTCACCCCCTATACTGAAAGGCAAAGTCTTAACCACTGGACCATCAGGCAAGTCCTGATGTCTGAGATTTTCATCAAAACAGTTTGGTGTAGGGAGATAGGGTAGCAGTATAGATGAAATAAGATTGTACATGAATTGATGTTTGCTGAAGCTGATTGAGGTACACATAATTGTTCACTCAATTACTTTGTCTACTTCTATATGTGTTTGAAAATTTCTATAAGAAAAGGTTTAAATAGTCATGAGAAACTATCAATACATGTGATTAACTTCTTAAATGCATTTTTCTTTTCTTTATATTTTCTCTAATTTGTAACGCATTTTATGTTTTAAAAAATCTAAGTAGAGCTAACACCCCTGGACATTATATATGAAATAAACACAGGTGGAGAAAAGGCAGACTGTTGAGGAAATTTGGGACTCAAGGAATGACAGTGATGAGTTGTCTGAGTTTTCCTTTTGACTCACATATCCCAGGCCAGGTAGCATAGAAGATGGCAGTTGGAAAGTGCCAATATGTACAGCCACCCCCCCTTTAAAAAACCCAGCCCAAGAAAGCCTTCCAGCACTAGCCAAAGGACTGAAAAAATGCACAGCCTGGCAACATAGAAAACTTTTACAAAATAACCACTCTACTCCAGCCTACACCACAGAAAAAACTGTGGTCTGACCCCTACCCAGACCTAGACTTCCACACCTACCAGGCTGTAAAAAGCCTCTCCAAACCACACTTTCCCTAACCCTGGGGTGGTGTCATTAAATGCAGAGTGGGGAGCAGGACGCTAACCTTCACAGAGCACTAACAAGTCCCTGATTGGTTGTCCTTTAAATTCATGACCGTGAACATAATGACAGCAAAAACAGTCCAAAACGCTGCCTGCCTGGCAATAATGCTATATTTCTCTAAGTCATACATTCTCAGAGGGTGTGATATTGCTCCAGGCAAGAAAAAATTGATTCTGTGAGAGCAGTATGAAAATGAAAGAAAAAAATTTAAGAAACGCCACCCTCGTTACTTTGACATTTTTCTCTGGAGGAAATTCTGACCTTTCTCTCTCTGCATTTTTTCCATTTCTTCAAATCAACTTATTTTACTAAATCCATCCACTTTACTTGCATGTATATGCCATATACTAAAGACATAGATTGTTAAAACCTGTGGATTTTTTGACCCTACTCCTGAAATAATTCTTTCCCACTCACTTTCTTTGCTATTCTCTTGGTTCACAATCACATCCTTTCCTTCCTTATTGTGAGTCTCCTAATGGTCTCCCTGCTTCTGGATTCTCTCCTTTCATCGTGACAAAAAGTACTTCTCTAAAAAAATAATCTTTGTACTTCTCAGCTGAACTCTTTCAGTGGATTTCAAATATATACAGAATAAAGGCCAAGATCCATAGCATAATATATGAGGTTACTTAAGAAGAGAAACGTTCTCTCTTTTCTATTCAGTCGTCTTTTTGTTCCTTTAAAAGACATAAATATATGTGACTCAGATCCCTGTTCAAGGAAGAGTTTGTTGACAACACAACTAGAGATGCTGTCAGCTCCTTCAGGATTTGCCTCAGCTGCAGAGAATACTCTTTCTCAAGGACATACCTTTCCCACGTGGTCCTTATCCAGTGAAATATTGCGATGGGAGTATAGACGCCTAGCCTTTTTAGGCAGAGTTTCCTCTGTGTGTGTGTGTGTCTGTGTGTGTATGTGTGCATGCACACATGCTTAGTCACTTAGTTGTGTCTGAATCTTCACAACCCCGTGGACTATAGCCTGCCTGGTTCCTCTGTCTATGGGATTTTCTCCACAAGAATACTGGAGTGGGTTGCCATTTCATTTTCCAGGAGATCTTCCTGACCCAGGGATCAAAACCGCATCTCTTCTGCAATGCAGGTAGATTCTTAAACTCTGAGCCACCTGAGAAGCAAAACTTCCTATGAGTCTGGTCAAAACTTTAAGGTTCAACTTCTCTACCCAATCCTCATTCTTACTTCTCCAATCTATAGGTATTCAGTTTAGTTCAGTTCAGTCGCTCAGTCATGTCCGACTCCCTGCGACCCCATGAACCGCAGCACACCAGGCCTCCCTGTCCATCACCAACTCCCAGAGTTTACCCAAACTCATGGCCATTGAGTCAGTGATGCCATCCAGACATCTCATCCTCTGTCGTCCTTCTCTTCCTGCCCTCAATCTTTCCCAGCATCAGGGTCTTTTCAAATGAGTCAGCTCTTCGCATCAGGTGGCAAAAGTATTGGAGTTTCACCTTCAGCATCAGTCCTTCCAATGAACACCCAGGACTGATCTCCTTTAGGATGGAATGGTTGGATCTTCTTGCAGTCCAAGGGACTCTCAAGAGTCTTCTCCAACACCACAGTTCAAAAGCATCAATTCTGCGGCACTCAGCTTTCTTCATGGTCCAACTCTCACATCCATACATGACCACTGGAAAAACCATAGCCTTGACTAGACGGATCTTTGTTGGCAAAGTAATGTCTCTGCTTTTTAATATGCTGTCTAGGTTAGTCATAACTTTCCTTCCAAGGAGTAAGTGTCTTTTAATTTCATGGCTGCAGTCACCATCTGCAGTGATTTTGGAGCCCCCAAAAGTAAAGTCTGACACTGTTTTCACTGTTTCCCCATCTATTTCCCATGAAGTGATGGGACCAGATGCCATGATCTTAGTTTTCTGAACGTTGAGCTTTAAGCCAACTTTTTCACTCTCCTCTTTCACTTTCATCAAGAGGCTCTTTAGTTCTTCTTCACTTTCTGCCATAAGGGTGGTGTCATCTGCATATCTGAGGCTATTGATATTTCTCCTGGCAATCTTGATTCCAGCTTGTGCTTCCTCCAGCCCAGCGTTTCTCATGATGTACACTTCATATAAGTTAAGTAAGCAGGGTGACAATATACAGCCTTGATGTACTCCTTTTCCTATTGGGAACCAGTCTGTTGTTCCATGTCCAGTTCTAACTGCTGCTTTCTGACCTGCATACAGGTTTCTGAAGAGGCAGGTCAAGTGGTCTAGTATTCCCATCTCTTTCAGACTCTTCCACAGTTTATTGCAATCCACACAGTCAAAAGCTTTGGCATAGTCAATAAAGCAGAAATAGATGTTTTTCTGGAACTCTCTTGCTTTTTCAATGATCCATTGGATGTTGGCAATTTGATTTCTGGTTCCTCTGCCTTTTCTAAAACCAGCTTGAACATCTGGAATTTCACGGTTCATGTATTGCTGAAGCCTGGCTTGGAGAATTTTGAGCATTACTTTACTAGTGTGTGAGATGAGTGCAATTGTGTGGTAGTTTGAGCTATAGGTATTGATACCTAATAAATACTCTGTATGCAAAACTCTGTCTCTGCCTATGTTTCCCACAGTAGTTCCATCTACACCTAAGTACAACACATTCCAAATTCTGACATGCTCTGTTCTTTTATATATCTGTGTTTTTAAATGCATTGTTTTACCTGCTTGGTTTCTTCAATCTATCTCCCTCTCTTTTGAAAACTCTTTTTTTTTTGTAAGATTGACTTCATCTGCTACATCCTCTGAGCAGCCTTCCTTGACTTCTTCAAGCTCAATTACACTTTCCTTTATATTCCAGTGACACTTGGTTTATATCTTTATTATCACCTAATAAAATATACCGTGATTAGCCAGGACTCTTTCATTTGCAGAAGATAGAGATCAGTTCAGTCTGACTTAAAAAAAATGGTATTCTGTTGGCCTTACACAACTGAAAAATTGGTGGATGGTGCTGATTCCCAGTATAGCTGAAAGTAAGGACTCAAGAAAATGTCATTAAGATACCAAATCTCTTTCTGCCATAGAGCAAGCTACCTTCATGTGAATGCAGAATAGCTGCTTACAGCCAAGACTTAAAAGACTTACTTATATAAGCTTTCTTTCTCAGTGAAAAAACAAATGTTTTATTCAATAACTGACAGGCAAGCTCTAGGGAAGACTTGGGTCTCGCTTGGGTCACTTGCCTATTATTCAACAAATTATTGTGAACAGTCAGAAGATAGCTGATTTTCTAAGTCTGTAGAGCAAGAATAGCTCTAACCAGATCATATGGAATGTGTCCCTCAGAGGAAATACAGTTACTATTAGCAAAGGAAGGAGAAGGGTTAGTAGACAGGCAAAAATAGCACATATTTGCTACGTGCTCTGATAGCTGGCCAAAAGTTAAGAGAGAAAATTTAAGTGGGCTGATCTGATGATTCTAAACTTTCAAGTCATTTGTGTCCACCGATGCATAAGATAGATTTCACATGGCTTAAAATGAAACAAGGAGAGAAAATTGATGGCACCATCAGGTCAGTGAGAACAAGACGAGTATTTTACTCATTGAAGGGATGCAATTTTCATCTTGCAGAGCTCTACTGAATGTAAACAAAGTGAAAAGAGAATACATTCTAAGTATATTAATCACCTGTTATCAGGCTTCCCTCTTGATTCACTGGCAAAGAAATTTGATATATAAGCATAGAAGGCTAAATAGGAGAAAGAAACAGTGCAAGAGCAGAAACAAAATTGGAGAAAAGAAAGCATGGAAGACAATTATTTAAGATTAAATTTGCTTCTCTAAGAGTAATAACCACTTAAATAGTATTTATGTGACTGACGATTAGGTTTCACTTTAGCCAGAATATTAATTAGCATACTCTCTCTTACTTGAGATATGGGTATATAGAGATAATATTATATATATGAAAAATGCAATTGAAAGTAATACTAGTAAGACAAGGTCAAAATAGTATTTAATCCTATAAAACTCCTTGCACTGGTTACAATAGAACCACAAATTAGACTCACAGACTGCTAGGAGCCCAGGAGAAAAGGTAAATGGAATGCATTATACCACTCCTAGTGTCCAGTTATACAGAAGAAGCAAAGACATTTGTGACACTATCACAAGGATAAATTACCTCATCACAATATAACATAGCTGTCAGCATCCTCAGTGCCAGCCTCCTTAAAAACACTCCAGATAATCGGAACATGGCTGCCTGCAGCCCAGGGCTCACTGCACTCTGGATAAGCTGACAACATCATGACAAAATTTAACCCAGGTAAGTAATTAAATGACAGCACAGAATGCTGTAAAGCTGTGCATGGTTGAAGAATGAATAAATGTACCTGTGGTCTGTTCAACAGTGTGACATAATTGGAACAAAAGATCTAGTGAAATAAGTCCTTTCAAGTTAGGTCTTCTTAAGGGATGTCTGTAACTTTTTCTTCTTGGCATAACTTAGGTCAAGTTTGTTTTTTCACATAAGACATTCCAAAAGCAGCAACCCAATGACATAAAATCTACTCTTTGTTACTTGACTACTGTCTACTATCTATGTCTTGGCAACAAAAAGACAACTTTTTTTAAGGAAGAAAATAGTACATAGTAACTTCAACACCTGTTTCCTTTTTCTAATAGCATGCGTTAAAAAGGCAAATATTAAAATAATCACTAGCTTCAAAGCAGGAATGAGAGTCCAAGTATTTAACAGTTTGTCTGGCACTGACAAGGACTGATCACAGCAGATGCTGCACTCAGCCTCTTGTATTATGGCAGGATTCTGGGTGCCAAGACCTTCTACTGTGAAGGGCATTCATCTTTTAGTTATTAGGTCATAGAAGAGGGAAGGTGTGAAAGAAGGGAGGGAAGCATCTGGAGGATGCAGAGTAGCGGCTATTTCCCAGTGAATATTTGCATATTTAATATTTTAACACTTCTTACCCTCTGGCAGTACAAGATGTTCCAGACATTATCTTATAGGCTCCAGTCCTAGAATCAGCCATTTATCCAAGAAGCTGGTGTTAAATATTAAATCACTAATGAGTTAATGATTTGACCTGGATCCTGAAATACCTGGAATTAATGTTTCACAGGCTTTGTCAAGGGTCTCTGTGTGCATGTCTGAGCATGGTTTCAACCGTCAGACAGGCAGTTGAAAACTCTGCCTTAGCCCTCACATCTTACTTTTGCAGAGCCTCAAGTTCAGCTAGAAGCAACAGCTAAGACTTCTAGTTTCCCCTGAATACGTCAGAGTTTCTGAAAGGCCCATATAGACAGTTCATTGTGTGTTTCCTTTTTGATTAAAAATTTCTCCTCTTGTTATCTACCATCCCCAGACAGCAGCAATGCTACACTTGATCTTAGCCAAAAGGCCGAGAAGCGATAACGGCAATGTTAAATAATTTCCACCGATTGTTTTCAACAGCTGCCCCAGGGCTGCTGCGTTAGGAAAGTTCCAAGTCCAGCCTGATAAAGACAAGCTTTGAGAGAGGGTTCTTCCAGGGAATGATCAGATAGGTCAAATAACAACCATTTTCTGGAAATGAGGCTTTCAAAGGGCTCCAACTCCATCTTTCCCCCTCCAGAGCCTGCCGGGCTGCTGAGTTTCACTGCGATTTCAAAGTTTTGTTTCTCAAAGACACCTGTGAGTTGTGGAGGGCTTGATGATAAAAGGGAAATTAAAATTACCAATATTTAAATTTTTTAAAAAATAAAGTTTCCCAGATTCTGTCAATACTTGGATTGATTTGCAGAATTCTGAAAATGTTGATTCTGATAATGTTGGCCAGTAGTCTCACAGCTTTTATGAAGGAGAAAATTTTTGAACTTGTTACTAATTCCAGTCATATTACCCCCAAAGAGTTTATTTAAAATGGTTTCACACTTGTTTGGCCATATACTATTTTACATCTAAGTATCAGCCAGACTCCTAAGCATAGTTGGCATGGTTCACCAATTGTGAATTATTAATTGAAGTATTAATTTTCTTCATACCTAGAAAAGAGATTAACACCTTTTTTTATTCTTATTGGAATATAATTGCTTTACAACCTTGTTTTAGTTTCTGCTGTACAATGGAGTAAATCAGCTATATGTATACATATATGCTCTCCATTTTGGATGTCTCCCATCCCACTCATCTAGGGCATCACAGGGCACCAAGCTCAGCTCCCTGTGCTGGACAGAAATTCTTAGTAGCTATCTGTTTCACGCATGGTAGTGTATTTATGTCAAACCTAACCTCCCAACTTGCCCCACCCTCCCCTTCCCACACTGTGTCCAAATGTTCATCCTCTATGTCTGTATCCCTTTTCTTGCCCTACAAATACGTTCATCTGTGCCATGTTTCTAGATTCCACATATATGCATTAATGAGTAATCAGTTCAGTTCAGTGGCTCA
The DNA here is from genome assembly GCA_024291935.2 of Okapia johnstoni. Taxonomy (NCBI): domain Eukaryota; kingdom Metazoa; phylum Chordata; class Mammalia; order Artiodactyla; family Giraffidae; genus Okapia; species Okapia johnstoni. The sequence goes on along the minus strand of CM044322.1, from coordinate 11,834,014 downwards.
GTCATGTCCGACTTTTTGCAACACTATGGACTGCAGCACGCCAGGCTTCCCTGTCCATCACCAACTCCCAGAGCTTGCTCAAATTCACGCCCATCAAGTCGGGGATGTCATCCAACCATCTCATTCTCTGTTGTCCCCATCTTCTCCTGCCTTCAATCTTTCCCAGCATCAGAGTCTTTCCCGAGGAGTTCGCACTTTGTGTCAGGTGGCCACAGTATTGGAGTTTCAGCTTCAGTATCAGTCCTTTCAATAAATATTTGGGATTGATTTCCTTTAGGACTGACTGATTTGATCTCCTTGCAGTCCAAGGGACTCTCAAGAGTCTGCTCCAATAACACAGTTCAAAAGCATCAATATTTCAGTGCTCAGCTTTCTTTATGGTCCAACTCTCACATCCATACCTGACCACTGGAAAAATGATAGTGTTGACTACACGGACCTTTGTCATCAAAGTAATGTGTCTGCTTTTTAATATGCTGTCTAGTTTTGTCACAGCTTTTCTTCCAAGGAGCAAGCGTCCTTTAATTTTTTGGCTGCAGTCAACATCTGCAGTGATTTTGGAGCCCAAGAAAATAAGGTCTGTCACTGTTTGCATTGTTTCCTCATCTATTTGCCATGAAGTTATGGGACTGGATGCCACGATCCTAGTTTTCTGAATGTTGAGATTTAAGTCAACTTTTTCACTCTCCTCTTTCACTTTCATCAAGAGGCTTTTTAGTTCCTCTTCACTTTATAAGATCCTTTTAATTTCTCTCTGCTGAGATTACCCCTGACCCACCAGCCAAAGCATCAAGCAGAGTTTCTGCTGCTGTCTCCCTAACAGACCAAACAGTGGCTTCACAGTATAGAGGCCTGTCCTGATTTTTTACTAAATCACTTGCTCACATCCGTTTTCACATATTCTCTCCCCATTAAAAAATGTATCTTTAAAGAGGCCACTCTGTGTAAATATTTTTAAAAATCCTTCAAACAAAAAGAACTGTGTCAAAGATGGTTGTACATATTTTGCCATTCTGCCTATAGTGGCTTTTAAGCCAGAAAATGAGAGACTTAAGAGAACAAGCAAGGAAGCTGTAACAACTACTTAAAGCAGTGCATTTCAAACCTGGTAATGTCTTAGAATATTCCAGAGAGTTTAACAAATATTCATACCTAGTCTGCTCCCCAGAGCAATTACGTCAGAATCTCTGGGAATAGGGACCAGTCTTTAGGGCTTCCCTGGTGGCTCAGATTTTAAAGAATCTGCAATGCAGGAGACACAGGTTCAATCCCTGGGTCAGGAAGATTCACTGGAGAAGGAAACAGCAACCCACTCCAGTATTCTTGCCTGGGGAATCCCTTGAACAGAGAATACCGGCTGGCTAGAGTCCAAGGGGTCACAAAGAGTCAGACACGACTGAGTGACTAACACTTTCACTTTGTGTGTTTATTGAGTCCCAGATGAATCTGAAATGCAGTCAGGAAAAAAAGCCAGTGGCAAACTCCAGTACTGGAAGATCTCCTGCCTTTGTAGACACCTGTAGTATGCGGAGGAAGGGATATGCTGCAGCTAATGACCATAGAAACCCCAAGAGGCAGGCAGACTAGAAAAACAAAAACAAACAAACAGAACAAAATGCACTCCAAATATCTCCATATAATAACTAAATCCATTAGGCACTGGGTTAGAAGGCAGGGTCCTGGGTTCTGTTAAACAACCAACACCTAGCCAGTGCCTGCCTGTGCCAATCTCTAGCCTGTATTTACCATCTTGATTAAGTTATTTACTTAGGTCTTAGAGAAATCATTTATAATATCTAGACATGGGATTCTTCTAGTAGTCCATGGCAGGATTTTTAACTTATGAGTATTTTGCCCACTTCCTCAGAAGGTTTATTCCACTTTTTCTATAATTATGTTTTTCCTACTCTGGAGGGTTCAAATATGATTTCCTTTATAAAAAGACTATGCTAGGAAATAATACATTTTTAAAAATGCTTTCTGTTAACAAAATAGAAATCTGGAAGTATTTTATTGGTGCTCTTTTTGGAAAAAGAAAACAGTTTTGGTTGTTTATAAAATTCGAAAGTCTGGAAAAATTAAAACCAGTCATTTGGAAAATAATGTCTGTATTTGATGACTTAGCTTAAGGAACATTAATTCAAATTACTACAACACTAGTGTTTGTAAAATATTGTGTTTTGAAATGTGAAGTCAGATGCCTTTATTTTTCCCCCCATGGCTTATACTGTGCTGTCCTGTGCTTAGTCACTCAGTCTTGTCCGACTCTTTGCGACCCCATGGACTGCAGCCCGCCAGGCTCCTCTGTCTTTGGGGATTCTACAGGAAAGAATACTGGAGTGGGTTGCTGTGCCCTCCTCCAGGGGATCTTCCCAACCCAGGGATCGAACCCAGGTCTCCCTCATTGCAGGCGGATTCTTTGCAAACTGAACCACTAGGGAAGCAGCTTAAAGGACAGGCTTATTTAGGATTTCCTCTGGAATATTTAAATTTTAATGAATTTTGTTTTAAATCAAAGTTAGCACTAGAGCTTACTGAAAGAATAACAATCTTACCTGGCACTGTGAATTGTAAATTTAATTTGTTGGCAAAACATTTTTGACTCTTAGGACCAAGCGAAATGAAAAAGAAAATTAACCATTTTCTTTGGAAAACTGGATTTTCAACTGGAAATCTTATACTGGAGAGTTGTTAACCTTTATCTTGTATAATTAACAGTCATTAGGAAATATTATAGTCATTTCAGTAACTGGGACACAATACTCCAGTCATGTCAATATAACCTCTGTGTGAGGAAATCAACAAAATGTTTAAAAATAAACAGGTCCCTAGTTAGATATGGAAGTGACTAAATCTGTTTTGGTTTTTTTTTTAACTCTTTGCCCATGTTGTTTTCTCTGTTGTTGTTCAGTCGCTCGGTAATGTCTGACTCTTTGTGACCCCATGGACTGCAGCACACCAGCCTTCTCTGTCCTTCACCATCTCCTGGATGAAACTTGTCCATCCAGTCAGTGATGCCATTGGAAGCTGTTTTCTCTAGGTGGGCCTATTTTAGACTGAAAGGTACAGGCTCCAAAGACCTTAGAACAACAAAAGTATATTCTCTTACAATTCTGAAGGCTACATGTCCAATTCAAGATGTCAACAAGACCACACTTCATCTGAAGGCTGTAGGAAGAATCCTTTCTTGAATCTCACCTTCTTGTGACCCTATCCATTCCTTGGCTTGTGGCAATGTAACCCAGTCTTTGCCTACCTCCATCTTCATGTGGCCATTTTCTTTGTGTGTGTATTTCCTTTTCTGTCTCTTTCACATTCACATTCATAGATTTAGGGATCATTCAAGAATCTGCCTGTAGTGCACGAGACCTGGGTTCAATCCCTGGGTTGGGAAGATCCCCTGGAGAAGAAAGTAGAAACCTACTCCAGTATTCTGGCCTGGAGAATTTCATGGACAGAGGAGCCTGGTGGGCTACAATCTATGGGGTTGCAAAAGGTCAGACATAACTGACTGACTAACACTTCACTTCTTCACACAAAGAACACATACTGAAACTAATTCAGTATGTTCTCTTTTCAATCTTTAGTTATATCTACAGAGAACCTATTTCTAAATAAAGTCACCTTCTGAGATTCCATGTAGACCTGAATTTGGTGGGGGTCACTATCAATCTACTATACTGAGGCATGCTCTCTTTCAGTAATTACATTTAGCCAACTTGACCTACCTACCTCAGTTTTTCCCTTTCCTCCTCCTGAAGCATCTTTCTCCCTGAATTTTGCATGACTAGTAGTAGTTCAGTCACTCAGTCGTGTCCGACTCTGAGACCCCATGAATCGCAGCACGCCAGGCCTCCCTGTCCATCACCAACTCCCAGAGTCTACCCAAACCCATGTCCATCGAGTCGGTGATGCCATCCAACCATCTCATCCTCTGTTGTCCCCTTCTCCTCCTGCCCCCAATCCTTCCCAGCATTAGGGTCTTTTCCAATGAGTCAACCCTTCGCATGAGGTGGCCAAAGTATTGGAGTTTCAGCACTGCTAAGTCGCTTCAGCACTAGTGCCTTATTATTCAGTTTAAATATCACCCTTTGTCCTTAACTGTGTAAATTATCTGAATTAGATAGTCCTTAATTATCTAAATAATACAAGTCAATTAGAACTCCTCACAAGTCACTTGTTATTCAATCATTTTGTCTTATTGTCTTTATTACAATTTTGACTTTCTGAAGTTATCTTTTTTGTTTTTGTAGTAATTGTTTCACTTGCTTGCTTTTCATTTTATACCATTCCATTCTGACAGAATATATAATCCACAAGAACAAAAGTTATAACATGTTTAACTATCGTATCTCTTGTACATATCTCAGTAATAGGACCATGGTAACATTCAATAAATATTTGTTGAAGGAATGAGTGACCAAGTAGGAGGAAAAGTATGAATTGGGGGTTAGCTGACCTAGGCACTAATCCTTTGCCACTAATTAGCTATGTGACCTTGGGTGCCACAGCTAACCTCTCTGTTTATCAATATCACCATTTATTAGTGAGGGAGTTGATTGCTGAGTAGTTTTCTGGTTGGAAGACTCTTACTACAACTTCGAATAGGTTCTGGACCACATTTTTGTCAAAGAGACAAAATTTCCAAATAAAAACATCCATTATACTCTTGAAAAGACTTTGTACTGTAGCCACATTAGTGGATTATTTGGAAAGTTCTAAGTTTCAGTACAATTTGGGGAAAACTATCTTTTTTTCCTTAAAACTGGTTCTTTCTGATGACCATCATCAATTCTATTTTCTACTTTGTCAGTTGGTTTTTGAGCATATCTGAGACAGTTTTAGTCTTACTTAATAACCTGGATCAGAGACTCCATTGTGATGAAAGTAGGGTGCTGATGTGCCCAACCACACTCTGAAAGAAAGATCTCTGATGAGAGTACAGTGATGACAATATTACTTACACTGCCATGAGTTCACAAGTAGATACATTTGAGTAATTCTCCTACATTATGTACTTTTACAGCAACTCAGGTTTAATAAAATAGCTTATTTTCTGAACATACCCTCTAAAATTTTTATTTGTTTTTCTTGACAATTCTATACAAGGATGCCTGACAAAGTACAGATTCTGAGTATGCTTTTTGGAGAAGAATAGAAAAGAATATATATTCTGCTCTCAGTTAATCTCCTCCTGGAGTAAGACTCCAGTAATAACTGCTCCAAAGACAGAGGAGTATCAGCTTCCAATGGCTATTTCACTGTCTGCCACTGTGCTCATTATTTGACTAAAAGAACTAATTTTGTTGCAGCCTCTGAGAGGTAACATAGAGCAGCAAACACATAATAGTGGATCCTAAATCCGAATACATTTCATATCTAGAGCTGCTGCTACCCTCTTGGCTACCTCTGAGATTATGAATTTGGAAAGTTTTTCTTTGTGTTACATATTGAATTTTTATCTCAACAATAACAATTTAGAAATACGATGCTTCAGATACTTGTTAGAAGAACATATACATATGAAAGTTACATGTAAAGAACGTGACTTGCACTGAACCTAGTTATTTCCAAAAGGTATACTCTATAGCAACTAGCAAGTAAGCTTTAAAGTACTTCATTCTGAAAGGAAATGTTTATTTCCTATGTCATTTATTTGATGATAAAAATAATCTTCATGAAATGACAACTATGAGAGAGAGAAGAAACATAAAATTCCATACATTGAGTAAGTTAGTTGAAATAAAACATGGTAGTAGCATAGAAGTGGGAAAAAAATTAAAGTCATCACAAGCTGATGTATCTATTTGCCTTGGTACCCTTCACCTACCCCTTTCTTTTTTCTCCTTTTCCCCTATTTCCTTCTCCCCTATTTCCTTCTCCCCACTTCTTTCCTCTCCTCTACCTCTTTTCTCAGTAACCATTAATTTACTTTCTATCATTATAGTTTTGCCTGTTTTAGAAATTTTATATAAATAGAATCATATGTTATGGGGTGTTTTGTGATTGGATTCCTCGACTGAGCACCGTGATTTTGATAGTAGTTCATGTGGTTGTGTATGACAGTAGTTAACTCCTTTTATTATGGGAAAATATGAAAAATAAGACTACATAAAATGTAAAAACACCATTCTTTCTGATGACAACAAATAGGCATCCAAAAGAGTTAATTCCATAAGTCTTATTTGCAAATAAATCATTGAGAGAGAAATGAGCTCATTTTTATGGCAAGGAAATAACCAGAAAATTAATTGGGCCCAAACAAATTCATCTTAACTTCTATTACTCCTCCAGCTTAGTTTTCTGGCACTGAATTAATTTGAAAAAGTCTCTAGTGCTTCCAGTATGTGCATGTTTTATTTCTAAAGTATTTAAATAGTTTCTAAGAAATTCTTTTCTTGAGCAGAATGAAAATGCTCTTCCTGGGAATTATAACATACACTCATTTACCTTTTCCATTGTTTATCCTGCTCTTGTTAATAAGCAAAGACATTTATGCTTACCTACACTGTATTTTCCCATATAGTATAGCCTTTTTTGTTGCTAATGACTTAACCTACAGTGAAGATATATGCCCAAACTTATAGAGAATAAAATTGTTAGTCAAGCTGCATAAACACTATTAAAACAAAAACACAAAATAAAAAGTTCTTACAATAAGAAAAAATACACAAGCTTTAAGTGTTTAGTGCCCCTTGCCCAAGGTAAAGAGCAACGGCTGCACTTTGCTGGAGCAGCCGTGAAGAAATACCCCATGTCCAAGGTAAGAGAAACCCAAGTAAGACAGTAGGTGTTGTGGGAGGGCATCAGAGGGCAGACACACTGAAGCTAAAATTACAAAAAACTAGCTAATCTGATCACACGGACTACAGCCTTGTCTATCTCAATGAAACTAAGCCATGCTGTGTGGGGCCACCCAAGACGGATGGGTCATGGTGGAGAGATCTGACAGAATGTGGTCCACTGGAGAAGGGCATGGCAAACCACTTCAGTATTCTTGCCTTGAGAACCCCATGAACAGTATGAAAAGGCAAAAAGATAGGACATTGAAAGATGAACTCCCCAGGTCAGTAAGTGCCCAATATGCTACTGGAGATCAGTGGAGAAATAACTCCAGAAAGAATGATGGGATGGAGCCAAGCAAAAACGATACCCACCTGTGGATGTGACTGGTAATAGAAGCAAAGTCCAATGCTGTAAAGAGCAATATTGCATAGGAACCTGGAATGTTAGGTCCATGAATCAAGGCAAATTGGAAGTGGTCAAACAGGAGATGGCAAGAGTGAACGTTGACATTCTAGGAATCAGCGAACTAAGATGGACTGGAATGGCTGAATTTAACTCAGATGACCATTATATCTACTACTGTGGGCAAGAAACCCTTAGAAGAAATGGAGTAGCCATCATCGTCAACAAAAGAGTCCGAAATGCAGTACTTGGATTCAATCTCAAAAACGATAGAATGATCTCTGTTCGTTTCCAAGGCAAACCATTCAATATCACAGTAATCCAAGTCTATGCCCCGACCAGTAATGCCGAAGAAACTGAAGTTGAATGGTTCTATGAAGACCTACAAGACCTTCTAGAACTAACACCCAAAAAAGATGTCCTTTTCATTCTAGGGGACTGGAATGCAAAAGTAGGAAGTCAGGAAACACCTGGCGTAACAGGCAAATTTGGCCTTGGAGTATAGAATGAAGCAGGGCAAAGGCTAATAGAGTTTTGCCAAGAGAACACACTGGTCATAGCAAACACCCTCTTCCAACAACACAAGAGAAGACTCTACACGTGAACATCACCAGATGGTCAACACTGAAATCAGATTGATTATATTCTTTGCACCAAAGATGGAGAAGCTCTATACAGTCAGCAAAACCAAGACCAGGAGCTGACTGTGGCTCAGATCATGAACTGCTTATTGCCAAATTCAGACGTAAATTGAAGAAAGTAGGGAAAACCACTAGTCCATTCAGGTATGACATAGATCAAATCCCTTCTGAGTATACAGTAGAAGTGACAAATAGATTTAAGGGACTAGATCTGATAGACAGAGTGCTTAATGAACTATGGACAGAGGTTCGTGACATTATATAAGAGACAGGGATCAAGACCATCCCCATAGAAAAGAAATGCAAAAAAGCAAAATGGCTGTCTGAGGAGGCCTTACAGATAGCTGGGAAGAGAAGAGAAGTGAAAAGCAAAGGAGAAAAGAAAAGATATTCCCATCTGAATGCAGAGTTCCAAAAAATAGCAAGGAGAGATAAGAAAGCCTTCCTCAGTGATCAATGGAAAGAAATAGAGGAAAACAACAGATTGGGAAAGACTAGAGATCTCTTCAAGAAAATTAGAGATACCAAAGGAACATTTCATGCAAAGATAGGCTTGAGAAAGGAAAGAAATGGTATGGACCTAACAGAAGCAGAAGATATTAAGAAGAGGTGCCAAGAATACACAGAACAACTGTACAAAAAAGATCTTCATGACCCAGATAATCACGATGCTGTGATCACTCACCTAGAACCAGACATCCTGGAATGTGAAGTCAAGTGGGCCTTAGAAAGCATCACTACGAACAAAGCAAGTGGAGATGATGGAATTCCAGTTGAACTACTTCAAATCCTGAAAGATGATGCTGTGAAAGTGCTGCACTCGATATGCCAGCAAATTTGGAAAACTCATCAGTGGCCACAGGACTGGAAAAGGTCAGTTTTCGTTCCAATCCCAAAGAAAGGCAATGCCGAAGAATGCTCAAACTACCGCCCAATTGCACTCATCTCACATGCTAGTAAAGTAATGCTCAAAATTCTCCAAGCCATGCTTCAGCAATACATGAACCGTGAACTTCCAGATGTTCAAGCTGGTTTTAGAAAAGGCAGAGGAGCCAAAGATCAAATTGCCAATATCCGCTGAATCATTGAAAAAGCAAGAGAGTTCCAGAAAAACATCTATTTCTGCTTTATTGACTATGCCAAAGCCTTTGACTATGTGGATCACAATAAACTGTGGAAAATTCTGAAAGATATGGGAATACTAGACCACCTGACCTGCCTCTTGAGAAACCTGTATGCAGGTCAGGAAGCAACAGTTAGAACTGGACATGGAACAACAGACTGGTTTCAAATAGGAAAAGGAGTACGTCAAGGCTGTATATTGTCCCCCTGCTTATTTAACTTATATGCAGAGTACATCATGAGAAACGCTGGGCTGGAAGAAACACAAGCTGGAATCAAGATTGCCAGGAGAAATATCAATAACCTCAGATATGCAGATGACACCACCCTTATGGCAGAAAGTGAAGAAGAACTAGTGAAGAAGAACAAAAGAACCTCTCGATGAAAGGGAAAGAGGAGAGTGAACAAGCTGGCTTAAAGCTCAACATTCAGAAAACTAAGATCATGGCATCTGGTCCCATCACTTCATGGAAAATAGATGGGGAAACAGTGTAAACAGTATCAGACTTTATTTTTTGGGGCTCCAAAATCACTGCTGATGGTGATTGCAGCCATGAAATTAAAAGACACTTACTCCTTGGAAGGAAGGTTATGGCCAACCTAGATAGCATATTGAAAAGCAGAGACATTACTTTGCCAACAAAAGTCCGTCTAGTCAAGGCTATGGTTTTTCCAGTGGTCATGTATGGATGTGAGAGTTGGACGATGAAGAAAGCTGAGTGCCGCAGAATTGATGCTTTTGAACTGTGGTGTTGGAGAAGACTCTTGAGAGTCCCTTGGACTGCAAGGAGATCCAATCAATCCATTCTAAAGGAGATCAATCCTGGGTGTTCATTGGAAGGACTGATGTTGAAGGTGAAACTCCAACACTTTGGCCACCTCATGCGAAGAGTTGACTCATTGGAAAAGACCCTAATGCTGGGAAGGATTGGGGGCAGGAGGAGAAGGGGACGACAGAGGATGAGATGGTTGGATGGCATCACTGACTCGATGGACTTGGGTTTGGGTAAACTCTTGGAGTTGGTGATGGACAGGGAGGCCTGGCGTGATGCAATTCATGGGGTCGCAAAGAGTCAGACACGACTGAACAACTGAACTGAAATGAGTCTGTTTTCTTAAGCTTAGATGCCAAAGTTGTTGTACTTCAAATCTTGTTCCATATTGTAGAGCATAAGGAGAAATATTTAGTTTTGTTTTATATTTCTACTATAAAATCTAGTTCCTGGCATTTAGAAAAAAATATATGCTACTAAATAAATTTAAAATAATATATTCAAATATACCAAAAGAAGAAAGGAAATGGAGAATGGAGAAAAAAACAGAGGGACAAACATAAAACAAATAATAAAATGGTGGACATAATTCCAAACTTTTTAGTGTATTACACGAAATATTAATGGACCAAGGGTCTTCCCAGGTGGCTCCGTGGTAAAGAATCCACCTGCCAATACAGGAGATGCAGGTTCAATCCCCGGGTTGGAAAGATTCCCTGAGGAGGAAATGACAACCACTCCAGTATTCTTGCCTGGAAAATACCATGTACAGTCCAGGGGTTCACAGAGAGTTGGACATGACTAAGCACATTAATAGACTAAACACTCAAAGGCAGATATAATCAGAATATTTAAAACTGAAAAATCTCACAGAGTGAAATAAATTATTAGAAAACAATATGGTGGTGGTTTTGTCACTAAGTCATGTCAGCTCTTGAGACCCTGTGGACTGTGATCTGCCAGTCTGCTCTGTCCATGGAATTTTCCAGTCAAGAATTCTAGAGTGGATTGCTATTTCCTTCTCCAGGAGATGTTCCTGACCCAGGGAATGAACTCGGATCTCCTGCATTGCAGGCAGTCTCCTGAATTGCAGGTGGATTCTTTACTGACTAAGCCACCAGGGAAGCCCAGAAAGCAATATGCTACACAAATGTTAACTTAAGAAGGCTAGAGTGGCTGTATTAATATCTTAAAAACTTGGTCTTAAGGCAAAAATTATTACTAGAGATAAATAGGGACATTTCAGAATGATAAAATGTCAATTCATCAGTCAGACATAAAAGTCATAAACATGTATAGACCAAATAAAGCAACTTCAAAATACATGAAAAAATGAAAAATTGACAAAATTAAATGGAGAAGTAGACCACTCTACAATTATAGTAATAGAGTTTAATGTCATTGGCCTGCAATGAATGAGACAGCTAGACAAAAATTTGTAAAGGCAGAGATGATTTTTACAATAATATTAACCACTTTAATCTAATTGATATTTATATAGCTCTATAACAATAGAATACCATTTTTTTTCAAGTACATGTGACAAATTTACTAAAACAGACTATATGCTGGGATTCAAATCAAACAGAGTGAATTCTCTATCCAAAGCAGAATTGAAGTAAAAACCAATTTATATAAATGTATATGCATTGTATATATAAATGTATATATCTATATATATCACCAAAGTCCTAAAATATTTTGGAATAAATTAACAATGAAAAGGGAAGGAAGTGAAAGGAGCACGACACAAAAGAGTACAGAGTACATGATTCTATTAATATGAAATTCTAGAGAATTCAAACTAATTAATAGTGACATAAAGCAGATCAGAGATTGCCTGGAAAGGGCATAAAGCAAGAAGGGATGGCTACAGAGGGCCATGAGGAATCTAATATGTGTGATGGATACATTTATATTTTGACTGTCAGCGACTTCATGGTGCATGCATCTTTCAAAACTTATCTAATTTAATTGTACAATTTAAATGGATGCAGTTTATTGTATGGAAATTATACCCCGATAACATTTAAAGTGATAAGATAGCTGGCTGAACATGTAAGGAAACCTCATTATAAAAAAAAGTAAAGTTTAAAAACAAGAAAGAGAGGCCTTCTTATATTAGAAATGGAGAGATCTGTACAGTAGACAAATAAAGCTAAAACAGAAACAGCCGGGAACCCGTGATGGCAGCCAAGAGACAGAGACAACGGTTCAAAACAAAGGGAGCCTGTATTAGATGAATGCCAGTCATATAACATTAGGACCAGTGGGCTCAACATCCGTGTAGATGGAGTCACTCTTTCTAGACTGAGGATCTGTTGACATGTGAATTTGTAACACGTGTGAAAAGGAGCCAGCAGTAGTTACCTGTGCACAACCATACCCAGCTACTCAAGTTTGCAGCAAAATATGAGGCTCCATTGTACTGCAAGGAGCAGGGGCAGTATCATTCGTCCCTAAGTGGGGCTCAAGGCTATGCTACAGATATAGGACTCTCTATATACAACTCTGTGTACAGGACACAGATTTGCATCACCAGCAAGAAACAGTAACTGTAACCATGGACACCCAGAACACATCTGGTTTGGATAAATGTCCCAACCAGACCACAAGACCTATTTATAGGACAATTACATATGTGGAGATGATTTCCAAAATAATAATTTTTTAAAAATATAGAGTGAAAGTACAGAAGATCATCCTTGGGGTATAGGGATGATAATTAAGTGGATCCCTGAACGAGAAGAAATGATTTCCACCCAAAAAAAGGAGGAAATGAAAATAATTTGTTAACAAGCTAAAGAGAGAATTTGTTAAAAAAGAAAAGACTGGCCAGATTTTCATGTTTTCCTGGGTCAGAATTGAGTTATTTTCTGTACCTAATATCCATTTCTAAAGTATGTTATTAATATATTTTGTTACCACCTACATGATTCCCTTATTTACACATATATATGTATACGTGTGTGTGTGTGTGTGTGTGTGTGTGTGTGTGTGTGTGTGTGTAAGTAAATGCCCATATTTGTATCTGGCTTTACATCTGAACACTAGACTTTATATCTGACTGCCAACCTGGGTTTCCCAGGTGGCGCTCGTGGTAAAGAACCCTCCTGCCAATGCAGGAGACATAAGAGACGTGGTTTTGATCCCTGGGTAGGGAAGATTCCCTACAAAAGAAAATGGCCACCCACTCCAGTATTCTTGCCTGGAGAATCCCATGGACAGAGGAGCCTGGTGGCTACAGTTCATAGGGTTGCAAAGAGCCAGACAGACTGAAGCGACTTAGCATATACACATGCCAACCTGTGAAGTACATGTGGTTATCCTAGAGATATTTGAAAACTAATATTTTCAAAACTAAAGACTGGAGTCCTCCTACCACCATAACCCCCACCATTCTTGCCCTTCTGTACCTTAGCATGTCACTACCACTTACAATTTTGGGGGTGCAAAATGTACATGTCCTCTTTGATTCATCTCTTTATTTTACCACCATTACATTAATTCACCCATAAGTGACTTGACAAGATAAGATCAGGTACATTTAGGGTGGTATGGCTGTAGATACTCATAAGTGATTTGAATCTACCTGCAAAATGCATCCACATTTATCCATCTCCACTGCAATGACCTGTTGTAAGCTGCTGTCTCTTGCCTTGACTCAGTCTTCTCTTAGTCTTCTCACTAACCTTCCCCTTTCTGCCCTTGAATCTCCTATAATCCTCAACACAGCAGCCAGAGAAGTCCTTTAACATTAATCAGATATTCTCTGTCTCAGGCTTACAATCTTCCAGTGTCTTATTTACTGAAGATTTTCTAAGGAGCAGTAATTCACTTTGGGTGTAGGAAGGTACTAACTAGCTCTGAGAAGATTGTACAAAGATAAAATTATCCTAAGTGAATCTATTACCTTGAACTCAAGACTTCATGAAGTATTCTAAATTGCCATTTTTATATTTTTATATGGGGTTATGTGAGGTAAGCAGTAGAATAGCTTTTTCTGCTGTCTGGTTTGGGATTTTGGATAGGACAGGGTGGTGGGGGTGGGTGTTATATTACTACCATTGAAAGCAGCTCCAAATTCTGAAACAATACGTTTGAAAAGCCCACTTTTTCTTTGGAAGCTCCCAAGTTAGAGAGTGTGGGTGGCAGTTGATTTTCCATTTTCACTTGGTGCCAAGTTCCTCTGGGTTTTGTTTGATCAAAATAGCGGGTAACTTCAGTTGAGTGATAAGATTAGCTGAGGATGAAGGAGAAAAGGGAAGGATAGAAGTACCATCAACTTGATGTGTTTTTGGTTTTCTGGCCAATGTAGCTGTCAAAATATTTATTTGACTAAATGTTTTATTTTTGATGTTCCTAGGATTTGTACTGGCTCTCTTAGATTGCTTAAACCTCTGGGATCTTGTGAGAGCTTTTACCTGTGATTTATTTATTTATTTATTTTTGAGTTTGAGTGATAGGGCAGTATGTCATAAAGTAGAAGACAATTCAGTAAAATTGTTTCTTTGTTCATGTTGTGGCATTAAGAAAAGTGCTATGTAGGGGCAATTCAGGAGATACACTCCTTACTGACTGTGCCTGATGCAAAGAAGCAAGATAGTTCCAAGGCTGTTTTAATTAAAGTGCCTTTGTTTTTTTGAAGTTTAGTGGAAGGCTATTTACTACCAGGTTCTTTCCATTGCAGTATATAATTCTTGTGTGGCCTATTTTCCATAACAGTATTAGAAAGATTCCCTAGGAGACCTCACTACAGATTGCAGAGATGGCCTCTATTGAGAAGATGAATTGTTGACTTACAGCTTAGAATTTGCTGCAATATTTACCAAAGGCTATCACAGTCTATTTTAAGCCCATGAAGCCAGGTATGAGGTTAGATAACTGAAGCCCAGAAGAAAAATTTTATTGCCTTTTTGAAACTGCAAGTACCTTGAAGCATGCCTGCTAAAAATACTGCTGAGTAAGGACTTCTGGGAGAAAACAGGGTCTGACACCAGCCTGGCACCCAATAAAAAAGAAGGAATCTCACTAAAGGGAAATAATATTCCTGAGGAAGCACTTTGGGTTAACCACAATAGTTACTTTTTTTTCCCATGGAATAAAATATAATAAAAAGTTTTAAAACAGTTGTAATATTTATTTAATGGAGAGACACCCAAGAGAGTATTGGGAGACATAGATGCTGTGGTTGGTGGTTTAGTCACTAAGTCATGTCTGACTCTTGTGACTCCATGGACTGTAGCCTGCCAGGCTTCTCTGTCCATGGGTTTCTTCAGGCAAGAATACTGGAGTGAGTTGCATTTAAGATGTTGTACAGTGCAGTTTTTACACAGCGCATAGAAGGTAATCCAGAAGTGACAGGTAGTTTGCATTAACCCAAAAACAGAGCCTGAGAGAAGACCAAAATAGCGGAAGGCACTGCAATAGCATCTGCTGTACAAAACACAGAACTCAGAGTATGTGAGCCTGTGAGTCTTCATCCACATCAGCATACACTGACTGAATAAAAGTAAAATATGTTAGGGAATTCATTAAATATTTTATCTGACTACTGTCTCAATGGTGAGTAATGATAAAGGAAATGGTGCAACTATCTTATGGTCAACCTTTCTATAGAATAATTCTTCAAATCCGAACTTCTGTGTTGAAAAGCTTCAGTTTCAGAGATACCAAAAGGACACAAATCATGTCTACCCTTCTTGCAGGGCATAAAAATTGCTAAGATTCACTGGGTTATACCATTTATTTAGATGTTGTATTAAGTCTCATATACGAATAGAATAATACACTTTAAAGAGCAATGCCACCCACACTTAACCATTGAGAATTCGTTTTTCTTTAGGTGGATTTTGTATTTCCAAGCAATTTCTCAGTTTTTTTGGGGTTTGGTTGCTTTTTTTTTTTAATTTTTGCTGTTTTTTGTTTTGTTTTAGTAATGCAGGAGAGAGAGAATGGACAAAAAGAGGATGGAAAACAGTAATGCTCATCCCCGTTTGCTTACAGGATTAAATCTAATAGCCCTCTCTCTCTGTTTTTTATACCTGTAGGCCCTGATTGGCATCAGGGAAGCCTGATTGGGATTCCTCGGTGGCTCAGTGGGTAAAGAATTTGCCTGCAATGCAGGAGACACAGGATATGTGGGTTTGATCCCTGGGTCGGGAAGATCCCCTGGAAAAGGAAACAGCAACAGGCTCCAGTATTCTTGCCTGGAAAAACTCCATGGACAGAGGAGCCTGGCAAGCTATAGTCCAAAGAGTAGCAAACAGTTGGACATGACTAAGCATGCACGCACCACATGGCCCTGATTGAGTTCATAATATGATCATTTAACCCAATAAACTATTAACCTACTCCCTGGGACACAAAATTTACTTCCTAATCTCACATAAGAAGAAACATAGGGCAAGGAATTTACCTACAATCAAGTCTTATGTTCTGTCTTCATTGGTTAACACTGTTAAAATTGGAATCTACATTCACATATCCTTATCAGGTACTTGCTGACACAGCTTGGTAATGTCATGTAATCATATTGATATAAAGATTGTTTCTTTCTAAAACTTGCCTATAACTCAGCCCAAGATATGTGTTATAGGTTTGAGTCAATGAAAGGTATCAGGATGCACCTAGGTAAGAATAGGCATCAACTTGAGAGCCAACCATTAAGATATATATATAGATATAGATATAGATATAGACATATATATGTCTATATATCTCTATCTCTATCTATCTATCTATCTATATATACATTCCCCCCCCCCCCAAAGGACAGTTTGGAGAGGATTCCTTTGCTGGCAAAGGGTGTTAGAGAAATTTTGAAGTTCAAAATTCTCAATCTCAACTTCTGGTCATGATGAGCTAGCAGAGATTGTATTTATCCACCAACTTAAAAAACTGGACAAAATTATGAAATTGTGGTTTTCTAGATATTATATATGAGGAAGCAACTGGGATTGTTGAGATGAGAAACAAGTAAAATGAGGCCTCTGACTGTCCAGTGTATTGCCTAGAGAATGTTTCCAGGCCAGAGGTGGGGAAAAAGACCCTGAGAAGAGCCTGGTGTCCTCTCAGATTAAAAGAGGAGGCCAGGAGTATAGAACAGGTCAGCTAGAGTGCACAGGAGCAGAGTACCCGAGAGGAGAGAGCTACATGGAGAAAGAAATCGGAATTCAAGTCTCCTTGAATTAAACTAAAATCAGTCTAGTAAGGATTAACATATATGGATAAGGAAACTACCCAAGGCGAAGGAAGGCAGGCTAATAGTAAATTCTTCCAACTTTTGTGTATCTTAAACAGTATTTATTTCACCTTTGTTTTTGAAAGACATTTTTGCTGGATAAGGAATTATAGATTGACAGTTTTTTTTTCTTGTGTCTTCTTCAAGTTTATTTTGTTTCTAATGAGAGGTCTACTGTCATATTTTTATCATTGTTCCCCTGCACATGATACATCGCTTCTAGCTGCTTAAAATATTTTTTTATATTACAGTGAGTTCTTTAAATTTTTAAAATTGAAATATAGTTTATTTACAATAGTATATTCATTTTAGGTGAACAACATAGTGATTCGGCTTTTTTATAGATTATATGCCATTTATAGTTATTAAAAAATAATGGCTGTATTTCCCTGTGCTGTACAATATATCCTTGTTCCTTATTTATTTTATACATAGCAATTTGCATCTCTTTATCCCTTACTCCTATATGCCCCTCCTCCCTTTCCTACTCTCTGCTGGTAACCACTAAATTAAATTATTTTCTACATCTATAAGTCTGTTTCTGCTCTGTTATATGCATTTGTTTATCTTTTAGATCCCACATGCAACTGGTAACAAGGAGTATTTTTCTTTCTCTGTCTGACTTATTTCAATAAAGATAATATTCTCTATGTCCACTTCCATGGTTGGAAATGGAAAATTTTATTTTTATGACTAATATTTCATTATATGGAGAAGGAAATGGCAATCCATTCCAGTATTCTTGCCTGGAGAATCCCATGAACAGAAGAGCCTGGTGTGCTGCAGTCCATGGGGTCAGAAGGAGTCGACAACAACTGAGTGACTAAAAAACAACAATTTCATTATATAATATGGATATATAGATATGTACCACATCTTCTTTATCTATTCATCTGTTGATGGAAACCTAGATTGCTTCTGTATCTTGGCTACTGTAAATAATGCTGCTATAAAAGATAAAGGCAAGCAGAAAAGGAAAGATATATGAGAATGCAGAGAATGCAGAGAATGCATGAGAATGCAGAGTTCCAAAGAATAGCAAGGAGAGATAAGAAAACCTTCCTCAGTGATCAATGCAAAGAAATAGAGGAAAACAATAGAGAGGGAAATACTAAAGATTTCTTCAAGAAAATTAGAGATACCAAGGGAAAATTTCATGCAAAGATGGTCACAATAAAGGACAGAAATGGTATGGACCTAACACAAGCAGAAGATATTAAGATGAAGTGGCAAGAATACACAGAATAACCACACAAAAAAGATCTTCATGACCCAGATAACTACAATGGAGTGCTCACTCACCTAGAGCCAGACATCCTGGAATGCAAAGTCAAGTGGGTCTTAGGAAGCATCACTACGAACAAAGCTAGTAGAGGTGATGGAATTCCATTTGAGCTATAACCAATCCTATAAGATGATGCTGTGAAAGTGCTGCACTCAATATGCCAGCAAATTTGGAAAACTCAGCAGTGGCCCACAGGACTGCAATAGGTCGGTTTTCATTCCAGTCCCAAAGAACGGCAATGTCAAAGAATGTTTAAACTACTACACAATTGCACTCATCTCACACGCTAGCAAATTAACGCTCAAAATTATACAAGCAGGGCTTCAACAGTACATGAACTGAGAAATTCCAGATGTTCAAGCTGAATTTAGAAAATGCAGAGGAACCAGAGATCAAATTGCCAACATCTGTTAGATCATAGAAAAAGCAAGAAAATTCCAGAAAAACATCTACTTCTGCTTTATTGACTATGCCAAAGCCTTTGACTGTGTCAATCACAAGAAACTGTGGAGACTTCTTCAAGGCATGGGAATACCAGACCACCTGACCTGCCTGCTGCAATATCTGTATACAGATCAAGAAGCAACTATTAGAACCAGACATAGAACAACATATTGGTTCCAAATTGGGAAAGGAGTACATCAAGGCTGTATATTGTCACCCTGTTTATTTAACTTATATGCAGTGTATATCATGCAAAATGCTGGGGTGGATGAAGCACAAACTGGAATCAAGATTGCTGGGAGAATATCAATAACCTCAGATATGCAGATGACACCACCCTTATGGTAGAAAACAAAGAGGAACTAAAGAGCCTCTTGATGAAACTGAAAGAGGAGAGTGAAAAAGTTGGTTTAAAACTCAACATTCAAAAAAAAAAAAAAAGATCATGGCATCTGGTCCCATCACTTCATGGCAAATAGATGGGGAAACAGTGGAAACAGTGAGAGACTTTATTTTGGGGGGCTCCAAAATCACTGGAGATGGTGACTGCAGCCGTGAAATTAAAAGACACTTGCTCCTTGGAAGAAAAGCTATGACAAACCTAGACAGCATATTAAAAAGCAGAGACATTGCTTTGCTGACAAAAGTCCATCTAGTCAAAGCTATGGTTTTTCCAGTAGTCATGTATGGATGTGAGAGTTGGACTATAAAGAAAGCTGAACACTAAAGAATTGATACTTTTGAACTGTAGTGTTGGAGAAGACTCTTGAGAGTCCCTTGGACTGCAAGGAGATCCAACCAGTCCATCCTAAAGGAAATCAGTCCTGAATATTCACTGGAAGGACTCATGCTGAATCTGAAACTGCAATACTTTGGTCACCTGATGGGAGGAACTAACTTCTTGGAAAAGACCCTGATGCTGGGAAAGATTGAAGGCCAGGAGGAGAAGGGCACAGTGAAAGATGAGATGGTTGGATGGCATTACCGACTCAATGGACATGAGTTTGAGTAAGCTCCAGGAGTTGGTGATGGACAGGGAAGCCTGGTGTGCTGCAGTCCATGGGGTCACAAAGAGTTGGACACGACTGGGTGACTGAACTGAACTGAACTGATGAACATCCATGTGCTTTTATCTTTTCAAATTAGTGTTTTATTTTCCTCAGCTAAATGTCCAGCTGTGGAATTGCTATGTCATATGGTAGTTCTAATTTTAAATTTTTGAGAAACTTTCATACTGTTTTCCATAATGGTTGCACCAATTTACATTCCCACCAGCAGTCCACCAGGGTTCCCTTTTTGCCACAACTTTCCCCACACTTGTTATTTGTTTTCTTTTTGAGAATAGTCATTCTGACAGGTGAGAGGTAACATCTCATTGTGCTACTGAATTGCATTTTCCTGATGGTTAGTGATGTTGAACATTTTTTCATGTGTCTGTTGCCCATCCATATGTCTTCTTGGAAAAATGTCTATTCAAGTCCTCTACCCATTTTTTATTTGAGTTTTGTTTATTTTCTGATATTGAGTTGTTCTGGTTCTTTATATATTTTGAATATTAAACCCTTATCAGATCTATCACTTGTAAATATCTTCCCCCAATCAGTAAGTTGCCTGTTTATTTTGCTGATGATTTCCTTCTGTATGCAAAAGCTTTTTAGTTTGATGTAACACCATTTGTTTACTTTTGCTTTCGTCATCCTTGCCTGAGGAGAGCAATGTGGAAAATGTATTGTTAAGATTGATGTCAAAGAGCATTACTGCTCTTGACAGTATTTTCTTTTCTATATTTTCTTATAGGAGTTTTATGATTTCAGGTTTTATATTTAAGTTTTTAATCCATTTTTATTTATTTTTGTATGTGGTGTAGAAAGTGGTCCAGTTTCATCCTTTTGCGTGTAGCTGTGTCCAGTTTTGCCAACACCATTTATTGAAAAGGCTTTTTCCTCACTGTATAGTTTTAGCCCCTTTGTTGTATCTAAGTGTGAGTTTACTTTAGTCCTCTCTATTTTGTTCCATTGATCTATGTTCCTGTTTTTGTCCCAGTATAATACAGTTTTGACCACTTTAGCTTTGTAGTATAACTTTGAATTCAGAGAACATGATACTTCCAGTATAGTTCTTTCTTAATATTTCTTTGGTTAATGGGTGTGTTTGTGGTGTCATACAAATTTTAGAATTATTTTTTCAGTTCTGTGAAAAATGCCCATTGGTAATTTGATAGGGATTGCCTTAAATCTATAGATTTCTTTGTGTAGAATGGATATTTTAACAATATTAATTTGTTTGATCCATGAGTATGGTATATCTTTCCATTTATTTGTGTCACTTTCAATTTCTTTCATCAACTTCTTATAGCTTTCAGAGTACAAGTCTTTTCATCGCCTTGGTTAAATTTATTCATAGCTATTTTATTCTTTTTAATGGAATTATAAATGGGATTGTTTTTTAGTTTCTCTTTCTGATAGTTCATTATTAGTGTCTAGAAACACTACAGACTTCTATGTATTGATATTGTATTCTGAAACATTATGGAATTCATTTATTAGTTCTAATAGTTTTTTGATGAAGTCTTCAAAGTTTTCTATAAATAATACTATGCTATCTGCAAATGGTGACAGTTTTACTTCTTCCCTTCCAATTTGGATTCCTTTTGTTTCTACTCTGATTGCTATGGCTAGCAATTCCAGTACTACATTAAATAAAAGTGGTGAAAGTGGGCATCCTTGTCTTGTAAGGTTAAACAGGAACACAGAAGGAGAGTGAAACAAAACGTTTAGTAAGTAAAGCATAATTATAGTTAATAATCATTCCTATCTCACTCCCAAGGAAAAATGATTCTGGACAATATGGATCATGAGATGATTTAGGCAGTGTCTTAAATGTTAGTTCCATAGACAAATCTAGAGCTCTTTGTGAGCATTGTTACAATAAGGTCAACTGGAGGTGAATGTCAAGAGGAAGCTTATTGCTTTCCAGAGTAATGAAAACAGAAATTCAAATCCCAGATGTTTCTGGAAAGCTAGATAATGATCATAGATTTTGTGCTTACAAAAGTATTGCTTAGCCTCTGGTTTTGCGCTTTGCTTGTTTAAAAAAAAGACACCCATGTGTTCAAGCGTACATCTTTAGCAACTGGCTCCAAATCAAAAGGAAATGTTTTCATTAATATATGTTCTCATTGAAAGTAAAGATTAGGCCTTCTTCTTCAGGCTTTGAGAATCCTCAAAGTGCCTAGAATTTCATCAGGAATATCATAGGTTTTTAATATATAGTGACAGTTAATAAGGAGGGCAGGCTGAGTAGAGAGATAGTTCTTGGATTTGCACTTGAGGGCTCCTAGACAGTCCAAGTGGCTGTGCTGACTCCTCATGTCTTCTCTATTATGTGCTTCCGCTCCTGGTGTTCAGGATTTTCTGAGGATCATTCATCTCCATGCTGCAAAGGAACTTCAGACATCTTTAATCCTTAGCATCAATTTAGTTCACAATTATGTCTATAGTTCAGTGATAGCCTAATAATTCTCACCTATCTCTCTGTCCTACGTCCTTTCTTTCAGAACTTAATTCACATGCCTCTAAAGTTCCTACTGCCTGTTGCTCATCCTGTAGACATGACCTTCTACTTCTCACCCACTTAGCATTTTCAGTTTGATCTAATACTTTCCATTATAAACTCTCTAACCCAAGTATGGTACCATCAGGTATGACTGAAATCAAATCCCTTATGACTATACAGTAGAAGTGAGAAATAAATTTAAAGGACTAGATCTGATAGAATACCTGATGAACTATGGAAGGAGGTTCATGACATTGTACAGGAGACAGGAACCAAGACGATCCTCAAGAAAAACAAATGGAAAAAAAGCAAAATGGCTGTCTGAGGAGGGCTTACAAATAGCTGTGAAAAGACTGGGAAGCGAAAAGAAAAGGAGAAAAGGAAAGATACACCCATTTGAATGTAGAGTTCCAAAGAATAGCAAGGAGAGATAAGAAAGCCTTTCTCAGCGATCAGTGCAAAGAAATAGAGGAAAATAAAAGAATGGGAAAGACCAGAGATCTCTTCAAGAAAATCAGAAATACCAAGGGAACATTTCATGCAAAGATGGGCTCAATAAAGGACAGAAATGGTAGGGACCTAGCAGAAGCAGAAGATATTAAGAAGAGGTGCCAAGAATACACAGAAGAACTGTACAAAAAAGATCTTCATGACCCAGATAATCACGATGGTGTGATCACTCACCTAGAGCCTGGAATGTGAAGTCAAGTGGGCCTTAGAAAGCATCACTACGAACAAAGCTAGTGGAGGTGATGGAATTCCAGTTGAGCTATTTCAAATTCTGAAAGGTGACGCTGTGAAAGTGCTGCACTCAATATGCCAGAAAATATGGAAAACTCAGCAGTGGCCACAGGACTGGAAAAGGTCAGTTTTCATTCCAATCCCAAAGAAAGGCAATGCCAAAGAATGCTCAAACTACCACACAATTGCACTCATCTCACACGCTAGTAAGTAATGCTTAAAATTCTCCAAGCCAGGCTTCAGCAATACGTGAACCGTGAACTTCCAGATGTTCAAGCTTTAGAAAAGGCAGAGGAACCAGAGATCAAGTTGCCAACATCCGATGGATCATCAAAAAAGCAACAGAGTACCAGAAAAACACCTATTTCTGCTTTATTGACTGTGCCAATGCCTCTGACTGTGTGGATCACAATAAACTGTGAAAAATTCTGGAAGAGATGGGCATACCAGACCACCTGACCTGCCTCTTGAGAAACCTGTATGCAGGTCAGGAAGCAACAGTTAGAACTGGACATGGAACAACAGACTGGTTCCAAATAGGAAAAGGAGTACGTCAAGGCTGTATATTGTCACCCTGCTTATTTAACTTATATGCAGAGTACATCATGAGAAACGCTGGGCTGGAGGAAGCACAAGCTGGAATCAAGATTGCCGGGAGAAATATCAATAACCTCAGATATGTAGATGACACCACCCTTATGGCAGAAAGTGAAGAAGAACTAAAGAGCCTCTTGATGAAAATGAAAGAGGAGAGTGAAAAAGTTGGCTTAAAGCTCAACATTCAGAAAACTAAGATCATGGCATCTGGTTCCATCACTTCATGGCAGATAGATGGGGAAACAGTGGAAACAGTGGCTGACTTTATTTTTCGGGGGCTCCAAAATCACTGCAGATGGTGATTGCAGCCATGAAATTAAAAGATGCTTACTCCTTGGAAGGAAAGTTATTACCAACCTAGACAGCATATTAAAAAGCAGAGACATTACTTTGCCAACAAAGGTCCATCTAGTCAAGGCTATGGTTTTTCCATTGGTCATGTATGGATGTGAGAGTTGGACTATAAAGAAGGCTGAGCACCGAAGAATTGATGCTTTTGAACTGTGGTGTTGGAGAAGACTCTTGAGAGTCCCTTGGACTGCAAGGAGATCCAACCAGTCCATCCTAAAGGAGATCAGTCCTGGGTGTTCATTGGAAGGACTGATGCTGAAGGTGAAACTCCAATACTTTGGCCACCTCATGAGAAGAGTTGACTCATTGGAAAAGACCCTGATGCTGGGAAGGATTGGGGGCAGGAGGAGAAGGGGACGACAGAGGATGAGATGGCTGGATGGCATCATCGACTCGATGGACATGGGTTTGTGTGGACTCAGGGAGTTGGTGATGGACAGGGTTGCCTGGCGTGCTGCAGTTCATGGGGTCGCAAAGAGTCAGACACAACTGAGCAACTGAACTGAACTGAACTGAACCCATTAAGTGGGTTTCCCTTGTGGCTCAGATGGTAAATACTCTGCCTGCAATTCAGGAGACCTGGGTTCAATCCCTGGGTCCACAATGGAGGGATTTCATAGTCTTGACTTATACAACCTGCTGCAGGTTTTATCACCCTCTTGTTTTGAATTTAAAATGTTTTCTTTGAATTCCCTTGTCATTTAATGACTTCTCTTAGATTTGGATTTGTGACATGTTAGTCTTCTTCCATCTGTTTTCTTTATCTTGGCACTTCTCAGACTGCCATTCACTGGCCATGTATCTTAAGAAAGCCATTGCATCCTCTGTAGCCTCATCACTAAAATGGGGAAAATAATACTGTCTATCTCATAAAAGTGTTTTGAAGACTGAGTCAATATATATGAAATTCTTAGCAATATGCTTGTTATAGAGTGCTATATAAATATTAACTGCATGTAAAAATATAAAAATTATAAATTAATATTCCATATATATGTATATATACATATATATACATAAGTATGTATCTATCTATTGTCTATCTACCCATCTTTCTATCTCTTATTTAGTCCTCTCACTTTGGTGGGTTTTTTTTTCCCCAGTTTTTTTATCCCTTTGCATTTCAGTTTAAGAAATTTTTACAAACATGTGTTTAAACTCACTAATTCTTCCTTTGGCTGTGACTAGAGTACAGCTGAGCCCATTAAAGGCATTCTTCATCTCAGTTACAATGTGTTTAACTGAAAAACCATTTTTCCAACATTTCTTTTTTTATTCTTTCTTAGAATTTCCATTTCTGTGCTTACATTACCCATCTGATCTTACATATTGTCTACTTTTTCTGTTAGTGCCCTTAACATATTAATTATAGTTACCTTACATTTCCTGTCCAATAATTCTAATTTTTTTTGCCATATCTACATCTGGATCTGATACTTCCTTTGTCTCTTCATACTGAATTTTTACTTGCTTCTTAGTATGCTTTAGGATTTTTTACTGAAAGCTGGATATTGATTGATCAGGTAATAGTAACTGAGGTAAACAATCCTTTAATGTGAGGTTTTATGATAATCTGGTTAGGAATTGAGCTGTTTAATTTTTGTTGCAGCTATAGATGTTCTGAGACTTCAAATTACTCTGGTGTTCTTGTGTCTTATTTCCCTGTTGTTTTTCAGTTTCTCTAAAAACTTCTCCTTAGGTGATGGCTTCATGTTTTAACTGTTGTTTGTCAGTCACTAAGGCATGTCTGACTCTTTACAACCCCATGGACTGTAGTATACCAGGCTCTTCTGTCCTTAGGTGTCTCCTGGAGTTTGCTCAATTTCATGTGCATTGAGTGGGAGATGCTCTCTAACCATCTCATTCTCTCATGCCCCCTTCTCCTTTTGCCTTCAATCTTTCCTAGCATCAGGGTCGTTTCCAATGATTTGGCTCTTCACATCAGGTGGCCAGAATATTGGGGCATCAGCTTCAGCAACAATCCTTCCAATGAATATTCAGGGTTGATTTCCTTTAGGATTGACTGATTTGATCTCTTTGCTGTCCAAGGGACTCTCAAGAGTCTTCTCCGACACTATAGTTCAAAAGTATCAATTCTCCGGCACTCAGCTTTCTTTATAGTCCAACTCTCACAACCATACGTGACTACTGGAAAAACCATAGCCTTGACAAGATGGACCTTTGCTGGCAAAGTAATTCTCTGCTTTTTAATAAGCTGTCTAGGTTGGTCATAACTTTTCTTCTAAAGAGCAAGCATCTTTTAATTTCATTGCTGCAGTCACCAACTTCAGGATTTTGGAGCCCCCCAAAATAAAGTCTCTCACTGTTTCCATTGTTTCCCCATCTATTTGCCATGAAATGATGGGACCAGATGCCATGATCTTGAAGCTTTCTGAATGTGAAGTTGTAAGCCAACTTTTTCACTCTCCTCTTTCACTTTCATCAAGTGGCTCTTTAGTTCTCCTTTGCTTTCTGCCGTAAGGGTGGTGTCTTCTGCATATCTGAAGCTATTGATATTTCTCTTGGCAATCTTGATTCCAGCTTGTGCTTTATCCAGCCCAGCGTTTCTCATGATGTACTCTGCATATAAGTTAAATAAACAGGATGACAATACATAGCGTTGAAGTACCCCTTTCCCAATTTGGAACCAGTCTGTTGTTCCATGTCCAGTTCTAATTGTTGCTTCTTGACCCACACACAGGTTTCCCAGGAGGCAGGTAAGGTAGTCTGGTACTCCCATCTCTTTAAGAATTTTCTACAGTTTATAGTGATACACATAGTCAAAGACTTTAGTGTAGTCAGTGAAGCAGAAGTAGATGTTTTACTGGACCTCCTTTGCTTTCTCCATGATCCAACGAAGGTTGGCAATTTGATTTCTGGTTTATCTGCCTCTTCAAAACCCAGCTTGTATATCTGGAAGTTCCCGTTTCATGTAAGTCCAAGGAAAGACATTGATTTTTGTTTTGTTCATTTTTTTTTTTACTAGTTGTAAGGACAGGTGTGAGAACTTCCAATCTATTTATGTATAAGAGCTTGGTAAATGAGAATGCCACATCAACAGAGCTTGGAGGTCTCACTCCCTCCCCTTGTTCTTGGTTTAGTGTTTCAGTCCTTTTTGATCCCTTTTCAAAAACAATACTATAGTCAGTCCAACCCAGGTTAGCTTGGATTTTTTTCACCATTAAGTATTTATTGAATGTCTACTGCATTCTAGGCACTGTACTAGTTTATAGAGATACAGTGTGAACAAACAGGTGAGATCATCTATTTTTCCTTTCAGTTAGAATTCTTACACAGTCCTGCTCTCTACCAGCTCCTTCATGTTAAGATCTTGCCACACTGTCACAAAAATTTATCTCTTGTTCCTATAAGCTCCCTCCAGCATGGAATTTCCTTTCCTACTATCTTCACATCCTACCCAGCCTTTGGTGCCCAATTCAAAACCTGCATTCCCCAAGAAGCCAGAATTTTTCTGTTTATCTTGATTTATTGCATTTCACTTTATTGCACTTTGCAGGTATTATGTGTTCTATAAGTTGAAGGTTTGTAGAACCCATTGTTGTCAGATGATGGTTAGCACTTTTTAGCAATAAAGTATTTTTTTTTTAAATAAGCAATGTATATTGGTTTTTTTTGACATAAAGCTACTGCATACTTAACAGACTATAGTAACATGTAAATACAACTTTTATGTGCACTGGAAAACCAAAAAGTTTGTGTGACTTGCTTTATTGTTGTATTTGCTTTACTGCAGTGGTCTGGAATCAAACCCACAATATCTCTGAAGTATGCCTGTAGTGAGAGTTCCCCACATTAAATTCTTACCACTTTGTGTTTATTTTAAGCATATCAGTGGGGGCAAGGTAGAGGAATGCTTGTTGAAGAGTTAATAATATAATATTGTGAATTGGAAGTTGTCTTTTTAAAATATCACCTATATTTCAGTTTTTATGTAGTTTGTAAGCAGTTGTGACGAAGAATCTAGTTGTCTTGTTCCTTTTTAATTTATCAGTTGAGACCTTTCATTAGTACAGAGGACACAATGGGGTACTACTGAAGAATTCAGTTACATCCATCACTACGATGCAAAAAGACCAAAAGCGAGTGGATACTTTATCTAGTAGGTTCTATCCTGTGTGCTGATGGCCATAGAAGACTGTAGCCAATTTCTCAAACACATTTGATTTCTCCACAAGCATGCATCTCTTATTTTGTTTTGAGAGCATGTACTTTTTCAGAGACCAAGCATAGCAGATCTTTTTCTACTGTGCAATTTCCAGTCCTTTGCCACATATAAGAAGTGCTTGATGGTGAAGCTATCAGATACTATCTGGAAGTGTGGATTGTGTTACAGTCAATCATTTCATTTGTAAAGCAATTCATGCATCTGCACTAAACAGCTTCAACTCTTTCTTGTTAAAAATAACTGTGTGTTTCATAGGCATTTCTATAAATACATCCAATTTTTACAATGCTTCCTGTAAATAACCAATGTGGTTTCTGCACTATCCACCATGGAGACACATATGTGTCCTGTACCGTTGGCTTGGATTTGCCAGGAAGTGTTCTTGATGAATGTGTGGAATGCTCTTTTTCCAGAGTCAAACATCTGGTTTTGGCACCAATTTTCAGGCCAGCCCCATGCTCAGCACAAAAATGGAATGTACTGGATTTGCTTGGGTAGAAGTTGCTCACGCAACCCACATTTCCAAATGCCAGAGCTTTTGAAAAATTCATTTAAGTTGATTTTAGGTATGACGTGGAATCAAGAACAACACTCCTTGCTTGCTCTAGATTTTTGCTGATGCTACTACCCCATACACATCATTGCTACAAGTTTTCATGTTACATGGGAAGATCTAGTTTACCAACAGTAGCAAATAAGGGCTAACCAGCAATTTCCACATCAACAATTAAGAGAATATCTTCAGATTTAAACAAAACTACAGCAGCAATTAAGTTTTAAAATTTTATTATCGTTAATCTATATTCATAGGTAAAGATAGAATAGGCAAATATTTGGGGTTTATACTTAATTGTACTATATAATAGACAATTGTTCACACAAACCTTCACATAATTAAACCTTTGGATTATACTGGATTATAGCACTGAACTTGAGTCTCTGGAGGAGAGCTTCTGTCATATTCTAGACATCTTGCTGTATCCATGAGTGTCATATTTTCTTTTTTCACAAATATTTTTTTGAGGATTAACTCTATGTTAATTACTATAGTAAGTGCTAAAAAAAAATAGCCACGAGTAGAAGAAAGCCCTTAACAAAAAACAACCAGGAGGGGTAGAGACAATAAAAAATACATTAACAGGTAAATATGTAATAAATATGTGATGTCAGTCAAAATAGAATGAGAGAATAGTGATAGATAGGATGACTTCTGAGTACACACCTGAATCAAGTGAGGAGTGAGCCAGTCAAACAAATACCTGGGAGAAGTGTGGTCTGGGTAAAGAAGAGGGGAGAATGCAGAGCCATTGCCCTAAAGCAGAAGCTTGTCCAGCTCTGTTCCTCCAGAGGCCAGGAGAGAAGTGATGTTGCAGCAGAGCGAACAGGGGTAAAAATGGTAGTAGAAGAGATAACAGTGGTAAGATGCTTTTCCATCAAAGGAAGGACCTGAATTGTTCCTGTGTAACACTAAGATGCTGGGGGTACATCCATAGAGCCTAGCAGAGCCCAGCAGAGTCAGCCTCATGGTGAAAGTTTACTGAATGAAAATAAATAAATGAAAAATTTAATTACACATTGTATTCAATTCAACAGCTTTAGCAGATCAAGGTAGATGGGATTATACATCTCATTCATTGCCCTAAATCCTTGGCATCTAATTTTGAATATATTTTTGCTCCTTTTATACATACTTTCAGTAATTTCCCCATTATGTCTTCCATCAGCTGCAACAGATGACACAGACTACATCTGCACCCCTCTGATGATTTGCTCTGGAGGGCTTGGACCCTGTCTCCATGTATATACACCTTGACACTCTCTTGTTCTTTGAGCCCATTATTCCTTATTGTTCTCTAGGACACAGCAAAAGCTCTCTGGAGTCAGAGAGCAAGCTGTCCCCTTACTTAAACCAGAGTATTTAGGCAAGTGTTTCATTCATGGAATTAAAATCATTTTTTGAAGTTTAATTTCATTCTGGGTCTCTGAAACAGAGCAGGTAACCAAAACAAATTTTGACATCCCTACCCAACCTGGAGGGAAAAACATAGGCCTGGAATTTAGACAGACATAGACTGTAGTTCTGAATCATGGCCATGGTGTGAGGGGAGGCAGTAAGTGTGTAGGATTTGCAGTTGCACACCGCTGCTTACTTTATGTGACTTTAGAAAATTTGCTCATATTTTCTGTGCTCTAGTTTCCCTATTGGCAAAACAATGAAAATAAAAGTAGTCTCTTCAGAGTTAATGTAATGATGAATGAGCTAATGCTATACACAAAAAGTGCTTAGGAAATCCTGAAATACAGTAACTACAAAATAAATAGGGCTTCCTAGGTAGTGCTAGTGGTAAAGATCCCACTTGTCAATGCAGGAAATTCCTGAGACAAGGGTTCGATCCCTGGGTCAGGGAGATCCCCTGGAGGAGGGTATGGCAACCCACTCCAGTATTCTTCCCTGGAGAATCCCATGGACAGAACAGCCTGGTGGGCTACATTCCATGGGGTCACAGAGAGTCGGACACGACTGAAACGACTTAGCAGCACGTACGCACAAGATAGATATTCGTTATTACTATTATTACATTCACTGTGTGCCTAATGAAATTACTATGTTTGTGATCCTCATCCAAAAATGAGGAATTATCAGATACCTATGTTATAATAGTCATGAGAAACAAACAAGATATGTAAAATACCTAGCCAAGTATTTGACACATAATGGCAAAGATAATACCAAAATTGTTATTATTTGAAGTGTTCTTTTGGTTCTTATGGCTACTTCATGCACAACAGTAAAGCTCTTCTGACTTCTGATTTCTGCTTTTGAATATGGCTAAATACTAGATTCTACAACCCATGCCACAGTCAGTTGTTCCCTTTTAAGACCAAAACCAGGACTCTGCCCTCAAAGAAGGAAGGAAAATAGGATGCAGGGCTGACAACAGTGTCTGCTGTAAATGTCCAGCAAAGCTTGCAAAACTACTTGTACCATCCCCTAAAAGGCACTCACGCTTAAATGGTCTGGTTTTTATGAGTTCTAAGGACTGACTGACTGCTTGGGCAGTAGCTACACTCATGTTTCTCACCCCAGACTATTACATAAAAAAGTAGTTTCCAAGCCTTGGATATTTTCAAAACAACCTTGTCTTTTTACATACCCAAAGACAACCAGAAGTTGCAAAAAATCTCCCATGAACATTTCAGGAGTTCTGGGTCAAGGACTTTCTTATTGCTGGTTGAGTTGAATTTGCCCTCAAACCAAGTTTCCACATTCCAGGATGCCAGTGGAATGTGGGATGGCCAATGTGGAAGGGAGAATTTGTTCTAAAGCGTGTCCTTTTTGTGTTTGTAGTAATACTGTTATTGCTTTAAGAGGGCAGGAAAATGCTAGCTTTGCTCCTTGTTTATTGAATACAGCCTGCCATAAACTTATTTTATTTTCCTCATAGTTGTATTTGATTTTCATCTGTGCTGGTGCCTCAAATAAATGTCTGGCAGGACCAGCTGGTGAGGATTTCATACCAACAGGAATCACTTTCTAAAAAAGTAGTTGAATGCAGGAGCAATGAAAAAGTTAAAAATTAAACAGCAGGGAGCTCTTCTTACTGAAAGTACAAACTGTACCATCAGCACTAACCATGCACTGGCTACAAGGATAGACTTAGCAAGCAAGAGAGAAAGAACCTCTGGTTGAAATTTCCTGTATAGAATCTTTCAGAAAAAAATGTTAACTAAGATGCCGATCTTAAATGAGTTTGAATAGTTAATACTGAAGTATTGAGTAGTGTGCATTAATACTTGCTTTGTTATTGTTCGGTCACTAAGTCATGTCTGACTCTTTGCGACCCCATGGACTGCAGCAAGCACGCCAGGCCCCTCTGTCTTCCACTGTCTTCCAGAGTTTGCTCAAATTCATGTTCATTGAGTCGGAAGCTATCTAACATCTCATCCTTTGTTTCCCCCTTCTCCTCCTACCCTCAATCTTTCCCAACATTAGGGTCTTATCCAAGGAGTTGGCTCTTCACATCAGGTGGCTAAATATTGGAGCTTCAGCTTCAGTATCAGTCCTTGCAATGAATATTCAGTTGGTTTCCTTTAGTATTAACTGGTTTGATCTCCTTGCAGTCCACTGGACTTTCAAGAGTCTTCTCCAACACCACAGTTCAAAAGCATCAATTGTTTGGTGCTCAGCCTTCTTTATGGTCCAACTCTCACCTCCCTACCTGACTACTGGCAGTGATCCATGAAAGGGAATACTTGTTTACATGGACTTAAATTCTGTAAAAGGGGAAACTCATCCTTCCTTATTTACTGTAACCTTTCTTCTGCTATCAACATTCTAGTATCTTTAAATATCCATGATTCATTACCAAATATAATAATCCTTTCCCTATTATCCTTCTCAACCTCTCTCTGGTATTTGATTTACTCATTCCATTTGTTAACTTTTCTCCCCTCTTGGGATCCAGACTAAACATATTCACACTAGAAATGTCAACTCTGCATTCTAAATGAAGTGCTGGAGCCAGTGACCACTGGAAACTGGTAGAGGGGCAGAAATAAGGGGTAACTGGTAATTTACATATAAGTAATGTGAGTTTATCATTATGTCCATGGTCCTAAGAGACAGACTCTCTTGGCTCCAAAATCTGTGCAGCTAGCTAGTCTGAAGTTTTGTTGGGCTAAATCCAGAGAGAAACAAATGGATCTAGGTATGGATAAAGTAATCAGTATAAAGGGTTGGATGATGCAGGGGGAAGAAAATCGTCCACCAAACTGAGAAGGCATCTTGAGACTGAAAAATGAGGCAAGCAGGTCCATATAGTCAATGGATCAGTTTGTTATTGGTAACCTACTCACAGAGTGGATGGGTATTGGGAAGATAATGGTCCGGAAGCATTTTCAGCTACACTCCACACTTATGGAGGCCACTGGAACCATCTTATAGTTAACCTCGAGTGCTGGGTAGAGGTGCCTGAAAACAGTATGTGCATTCCTAAGTGAAGATTTTACGACTGGGTAACTAGTCTAGTGGGTGCCAGAAATACATCAGGGAAGATTTTCATCATTGAAGATTACAGAGCAGCATGGTCCTACGTATTATTAAAACATGTCTACTAACTAGAAAATCCCTGGTGGTAGACAAGCCACTCACTGCACAATACAGTCCTGGGTTCAGTTCAGTTCAGTCGCTCACTCGTGTCTGACTCTTTGCGACCCCATGAACTGCAGCACGCCAGGCCTCCCTGTCCATCACCAACTCCCAGAGTCCACCCAAACCCATGTCCATCGAGCTGATGATGCCATCCACCCATCTCATCCTCTGTCATCCCCTTCTCCTCCTGCCCTCAATCTTTCGCAGCATCAGGGTCTTTTCAAATGAGGCAGCTCTTCACATCAAGTGGCCAAAGTATTGGAGTTTCAGCTTCAACATCAGTCCTTCCAAAGAACTCCCAGGACTGATCTCCTTTAGGATGGACTGCTTGGATCTCCTTGCAGTCCAAGGGACTCTCAAGAGTCTTCTCCAACAGCACAGTTCAAAAGCATCAGTTCTTCAGCACTCAGCTTTCTTTATAGTCCAACACTCACATCCGTACATGACCACTGGAAAAACCATAGCCTTGACTTGTTAGCAAAGTAATGTCTCTGCTTTTTAATATGTTGTCTAGGTTGGTCATAACTTTCCTTCCAAGGAGTAAGCATCTTTTAATTTCATGGCTGCAATCACCATCTGCAGTGATTTTGGAGCCCCGAAAAATAAAGTCAGCCACTGTTTCCACTGTTTACCCATCTATCTGCCATGAAGTGATGGGACTGGATGCCATGATCTTAGTTTTCTGAATGTTGAGCTTTAAGCCAACTTTTTCACTCCCCTCTTTCACTTTCATCAAGAGGCTCTTTAGTTCTTCTTCGCTTTCTGCCATAAGAGTGGTGTCATCTGCATATCTGAGGTTATTGATATTTCTCCCGGCAATCTTGATTCCAGCTTGTGCTTCCTCCAGCCCAGCGTTTCTCATGATGTACTCTGCATATAAGTTAAATAAGCAGGGGGACAATATACAGCCTTGACGTACTCCTTTTCCTATTTGGAACCAGTCTATTGTTCCATGTCCAGTTCTAACTGTTGCTTCCTGACCTGCATACAGGTTTCTCAAGAGGCAGGTCAGGTGGTCTGGTATGCCCATCTCTTCCAGAATTTTCCACAGTTTATTGTGATCCACACAGTCAAAGGCTTTGGCATAGTCAATAAAGCAGAGATAGATGTTTTTCTGGAACTCTCTTGCTTTTTCGATGATCCATCAGATGTTGGCAATTTGATCTCTGGTTCCTCTGTCTTTTCTAAAACCAGCTTGAACATCTGAAATTTCATGGTTCACGTATTGCTGAAGCTTGGCTTGGAGAATTTTGAGCATTACTTTACTAGCGTGTGAGATGAGTGCAATTGTGCGGTAGTTTGAGCATTCTTTGGCATTGCCTTTCTTTGGGATTGGAATGAAAACTGACCTTTTCTGGTCCTGTGGCCACTGCTGAGTTTTCCATATTTGGTGGCATATTGAGTGCAGCACTTTCACAGCGTCATCTTTCAGGATTTGAAATAGCTCAACTGGAATTCCATCACCTCCACTAGCTTTGTTCATAGTTTTGCTTCCTAAGGCCTACTTGACTTCACATTCTAGGATGTCTGGCTCTAGGTGAGTGATCACACCATTGTGATTATCTAGGTCACGTCTTGACGGTGCACAAGCTCGAAGGATGCAGCAGTGCATAGTCCTGGGTAGGGTCGGTGAAAGGACAGAGGAAACTGTAAGGCCCAAGATGGCACCAGCTATGCTAACAACCATATGTGAAGACACAAGAGGAATGAGGAAAGTAGATGAACTGGAGGAACTGGAGGGTAATCAGTAAAGCAGATAACTCTCTCCATGAAACACACTTAGAAAGCACAGCTGCAGACATTGGGGAATTACAGTCATATTCCATTTAATCATCATCATAATTGATTTGCAAGAGCCAGAGCAAGTCTGGTGTTTGAAAGAAAGAAAAATCTTTCATCACAGTCCAAGAGTGTCTCTTCTTTTTACAGAATTGGTAACTCAGGTGAGTAGGAAAGATCTGAAGAGTCCTCTTCCTGGGCATAACTGTTGGAGGGAATGAGCACAGGGGTTGGGCCATGAGGTTCATGGGCTACTGGCCTCTGCTATTTCACTCTTCTTATCTTTCTTCAGGGTTATTTCTTTTCTATCTCTTTCATCTTCTCCCTTCTATGATGTAATAGTATGTCTTTGTCTGCCTTCTCTCATTGTCAATTTCATCACTTTTCTGATTTCAAGTCTACATCTCTGGTCCCAGCTTCACACCTAAATTCCTAAACCACTTGTCAAATCTCTCCACTGAACTGTATTCCTGCTGCTGCTGCTGCTGCAAAGTCGCTTCAGTCGTGTCCGACTCTTAGCGACCCCATGGACTGCAACCTACCAGGCTCCTCCATCCATGGGATTTTTCAGGCAAGAGTACTGGAGTGGGATGCCATTGCCTTCTCCACTGAACTGTATTAGATGTTACCAGCATCCCAAGATGAGCTCCTCTTCTCTATCAGAGCTAAATTTCCTGATGTCCCTTTTCTTTTACGGGTATTACCATCTCAGTGAAACCTCACTTGTTTTGGAATATATCTTTATCCTTACACTTCATTCAAGATCCTGCTAAATTCTAGACATTCTAACTTTTTCTCCTCTCTCACATCCATTTCCTCCTCCATCTCCATGGCCATTACACTTGTTCAGGCCCTTACTTCTCATGTAGCCTGCTATCCCAGATTCCATTTGCTCTCCTTTCAACTGTTTCCTATAGAGCTGCTGCTGCTGCTGCTGCTAAGTCGCTTCAGTCGTGTCTGACTCTGTGTGACCCCATAGACGGCAGCCCACCAGGCTCCGCTGTCTCTGGGATTCTCCAGGCAAGAACACTGGAGTGGGTTGCCATTTCCTTCTCCAATGCATGAAAGTGAAAAGTGAAAGTGAAGTCGCTCAGTCATGTCCAACTCTTAGCGACCCCAGGACTGCAGCTCACCAGGATCCTCCATCCATGGAATTTTCCAGGCAAGAGTACTGGAGTGGGTTGCCAGTGCCTTCTCCATCCTATAGAGCAGGGGTCCCCAAAGTTTGGAATCTAATGCTTGATGATCTGAAGTGAATCTGATGTAATAATAACAGAAACAATGTGCACAATAAATGTAAAGTCCTTGAATCAGCCCCAAATCACCACCCTCCCCAGTCCATGCAAAAGCTGTCTTCCACGAAACTGGTCCCTGGTGCCAAAAAAGGTTGAGGACCACTCCTATACAGTACTATAATTTTAAATTTCCCAAAGTTTATTTCTTTTCATTTCCACTACAGTTCAAAAACCTTCACTATTTCCATCACCACTGACAATACTATAGTCTAAGCCATCATAAACTTCTCATCTGCTTACTACAATAGACCTTTGATAGACTGTTTACTGCCTCCAATTAACCTGCCTCTAATCAAGTTGGCGATATGTTCTCAGTATGATTGCTTCTAAAATCAAGAGTGAACTCATTAGTTCCCTGCTTTTAGCACTTCAGTGGTTCTCTATTCCTCTAACATTGTTTTGAAAGCCTTTCAAGATCTAGCTGCTATTTTTATCTCTGATCTCATCTCTTGTGATAAAGTCGCCAACCCCTCTACCCCTCTTAGGATACAGAACAAAGAAGCAACTAATTGCAGATGTTTCCTCTTATCAGACAGGACAGCTTATGTGGGTAGGCACCAGTTTATGCTTTAGCAGTTGGCTTGAGGCCACTGTGTAAACAAAGCCTGATGCTTTGTTTCCATGATGCCATAAACCATGTTGGTTGAAAATGAAAGATTCAGTCAATCGTCTGGAGGCATCCCAGATATCCAGATGTTTGGCACCATGTAGACAAAGTAGTCAGACGATTCAAAATGAAGTTTTCACCCTTCCACTTAGAATATATTTTGGTCTCCAGTAGTTATCAAAGGGGCAAATATACCCAAGTGACTTCCCTGAGAAAATGAGTTCCAGGTGTAATTAAAAATTCAAAAGTCAAAGGAGAAGTGAGGACCATGGTTATTGCACTTGTAAGACTCTAAGAATAATAAAACTGTTTGAGATGTGGCAAACTGTTGTTAACAACAATCTACCCTGTTATTACTTGATGCTTCCAACTGTAACTGTGGCAAAGACTTGCTTCCTTATCAAGAACTTCCACAGATCCTCTGATGTGCTATAGGTAGGAGTCCACATATGTAACTATAAAATAACTTGAGTGCCTTTTGTGTACAAACCAATTTAGTTACCTGAAGGAATTAGCATTATGATAATGGTTTTGTGACTGAAGCTAACATTTCTGAAGCTGTACCTCATAGCCAAGACAACTTGAAGAACTGAAGAGAAACTAATCTAATAGCATAATTAATTATATAGGTTTTATAGTCAACTAAGAAAGAAAAATAAGCAGTGATTTAATTTACCTATAGAATTAATAGTAAAGCAAGAAAATGTGCCTCCACTACTCTGAGTGCTGTAGGGAAGAGGCTTAAGAATTGTATCAGGTGAATTTATCTAGCCCAGAAAACACAGAGAAGTTAAAAGTCGACAAACCCAAGGATAATCAATGAAGACAATTTAGAATTTGTGTTTGAATCTATTAAAAATAAAGGTTCATTTAAAACTTAAGTTTACAAATTCTATTGGATATACTATAGATATCTGTTAGTGATTTAATTTTATCTAGGCAAATGCACACTCTTAAGGGAATCAGTTGTAACCATTTGTGACTAGGAAAACCCTTGGTTAAAAAATGGCTACTGTCTTACATGCATGCTCTCCAGGCAATGTGTGTGAGACCACTCAATGTTTAAATATGGAAAATTTCCATTGCAAAATTTATCACCAACCAGTTGGTTGACGTTCATGGAAAGGATATTGTTGTCATGCAGCAAATTGATGGGAAAATTTTCAAGGTAGGAGATTAGCAATGCATATGATGTTGAAGATCAGCAAACACAACCAGAGAAACCCATTTTATAGTTGAACAGCAGTGATAGCAGCAACAGTAACAACAACAAAACCCTCATCTCAAAGCAGAATATAATCTAAATGAAAAGTGACAACTCATTACACTTTTT
The DNA here is from genome assembly GCA_024291935.2 of Okapia johnstoni. NCBI lineage: Eukaryota > Metazoa > Chordata > Mammalia > Artiodactyla > Giraffidae > Okapia > Okapia johnstoni. Next base: position 11,795,722 of record CM044322.1, on the reverse strand, counting down.
TCTACTATATCACTGCTTTACCTTGTTTGGTTAGGTAGGAAGTCACATTATTGTGTTGTTTACATGAAATTAATATTTATTTCTCTCATAGGAAAATTGATTGAGCAAAAATATCTTTTGTGTTCATTGCATCAATTGAATTTATAGCAAATCAGTTATATATCTTTTGGCTTTCACCTGGCTAATAACATGGGGACCGAAGCAAAGGACCTTTAGATATTCCTTCAGCTCTAGAATTGCATGATTATGATGGACAACTGTCAAGTCTGTCTGGCCAATGTATAGGAAAGAGCTAGCCTTCATAGGAATAGAAGCCTTGTTTTTTTAAATTATTACAGCCCCCTAGGTCTTGAAGAATTTTGTAAATTCTAGGAAACAATATGCGGCTCTGCTTCTATGAGGCTGATGAAGGTATTTTATTATTTTAGAAGGAAGGCAAAAGTTGATGACTTCCTGCGGGTATAAGTTATTTCCTCAGGAATCAGGATGTAACTCAGAACCCTGTTCATTTCCATAGATATATACATCCTGTCCACTCATGCACATGCATAGGAGTAATTAAGGTTTTGAGTGGAAAACTTTTTACCACATGGGATGAAAATATAATGTTGAGACCAAGTATATGGAATACACACTCCAACATTTGGTTATGATTAGCCCCAACAAGTATACAATAAAAATACATTCAAAGAACTAGGGTGCGTGCTGAGCAGAAGGCTGATAGTTCTTTAAAGTTCTATTCTATTATTAAGTCTCTTCTGCTTTCATATTAAACTTCAATTAAATAGTCTCACTGGTTCATTGGAGTAGGTTTCCGTTCACAATGAACATTTGTCAGCAGATGCATTTATAAATGGCTGTGGTTTTCTTTGGGTGTATATGGTGTTATTATCCAGACCATCTGGTCACTTTACTGATGGTGTTTCTTATCTGGGCTCTGTTTCTGACATAATAATTTATTATCTTTAATCTGCTCGATTTCTTCAGAGAGAACTTTCCCTTCTCTTACACCTCATGAACCACCCACCCCAAAGAAAAACCCAAAATAAAAAGAAAACTAAACTGACAATTGAAAATGTTTATAGGGAGTGAATAGATCTTTCTAAAGGTCACTGCTTGGCCTGGTAATTTGTTTCTCTCTTTTAACTATAAGATGCAGTCTGATTAGAGAGAAAGATCAATTTAAACACAACAATGCTACATTAATATTTTAAAAATGAATTGTTTCTAAACATAAATATGTTCTGGGATTTGTTCATTTGATTTACTGTTTCTTTAATCTTAGAAACTTTGGTCATGTCCCAAATGATTAAGAAACAACAACTTTATTTTTTCAGGCTTATCATGCTTTTCTTACCAGCATTTTTAGTCAGAGCAACATAATCACAGAGGAAAAAAATAGGAGAATAAATGGGTTTTCTCTAAAATACATCCATCTAGGAGCAACATAGGAATCTAAAAGTATGCAATTTTTTATTCAGGTATAAGAAGTAAATTTTTAAAATGTGGAAAGGTATAAGGCACTACAATATGAGTCAAATACGTAATGAATATATTGGTAGTCAAAAAAAGTAGAAAAAATATGTTACATTCCTATAATTATCTTATTAAAAAGTATAAATTACTAATCTTTGATATTAAATTCATGTATAAATTTAAGTAAGGCTATATTGGAAAAAATTGAATATGGAATAAGAATTTGTCATTTCTGATGTAAAGACTGAGTCTATCAATAACCTAGAAAACCCAGCAAAACAGTTTGATTATTATAAAAATACGTAAATAAGAACATTTATTCCCCATAGGCAAAACATTCTACGACATCAATTGTAGCAATGTTTTCTTAGATCAGTCTCCCAAGGCAACAGTAATGAAAGCAAAAATAGATAAATGAGACTTAATTCAACTTAAAAGCTTTTGCACAGCAAAGGAAACCATAAAGAAAACAAAAAGACAGCCTACAGCTTGGGAGAAAATATTTGCAAATGATGTGACCAGTAAGGGGTTAATTTAAAAAATATACAAACAACTCTTACAGCCCAATATAAGAAAAAGCCCAATCAAAAAAACTGGCATGAGACTTTCCCGGCAGTCCAGGGGTTAAGAATCCACGCTTCCATTGCAGGGGGCACGGGTTCAATCCCTGACTGGGGAACTAGGATCCCACATGCTGCAATCAAAAAATAAATAAATAAAAATAAATTTTAAAAATGTTTTAATTGGCAAAAAAATTGGCAGAAGACTTAAATAGATATTTCTCCAAGGAAGACATACAGATAGCCAATAATCACATGAAAAGATGCTCAAAAAGTCTACAAATAATAAATGCTGGAGAAGGTGTGGGTAAAAAGGAATCATCCTACACTATTGGTGGGAATGTAAATTGGTGCAGCCACTATGGAAAACAGTATGGAGGTTCCTCAGGAAACTACATGTAGAATTACCATATGATCCTACATTCCCACTCCTGGGCATATATCCAGAGAAAACTCTAATTTGAAAATATACATGCAGCCCAAATATTCATTGCAGCACTGTTTACAATAACCAAGACATGGAAGCTAAATATATATATATATATGTATATATATATGTGTGTGTGTGTGTGTGTGTGTGTGTGTATATATACATATATATATATATGTATGTATTTGCAGTAACATGGATGGACCTAGAGACTATCATACTAAGCCAGCCAGACAAAGAAAAATATCACATAATATCACTTATACGTGGAATCTAAGCTATGATACAAAAGAACTTATTGACAAAACAGAAACAGCCTTACAAATATAGAAAACAACTTGCAGATATAGAAAACAAAACTTACGGTGACCAAAGGGGAAAGGGACAAGTAGGGTTAAATCAGGAGTTTGGGATTAGCAGATATTAACTATTATATGTGAAGTAGATAAATAACAAAGTCCTACTGAATAGCACAGGAAACTATATCCAATATTTTGTAATAACTTGTAACGGAAAAGAATGTGAAAAAGAATAGATATCTGATATATGTATATATACACATCTGAATCATTTTGCTGTACACTAGAAGTTAACACAAGATTGTAAATCAACTATACCTCAATTTTAAAAAATAAGATTAGATTTATAAAGGCACAGAAAAATGAAATAAAGGTAATAAATGTCAAAACTGAAAAGAAACCATTTATTCTTTTTAATGTCAGTGAAAAAGGTAGGTTTTAAGTTGGAAAAAATGGTTAAAGGATTAATTCTTTTAAATTGATGATATGAAAGAAATAGAAGGCACAGAACATACTTAAGGTAAATAAACTTTGCACTTGTATATTCATTTAAATAACCAAATGCCTGTTACCCCTAGATTGTTTAGAATATATTTATTCTTAGGTTACTTGTTTAAAATTATTTTAGAAGGAGAAGATATGACATAAAAGATAAGTAGGGGAGTGTGGAACTTACGGGTAGCTCTTTCTGAGAGTAATTTCAGTGGAAGGGAATTTTAGCAATTTTTTGTGAGTAATATAAGAACTTACATTCATAACAATGATTGTCAAAGGCTGCTAACATTACAAGAAGAGGGATACTCAGACATTATGAACCTCCCAGTGGAGTTCAGCACCACCTATGAAGTAATTTTGTGTAACATAAAATTACACTTGACACTGATCCATCTCTCTAACAATGTATATGAAATGCAGAAGAAATACACACATGTAAAATGACCCCAGGAAGATGAAATCAGCAAAATCTAAACTGTGGGGAAATCTGCAAGACAAAATACAGTCTCTTTAACAAAGAGTTGAAAGGAAAAGCAAAATAGATCAGAGAGGTCCAAATAGAGTAAAAAAAAAAAAATTAAGAAATATCCCAATCAGTTACAGTATATGAACCTTTTTTGGATTAGAAACTGTAAAAATTAATAAACAGAAACCTCAATTAAAATAGACTCAGGAAGTCAAAAGGGGGAGCTTTTACGTTTTATGGAGAGTGGAATCCAGTAGGGTGAAGAAAGACCTCTTCTTGCCTGGCAAGAGCTCAGCCAATAAGAGACAGCCACAACTTAACCAGTGAAAACCTGCTATACTTGATCTCTCAGTTCCTCCAGTGGACACTTGGTTTGCTGTAGCCCTCCCAACTTCCTTTCTTTGAAAGAGTTCCACTTTCTTCATTGCAGGATCGTGTATGTGTCTCATCATGGTTGCAGACCCCAGACTGTAATTCTTTGCTGACCCCAAATAAATCCATTTTTTCTGGAGAAACAGTCAGCAGTCTACTGGGTTTAAGTCAACATTTTGGCGGTCCATACAGGAATTCAGAGAAGACCCCCAATGACTCAGGGGCTGATAAGCAAACAGGTGTAGTACCCACGTTGAGCCCACTGTTGCTGATTGCTTCTCTAGCCAACCCTGGGGTTTGAGGGACAGTCTTTCTCCTGGATCTGAGTTTCCCTCTTTGCATTTGGAAGTTTTCCAGGCCTTATTTGGGTTCTATTTTGAGGTTTTATCTCTTTTGGTTAAGACCATCTTCTGTATGAGAATATTCCTTTTGCACTTTTTCCTGACTCTTTGAAGCCAGCTGAAACTGTGCTATCCCTCAGCCTGATACTTTTAGGAAAGAGTGGTGTTCTGTTGGAATTGCTCTGGTAAGCTGTTAGCCTGGCTCCTTAGAATTTAGGCTGTTTCATTAGAGTTGCGCTAAACAGACTTCAGCGTGGATCCTTTAGGATGAAACTATTTCTTAGAACTGGCTGGTGTGTGGCCTATAGATTATTTAAGCTGTTTAAGGTGTTGAAGCTGCTTGAGCTGTTTAGGCTGTTTAAAATTAAGTGCTTCAAAGTGCCTCTAGGCCTCTAACCAGCCTTTTCGATGTCCTCCCTATTCTCAACTGTAGAGGTTCTTCCTGATCCTCCCTCTTAATCAGCTGGAGAAACATTACCCCAGACTGGGGATGAATCTCTTCCAGTCCTAATTGACATAAGAGCCACACTGTCAGTACTCAACTCACTACCATAAATCAGCCCTGACTCAAGAGTACTAAAACAATTCAAACAGTGGAGATCTCTGATGAACTTCAAAAGATCTAATGAACCTAAAAAGGTTTCTAACTCTGAACCTATTCCCTTTTGTTTAGGTCCTTTGAGAAGTGCACACTGGCCCTTAGTCCTTCTGCCCCTGTTTATTTACTAGGCGTGTGTGTGTGTGTGTGTGTGTGTGTGTGTGTGTGTGTGTGTGTGTGTGTGTGTTCAGTTGCTGAGTCGTGTCTGACTCTTTGGACTCCATGGACTGTAGCCCGCCAAGCTCCTCTGTCCATGGGATTCTCCAGGCACGAAGTACTGGAGTGGGTTGCCATTTCCTTCTCCAGGGGCTCTTCCTGACCCAGGGACTGAACCCATGTCTCTTACATCTCCTGCATTGGCAGGCAGGTGGATTCTTTACCACTGTGCCACCTGGGAAGCCCTACTAGGTTGGGACTTCTTAGAAAAGTATCATACCAGAGATTCTTTCTCCCAAAAAGGGGAAGTAATTCTAGAATTTGACCATAAATAAAGCAGCCAAGCTGGTAAATTAAATGACATTTTGAAATCTTCTTTGCTACATCTCTGATGATACTAGAGCTGATTCTGAAAACAGGTAACATTTGTCCCTATTGAATCAGTTACCACATTCCTTACAGGTAAATCTCCAATTGATATTGGCAAAATTCACAGCATACCTTCCACCAAGACTCAAATAGATCCCTGAAAATATCTTCCTAGAAGTAATCAATGACCTATAAGTAATGTAACCTTTCAAGGTATAAAGCCCATAATAGAGGATTGCAAGACCCAAGGCTTCATTATTCCTTGTGCTAGACCCTGTACTACTCCTATTTTAATGATGAGAAAAAACCAAGGTCTTGTCCTGGGGCTCTGAGCAATAAACAACATTGTTATCCCTCAACACCCCCTATTGTTTCTAACCCTCATGTGCCACCAACATCCGTTTTCACCAGAAGCAAATTCTTTACTGTAACTGATTTATGCAGTGCATTCATTAGTATTCCTGTCGCTGAAGCTAGCCAATACCTTATGCCTTCACTTGAGAAGAAAACAAAATTACCTGGACAGAAATACCTCAGAGTTTTACCGAGAGTCCTTCTTATTTCTCACAAATCCGGAAGGCTGAACTCCTGATATAAAGCTTCCTAGAGTTCTCCTTTGTCACAATATGTGGACCATTTGTTTCTTTGCTCTTCTTCTCAAGCTTTCTTGTAGGAAGACAGCATCCACTTGCTAAAGCTTTTAGAAATACAGAGTCACTGCGGAAAAATTGGAGTTTGCTCAAACATAGCTTTAGTATTTAGGGCATCTAATATTAAAACAAGGGCTACATCTATATTCTGATAGGCTTCATGGCGTCAAAACCCAAAACTAAGCATCAACTATGAGGTTTTCCTAAGTTAGTTGTATATTGCCAGCATTGGATTCCAAATTTCTCTCTTATGGCCAAATTTTCGTATGTTTTACTGAAGAGCAACAAGCCCAACACAATTTTATGGAAAGAACTGGATGACCCAGACTTTAAGGGCCTTGAAGAAGAGTTTGATAAGCACACCTACCCTTGGATTCCCAATGGTCAGATTCTCGATTTCCTTTTTGTGTATAAAAATGAAGAGAATGCCCTTGGGGTATTCATCCAAACCACGGGGACCACCATTAACCCATAGGTTGTTATGGCTAGCAACTGGATCCCCCTTACCTTAGAGCCATTACTGCCATTGACCTTTTGGTTAAGACCATCAAGAAAATCTTTGTGGGATCCTCTTTATCCATTTCTGTACTTCATGAAATAAAAGCCCTCCTGAATCCCATCCCACTCAGCATTTCTCAGTCAACCATCTCATCTCCTATGAAGTTCTTTAGTTAACTGCTCCTCACATAATTTTTATATTGTCATAGCCTTAACACTGCTACTCTTCTCCCCTTCATCTCCAGTGAAGTCCCTCATGATTGCTCAAGGCTGAAAGATCACCTCCTGACTCTTCATAAGGATCTGCTGGAATTAGCTTTAACACATACTGTTATACATATGCTCTTCAACATAGAGTGTTATTTTTAATGCTATAATAATTTAATACATAATTAAATTAAAATAATATTACACTGTAATTTTAAAGACCCTGTAGGAAGAGAATTTGCTCCCTTCCTTAGAAAACCAGTGCGTGTCTTGTTTTCCATGAGCACCACAATGTTTGAAGTAAGACAAATGCCATGAATATGAAAACTGCAGTTTACAGGATATCTTATATCCAGAACCAAGGGGAGATGAATTGGACACAAGTTGTAGTCGTTCACTTATACAATCCTGCCAAGTTGGTCTGCAGCAACAAAACTCTCCAGTTAAGTTTCTTTTTTGTTAACAATCAGAGGTTCCACGTTTTCTGCAGTTTTTTTTTTTTTTTTTTTTTTTTTACTGTGCTTTGGATGAGATTCATCACAGAATGAGAACTTTGGAACTCCAACAGTGGCAGTACAAAGCTTTTTATTTCCCAAACTCTCCACGCCAAAAGCATGTATTATCTTGGGGTTGTCTTTCTGGATGTGAAGATTCTCCATAGATTTGCTCTGATGATATTTAACACAAAAATCTTTTGTAAGTTACATAACCAACAGCAACTATCGCAGCAGCAGTGGTTACTGCTCTAGTCTGTTTTACCTTGAAATAATGACAAATTCTAAAAATGTAAAAAAAATTTTGTTTTGTTGTTGTTATTGATGTTAAAAAAAAGTAACAGAAAGTAAAGTCATATGGAACCAACAGTAATTTAATTAGCTTCTATTCAAGCAATAAATCTTAAATGGAAGAAGAGCTTTTCACTCACTAAGGTTATAACTTAGTACATAACTTAGTACATAACTGAATCATTCATGTCGGGTCAGACTCCTGAGATAAGAGGAGATCATGAGCTGAGGAAATAACCTGAAAACTTTTTAAATGTCTCCAGAATGTTTCTGTCTAGAATCTTTGTGACGTTGTAATTTATAATATGGAATATGTATGTAGTCTTTTCCCATTTCTGACACAGAAAAACTTCTGGAATTTTCAAGTGATGAGAGTGATCAAGGTGTCTTTTGTTATGCTAACGAGGCGACTTTTGGGAAGCATCTCAGGATGGGAGGAAAAAACCTTGTGAATAGAAGGTTGGGACTTTCAGTCCATCTTCCTGATCACTGGGGAGTGGAGAGGGACTGAAGATCAAGTTCAGTCACAAATGACTGATGGCCTAATCAATTTTGTCTCTATTGAAGCCTACATACAAATCCATAAGGAATTTCAAGAGAGCTTCCGGGCTAGGAAACATGTCAATTTGGGAAGAATGTGGCACTCAGAGAGGGCACGGAAGCTCTGCACCCTTCTCCATAGTTTGCCTTGTGCATCATGTCCCTCTGGCTGTTCCCGAATCATACCCTTTTATAATAAACCAGTAATCCAGTGAGTAAACTGGTTTCTTGAGTGCTGTGAACCACTGAGCTAATTAATTGAACCTAAGGAAGGGGTCCTTGGGAACCTTTGGGAACCTTTGGTTTATAGCTGGTGGCTCAGAAGCATAGGTGACAGCCTGGGCTTGCACTTGGCATCTGAAGCAGAGGGCAGTCTCGTGGGACTGAGCCCTTAACTTGGCAAACCTCCAGGTCGATAGTGTCAGAATTGTGTTGAACTTCCAGATGCTGTCAGAGAATTCTTGGTAGCATGGGGGAAACCCCTGACCAGAACTGGAGTGAGAATCATTACTCCTTCAAGTTCCTTTTTAATGCTCCTAATCTATCAATGACCCCCATCATTCTCTTAGTCCCACAGAAATTGTGCTATAATTTTTCATCCTTTCTTTCTTTCATTGCAATTGCAGTCAGTTAACAAGTCTTGATGAGTCCTTTTTATCAATGTGTTGTATATTTCCTTCTCCCAACTTTAATTTCCACACCTCACATCTGACTCCTGCTTAATAGCTGAATTCTCATACTACTGACATACTACTTCCTAAAAGGCTGGTTGTATCACATCATCCTGTACTGAAGAACTTCCAGTCATCCTTCATTGTTTGATGTCAACCTTTACTTCTTTGCCTAATAGTCTACATTTTCCTTTATCCCTACATAATCTGCAGCTCTCCCTTTCTTCTCCCCACCATGAAGTTTTGCTCTGTACTCCAACCCCATCCTTCAGCTGTCTCCACTCTCTCCTCAAAACCTACCCTTCATAAGTCCCTGCCCGCTAACTGTTAGGCTTGGTAAATAGCAAGTACTATCAAGGGATATACGGGTTGAATAAAACCTAAAGGAGTTTAAAAGAAATTTTTTCTTTAAAATAGAATGGGGAAAAAAAAATCCCAAACAAAATTATTTTCTCTCCATCCTAATTAGAATCATAGTAAATTATATAGAACCTCAGAGTAAAAAGAGATCATAAAATTTATATACTCCAATGCCCTTCCAAAGTCAAAGTGTTCTATAGAATAGTCCCTGGTGTATGTTCCCTCTTTTCCAAGAAATTCCTTCCAGCCTTTGAAAGCTTTCACTTTTAGAAAGTTCTCTGATATCAGACTTTCTACCTTCTCAGAATTACATCCGTTGACCTTATCCACTCCCCTGTATCTTTAATGATAAAGGCCCAGTTTCCGTCCTCATGATAGTACTTCAACTGTTTTATGATTGCTATCACTTGGTTTACTCTTCTCTAAGCTGGAAATTTCCAATTTGAAAAACTGTGCATGAGAGGATGTGTTTTGAGACTCACAGAGCCCGCTGACTAGATCTTCCTTGTGCACTCATGACCTTAAGAGAGCTCTTTTTTGGCACCACCTGTGCTACTGTCTTAAATGCCTGACTTCTCTGTCATATGTGAGTTCCCTAGAATTGGTGACCGTGTCATATTCATCCTGTGTTTCCAGTTGCCTTGCCCAGTTATTAGCACTTTCATTTTTGTTAATTTTTAAATAAATAGATAGATGGTTTCAGTTATTCCTCTTCAATGCTTCAATGTGCCTCTCCCTCTCAGAAACACAACTCAATAGTTCAAATGAGGTCTGGTGAGTAGAGAGAGGTTCGAAGCCATACTTGTTCAAGACAGAATATCATAATTCCTGTGACGCAGCTTGAGATTACATTAGCATCTTTTTTTCCTCAACCAAACATGCTATTGACTCATATCAAATATATTTTAAATTAAAATCAAATTTTTTACATATTACAATCCAAACTGTATCTTCCTAGCATGTATTAGTGTAATAGCACTTTTTTCTTATCTACATATAAGAATAATGTTTATCCATGTTAAATTTATTCTTGCTGAATCTAACAAACCATACTTTGAGATCATCTAGGATTCTGATACAATCATTCATTGTATTTGTTATCTCTCCTACTGGTGGCTCAGCTGGTAAAGAATCTGCCTGCAATGGAGGAGCTGCTGCTGCTGCTGCTAAGTCGCTTCAGTCATGTCCGACTCTGTGCGACCCCATAGACAGCAGCCCATCAGGCTCCACCGTCCCCAGGATTCTGCAGGCAAGAACACTGGAGTGGGTTGCCATTTCCTTCTCCAATGCATGAAAGTGAAAAGTGAAAGTGAAGTTGCTCAGTTGTGTCTGACTCTTCGCGACCCCATGGACTGCAGCCTACCAGGCTCCTCCATCCATGGGATTTTCCAGGCAAGAGTACTGGAGTGGGATGCCATTGCAATGCAGGAGAGTCCGGTTCAATTCCTGTCTCGGGAAGATCCCTGGAGAAGGAATAGGCTACCCACTCCTGTATTCATGGGCTTCCCTGGTGGCTCAGATGGTAAAGAATCCACCTGCAATGTGGGAGACATGGGTTCAGTCCCTGGGTTAGGAAGATCCTCTGGAAGAGGGCATGGCAACCCACTCCAGTATTCTTGCCTGGAGAATCCCCATGGACAGAGGAGCCTGGTGGGCTAGAGGCCATGGAGTTGCAAAGAGTAGGACATGTCTGAACGACTAAGTACAGCAGTTTTTCTTTGCTAATTATGATAATGGCTTAATAGTTCTTTTTTCCATGCATTGATAAAAGTTTCAATTTATTCATTAATTTAATTAATGACTATTAATTGAGCATCTATTAAATCAAGCACTTATTCTAGGTGCTGGAGATGAAGCTTATATTCCATGGTAGTGTTTTCCAAATTTAGGATGGATCAGAATAACTGGGAAGGCTTGTTAAAATACAGATTATTGTAATGGCCTCCACCCCCAAAGTTTATGACTTAAGAGGTCTGCTGTGTGTGGCAGGGGAGAGATTCCAAATTTCTAACAAATTCCTAGATGATGCTATCCAGGGCCCACACTCTGAGAATAACTATTCTAAGTAGAGATATACTTTTAAATGCTAAGGAGTGATTTTAAGTAAATATGAGTTCACAAGACTGAGGATAGATTCTTGCCTATAGAATACTTCAAGGTTTATCTTATTTTATATGTTGCTTGAAAATATAACGAAAACAATAGATGAACAATTAATTATGGTAAAAGAGATTATCCAATATATTGGGGAGGAGTAAAGAACACACTAATAGGAAATCAAGCTATACTTTTATAAATTAAACAGTTAATTCAATTGAAATAAAATATTTAATATTGTTGTAGTTGTTTAGTCACTAAGTCGTGTCTGACTCTTTGTGACCCCATGGACTGTAACCCACCAGGTTCCTCTGGCTATGGGATTTCCCAGGCAGGAATATTGAAGTGGGTTGCCATTTCCTTCTCCGGGGGACCTTCCTGACCTAGGAATTGAACCCACATCTCCTGCACTGCAGGCGAATTCTTTACGTATGAGCCACCAGGGAAGCCCCATTTAATATCATACTCAGAGGCTATTTTAAAATAGCTACTATTACATAAAATTAAATAATATTCTCTCAAGTATTTTGTTCAGAAACTAGTAAATCTCTAATGTTCTATTAATATAACTATTAATGAATGAATGAATAAATGAGGATCAGAATGTTAAGAGATTTTTCAGGTAAGTGATCCATAAATAAGTGGCAGAATTTGTACTTGAACTCAGATCTCCAAAGGGGAACAGAGTCAACAGTGTATTTAGAGCAGCAAAAATTTCTAATTTAATGTCAATCTCCCAGAGAAGAATATGAGTTGCCTAATTTTGAGTGCTTATTTTCACAAGTGAGATTAAGCTTAAGCATTGTGGGAGACGTAGACAATGGTTTATCTGAATCCCTTGGGAACGTCACCTACTCTTAGATCCTTAACTATTTCTCAGAAGAAAGCCAAAGAATTATACAAACTGCACTGTTAACAGCTGTAAACTGGCAGACTGACTTTAAGAACATTCAAGGGCTGGCCCACCCAGATGGGACCTATTTTTCCCGGTTGAAATGTGTGCCAAATGCCCAGCTGGAACAGGGCATTGAAAAGATGGGTGGTGATTTTAAAGGGTTGTAATAGAGTCCTGCCTCTAGCCTGCGTCCAGGTGCTCTGCTTCCAAAGTGATAACTACATGATAGACCCTGCAGTGGTCAAAGTGATGATAACTACACCATAGACCCTGCAGTGGTCAAAGTGATGACTACACCATAGACCCTGCAGTGGTCAAAGTGATGACTACACCATAGACCCTGCAGTGGTCAAAGTGATGATAACTACACCATAGACCCTGCAGTGGTCAAAGTGATGACTACACCATAGACCCTGCAGTGGTCAAAGTGATGATAACTACACCATAGACCCTGCAGTGGTCAAAGTGATGACTACACCATAGACCCTGCAGTGGTCAAAGTGACGATAACTACACCATAGACCCTGCAGTGGTCAAAGTGACGATAACTACACCATAGACCCTGCAGTGGTCAAAGTGATGATAACTACACCATAGACCCTGCAGTGGTCAAAGTGATGACTACACCATAGACCCTGCAGTGGTCAAAGTGATGACTACACCGTAGACCCTGCAGTGGTCAAAGTGATGACTATACCATAGACCCTGCAGTGGTTAAAGTGATGATAACTACACCATAGACCCTGCAGTGGTTAAAGTGATGACTACACCATAGACCCTGCAGTGGTTAAAGTGATGATAACTACACCATACACCCTGCAGTGGTCAAAGTGATGACTACACCATAGACCCTGCAGTGGGCAAAGTGATGATAACTACACCATAGACCCTGCAGTGGTCAAAGTGATGACTACACCATAGACCCTGCAGTGGTCAAAGTGACGATAACTACACCATAGACCCTGCAGTGGTCAAAGTGTGATGATAACTACACCATAGACCCTGCAGTGGTCAAAGTGATGATAACTACACCATAGACCCTGCAGTGGTCAAAGTGATGACTACACCATAGACCCTGCAGTGGTCAAAGTGATGACTACACTGTAGACCCTGCAGTGGTCAAAGTGATGACTATACCATAGACCCTGCAGTGGTTAAAGTGATGATAACTACACCATAGACCCTGCAGTGGTTAAAGTGATGACTACACCATAGACCCTGCAGTGGTTAAAGTGATGATAACTACACCATACACCCTGCAGTGGTCAAAGTTATGACTACACCATAGACCCTGCAGTGGTCAAAGTGATGATAACTACACCATAGACCCTGCAGTGGTTAAAGTGATGACTACACCATAGACCCTGCAGTGGTCAAAGTGATGATAACTACACCATAGACCCTGCAGTGGTCAAAGTGATGACTACACCATAGACCCTGCAGTGGTCAAAGTGACAATAACTACACCATAGACCCTGCAGTGGTCAAAGTGATGATAAAGTGATAGACCCTACAGTGGTTAAAGTGATGACTACACCATAGACCCTGCAGTGGTTAAAGTGATGATAACTACACCATAGACCCTGCAGTGGTCAAAGTGATGACTACACCATAGACCCTGTAGTGGTCAAAGTGATGATAACTACACCATAGACCCTGCAGTGGTTAAAGTGATGATAACTACACCATAGACCCTGCAGTGGTCAAAGTGATGACTACACCGTAGACCCTGCAGTGGTTAAAGTGATGACTATACCATAGACCCTGCAGTTGTTAAAGTGATGATAACTACACCATAGACCCTGCAGTGGTCAAAGTGATGACTACACCATAGACCCTGCAGTGGTTAAAGTGATAATAACTACACCATAGACCCTGCAGTGGTCAAAGTGATGACTACACCATAGACCCTGCAGTGGTCAAAGTGATGATAACTACACCATAGACCCTGAAGTGGTTAAAGTGATGACTACACCATAGACCCTGCAGTGGTTTGCTAGAGCCATCCCTGTGCTGTCCTGTGAATAAACCGAATAATGTATAAATCATTCTTATTACTGAACTAAAACCTCCTACTCACTGTCAAAATTTTTAGCATTTATAAGCTCATTAGATGGACAGTTCAACTCTCAAACACCCAAATGTTTTAGTTTTCATTATGTCAATGACTCCAAATTTTTTGAAATAGAAATATCATGTTTGTGTTTGTTTTTGCCTGTGTTGAGTTCACTAATAGCTCCTACTCTATTATTTTATAGGTATTTGCCTACCATGTTAATCACTAATTTTCACAAGATGGAGGCTGCATATTTTATATTATTTGAAGTACAGTGATACGCAATTTTGAGTTGAGTACCTTACACCACTAACTGAGACAATTTAAAGTGTCTGGATGATGCCATACATTCAGAGCAGGAAGTAATAGTTTATATGTACAGTGACAAAGCAAGCTGCTGTAGACTGAATTATGTTCCTTTAAAATTCATCTGTTGAAGTTCTATCCCCAGTGTGGTAGTATTTGGAAATGGGGCCTTTGGGAGGTCGTTAGGTTTAGAGAAGTTCATGAGGCTCTCATGATGAGATTAATCCTTTTATAAATGGGGACACCAGAGAGTTTTCTCCATTCCTCTCCCTGCCAGGTGAGGACACTGTAAGAAGACATGTCTACAAGCCACAAAGACAGCTCTCCCTAAAACCTGACCATACCAGCACCTTGATCATGGGCTTCAGCCTCCAGAACTGTGGGAATTCAAATTTCTGTTGTTTAATGCACACAGTTTTGCTATGGAAGCCCAAGATGATTAAGACACAAAGTGTTTTAAAAGAAACTTTTAAATGAAATTAAAACCATCTCTACCATCTCTACTAATAACACTCAGAATTTTTCTGCAAATGAAACAGACTCAATTTGACCTTTTAAAGACTGATTTTACTGGAACTTTGAACATTAAAAAGACATGACCTGATTATTAATTTTCATTGTACATCATCACGGAAATAACCCATTCAAAAATAACAAGATGACTCTTAAATGAATTTTGATGCAATGTACAAATTCTTCAGCTATGAAAAAACAGCGCAAAAACATGTATCGCTTCTCCTTTCTTTTACAAGAAAATCATTGACATTCAGAACAATGCCCAGAATCAGAACTAGTTATGATTGCTTGAACATGCCATTCTTGGGGTATATAATTTGACATGCCACATGTACCCGCTTGAACTACAACTGTATCTTGTTAGAACGTGATAGCAGGCTAAGTTGTGTAGAAGATTCTAAGGACTGAGGAGGGTACTGATCGGCATCCTCTGAGTCAGTCAGATGTTCAGATTTCCAGTAAAGGTCCCACAAACAACTACCATAAGTGCGTTGACAATCAATTGCCAAAACAACAACTTCTCTGTTTTCCAAAGCAATACATGTGTACAATCCATAAACAAACTGTCAAGGAGATTGTACATCTGGACAACACAATTGCAAAGTTAATTTCGGTTGGAAGAAACCTATGCCTCTGGTTTTAATTTAGATGGAATTTTGATCAGAGAAAGACTCCTATCTTGGGCATTTCTGATACTTCTATGGACATGTGCAACAATTCTATGAGCTGCCAAACACAGAAGATTCTGAGAAATAAAATTAATGCTTTGAGTGAAGTCAAGAAGTGTCTGAAGGCTTTGTCTCACGGACCAGGAATCTGGGCATTCAATGTCATATTATTGACTCGGTATTTCAAGATTCATATTATAGAAATAGCATGAAACAGTGAGTGGTGAAAAACCACTGAACAGTTTCTCCTGCCTTAGAAGACTTAGTGAGTTTCTCTCACTCTTGGAAAAGAGCAGTCACCATCATCAGAGTAGTCAAGGTTCTCTTATACCCTTACTTACTCAGAGCATTTGGAGCTGGCTACTCAGTCCTTCTCTTATTTCTGATATTACTAAGATCCATTTACATCCACTGTCTCCAGGCAACAAGTATCTCTTTTCATCCCAATCATTTTAAGGGAAAAACAAGCATATTTGTGGGACTTCTCTGGTAGCTCAGTTGTAAAGAATCTGCCTGCCAATGCAGAAGACGTGGGTTCGATCCCTGGATCAGTAAGATTCTCTGGAGGAGGAAATGGCAACCCACTCTAGTATTCTTGCCTGGGAAATCCCATAGCCAGAGGAACCCGATGGGTTACAGTCCATGGGGTCACAAAAGACTTGGACATATAAGCATGGGTAATGAAGAAGGAGTAACTTTCATGATGTTGCATAAGTGAACTCTTACAAGAATCAGATTCTTTTTACCATGTTCTCAATCCTTCCTACTTCTCCCCTGAGTAGGACATGGTCCACTGCGTCATAGAGCTGCCTTCTGTTCTGCTGTCACAACAGTCTCTTGATAGTTTCCATCTGCAGTTAGGACCACCTCTGATGTCTACTAAGTTCAGATTACCATGCGAGGAAGAGTCTGAGGAGCATTCAGCACTCAGCTGTCAGCTGTCACCCCTGAACACCCGTCTTAGCAGCTGTCATCACCATTCTGACAGAAGTGGTCTTCCACTTGCATGTGACCAAGTTAAAATGTTTTTAATAAACTGGGCTTAAGATGTTAGCTTTTTAAATTTAAATAAAGCCAACATACAGAATTATAAATAGATGCATTTGAGAAACTATTCATTTTTATGAGTTAAAAATTTGGCCAAACAATTATCACAATTCCCCTAGATAATGACAGTTCCTAGCATTAAATGTTGTAATATATTGAACTCTCTTTTTACCTGCAAGTGTATAAGAACATAAAGCTATCACTTTCTATTTCAATATTTCATATACTCTGTATATTGCTTCATATTATCTTAACAACAATTTTATAAACAATATGGAACAAGAATGGTGTCAATTTAGTAGTTGTAGAATCTAAGAGAAAAAAAATGACAAGTATATGCTCTCATTGATTGAGAATCAAACTCAAAACTCAGATGTCAAGCTCCATGTGCTTCTACTCTACAGTGTCTGCCTCTGAACTTTTGTACCTAATAGAAACATTCAGGTAAGCTAAATGGTATCTATTTCTATTTAAACGTTGGGCTTCCCTGGTGGCTCAGTTGGCAGAGAATCCACCTGCAATGCAGGACACTGCCAGCAGTGCAGGAGACTCTAGTTCAATCCCTTGGTCAGGAAGATCCCCTGGAGAAAGGAATGGCAACTCACTCCAGTATTGTCGCCTGGAAAATCCCATGGGCAGAAGAGCCAGGCAGACTACAGTCCATGGGATCTCAAAAGTCGGACATGACTTAGTGACTAAACCACCAACACCACCTAATCATCTACTCTACAGTGTCTACCTTTGAACCTTTGTACCTAATAGAAACATTTAGGTAGATTAACACATGGCATCTGCTGCTATTTAAAGATTAAGGATCAGGAATCCAAAGTATTGCATATTAACTCATAATCAACAGTAATGGTGCAAAAAAGTGATATACATATTTTTTCAACATCATAATAACTGTTTTCTTACATCTGCATGTCTTTACTATGCTTTAAGCATAAGGGCTGACTTCATCCCTATGTGGGAAATATAAAGGCCTATAGAGTTTATGGTGAATCAGGAGGCAAAATTTGCTGTTAATTTCATATCAACCTGTGACTCATTTCTGATAATTGGACTTCTTAATAATCTGCATTCCTAATCCATGTTCCAAATCTCTTCCCTTTTGCCTCAGTTTCTGTCTTAATTCAATGACAAACACTTTGGTTCCTTCAGTCTGAGGACTTTTTCTGTCCTGATGAATCCTATTGCTTCAAACAGCACTCACACCCTGTGCCAACACCCTGCCCGTTTGCAGCAACACTTCCTCCATACTGATGTTAGTCTGCCCTCTGGAATCAGGAGGGCTGCCTGGTGGAGATACCATGGCCTTTAGAGTCCGATCATGATGAGTTTGAATCATTCACTCTTCACTTTTAGCAATTAATTTTAATCTCTACAGCTACTCCATGAAGTTGTTTTTCGGTTCCCAATTTACAAATTATAAAATCAAGGCAAGTTACTTAACTTGCTGAAGTTTCAGCTTCAAAATTCATAAAGTGCTATCATTACCATTATTGCTTAACCGAGGCCTCTCTAGTGTTGACCAGAAATTGAACTGCCGTCCATCATTGCTTTTCTGGTTTTGCAGATTCCCTGCAGACCCGGAAGCATGTGTCAAGGCTCCGGGTTCCCTTTCTTCCTACTCAGCTCTATTTTATGACAGCCTGGGCAGAATACCCCAGGAAAAAGTACAAGTTGACAAAGCAAAGTATTGCTGTTTAAATCAACACTTCTTGTCATAAGTTTAAGACAGCAAGCAGAGGTAATGTACTGTGAAATCTGAAACAGTCATCCACCTTAGTACAGTTCATATTTCCATGTATCATTGTCCCCCTTTGTACTTGAAACAGTCACATATTCACTTTACTTTGCCTCGTTTTCCTTAACACGAATCTGTCATTGCTCTCTGTTATTGTGCTATAGATGTGTTTGTTTATTGTCAGGTTCCTCCTCGTGAGCAAAGCCTCCTCTTCATGCAAGGAAGGTTGTCTGTATTGTTCTTGTTTTTTTCTCCATCACATAGAGGAGCTTGGAATACTATAGCTCCTCAATAACATTTCTTAATAAACAGTCAAAAAGGAAGGAAAGGGGAGAAGGAAGGAAGGAAGGGAGGAAAGACGAAGCATGCTTGGGGTAAGTTTGGAAAGATTTAAAGTTTAATAATTTTGATAATAGTCTCTGAGACTTACTGACTGCTTACTCTTATTGAGTGATTACTCTATGTCCTATTCTAAGAAATCAAACATGTATTAATTAATCTAATGGTATAAACACACATTAAAAGACAGGTAAGATTGGGAAACTGGGACAAAGAGGTTAAATAACCTGTTTATGGCCACGAAGCTCATATTAATGTGGTTAGGATTCAAGCCCAGGAAATTTAAGTCCAGATTCTGTTCTCTTATTCTCCATGATGTATTGTTTCTTTTTAGAGTGCAAAATCAATGCATGTAATAAAAAAAAATAAGGCTAAATATATATTGCTCTCAAAGCAAGTGACTTAAAGAAACAACTCTAAGAAGGTTCTCAGTAATTGTTATTAAATTCTGTAAACAACAAACAAAAAAATCCTTATTTAGGCAAATTCACAGTGAACCCTTGAGATAAGAGCAATAATAGAGAGAGAAGGACCAGACCAGATCACACATTTCTTGTCCAGACCCAGTACAGATCAATAAATCGCAAACAATTTACAGAACACCCTCATGCAACTTTGAGGTTATTTCAAGGAACCCTCCCATCTGGAATCTGTGCTGATTCTTTTCATATTGTATCTCCCCAAGGATGACTCACAGGAAATTGAGGTTTCAGAAATATGTGTTTTTCTATGGCATTTCTCTACCTTCACTACAGAAGTTTTAAAGATAAGTGATTCTGTGGTTGTGTTTTTTCCCATTTAGTTTATGGAAAGAAGATCACTACTTTTCAACCAATTTTTCCAATTTCTCGAATCATAATAGCATTTATGCTGTTATGATAAGTGATGATAGTGATGATAAGCCTGTTGACTGTGGTACAAATACTCTAGCAAGTGAGGGTATGAAGAGAATTAAAAAAAAAAATAACCTGGATAATATGTAAAGTTGCAATAAAAAATAGTTAACTACTATGGATAACCGCTCTGTGTACTGATCTATGCTACATATCATGAGGGGTATGAAGATACATAGCGTCACCCTTGCCTCAAACAACAACCTCTGTTGGAAGAGTCGGAGGTAGAGCAAGGGTCTCCAGCAGGGGATGGAGGCAGTGTGATAGAGACACAAGTTACAATGATCATACATTTACTGGCATATGATTCATTCCAGCTGGAGGATCCTTTAGAGCCTTG
Source organism: Okapia johnstoni (assembly GCA_024291935.2). Taxonomy (NCBI): domain Eukaryota; kingdom Metazoa; phylum Chordata; class Mammalia; order Artiodactyla; family Giraffidae; genus Okapia; species Okapia johnstoni. The sequence continues at coordinate 11,775,545 of CM044322.1, read as the reverse complement.
TGGAAGGTAGCATTTGAAATAGGTCTTGAGAGATTGTAGACTTTCTTTAAAAAGAGAAAGAAATATACAGACGAAACTTGTAAAGTGAAAGAGAAGAGTGAAAAAACACTCTAGTTTTCTGACTATCTCTCTTAATAGACTCCGAGACATCTGGAACAAGGACCATAGCTTTATTCATTTATTAGGTATTTTATTTGATACCTATGATGTTTCAGCTGCTGTGCTAAGTATTGTGGTACAAAAAGGAAAAATATACTCGGGGCTGGTGCACCGGGATGACCCGGAGGGTTGGGATGGGGAGGGAGGTGGAAGGGGGGTTCTGGAAGGGGAAAACATGTACACCCATGGTGGATTCATGTCAATGTATGGCAAAACAAATACAATATTGTAAAGTTAAAAAATAGAAAATAAATTAATTAAAATAGAAAAAAAAAATGAAAAATGTAGTCCCTACAGATGCTGTGCTTACAACTGATGATGGAGAAGGAGAATACAGCTGATGACTTTTAGATAATATCTACTGCCAGTCACTATGATAGGCAGTGCAAACACATTATTTACTTGGTATACCTGCCCTCTAGGGCAGATATTATCTCCATTTTACAGATAAGGATTTAAAGCTTAGATTGGCTAAGTAATTTGCCTGAGGCCGCATAGCTGTTATAAATCTCACCTGTTAGAGCTGAGATTATAATGCTCAGACTCCAAAACCTGTGCTCTTACCTGTTAATTACACAATGTTAGGAGTTGGCAATACTGTTGATCTTTAAACAATGTGGAGATTAATTCACACATAGTTTATACTCCGTCCTTGAAAACTAGGGCTCTTCCCCATCCATGGATTTAACCAAGCATGGATCGTGTAGTACCATAACATTTACTACTGAAAAGTATTCATGCATAAGTGAACCCTCATGGTTCAGACTCACGTTATTCAAGGGTCAACTACAGTCACTTCCCAAATGGGTGCCTAGGTTGCGTCTTAGAAAATTATTTTGAATTTTTAAAGAAGAGAAGTGGTGGGGAGAACATTTGAGACCAGAAAGCAAGTGGTTTATTAAGACTAGGCCACAGGGTGTATTATGAGAAAGGTGTGGAACATGTGGTTCGAGAAACAGAAAGGAGACAGTTTATAAGAAGCACTGGATACTTCAGCTCAAGCCGTGGCTCCCCTTGGCTGAACGTTAGAATCAACTGGGGAAAGTTTAAAACACATCAAAGCCTGGACACCTGTCCAGACCAGTTTAAATGAAGCCTCTAGAGGTAGGGTGTCAGGCATCTGTGTTTTGTAAAGTTCTTCTGGTGATTCTAGCACAGTTTGGGGTGAAAAACCACAGAGCAGAAGCGATAGGAAGCATAGAATTTACCCAGGGAAGTGTGGTACATGGATTAGAACAGAGGCAGGGAAATGAGTTAGAAGGGGCCAATGATGACGACCTTAATAATATTAGGGGCAAAATGAAAGGAAGTGAGGGAAGATATGTGAGAATAATTAGGGAGGAAGTAGAACACACCGGTTTTGTTATCTGTGTGGATGCACAGGCTGGAGAAGATGGGGAATGACTTTTCCATTTCTAGCTTGGATGTTTAAAAGTTAATGCCATTTACTGAGGCAAATATGGGAGAAAGGGCAGGTTTGGGGAAAAGTTGGTGAAGCCAAAAGGCTGTGAATGAGACGTGACAGAAGTCAGAGAAGCCATAGAAAAGAGAGGCGACAGTAAGACCATAAAAGCCAAGAGGAGTAGGTTATCAGTAGTACAAAAATAGCACCAAATGCCTCTAGAATCGGGCTTCCCGGGTGGAGCTGGTGGTAAAGAGTACACCTGATGATGCAGGAGATGCAAGTTTGATTCCTGAGTGGGAAAGATCCCCTGGAGTAGAAAGTGGCAACTCACCCCAGTATTCTTGCCTGGAAAATTCCATGGACAGAGGAGCCTGGCAGGCTACAGTCATGGGACCGCAAAGAGTCGGGCATGACTAAGTGACTGAGCACAGCCTCTAGCAGCAGGAGCAATGTGGTTTTATTTAATTGAAAATAGAATATCAGAGTGATGTAGGTTCCTCTCCCTTTGTCTACTGTTTAAACAGATTCCTGCTTTGGGTTTATGAAGCCAACGGGCATAAGAGCAGAATTAGAAGAAGCCTGTGTCAGTTGTCAGTGTCCTCAGCTTCTGACTCACCCTTCTCTACTCTGCTTTGTGATGCTGAACTCTGCAAACCACGTTGGCTCTGCCAGCTGCACGCTACTAAACACTGCCAAGGAGGGGAGCCAGAGAGAGTCCGCAAGGCTGCGGGAGGAACAGGCAACACTTGGATTCCTCTGAGGGCAGTAGCCATGAACATCACTTCAGGATTGTTTCCTCACCGTGTAGCAAGTTTATTACTTCCCAGTGGCAGCAACTGAAACCAATTTATAGTTTTTATTACACTTGCAGAATCAGTGTCATTATGTCCTCCACCCAAAAACACCAGCAAGCACTGTCTGATGCCCCCTGTCCTGAGACCTGGCTCCCAAGTCCACAGAGCTCAGGTATACTAGCTCTAGCTGAGTGACATTTCTTCTTCTTACGCCTGTATTTCAGCTCCACAGAAACTATTAAACTTAGAAACTAAGTTTTCAGTTTTGATAATTCCAGCCTTTTCTCCTTGCTACCTCAGCCCTAAGGGTGGCATCTACTTTCTGCAGCTGGTGTCTTAGATATCTTAGTATTATACTGGCATTCTTCTCTTTATCTACTGACGAAGTTTATAATTAGTTAATCATTCTTTATAGTAACATTTCTTGGTTCAAATAGGTAGTGCTGTGTCTGTCTCAGGACTGAACCCTTACTTACCCAGAAATTACTAGTTCCAGGGGTCATTTTAGGATACCAGATCCTCCATGTTATTCTGGGATTAGTTTGGTCATATTCTTGAGCTCCTTGTCAATGGGAAATGAGATTTTTTAAAGTTATCATTGGAGTATAGTTGTTTTACAACATTATGTTACTCTCTGCTGTACAGCAAAATGAATCAGCTATACGTATACATATCCTCTCTTTTTTGAATTTCCTTCCTATCTAGGTCACCACAGAGCATTGAGTCAAGTTCCCTGTGCTGTATGGTAGGTTCTTGTTAGGGAGAGACGAGATTCTAATAACCCATGGCAAGTAGTCTCATTACAATTAATCAAGTTACTATTTGCGGTAGACTGTGATGAAAAGAAAGCGAAAGTGAAAGTGAAGTTGCTCAGTCACATCTAACTCTTTGTGACCCCATGGACTATAGCCCACCAGGCTCCTCCATCCATGGAATTTTCCAGGCAAGAATACTGGAGTGGGTTGCCATTTCCTTCTCCAAGGGATCTTGCTGATTCAGGGATAGAACCCAGGTCTCTCGCATTGCAGGCAGACGCTTTACTATCTGAGCCACCAGGGAAGCCAGAGAAGACTGGGATGAAGTGTTTACTTAATCAAAGGTCTTAGGACTGTATTTGGCTTGTGGGAATAGGATGCCTATAAAGACTGTGGTATGGGATGGATTTTTATGAGTGCATTCAAGTGCTTATAGTATGGAAATGACAAATACAGATCTTTAAATTTTCAGCTCAAATCATAGCCAGAGAATCATGAAGCTTCTATGCCAACCCTAAATGAGTCTCTCTCTTCTTTTTGGTAGGCACAGAAACACTATTTCAAAAACTAAACTGAAAATATTGTGTGTGTTGCACAATTGCAATGTGTTGAATTCACAGACTCACCAAGTGTCTCACAAGAAAGTTGGGGTCTTAATTAGGAAGAAGTGGGGCTAAGATATTTAAAATGAACACATCAAGTTAGAAGAAGCTGAGAATCTTAGACCCTAAGTCACTGAGTCTCCCTTGTCAATAGGAGCTGATTGCCTGTCTCTGTCTGAAAACATTAGCCTTCCCTTGCTTGAAAACTTGCAAACATCTAACCAGGGGTTGTTGCTTTGCAAGTGGAGTTCATTTTGTTCACAATTAATCTCCACCATCTCTTGTTGCCACTAGACTTACAACTAGGGTCAGATCTCAGCATGTTCCATTGGTCAAGTACAAAATCTGACCCCAGGGAAATAGTTTATACACCAAAATAATTGTAAGGTTTTGCAAAAATATGTTGATCGAAGCCCAGGGAATAGTGCCGAAGTCAGGTCTCAATGACTACCTTCTAAATGGGGAAGGTAGAATGAAGAAGATGGGATGTAGAATAAAATCAGACCTAATTTACTGATAGGAGTGAAATTTTACTTTAGTTTTTTTTTTTACTTTAAAAATTTTTACACAGTTTTTAAAGGTTACACTCCATTTACAGTTATTAAACAAATTGTAAGTGCTGGCTGTATGCCCCTTGTTGTATAATACATCCCTGTAGCTTATCTTGTTTGCTGCTCCCACTTCCCACCCCTATATTGCCCCTCCCCCACTGGTGGGCACTAGTTCTCTATATCTGTGCGTCTGCTTCTTTTTTGTTATAGTTATTAGTTTACTGTATCTTTTAGGCTCCACGTATCAGTGATAACATACAGTATTTGTTTTTCTCTGTTTGACTTGTTTCACTTAGCATAATGCCCCCCGAGTCCGTGCATGGTGCTAAACATGGCAGATGTTCAGTCTTTTTTATAGCTGCAAATGGCTTTATTTTGGTTTTTTTATGGCTGAGTAATATTCTGTTGTATGTATGTACCACATCTTCCTTATCAATTTCTCTGTGGATGGACATTTAGGTTGTTTCTGTGTCCTGCTGATTGTAAATAACGCTGCAGGGAACACTGTTATACATGTATCTCTTTGAATTGTGGTTTTCTTCATTTATATGCCCAGGAGTGGGATTTCTGGGTCATATGGTATCTCTATTTTTAGATTTTTAAGGAATCTCCATAATGTTCACCATAGTGGCTGTACCAATTCACATTGCCACCAACTGTGTAGGAGGGTTTCCTTTTCTCCACATCTTGTTCAGCAATTTATGGTTGATAGAATTTTTGATGATGGCCATTCTGATGAGTATGAGATGATACTTCATTGTAGTTTTGATTTGTATTTCTCTAATAATTAGTAATACTGAGAATTTTTCATGTGCTTTTTGCCATCTGAATGTCTTCTTTAGAGCATTAGCTATTTATATCTTCTGCCCATTTTTTGATGAGCTGCTTGTTTTTTGATACTGAGCTGCATGAGCTGTTTGTATATTTTGGAGATTAACCCCTTGTCAGTTGCTTCTGCAGTTTTAAAAGATTCCAGATTTAATGTGTTAGGCCATAGAGCTGATTCAAGCAGTTTCCTTGGTGTGTTGAGGTAGAGATGGCAAAACTTTCATGGCAAGATGTAGCGAAAGGAATTCAAAGGCTTTTTGTTGTTCAGTGGCTCAGTCGTGTCCAGCTCTTTGCCACCCCATGGACTGCAGCACACAAGACTTCCCTGTCCTTAACCATCTCCCAGAGCTTGCTCAAAGTTATGTCCATTGAGTTGCTGATAACATCCAACCATCTCATCCTCTGTCATCCCCTTCTCCTCCTGCCTTCAATCTTTCCCATCATCAGGGTCTTTTCTAACGAGTTGGCTCTTCGCATCAGGTGACCAAAGTATTGGAGCTTCAGCTTCAGCATCAGTCCTTCCAATGAATATTCAGGACTGATTTCCTTTAGGATGAACTGGTTGGATCTCCTTGCAGTCCAAGGGACCCTCAAGAGTCTTCTCTAGTACCACAGTCCAAAAGGGCCAGTTCTTCAGTACTCAGCCTTCTTCATGGTCCAACTCTCACATCCATACATGACTACTGGAAAAACCATAGATTGACTGTATGAACCTTTGTTGACAAAGGAATGTTTCTGCTTTTGAATATGCTGTCTAGGTTTTTCATAGCTTTTCTTCCAAGGAGCAAGTGTCTTTTAATTTAAAAGGCTTAGGGAGATACAAATATTGGAGAAATTACATCATATGCAAGCTGTACACCAGTATGTCAACAACATCTCCCAACAGGGCTCAGAAGACATTCCCTTTACTCAGCTATTGAGAAACACATGTATGTGTGAAGTACCTGCAACTCTGAAAAGCCTGTGATGACTCTCTTTTGTAAACCAGGTATGAAAATAGGAAATGCCATATTTGAGATGAAATTCCTGATTTCATTGCCACTGATGGCATTTTGCTGATTGGATATAATTTGCATAAGTAACAAGTATTTGAGATGGTTCCTCATATGTGAATGTGAGAGCGAGAGATAAACCAAGTGAAATATCAGGCATCTGCCACTTCAAGTGAAGTGGTCAGAGGACTATCAAGTTAGCTCTTGACAGTGAAACTTGGGGTGCTCCACTTTGTACACCTTCCAGTAAAAATGAAAAGGCATAGTGTTTGATGGCCTTGTTTGTTTTGAAGCAACACATACCAGATTTGAATGTGTTACTTTGTAGCTTAAAAGGGTGCCTTTGGGGAGGAAGGGACCAGAGTTAAGAGAAGCCTTTGGTCCAGTGCAGTACAAACCACTTCTTCCACTTTTACCTAATGACCCAGTGGATCCAGTGATACTTGAAGTATCAGGACAAATACAGATGCTATGTGGAACCTCTGATAAACACCAATAGGAATAGTTTCAGTGCAGACCTTTAGAATTTTGGAGAAAATCTATACTCTCTTTTGCTGGTAATTGTTTTTCTTTTGAGAAACAGCTTCTGGCTTACTACTGAACCATGGGTAGAGACTGAATGTAGAACCATGGGACTTTGCGTGGCCATGCAACCTGAGATTTCCATTATGCTCAGGTGCTGTTTAACTGACTAAGATATAAGCGAAGCAACCTGGTATCAGTTGGTAAAGGCATATATGAGATTGTTCTTGAGCGGGTCGAAAAGGCAGTATCTAGTTGCATGAGCAGGTGCTTCATGCTTCTTTGACATCAACTTCTACCAGCATCATCTTCTCATTTAAGATTCCATAATTTTATAACAGGGGAGTGAGGAAAAACACCACTCACTCCTAGCCTACAGATAGTTCTACACAATATGCAGACCCCACTGAAAGTGGACAAATGCAGCAGTCTAGTATCACTCAGGAGGAGCCCTGAAAAAGTGCCAAAGCGTACACCACACAGTGGTCAGACATTGCATGGTCCATTTGGTCGTCCACTTTCTCTGATCTATGGATGTCATTCAGCCTCTTATCCCAAGGATGACCATGGATGCACACGGCAGCCAGTTAGCCAATGGTGGCAATGCTGATAGGGATGGAGGGACAACTCATGACTTTAGCAACATGGACTTCTCCTCACCAAGGCTAGATGCCTCACCTGCCAAAAGCAGGGACCTGACAGACCATCCAGTACCTGATAACAGATCCATGACACTGGACTTCTTCCTGCGTGACCACTGATTTGTCATCGCTGGAACAGATACATATTCTGGACATCAGTTTTCTTTGCTGCATATCATGTTTTTTCCAGAGCTCCTTTTCATGGACTTACAAAAGGGTTTGTTTTTTGTTTTGTTTTGTTTTGTTTTTCATCTGTCATCATTTTCCAGACAGCATTTCTACAGAAATAAAAGTTAATAGAAAATTACTGCAACCAGTAGCAAAAGACAAACTCACTAAGAATTCAGATCCTCCAGGAATGAATTTGAGTGCCCTAACCAGGTAAATAACTAAATAAGTGGAAGCAAACAAAAAGATTTAGAATGTGTGTTGCAAGAAGGAAGTTACGTATGTATCTATTGTGGCCTCTTGACTAGTTATAAAATCAAAAAATAGTAGACGTGCATTTTCTTATTTGCTTTGTGAGTGTGTGTGTCTTTATATCTATATATTGATATCTTTGTGTGCTTATGCGTTTATACGGATGAACTATTTTCTTCTGCCTCCTCTTTCATCATTAATTCATACAAGTTTTGTTGGAGGTTGACTTTACTGTTTAGTCTTTAAGTAATAGAATATTTGGACGCAATTGTCACTGAATTTAAGGAGTAATACACAGAGCCCCCAAATGGATACACTGATTATCAGACTTTGTAACTCCTTTTTGGAGAGAGAGTAATAATGTCTTCATCTGTGAAGGTAATTGCATCGTCTTAGGCAGAAACAGCATATTTTATTGTATGGTAGGAAAAACACGTGTAGAATACCGCATGCGGATGCGAAGTAGCCAGAGGCAGACTATGCCAGTTACTGCACTACTGTTCCAACTCCAAATACATCCTTGCCTCACCCGTCCGTGATGCTGAGCATGAGCTTCTGTGAACCCCCTTTTGTTTTTGCCACCTGACTCTATGCTAGGCTCTGCCAATAGAGGGCGCAAGAAGCAGAATAATACAGCTTGAGCTTCCCTGGCAGCTCAGCGGGTAAAGAAGCTGCCTGCGATGCAGGGGACCCGGTTCAATTCCAGGGTCAGGAAGATCCACTGGGGAAGGGATGGGCTACCCACTCCAGTATTCTTGGGCTTCCCTCGTGGCTCAGCTCGTAAAGAATCCGCCTGCAATGCGGGAGACCTGGGTTCAATATCTGAGTTGGAAAGATCCCCTGGAGAAGAGAAAGGCTACCCACTCCAGTATTCTAGCCTGGAGAAATTCCATGGACTGTATAGACCATGGGGTCGCAAAGAGTCCGGCACGACTAAGCGACTTTCACTTCACAAAGAGGTCTAAGAGACTTGCTCCTTCCTGTGTACTTCCTGTGGGCTATTTCTCTGCTTGCCTTTTCTGTGAAAGTAACTGTAGCAAAATTTCTTTCTTCCAGAGAGGGAATTTCTTCCTAGAACAGTAACTGGATGCAGATTTCAGTTTTCTCAAGACCTGTAGAAGTGGTCATTAAACTCTAACACCTGCCAAGCAGTGCTTCCTCCTCAGAGATCAGAGTTTTAGCAACATGGAGTTATCCCCTAGATTTCTAAGCTTTAGTAAGTTCACCATCATCTTTCTTATGTCAGTGCTGGAGTGGGCGTGGCTTCCTGTGGTTGCTCCTCTACAATATCCTAAAGTTCTTTTTTTACTTTTTAATTTTCTTCGTTACCAACTTTATTCCTAGTTAACACTTTAAGTTCTTTTTGCTCTTGTTTTTATCTCTTGACCGGATCTCTACTAATACAAAACCTTAGAAAATCTGCATTGAATTCTGTCGGGAAGGGCAAGGAACCATTGGAAGGAAAAAAAGGAAAAGAAAATAGGAGAAACAGAGAGAGAGGAAAAACTATATGGGGAGAAATTAGGATAGTCAGAAGAGAGGGAAACTTGTGGATGTGGTGGGTGGTGGGTGTCATACTGTGATAAAAAGACCTTTGAGGAAGGGGGTGAAAGAATGTATGTGTGATAGTTTTGGCTCATGGCATGACATGAAATCCCTCCCTTTGCCCTGACACATAAGATTTCAATTGCTTTACATTCCTTCTGGACATTTTGATGTGTACTTCCTCTGAATGCAGCACTTAGCTAAAACTGAACAGAAGTCACAGCTTTATATTAGTCATATCTTGGAGTTTCTCTGTGGGAGTTGGACCCCAGGTCTAACATCTAGCATCCCAGTTGCTGTTGTTGAGTTGCTAAGTCGTGTCGACTCTTTGTGATGCCATAGACTGCAGCACGCCTGGCTCCTCTGTCCACTATCTACCGGAGTTTGCTCAAATTCATGTCAGGAGAGAATTTCAACTTTCACTATGACTCTCTGGCTTCTTGCCTTTTCATGCAAGTAACTGAGAACTGACTTGGCATAAAATGGGATGGTCCTCTAAATGCTGGAGGCACATTTGCAGAGAATGAATTATTACATGTCAGCAGTTACATGGCCCAGTAAGGGTGTACAGAGAATCTGACTTGTTTCATGTTACGTGTGAGTTCAGGAAATTAATCAACTTTCAAAAGTCTGATATTAATTTTATGGTTAATTTTTTCACAGGTTCAACAGATTTATCAATTTCTTAGGAAATCAATTCTCTCTGGAAGGGAAGAGAAGGTTTGTGGCAAACGTATTTCAATTAAGTAATTTTGAAACTTTTTTTCTCTTTTCCTACCAACTGAAAATAGATTCCCTTGATCTGTGCAGCTAGTCTAGAGTGTCCTGTGGATCAGCCTGTGAGTTTACTGGTAGAGAGTGTGGGAGGGGTACAGTATGAGATGTAAGCGAAAGACTAAAAAGTTATATGATTGTAATAGGATCATGAGGTTAGAAAAAGACCAGCACTTCAGTGGAGTGTTTCAGTACCCAGTGTTATGAATTATTTGAGCCTTCAGAGCTATAAAAATCTCTATCTTTGTGGTTGCTGTTATGAGCATCTTTGGAAAAGACTAGTACTGAGTAGAGAATTCATAATTACAAATTGAAAAAGACATACATGGTCTACAAATTGCTTCCAGCATATAGGAATTTTGGAGAGGCACATGTAACAGGAAGCTAGTCATGGTGGCCAGCATCATGTAACATGACCACAGGGATGAAACATTCTAATTGCAGGCCCCAACACAACGACATGGGAGGGGGAGGAATATTTCTCCAAAGAAAGTTGGTCACTGTCCCTAGAGGAAGGGTGTGAAAGTTGCAGAACAGATAACATAATGAGTAGCTACTGAAAAATTGCATTAAAGCAGTGATAAAAGATTCCCAGTTGTCTTGCAGCTGACTTTTCACACAAGCAACCAAAAAAACCCAAAAGTCTTGAAAGATTTGTAAGCCTTTTTATTTGTTTAATAATTCATTAAAGAAGAGTAATTTCCAAAATATTTCTTAATGGAGCTGATACTATATATTAAAAATATACTTGTGTGTGTTGTGTTGTGTTGTGTGCATGCTCAGTCATGTCTGACTCTTTGTGACCCTATGGACTGTAGCCCGCCAGGCTCCTCTGTCCATGGAATTTTGCAGGCAAGAATTCTGGAGTGGGTTGCCATTTCCTTCTCCAGGAGATCTTCCCAACCCAGGGAACAAACCTGCATCTCTTGTTTCACCTGCATTGTCAGGCAGATTCTTTACCACTGGACCATCTATTGAACTGTATTTGCAGTTGTTCTGACATTTTCTGAATAAACAGTATATTACCAAAGTAAACTTCTTAGATCCAGCAGAACCTAGCCTAGAGTTAACTGTAGCTAGTGATGCAGAGCTTCAGGTGTTACCTGTGAAATAAAAAAGAAGAAATCTAATTAGTAGAATTTTGTTTATACATTGACTTAAAGCAATATTTTTTTTAAAAGTTTACACTCTTTGAGACATTTTTTTAAATTTTAAATTAGTTTATTTATCTATTTTTTAACTTTACAGTATTGTATTTGTTTTGCCATACATTGACATGAATCCACTATGAGTGTACATGTTTTCCCCTTCCAGAACCCCCCTCCCACCTCCCTCCCCATCCCATCCCTCCGGGTCATCCCGGTGCACCAGCCCCGAGCACCCTGCATCACGCATCGAACCTGGACTGGCGATTCGTTTCACATATGATAATTTACATGCTTCGATGCCATTCTCCCATATCATCCCGGCCTCGCCCTCTCCCATAGAGTCCATAATACTGTTCTATTTATCTGTGTCTCTTTTGATGTCTTTGAGACCTTTTAAGATTAAACTGATAAACAGAGTTGTTAAAGATTCCCTAACTTCAGGCAATTTCTGTGAGGATGCAGTCTAACCCAACTGCAGGACACCTGGCAGGGCGGTAAGCACCCACTAGAGCTAGTGACAACCCCTAAGGACCCAGCCACCTTTGGAGAGAGTAACTGGAAAACAAATCAAAGAGGAAATAAGGGGCCAGGAGTTGCTTGCTCACTTTCCAGACTCAGACCTCAAGCTAAACATAGTTTGGAAAGAGAATCTGCCAGGAAATATGGATGTCTGCACACATGCTAACCGTAAGATTGCTGAGGTCCTCCTATGTGGAAAATTAGTGACTATTTGTAAGTACATTAAGGTGAGAGAATATAATACTGGTATCAGAGCTTAATAGTTCATGTTGAGTCTCTATTGAATGCAACTTTGAATGGTCTTAATTTGTAATCATACATTTACACAGGCCATGTGTATATAATCAATTTCCTTTCTCCTTGAAGTGCTATATTAAGAAAACAACAATGGTCAACAAAATATGACTAAATATCACACATTGTCTACTGAATCCAAACTGGGGTCCACCCCATGGAGACATCATTGATAAATCTTTCAATTCTTTAGAAATTGCCCTCCTTTGGAGGAACTCCAGTATGGCTATTTATGCTTCCTCTAATCAAAAGTTTGCAGTACATTCTTCCCTAGCTTAAAGTCTCATTCATAAAAAGAAAACTGAATCGTGAGCATAACAGAGGGAGAGGGGTGGATTGGGGGTTTGAGATTCGTAGATACAGATTATTATATATATTATAATGGAATTACTTTGCTGTACACCAGAAACCAATACAACGTTGTAAATCAACTGTACTCCAATAGAGTAAAATTTTTTAAAAAGAGAGAAAAAAAAAGAAATGATAAAATAAGTCATGAGAAAGGGAGATGCTGTCTTCTTTGTACATTCCCCTACCCTAAACAACAACCTACAACTTGTTTTAAAAGTTACGCTTCACTTAGGGTTGTTACAGTTGCCACCAACTGCTACTGCTACTGCTAAGTCGCTTCAGTTGTGTCTACCAACAGTGGTCACTAAATACAATCCCAGGGAAGAAAATGATGGTGTTGACCTCCTATTACACTCATGGAAACTGACATGCTTCCCTCCAAAGAATACCATGCAGCTGCCAGTGGTGGCACATAGCATTCCTGGACATGGAGCACTTGGAAGCATCTGCAGTTCTAGCTCCCAAAATTCACATTTAGTTTGGTTCACAAAATATGCTTAGCTTCTGGGTGAGCCAAAGTATTTGGATATGCAAAAATAGATTGACTCTAAGGTGATCAGAAAGATGAGTTTGAAGCCACATATATTAGTGTAATAAGGAGAAATCGAGGGTAACCTATGACAGGATCAGTTACAGAAAATAGGAAAATTGGCATCATGCAGGAGAGGACCGAACCTTAAAAAAAAAAAGCATCTCATTAATGCTTCAACCTACATCTCTTCTTTCAGATTGGGATACTTAAAAAGTCTAAATTTCATATACACATATAACATATACACATAGGTGGCGCAGTGGCAAAGAATCTGCCTGCCAGATGCAGGTTCAATCCCTGGGTCAGGAAGAACCCCTGGAGAAAGAAATGGAAACCCACTCCTGTATTCTTGCCTGGAAAATTCCATGGACAGAGGAGCCTGGCAGGCTACAATCAATGCAGTTGCAAAAAGTTGGACACGACTGAGCATGCACACACACCTATGTACATACATATGCATACATGTACAAAATTAATGAGGAATAAAAACTGAGAAATACAATTTTTTTAGTGGAAGGAAAGTTTAACAGTTCTAATGTATAAATTACATATACAGCAAGTGAGTAGAAACACTAAGACTTAAATAGATAAATGGAGGAAACCATTAGCTGAGAAGTCACAAGATGCTAATGTGATGTAGAAAAGAAGTGGGAATCCTAGAGCCAGATTAACCTTACAAATTTTGCACCTTTAAGATGTACCACTTAAAAATGTACAAATGGGGACTTCCCTGTTCATCCAGTGGCTAAGACTCTGTCCTCCCAGTGCAGAGGCCTGATTTTGATTCCTGCTCGGGGAACTAGATCCCACACCCCACAACTGAAAAATCCCACATGCGCAACTAAGACCTGAAGCAGCCCAATAAATAAATAAATATTTTGTAAATGTACAAATGCAAATAATGAGGCTCAGCTCTTCTGGCTGCACCAGCCTTTTTCATTATCATCATATCCTTCTATTTGTTCACTCTCCATGGATCCCCATGGCCCATGCTCCTTATGGCTCCTTTTCGGGCTCAACTAAAAGCTATCACTCCTAAGGCTCCACGAGGATGACTTAGTTAACAAACACCATGGCCTTTTTCTTCACCAACTTCCTGAAAGTGAAGGTCACTCAGGTGTGTTTGACTCTTTGCGACCCCATGGACTATACAGTCCATGGAATTCTCCAGGCCAGAATACTGGAGTGGGTAGCCTTTCCCTTCTCCAGGCGATCTTCCCAACCCAGGGATCAAACCCAGGTCTCCCACATTGCAGGCGGATTCTTTATCAGCTGAACCACAAGAGAAGCCCAAGAATACTGGAATGGGTAGCCTATCCCTTCTCCAGGGGATCTTCCTGACTCAGGAATTGAACTGGGGTCTCCTGCCTTACAGGCAGATTCTTTACCAACTGAGCTATCAGGGAAGCCCCCATCAACCTCCTGAGTGAAATACAATTCTTATTAGCCTATGGGTAGTGAATGGGCATAAAGTTGATTCTTATCTCAACCAAAATTTGAACTCTATATTTTGGTTGGAACACAGGAGATGGTGTAAGGAGCACACATCTTACAGTCCAAGGACACTTGATAGAATCTCAGTTCTTTCACTTATTCTGTGTTTTAGGGAAATTATTTGGGATGACTAAGAGACATAGTTTCCTTACATGCAAAAGGATAAAAGTTAAATCCACCTTCTTGAATTCTTGGGACGCTTAAATGTCCGTATTTCTAAAGCCACTGATGGTGCCTAATACATAAGTGCCCAGTAAAATTTACTGCCTCTCTCTCGGTACAGAGGGAAACAAATAAATCTAACATGTCCCAATCTTTCCAGGCAGCCTATTCACAAATTTTTACAATTAGTCAAAGGAATAAGACTGTATATGTATGCCAACTTAGTATGAAACCCGAATGTAAATTTGAGTCTTGGTTATAATCTTATTCTTCTGTCACATGTGTCACATGTTTACTGTGAGCTTCTTCAATATTTTTGGAATATAATTTAAATTTGAAATATAAATTGAAACACTGGAAAAATAATCAAAATGCATTTTCTACAAAGTCATTCATCCTCCTTAGTGTATTTGCTGAGGCTGTTCTCTGCTGGAAATACAAAGTTTCAAAATTCAAGCAAATTTCATGTGATAATTACTGTGAGCAAAGCAAATGTCTCACTATCGAGGTTAAATAATGTGTAGCTATGATATATATACTCTTGTAAAATATATTTTAATAATTAAGAGGTAACTAGTCACTACATCTCTATTCTGTAGATGTTAAAATCTCTCATCCGTTTTATTTTCACTCATATTTATCCTCTGACAGCCATTTGATTAGTTGGGTCCAGTAGGGCCTGCAGTCTTTCTTGACTCTAAACTTCTAATCTGCTTCTGAGACACTATAGTTAGAATTGCCTTGGAGACAGATAAATAGCTACTGTATGGGAAATTAGAGGAACAAATGTCTCACTTGGCAGCAGGCCAGCATGCTGTCTAAAGATCTAAAGGAAAGTTACAACTAAGACATGCCAAGCATGTTTACAATTTCTGCTGAATGAAATGCCACTCAGATTAGAACAAAAGTCATGACATCTTTTGTCCCAAACATTAATGACCAGGGTGCCCTGGATTTTTCTCTCACAGCCTTGAATGGAAGGATTTTGCTGGCCTGAGATGAGGTTGGAAATAAATTAACTGAGGCTTCTGATGTCAGGATGAACTAAGCACTCATTCCTTCCATGGGTGATGTGAGTGCACGCTACTTTTCTTCTCTGAATGGCTGAATTGGTCTGCCCTTGGTCCTTTTCCATTTCCATTTCTAACTCTTATCATGAAAGGTAGATCTGAATGGCTCGGGAATTTACAAAAGTAGGCACCTTGACCTTGAAGGCATTAAAATATCAGAAATTTTAATCTTAAAGGGATTAGTCAGTCAAAGCCCTGTATTTGCAAAATGAGGGAACGGAGTCTCACCTTGCTTGTCATCACACAGTCAAGCAGTAGGAGCATTAGAACTAGAACCAAGACTAGGACACTTTCTATTCTACCATGAATCAATCTTTTTAAGTTCAACCTAAGGACCCATTTTCTGTGCCAATACTCCACATGACAAATTTCAGCAAAGACTATCACTAAACAGATTTTCTGAAATAAAAGAAATAGTAATTTCCCAAAGGGCCTTCAATTTAATTCAATTTAATAAACATTGTTTAAAGACCTGTATGTCAGGTATAATATACAGAGTCTGGCCCAGTGATGATTACCTAATTATTTTTGACTAGATCCACATAAGATAAGAGAATCCAAAGATTGTCTCTGACCAGTTAAAAGGCCTAGAGGTTGGTTTATTGTATGCAAAGGTCCAAAACATTTTCTAACTTCCATTCTGTATCCTAAAGCTGCAATGACTTGCTATTATATTTGACTCCTTCAAATAGTCAAAATACTTCCTGGGTCAGAAGCCTCTCCCTGCTCTTTAGTGTCCAGAAATACTCATCAGTCAAAAGCTGTGTAAGGTGTCAGCTTGCTGACCCACCACAGATATGCCTTGGACCCGCACAAAACAAAGAGGTTGGATAAAAATCCAGCAAAGAAGAAACTTCTATATAATTTCAACATTACTTCAACTGCCCTTTAATTTGAGGAAAAAGCTCATTTTTTTAAACAGAAACTCAAGGACCTACCTATTCTAGCCTCCATTATATTTGCCAGAGCATGTTTCTAAGGTGGGGAGGGCGAGTCTGGGTTGTGGGTGATTTGCAGAAAGAAGACCACACTTTACTGCTCCCCAGATACACATCCTAGCTACTACTATATTTGGCACCCAGGCTGCTGACAGGTGATGAGATGGATCTGAGATTAAAGGAAAAGATGGCCTTAGAGTTCAAAGTTGAAGTGAAAATTGGGCTTCTTCTTTGACCTAGGGTAGGATTAAGAAAGTGGCAGTAAAGTCACACGATCCTTGTTGAGTGGTCCTTATAGATCTGGAAAAGCCAGAGCTACCCTCTAATGGTAGGTAGCATACAATCAACTTAAAGAGAAAGATCTTGGCTCAGAAAGGAGCTGATTGTTTCCCCAAGATTGTTCCTCTGAGGTATGTTTGTAAGCAAAGTATTGCTGGTATCCACTGTGACTGTGGGTGCACATGGCGGCCCTGTGACCCTAGGCAGGAGGGCTTCCTGGCATATAGCTTACATGGTGAGCTAATTCAACACCCCAAGAAAATATGTATTATACAAATTATATAAATGATACATGAACATTAAGGCAAAGAAAAATAGGTTTTATGTGAGAATAATAGAAGATTATCTCACGTTATCACAGGACATAGATCAATAGACCAATATTTCTAAGATCTTTGTTCCTTTTTTCTCTGTACACCTCAAATAGACACATCTCTTATTCCCAGCGATCAGTGGCTTACAAAGGAAATGTACTCAATCTTGACTCTGTTATTGAATAAGTTTTGAGGAATCACTGCTAAGCATACTGAGCTCTTAGGCTGACTCCAGGGCACAGTGATAGACATCCCTCCTTTCACTTTAAAATGGGGTCACTAACGTGTAATTGCTATATATATTTTTAGCTTGCAAACTTTTCCATTCAACAGCCTTGGACCAGCGTTGGGTTTCTCCCTGAAATTTCACAAAGATTTTAGAAAGTCTTGTAACCCTAAAGCTACATGAATGGAGATGCGTTGTTGAACTTAATCAGAAGTACTCTTAGGGATTTGCCTCTTACACTTCCTATCTGAGCATTTATAGGAGATTGTGACTTCAGTTCAGTTCAATCACTCAGTTGTGTCCAACTCTTTGTGACCCCATGGACTACAGCATGACAAGCTTCCCTCTCCATCACCAAATCCCCGGTGTTTAGTCAACCTCATATCCATCGAGTCAGTGATGCCATCCAACCATCTTATCCTCTGTTGTCCCCTTCTCCTCCTGCCTTCCATCTTTCCCAGCATCTTTTCCAATGAGTCAGTTCTTCACAACAGGTGGCCAAAGTATTGGAGTTGCAGCTTCAGCATCAGTCCTTCCAATGTATATTCAGGACTGATTTCCTTTAGGATAGATTCCTTTGATCTTCTTGCAGTCCAAGGGACTCTCAAGAGTCTTCTCCAACACCACAGTTCAAAAGCATCAATTCTTTGGTGCTCAGCTTCTTTGTAGTCCAACTCTCACATCCATACATGACTACTGGAAAAATCATAGCTTTGACTAGACAGACCTTTGTTGGCAAAGGAATGTCTCTGCTTTTTAATGTGATGTCTAAGTTGGTCATAGCTTTTCTTCCAAGGAGCAAGCATCTTTTAATTTCATGGCTGCAGTCACCATCTGCAGTGATTTTGGAGCGCAAAAAAAAAAAAATCTCTCACTGTTTCCATTGTTTCCCCATCTATTTGCCATGATGTGATGGGACCGGATGCCATGATCTTAGCTTTCTGAATGTTGAGCTTTAAGCCAACTTTTTCACTCTCCTCTTTCACTTTCATCAAGAGGTTCTTTAATTCTTCTTTGCTTTCTGCCATAAGGGTGGTGTCATCTGCATATCTGAGATTATTGATATTTCTCCTGACAGTCTTGATTCCAGCTTGTGTTTCATCTACCCCAGCATTTTGCATTATGTACTCTGCATATAAGTTAAATAAGCAGGGTGACAATACACTGGCTTGACGTACTCCTTTCCCAATTTGGAACCAGTCTGTTGCTCCATGTCCAGTTCTAACTGCTGCTTCTTAACCTGCATACAGATTTCTCAGGAGGCAGGTCAGATGGTCTGGTATTCCCATCTCTTTTAGAATTTTCCACAGCTTGTTGTGATCCACACAGTCAAAGGCTTTGGTATAGTCAGTAAAGCAGATGTTTTTGTGGAACTCTCTCGCTTTTTTGATGATCCAGAGGATGTTGGCAATTTAATCTCTGGTTTCTCTGCCTTTTCTAAATCCAGCTTGAACATCTGGAAGTTCTTGGTTCACATACTGTTGAAGCCTAGCTTGGAGAATTTTGAGCATTACTTTGCTAGCGTGTGAGATGAGTACAATTGTGTGGTATATTTAATTAGCTGTCCACCTACTTATTTTGCTAGAGTATTTCTTTTCCTCTTTGTTGAATGTTACTAAACTCCTTATAACAACGTGTACAACTGTGTAGTTCAGTTATTGTCACCTAGGAGTAATTTTGCTCCCAAGGGGACATCTTGTAACTGGGTAGGAACCTACAGGATCTTTCCAGGACAGACCACCTGCCCACTCCATGCCCTCTACCTGCCTCTTGTTTGTGGAAAAACTTTAGCATCCTAGGCTTTACCCAAGTTCCAAAGAACAAATTTAATCAGCGAAATGAGAAAATGAAGAAAGAACGGAAAATAGTCAACCAAGACAAAATAATAACAGTTTAGCCATTCAACAAAATCAAGGACTTTTAGTCCCTTCTCAAGGGCTCTAGATAATATCTCAGCCATTGTTTTGTTGCTGTTTAGTTGCTCTGTCATGTTCAACTCTTTGCTATTCCATGGACTGTAGCCTGCTGGGCTCCTTTGTCTATGCAATTTCCCAGTTAAGAATACTGGAGTGGGTTGCCATTTCCTCCTCCAGGGCATAAGCTTCACCCAGGAATCGAACCGGAGTTTCCTGGGTCTCCTGCATTGGTAGGTGGATTCTTTACCACTGAGCCACCTGGGAAGCCCAAAACACTGCTATAGAAATTCAAATATTACCAAGGCAGATAGTAGAAAGATGTGCACTTGAATCATGTAATTTTGACCCATGCGAAAGAAATACTTTTACTAAATTAGAATTGGTGCCATTCATTACCGTATATGTAGAACCAATGTGAAAACAGTCATACTGCTACTGCTACTGCTAAGTCACCTCAATCGTGTCCGACTCTGTGCGACCCCACAGATGGCAGCCCAGCAGGCTCCGCCATCCCTGGGATTCTCCAGGCAAGAACACTGGAGTGGGTTGCCATTTCCTTCTCCAATGCATGAAAGTGAAAAGTGAAAGTGAAGTCGCTCAGTCGTGTCCAACTCCCAGCGACCCCATGGACTGCAGCCCACCAGGCTCCTCCGTCCATGGGATTTTCCAGGCAAGAGTACTGGAGTGGGGTGCCACTGCCTTCTCCAAAACAGTCATAGAATTCACTATAACCTTTTTGTATAAATACCGTGTTTTGTTTCACCTGCATTTCTCTCTATTACCTGGATGAAGCCCCATATAAAATGTCTGTTTTTAGAGCTCAGCCCTGAAAAGGCTTTGTTTTCATGAGACATGGATATACTTTCTCATCATGGACAATGAGAACCGAGTCATTGTTTCACTGATCAAGGTTTTACTTTTCAATGTGGCTACCTAGAAAACAGAAGTCAAATAAGCCCTCAAAGTTATCATCTGTTAGAAAATGTTTTATTTCTCCCTACCCTGGGCCTTATTCCAATATATAACTTCTATGGTTGTCTTCAAAACATAACCTGAGACAGGGATATGGGTACATGTGGTTTTTGGAGACTTGCCCTTGGGAGTAAGGGAATGTGGAAAATGTGACGAAGGGAGGAAGTGTTAAGCCAGGATGTGGTCTCAGCTGGAATCTGGCCTCAGCCTGGCCCCACAGAGAGCTCTGGAGTGTAAACTGTAGCACAGAGGAACTGCCACCTAAAGCAAAGGTGTCTGAGTTCTGTTACCCCCATGGCAGTTATTGGCCTTGGGTCACCCCACTCTGGGGCTTCCCTGGTGGCTCAGATGGTAAAGAATCCGCCTGCAATGCAGGAGACCAGGTTCAGTCGCTGGGTCGGGAAGATTCCCTAGAGAAGGGAATGGCAACCCACTCCATTCTCCACTCTCTTGCCTGGAGAATCCCACAGACAGAGGAGCATGGTGGGCTACAGTCCATGGGGTCGCAAAGACTTGACAAACATTCACTTTTTCACACCCATATTGGGGTGCGGCTGGAGCTAGGTAACTTTCCAGTGAGGAGGCTTCTAATCTGCGTAAGGCTGCTTTCCAGAAGAGGAGGCTGTGAAGTGTTAGTATCCAACACTCAGAGCAGCCGGTGATGGGGCCGTTGGCCCGGTAACGGCAGCACTGTCCATTAAAGCTGTCATGTGTGTTTTAACTTGTGTTTTTCTATTTCAATGCAAGACTAAGTTACATTTCTTCTTTCTAAGAAGAGAGGATGGGTTTCCAAGGTGGCTCAGTGGTAAAAAATCTGCCTGCCAATGTAGGAGACGCAGGAGACATGGGTTCTATCCCTGGGTTGGGAAGATCCCCTGGAGAAGGAAATGGCAACCCATTCCAGTATCACTAGAAAAGTGAAGGTGAAGTCATTCAGTCATATCCGACTCTTTGCGACCCCATGGACTGTAACCCGCCAGGCTCCTCCATCCATGGGATTCTCCAGGCAAGAATACTGGAGTGGGTTGCCATTTGGACCTGCCCTCAAATAATTCTTGACTAACATTTAGGTTGAAAATGTTCCAAGGTCTACTTATTTAACTCACATGAGAGGGTTTTTTTTTTTTTTTTCACTTGCATTAAAATATACCTAACCTACATAGTGGTAAAGAATCACCTGCCAATGCAAGAGACTTAAGAGATGTGAGTTCAATCCCTGGGTCGGGAAAATCCCCTGGAGCAAGGCACGGCAACCCACTCCAGTATTCTTGCCTAGAGAATTCCATGGACAGAGGAGCCTGGCGGGCTACAGTCTATCGGGTTACAAAGAGTTGGACATAACTGCTGCAACTGAGCAGGCACACAAGTATCATTACTGGAGCACCAAATATTTACAAGGGGAATTTTACTTAACAATATTAACTGTGGTGACATTGATTTCTAATTTTCAATGTGCAGACTTCTAATGTCGGTGATTCCTACATTCATTTCTCTTCCTAGGATCTCTGATCTGAGTTCATTTGAGTATTCTAACTCCCCATGGAGGGTTTTCATTTCTGTGACCCAGTAGGTGCCTTAAATTCAAAGCCTCCCCGTTTCCCCTAGCTCAGTGTTCCGAATCTGAGCTGAAGGCAGCAGCATCTACTCAGTGCCCTCATGGGGTCCAAGCCTCAATCTCTCTCAGGGACTTCCTGCCACACATCACACCTCATTTCCCCCAGCATCTATTCCACACTGTTTCCCGAGTGATTGTTCTAGAAGGACAGATGTATTCATTTCATTCTCTATTTTAAAGTTTGAAATGGCTTTCCCACTGTCAAATGCAAAATTCTTGGAGAGGCCTCACAGTTCTTTCTGAGGAGCCTGGCTCCAGGCCAGAATGCCCTGTATGATCTCCCAGCCCCCGGCATAGACAATGTCAAGATTTTGTTTGGCAGGCGTCCTTGGCGAAGCTGCCCTCCCACTAGAGTGCAATGTTATCATCTGGAGAGAAAGCTGTAGTCAAGGACTCAGACTCAAGCACCTCTACTCAGAGACCTCCTTATTGGGGCCTCAACTGAGGCACTTTTCTCCACTCTGACTCAGTAACTTTCCACTGTGAGCCCTTCTCCCTTTCCTTCTGCCTCGGACTCTCAGGGTCATAAACAGTCCTTGTGTCCAGGGCTCCTCGGTACCAAGACTTTCCCTCCATCTGTGCTGCTTCTCCATGTCTTGCCATCTCCTAGAGAGCAGACATGTCTTTGGCTTAGTATTTCCAGCGATTGGCACATTAAAAGCTCTTGAGAAGTGTTGACTTGGTAAACCATGAACAGAGTCATATTTTGTTTGCACATACAAAGTAATTATTGAAGAGATTCACACACTTGGCTAATCTGTCTGCATGTATCTAGACCTTAGCAATATTAAACTTTCTCACACATGTATACACTCTTAATTGCTGTACCTGACTAAGGAACAGAATGGGTTTGATAGATATCTTGATAGTGTCTTGACGCTATGTCTTTCCATCTCTCTAATACTTGGGTAGTGGTAAAACTTGAATCTGGACCAGATACTACCCCTTACTAATGCTCACTTAGAATTTTTGATAAAACTCCAGAAACATACAGTCCAATGTCAGTAATATTTAAAAGTCTAAAATGTTTTTTAACAGAATAAGTAGTACGGTAAAAATCGTCTGCATACTACTCTTTTAATTCTATAGTGTAGAAATGGATACCATCTACAAAATTCAGGCATCAATGGGGTGGAAACTAATGTTTATTCTATGAGTTGATTTCAAAATTATACCATGTAAGTGACTAATATTCTCAATTGGATACAGTTCAAAATGTACCCAATAATGGATTTCTTCCCAGACTGCTTATAAATTTGTTTAAGCATGAAAAAAGTTGAATTTTATTTGGCAAGGATAATAAATGTGCATTTAGCTTTCTACTAATAAAAGGCACCCATTTACATGTATTAGCAAATATGCTTTACAATTAATTTCTAAACGAAGTTTCAGGATTATAATTGAAAAGCTTTGATAGTATCTATTAGAAGCCAAAATTTGAAAATGAAAATAAAACCCTTGTATAGAAGGAGTAAGAGTATAAAGACAAACTGCAAGCCTCTTTAGTTGAAGAATGAGTAACTATTACCAGCTTGTCAGTTAATAGGAGAAATATTTGTATCTCATTTACAACTAAGCTTGTAGAAGAGCACAGATAAATGTTTGCAGAGCCAAGAAAATGTGGGATACTTACACATGAGGATACTTCAGATGGTTACAATACTCAAATCCGTTTTTAGTTTCATTTATTCACCACGTGTTTTTTGAACACTCACTATATGTACTTTGCTAATATTTAGAAATGAAAGTACCTTTAGTAAGTGAAAAAAATGAATTAGATTCTTGTGGGAAAGATAGATAATAATCAATATTATCAATCAGGAATACTGATGGATATCTAAACATAAACAGGGAAATAAACAGGGTTTTATAGAGTATATTATAAAGGTGCCTGAGTTGGTGTCAGGGAAGGCCTATCAGGGAAAGTAATACTTAAGCTGGGTTATGAAGAATGAGTTTGTTAGATGAAAAAAGCTGAGGATGAAAAGGAGAGCAAGCATTCAAGGAATAGCTTCATGAAAAAAGAGAAAGCACTGGGACTGAGCTGCAGAGAGAGAGAGAGATACAATATGAGCCCAGAAAGTGACAGTTAAAGTCGCTCAGCCCGCTCAGTTGTGTCCGACTCTTTGCCACCCCATGAACTATACAGTCCATGGAATTCTCCAGGTCGGAATACTGGAGTGGGTAGCCTTTCCCTTCTCCAGGGGATCTTCCCAACCCAGGGATCAAACCCAGGTCTCCTGCGTTGCAGGCGGATTCTTTACCAGCTGAGCCACAAGGGAAGCCCAAGAATGAACCCAGAAAGCATGGCAAAAGGGAGACCAAAAGAAGTCCTGTTTGAAAGATTCTGATCTCACTGCTAAAGAAATGAAAGACTGTTTGTGGCTTTAAATTGAAAAGTGACCACCATCAGATTTGCATATGAAAAAGACCGCTCTTCCATCAATGACTGGGGCAGTTAGTAGAAGGGGCAACTATGGCAGAGGCTTGGGTTAAAGTGATGACTGTGTATAAACTCAAGACACATTCAGGACACAGGTCAATACGGCTTGGTGATAGGTGGGTATGGAGTTGAAGGAGAGAAGACAACATCAAAGATGACTTGCCCAACCAAATGGATGGTGATGCCATTTGCAGAAACAGATGACACTAAAGAGGCCCAGGTCTGGGGAAAGATGAGAGTCTTAGCTATGTTGAAGTGTCTTTGAGAAGTAGAGAAATCCAACTGGACTTAGCTAGATGAATATGGAACTCAGAATCCAAGTCTGAGAGGGCAAAGAAAAAGAATAAAGACCAGGCAGTGAGTTTTCTGTCAAGGTATCGAAGTATCAATAATTTGGAAAAGAATGTCAGATAAAAAGAAAAAAAAATTGTTGTAAACTGAGACAAGCATAAAACAGTGAACATATTTTATAAGGCTAATCCTAGGAAAATAAGTGGTTTTATGAATCTCAGATATATAATAAGAGGTGGGGCCTAGTGAACAAACGGTGTTGAGTCAAACAAAAGAGCAGTCAAAAGTCCTGGTCATTGGAACTAATCCCTGTCTTTTAAGAAGGGGTAGCTGAGATCTGGGTGGGGAAGTATCATGTGTGACAAAAGCTGTATAAACCTTTGAGGTGGGGTGGGGTGAAGGTGACTCCTGAAGTTATGAAGCCTTCCCCTTATTAAGATAACCACAATAAGTTACTCTCAAAAGTTCCTACCCAAAGTAACCAGGTTACTCCATGCCACCTTGGAACCAACACATGAACATATGCAAGACCAGTAAGTTTCTCTGGAAAAGACCCATTTAAGTAAAGTCATGCTGAAGCAAAAATCATATATTAATTTTAATGCAGTTATGAGTATTCAAATAGAGACATCTTTTACTTTATACAAAAGCAAATTTATACTCATACTTTGATAAGGAACGCAAACCACAAATAAGTTATGATTTTTACTAGAACAGCAAACATTTTTTAAAAGAAAACAAAAGTTGATCTAGGCCTCCAGTTCTTAGGCATAAATAGCTATCTCAGATCTTCAGAATGTCTACATTTTTTTTTCTGGTGTTCCATGTAAAATTTCTCTTGATCTCTTTGAACTCCTAGCCTTCAGAATCAAAGCATTCTACAGATTGTTTTATACATAGTGAGGTGGGATTTAGTTCTTCTTGTATGTAATGTGTTCCTTAGAATTTGAGACAGAAACCAAGCCTTATAGCCTGTTCTTATTTTTTTGAAGGTCATGACATTATTCAATTCCCTCTTGGCTTTAGAAGTTTCACTTTTTCCTGTATTGCAAGAGTGAAATATTATTGGAAAAAAAGGCTGTGTGACATGAACTATGGTAGTAGAGTACATAGATTTATGTAATAAATTAAAAGAACTCCAAAATAATCATTTTACAGTTACTAGTTGTAAGGCAGGTAAAAAGCCTTGTCTAGAATCCATGTCTGATTCCAGATAAAAGAGTTCCTAATTCTTGCTGGGCTTGGCACTTTTTGTTTTCAAATATCCTTCAGGGCAAAACTACTCATTCTTAAACTAGTCCGTTTTAAAAATAAACTCATAGATTATGTCAAAATCTCTATCAATGTTCTCTCCACAAGAGGTAAACAAAATGAAGCTTGAAAAACAAAATTGCTATATGTACACACTTCCTTAGATTTCCCCCAATTCTAAGGATAATATTGGGGAGCAGTTTTAGGATATTTACTGACTATCAAGGTGCTTGGGAATGAAAAAATAAATTTATGTAAGCTACTGACAAGGTATGTAGTCCAAATATTTGGGCTATGAGGTCTAATCATGGCAACTTCCTTCTTTAGGCTTCAACACTGCCAGGATGTTTGACTGTTGTTTGTTTTTTGTTTTTTTTTTCTTACAAAAACATTCAGGTGCCCATGTTCAGCATTCCAATTACTTCAGGCAGGTCAAGACAAGGTCTAACAATGACAAAATAAGACATTGACATAACAATTTAATAGAAACAATCTTGAATTTATATGCTCTTTAAAACATCATATTTCAAAAGTGAAATTTCAGGATTTTTACTTCTGATTAACAGCCACCAAGAAGAACATTTGCATGTGTTTAACAAGGGTAGAAATACTGCATCAAAAATATTTCTTGAATATTGTGAACAAAGGAGCCACAAAAGCTCAGCATGAACTGTGACATCCTGGAGTTCTACACAGCCAGGATCAGATCTAAACCCTCAGTAGCAAGCAGGAGACTCAGAAGATGCTGACTTTAATTACAAACTTTATTTGTCAATACAATTCACAGTTTATACATGGTGCAATCCACCATATGAAATTTCAGAATAGTTATCGAGGAAATGGGTGTAGCTTTCCTTCTAAAAGAGCCTGACTTTCCAAAATTTTGGTTAGAATTCTTTAAGTTTATAAAAGTACCTTCAACAAATTAACTGAATATTTACATTTCTGGCTTAAATTTGGAAAAATAAGCATCTGTTAAATTTTCTTTTCTTTTTAAGATCCTGGGTTTATTGTTTAAGACCCTAATATGAACGCCACTTATTCAAATACTCCCACCCCCAAGAATAGAAGTCATGTTTTGCAATTATATTTAGGGAAATCATTTTCTTTCTGCATTTTAAAAATTTTATTTACAATGTACAGCAGGTCTATGTATGAAAATAAAAGAAAGAGGAGCGATCTACTAGGTGTCTTTACTGAATTTCTTCTGAATCCTGAAAACCTTCAAAGAGTTGCAGGATATAAAATTAAACTAAAGAGGATTAACAGCCTTTTCTATCTTAAAAAAAAAAAAAGCTCTCAAGATTTAAATTGTGCTATAACAGCTTTTTCTCTAATGTCAGAGATGAATTATGCCTGCAATCTGCATTTTTCCATGTGCAAAATCACAGTGATCCAGTTTCAGCTTCTGCTCTCACACTCAGCCACAACTCCAGAGGTACACCCACGGAAGGCGGGGGCTGTGCCCAACTCTGCCTACACATCCCCTCCCCTCACCGGGCACACGCTACCCAGGGAAAGAAAACCATGTAAGCCTTTCATACGTCAGAAAACAGATAGATGCTGGCAGTATAATGTTTATTAGCAAATGCTTATAACACATTGGCTGTCTTCGTGTCATCTGAATGGCAATTCACACCAATTGTCTAAATTCATCTTCAATAATATCCATTTTAACAGTTGTCTTTTATCAGATCACTTATGGATATATATATATATATATGGATATATATGTGGATTTTCTTCTTCCACCTTTAAAAGATGTATATATATATATATATATATATATATATATACAAATATATATATATATATATATACACATAGTTAGTAATAAATGATAAATTTTAAATACTGCCAGGAAAAAAGGGACTGTTTGGGAGCAGTCAATTTTACTGGCCTGGTAATAATTACACTGTATACATGTACCATTGGTACCCGAGTCAAATAAATACTCAGAGGGGCCATCTTTGCACCTCATTTCTCTGCAGTGCCCGTAACGCTAGGGTTTCTGAGTGCTGCCTCAGTGTCCATCTAATTTGGCATCTATTCCTTCTTCGGGCATCATCACTTCGGTCATCTTACACACTGTTTCCAGCAAGGTATGGTATTCAAACGGGAGTTGTGGGGAAAAGGACTGTGGAGCTGAGCCTAGGGGTGGGGCAGGGAAGGAGAAACCACACATTAGCCAGAGAGGTTCTGTTTCTTCATAAGATAAGGCACTGACAGAAAATTTCTTAGGTAAAAGGCTGCATAAGAATTTCTTGCCATTTACAAAAAGAAATGTTGTCATCCATAAATGGTCCATATCTAGGCTCAGTTAGGTAGACCCTGAAAAGTAAGGACTGATCCCTCAAAGCTACATTATTACCAGAAACAATTATAATTCATTCTGAGGCCTTATGGCACGTTAGGAAAAGAGGGAGGAAAACAGTCTGGGCACAAAAAAGGCATCAGACATCGCTTGTTTCATTCCACTCGTCAAAGAAAGTGGACTGTTCAACAAGCATCATCAAAAAAAAAAGAGTAGTGCTGGCTCAGAATTCCAAATTCTCTTGATGGCAGATGACCATGATGGGTGTATCTATTTTTTTTCCCCCTTTGGAGCTCATGCACAATTTTAAAAATGCTACCAGCAACAGTCATAAAGAGCATATAGAAGTCCTCACCTAATGGCTATGCCTGAGGCTCTTCAAAGAGAGGGCTACTTAATGTTCTCAATAACAGCAATTTCCTCGCCTCCACAGTGTGGTGTCAATCCGTTCAAATAGATACTTTCTGTTTTCAGTAAGGAAGGCAGGACATCCCTCTCGCTGGCCAGGTGGTTCACGGACAGGGTCCTCCTACAGGGAGTTAGCTCCTGGTTGTGGTTTCCAGCCAGTTCTGCAGAGAGCTTCCGCTTAATGGAGGTGGCGCGCTGGAACTTGTCATAAATCTCCACGCTCAGCCGCCTCCTGGTTTCCTTGAATTCAGCCGTGACGTTGGCTGTCCACTCAGCAGCATGGGCTCTGAACTCTCCCACCTGGAACATGCATGCAGAGAAAAGACAGACATACCAACAGGACAGTCAACATTCTGTGTGCTTTACCCTCTGAGCATTGTATTTGGAAGGTTTGAAAAGGAGGTCGTAGCTTTTTGTAATAGGAGCCATCTGAGAATTGAGGTCACTGGGCAATTTGTGAAGAGCAAGATTCCATTTTATATAGGTATGACTTTAAAAATGAATCTGTGAGCTTAAACTCTATTAACCAAATTATATGAGAGGTACTAGATGTCCTTGTTTCTGGAGATGAGTCCTGTCACTGATGCTATAAAAAGGCAATCTCTAACTTTTTAAAACTCTGCTGTGAGGTTTTTTTTTTTTTAATTTGTAATTTTAAGAAGTATTTGAATGTGGAGAAGTCAGGAAGACATAGGAGAAGCAGCAAGACAGAGTGAAAGAGCCTGGAATGTGAACCCAGGTGACTTGGTTGGTTCTCATAGCAGCGATGCTATTTGCTCCAGATATAAACACAGATTTTAGAGACCAGAAATGGTGTGTGCAAGAACTCTGAATTCAACCCCATACTGGGCATTTAGGAATCCTCTGTTTACTAAACAAGCAACAAAATGTTTTGTCTCTGCTTCCAGGGAAAGCAAATAGAAAAGGACTGACAAGTTTATTGTGAGGCCCATTTGAAGAATTTCCAAGAAATAGTTTCTCAATGAATGTTTATGGAATTAATTAATTTAACCTGTCTGAGCTCTCATTCCCTCAGCTGTAGCACAGGCATCTTTACAGTATATCCTAACAGGATGGTTGGGCTAATGTAGTTCAACTGCAATGTAGTTATGACTGTGGCCTTTGTGTGAAGGTTAAAGAAAAAAATATTGTCAAGTCCTAAGCATGTGGCCCTAAAGAATCTGCCTGCAACGCAAGAGACTGGGGCTTGATCCCTGAGTTGGGAAGATGCCCTGGAGGAGGGCATGGCAACCCACTCCAGTATTCTGGCCTGGAGAATCCCATGGACAGAGGAGCATGGTAGGCTACATTCCATGGGGTCACAAAGAGTCAGACACAACTGAGCGATTAACACTTTCACTTTCAAGCATGTGCATAATAATGTTCTCTCTGACCTCTTTAAAATGATTCTGTACTTCAGTGACCTAAAACAGAACAATGACCAATCCCATGGTAAACTTTTTCTTAATCAACTAGAATTCAGTAATCAAGAAGATTTCCTAGAATAATCTCCTAAGGTGGTACAAGCCCCCCATCCCTCTCTGGTAGCACTTCTTTGGGGGCCAAACTTCACTTACTTTTTAAATGACGTGGGCACCTCCTTACCTGGCAAGTGAATAACTACAGCTTTGTTTGGTTTTGTTTTACCTCTGTTGCTTTTCATTTTAAATTTTGACATGGGAAATATAATTAATAGTTTCTGCTATAGCTTGAATTCCTAAAAACGCATATATTGAAATCCTAACTCCACAGGTGATTGTATCAGGAGGTGGGGCCTTTGGGAAGTGCTTAAGTCATGAAGTGAAGCCCTCATGGATGAGAGCAGCATTCTTACAAAAGAGAATCTAGAAAACTCCCTCACCCCATCCATCATGTGAGGACACCGTAAGAAAGCTCTGGCTCCAAACCAGGAAGACAGTCCTTTATCATGCTGACTCTATGATTTTGAATCTCCAGAACTGTGAGAAATAAATGTTGTTTATAAGATCCCCAGTGTGTGGTATTTTGTTATAGCAGCTTGATGGAACTAAGTGAGGTTCTAAATATTTACACTGAAAGTCATAGATATGTGTGTGGGTTGCGGGGTGGGGGGTGTACCCAAGATGGAAACTGTTCAAATATCCTTGGAAGGTGGCACGCAGCAGATCAACTCTTCCGCATCCACCCATAATTACACACATGCACACATTTCATGATCTACTTTTTATTTTAAAAAGGTCTACTTTCTACTTGTATTGTCCTAACAAGGAATAATTGCTTGTTTTCCAGATCTGGTTTTGGAAAAAGCAAAAATGGAAAAATGAGAAGTTTGTGGCATATATAATTCGCAAGATCAAGCATTCCTTAATCACTGAGGCATCTTAGAGGGAACCTACAGGAAAAGAAGCGCTAATTTTATAGCAATTCAGCCTGAAGGTTCTTACTGTTCCCATAAGGGACTGTGCCTGACTGCACTTAGCTCTAAAAACGATTATTGAAAGTTTAATTCTGCTTTGGGGAAACTCTCTGGTTAGGCAGTATCAATCAGTGGTTAGAAATGCTGAATCATTCCAAATACACTTGTAAATAAACCTCTCCAACTGTTCATATTCTTTTCCTGTTTGCCCAGCTGTCTTTTTTATTAGACTAAGCATTTTTGAGTCTGGGGTCTATACTATATTCACTGGTGTATATAAAACACCTAGTATCTGGAACAGAAAAAGCACTCAGTAGAAATTTGATGAATTGCACTGAATAAGTAAACACTATTCAAAAAGTTTTGAAATAAATATTTTTAACATAAAAAGTTAAGAGACTCAGTTGTTTCTCTATCAGTTTTGATTTAGTTTTAAAGACTTAAAATTGCCATATGCTTACAGAGAGAACCTTATTAATATGGTCTTGAACAAAACAGTTATCATTGTCCAACATATCATTAAATTCTCCTAGTTTACATTACAAATTGATAATCTCAAGCAGTGTGAAATTTGCTGTTTAAAATAAAACATAGCTATTGATGAAAAACTAAACATTCTATCTGACTTTCACTCCCATCTTACCAATGATTTTATTAAAAAGGAATTAACCTGTTCTATTTGAGAATTCATAATTTTCTAAGTGTAAAAAGAAAAAATTACTAGTATACTATTTTCTATTATGAGCTTATCTTAATAATATTAATAAATATTAATATTAATATTAATATTAATTAATATTATAAAGAAAACAGCTAAGAGTCTACATATTTGTTTAAATAAATGTTTGTGAAAAGTGTAAGAATTAACTACTATATTCAATTTCCTCCCATAAACGACTAGTTAACTAGAAATAGTCACTTTCTTAGAGGACTTCCATCTGAGTAAGCCCCTAAATCATGCCTCAAGTCTGGAGGTACTGTCAAAACTGATGGACCTAAAATTAGGTCTATTCTCTTTTTTAAATTAATTTTTATTGGCGAATAGTGACCCACTCCAGTATTCTTGCCTGGAGAATCCCAGGGACAGAGGAGCCTGGTGGGCTGCCGTCTATGGGGTCGCACAGAGTCAGACACAACTGAAGCGACTTGGCATGCATGCATGCATTGGAGAAGGAAATGGCAACCCACTCCAGTATTCTTGCCTGGAGAATCCCAGGGACGGGGGAGCCTGGTGGGCTGCCGTCTATGGGGTCGCACAGAGTCAGACACGACTGTAGCGACTTAGCAGCAGCAGCAGTGATTTTCAATGCTGTGTTAATTTCTGCTTACAGCAAAGTGAATCAGTTATACATATACATATATCCATTGCTTTTTAGATTCCTTTCCCATATGTCACTACAGAGTATTGAATAGAGTTCCCTGTGCTATACGGTAGGCCCTTATTAGTTATCTATATTATATATAATGGTGTGTATATGTCAATCCCAATCTCCCAATTTAGAGGGAGGGATAAATTTAGAATTTGGGATTAACAGATACACACTACTACATATAAAATAGACAACCAACATGGACCTACGTATAGCACAGGGAACACTACTCAATATTTTGTCATAACTTATAAGGGAAAAAAATCTGAAAAAGAATAATGTGTACATGTATAATGGAATCACTTTGGTGTACACCTGAAAGAAAAACACCATTGTAAATCAACTATACTTCAATAAAAAACTTCTTATTGTTATAATAGATTTTGCTTATCTAAAATGCAGGTGTTAATACTTTTATTTGCTAATTTTCTCTCTCCTACAACTAGGATATAAGTTCTATGTATATCCCAGCACGTAGGAGAGTACCTGGTATGTGGCTGACTTCTAAGAAATACCTGTTGAATGAGTACATGCCCTCCAAATTCATGTTCTCTGTAATCTCGCACCTGAATGATAACAAGAGCCATAGTATAGCACACATACCACCACTGTCTTTCTTCTCTGTTCTAATCTTTATTCCTCCTCCCTTTTGATGACCAGTAGTAATTTTGCAAAAATGGTCTTATATTAAACATACTGTTTTGCAAATGGATTTTTTTCACATAACCGATTTTAGTCTTTTTTTCTTTTCTATTAGTACTCATTATACTACCTCATGGAGAAGGAAATGGCAATCCACTCCAGTATTCTTGCCTGGAAAATCCCACGGATGGAGGAGCCTGGTGATCTACAGTCCATGGAGTCGCAAAGAGTCGGACATGACTGAGCGACTAGCGCGCGCGCGCGCACACACACACACACACACACACACACACACACACACACACACTACCTCATAGTTTATACTAGCGGCCTAGCACTCCATGGGATGATGAATGTGGCATGCCCTTGTTGATGAATAAGGGGTTGTTTTTTTGTTTGTCTTCTTTTGCTATAGAATATAGCAAAATATCAGTGAATATTCTTATACCCATATCTTGGTTAATGTGATCAAGAATTACTAGAAGTGGAAAAACTGTCAAAAGATACGTGTATTTTCAGATTTTGAGGATGCTGAAGTTTCCATCTAATCCCTACTGTCTTCAGACTCAAGGTTCCCAGTCACGCCACTATTTCCTCTTTTTGCACACTGAGGTAACCTCTGTCTTTTCACAGCAAAAAAAGCATCAGATCATGGATCCTGCATAGAACCTCTTTTAGAGATTTTAATCATCTCTCTATTGTGACTGGAAATTTAATTGGTCATAAAAAATTGAATGAAAAATGAAACTCTTTCTTAACTTGATCTGATTTTTCTCCAGAAGCAGGTTTCTTGAAGTCACCATCATTGCTCAGGTTGCACTAATGACACACAGCTTTCTACAGAGCAAGGTGCTCCCACAAATTAGTGATTCCTGCAAATTAGGAAAAGCCTAAATACAAGGAGAGTTCAGACTTGTCTGAGTTCATAACTCTTTAATTTCTCATCTTTAATTGCACTCAAATCTCTTGCAGAGGCTGGTAGAATACTGCCTCTAGGGCATTTTTTTTTGTTTTTTTTCTAATTTTTTTTGAGTTCTCAGGGGTGGAAATGCAATTTCTGGAGGTCATGAGGGCTGCAGCTGGAAATGTGATCAAACAGGGATAGGAGGGGTTAGCAAGAGGTGAGAAGAAGCCTCCAGTTCCAGCTCTGTCACTTAGTGGGTGCCTACAGCCAAGCAATTTAATCTTTTTTGAGTTTCAGATTCCTTATCTATAAAATAAGGTCATAATATTCTATTTCACAGGAGAAACAAATGGTGTGTGTATGCATGTGTGTGTATGTGTGTGGGTGTCTGTGTTCTTATAACATAAAGAACTGCACAGTTAATAATTATGATGATAATGCTGGGTAATGATATGGTTTGCTCAGGGCACTTAAAAAGCTTAAAGAAAAGTACCAGATAGAGAATAAGTGATATAGAATTGAAAAAAATGGGACATTTTCCCCTGGAATATAATTCACAGGTTCTAAGAACCCGGTGGCAGTGTGGTCTAAGTTCTCTGATACTCTCACCAGAAGTGCTACAGATGGATCAACCCAGAGTTCTGGAGATCTTTAAGGCATGAGGTGTTTTGAGAATGTTGGAGACATACAGAAAAATTCAACTGGCCAATCGTCCCAGTCAGAGACACTGAATGATATATTTCATCACTCAAATGGATGTCAAGGCAAGAGATTATTTGTGTTTGCCTTATCCTCATTATTACAACTGAAATAATACTGTAAAATATAATAGTGAATTTATTGTATCACTCAGTAAACATGTATAGCTCATAATAAAACAGACTCTCATTATTAATATAGGTCTATGTGATGGGATGGAGTAAATTTTACATGCACAGATAGAGCCTACTATGTGCTAGGCATTGTTCTTTTAAAAGTATGAACTTATTTAATATTTACAACAAGTCTGTGGGGAAGATTTCTATTATTTCACAGAAGAAATTGAGGCTAGAGAGGTTAAAAAACTTTAGACACACAATGAATATGCCAGGATTCAAATTTGGAGGTCTAACTCCAGCATACTATTCCGCCTCACCAGGAAAATCTTGTTAATTCTAAAGACTAAACATCTTTGGGAGGAGTGCAAGGCAAATTCACATTATGTGGAAATCCACCCTATAGCAGGTTATTAGGGCAAGGATCTACCACCATAATTTCCTAAAGATATTGAAAAGAATGAAAATTTATTCATAAAAAATGCACTAGGAGCACTTACCGATTCAATAATGATATCTATTCCCTCTCTACTGTGCCCTTATTTTTCTACTATTTTTCATGATACTAGACAAGGAACATAGCAGCTCAAACTCAGAGCAAAAAAAAAAAAAGAAAAATAAAGGAGAGTCCCTCAAAAACAAAACTAAGGCCACCAACATAGTTACTTATTCCCATTTCTCTAAAACATTCCTGACCTGAGAGAACTGTCTATACCAATGTATTCATTATTCATAAAATAGCACATGGTATCCTAAAGTACAGACTCATATTTTTAAATGATGATAAAATTACACGTTCAAACTCTGAAGGTGCTTTTTTGATTTCAAAGACGTTAAAAAATAAGGTTTAGAGATCAGTACATTTAGCTAAGTAAATTTTTCCTCCACCGAAATGTTAATGCTTGTGGATAATTACAATGAATCCTTATGCATTAAAGCATGTTTGTTTCATCAGGTTTTTAGAAAAAATGTTCAAGAACTTATTCAAATGCTGAAGTATGTCATCTCCCTAAAACTAAGCAAATCTACAAACAATAATAACCAAGCTGAGGACTCCAACATGAGCAGTAATAGCTCCTACGGGATTGCCTGCAGCCCATGCACATGACTCAAAGAAGAGATCTTCCTCTGTATTCCATGTACTCTTAACATTCACTTAATTCTCATGGCCCAGTGATCTGATTTACAAGAAAAGAAAGAAAATGGAGTGCTACAAACGGTCGCTTGCCTTCTAAACACTACTGGAAATGCTCTCATCCTTGTGACTAAATGCAGTTGCACCATTCTCTGTCCCTCTTTTGCCTGACCTTTGCAGCAAAAAAAAAAAAAAAAAAAAAAGGCATTGGTGAAGACTTCGTCCCTCCCAATCAGTCTTTGCTCTTAATTTCCAAATCAGTACATTTTCATGTTGTTTTTTTTTAAACCATTCAGGTGAATTCTCTATCAACCTAGAGGGATCATTTTCTTTTACCCTCCTCTTAACTGCTTTTGTACCTTAGGCTTCTGTTCTCCTTTCCCCTGGATAACCGTATCTTTCCAATCATTTCAATTAAAAAATATTCACTGACGACTCTCAAATACATATTTCTAGATCAAGTCTCCCTACTGAATTCTGTATCTGTACAACTGACTACTTATGAAACAGCTTCAGTTTAGATGGATCCCAGGCATCTCAAATATAGCACATCTCCAAATGAAATCCTTTAACTTCTTAAACCTGTTCTTACCACAGTGAATAGCACCATTAACCACTAAGCTTCCTAACTGGAACTTCAGTGATAACCTTTTATTCTTCCTCTCACCCAGTCTACACCAAATCAACCCAAAGTCTTGCTGATTTACCTCTTTTTCTAGCAATTCCATTTACTTCTCTCTGTTCCATTGCTAAAACTATTGTCTAGTCCATCATTCTGTCTCATCTATATTATTTCAGCAGCTTCCTAACCAGTTTTGCTGACCTAAGTCTATCTCCCTTATGTGTATTCTTCACACAACAGCCAGAGTGCCCCTTAATAAACACAAATCAATCAACTATTTCCCCTGCATAAACCATACAATTGGTATTCATTTCACTTAGTTCAAATTCCTTAAAGTGGCTCATATGCTTTAAGTCTTACCTACTGTTTCAGCTCAGTTCTCACTCCCAACCTTCTCAAAAGTCTGCTCCTGGG
Organism: Okapia johnstoni; assembly: GCA_024291935.2. Classification (NCBI taxonomy): domain Eukaryota; kingdom Metazoa; phylum Chordata; class Mammalia; order Artiodactyla; family Giraffidae; genus Okapia; species Okapia johnstoni. The sequence goes on along the minus strand of CM044322.1, from coordinate 11,738,723 downwards.
GGCCATCCTGAACATTTGTTTTTTAATTTTTATTGAATTTATTACAATATTGCTTATGTTTTATGTTTTGTTTTGTTTTTAATCAGTGAGGCATGTGGGATCTTAGCCCCCCAATCAGGGATTGAAACCACACTCCCTGCATTGGAAGGCGAAGTCTCACCTACTGGACCACCAGGGAAGTCCTTGAACATTTCTTTCATTTCCTCAAACATGCCACTCTTTCTTCTCCTTCACTCATTCATTACTTACTATTTTCTCTGTCCAGAATACTGATTTCCATCTTTCTCTGGGATATTTTCTACTCATCCTAAATTAGACATCTTTATGGGGCCATTCTCTGATCCTCTAGACATCAGATCACTTGATACTTGTATCTACATAAGCCTGTACTTCCCTGACATTACTCTCATCACAACTTATTACAGCTACAAGTTTAAATGCTCTTTTGGCTTCATGTCCATGGAAATCTTCAGGCAAGAATACTGGAGTGAGTTGCAGATTCTTTACTGCCTGAGCCACCAGGGAAGCTTTCACGGTAATAGAGAGGGTTTGTCTGCCATGTACTATTCAGTTTTCTCAGAACCTGGAGGAGTGTACATGTGGAAGTTCAATAAGCATTTGTTAGACAAATGAATATTAACAACCTCAGATAAACAGATGATACCACCCTATGGAAGAAAGCAAAGAGGAACTAAAGAGCCTCTTGATGAAAGTGAAAGAGAAGAGGGGAAAAGCTGGCTTAAAACTCAACATTCAAAAAGCTAAGATCATAGCATCCGGTCCCATCACTTCATGGCAAATAGATGGGGAAATACTGGAAACAGTGAGAGACTTTATTTTCTTGGGTTCCAAAATCACTGCAGATGGTGACTGTAGTCATGAAATCAGAAGATGCTTGCTCTTTGGAAGAAAAGCTATGACAAACTTAGACAGCATATTAAAAAGCAGAGACATTACTTGCCGACAAAGGTCCATCTAGTCAAAGCTATGGTTTTTCCAGTGGTCATGTATGGATGTGACAGTAGGACCATAAAGAAAGTTGAGCACCAAAGAATTGATGTTTTTGAACTGTGGTGTTGGAGAAGACTCTTGAGAGTCCCTTGGACTGCAGAGAGATTAAACCAGTCCATCCTAAAGGAAATCAGTCCTGAATATTCATTGGAAGGATTGATACTGAAGCTGAAGCTCCAATACTTTAGCCACCTGATGTGAAGAACTGACTCACTGGAAAAGATCCTGATGCTGGGAAAGACTGAAGGCAGGAGGAGAAGGGGACGATAGAGGACAAGGTGGTTGGATGGAATCACCGGCTCGATGGACATGAGTTTGAGCAAGCTCCGGGAGTTGGTGATGGACAGGGAAGCCCGGCATGCTGTGGCCCATGGGGTTGCCAAGAGTCGAGCACGATTGAGCAACTGAACTGAATTGAACTGAACTGAGATGAATGAATGACAGACAAATCAATCATGTTTTGGATACACACTCCAGTAAAAAAAGAGTCTGCTTCTTAGTGACTGTACTGGGATAATCTTGTTTATCTCAGGAGGGAGACATGGCCAGGTTTATTTAAAGTAAAGGTTCAAAGCATGTTTCCTCAAAGTTCTTAGTCTTTGGAGAGCTTCCTCAGCATCCTACGAAGCCTATGATGCTGCTAATGTCTTCTTTCACAGTGAAGAACATCGTGTTTCTTGTACAGATCCCTTAAATCAAACTGCCTTTTCTTTCTCTTCTCATTTTGCGTGCATAGTCAGCCATGCCCAGCTCTTTGTGACCCCATGGACTGTAGCCCACCAGGCTTCTCTGCCCAGGGAATTTTCCAGTCAACAGTACTGGAGTGGGTTGTCATTTCCTTCTTCTTGGGATCTTCCCAACCTAGGGATCGAACCCATGTCTCTTGCATCTAGCACTGGCAGGCAGCTTCTTTAGCACTAGCACCACCTGTGAAGCTCTTCCCTTCTCCTTGTGTGTTAGTCACTCAGTTGCCTCCGACTCTTCTGCGCATGGTATTCTTCAGGCAAAAATATTGGAGTGGGTTGCCATTTCCTTCTCCATCCCTTCTCCTTACCAGCTCCTTAATCTTTTCCATTGTTCTTATCACTCTGCATGACAATACCTGGATAGGTTATCCTGGAACCTGGTCTTCCCTATCCTCAAGGGATGTAACCTTTTGAAAGATAAAGAAGGTTCAACCTTTTAACTTCAGAAGAATCACTAACATCTTCATCACTAACTAGCAATCCTTATTAAGCATCTAGGGCTTCTCTGGTGGCTCAAACGGTAAAGAATCCACCTGCAATGCAGGAGACCCCAGTTGGATTCCTGGGTCGGGAAGATCCCCTGGAAAAGGGATAGGCTACCCACCCTTGAGGCTCAGCTGGTAAAGAATCCACCTGCAATGCAGGAGACCTGGGTTCGATCCTTGAGTTGGGAATAATTGAGAATGTTTAATATTTCTGAATCATAACTTTAAATTGTTTACTAAAGTATAATTTTTTTTAATATATCTTACTACACACCTGAGTGTGATGAAGGATAATTCCCTATTGTGTTTTTCATATTTGTTAACAGTTTCACCCCTGAAAGTATGCTTGTCCCTACCCCTGGTCAATCTTCATTGGAGTAGTCAGTTCTTAGTAATAAAAAGTACAACATGAACTTAAGAGAATTTTCAGTGTTCTCAGTTTGAAAAGAGTATTTTAAATAGTATGTCTTTTAAATGCTTGGTCATATTATCAACTGCATTTCTAAGATTAATTTCCTCCAACCAACTCTACAAAACGTCAGCAAAATATTTTTCCAAAAGAGTAAAGCTGACTTTTGAGCAAACTCTGGGAGATGATGAAGGACAGGGAAGCCTGGCGTACTGCAGTCCCTGGAGTCGCAGAGTTGGACACAACTTAGCAACCGAACAACAAAAAAATCTGACTTGTGAGGAGCAGTACATTTTTACACTTTTCTTTTTTCCCTCTGATCTGTTTCTGAACCATGTTTCTTTGACAGGAAGTCTTAATGCTACTTTGACTCTTGATAAGAGGTAAGCCTGTGAAATTCCTCAAATTTAGAATAATTTTAACCTTAATTATTTATTTACATTAACTCTCTAGTTCACTATGATCCTCAGAATCACCCAAAATGCCACCATTTTGAACAAATCTTTAGTCCTCTGTTCCTTTCCCTTATATCGGAAAGCCTAGTGTTCTCTCTGTCAGCTTTTCACCAGAATCATAACTACCCACTTTGCCTAACTATTTACTAGCTTTGAATTTCTACGATCCTTTATAGAGTTTTGGGTTTTGATCATTAATAGATGAGTGATAATAAAAATTTGCTAACATTCTAAAGTATCCATTTCCAAAGATGAGTATCTCAGCAATTATTTGCAGGCAGCTACTTTAGAGTAGAAACTGGTGGTATGATTTGGAAATCTGGCAGGAGCAACTCTGCCAGTCCACTGTGATAAGATAATTCAGATTTTCCTTCCCTCAAAGTCCCTCCCAACAATCATTTTCCTTGCATCACTCCATCCCCTTTATCACTTCATGTCCAAGAACAATTTTTTTTTTCAGAGCTACAATCTTTTCTAAAGATTTTTCCCTAGAGATCTTACCCTGCCTCACCCATATTTTCTGTTCTAATTGGTTTTACTTTTTCTTCCTATGTGCACTCAATTAACTATGAATAATAATCACTCGTTATAGGCAAGCTAATCCCTTTTATGGAATCATAACTGGATGAGGAATTTTTTTCTGAAATGTTGGAAGGTTTTTGTAAAGTTTTCACAATTACCCACAGCCAACTCAAATATTGGATAATACTTGAGCCTCAAGTTTTCTTTAAAAAAATAAAATTCTATTTACATGTAGATCTGATCAGAGTAGGATGAATAGAAAACCTTTTCCCTAAGGATGTAAAGCAAAGCTGAACATTTAGGATTTAATGGCTATTAAATAACCTCCTTCACCAGGCATAACACTTAAGAGGTTTTTCTTGTCTTTGACCAATGCTTTTTCCTGACCCTTTTGACAGTGGGATTTTGATTTACTCCTCTCAGTACTCAGAAACTTATCTACCTTAATGACTTGAGGAAAGTTAAATATTACAAACAGGTAGCTGAGTTGAAATCATCCCTCTGGTTAAATATGTAAAAATAATTTGAAGCCTACTTTGCATTCCAATTTCAAAGGTTGCCTAGACTATACTTTCTGACAATTATCATTCATTCATTTTCTGAAGTATTCCTATTTTGTTGTATTGTTGAACTGTGCTATTAAAAGAACAACTCAAAGTATTCTCTTTACCAACCAGCTTAAAAAAAAACAAAACTGAAAGGATTACAAAGTGTCACATTATCTTGACAGAACAGTACATGATGTTTTTCTCTGGTTTTCAGGAAAGTATATGGAATATTCATAAGGTCTCCTTAATTTAAACTACCATTTTTAGTTAGCAATTTCTCCACTTGTTAATAGCACACATGTTAATACAACTGTATAAAGATTAAGTACAATAGTTTTAATTTAAAAAGTCAAGAAGGATAATAATAGTAATACCATGATTTTATCTTTCATCAAAAATTGCAAAAGGATAAGGTATATTATCAACTGCATTGATAATGTGGTGGGGTTGTGAAATCAGATGCTTGTTGTGCAGTAAACTCAGTTTCTTAATTATTGGCACTGTAGTGACATACTGGCTCTGTGTCACTGAACACCTTTGAAAGCCTCCCCCCTGGCCTGGGGTTACTTTAACCACCTATATTACAGAGCTCATCCAACTTATATAACATTTTATTGTGTTATAAAAATATGGGAATTAAAATTCATGAAGCAAAATATTTTAATACAGTTCTCCACATTTTTATATGATTGCGTTCCAGTAACTAGACATGTGTCTGTTAGTAAGTGTGGACACTCTATGATGGGGGGGTGGTGTTGGGGGGTGCTGTTGGGAGGTGGTCATCATATGTTTGTTATTTGATTTCCTAAATGTGTATAGTTGTGCAAAAAAAAAAAAAACACCCATTCAAATGAAACTGTGGGCTGAAAACCTTAAAGGCACACTCCACAAAATATCTTCATTATATAATTAATAAAACCCAAACACGTAATTACACTTCAAAATTCATTTAGGATATCTGGAGTTAACAGTAGTTTACCTATAACAAAAGGTATTTTAGGTTCCTATAGAAATGCAAGTTGTTTACTCGCTAAGTCATGTCCGATTCTTTTGCGACCCCCATGGACTATAACCTGCCAGGCTCTCTGCCCATGGGATATCCCAGGTAAGAACACATCATGGGTTGCCATTTCCTTCTCTAGGGGATCTTCCCGACACAGGGATCAAACCTGAGTCTCCTACACTGGCAGGCCGATTCTTTACCACTGAGCTACCAGGGAAGCCAAATAGAATACAAGACCTGTGTATTAAAAAATAGCTTGGCTTCCTTCTTCTTGCACTTTCCTTTCTAAGCAAATGAGCCCCAAAGCAGTTAGATGAACAGAACTCGGAGACATCAGTGTGACAGGTTTGGGGAGGGGGCCTTGGTACCAGGATGAAATGTCGGAGCTAGATCAGCTTGAGGGGAGCACCCACACAAGGAGTGGTGCCCAGTGTGGGGTTCAGAGCCTGAGAGGGCTAAGGAGAACAACCCCACAAGGAAGTCCAGTGTATACCACTGGAGACCAAGCAGGAGGGAGAGGGCATCCCTGGAGGGTGGGAAGGGGGCGCAGCAGAGGCAATCCGAGCCTGGCTGTACACAAGAAGAAGAAAGATACTGGGAATAACAAGGATTAGGTATTTTGCTGTAAGAGGAAGTCATTACAAATACAAAAAAGCAGAGCAGATTAGAAGGAACTCGGGTTAGATTGGAATGGGAATATCAGTTTGAATTCATGATTTTCTCTGTAATTATTATTTTTTTAATTGAAGTATATAAGGCTTCCCTGGTAGCTCAGTCGGTAAAGAATCCACTGGCAATGCAGGAGACTACAACGCATGAGACACAGGTTCGATCCCTGGGTTGGGATGATCCACTGGAGAATGAAACAGCAACCCACTCCCAGTATTCTTATCTGGAGAATCCATCGACAGGGAGCCTGGAGACTGGTGGGCTACAGTCCTTGGGGTCGCAAAAGAGTCAGACATGATTTAGTGACGAAATAGCAACAAACATAACTGACATAACATTATATTGGTCTCTTGTGTCTCCTGCATGGCAGGTGGATTCTTTACCCGCTGAGCCATTGGAGAACCCCCACATAATAGTCATAGTTAAATGTCAGTGTTTAAGTTCACCGATAATTAAATCCCTTGAAATTAACCTACAATGAAAATTATTTAACCTAAAATGAAGTATTTTAGGTTTTAACTTAAAAATATGTGTGGGTAGACCCCACTTTTCAAAATACTTTCAGGGAGTTCACACAGACTGTTGTTCTGGACCAGTGTTTTGTAACTATGGTATCGGGCAGCAAATGAGAAAAGGTTTTCTCCTACAATACATTCCCTTCCCCTCCTCCAGAGACAGAAGTTGTGATTCACTTCTTTATTCTCTTTTTCACCTTTTTGTCCCTCTCTATCCCACAGTTTAGGAAGAGAATGTAAATATTTTTTATATTCCAAGAACATGATTGATTCAGGAAGTGTCACCCAACCATGAGCTTAGGAGTTAGTCAAACCTCTTAAAACTGTATATGCACTTAGGATTTGTGCATTTTTCACTGTGAAAGGAGATCAGAGTTCTTAACAATCTCAAAGAGGATGTGACCCACTAAAGGTTATAAACCCCTGCTCTATTAAGTAAATTCAACACTGATGTTTATAAGCAGAATCTTCCTTACTAAAAGTGGAAGACCGTTCAAAGAAATATGTTTTCTAAGTTTCACGGTGTGTACTGTTTTATCTCCACTGCCTAACACAGGACAGGCACATCGTCAACACTTATAAATCTTTGCTGAATAAATGTCCCAGAAGCCAAATGAATTTTAGATGTCACAAGGAGGTGGGTAGATAACAGAGGAGAGGATGGTAGACAGGATTACGGAGAATGCTATAAATTTCACATGAAATGTGCCATGACACAAAGACCCACTGGAACGGGTTGGAAGAAAAGCTACTGACTTCATGGTGCTTCTTGGGTGAGACAGATAACCTCATGAATAAATACTGATACCTAACCACAAATCATGATTAAGTGCAGTTAAGCCAAGATAAGAAATGTGAAGAGTGCATACAAAGAGGAGGAATAATTCATATTAAAGGGGTCAGATGGTATGTCCGCAGATATGTGACATTTGATCTGAGATCTGAAGCAGCTCTGTAGTCAGCAAGGTGATAATGTGTGGAGAAGAACATTCAAGGCCAGGGCATAATGTATAAGAAGGGAAGGGACATGTGTAAAAAAAGAGTTTGGTGCAATCAGAGAACTGAAAGAAGACCTGTGTGGCATGATTGTAGTGAATCTACAAGACGAGCTTTGAAAGGCAGCCAGGGCCCAAATTACATGAATGCAAAAATCATGGTAATTAAAAGACCTTGAATTTGATTCTCATAGCAATGGGAGGCAACTGAACAATATGCAACAGAGAATAACATTGTCAGAGGTGGGTTTTAATTTCTGTGCATGCACCACATACTGACAAAAAATTCTTGGGAATGCAGAAAAAAGAAACACAATTCTAGTTTCATTTATTTTTATTAAACTGCTACTAACATTTTCTCTATGGGATGACCCTAGCGCCTTCACGTGGTCCCTGTTCCATGGAGGAATGCCAGGGGAAGAACCTGATCTCCCTGATGAGCTATGGGACAGGGCCTCGCTCATTCCCTTGCTGTCAGCATATTCTAATGCATTCGAATTTATGGGCTATTGGATATCAGCAATATGATTACTCTCATAAAACCAAAATTCTTAAATCATAGAGTTTTTGTAAAAGTAAGATGGGGCATGGTCACGAAAATCTTTGTCACCAACAAACTGGTGGCACATGCTACGAGGTATAATCTATGCATTTTTCTTTGTTAAAATTTGATGACCTAATTTGTGATGAGAAAGGTGTTCCACAGGATGCTACTTGGCAGATATTTTGAAACAAATAAACTATTTAGCCTGCCCCTTCAAGGGATATGAGATATATAAGATGGTAACTGCTATTAAAAAAAAATGTGGGTATATGATGATGGAAGAAAAAAAAATTAATGAGTGTTTGCACATGCTGTCATTGTTATATCTGTCCCCTCAAATGGGGTGCTACTTATCAAACCACATATCTTAATACTTAGCAAACTTGGAAGAAGGATTTTACTACCTGTAGGGAAGACTCTCAAACAAAGGGTTTTCATGGATATTGAAAATGAGTTAACCTTAAAAACAATGGTTTGGCATCAGAGAAGATGGATATTTCCTAACTTAACATAATTTTCACAACCAGTGAATAATATTTTAAAATGAGTTCAATGTTTAAAAGGCAGAATTTTAAATGTACTTCTTTCATCTGCACTATATGAGTTACCTTTTTCTGACACACCATCAAATCAAGAATCAAAATAAACTGCACTATGGACTAGAATTGGGGATTACTATAATGTGGAGTGCTAAATCCAGCTCTGACAAAGTTAACAGGACATACAAATCATACTATTCTCATTATTAATAATTTTTTGTGAGCAAAAAAGAATTTGAATTACCAGTAAGCACAATTAAAACATTTTAAGCTACTTAATTTTCATCTTTTAAAATTTCTCCCTTTACATATCTTGTAAATATATATCTAAATATTGGTACAGGAATACAGTAGTACAGGTATGTAATTTACAAATAAATATGCATACTGTAGAGGTACATGTTCAAAACGTTTTTACTAATAACAATTCACAGTAAAAATTCTGGAGACCACTGAAGAAAGGAAACGGAAAGGTGAGGAGGGAAGGAGGAGGTCTGGTTAGGATGCTAACTGTGATGGGTCAGGCAGACTAAAAGAGTAGTTTTAGAGCATGGACACAGAATGTACAGGGAAGCATTTAAGTGTGTTTTGGTGACATTATCATTAGAACTTGTGATGCACCAACTATGGAGATGAGGAAGACAAAGTATCAAGAATGACTGCGGAGGGTGGTCCAGTGGTTAAGACTGCCCCTTCCAATGCAGGGGATGTGGGTTTGATCTCCGGTTGGAAAGCTAAGATCCCACATGCCTCATGGCCAAAAAACCAAAACATAAAACAGAAATAATATTGTAACAAATTCAATAAAGACTTTAAAAATGGTCCACATCAAAAAAAAAAAAAAGAATGACTGCAAGGATTTTGGCATGAACAAATGAATACACGTTAAGTGATAATTTACTAAGGGCTGGAACCTGAGACGAGATCATGTTAAGTTAGAGATGACAAAGTAGTGGTTTAGTTAGAGATGATAACGTAGCTGCACAGCAGCTCCTGACAACTTCTCAGCAGAATTTCCATCTCCAATGAGCACAGGAGCCCCCACAAGCTCCCCCTCCAGCATCCCTGGCACCATAACCTTTGCTTTAGGTCAGCACCATCTGGCATGGCCTTATCCTGGACCCAATCTCTGACCATAGGTCCAGTCTCTCTAGCTCTTTTACTCTCTTACCACCAATATCCCATACGGTGACTGCACTGAGCCTCATAGGCACTCAGTTCCTTAGCGAATTATCCACTGGTCCCTCTTGACTCTTTCCTTGGCTATTCTAGCTACTCCCCATAAAGCATCACCTCTATACCCTTCCAAGACCCCATAAGTTCCCTCAAACACTATTTGTATACCTACTTTGATAGTCACATATTGTATCATGGCTACTGGTTTACATCTACTACATTTTCTACTGGACACTCATCACTGAAGCCTGAGACTGTATCTAACTGGGTCATTTTTTATCTCCAACATCAATCTCATTGCCTGAATACAGTGGCTGCCCTAGAACTTTAAAAAAAACTGAACTGTGCAGATAAAAATAACTGCTTTTTCTTTTAATTATTTACCTTAAATCTATTGAAATAGGTAAATGATACCTATCAATGCTCTCAAAAATCCAGTTCAGTCAGTAAACTAAAGGTAATTGTTTTAAATTTTAAAGCCATTAAGGCTATCATCAAAAAAAAAAAATCCACAAGCAATGAATGCTTGAGAGGGTGTGGAGAGAAAGATTTTGGCATTATAAAGTATCTCTTGCACAGCAGTATCATCAAAAAAAAAAAAAAAATCCACAAGCAATGAACGCTTGAGAGGGTGTGGAGAGAAAGGTACCCTCCTACAGTGCTGGTGAGAATATGAAGTGGTACAACCACTGTGGAGAACAGTATAAAAGCTCCTTAAAAAACTAAAAATAAAATACCATACAATCCAGCAATCCCATTACTTGGAAAAACATTCTCTAGAAGGGTACATGCACCCCAGTGTTCACCGCAGCACTGTTTATAATAGCCAAGACATGGAAGCAACCTAAATGTCCACTGACAGATGGATGAATAAAGGTCTGGTACATATATGCAATGGAATATTACTCAGCTATTACAAAGAATGAAATAACGCTATTTGTAGCAACATGGATGGACCTAGAAATTGTCAAGCTGAGTGAAGTCAGTAAGACAGAGAAGGACAATATCATATGACATCCCTTCTGTGCAGAATATAAAAAGAAATGATACAAATTACAAAACAGAAACACTCAGATTTAGAGAACACACTTCTGGTTTCCAAGGGGCGGGATTGACATGTACACACTATTATATTTTAAGTGGATAACCAACAAGGCCCTACTGTATAGCACAGGGAACTCTGCTCAATGTCATGTGCCAGGCTGGATGGGAGGGGAGTTTGGGGGAGAATGGATACTTGTATATGTATAGCTGAGTCCCTTCACTGTCCACCTGAAATTATCACAACATTGTGAATCAGCTATTCTACAATATAAAATAAAAAGCTAAAAAAAAAACCATTTAAAGCATTAAATCCAGTCTGTATTCATGAAATTTAAGCACACTGGAAATCCAATTCCAAGCAATGCCAGCTATGCATTCTTTTTGTTTTCTTATGAAACTTAAAAAAAGTTACTTAGGTTTCCAGGGATAAACCAGTGTCTGATAGGGTGCATTTCTATAATCAGTGTCAGTGCAAGTTCTAGATGAGGAGCTGGAGGATTTCAGGGTGTGAAAAAGAAGGGAAGTGAGTAATAAAGAAGTGAGAGAAGAATGTCTTCATTTTGTTGTTGTCTGTTCTTATTTTCAGAAGTTAATGCATTTGTATCTAAAGACATGCTCTATTAGTTTAAGAATAGTTTTCTCATATTTAAAATTTACACAAAGGAATGTGAAGACAATATTCAATATGGTCTAAGCAAACAGATCCAGGAAAAATCATATTTCCAACTTCTTTTTCAGAGGGGAATCTGATTCCAGAAAATTGCTCTTACAGAGTAAACTCTCCCCTGTATAACTGCATGGGTGTGGGTGGTCGACCTTTACAGAAATCCTCTGAAATATTTGATGATGCACATATAGCTGTTCACCTTGACACATTAGATGAGATGCAGAGGCGGCAATAGTAACCCTAACATTAAGCTCAAAGATATTCTCCAAGAGCTGCTTCAAACAGGGAAAAGAGCAAGTAAGGTGAATTGACATGTGTATATCACTGCCTTTGCAACTTGCCTTTTACTCTTATCCTTTCTAACTCCTTGAAACGATATCAATTAAGACAATAAAATTTCTAGAAGGAAAAAACACAATCTATATCATTAGCACAGAAGAAGCAGCTCTGTTTTAAAACAAGTTATTGCCTGAGACTCTTAGTCTATATTCTATAATACAGGCTACAGTCTATATCTTCACCCTAGTCTACAGCTGTGCTGTCCACTTCGGTGGCCACTATCATTCTGGCTACTGGACACTTTAAAGATGGCCAGTCTGATTTGAGATGCACTCTAAATGTAAAATACATATCAGATAACAAAATTTTATTACAAAGACTGTAAGGTATCTCATTTATGCTTTCTATTTTCAACATTTATATATCACAATGATAGTAGTTGAATATATTAAGTTAAATAAATTATTAAAATTAATTTCATGTTTCTTTTTACTTTTTTAATGCTGCTGCTGCTGCTGCTAAGTAGCTTCAGTCGTGTCTGACTCTGTGCGACCCCATGGACTGTAGCCTACCAGGCTCCTCCATCCATGGGATTTTCCAGGCAAGAGTACTGGAGTGGGGTGCCATTGCCTTCTCCAACTTTTTTAATGAGGTTATTAGAAAATTTAAAGTTAGACATGTGACCTGCATTTGTGTCTGCATTCTATTTCTATTGGGAAGCAGTGATCCATAGAATGCCCTTCCAATGCCATCTTTAAATTGTACTCAAAAAATCATGCTTTTATTCTTTTATGAATATGTACCAAAACTTTCAGAAAACAAGTAAAAGTGGTCATGTAGTTTTGGAAAATAATACAAAATCAGCAATTTTCCCCCACTCTATTTCAACAAATAAAACTGGCCAATGGATAAATCTGCCAGATGGATAAATAAAACAAATAAAACTGCTCTCACAGTGCAGTGGTTAAGACTCCACGCTTTCACTGCAGGGGCACAGGTTCAATCCCTGGTCAAGGAACCAAGATCCTACATGCCATGTGGCCAAAAGAAAAAGAACTGGCAGAGAAGGTCTAAAAATGCAGTGTTCACTGCATACGGAACCAGTGTTCACAGCTGCTTTTCCCAAACCCAATACAGCAGTGGCAAGATAATCTTCCTGAAAGGCTGCTCACTGTGCCGGAGAGGCTCTGTCTTACAAGTATATCACCATATTCCAATTAATTTGGCCAAACTATGATGAGGCTGCCTAAGAAATAGGTGGGAAAGATAGAAAATTAAGGAAGGGGCAATGGAAATATTGAGGATGGGACAGCAAGACACAGCAGGTCTCTCACCCCAGAGTGCAGGAGCTTTCCCTGAGTGATGTGCATGCATCAGAAAGGCCGTGAACCTCTGTCCCTAGCTGTGTCTACTGATGGTGGATTTAGAATTTAGGAGAAAACAAGGTCACAGAATGAAAGGATAAAAATAGGAAGCAACCACTGTGAAAAAAACCAAAGAACCATACGTTAATCTCCCTTCAATAGATGCTTCTAAACAATATCCCGAAAGGCAGCAGAATGGACACACCCCCCCCCCTTCACTGTGGCAGTCGGAGCATCTAAAGCATCTATTCCCACCATACAAACAGTACAGAAATCTACTGAGAAAAAGAATGAAATGGAACCTCTCCACTTCCGCGAATCTCCTCCAGGCTAACTTTCCCATATAGCACTTATGCTATCACTTCATGCTTTAGAGAACACAATTTGACCTATTTTCATTTGTATCCATTTAACAGAGAGCTGTGTTATAGTGGGTCTCTGTTATACTTCCGTCTGGCAATTCTAGCAAGCTCGCCTTACATCAAGTCCTAAAGGGGAAGGAATAGTCAGGAATGTGAGAGAGGCTGGGAGAAGCAAAGACAAATGCAAATGCCAGACTTTCCTGTTGTTTTTGATTTGATACTAAGTACATCCGGATTCATTATCTTTCACATTAAACCAACAATCACAGAAGGTGGAGTGAGACAGAATTTTTGCCTAAGTCTAATTTTATTCAGGGCTTCCCAAGTGGCGCTAGTGAAGAAACTGTTTGCCGATGCAGAAGACTCAGGAGATGCAAGTCCGATCCCCTGGTCAGGAAGATCCCCTGGAGTAGGAAATACTGGAGTAGCGCACTCCAGTATTCTTGCCTGGAGAATTTCGTGGACAGAGGAGCCTATTGGGCTACAGTCCATAGCGTCGTAAACAGTTGGACATGACTGAGCATACACACAATTTTATTTATCATGTTAAAAGGCTCATGACAAAACTCTCAAAAGCTTTAACTATTCGAACTAGCTTCTAGCTTAATGGTATCAAATTTTGTACTACATCTTACAGTAATGACTCAAGTTTTAAAAATTTAAACATGAATTGTTTTAGCCTATGCGAAATTATAACCAGTGTATACATCAAGCTATTAAATTATTAAATTAATCTCTTAAATATTAATTATAATCTATTTTGTTCCTGTAAACAGTAACAGAATTGAATAAAACCCACTAAAGTAAGTATACTTGGGTTCTACTGAAAACATTAAAAAATGAATAAAATTAAAATCATCTGATTCAACAGAGAGGAAAACTAGCCCTTTCCTCTTTTAGCACTGAAGTACAAAATAGGCTAAAATTGAAAATAACCATGAAAAACTAACTCCATATGTTATTTTAGATACCTCCAAATTTTTCCAAATTCCAAAGTACACTCTTTGAATTCTGAGTCATTTTATGTCTACACTTTTGCATTCACTCAGCTCAACAAGCATTTACTCAGCGTCTATTATATGCCAAGCACTGTTTTACTCCATTTCAATGGAGTAAGATAGAAAAAATTCATTCCCTATGAACAATACCTTCCGAAATGAGAAATAGGCAATAAACAACGAAATGTTCAATGAATAAATCACTTAGAACGTTAGAAGTTGGTAAATATAATGAAAAACTAGAACAGGGCAAGAAGAGTCAAAAGAGCTGTGGGAAAAGGGGTTTCAGCTTTAAATAGGATGGTCAATGTGGCTTCACTGACAAAACGGCAGGTGATGAGAATGTTCTCTTTGTCAACTGGAATTGGCACTTGCCACTGGCACTTGCCATCTACCTCTACAATATTTTAATCATGTGCCACTGCAGCCCCTGCAAGGAGTTCAGGGCGGAGAGCACAGAGGAGGCACTCACTCTGTGTTCTGGGAAAAACTGACAGATCAGGTCTTCAGATAGTTAGATATTTTCAGGAGCCAATTTTATGAGCTCAGTTCTTGTATTTCCTCATGTCTAGAAAAGCCCTAGAATCCTTCAAGGTGACATCTGCTCCCCATGACTAGCAGAAACCTTCTGCAAAAAATATATCCTTGATTGCATGAACTCCCCGTTCACCAAAATCACATACATAGTGACCTCCTCTAGCTCTTTGCAGCAGTTTCTCAGAGCTGTCTGAGGTGTCTTCTCCCTGGCAATCGTCCTTATTTTGCCCCAAATGAAACGGACTCCCAACTCTCATGTCGTGTATATTTTAAGTAGATATCTTCTACAATGGTTACTGCAGCGGCACTTTCAATGTGGAAGGAAAGCCGCTAAGGCCAAAGATTTTTCAAAAACTCATTGTACAAATTCTGATGTTAAGTTAAACTATCAAGGTCTGCTATAATATTGTTTATCTTCAATATGTGATGGCGCAGGAGAGATATTGAATGGAGGGGTAGAACTGCAGGGGAAGATTTTAAATTGAAGGAGTAAAAAGTCATACTATTTACAATCTTGATGAGTTTGTTTTCATACAAAAGAGTTTTCTCCCCTAAAATTGTTACTGGAATGGTGAATTGTTTTCATTATTAAAAATTTATTATTATTTTTTTTAAAGACTAGAAGATATTAGGAAGTGAAGCAAGCAAATAGATATCCTGGAAAGAGTATTTCTAATGCAGGAAACAATCAGCACAAAAGCAATGGGACAGGGTGCGTCTATGGTGGGGAGGAATAGTAAGAGAAGTCAGGGTAAAGGGGACTAGATTACACAGAACCTTTTATATTATTTTACAGACTAACTCTCACTCTGAGATCAATAGGGAGACATTGAGAAACATAAGCAGAGAGATGATATGTTACAACTTGTTTCAAAGGATTATGCTAGCATCTTGGTTGAGTATAAACTTCATAGAAAACAAAAGTGGAAGCAGGAAGTCTGGTTAGGACGCTTTGGGAATAATCCAGGTGTGAGTTAGTGATGACACGGGAAATGATCATGACAAAGTAAGAAGTAGTTTGAATGTGTTTTCAAACAATCATTGAATTCAAACAAACACTGAATGTCTTTTCCAATCAACACTGTAGGATTGAAAGTAAAATTGGAAAGAGAGAGGTCAGAATATCATCTTGTATATGTTCAGTTCAGTTCAGTTCAGTGGATCAGTCGTGTCCAATTCTTTGAGATCCCATGAACCGCAGCACGCCAGGCCTCCCTGTCCATCACCTACTCCTGGAGTCCACCCAAATCCATGTCCATTGTGTCGGTGATGCCATCCAACCATCTTATCCTCCGTTGTCCCCTTCTCCTCCTACCTTCAATCTTTCCCAGCATCAGGGTCTTTTCCAATGAGTCAGCTCTTCACATCAGGTGGCCAAAGTATTGGAGTTTCAGCTTCAACATCAGTCCTTCTAATGAACACCCAGGACTGATCTCCTTTAGGATGGACTGATTGGATCTCCTTGTAGTCCAAGGGCCTCTCAAGAGTCTTCTCCAACACCACAGTTCAAAAGCATCAATTCTTCCATGCTCAGCTTTCTTTATGGTCCAACTCTCACATCCATACATGACCACTGGAAAAACCATAGCCTTGACTAGACAGACGTTTTTGACAAAGTAATGTCTCTGCTTTTTAATATGCTGTCTAGGTTGGTCATAACTTTCCTTCCAAGGAGTAAGCGTCTTTTAATTTCATGGCTGCAATCACCATCTGCAGTGATTTTGGAGCCCCCCAAAATAAAGTCTGACACTGTTTCCACTGTTTCCCCATCTATTTGCCATGAAGTGATGGGAACAGATGCCATGATCTTAGTTTTCTGAATGTTGAGCTTTAAGCCAACCTTTTCACTCTCCACTTTCATCAAGAGGCTCTTTAGTTCTTCTTCACTTTCTGCCATTAAGGGTGGTGTCATCTGCACATCTGAGGTTATTGATATTTCTCCTGGCAATCGTGATTCCAGCATGTGCTTCCTCCAGCCCAGCGTTTCTCATGATGTACTCTGCATATAAGTAAAATAAGCAGGTTGAGAATATACAGCCTTGACGTATACTCCTTTTCCTATTTGGAACCAGTCTGTTGTTTCATGTCCAGTTCTAACTGTTGCTTCCTGATCTGCATACAGGTTTCTCAAGAGGCAGGTCAGGCGGTCTGGTATTGCCATCTCTTTCAGAATTTTCCACAGTTTATTGTGATCCACACAGTCAAAGGCTTTGGCATAGTCAATAAAGCAGAAATCGATGTTTTTCTGGAACTCTCTTGCTTTTTCAATGATCCATCAGATGTTGGCAATTTGATCTCTGGTTCCTCTGCCTTTTCTAAAACCAGCCTGAACATCTGGAAGTTCACAGTTCACGTATTATTGAATCCTGGATTGGAGAATTTTGAGCATTGCTTTGCTAGCGTGTGAGATATGTACAACTGTGCAGTAGTTTGAGCATTCTTTGGCATTGCCTTTCTTTGGGATTGGAATGAAAAGTGACCTTTTCCAGTTCTGTGGCCACTCATGAGTTTTCCAAATTTGCTGACATATTGAGTGTAGCACTTTCACAGCTTCATCTTTTAGGATTTGAAATAGCTCAACTGGAATTCCATCACCTCCATTAACTTTGTTCGTAGTGATGCTTCATAAGGCCCACCTGACTTCACATTCCAGGATGTCTGGGTCTAGGTGAGTGTGAGGGATCACACCTTCATGATTATCTGGGTCGTGAAGATCTTTTTTGTACAGTTCTTCTGTGTATTCTTGCCACCTCTTCTTAATATCTTCTGCTTCTGTTAGGTCCATACCATTTCTGTCCAATTTTCCCCAATCCACTCAACTAGATTTAGTAATTCCACTTCTGGATACCATTGAACACAAAGCTTCTTCTTTATATTTCTATTAGAGTTCCTATCCTGTAGCACATCTTTTTTTTGTTATTGTTTAGTCGCTAAGTCATGTCTGATTCTTGTAACTCCATGGTGGGGTGCCCCCCACCCCCTCCCCCCTTCACCAGGTCGGGTCAGCACAGGGCACCGAGTGGAGCTTCCTGTGCTCTGCAGCAGAGTCTCATTAAGCAGGGTATATATGCCAATGCTACTCTCTCAATTTGTACCCCCGCTTCCACCCTGTGTCCACCAGTCTGTTCTCTACATTGCATCAACTTGTCTGCAGCTGGTTTGGTCCCTCTGTATGTGTGTGTGTGTTTGTGTGTGTGTGTGTGCATGTTCAGTGGCTCAGTTGTGTCTGATTCTTTGTGGCCCCACAGACTGTAGCCTGCCAGGCTCCTCTGCCCATGAAATTTTCTAGGCAAGAATACTGGTCTGGGGTGTCATTTCCTACTCCAGGGGATCTACTTGACCCAGGGATCGAACCCCTGTCTCTTGTGCCTCCTGCATTTGCACGTGGATTCTTTACCACTAGCACCACCTGAGAAGCCCCAGTTTGGTTCCTGCACTCAGGATAAGGAATACCCAATTCGAATGAACGGATCTAGAGTGATAAGCAGACCCCAGGAATATGTTACAGAGCCAGGGGTTGAAGAGTGAGATGCCAAGGGGGAACCCTTTGCGAAGATGACCAATGAACTCTAGCAGCAATACTGTCTAATTGCCTAAGCGTAAAGTGTTCCCTTTTCTACTCTGTAATTTCCTTAAACTATCCCCAAGCCTTCCACAAAACTATATAAATTGTTTCAGCCTCATACTGGCGCTTTCTGGGAAACAGAGTGAGGAGTCTAAAACCATGAATGCAGTTAAGTAGTCCCAGAGAGAACTTCAGCAGTTATGACATGGCTGGGTGAGAGAAGAGGGAAATTCTGAGCTGCAGTTTGGATTGACAAGCGACCAGGATGGATCTGTCAATGTGAGAGGACAACAGATTAGTCTGTCTTCGAGTTGAGATGAGATAATCAGTCTATAGTCTATACATAATGAAAACAGAATCTGGCCAAGTTTTAGCCAAGTACTAAATAAAGAAAGGATATCAGAAATGTCTAGCCATATATGATTTTGCATAATGCATAGGTCATAATTTAATGATAGATTATAACATCAAAATTATTTATAGAAACTGGTTTGGAAATACAGTTGAAATGTTAGAATATTAGGTTCAACCATATGAAATTGTGATTCTTAAGGTCAAAAACAGTTGAATGTCAACAGTTCAACCTAATAAATTTCAAAAATAATATTATATAAGGAGACCTTGCTCTTTCATATCTATGATTACTCTGGTATGATGCACTGGTTTTTTGAAACTTAAATTTCAGTTCAAATTTCTTTATTTCAGAGAGCTTACATATACAACAGATTTAATATCACTGGCCCAATTTTGAGTGAGTACATAATCCTGAATGAGTGGGAGAGACTGCTTTTTTTTTATAGGAACAGGAATATTTGGTCTCAGGACAATTTAAATCCCACCTATACTTTCTTTAAAAAGCAGGTTGCTCTATTTCACTTCAGCTCTTATCTTGATGCTTCCATTTTAGTAAAACTATTAGCGAATTTTAAGTAAGATAAATACAGATAATATACCTTAAATAGTATAAATGCAGATAATAAACATAATCCTATCAGAGATTTGGAAGCTAATACAAAATTCACCAAATATGAGTATGGCTCATAAAACTTAAATCTTCCAAATTATTATTGCTACTTTAACTCTATTAGAGCAACTGTATTTTACTGTTTTACTGGATTAGTCAGGACAGGCAAGGTTATAACCTAGAACAAACAGCTCCTTAATATTAGTGGCTTAAGGCAACAAAGGCTAATGCCTCACTATTGCTGAATACCCACGACATGTCAGCATCAGGCTCTGCTCACTATGGTTACTCAGGGACCCAGGCTGACACAGCACCGTGATCTTTATGGTCACCGAGCCAGAGGCACATAAGCCCTTGAGGGACTCACAGGTGCAATTAAATCGTCTTCCCACTCTGCCCACAACTGTGGCCAGAACTATTCCCATAGCTCACCAACCACAAGGGCAAGAGAAAGTGCAATCCTACCATATGTCTGGATGGACAGACAAACGAAACTATTTGTATAATAAATAACATATAAAATTTGTCTAATAGATGAATAGCATTGATGACTAACAATTTTACTGGAGGAAGAACAGGGGTTCATCCTTGTTCAAAAGTGGGAGATTTTCTGTGTATGCACAAAGGCACAAATATCATTCATGAGAAGCCATTCTTTTGGTTCAAATCAAGATGAGGCAATAAGGTTGCCTTAGTAAAATTAGGATGCCATCCACTAAACACTAAACAAACCACCATATTTTGTTGCCAAAGATGAATAAAAATCCTTGATTCAACTACAAAGAGCTCTACCTACTCTTAGCTCTGACTGACCACAAACTACTATTCTTTCAGAAAGCCATCCACGGAGGAAATAAAAGTGAATTATTTGTGTTGCTCCATCTCTGAAAACACACTCGCTTGTGTTTTCAGCAAACATAGGCCTGCTTTTCTTTCTTTTTGTAAGATGTGATTGATTTTAGCCCTGAATACAGGAGAGTACAATACTTTACTTTGATGAAGGAAGTCCAAAAACAATTTTGAAAGCCAAGTTCATGGCGGTCACTTTCCTCACAAATTCTCAGAACAGATGACATTATCAAAACAGTCAAAAGAGAGGGATAACATTACATCGTGTTGCATTAAATTCCATAATGTGCTCTCTAGCTAAAAAAAAAAAACGAAATTACTTATAAAGTGCTTTGAGGCAAAAACTATTAAGTTATTTTCCTACTGTGTGCAAATGAAAAGATTGCTCTGCATTTTCATTATCAGCTGGTGTTCTGTGAAATAACTGAAGCAAAAAGAAATGACAGTTTATAAACAGTGAGGGTTCAATCTAAAATCTAAAACAGAAAAACAAAAGGAATCTTCCTTCATGCTTTTATTTTTTAATATAACAACTGAGCTACTCACTCTCAGTTTAATAAAAGGAAAAATATAAGTGGGTTCTACCTTAGTCCACACATCAGGACACCAGAAAATCTATAGCTCTGAATCAAGGAAAGAATTAAGATAGCAGTAATCTAGGTAGATTTAAGGAACATTTAATGCAAAAACTAGTTTTCAAGTCTGGAGAACATGCAACATATTTGAAATCTTTGAACTCACCTTCTTCTTAGGCTATTTTGGACTCTGATAATGATCAAATTCTAGCAATATACATAACCTTAATTGTTCCTTGGGGCTTCCCAGGTGGCCATAGTCACGAAGAACACATCTGCCAATGCAGGAGACATAAGAGACACTGGTTGGATCCCTGGGTTGGGAAGATCCCCTGGAGGAGGGCATGGCAACCCATCCTAGTATTCTTGCTGGGAGAATCCCATGAACAGAGGAGCCTGGAGAACTACTGTCTATAGGGTCGCAAAGAGTCAGACGACTGAAGTGACTTAGCACAGCACACAGTTCTTTTCTTTTGTGTTTTTATCATTTCAACCAGATAAGATGTTTAGACATATAAGCGCTCACAGCATTTTATACTCTACAGAGAACAATACATGATGACACATAGATGATGATCTTAGAACGTTACAGGCCATTTGATTTGGGACAATAATTTGATACTAATTCCTTCAGAAAACCCACGAGGAAAAGAAGAAGCATTCAGTAAGAATTTAGCCACATCCTACACTCTACCCACTGAATCTTTACAGCAGCCCCAGAAAGGGAGTTAAATAGCATTTTCTCAGAAAATGGTGACTAAGAGATTAGGTATTTTGGTGAAGTTTGCAGAGCTAGTAAATAGTTAAGATAGAATTAAATCTCAGTTTTAAGGGTTCCAAAGCCCACACACATTTTAGAAAGGATGCAAATCATTTCCAATTATTTAAAAGAATGTCAAAGCTTTAGATTTCACTGATCATAACACAACCAGTGACCAAACTGATGTAATAAATTCACAAAGCTCTTCTCTGTAGCTGCACTGTAACTAATGGGTCAGAGTTGGGTACTCATTTCTAATGTGTCGATATTACCTACATGTAAAATGATAAGAAAAAATATATATATATAACCAACTTTTTTGAGCACTTGAGAGGCAGTATAGAAAAAAAAAGTTAGTTTAGCCAAAAGGCTAGGCCATGCAGTAAAGCCATCTGGGTTGATTACGGATTCTATCACGTGCTGGCTGTATAACCTTTAAGTCACTTCACCTCCCTGTGCTTCAGTTTCCTTTTTAGTGATTCTTATTTGACAACTGAACACTTTCATCGCATTTAAGATTAAAAAAAGAAATAAAGCATATTCTAGAAGGAAAGTATTTCCATTTTCACCACTTCAAACCCTATTTTGTTTTTAACATATATTTTGCCTTCTAAGACCTTCCTAACATTAGACTCAGAAAGGTTCACAGTATGCACCACAATACTGAGATGAAAGAGAGATACAACTTGGGGACTGGGTTCTCCAAAAGTGACTGTCCATAAAGATCATTTAGAAATTAGGCATACCCTGGTGTCTGAGAGCTACT
This sequence comes from Okapia johnstoni, assembly GCA_024291935.2. Taxonomy (NCBI): domain Eukaryota; kingdom Metazoa; phylum Chordata; class Mammalia; order Artiodactyla; family Giraffidae; genus Okapia; species Okapia johnstoni. The sequence goes on along the minus strand of CM044322.1, from coordinate 11,716,376 downwards.
ATTATCTCAAAGCATAATTTAAGTCTTATAATGTTATCTGTTCTTTTCTTGTCCTTTCCAATTGCCTGTTTACTACATAGGTGATGATTTGCTGAGCTGAGGGTAGGAATGAAAAAGAGAAGGAACTTTCTCCATGGCACAGTGAGGTACAGTGAAATATAAAGCAGCAGATGAAGCTCAAAGTCTGCTTTGATCTTTTCCCCAAAGCATGTACTGTGCTGTGCTTAGTCGCTCAGTTGTGTCCGACTCTTTGTGACCCCATGGACGGTAGCCGGCCAGGTTCCTCTGTGCATGGGATTCTCCAGGCAAGAATACTGGAGTGGGTTGCCATGCCCTCCTGCCCTCCTCTAGGGGATCTTTCTAACCCAGGAATCAAACCCAGGTCTCCTGCATTGCAGGCGGATTCTTTATCATCTGAGACCAGGGAAGCCCTCCCCAAAGCATAGTGAGGGACATCTCCCTCCCCATGGGGCAGAAGACAAGGGCCCTTTAGATATGCCTCATTTTTAATAATTGTGATACCATCTCTATTTTATTGTAGTCTAACCCTTTAGACGAAGAAGAGTTATCTGCATTAAAATATAAACCTGAGATGTCTTATGATCAGCATATATTGTGCCCACAGTCCAACTCGAGTCATTCATAATGACTTTAGTGTCTCAACAGAAAAAAACAAAAATATACCACCCCTCCTCCAAATATATTAGAAGTCAAAGCAACAACTATAAAGTCTGATGTGTTGTTTGAGGATTATAGGAAGGAAGGAAAGGAGGCAAGGAGGAAGAGTAAAGAAAAAAGTAAAAGTAGGCTATTTTGAAAATTAATCAAAGACTAAGGGCCTTCATTTTCAAAATTCCCTCTTCCACCTCTAGAAGAAGAAAAGTAAAGGCAAATTTATCATTGTGTGCTTAGTCACTCAGTAATATCCGACTCTTTGTGGCCCCATGGACTGCAGCCCGCCAGGCTCCTCTGTCCATGGGGATTCTTCAGAAAAGAATACTGGAGTGGGTTGCCATGCTTTCCTCCAGGGGATCTTCCCAACCCAGGGACTGAACCCAGGTCTCCAACACTGCAGGTGGATTCTTTACCATCTGAGCCACCAGGGAAGCCCAAGAATATTGGAGTCGATAGCCTTTCCCTTCTCCAGGGAATCTTTCCAACCCAGGAACCGAACTAGGGTCTCCTGCACTGCAGGTGGATTCTTTACCAACTAAGCTACCAGGGGAGCTAATTTATCATTATAAAGATAAATAAGGAGATGCACCACCTATGGTATCTTTCCAATAAACAGATAAGGCTCAAACTCCCACAGATGGAAAATTACTCCCAGAACCTAACATACTGTACATCATATTATACTTAGTAAATCTTTTCTTACATGAATGAATAAATGAGCGATTTAGCAGTAAATTAGACATTAAATAAATTCCCTAACTGATTTCCACGAGACCAGTTTTCCTTTTCCTGCCTCTTTGATACTGCCACTCCACAGTTCATCCCCCACCCCACCACACTGTCCATATTTACCACATATGCATGCCTATCAGTACCCACTATCAATGCTGCTACACTGCGCCATCAACAGTTTTTTATTACTTGTGCTCCAATGCTCCCATTTTCATAAACTATTCTGTGAATATTATTACCCTTTGGAATTGTGCTTGATGTGCCTAAGAAACATACATAGGATATATCCAAAGTACTGTACAGTCCAGAGTTTTTTGTTGTTGTTTAGTTGCTAAGTCATGTCCTATTAATACTTAGCAACCCCATGAACTGCAGACTGCCAGCCTCCTCTGTCCATGGGATTATCCCGGCAAGAATACTGGAGTGAGTTGCCATTTCCTCCTCCAAGAATCCAGGGGTAAATATTTAAATTTTCTGCTACAGGGGTGGCAGGCTTAGAGCACAACCTCACAGAAAACTCTCGCTAATTTATTTTTTAGGTTACTGTGTCAATCTTCCCTTGGGTTCCTTTCTTTACCCACTGTCTTTAGACAGTCTGATCCATCATTTGAACCATCCTCTCTTCAAAACCTCAATGCCTCTGCCCTTCCATGAATCAATTTATTTGACTATATTATTTGCTACCCCATTCTTTATGGTCTCTCCATCCACCCTCTTAACTATTTTATTCCAGGTTCCATTTTTAGCTCTATGGTTGACTACTTTCCAAGTCTTCATTAGGTGAATTCATCTATAATCAGAAATTCCATCATCATGCATGTTGTGATGAATGCCCTCTCCCCCACCCCAACCTGGCCAACTCTCTGCACCTCCTGTCCTTCCTATTTCCCAGGCTTGCATATCCAATTCTCTATACTTGATGAGCTACCTGGATGTCCAAACGCAGCCCTCAATCACAATACATCCAAAATGACATTTGCATTCCTCTCATCTACTCAGAATATCTCACTCTCCTGTGTTTTGTAATTCCATCCAAAGCTAGAATCATGAATGTCATTCCCCACTTTCTCTTTATTGCCCATGGCTAAAGGATAACCTATCTCTTCTATCCCCCCAATAATTTTGAAATCCTTACTTTCATCTCTATCCTGCTGCCACCAGAGACTCTTCATTCTGCACTACCTGGATTCCTTCAATAATCTCACAACTGATTTATCAGCATCAGGCTTTGTTTATAATCCATCTGCCTTCCTGTTGACAAGATATTTCATTCCACTTATTTAAAATTCTTCAACGGCTCCCTAAGGTTTTCAGAATAAAGTCTAACTTATTTCAAAAGGCATATGAAACCTTTCATATTAAAAGCACTTCTCCCATAAAATCTAATGATAAAGTACTCTACTGTAAGCTTTCCAAGGCTCAGGCTGCAACTATTCTTTAGTTCATCTCTAGACAAGATAAAGAGTTGTTAAATCCCAGCTCTTTCACTAGCGGGAGGCATTACCACCCTGAGTAAATATCAGGGAAGAACAAATGCTCTCGCCAGGTCATTAGCAGAAGAAAACTATGTCCCTCCATAGTCTCCGGTCCCTGCACAATGCTGGGGCCAAATACAAGTTCTAGGAACAGTCTTTCAAGGCTGCTTAGCACTAGAGCTTCCTAATCAAAGGGAGTTTTCTTAATATGATATAAGGCCAACTTACTAAAGTGAATGTAACTTGCACAAACACCTTCAGAGGTTAAAGAAATGATATTGGTTAAAAAGGGCTTCCCTGGTGGCTCAGACGGTAAAGAAACTGCCTGCAGTGTGGAAGACCTGTGTTGCATCCCTGAGTTGGGAAGATCCCCTGGAGGAGGGCATGGCAACCCACTCCAGTATTCTTGCCTGGAGAATCCCCATGGACAGAGGAGCAGGCTGCAGTTCATGGGGTTGCAAAGAGCGGCTAAGCACATCACGGTACACTGGTTTAAAAAAAAAGCAACTCTTGGGTATACATTCAGTGTGGCTAGCTACAGTGCCACTTGAGAGTCCCTTAGACTGCAAGGAGATCAAACCAATAGATTCTAAAGGAAAGCAACCCTAATTATTTATTGGAAGGACTTTTGATGACGTTGAAGTTCCAGTACTTTGGCCACCTGATGCAAAAAGCCAACTTATTGCCCTGATGCTGGGAAAGACTGAGGGCAGGAAGACAAGGGGATGACAGAAGATGAGATGGTTGGATGGCATCATCGACTCAATGGACATGAGTTTGCGCAAACTCCAGGAGATAGGGAAGGACAGGGAAGCCTGGTGTGCTGCAGTCCATGGGGTAGCAAAGAGTCAGACACAACTTAGCCATTAACCAGCAACAACAGAGTGCCACTTCCGGCCCTACAGAGAACACCGGCAGCTGATCTAGGGCTGAAGTGGTGTGTGTCACACATACAGACAAGACCATCCTGACAAGCTGTGGTACATGTACATCAGTACAAGAGCAATATAGAAATTACAGGTCTTTCAAACTCAAGCAAAGCCAGCAGTGGCAAACTGAACTACATCTATACATAAGGATGCACTATCCCCTGCCTGCTTAGGAATTTACCTTCTGAATTTTGTGGTCACACCCTATTTTTATTTTACCTGTCTCAGATATCAGTATTATTGTGCTGCTTAGAATATATAAATAATCTTTATTTTCTAAATGGAAACATTATTTCCTCAGAAGAGGGTACATGGCTTCACAGAAAAGATAATTAGTCGTATCAATTCTCAGCATTGAATATTGTTACTCTCCGTTAGAGCTTAAGAAATAATGGAACAGATAAATCCTTTTACAGAAACGCATATGACTCCATGGAAAAATTATTCAGGTCATTGTTCTTTTCCTTGAGGAATGCAGATCAACTATAATTATACGTGACACTTCTGAAACTACAAAGTGTTGCTCCAACTAACTCTATTTTTAATTGGAATATAATTGTCTTACAATGTTGTGAATCAGCTGTATGTATACGCATGTCCCCTTCCTCTTTAGCTTCCCTCCCACCCCCCAGCCCACCCCTCTAGGCAATCACAGAGCACTGAGCTGAGCTCCCTGGGCTATACTGCAGCTTCCCACTAGCTATCTGTTTTACACACGATAGTGTATATGTTTCAATACTACTCTCTCAGTTTGAACACTTTCCTTTCAAACATTTCAGATTAGCTGTATCAATGTTTTATTTCAGCACGTTCATCAAAAACTTTTTCCTCACTCCTAAATATATTTTCAAAGTTAATCTTCTTTGGAAACAGAATAGACTTTAAGATTAAAAAAAGAAATAAGGTCACATATGATTAGAGCTCTATGTTTGCACTTACCTGATATGATTTAAGGAAATTTGTTTTTGAAAAACTAATGTAAGACTGGAGCTTACTATGAGCCAGAATCTTTCGTGGGAGGGAAAGCTTGTGTTTTTGTATCACCACTTGAAAACTTGCTAATATATGTTATTTTGATTTTTTATGTTCTGTACCAATGACATTTTTAATAGCGAGAATTCCAAGTTATCAAAAATTATTTAGCATTCTTATGGAATTGAAAACTAGAAATATCCTTGTTGCTTCGGAACATTTAGGCAGTTTTTAAAACTTGGAGCGTTTGGAATGGTTTAAGTACAAAAGGTAATGAATACATGGTAAGCAGTCGCCCAATATGGTTTGTGTGTGTAAAGATGACTCCTAGGATGTATTTAGATGGTTTTTATTTAATTATTTAACTTTAGTGAGTTACTTCAAGATTAAACTTATTCAATAATCTTTTTCCACTGCTGTAGAAATGTTTAGTCATATTTCCTTTATAAAAATTTTGGCCCTAACAATCTATACATTCAGAATTATAAATTGTCTTTCTCTTTCTTTTTTCACAATTATAAATCATCTCTCCCTTTCTCTCTTTACATTCTCTGTTGAATTTGTGACCCACTTTTGTCATTTCCCTAAACTGCATTACAAATTAGAAGACACACATCTGCTCAAAGTGACAGTTCCATTGCAACTGGCTCAACTGTCTGGAGCAGCTGCAGCTCCAGAGGGTTTTGTAAACTTGCTCATGGCCTTTACTTACATGAGCTTTCTCCAGATGCGGTCACCAGAAAGGGCATGTCTCTCCAAAGACAGGAGACAAGCCAAAAGACTTATGGTAAAAACAGAAAAGAGCTTTCCACTTTTCAGTGTTGGAAACACACAATGATACATCTCACACTTCTGGCTGAGAATCAAGAAGATCATTCAAAAGGAGGCAAACAAACTTGTTTCTCATATTAAATAAGCCAGTTAATGTAGAAATTTAAATTTCTTTGAAACGATTGTATTACAGCCTGAATCCGGTCCTCCAGCAAGTCCTTTGTTGAAGCCATAATCCCCACTGTCACTGTATTTGGGGACAGAGCCTTTTAGAGGGTAATTAAGATTCAGTGGGGCTTTCCAGGTGGCACTAGTGGTAAACAACCCGCCTGCCAATGCAGGAGACATAAGAGACACAGGTTCGATCCCTGGGTCGGGAAGATCCCCTGGAGAAGGGAATGGCAACCCACTCCAGTATTCTTGCCTGGAGAATCCCATGGACAGAGGAGCCTAGCAGGCTGCAGTCCATGGGGTCACAGAGAGTCAGACACAATTGAAGCGACTTAGCACACCTACACACACATGCAAGGTTCAATGAAGTCATAAGGGTGCAGCCCTAATTCAACTGTACTTGTATCACTGTAAGAAGAGGAAGGCGACCTAGAACCTTCTCCTCTGCAGGCACATGTGCAGAGGCAAGGCCCTATGAATACACAGCAAGAAGGCACCACCTGCAAGCCAAGGAGAGAGATCTCACCAGAAACCAGAAACTTAATCCAGGACTTCCATCTTCCTGAATTGTGAGGAAACAGATTCCTACTGTTTATGTCACTCCTGTTATGGCAGCCTAAGGAGAGTAATACAGATGATTATCTCACTGCTCTGGAAAAAACGTGCTAGTGCTTTGTACTAGCAAATCCTATCACAAAAAGCACTGGTTTTTTTTTGTTTTTTTTTTTAACAATACGAGCTTTTAAACTTTAACCAAATATATTTTGCCAGTGGCATAAAGATAAAATTTCCCGCATTCTATATGTGCCTTGGTGGCTTTCAAACTTTTGGAGTGTGATCCATAATAATCTTAGTATTTGTGTGTGTGTGTGTCTGTAAGTGTGTATATATACACACATATATATGTGTGTGTGTATGTATGTGTATAATATATACTACATTTATTGTATATATGTATGTGGAAATACGTATTTCCACAAAACAATACTTTTTAAACTATCTAACAGAGATATTCTCTGTTCGACTCTATTTTACTTAGAAAAAAAATGCTTGTGTGTGTGTTTTAAAAATGTATTTTAATGCCAGCTTATGCTAGAAGTTGGAAAGTTCCTTTTTTAGCTATGTTATCTAGCATATTTCCTAGTTACAATTTCTTTTGTCCCCCTTAGCATCTCAAGGTCCTTAAAAGTACACTGAAGTTAAAATAACCATAATTCTCTCCCTCTCAACCTTATTCTATCCCTCCCTCTCTCTCTCTCTCTCTCTCTCTCTCTCTCACACACACACAATAAGACTGAGGCAAATCAGTTGAGGTCCTATTCAAAGTACTTTTCACATGAGTTAAACTAGAATGTCAAGCATATTGTTCTGCTGACTTGTTTATAATAAAGTTTTTGGTTTTATGGTGTAACTAAGATACAGATTAATACACACAGACTGAATATATGAATTACCAACTGAGAAATACAGTATCCATGAAGGGAAATGTTGGATAACTTACACTCCTTCTAATTACCGTAGGCACCTTGGGTATTAATAAGAAATTATAGGACATGAGTTTGGGTAAACTCTGGGAGTTGGTAATGGACAGGGAGGCCTGGCGTGCTGAGGTTCATGGGGTGGCAAAGAGTTGGACATGACTGAGCGACTGAACTGAACTGAACTGATATGACTTGATGTGTTCAAAGAAAATACTTGTTTGTAGAGAGAAATTAATTTTATAATTTATTATCTTATTCTATTTCTTTTGGGTGTATGTTTAAAGAATCACAATTGCTGTATCAATCAAAGATTTTGACACTGATGTCTCTTGGTCTATGAACACCAGATAATGAAATGGAGGGATAATTAAAGGAAGACTGTGGATACTATATTTGCAAGTCTTATGAATTTGTTGTACTGTGAAAAAAATTAGTAAAGTTGGCTAAGACCCAGAAGCAAAAAATATAGAATTCATAATAAAACACTACTTTGTCACACTCAAACTAATAGTACTTATGGACCTTTCAAAATGAATTAAAATGTAATTCCTAAACTATAAAAAACTTCAGAGTTAAGATTGAAATTTCAAACTTTCCAAAATCTCATGAGTCAAAACTTCTAATGGTCATTTCTGAATAGTTGCACCAAAAAGATAAAAGGATATCATTTTGAACAGCTGAAATCCATACATGGGGTAATGGGTTCTAATGCAAACAGCTTTGGGGAATACATGCGTGTGTGTACATGTGCATGTGTACACACTTATACAGACCTAAGAGAAAAGGAAACAATACAATGAAAATTCAATATTATATATTACCTTCACTTTTTCATGCTACTGATATCTTGACACAAATATTTCCTACTGTCTCTTTATGGAATAAAATTTACTCTATGTCATTGAGGAAATCAAGAAAAAAAAGAAAAGAAATAATGAAGAAAATGTTTTTAATTGCACCTTTTTTTCATTACAAATTACTCTCAGCACCAAGATATCATCTGACATGGAGAGGTATTTAGTAAGTTTTGGTTAAGTCAATAAATTGCACCTCATATGATTGATAGCCTCCTGTAGCAAATGCACACCAAACACAAACATTAAAAATTTTAAGTAATGTTGAAATATTTTTAAATATTTAAATGAATTAGTAAATATTTAATATTTAAAAAAACTGTTAAAAAACATTAAAAGTAATCTTTTTTAATTAATTAAATTATATTTTTACACACATTTTTATTTCTCACCTCTTCCTTTGTCTTTTTTGATATCACTCGGAGCCAGTCTCCAATCATACTCAGGACAGCAGCGAAGTAAGCAAGCCCTACAAGGATCCAAAACCACACGACAGGCTTATAGAAGTCTAGGTACTCAATATCCGATCCACCTGTGAGACAAAACAAAGCAGAAAAGAATAACTTCATATTATAAAAGTAAACAACATAGATTCCTGCTGAAATTATTAACTGCAGTTTGGCCTTCAAAACACAGAAATCTTGTCAGTTGATCCATGTTGTTTACTTCATATGGAATTCCTTATTTTCACGCATGTAATCCTTATCTATTTTTCAAGAACCATTCAAATTAATTCATTTTTAATTGAAGTATAGTTGATGCTGAAGCCGAAACTCCAATACTTTGGCCACCTGACACGAAGAACTGACTCATTGGAAAAGATCCTGATGCTGGGAAAGATTGAGGGCAGGAGGAGAAGGGGACGACAGGATGAGATGGCTCGATGGCATCACGGACTCCACGGACATGAGTTTGAGCAAGCTCCAGGAGCTGGTGATGGACAGGGAGGCCTGGTGTGCTTCAGTCCATGGGGTCGAAAAGAGTTGGACATGACTGAGCGACTGAACTGACAGCTGATTTATAATATTATATTGGTTTCAGATATAATAAGTTCTTAATAAACCTTTCATTACTTCTTCAGGTAATAACAATTTTTCCTTGTCCCATGTTTCTTTTTGTTTATTATAATGAATCTCAACTAGTCTAGCACTTAATTATTCCACTTTATTAGTTTCTCTTTCCACCTCTCTTGCAATAGGGAACAGAGTTGACACTTTTTTTAGCATGCATTTAGCTTAGTATTTTTATCCTATTTCCCATCAATTCATGCTAACCAATCAATACATGCAAACCAATCAATTCAAAGACAACCTGGACAGAAATCAGTTCTTATTTTAAAATCATCAATACAATGGATTGATAAAAAATGCCAGTGACAGTATTTTGGCGGGTCTAATTTGAATAAATAGCAATTTTCAGATGATACTGCCATTCATTATTATCTGAATTTTCAAGAGAATTCCCATGTTTGTCATAAATTTAAATCCCTCACTCTCAAGGAAAAAAATTGGCAATGGGGTTCTTTGGCTTTAATCTTGGTTACTTTTCCATTGGTTTGGTGCAATGATTGCACCTATGAGACTCTGAATACATTTCAATGCATCCTAACTATAGCACATATTAATAGGTCACTTATTAAGTTTCAAACACCAAAACAGTTATATTTTGCACAGGAGAGGGAAGCAGTCTCTCTCTTGAGAAATTAATAATTTAGCCTGAGAAAGTCTCACATAGACAACTGATCACAGTGTGACATATCAAAGATGGCAAAAAGAATTAAAAAATACTATGACAGGACACAGAAGCAATGATTTTTACTTCTGGAAGGGCGAAGATGAGAAGACAGAGGTGAGTCAAACAATGAGGATCAAAACAGAAGAAAAAAACTTACTGTGAAAACATCTGATATAGCCAAAGGACTAGGATTTCCCCTGTGGTCCAGGGGTTAAGAATCCACATTCCAGTGCAGAGGACATAGGTTGAATCCCTGGTTGGGGACCTGAGATCCCACAGGCCGTGAGGTCACTAAGCCCACATGCCTCAACAGAGAAGTGAGCCTGGTGCAGCTACTGAGCCCTTGCGCTCCAGAGCTTGTGCTGGAGCAACAAGAGATGCCCACGCGCCGCAATTTGAGGAAGTCCTTACACAGCAACTAAGACCCAGTACAGCCCCCAAAAGCGCTGCTAGTATCAGCTAAAGCTACATTTGGGAGGGGGTCAAGAGAACAGACAGGTAGAAGAGAGGAATCTAGAAAAAAAAAGTTGCAAAGAATTGTTCTTAAAGCAATGGGGAGTAGGTAAAAGTTTATAGGCAGATTGGTGTTTGACTTACATGCACAGAAAGATCTAGGGGCAGAGAGGGAAGGTTTGACAGGGAAACCCAGTGAGAAACTTTGTTCTGAGCTAGCTAAGGAGTGATTGTTTCCTGAATCAGACTGCGATGGAAAGAAAAGACATCTGAGGCAGAATCGTCAGGTACTGAAGACTACTTGGTGTGGTAAGTGAAAGGAAGGGCTCTAGGATGACCCGGAGACCAGACAGCCTCTGGTGGACGGTACCAGCAATGAAACAGGAAACTCAGGAGAAGGAGCAGGGACAATAAAAGGGAAAGTAATTCAAACCAGGGCAAAACAGTTTTGAAGTGCTTGAGGTACCAACAGGCAAGACAACCAGCAGGATCCTTAAATACAAATCTAACACTTAACAGAGCAGAGCTTCCCTGGTGGCGCAGACAGTAAAGAATCTGCCTGCCATGCAGGAGACACGGGTTTGATCCCTGGGTCAGGGAAGGTCCCCTGGAGAAGAGCATAGCTACCCACTGCAGTATTCTTGCCTGGAGAATCCCATGGACTGAGGGGCCTGCTGGGTTACACCCCATGGGGTCACAAAGAGTCAGACACAACTAAGCAACTTAGCACACACGCAACAGGGAAGAGCAGGTAATGATTTTAGAATCAAAACCATAGAGACTGGGGATGTTTAAACAGGGATTGTAGATATAATTTAAAACACTCAACCTGCATATTCAGAAGAACAGCTAATAAACAGCTAGTATACATTAAAAATCAAATATAAAACTTTGAATATAACATACTCTCTATAACTTAGACTGTCAGTTACCCACAATGACATTTTCAAATATTAAAGGGTCAGAGTAAAAAGAGAACATTTTTCCATCAGGCAAATAATAGGAACACATACAAGTTCAGCCTTCATTAGGGACAAAGAATAATTTTCAAGATTCAGTTCATAAAGTCAGTAATATTTACCTTCAAAATATTGTAAAAAATTTACCTTGTGCAGCATTTTTAAAAATATCATTTCTGGGAAGGCTTATAAAGGCTAAATGCATCTTGGGATGGTTAAGACTTGGCCCATGGGGGATGCAGTGCTACAAATTCACAGAAGTGACTTAGGAAATGTGTGTGGAAATCTGTTACATGATAGGCTCACTAGCGAATTCCATTTTTTAAATGTTTCCATTTCAAAGAAACCAAAATGACATTTTTTTCCCAAGTACTTTCTCTTTCAAAACCAGAAAGTCCTCATCCAAATAGTTGTGACTCACTTAACACATAAGTTCACCAAAATGTTGATTTTAGAAGTTAGTTCATGCTCAAGATGACTTTTTACAAGTTTTCTTTCTTATAAACAGGATGTCACAGTTTGAAAAGAGTAAATTAACTTAATCACTAAGAGGTCTATATTTGGGTAAAACGTTCATCCCACAAGTTTTAGTGGATTCTGAGCGGGGGTAGTGTGGGCTGGGGGATGTTTTCTCATTCTTAATTGCCACCCTTAAGATGAAATACCGGCAGTCAAGTGATCCAGGAAAAGCTAATGTATATACAAGTATTATCCAATACTCACAAAACCTTTTCACTTTCTGATATCTACGATTTGTGAATTAATTGTCACAGTATTTGATCTATTGGATTCAAGAATCTTAGCCAAATCTGAAAAATCTATAATGTCAAGATAACCTGATGAAAAAGTTATTTGTTTTTTTTTTAATTAGGAAATATTTTTAAAATGTAATTATAAGCATTAATTTTAGTCTAGCACATTCAAGAAATCTGTACGTGGGTCTCTTGCTAGCTAGTGGGAACCTACTGCATAGTGCGGGGAGCTCAGCTCAGTGGTGACCTAAACGAATGGGATGGGAGAGGGGAGGTCCAAGAGGGACGGGATATAGTATACATATAGCTGATTCACTTTACTGTACAGTGGAAACTAACACGTTGTAAAGCAGCTCTATCCCCCCGCCCCACCCCCCAAAAAAAACTAGGGTCATCTCTCTGTCCTGGCATATTCCCTCCCTATTTGGCTCCTATTCCCATCTCCATTCCACCACTCCATTGTTTTTTTTCTTTCTTGCCCAGACTCCTGAGACGTGGCCTGCGGGCTGCTACAACCCACTCTTCCCTCCTCATCTGGCACCTCACTGCCATTCTCTTTGTTGCCACTGAAAATATGCACACAAGTCCTTTCCATTTTAAGAGCTTTCCGGCTAATCATTACAGGAGAGCAGACCATGGTAATAAAAATAGCAAAGAGGGGTGGAGGTACCAAGGTTTTAGGAACCTTATAAACTTTTTAAAATAGTTAAAATGAGTCTCTTTCTGACTCTCACATGATGGCCTCTTTTAGATGGCACCATTTTTGTCTGGAATTATTTTCCTTGACACTTCAATAAGGAAATCACCAGAGCCTAACAAGCTCATCAAGCCCAGGAAAGTTTCCGTTTCAGTCTGGCATGATTCCTAGGAGCCCATTCTCATCAGATGAGATTCCCAAACATTGTCCCACAACAATCCCTTTCTTACCTGGTTCCAGCATTAACGAAGCCCTTTCCTATCTGGTACCAAAGAGTTGTTGGTTGAGGTTCTTTTATTTTGGCCTCATAGTCCTGGCTAACCCAATCCTAGCTAATAAGCTCAGTGCAGCTGATTTACAGAATATTCAAACTCTGACGGAGAGAGGGGAGTGAGAGCTAAGGCTTTACTGATGGTCTGCCTCAATGAAATCATGCTGTACTAAAGTCCTGAGTAGGCAGGTATTGAGGGGCGTTGTATTCACACTCCTCATGAAAGTTAAAGTGTTAGTTGTTCAGTTGTGTCCAACTCTTTTGCAAGTCCATGGACTGTAGCCCATCAGGCTCTTCTGTCCATGGAATTCTCCAGGCAAGACTATTGGAGTGGGAAGCCATTTCCTCCTCCAGAGGAATCTTCCAGACCCAGGGATTGAATCCGGATCGCCTTCATTGCAGGCAGATTCTTTACTGTCTGAGTCACTAGGGAAGCCTTTCCCACTCCTCCTGTTTCCACTGATTTAGCACAAGATTCTTTTCTTTTTTTTAGCACAAGATTCTTAATAAGACCAATTGGTCATTGAGCCTTAAGCCATATCTCCAGATGTCTTTATATTTCAATTGCCATCATTCTCACAGTCTGTTCAGAACTCAAGGATGGAAGATTTGTATTGGGTTCCTAAAATCCCAATAGTAAGTATCCCGTTTTCCAACAGACAAGTCATACTCTCAGCAGGTATAATAACAGTTGTCAGGTCACATAGCAAAAGCGACAGCAGAGCTAGGATTCACACTCAGGCTTGGTCTGGCTTCATAACATAGGCTCCTGTCACTGAACCAGGTTGTCCATGTCACCTGTGATCTGTTACTGTCCTTCCCATTATTCCCATTCAGTTACCGTCCTTCCCATTTTCCCACCTTCTTTTTTTGTCCATACTGGATGGCAGTAGCTAGGGCTGGAGATGCTACGTCAAACAAGGTGCTCCTTTTCCCCCCAAGGTTCTTACCTAGAAACCAGGTGGGTCTGAGGTCAGCACTGTTTTACCAGAAGCTTCTTGTCTTATGTCCCCATTCCAACAGTTTCCAAAAGTTGGTCCTATTCTGCTCTACAACACTTGAATATACATTGCCTTCTCTTCCCTTAAATTTAATTTGCTTTCTCTTGATGATGCTGAATCACAGAATATTTACAAATAAGGATTTAAAGAATGATTTAGCCATTCTAGATCAAACTCCATGTTTCTCCTCAGCTTTTCTAAAATAATATATAGAATATAGATAAAATATACAACTTTGTTTTAAAGAAAATAATGGTCATTTTTAACATGGGTCTGTATTTTAGTATAGATATCAAATATGGATTTCAGTATTTTTGGTACATTTGACTTTCTTCTTATTCATGAAAGCTGCATGGTAATCCACTCCAGTACTCTTGCCTGGAGACTCCCACAGACAGAGGAGCCTGGCGGGTTACAGTCCATGGGGTCGCAAAGGGTTGGACATGACTGAAGTGACTTAGCATGGCAGGCATGCATGCTGTCTTAATATGAAGGGGCAAAAACAAATTTTATGCTTTAGTATATTTTTCTTTTTTATAGTAAAGCAATTTAACTTAATAAAGTCTTTTCTTAATGCTTCAAGAATTAAGAGGTTCTTTCAGTAATGATGTAAATTATGTTTTCTTTTTTACAAATGAAAATATGACTTCAGTATTAAACAACAGCTCACCCACTAAATCAAACTTTCCCTATGCTATTAAGTTAAAAAAAAACACACAAGACCAAAAAGGTAACTAAATCTCTCTAGCATTTGAACCTATATTTGGGGATTTTCAATTTCAGGACTCAAGAAGTTGTCCATTTCCTGGTAGGTACTTGGTCTAAGACTAGGGAAACTGTCATCAGAAAAACAGCAGTCTCATGATCATAAAGAAAGAAAAATCAACACATTGTCTTACTCATCCTTTATAAGGATGGAAATCCATAGGATATAGGATGTACATTATTGTTACCTCTAGAAATTATCTTTAAGTCTATATATCAATATACAGTAATTTGGAATCTTTTTCATTAAACTTAGTACAATTTACTGCCTAGCTCACTAAGACTTAACTGTCAATCACTAACCATTTTCCTTGTCATTTTTTCCCACGTGTTCTGCAATTCTTCTATATATCCATTCTGAATCCTAGAAGTTAAATAACTCCTTGGTTTGCCCATACTCCCTAACTTCTGAACTGTTTGGGTCAAATCCCATTTAATTAATTACACACATAGCTCTCAGTTCTCTGATGAGTTGAGTTCTCTGAGAGTCACCAGCTGATTCAGGGGGTGACCAGATGTAGAATTTTTCCATTTTAACACACAGAACTATTAAGAAGAGAAAATGATTTCCTATTTTAATTGTTACTCCTGGATTTCAAACATTATGTCCCATAGGAACAGGACCTAGTGCAATCATTACCACTAAGTGCTAAGCACAGTTATCTAATATACAATACGTGCTCACTAAACGTCAGAATGAAAGCACATATGAATAATGACTATAAGGCATCTCCCTAACAGTCCCATAAGCCCTCTCTTTTCAATCAGAGAAATTTTTCTGAGCCATTGTGGTGGTGCTGAAGAACTGACTGTTCTTCAGTTGACCTCATTTCTGATCAGGTATTTTCCTTGTCATTTGCTAGATCCCTGGCAAATCTCTGCTCAGTGATCAGCCCAATAATAGCAATTTTAATACCTTGCCTTTGAATAGTTGCAAAACTTTTAGACCACATTAGTAACTGTTTTCTCGAAGTTGTCTACTAGGACAAACTGGAACAAAAAAACAAACAAACTATTGGAACAAAACCTTGTCATGTTTTTTCAATGGAGATTTATATGTTTTCATGATAAAATCATCTTCCATTAAGCAAGCTCTGGGCACGCCACTAATTGAGTATGTTTTTGGTTATAACAGAAAGCAATGGCTTGGTTACAAAAAACTGCATTTCCAATAATGACTTTGAAAACATAATTCCAAGAAAACTTAATTCTTAATATGAGATAAACAAATATGTTTTTTTCCCAAGTCAAAAAACATGGAGACAAAAGATTCAATAACCGTGAAAATCTATAAAGTTTTGAAAAGGTAAATGCACTGGAAGGACAGTTTTACCTGCTTTAATTTCCCAATTTTTTTATTTTTTTCTATTTAGAGAAGCATAAGGCACTAATCCTAAAGCCTGATTAACCCAGTAAGTATTCAAAACTATATGTGAGACAAAGAAAGTTTCATTATTCAACTAAATATACTAAATTTCACTGATCAAAATTCCAAGAATATATATTTGTATGGCAAAGTAAATTTATGCTCAGAACAAAAATGTGTTTTCATAATATCAACTATAAGGGTTTCTTCAGTTCAGTTCAGTTCAGCCACTCAGTCATGTCCGACTCTTTGCGACCCCATGAATCACAGCACGCCAGGCCTCCCTGTCCATCACCAACTCCCGGAGTCTACCCAAACCCATGTCCATCGAGTCGGTGATGCCATCCAGCCATCTCATCCTCTGTCATCCCCTTCTCCTCCTGCCCCCAATCCTTCCCAGCATTAGGGTCTTTTCCAATGAGTCAACTCTTCGCATGAAGTGGCCAAAGTATTGGAGTTTCAGCTTCAACATCAGTCCTTCCAATGAACACCTAGGACTGATCTCCTTTAGGATGGACTGATTGGATCTCCTTGCAGTCCAAGGGACTCTCAAGAGTCTTCTCCAACACCACAGTTCAAAAGCATCAATTCTTCCATGCTCAGCTTTCTTTATGGTCCAACTCTCACATCCATACATGACCACTGGAAAAACCATAGTCTTGACTAGATGGACCTTTGTTTTCAGAGTAATGTCTCTGCTTTTCAATATGGTGTCTAGGTTGGTCATAACCTTCCTTCCAAGGAGTAAGCATCTTTTAATTTCACGGCTGCAATCACCATCAGCAGTGATTTTGGAGCCCAAAAAGATAAAGTCTGATACTGTTTCCACTGTTTGCCCATCTACCTGCCATGAAGTGATGGGACCAGATGCCATGATCTTAGTTTTCTGAATGTTGAGCTTTAAGCCAACTTTTCCACTCTCCTCTTTCACCTTCATCAAGAGGCTCTTTAGTTCTTCTTCACTTTCTGCCATAAGGGTGGTGTCATCTGCATATCTGAGGTTATTGATATTTCTCCCGGCAATCTTGATTCCAGCTTGTGTTTCTTCCAGCCCAGCGTTTCTCATGATGTACTCTGCATATAAGTTAAATAAGCAGGGTGAAATACACAGCCTTGACGTACTCCTTTTCCTATTTGGAACCAGTCTCTTGTTCCATGTCCAATTCTAACTGTTGCTTCCTGACCTGCATACAGGTTTCTCAAGAGGCAGGTCAGGTGGTCTTGTATGCCCATCTCTTCCAGAATTTTCCACAGTTTATTGTGATCCACAGAGTCAAAGGCTTTGGCATAGTCAATAAAGCAGAAATAGATGTTTTTCTGGAACTCTCTTGCTTTTTCAATGATCCAGCAGATTCTTAGAATACTTCTAAACCTTTGGTTAAAATTTTTGGTATTAGAAAAGTAGCTAATGTGAGGACATTGTTTTGTGAAACTATGTATTTGTATCTGGCTTTCACTCAATCATATTATCTCTTATGAACTAACCTGGCTTCCAAAAGAGAGTTGCTGAAGACTTCTGGCATGGCAGGCTGCAGTCCATGGGGTTGCAAAGGAATCAGACAAGGCTTACGAGACTAAACAAGAACAAAAAGACTTCTTTGGGCAATGTCTATCAGTTCACAGACATGCACTTCTTGGTTTCCATGACTTACTCTAGTCCTAACAGTATATATTAAAGAGGACACTAACTTTGAAAAATAATGTTAAATTATGCTAAATTAGGTAATTATTTGACTTCACTTCTGAAGAATATCAACTAATTTTTTACTGATGGATAACTGACACAAATTTCATTAGTTTCAGGTGTATAATATAGTGGTTCGACATTATATATATATATATATATATATATAATGAGATGATCATGACAATAGGTCTAGTTACTGTCACTAAAGTTATTACAATATTAGTTAATATGCTCCCTATTCTGTAACTTATTTATTGCATTATTTATTTTATAACTGGAGGTTTGTGCCTCTTAATCAGCTTCACCTATTTTTCCCATCCCCCAACTCGCAGTAATTTTTTTAAATCATGGATTTAGACAACAAGTTTTAGAAGCAAGCCTAAATAAGTAGAGCTCAATCTTTCACACATTTCTGTATAATTAGTATAACTTCTTAGATTTTAATGAGATCTAACTCTTGGCCTATAAGGCAAGCATGATTTAATAATTTATCAATTCAGACTTCTCATCAAATGAAAAATAACATGACAAAATTTAAGAAATAAAACATAGGAAACCAAGAGCAAACTGTCAAATATAACTTTTACCCATCTTCCCTGGTGGCTCAGACAGTAAAGAATCTGCCTGCAATGCAGGAGACCCGGGTTCTATCCCTGGGTCGGGAAGATTCCCTGGAGAAGGAAATGGAAACCCACTCCAGTATTCTTGCCTGGAGAATTCCGTGGACAGAGGAGCCTGCCACAAAGAGTCAGACACAACTGAGTGAGTAACACTTAACTTACTTCTACAAATCTGACTACAAATTATTACAGACATGTCGAAATCAAGTAAATGATACTTTGCTAAATAATGTACTTGCTCTTATGTTTTAGGAAGAGTCGCTCTGTGAACTACAGTTAGCAACAGAGGGTCTGTTTATACACAGGTAAAATAAATGTGCTGCAATGGATCTGTGGCTCCCGGGTCTTTTTTAGCTCTTGAATATTGAGCATTAGTAAAAGAACAAAAAAGGCCATCAGGGAAGGAGTAAACACAAATTACTAAGGCAACCAACCAGCCAGTAAAACACATTCTTCCATAAATATAAATGCACGATTGAAATTTGCTGGGGGAGTTCTTCCTGCAAAAAACTATTAAATGTTGAATTCTTATGTGCAGTCACATACACAGAGAAAGTTGAACTCTGAAACATATTAGTCTTTACTAGTAGTTGCTAAATGCTTCTGACACAGTATTGCCAACAGTGAAAAGGATCGGTGGGTGCAAATGTAAATTTACATTTATCTATGAATTAAAAATATATTATGCTCTAATAGAGTACATCATGAACATTATGACATACAAAAAATGAAAAGTAAGCAGCCATAAAAAGGAAAGAAATTGTGCCATTTGCAGGGACGCAGATAGATGTGGATGTTAATATGAAATTATGTAGAATCTAGAAAAATGGTGTAGATGATCTTATTAGCAAAGAAGAAATAGAGACACTGATGTAGAGAACAAATACATGGATACAAAGTGGGGAAAGGAGGCAGTGGGATGAATTGGGAAATTGGGATTGACATACACACACTAGTATAAAATAGACAACTAATGAGAACAGACTGTGTAGTACAGGGAATTCTACTCATGCGCTCTGGTGTCCTAATTGGGGAGGAAATCCAAGGAAGAGGGGATATATGTGTATGTATGGCTGATTCACTTTGCTGTACAGCAGAAACTACCACAACATTGTAAAGCAGCTATATCTTTGTATAGCATTAGTCGCTCAGTTGTGTCCAACTCTTTGCAGCCCCATAGACTGTAGCCCGCCAGGCTCTTCTGTCCAGGCAATTCTCCAGGCAAGACTACTGACATGGGTAGCCATTCCCTTCATCAGGGGATCTTCCTGACCCAAGGATCAAACCCAGTCTCCTGCATTGCAGGCAGATTTTTTATACCATCTGAGCAACCAAGGAAGTCCAAAGGTAGCTATACTACAAATTAAAAAAAAAAAAAGAAAGAAACAGAAGAAGAATCATAGGACCATAGCAACATAATAGATCTAAAGCCAAAAAATAAAAAATAAAATAGAAAGTAAAAAATGACATTTAAAAATACAAAGCAACAGGGGTTGATGTGTTTTCTTCCCAGGGCAAAAGGTCTAGCTGCATGTTTTCATGCTCATTCCCTGAGGATGAGCACTCTGCTTCAGTGTTGTCTGAACTACCACATCATATCAGCTCTCGTTGCTTTTGAAATGCTCCTAATACTTACGCCAATGTTACAACACTAGATATCACATTCCAAAATTTACTCCTTTTACTTTAATAACACCATGGTTTGAAGTGCATGTTTTTAAATTTGTCTTCAAAGAAGTTCAATACAAAAATATAATTGAATTCTAATCCCATTTGGAGTAGCACTTGCAGACTTGAGAAAGGCATCAGACAGTGGGTGTCTATTAAGAGAAGTACATCTCTGTTTTCTTTGGAGATTTATAGCCTAATAGAAAGATGAGAAGGTTCAAGTTTGAGCAATGCTTCTTGCTTTTTCCTGGCAAAAATATCAAAATTAAGTGAGAATTCTATCTGTAGAGACATCTAATAGCAAGAGGGAAGGCTCTAAAAAATAAACAACTGATGTTTCCCAGATGGGGTCGTCGCTTTAACTTAGTGGCTAATTTTACTTGTCACAAGGTACCCAGAAGGAAAGACTATTTTTATGTATTCTACTTAACTATAGCAATTATTTTCCAAGATCCTTTTAAAAACTCACAATTTTTTTTTCCCAAAGACGCTTGCAAAGTGCACACATTTCCTAGGCAGCTTTTCCCACATCTTCCCCCGTGTCCACCATTTCAATCCAAAAATGCTCCCCGGGCACACAGATCTAGGATTTAAAGACTACAGGACTAGGAATAGGGTTCCACATTTTCACAAAGACCAAAATAGGTACAAAATACATAAACTAAGGCAACAGAGATAAGTCAACAAAAGTAGTGTCCATTCTGCTGCTCTTACATTCTCAGCATTCGTCACTTCGAACACATTAAATTCCTTTGCGAGTTGTTAGCAAAGTGTATTTCTACCATTTTTCATTATTCCTCTGTAAAATACAAATAAAATTAAAATAATGGGTTTAAAGAGGGGCATGGTAAACTAAAACCTTAGTAATAATAACAATGTTTATTAGACTATACTTAATGCCATGCAAATATTCTGTCCCCTGTTCCCCTACAAGACTGTGACCATGACTCTACATTCAGGGTTCCCACTGATATACAAGATGTTTGCAGACAGCTGAGAGCGGCTACTAACAGACTAACACAATCCAGCCAGTTTCAGAGTGTTGGTCTCCAAAGGGAAATTAAACAATAACTTTTTTCATCTTCTACAAAACCATAAAGGAAAAATATTTGTTCATTTTTCTCTAAGCTGGTTTATACTGCGGTCACAAATATAACACTAGTTTAGGATTCCACCCACATTTTCATTTATAATTTCTGGGTTTTTTAGAGTCTCAGACTATGAGGTTCACACTGGACTGACACATATTTGAAATAACATGTGCACCCTATTGTATCGTTGAAATTTGCTCAGATACAATAGCTTAAATGTTCTCACTAAGCAAATAAATGAGATATGCATGCTTAGTTGCTCAGTCGTGACGGACTCTTTGCAATCCTTAGCACTATGGCCCACCAGGCTCCTCTGTCCATGGGATTCTCCAGGCAAGCATACTGGAGTGGGTTGCCATTTCCTTCTCCAGGGGATCTTCATGACCCAGGGATCGAACCTGCATCTCCTATGTCTCCTGCCTTCAGGCAGATTCTTTAGCTGCTGACCCACTGGGGAAGCCTAGAGTGAGGTGAGGAATGTATTAATCAATTGGATTCTTTCACAATGTATAATATATGTGTATGAAAACACCACGATGTGCACTTTAAATATCTTATAATTTTACCTGACAATTATACCTCAATAAAGCTGAAAAATAAATACATTAGTAAATAAACATAACTGTGCATTACCATAAAACATTAAAAATTAAATAGGATATAATAACATGAGCAATACAAGGCTGTTGGCTTGAAAATGGAAGACTTGTCACCTAATACCTATATATTCCACAGTTACTATAAGACCTATGGTTAATTATATTACACATAATTTAATTATAATTCAATATAATTTCTAATTATACTTACAAAATGGTACAATAGCCTGGGCTTCCCAGGTTGCACTAGCGGTAAAGAATCTGCCTGCCAAAAACAGGAGACGCAAGAGATGCGGGTTTGATCCCTGGGTGAAGAAGATCCCCTGAAGGAGGGCATGGCAACCCTCTCCAGTATTCTTGCCTGGAGAATCCCATGGACAGAGGAGCCTGGTGGGCTACAGTCTATTGGGTCTCAATGAGCTGGACACAACTGAAGTGACAGCACACATGCACAATGGCCTAAGATTAACATAGCACAAGTATAATTTTTTTTTTAAATTGGAGTACAGTTGCTTTACAATGTTGTGTTAGTTTACTCTATACAATGAAGTGAACCAGCTGTATACATACACACACACACACACACACACACACACATATCTCCTTCCTCTTGGAGCTCCCTCCCACCCCCTCCCCATCCCGTCCCATTCCACTCACCTAGGTCAGCAGAGCACGGAGCGGAGCTCCCTGTACTATACAGCAGCTTCCCACTAGCTATCTGTTTTGCACATGGCACTGCACATATGTCAAGCCCAATCTCTCAATTCATCCCACACCACCCT
Organism: Okapia johnstoni; assembly: GCA_024291935.2. Classification (NCBI taxonomy): domain Eukaryota; kingdom Metazoa; phylum Chordata; class Mammalia; order Artiodactyla; family Giraffidae; genus Okapia; species Okapia johnstoni. The sequence goes on along the minus strand of CM044322.1, from coordinate 11,693,871 downwards.
CTGTGTCCACACACCCATTCCCTATGTCTGCATCTCTTTTCTTGCCTTGCAAATAGGTTCATCTGTACCATTTTTCTATATTCCACATATATGCATTAATATACGATATTTGTTTTGCTCTTTCTGACTTACTTCACTCTGCATGACATCCCTACGTTTCACTTTCTGCTACATTAAAGCTCTTTCCATTTGCAAACTCGATCGATGATGTTAATGAAAGGTAGAAAGATGGTTATTTTAGGACAAAAGCTGGTTGTCCAATATAGAACTACAAATGTCTGAGATTCTTCTCTCTGCATTTTGCTAATTAGAAAACAAAAAGAACTCCACCTTTTCCCATCCAGCACAGAGATGTGAATGTACTGCTTTTGACCAAAAGCAAATCTTTGCTTGTAGAAACATTCCCGTCTTCAAAGATATTATACATTCCTGAAAGAAGGGTTTGGCCAAGTTAAACTGTAATTAACAAATAATAAAAACTGATGCCTTCTCTGAAATTTTTATAAAGCTACACAACATATTTTCTTTTCGGAGAATATTTAAGTAAGAAATTTGAGTCAAAAAAGAAGAGTAAACAACTCGAAAGTATAAAACCCTCCTAAAATTAAATTAGGCTACTTAGTTTATTCTGGGAAGTTTACTAGCACATTCCTACTATAATGGTTATGAGCATGTTTTTCTAACACTTCAAACTTATTTTTTTAAAGAAAAATTTAGATTTTTTAGGAGTCAAAGTGGTCAAAGTGATGCATGACAATTACTACATTATTTTTACCACTATTACTACAATTTATTTAATACTGGAATTACAACAATAATGTGTGTGTGTGCTCAGTCGTGTCTGACTCTTTGCGACTGCATGGACCATAGCCCGCCAGGATCCTCTGTCTATGGGATTCTCCAGGCAAAAATACTGGAGTGGGTTGCCATTTCCTCCTCCAGGGGATCTTCCCAACCCAGGGATCGAACCCGCATCTCCCAAGTCTCCTCCACTGGCACGTGGATTCTTCACCGCTGAGCACCGGGGCAGCCCCTGAACAGTAACAATAATGAGACAATATAATAGGAAAAGAGAGATGAAATGATATAAGATCTAAGAGATAAAACAATAGAGCAAACAGCAACAGAAATAACACACATAGAAAAAGGAAACATGTCTTAAAATCATGAATTTTAAAATATGGAAAAACTGCTAAAAAGATTAAAAACACTGATGTTAGAACTGAAAATTAGAGGAGATAAATATCTTAGAGAAAAGAAGGTTTTGAGTAGCTCAGCACATCTTCCAAAGTTTGAGGTGTTGCTAAAACTAAAATGTGAGAGCGACATTACCAAGCTGGTGACCAGCTTGTTCCTGGCTTCGCTCCCCCCTCACAAGAAGAAAAACTAACAACTATTCAAGGACGAGACACCACCGAGAGAATCCTAGGACATGGGAGTGGGGCTGAAGCACCCTGGGACCCCAGACACCAAGGCGGACTGCATTAGAAGAATGGATGTTAGCTGAACCCACTGTGGTGATCACTTCATCTCATCATCTATGTAAATCAAACCATCCTGCTGTTACCCCTTGAACATACCCAGTGATGTATGTCAATTATTTCTCAAGAAAACTGGGAGGAAAAACTAAGATATGGAAAGGCTTAGTAAAAAGAGCAAAGATAATTTAAACTTGAATTCTTGTACAACTAAAAAGATAAATAAGAGGCAGATAAGTGGTTTCTGAAATTAGAGTGGTACTATAACACTCTGAACAGACAGTAATTTAAATTTCTTTCATAGAATGAAAAATAAATATTCAACTGTACTCTTTTGCTGACCTTCACTGTCATGGGATGATCTCTTTTTTTATTTTTCTGGCTCTGTCACTGTTATGGATGAAACTGTGTTTTCCAAAAGTACGTGTTGAAGTCCCAACCCTGGCACTTTGGAACATGAGCTTATTTGGAAATAAGGCCCTTGGCAGATACAATTAGTTATGATGAATTCATACTGGAATAGAGTGGGCTTTTAATCTAATGTGACTGGTGTCTTTATAAGAAGAGGGAAATCTGGTCACAGCAACTGGGACACAGGGAGAACATGATATGATGACGAAAGCAGAGATGAAGTGATATAGCTACCACCCAAGGACCAGCAAGGACTGATGCTCTCTGCCTCCGGAAGCTGGGGAGAAGCAAGGGACGATTCTACCAGTTTCAGAGGGCCCCTGCCCCTGCTGGCACTCTGATTTTGAACTTCTATAAGAGAATGAATTTCTTTTGTTTAAAGGCACCCAGTTTGTAGTACTTTCTTATGACAGCCCTGGGAAAAGAAGACAGTCACTGTGTTGTCTGCAAACCCAAGAGAAAAAGTTTAACTAATGGAGAAGGGTTAGGAGAGCAGTGTATCTCCAAAAACTTACCTGCAACATAGTCGCCAAAGCCAATGGTGGTTAAGGTGATAACCACAAAATAAATGGCGTCCAGGGCACTCCAGCCTTCTATGTGCTTGAATATGATCGCAGGCAGAGCGACGAAGAGTACACAGCCAAACAGAATAAAGATGATTGTTGAGATGATTCGTATCTTGGTTTGACTAACATTCCACTTCTAGGGATGAGAGAGTTGGGGGGGGGCGGAGAGAGAGATACTGAGAGAGAGAAATTGATTGAGATCTATTATTGATGTACCTGCAAAGTTAACCTATATACACTGTTTAAATTATTTTTCATTGGAGTCTAGCTGCTTTACAATGTTATGTTAGTTTCTACTGTACAACAAAGTGAATCAGCTATATATATACATACACACACGCGCGTGCACACACATACACACACACGCGTGCACACACATACACACACGCACACACACATACACACACGCACACATATTGCTTCTTTTTTGGATTTCCTTCCCATTTAAGTCACCACAGAGCTCTGAGGAGAGTTCCTGGAATGATACAGTATGTTCTCATGAGTTATCTATTTTATACATATAATCTATACACACTGTTAATCAGCAAATTAGCAAATGAGAATGGTATTTTATTCTTTTATAATTAATTTTCAATTGTCTTTACTTAAATATATTAGGTATAATATGAATAACTGAAAACAACCAATGCTAATAACGATGCTCCTTTACTTTTAAATATCTTTGCAACAGGTAAAATACTTTCTAAAGTATATAACATTAGCTCAGAGAACAAAATTTCAGACTTACATCATTCTGTGTTTATCTGAACTACTTTTGAAATATTTCTATTCTACAAGCAAACAACTGATTTTGGGCCAAACACAACCTAGAAATACATGAAAATGGAGAAAACTGAAGCATAAACTAAATATCCTCCACTGTTGATAATTGATAAAATCATTAATTTCATGGAGACTTTTCCCCTCTCCTACCACATTTTTCTATCATTTTTCAATTGATTAAAAAATACTAGCAGACAAAGTCCGCAGTTGATTCCCATGTGAACTAGACAAACCATCTCACTGTTCTACGACCTTAAGCTATACAACTAAATATAAAGGCATGATATGTAGACAATGATAAGTCTTCAACACCTCTAAGCTAGAGCTGTCCTCAGAGGACCCACACTGTTTCACCTCTGAATTTAATGTGAAACATGTGTGCATGCATGCATGCATGCTTAGTCACTCAGTCATGTCTGACTCTTTGCAACTCTATGGACTGTAGCCCGCCAGGCTGCCCTGTCCCTGGCATTCTCCAGGCAAGAACACTGGAGTGGGTTGCATGCCCTCCTGCAGGGGATCTTTCCAAACCAGGTATCAAACCCACATCTCCTGCAGCTCCTACATTGCAGGCATATTCTTTATACCTCTGAGCCACCAGGGAAGCCCCAATATGAAATATATCTAATGTTAAAACTGGAATTATGATTTCAATTCAACACCTAACACTCAGTGGTCTGATTTCATCAATAGTTAAATACTCGAACTTTTTATGAGAAGATAAAACATTATCAAATAACAAATAAAACATAGTAGTAGTGACAGAAGTAACAAATCATCTATAATCTCACTCTCTAACACAATTATTTTCTTCATTCATAATTTTCAAGAATAAAAGCTTGTCATCATGGTATTATTACTATTTTTCACTTAAAATTCTAAGAGCATTTTCATTTTATTTATTTTTTTCTACTGAATATCATATGTCCATGAACATCTTCATTATATTATTTTTGGTCCTACTAAATTACATACCTTAGTTCAATTTCTATCAGCAACATTATTAAAATAAGTTATAAGATCCCCTTTATCATGTTTGCTATATATCATTCAATCCTTCAGCAAAGGGCTAAGGTTTACTAGCTATGTTAAGCTTTCACTTAGAATATCTCTAAATCTCAGAGTAATGCCTCATCATCAGTACTATTATTCATATAAATGGCAAAATGGAGATTTAAGGGTAAAATAACTAGCTTAAGTGAATATAGCTAGGATACAATACATCTGGAATCTGAGCTCAGGACTGTCAGATTTCTACTTCTGTATATTTTGCTTTTTCTCATTCATTAATGTATTCATTCAGAGAAGTATTAAAACAACTATACAGCGAGTTATTTGCAAAAAGAAGTTTATGTAAATTGTCATAGAAAACCCATTAACTTACATCTAACTATATCTGAGGTGAACAGTGAGGTGAACAGAAAATTTATAATATTTTTGAAAAATGAGACAATTAACAGATGCCGTTAAATGGCTATCATACTCACGATAAATGTATCTTCCACTTTTGCAATTCCTTTTCCAAATATGGTCCCTAGTTGATCTCCAACTCCAGCCAACAGAAAGCCAAAGAGGGGAATTCCCAGTAAGGCATAGATGATACAGAATATTTTCCCCCCTTCTGTGCGTGGTGAGATGTTTCCAAATCCTAAAAATACAAAGATAAAGAAGAATTCAGTCGTTTAGAAATGAGTAATAGCTTAAAACATATGACCTCAAACTTGATTCGCAAATTTCCAAAATTATAAGATATCAATCCTAGATCTCAACTAAGTAAGAATCCCTTTATACCACATTAGCTTTTAATGTAAAATCTTCTTATAAACAAGCACTCTAACAATCTCCAAAGTATAGCTAATGTTCCAATTAAACTAGATGATGAAAACTGAGGGAGTAACACACACAATAAAGTCAATGTTTTCACTCAATTTACTTCTGCCTCTCTAAGCTGCCAATGCTGTTGACTACAAAGCTTTTGTTGCCATTTATTAAGTGTATATTGCCTTAAGAGTATTCAAATATGCTTAAATTATTAAACATTTAATAACAACTTTTAAATTTTTGTTTCATTCAAGTACCTACCAAAAAGCAGTAAATGAAAACTTAAAATTATCAAACCCGTGAATTACAAATTGGCACTTGCCATCTACATTTACAAGGATTAAATCATGTGCAGCTGTTACTGCTGATCTTCAAAATCCCCTGCAAGGAGTTCAGAGTAGAGAGCAGAAATGAGGTGCTCTGTGCTCTGGGGAAATCTGGCAGAACAGGTCTGCATATAGTTAGACATTTCCAGGAGTCAATTTTATGAGCGAAATTTTTGTATATTTTCATGTCTAGAAAAGCACTAAAATCCTTAAATCTTTCATGGTGATGACTACTCCTTGTGACTAGCAGAAACGTTCTGCAAAAAAATATATAATGTGCTTAATTGCATATACTCCCCCTTCACCAAAATCACATATATACTGACCTTCCCCCCTACCTCTCTGGAGCAGCTTCCCAGAGCTATCTGAAAGGCTGTCTCTCAGGCTATCATCCTCATTTTGCCCCCAAATAAAACTTAACTTGCAACTCTTATGTTGTACATTTTTTTTACTCAACAAATCTTTTTTTTTTTAGCCTCCAGTTCAAGAGCTGCCTTACTACTTCTCAGACCTACTGACTGCTTGGGGAATATGATGTAAGCTGTCTACGCATTTAACTCATTTGCCTTCCTACGCATTTATCTTGCATCTGCTCTTGTCCGTTAATGCTTTGGAATGCTGAGCATCAGGGCAATACATACAAAGGTCCATCCAGGGCGTGTGTGAAAAAGGCCCAGAAGTCTTGTATCAAGGTAATTTGAAGAAGGAAAAGGCCATCACAAAAGTTAGGTAGAATGTTTAACCTGGACTGTTTGGAAGAGTGTAGCATTTCTTAACACCATCCAAGATGGAACTCAACCATCTCAACCCTGTCTTCTATTCTAGCATCAATAAGCAGAATGCCAATAACAAGAGAGGCCTGCTAAATCAGCAGGGTGGACTGTTTCGATCTGGCTTCTCTGATTATTCCAGAGAGTCCTGCTAAGATCAAACACTTTTTTTTATTGTCTCTCCAGATGAACAACCATGTGACCTGAAGTAGGGCAAGCATCTGAGTTATCCCATAGCATCCCATTTTCTCTTTCTGCAGAAGAGGATAAATATCTTCAGAGTTACAACCATGAGAAGTAACCTACCACCAGAAAGGATCAAGGATCAAAAAGAAGAGATACAATTAAAACAAATACTGACTTGGGCATCACTAAAAATAGGCTCTACTGTTTAAAAAATAAAAAGCCTAAGTGTCAGAGGGCTCAATTTGATCTGCCCCACATGAGTTAAAAGACCATAAGAAACAAGACTCCAACTTTTCATCCATCACTGACAGATTTGGCGAGAAGTAACCAGAACATCTTCAGAAAAGGGGACAAAGGATTTCCTCAGAAACCCCGTTTATGTCACGAATGAGATGGCCCCCAATCCAAAGAATTCTAGATGTAAAGAAAGCCAATCTACCTTTCATTGATCAAAAGACAGAGACCGGTTCCTTGTGGCATCTCTATACTCCATCTTTATTATCTCCAAAGGTAGCAGACGGGAGAGTGAAAGGAGTGGGTTGAGGGAGCCTGATATGACTCTTCTGGGAGTCTCTTCCCGCTTCATCTTCCGAACATGAACCTCCTCTCGATAACATCATGCTGAGCTCTCCTGCTGAAGCTGCGCCTTGGAGGTGGGAGCCCTCACACAGTCACTCACTGCACACACACAAAGCCACCTAGCAGTTTTCTGACATAAAGGACATGCCAACAACACCCCGGACATTTGCCCGGGTGAGAGGATCACATGGCTGTTCAGGGGATGTTCCTCGTGTTTTCTTCCCTCTCTTTCGTAAAAGAAGAGTAGTCTTCACTCCATGCATTTACCACGTTTTAACCAATGAATAGACCCTGGTTAAATGACTTGATACTATTAATGGACTTATGAAAAGTATCTATTGACTCTAAGCAATACAGCCTGCCAAGCTTGTAAAAGATTAATTTTAGTGGTTGTCTGGACTTCCTGACTCTTTCCCTTGGTTAGTCAGCAGCATCTTCCTTGCCTCAGGGTGAAACAGACTGTTTTGGCAAGAAGAAAATGGAAAAGAAACAATATTAAGTTTTGTTGTAACTCCTAAATTAAGGTGTTCACACTCAAAACGCTTTGCCTGAGGAGAGCAGCTGTCAGTTTATAGCATCACATATGCTTGGCAAGAAAGTTAAAGGACTGGCAGTCGATCCAGCTTCCAAAGAGATTAAGGGAACAGACAAGATTGAAGATTGAAGGGGCCTGACTGCGGAAGAGGTTGGGTGGGGCAGAAACCAGAGGACAGGAGCTGGGAGGAGGAGAGGGTTCCATGTATCTTGACTCTGTCTTGAGAGATCAATGGTTAAATTCTCAGGAATTCTATAAGTCAGCTGACTTCACATTGATAGTCTGAAATCAACTACAGTAGAGATATTTACACCTCAGAAATTGCCAAGCACTGCAATTTAGGACTTCTCCCTTTTCAGCTACTTAATATTGACCAATACAGTACAGAAGAAGAGCCAAATTTAGGAGACTGTACATAGTCTATGCTAGAGATCTGAATGGAAGCCAAACCAACGCCTCTAGGACAACCGCTGACATTTATAGGAACATATCATCAGAACCGCTATCATCTTGCCTTCACATCACTTTCAGGGAAGGGCCTTCTGCAGAAAGCTGCTGTAGGTCCACTGTTAGTGCAATACCTACAGGAGGCCCATATATGCCACCCCCATCTGAATAGCTCCAAGTGAACATGTCACTTTTATGACAGAATTTATTAATACTACAAATAAATAAGGCCCTTTTCAAACACTTTGCACACTTGCAATTATAAAATTATTTGCAACAATTGATTTACTATCTATTATATATATTCCTCACTTGACTATGAGTTCCATGAGTGTAGAGATTGATTTATTATTGATATATATTTATTATTACATGAGTTTATCATTTATGAGTTCCATGAGTACAGAGATTGATTTATTATTTATATATGTTAATAATAAATAATCATGCAAAATGCCAACTGCATGAAGCACAAGCTGGAATCAAGATTGCAGGGTAAAATATGAATAACCTCAGATATGCAGATGACACCACCCTTATGGGAGAAAGCGAAGAGGAACTAAATAGTCTCTTGATGAAAGTGAAAGAAGAGAGTGAAAAAGCTGGCTTAAAACTCAACATTCAAAAAACGAAGATCATGGCATGCAGTCCCATCACTTCATGGCAAATAGATGGAGAAACAATGGAAACCGTGACAGACTTTATTTTTTTTGCTCCAAAATCACTGCAGACGGTGACTGCAGCCATGAAATTAAAAGACGCTTACTCCTTGGAAGAAAAGCTCTGACCAAACTAGACAGCACATTAAAGAGCAGAGGCATTACTTTGCTGACAAAGGTCCGTCTAGTCAAAGCTATGGTTTTTCCAGGACTCATGTATGGATGTGAGAGTTGGACTATAAAGAAAGCTGAGCACAAAAGAATTGATGCTTTTGAACTGTGGTGTTGGAGAAGACTCTTGAGAGTCCCTTGGACTGCAAGGAGATCCAAACAGTCCACCCTAAAGGAAATCAGTCCTGAATATTCATTGTAAGGACTGATGCTGAAGCTGAAACTCCAATACTTTGGCCACCTAATGGGAAGAACTGGCTCAGTGGAAAAGACCCTGATGCTGGGAAAGATGGAAGACAGAAGGAGAAGGGGATGACAGAGGATGAGATGGTTGGATGGCATCACTGACTCGATGGACATGGGTTTGAGCAACTCAAACATCATAGAGTTGGTGATGGACAGGGAAGCCTGGTGTGCTGCAGTCCATTGGGTCACAAAGAGTCAAACACGACTGAGCGACTGAACTGAGCTGAACATATATATACATATATCTTAAAACTATAATTCTAAAACTTTACTGGCTTATTAACTAGTACATTAATTGACAATCAATGAATATTTCTTGACTGATCGACTGACATATAAACCTAAAAAATTCACAAAACTTTAGAAAGAGGGCAAAGAAAAATAAAGATGTATAGAGAAATAGAGTGTTTCTGTGTGAGAACTCAAAAAAACTAAACTTCTCCCTCAGTAATTAATAAATTTACTGTCTTTACAATCAAAATTCCATAGTTTTAAAACTTTGCAATCTAATGAAATGATCCTAAAATTCATCTGGGATAAAATTAACAGTCAATAAATATTTAAAAGGAGGACTAATGTGAGGCAAAATTTAGTTCCAAATCAAAAATATGTTATCTATAGCTTTAATAATTAAAACTATGTGGGAAATTACTGAATGAAAACAATAGAAAGCATAGAAAATACCCAGCATATAAATGAGCTTGTGCTGTGTGCCACACTAAGCTGCTTCAATCATGTCCAACTCTTTGTGACCCCATGGACTGCAGCCCACCAGGCTCCTCTGTCCATGGGATTCTCCAGGCAAGAACACTGGAGTGGGTTGCTATGCCCTCCTCCAGGGGATCCTCCCAACACAGGGACCAAACCCTGGTCTCCCGCATTTCAGGCAGATTCTTTACCACTGAGCCACCAGGGAAGCCCAACAAGGGGCTAAGCTAGGTCTGCTCAAACACTAAGTCTACTCAGAGGCCACAAATACTCTCAATATGCAGCATTTAGGCGCTGGTGGTAGGAGAGACCCAAGAAGAGCTTTCAGATGACTCTATACTGAGATATAAAATGTTAATGTCATGGGTCGGGAAATTCTGCAAGGACTCATGGATAAATAAAGAATGAGAAGTAAAGGGAGAATGAAAAAGAAAGTCGAATATAAACCACTGAACATAAGCCTCTAAACAAAAGTCCATGAATAAGCAAATGCTAAAAAACAAAACCGCAAACAACTAAAGCAGGAATTTATCTAAATGTGAATGACTTCAAGGGATAGTCTAAACTTGAATTTTGAAAGAGGCATATTAAAATATCCAGAGATAAAAGCAAATTTTTTAGTAAAATTATGTAATAAAAAGGTATAAGGATATGAACAGGCAGATAAGAAAGGAGAGAAACCAGAAACCTTGAAAATGAAACACACTAATTTTTAAAGAAATAAAGAAGAAATAGACTGATAGAGTTGAAGAAAGAAATTATGAATTTAAAAGTGATGCTGAATAATTCATGAAGAACCCAACTCAGAGAGGAAAGGAGACTTAAAATTAAAAACATGAAGTAGGCCTTAAGAGACAGAGACATGGAGAATTGCAATCATAAAAATTTCAGAAGAAGAAAATGTAATGACTAAGAGGGAAACAGTGTTCAAATTGAGAATTTTCAAGAACTGAAGATCTGTGCACTAAGAATTGAATATGGTACATGCATGCATGTTCAGTTATGTCCCACTCTTTGCAACCCCATGGACTGCAGCCTGCTAAGTTCCTCTGCCCATGGAATTTTCCAGGCACGAGTACTGGAATGGGTTGCCATTTCCTTCTCCAGGGGATTTTTCCAACCCAGGGATGGAACCTGCAACTCTATGGCTCCTGCATTGGCAGACAGATTCATTTCCACTGTGCCACCTGAGAAGCCTCAATTAAATATGGTAAATACATGTAAATACACACCTAGACACAAAATAACAAAACCAAAGAGCATAGGAAACAAGATAAAATCTAAAAAGCTATCAGCTAGAAGGAGGGAAAAGATTACTTAAAAAAGGAACAATATGTGAGCAATAATAATCTTTGGAAAGTAATGTAGTAGCATCTTCAAAGTGCTGAAGAAACATAACCATTATCCTAAAAATTTACATTTAGCTAAAGTATCAAATAGTAATGAGGGAACTATTGCAGCCAATTTTCAGACATACAAAATCCAAGAATCTTAATCATCCAGGGAACTCCTACATAAAATAACTATCTAGGTGTGCCCGAGAAATTATATACTTCAGAAAAAAGAAAGAAGCCTAATAGTAAAGCATAGCATAGGAGAAACAAAAGTAAGCAGAGAAATGGGGGGAAAAAAGTCAAAATTAAATCAGCAATTGACTGCAAAACATGTGCACACACAGAAACATACACATGCAAACACTAAGAGTAAACAACAGACAACAGTAAATACAATGGAAGGGAAAATGGGGAAATTCAATAAGTAAGTTAAGTGCTGGTCAGCTAACATAAAGAATTAAAAGTATTAGCTAAAAAGTATTAGCTAAAAAAGAATAATAGTAACCACTATCAATTCAACAGAAGGGTAGAAAAATTGGGAAAAAGGAAACAAAGAAAGGATGAAATAAAGCAACACGAATGGAAGAAAACCTAAATATTTCAAAGAATCTCCCTACAGTGCAGGAGACCAGGGTTTGATTCCCGGGTCAGGAAGAGCCCCTGGAGAAGGAAATGACAACCCACTCTAGTATTCTTGCCTGGAGAATCTCATAGACAAAGGAGCCTGGCCAGCTACAGTCAATGGGGTCGCAAAGAGTTGGACATGACTAAGCTTTCTTTCTCCCCGAGGTTGACCATTCCAGGAGATATTTGCAAGATTAATGGCAATTTTACTTTACTTCCTCACCTCTGCTACTTTAATGTTCTATAACAGAAACCGGCATCCAGACCCCAATAAGATGGTTATTTTGAGACATTAGGCTGACATCTCAGTCTGCTGGCTTTCCAATAAAGTCGCTATTACTTGCCTCAACACCTTGTCTTGTAACTTACTGACCTGTCATGCATCAAGCAAGCTGGGACTCAGTAACAAATAGATGTAAAGGTTAAACATAGTCCTAGTAATAATGAGAGTGACTATCTAATAGTAGAGATGGTGTATTAATTATGATTCTGTATGTGACAAACACCATCACTTTGTAAACTATTCAGCAAAAGCTGACAAAGTTATAACAAAGTAACAACTCGACACTCATCCAACATCAGAAAAGCAGCTAACGCAACATACCACGTTTGCAGATGGAAAGGGAACACAATAGGACTATCCCAATAGATTCACTCATTCAAATTACTCAAGTAATATTTATTGACTGCAATGTGTTAACCATTATAAGTTCAGTAAGTGAGCAAAAGAAGAAAGTCTTCTTGGTTCATACAGAGTTAATACTCTTTTTGGAGAATGTGACAGATTGTAAAGAAAATTAATAGATTAAAATGCAATTATTAGAAATCATTATATGGAATTAAAATAAAGAAGAATGGGGGTTATTAGGAATATGGCACGTAGGATAGTGTAATTTTAAATGGTTTTTTCAGAGTGGGTCTATTTGAGAAGGTGATAGTTGAGCAAAGATTTGAAAGAGGTGAAGGGAGAGAGGCATGGAAATATCTGGCAAAAAGAGGAATGAGCTGGTACAAAGGACCTGAGGCAGAAGTGGGCCTGGCATAAGTGGAGGAGACTGAGGAGGCCAGTGAGGCTTGACTGACAGGGGAGAGTGGTACGCCCTGCCAGGGCCTGACTATAGGGGTCTAGTGTAACCGCTAAGGCCTCATAGGCACAAGAATACAGAAAAGCACACAGCATCACTATGACGTCTCTACTATACTGCATTGTAGGTCAATGTTACCAAATTAGGGGAAAAAAGGGTATAAAATGAGAAAGGAAAGGTTGAAGTCATTACTATTTTTTGGTACAATGTGCTTGTGTATGTAATAAAACCAAGAACAGGTATGCCGGATTCAAAGTCAAGAAAACAATAGCCCAATAATAACAAATACATTATTTATTATTGTATTAATAATAACAATTACTATTGTATTAATGTGACAGGTATTCTTACAATCAATTAAACAATGATTCATTTACTTCTCGCAACTATAATAATATAGGTACTCCTATTCTCATTTTCCAAATGGGGAAACTGAAGCACAGAGAGGTTAAGTAATTTTCCCAAGATTACACAGTTAGTAAAGTAGGGAAGCTGGGATTCAAACCCAGGTAATTTAGGTCCAGCGTCTGGTCTTTTATCACTCACAACACAACATTCGTATACTCCCAGAAAAACCAACCAGCCAACGTAATACAAAATTAAAGGATCTCAATAACACTATTAATACATATATCTAAGAATAAATATGATAATTAACAAATAAGTATTTTCTAAATAAAATTACAAAAATTCTAAAAAAAGTTACAAATGAATGATATCAAGGACCTGAAGAAAGAAGAGATCTACAGGTATCAGTTTTATCAAAAGTATATTAAATATAATACAACTGCAATAAATATTTTGCAACAGTTTTCAGTACAAATCGATGGAATTTTATAAAAAATAATAAAAGAAAGTAAAAAAACAATAATAGCTAAGAATATCTGGGGAAAAATGAGGTAGGAAGGTTTGCTCTGCATGATATACATGCTGTGCTGTGCTTAGTCGCTCAGTCATGTCCAGTTCTTTGCAACCCCATGGACTGTAGCCCGCCAGGCTCCTCTGTCCATGGGGATTCTCCAGGCAAGACTACTGCAGTGGGTTGCCATCCCCTCCTCCAGGGGATCTTCCCAACCCAGACATGCAACCCAGGTCTCCTGCATTGCAGATAGATTCTTTACCATCTGAGCCACCAGGGAAGGCCCTACATGATATCTACTATAGAGCTATTAAAAAAGCAATCTGATTAACAATCTGTATAATTTCTTATAATTCTTTAAAAGTGATAAGCAGAAAATATTTCTTATCATGACAAAGGCTGTCTATCTCAAAACATTCATTATCATACTTAATATTAAAGGACAGTAAGAGGAATCCCCTTACAATCAGGGGGAAAAATATCCATTTCACAACTTAATTTTTTTATTATTATGAAAGTTCTAGCAGGCATAATGGCAGTAAACATATAATGTGAAGTCATTCGGTCGTGTCTGACTCTTTGCCACCCCATGGACTATAGCCCACCAGGCTCCTCTGTCCATGGAATTTTCCAGGCAAGAGTACTGGAGTGGGTTGCCATTTCCTTCTCCAAAACATATAAAAGGAATGATTATTGTAAAGAAGACAAATATATTAGTTGTAGGTGGAATTAAATATCTAGTAAATACAGGAGAATATTAAAAATTATCAAATAGGAAAAAAGCTCAGTAAAATAGCTGAATGCATTATAAATATGCAGAAACCAACAGCATTATACTACTTTAGCACAATCTCAAATTTGCTAATTGAAATGGAAAAATACCTTACTTTTAATATAAGGGAATTATGAAATACCTAAAAGTAATCTTATCAAGACATATGGAAGAGCTTTAGAGAACAGTTTGGCCTAGTGTAGAGTGAAATGTAACAAAACAGAAAAGAACAGAAAAGACCAGAATAAGGTTAGACATAGCACATTTTTAAAAGCATCATAAATTCAAAGTTGAATAATTATACAATTAATAAGGCTGAGAAAATTGGTTACTATTTTGAAGAAAAATTCACCTTATATAAAAATAAGTACCATGCAGATGAAAGATACAAATAGATTAACCAAACTAAACTACTTCCCTATTGGTCCCCTCTGACTGTGTTTCTTCCTTTGCCTCAAATGCATACCTCCCCCGTCCCACAACTCTTCACCTAGTTGATCCTCAAGATTCCATCATTACTCAGGTTAGAAATTAATCTCTCCAAGAAGCCTTTCTTGAGCCCTCACTATACAGCCCCAAGGTTGGGCTTGGTCCCCCTCCTGCATACACATTCCCTTTATCCTAAGACTCATCTCAGTAGACTGTAACCATCAGTTTCATAAGTAGAAGTTCTGTGAGGGGCCATACCTTGGTCCTCACTGTAGCCCTAGTGCTTTTCCTTTGGACATACAAGGTAAATATATTCCGGGATTCCCTGGTGGTCCACTTGGTTAAGACTCCATGCTTCCACTGAAGGTCACATGGGTTTGATCCTTAGCTGGGGGACTAAGATCCTGCATGCTGAACTCACAGTACGACCAAATAATAAATAAGATAAAATTTAAATAACAACAACAACAAAAACAAAGCTCAATTCCAAAAAACAAAGTTTTAAAAATATATATTCTTCCTGAAACTCCCTTTCTACTCTCTGCCCCTCACTGCAGCCCTCTCTTCTTTCTATTCAGGCAGATTCCATTTTTCAAATGTTGGCGATTTCAAGAGTACTTGATTCACTTTCAGAATTTAGACCTAAAATGCCTTCAAACAGCTGGTTTGTTGTGGCTCTCATGAAATGGTGGGGTTATGGAAAGATGTTCACAAAGAAATCCTTCTCCTGACTCTCGTTATTCCATCAAAATCTCCTCTGTGTCTAAGTTGTTAGTTGAGGTTTCTCTTTATTGTGTTGACTTCTGAATAGCACTGTTCCTTTACAGATAATCAGATTAGCATGTTTCACTTCCCTCCCTCTGGCAATTCAGGATTTTGTTCTTAGTGGATGACTAGCAGATAACCATCATGTTCATTCACTCTGTCATGCCATATTTTAAAAAGATTTTTAATCAGAGGACAATTGCCTGACAATGCTATGCTGGTTTCTGCCATACAACATGAATCAGCCATATACGTGTGTAACCAAAAGAGCCATACACGTATGTGTATGTGTATACTTACATACACGCATCACAGAGTGCTGGGTGGGGCTCTCCGTGTTATAAAGTAGCTTCCCATTAGCTATCTATTTTACACACGGTAGTGTAAATCCTGAGAGATCCCAAAGCCACATAGCTCTGCAGGCAATGAAGCAGACCCCTAGTCCATGACAGCCCTTCCAATTCTCCTCCTCTGCTTCTCAAAGGTTCTACTGCCACTACCTCAGGCCATCCACACAACCTGACCATGGTCTTTTCTCAACCAAACCCATCTCATCACAGTTCATTCTCCCTAAAGCACCGTTAGGTGTTTATACTCCGTAATCTGTAAAACTCTTAGCTGTTCCAAGGCCTTTACTTATAAATCACCATTCCTAGTTCCCCAAACTCCCTGTTATGCAATTGTACTCCCTTCACTAACACCAGAGTCACCATTACTTACTGAAAAAACTTGGCTTGTCTTTTTTGATTCCTTACATTTCTTATATTGTTTTCTCCTTCTAACTGGTACGAATGTGGCCCCTTCAATCGTGATTTGAAATCTTTTCTGTCTTTTCTGCCCTCCTCACACATCACTTCCAATACACAGTCATTCCTCTCCCTTTCAGCCAGCTGTGATCTTGCTTCTTTGAACATCCATAACACTTGCTATTTCCTTCTCAGGGATTATGTATGACTTTTACATGAATTCCTGCCATTTGGTTACATGCTTTTGTGTTTCTTCTGGATGACAAACTTCTTGGGAGCAGCGATATTTTTCTTTCTTGTACATACAAAACTGTGTAGTGCTCTGCTCAGAGCAGATGCTCAAGAAAATATATTGAATTAAGAAGAAACATCTATGTGTCTTATTAATATATTTTAATTAAATGTACATCCTCAGATCTAAATAGTTTTACTGTACTTTTTTACTCCTTTTAGTTTTTATTTGGAGCTGACAAGTAAAAAGAGAGTTCTATATCTGTGCAAACTGTATTTTAAAAGTAACCCCTGGAAGTAATAACTAAAACGGTATTTTAATATGAAACAACTTAAATTATTTTAGATGCAGGAGGATATTAATAGAGTAGGGTATAAGGACAAAATACTGGAGGTAGGGTAAGAAGAACAGGGTAAATCCAGGGTGTCCTCTATTAGCAACCTAAGAGAAAGAGGAAGCTATTCAGAAAACAAAGGGAAACGATAATCACACCTGGTCCTTTTTATTTGTTTTTTAATGATTTTTTTTTCACGTGGACCATTTTTGAACCTGTTACAATATTGCTTCTGTTTCGTGTTTTGATTTTTTTGGCCTCAAGGCATGTGGGATCTTGGTTCCCTCACCAGGGATCGAACCCACACCCCCTGTGTTGGAAAGTGAAGTCTTAACCACGGGACCACCAGGAAAGCCCCACACCTGGTCTTTTTTAAAAAGCAAGTCAAACCCACAGCACTGACATACAAGCTAACCAAACACTGAATAAGAAATAATAGCTCTAGAAAAAAATATGATTTTAATTAAGAGACAACTAAACAATGTTTTGATAAAAGAAGTATTCATTGCAGGAGTTTCACAAAGTAGTACATTGTTCTTCTAGGTCATTGTTTTTAAACCAAGGGTGCACATCAGAATCACAGAAGGAATGTTAAAAATCCACCCCAGAACACCTAACTTCTTATCTTCCACTGGGAGAGGAGGGGATTCTGTTCATGTATTTTAAAATATCTACAGATGTGATTCTGATTTACATTCTGTGACAGCGGCGTGGTTCTGTGGGTCTAAAGCTATTCAATATGAGGGGTAGGGCTCTTCAGGAGAAAAGAAAGCAAAATTAGGAAGCGAATTGTATGTAGGATGACCGTGATCAGAGTACCTTTTTTAGACCAGCTACGGCATTACTGTATTACTCTATTTTCATTACCAAAAATAAAGTAACTGTCATTATCAATGACAAAAATACTGGCCAACACTATTTATTGACACACACACACACACACATACACACTCTTTTTCTCTCTCACTACATCACAGATACAATGCTAGTCCCTTCGTGAAAGTGAAAGTGTTAGTCCCTTAGCCATCTCTACTCTGCAACCCCATGGATGATAGCCTGCCAGGCTCCTCTGTCCATGGAATTCTCCAGTCAAGAATACTGGAGTGGGTAGCCATTCCCTTCTCCAGGGGATCTTCTCGACCCAGGGATTGAACTCAGGTCTCTTGCACTGTAGGCAGATTTTTTACCATCTGAGCCTCCACGGAAGCCCAGCCACTTCATGTGTACACTCCACTCAACTTCCACAACCCTATGAGAGAAGTATTGCTAATTACCTTCATTCCGAATGCGGAAACAGACAGGTTTACTGAAGTAATGTGTTCAAGGTTCAAGGTTAAACACTGATTTAAACTATTAATTCAATCACTTACAGCAAGTATTTAGGATTAAGGATCAAGGCTACAAGTATCATTCCCCAAACTTAAGGGATTTCTCAGCTAAATAACCAGTGAATATGAACCATTCCTGGACATACTATTCCTCCAGCACTTGCTGATTTATGTAGACTGGGAAAGAATGTACAGGCACATCAGAACAAATATGTCAGTTAAAGGAATTAAATTCTGACCTTTTGTTTCACCATTACTATCACCAGCTTTCCTCTTGGCCCAGAAGCCACCAGCCTGCAGTTCAAACAGTGTTTCACAAGATGGCTCCCTTGCTATCTTTAGTTGCAACTTACATCATAAAATCCTACATCACAGTTGAATAATGGCAAATCTACAGGAAGCTACCTATTTCTTACATTGATTTTTTATTTTTTGCTAACAAGATACAGTTATAAAAATCTACAACTGCAGTTAAAGGTTGAAGGGAAGTTCTCTTGCAAAGTAATCTTGCCAAAGAACAGTAGTAATCTACCTGCACAGTTTCCAGCTTTTCACTTAATACATTGGAACTGCATCTGTTCTCCTTTCACAGATTCAAATATGTGGGAGGAAGGAAAGAGATCCAGTGAGGGGAGGGGGAGTAAGAGAGCATATTTAAGTAGCGCTAGAGCTTCACCCACTAGTGAGAACAGCCTAGACCATACGGGTCAAGGGAGAAATAAAACATCTCACCTCAACGTTCTTCTCAGTCCCCATATGCCTCTCCTAGTGAGAGCATCTAATTGTCCTGGATTAGATTCTCAGTGTTCAAAGATGTGCATTTTGATAAAACATGACCACTAAATGTTGGTCAACAATTTCATCTGAAGCTCAAGCCAACAAACAGAGATCTGTTCAAGGTGTAATGAAATGATATTTCTATAAATGGCAGCAAATTCACGTGCTATTTAACTGCCTCTTATTATCTGGTTCTCCTCTTATCCCAAGAGGGGAGAAAGATGATCCAATAGCATCAAGGAAGTGGCGAACTATTTCTTAGCAAGAAATCTGAATAACTTACATTTTCCCACACATATAGAAACTGTAATCAAAAATCTGAAATATGATAAATGCATTTTCTGGAAATCATAATTTAAAGGTTATTGTTAAAATAATTTTCCAATAAGAATTTTAGTATAATTTGATGTTATCTTCCTGGTCATAAATGGCATCAAGTGACAAACCATCAAAGCAATAAAGAAAACCATACTGTTTACTGGAAAACATTCTGTCTTGGACCAAACTCTGGTCTGGCTCTTCTGAGTTCTCTTTTGACTAAGCCTTGGGCTAAGTTCAGTTCTGGTAAGAATCCTGTTGAAGTTCAGTTTAGCCAGAAACGCCCCCTTCCCATTCTCAGTATTTGATCATCCTGTTTCCTTATCCTTCGCCATTGCCCAGGTAATACCTGATCACCTCTGATAGGCCTTTAGCAAGAATCTTGTTAGGGGGACTTCCCTGGTGGTCCGGTGGTTAAGATTCTGTGCTCACAATGCAGGGGGCCCAAGTTCGATCCCTGGTCAGGGAACTAGGTCCTACATGCTGCAACTGAGAGCCCACACTAAGACCTGGTACAGCCACATTAAAGAAGAAAAAAAAATTCCTGTTAGGGTGCTTTGGTTAAAATCAGCCCCCTGTGTTTCCTCATGCTCCCTTTTAGTCACTTTCTGTTGATTCCCCACCCTGTGCTCTTTGGCCATAAATCCCTACTTTGCTTTGCTGTATTCAGAGTTGAGCCCAGTCTCTCTCCCTTACTACAAAACTACTTCAGTGGATCCTACACCTATCACATGGCCCTGAGTGAAGTCTGCCTTACCACGTTAATGAGTGTCACTGAATAAATTTTTTTTTAACGCTAAAGGCAGTAAAATGATAAAACTACACAATACCTCTAAAAGGAATATATTATACATAATAAATGCAATTTTTTTCTCTTTTTCATTTTAGAGAGTTGGATCTTGGAGGACATTGATAATCTGAACTGCCAAGAAAGCTATACTATCTTTCAGTTCAGTTCACTTCAGTCGTTCAGTCGTGTCTGACTCTTTGCGACCCCATGAACTGCAGCACACCAGGCCTCCCTGTCCATCACCAACTCCCTGAGTCTACCCAAACCCATGTCCATCGAGTCGGTGATGCCATCCAACCATCTCATCCTCTGTCGTCCCCTTCTCCTCCTGCCTTCAATCTTTCCCAGCATCAGGGTCTTTTCCAACGAGTCAGCCCTTTGCAGCAGGTGGCCAAAGTATTGGAGTTTCACCTTCAACATCAGTCCTTCCAATGAACACCCAGGACTGATCTCCTTTAGGATGGACTGGTTGGATCTCCTTGCTGTCCAAGGAACTCTCAAGAGTCTTCTCTAACACCACAGTTCAAAAGCATCAATTCTTCGGCACTCAGCTTTCTTTATAGTTCAACTCTCACATCCATACATGACCACTGGAAAAACCATAGCCTTGACTAGATGGACCTTTGTTGGCAAAGTAATGTCTCTGCTTTTTAATATGCTGTCTAAGTTGGTCATAACTTTCCTTCCAAGGAGTAAGTGTCTTTTAATTTCATGGCTGCAATCACCATCTGCCGTGATTTTGGAGCCCAGAAAAATAAAGTCAGCCACTGTTTCCACTGTTTGCCCATCTATCTGCTATGAAGTGATGGGACCGGATGCCATGATCTTAGTTTTCTGCACGTTGAGCTTTAAGTCAACTTTTTCACTCTCCTCTTTCACTTTCATCAAGAGGCCCTTTAGTTCTTCTTCACTTTCTGCCATAAGGGTGGTGTCATCTGCATATCTGAGGTTATTATTTCTCCCGGCAATCTTGATTCCAGCTTGTACTTCCTCCAGCCCAGCGTTTCTCATGATGTACTCTGCATATAAGTTAAATAAGCAGGGTGACAATATACAGCCTTGATGTACTCCTTTTCCCATTTGGAACCAGTCTGTTGTTCCATGTCCAGTTCTAACTGTTGCTTCCTAACCTGCATGCAGGTTTCTCAAGAGGCAGGTCAGGTGGTCTGGTATTCCCATCTCTTTCAGAATTTTCCACAGTTTATTGTGATCCACACAGTCAAAGGCTTACTATCTTTGATATGCAATAATTTTCCTCAATTGCAAACAGACTCACTCAAATCTCCCGTCAAGGATACTGAGGGCAATATAGCATAGTGATTAAAATTGCAGGCTCTGGAGCCCCAAAAAACTGGGTTTGAATTCTAGCTTTGCCAGTCTGACACTGAGAAAGTTATTAAAAGAATTTTTGAAAAAACACTGTGCCTCAGTTTTCTCATTTGTAAAGAGTGATGAAGATTGTGTGATATACTACATAGGAAGGACATGATATGGTGCTTGACACATGGCAAGCAGTTGATGAGTATCAGGTGGCCAATGCTACTTTTCTGCCATAAAGTCTGGCTCAGGTACTGCCACTGGTGCTCTGAATAAATGTCCACCTCATACACACCTCGGTCGCTCAGTCATGTCTGACTCTTTGTGACCCCATGGACTGTAGCCCACCAGGCTCCTCAGTCCATGGAATTTTCCAGGCAAGAATACTGGAGTGGGTTGCCATTTCCTTCTCCAGGGGAATAAATGTCCACTGTTGATGAAAACAACGGTGGTAAAGATGGTGATGCTTATGCTGACACTACTTTTCCCACTGAAATGTGTTTACAGTAAGGAGGAGTGAAGCCAATATTATTTTTCCTTTTTAAAAAATTTTATTGGAGTATAGTTGGTTTACAATATGGTGTTAGTTATAGGTATAGAGCAAAGTGAATCAGTTATACATACACATATATCCACTCCATTTTAGATTTTTTTCTCATATAGGCCATTACAGAGTATTGAGTAGAGTTCACTGTGCTATACAGTAGGTCCTTGTTGGTTATTCATTTTATATATAGTAGTGTGTATATGTCAGTCCCAATCTCCCAATTTATCCCTCTTCCCCTTTTCCCCCTGGTAACCGTAAGTTTATTTTCTACATCTGTAATTCTGTTTTGTAGATAAGTTCTTCTAACCAATTTTTTAGATTATACATATGAGTAATATTATATCACTTATATGTTATAAATGATAACATAATATATAAGTGATTTTTTTTTGTTTTTTTTTCTGTCTGATCTATTCCACTCAATATAACAATCTCTAGGCCCACCCATGTTGCTGCAAATGACATTATTTTGTTCCTTTTTATGGCTGAATAATATACCATGTTCTTTTTTCATGCTCTTTACTGTGCAGATTACACAATGGAACAAAAACAGTTATGTGATACCAATCAAATAATGAACAAAGTGCTCTGTGTTACTGCAATTCACTGGTTATTGTCACAGCCAACCAGGCATTAGCAGCTATTAGATATTTCATCCATCATTAGCAAGCAGCAAACATAATAACTGTATCACAGCAAAACCTGTTGTTTTGGAGGAACTACTTCAACATCTCTCACAGGATCTCTAGATAGTATCTTATCTGAAATGGTCTATTATTTTTCTGTATTCACAATATAAAGTACCACAAATAAAGAGGGAAAAGTCACCTTAAGTTAGTAAACAAAATTATAAGGTGCAAGAATTGAAATGGCCAATAGAATTCTAACCCCATCATTATACAAATACAAAAAGCTGAGACCAAGAAAATTGAAGTATTTGGTGGTAATTAGGTAGCAGATGCTGAAGAGACGGAATGCAAAGTTTTTAAGTGCTGAGTGTCCATATTTAATACAATGTAAGTTAAAATTAAATTATGGTATAAGGATTTTTCTATGCTTGTCTTGGCTATTACCCTGAGGCGGTAATTCAAACCTCATCAACTACTGCCAGTGTCAAAAAGGAAAAGAAAGAGAATGTGACAGCCAATCTATCTGAAAGATGTATAATTATCCAGATACTGAACTCGAGTGATGACAGCTGAAGTTGGGTCATTGAGATGAAAGAATACATCACCCAAATCATTAAGAGACATTGGGTAAATTCAATTTAAATTTAATATCCAACATCTTTTAAGATTCACTTCAGATATGAGATTAGATTTCCATGCATTCTTTGATTTTTGACAAATTAAATATCTTCAAACTAATTTATCTGTGTATCTTATTTTTTTAAAAAATACACTAAAAAAGAAAGTTAAGGATGCATATTTTCGTGTCTAAAAATGTATATCCTCAACATCAAAAGAGTAAGGTCACTTATATAAAAGGTTTTCCTCACATGGTAAAGGCAGATATACTCTCAGTTCAGTTCAGTTCAGTCGCTCAGTCGTGTCCGACTCTTTGCGACCCCATGAATTGCAGCACACCAGGCCTCTTATACTTTACTTAATCCAATATTCACAAGTAACAAGTGTTGGAGGATCCATCAGAGCCCTGAACTTTTCAAGTTGATTTTCTCCAAATTACTTATACATTTTCCAAAGGTAACAATGGCGTCACTCATTCACCTAGAAAGGTGGAGTCCTGAAACAGTCCCTAACCATTAGGAGGGACAGGTGAACAGATATGATCAGTTCACAAGGAATTTATGGTAAATCACATGGTATGGTATAATCACATACCATATAATCATATACCATGGTATGGTATACCCTGCTTTCTCAACGTATAATGCAATAGAGGTCAGAGATTATGAATGTGGACCCTGCAGCCAAGCCAGGTGGCTTAAAACCCCACTAAATGCCATCTACTCGCTGCGTGACTCAGGCATGTTATCTAAACTCTCAATGCCTCCCTCTGCTTATCCTAAAATGGAAATACTGACAGCAATACCTTATAGGCTGTTGTAGGGATGAAAATGTTTGAATATACACATAAAGTACTTAAAATAGTACCTAGCACATACAGAATGTTATGGAAGTGTCAGTCACTCGGTGGTGACTGATTCTTTGCAATCCCATGGAGCCCACCAGGCTCCTCTGTCCATAGAATTCTCCAGGGAAAAACAACTGGAGTGGGTTGCCATACCCTTCTCCAGGAGTCTTCCCTACCCAGGGATTGAACCTGGGTCTCCCACATAGCAGGTAGATTCTTTATCATCTGAGCCACCAGGGAAGCCCTACTGAATGTTATACTTCTTTGCTATTATATTATTACATAAGGGACCACATAAAAGACAAATATTTCAGTTTGATGCCACAGTTTTGCTGATTTGTCAATGTCTTTGGGGTTTTATGCATGCATGCTAAATCACTTCAGTTGTGTCTGACTCTCTGCGACCCTGTGGACTGTAGTCCGCCAGGCTCCTCTGTCCATGGGATTCTCCAGGCAAGAAATGGAGTGGGTTGCCATGCCCTCCTCCAGGGGATCTTCTTGACTGGAGATTAAACTCGTGCCTCTTATGTCTCCTGCACTGACTTTATATATAGGTCTTACCAACCTACCCCTAGGGCTTCCCTGGTGTCTCAGTGGTAAAGGATCTGCCTGTCCACGCAGGAGACCTGGGTATGATTCCTCGGTTGGGAAGAGCCCCTGGAGAAGGAAATGGCAACCCACTCCAACATTCTTGCCTAGGAAATCCCATGAACAGAGGAGCCTGGCTGGCTACAGTCCATGGGTCACAAAGAGTCAGACATGACTTAGCGACCAAACAACAACTAATCTACGTCTATTACATAGTTCTGTCAAGCAAAGAACTATCGAAAGCTCAAATAATCCACCCAACCACTGTTGGTGATTCATCAATCATAGGCTATTAATTTTCACTGGTTCTGTCCTAACTAATGTTTTGCTTTATGTGGGTCATTTCCTTTGGTGTCTAGAATTTATTTCCCACAGATAGTAGAAACTGTGCTCTTCTCAGCCTTGGGACTAGGAGAAGAGGGTGGGGAAAGGCGCATCCCCCAAACTCTGACCAGGAACATTTGAACTGAAAAAGTGTATAAAAGGAATTTAACAGTGAGAATCTATTATGAGGGAGAGATTTTGGTATCCTAGGCACTTTGGGTATGTTTTCCTCAATTAATTCCCAAAGTAACACTCTGGAAAAGGTGTCTTAAAACTTAGGGCTCAGAAATGTTAAGTAAAACAGACACGAGCGATTGAACGTGACACAGCCAGCATTCGAATGCACATCTTTCTGACCTGGAAGCCTCGCCCAACTATGGAAACAGGCTGCCTGCTCTCGGATATGATCCACTCTCCCTCCCCTGCCACAGACAGACACGCACACACACAAATGACTCCATTTACCTGTTTTAGATATGTTTGACATTCATAGGGTTTAATTTAAAGGAAAGATTCAAGAGGTGGTAGACAGGGAAGGAGTATGACCATGACCACCACTGTTTCTCACCACCTGCATTCTGCTTCTTAATTTCTTACAGTCTCATTTGAACTTGAACTGAAGCATGAACACACACACACACACACACACACACACACACACACAAATTACAAGAAGGCATCATCGTGCCCGAAATATGAACCTTGAGTACATTTTTCTCTTTTCTGTAATCTCTTCATAGCTATGAAGACTATTTCAGATTAAGTCCTTTACCTTGAATTCAGTCTATTAGAAAACCTAATCCTGGAATGCAAGATTTTAGTAAGAAATCAACAAGACACTCTCAAAGATAGCTCAGGATAATGGCTATAAAAACATGATTTCCTTGTTTCCATAACAATGCAGAGCCTCTAGAGAGAGAATATGGGAGGATTTTCCACTTGGTAGAAGGCAGTGCACTGAAATTACTAATTGGTAGCTAACTTGAGTTATGTTATCCTGCTACTAAGCCTGCCCACATTGAATTAAGTGGGAAGAACTTTCAAGGGCCCCATTCACATTCTATGTTCACAGTTTAGAAACACAAACCCAAAGCGAGAACAAGTAATATAAAAACTGGAAAAGAAATATCATCTTTTAAACTCCTTTAAAATTGTGCCTCCCATTCCCAGCCTATTTTCCTGGTCTAGTCTTTTTTTCCTTTATCCAGTACCACTCTTTTAATTGTTATACTTATATTTGCATGCTTTCCTTTTCTTGTTTTTGTTTTAATTTTTATGAAATATAGTTGATTTGGGGGCAGGGTGCTTCCCAGGTGGCGCTAGTGGTAAGGAACCCGTCTGCCAATGCAAGAGACATAAGAGATACTGGTTCGATCCCTGGGTTGGGAAGATCCCCTGGAGGAGGAAATGGCAACCCACTCCAGTACTCTTGCCTGGAGAATCGCATTGACAGAGGAGCCTGGCGGGCTCCAGTCCACAGGGTCGCCAAGAGTTGGACATGATTGAAGCAACTTAGGATGCATATATACTTGATTTATAATGCTGTGTCAGTTTCGGTGTTCAGCCAAACGATTCAGTTATACACGTGTGAGAGTGTGTGTGTGTCTTCTTTTCCAGATTCTGGCTTTACAGGCCATACAGCCTCTGTTGTACATTCAACTCTGCCATCACAGTGTGTAGAGAGCCAAGACAATACTAAAACAAACTGATGTAGCTTGGTCCTAATAATTACAGAACAGGAGGAAGGCTGAATTCTTAAAACCCAGAATGTCATGGATGGGGATGGTAACACTCTAGTTCTCTAAAGCATAACATTTCTCATCATATTTACAGAAAACAATTCGGAATCTGCAGAATTTTGGAGGAACTGAAAATATTCGACACTATAATATCACTCAGCGCTCAGCAGTAACATACGATTTTTTTATTTTTAGAAATGTGCTTTTACATGGTTTCTTTCTGAGCACTGCACTCAGTTTTCCAAGCAGTTATTGAGTCCGCCAGCATCTACATCAGCATATTACTACAATATTTCTGACACAGTATTTTTTTCTCAATTTTTGAAGTACTACAAAATGTTATTTTCTATCAGTCTAAAAATTAAAATAGAAATTATTCAAGCCAATGGTTTCAAAGCCTTCTAAGAATTACAGGACACTTTGAGAATCTAACGTACATTATGGGTCGTCTGTCCAGAAAATGAGATTACAAACCCCTGAGACTTAACTTGCCAGAGGTTCATAGAATTTGACTCACAGAGCTCATTTCAACCTTTATTATACAATGAGGAAAAATGGAGGAAAAAAGCATCTTGTTTTAAAATGATGAATTTTAATTGCATAGTAGTTAAGCATTATTAAATATCTTTTGAATTTTCATAAAATCCTGGGGAACAGGAAGCACAACTATTATTTACTTATTAGGAAATCATATGGACTATTCACACGAGAAAATAATTCAGAGGTGTTCAGTGATCTGGTCAAAAGTAAACAGTGAATAATGTTAGAATCAGGACAAACCCAGGTCTTCTATTTACAAATTGTATTTTTTTTTTTTGCTTTACGTTCTTTAGTCCAGTGCTTGGCAAATGTTTCCTATAAAGGGCCAGATAGTAAAATTTTCAGCTTTGCAGCCACACAGCCTCTGATGTATTATTCAACTCTGCCATTATAGCATGAAGGTAGCCAAAGACAATACTAAAATAAGTGGACATAGCTGTGTTCTAATCACATAACAGAAGGAAGGTTGGATTTTGCCCACAGGGTCATAGTTTGCTGACCCCTGCATTATTTTGCTTCTACATCAAACATAAACTCAGTTGTTTAATTTACTTTCCTAAGTGGTTTTACTGTTTTTGTATCATCATAATTTTGACCTTGATAAGTGATCATTAATAAAATGCAGTTGGCCCTCCATATCTTTGGGTTTTGTATCTGAAGATTTAATGAACCATGGATCAAAAATATTTGAAAAAAAAAATTCCAGAAAGTTCCAAAAAGCAAAACTTGAATTTGGCAAATGCTGGCAAATATTTCCATAGCATTTATATTATATTTACAACTACTTACATAGCATTTACATTACATTTTGTATTAAAATTAATCTAAAAGTGATTTAAAGTATATGGGTTAAAGTATAATCTATAGGTTAGATACAAACACTATACTATTTTATATAAGAGAATTGAGTATGGATTTGGGTACTTGTGGGGGTTCTGGAGTCAATTCATCCTTGGATATCAAAAGGTGACTGTACTCTAAATGCTAATAGAACCCCTATGCAATATCACTAAAAAGTGACAGCAAAATCTCTGCCAAGAAACTAAAACTAGAATTTTATATATTGATTCTTATTTTCATTTTGAGATAGTAACACTGATGAAATACTGTAGAGGGAGGTAAAATTTGGAACACAATCTCCTTCAGTAGCACAATATTAGATGTGAAAAATGAAAATCCTATTGCAGTGATGAAGTTAAGGAGACACAATTTGAAAAAGTGAATTAAAATACAAACTATATTTTGTTATCATGTTTAATTACTTTGAATATCAAATAACATTCAAGGAAGTATCTAATTAGTATATTTGCTTGTGGAAATTATTAGGGCTGTCACAAAATACCCTGGTTCTTCTGATCACAGGGCAGGAGAGCACTTCCCTGCCTATACTCTTGAAGGTAGTCTGGCCAATGTCATGTTGGTAAAAACAGTGTGTTCACACATACAAAGCATGATCAGCCAGCGGTCAGTTTTCCATGCTCTCTTTCTTACGAGCGAGGACAGTGGGCAGGGCCCTCCTGTTGATCCACACTGGACATACAATGTGATCAGGAAATAAACTTTTTATTCTGTAAAGCCAACAAAATGTGAGGGTTGTTTACTACAGAAAATAACTTGGCAGACACTAACTAATATAGAGGCACAGATTTTTTTTAAATGATATAGAAAAACATTTAAACAAATAGTAGTTTAGATGGTAAAGAATAAGCCTGCAATGCAGGAGACCAGGTTGGGATCCTGGGTTCGATCCCTGGGTCCGGAAGATCCCCTGGAGAAGGGAATGGCTACCCACTCCAGTATTCTTGCCTGGAGAATCCCATGGACAGAGGAGCCGGGTGGACTACAGTCCATGGGGTCACAAAGAGTTGGACATGACTGTCCGACTTTAACTAACTTTTACTTTTCTCAACTAATAGTTAACACCTTGCTTCATTATATATTATTCTGATGATCACATTTTAGGTCACCTAAATATCATTAAGGCAATGGCAACTCACTCCAGTACTCTTGCCTGGAACATACCATGGACAGAGGAGCCTGGTAGGCTGCAGTCCACGGGGTCGCTAAGAGTCGGACACGACTGAGCGACTTCACTTTCACTTTTCACTTCCATACATTGGAGAAGGAAATGGCAACCCACTCCAGTGTTCTTGCCTGGAGAATCCCAGGGACGGAGGAGCCTGGTGGGCTGCTGTCTATGGGGTCGCACAGAGTCGGACACGACTGAAGCGACTTAGCAGCTGCAGCAGCAAATATCATTAAAATCAACTCATTTCATTAGATCAAACTACAAATTAACTAGATGAAGAAACTAGTCAAATATAACAGTGAGCAATGTGAGAATAACTGGTTTGAGCACACCTTAAGTATGTGAAGGCAACATTATAAATATTATAAGCATTAAAATGAATGGATCAAATCTTTAAGAAAGAAGGAACTTTCTTTCTTTGCTAACATTAGTAATATAAATAAAAGTAATACAAAGTTTAATAATAAAATAAAAATTACCCTACTAACAAAATTAGTTTCAATTATTATACTGTCATTCACTGTACAAACTGTTTTTACATACATGTTTATTTAATCTTCACAACAATTTTGATTGTGAGAAATACTAGCCCTGTTTGATAAAGAAGAAAATTAAGGATAAGAGAAGAACTCTGATTTGCTTAAGAACACAACCCTATCAGTAAAGACAAAACCTAAACAAATTCTCTGAAATAACATCTGATATTCCTTCTCCTGCATCACTTCTTTTAAAAAATAAAGAAATATTTTCATTCTGTTCTGTACAATGTAAGTAAAACTAGCATGAACACGTACAGAACTTCATTGACTTGTAGTATAATATTTATTAGGAGGTCATGTCTACATCTGTTTTTTATGCATCAAATGAAATTTAAACAGAGTTTCTATTAAGTCATCTACAGGTAGCAATGAAATGACCTATTAAAACCTGCATTCTTTGATCAGGAGCTACTTAAGCGGATCATGATTTATTCCATACCTTCTCTTTCTTTTTCCTTCTCTTACTGCTTGCCTTTGGAAATTCTTTGCTAGCATCTACAATAAGGGAAACTTAAACTTAGGAAAGGCACAACATATCAACCAAACTTGTCCACATGTTTGTTGTTTTTGCTTTAAAAATAAAATTAATAGGGAAAGAAGTTTAAGATAAGTAATTAACATGCACTTTTGATGATGTGTGGCACCGAAGAATTGATGCTTTTGAACTGTGGTGTTGGAGAAGACTCTTGAGAGTCCCTTGGACTGCAAGGTGATCCAACCAGTCCATCCGAAAGGAAACCAGTTCTAAATATTCATTAGAAGGACTGATGCTGAAGCTGAAACTCCAATACTTGGGCCACCTGATGTGAAGAACTGACTCACTGGAAAAGACCCTGATGCTGGGAAAGATTGAAGGCAGGAGGAGAAGGGGACGACAGAGGATGAGATGGTTGGGTGGCATCACTCACTCAATGGACATGAGTTTGGGTAAACTCTGGGAGTTGGTGATGGACAGGGAGGCCTGGCGTGCTGCAGTCCATGGGGTTACAAAGAGTCAGACATGACTGAGAGACTGAAGTGAACTGAACTGTGACTTTCAAAAGTTTATATTATCAGTCCTCCAGTGGTACTTTAGAACCAAAAAATGGCTGCCTGGAATTATTTTCTGTTTAGAATTAATTATTTGCATTGTACCTTATGTGCACACAAACCACAATAATTACTCATGAACCTCATTTGGCACAGGTACTTCTTTTGCATATATCATGTTATATTTTCAGTACCACATAAATAACAATGCCAGTTTTCCAAGAGTAAGATTGCACAAGTCTAGATTTTTTTTAAAGGATTGGGAAGAAAACAAATATGTAGTATAATTACTAGCTTAAAGTAGACAGGCCCAGACAAATGTGATTACATTCCTTCCCTATCAAATGCAGTACTTGAGACAATTAAAAAAAATGTTCTTCTGATAATCATCCCACCTATAGTTTTAATCACATTCCAAGCAATACTTGCATATTTAGGGGTCAATCAGATGCTCTTTAAAACCTATAATGTATGACAAACATGCTGCATGTCAGTGGCTGGGAAAGGAGAAAAGACAAGATTAAAAATAGATTCTGTATTTATTCAGGGCATGAACTTCATGACAATTCTTTGCTTCCAATTTTAAGGTAATTTCACAATCACACCATTTAACAGTGATTGCTTTCCAGAAGATTAAAAATAAGTTAACGTAAACTTCTCGAAAGTAGGCAGAAATACATAAAAGTATATTTTGTTGCAGAATATAAGCAATTTCTGCCTTGAATACACCCAAGATATGGATGACTACTATGCTGATACCATAGCCCTCCTCTCACTGGCACTTTCAGTTTCTTTTATATCTACACTTTCCTGCTCTGCATTCTACTACCACAAAATAAGAATAATAAACACTGCCTCACTCCTGGGAAGACTACATCCATAACACTACTGGATCACTTCTGGGAAGACTATATCCATAACACTCCTTCCAACTAGCATAGGATTCTAAGTACTCAGTGCTCTGAATTAAACCTCTTTGTGGCTGACTAACATACATACTAACATACATAATGAGAAAAGAAGATGACTAATCTATTTCATTATTGCTTTAGAGTCTTTATCACTATTTAAGTAAAAAGTCTGCTTTATTATCTATCAAATATAATTTTACACTCTGCAAACTTTACTGTTCAGAAGGCATTTTTCTTCTCTGAGAAATGCATTTGAACTTAGAAAATAAACCTATGTGAAGATTTTGAATGGTAGGAACATGTCTATATAGAAATATCTTGAGACAGGTTTTCCTTTTGTTAATTTTAGTAGATTAGAAGAGAAACGGAGCATTGATGACCCAAAACAACTTCTGAATTTCAACTGCATAGCATTAGAATTACAGATTTTCGAAAAAGAATAATCTAATTTAACAAACTGGTATAAAGAAAAATGCAAGGAGATTGTGGAGTCAGAGCTGGAAGTCACCTTGCAAGATAATTCACCTTTTAAGCTGCCTGAAAGAAGTTCAGCTTTCCTTTAAAATGGGTTCCCAAAATCCAATATGCAGTTCTCGGAGAATATCCAAGAGACTAGTGAAATGCCACCGAATTACGAGTATACCAAACAACTAAGATAGCACCTAACAACCAAAGCTGCAATGACGTCACCCCCAGGGAAATGCTGGCTGCCAAATTCTACACCCCACTGCCTTAAGTCTGCTCATTTCCAAGTTCAGTTAGTGGTTTCATGAGATAATAAAATTGTACAGAAAAGCTCTTACAACTTATCCCTCACGTTTTAAGCTATAGTTTTTTGTTTTTTGTTTTTTTTATCATGTCCAGCATGAAGGTCCTAGATTCCCTGCCAAAGATATGCATAAGGCTTTACACTTTTCAATATAGTCTTGGCATTTTCAAAATTGACCTTTTCTTTTTATCTGGAATTGTTTGTTTAAACTACTCTCTAGTTTTTTTTCTCCTTTTTGTCTACTCAAGTAAGCATTATGCCAAACAGGTGAAACAGGAGCTTGCAGAAAATCTGTGACCATTGTCCTAACAGTGTCAGCAATTCAATAATTCAATCAAGGTAAAAGGAAATTGAGAGACTTGGTGGCTGGTTCAAAATACAGAAAAACTAAACACAGAAATTATATACCTGAATCCAATCTCTATAACTCAAGGGGAAGAAAACAAGAGTCTTTTGTAAATACAAGAAACATTACTCCAAGGAAATGTTTTCCATAAGACCTAACATGATGCTTTGAGATCTTAAAGTTGCTATAGACCATAGTGCTTATCTCTTTGTTTGCATTCTGACACTCAGAGACCACGATGATTCAGTGATAAGCTTGGGCAAATCCTGGCTCTGGCATTTCAATTTACTTTCCACTGGGGAAAATTTTATTATATTTTAATGCCTTCTGGGAACAAAATCACCTTACATCTTATTCTAATCTTTAAATTGACCTCAAAATAGAATACAGTTTTCCATTACATCACTTTTGCCAACAGACTTTCCTAGAGTTTAAGTGATTTCTTATTAGCTTTAAAATAACTTAAAATTTAAAACACTAAACTTCCCATGGCACCATTCTCAGAGACAAGTATATTTCCATTCATAAACTCTCTTTTAAAAAAAACATTGTTGGAATATAGTTGATTTACAATGTTGTGTCAATTTCAAAAATCAGTTATACATAGACATATATCCACTCTTCTTGCTAGCTTATTTTCCCATATGGGCTATTACAGAGCACTGAGTTTCCCAAGTTCCACAGGAGGCCCTTATTAGTTGCCTGTTCTATATACAGCAGTGTGTATATGTCAGTCCCAAACTCCCAGTGTACCCCTCTCCTCTCCCTTATCCCCTGGTTACTATAAGTTTGTCTGCATTCATGACTCTACCTTTGTTTTGTAAATAAGTTCATATATACCCTTTTTTTAAGATTCTCTTCCCCATATACGCTATCTCATATGATATTTGTCTTTCTGTGTCTGACTTACTTCACTCAGCATGACAATCTCTAGGTCCGTCCATGTTGCTATCTCTCTCATGGATTAATGCAATATCCTTCTCAATGGCCTTCCTGCTTTCCCTTTTGCCCTCTGAACAGCAACATGAGTCACATCAGGACTCTCTTCTGCTAAAATTTTTCCTTGGCTTCCCACTGAATTGAGGATATTGTCACAACTACCCTGTCCTAACATGTTCATCTTGCTAACCTTACTTCTTCTTTGCCAGGCCATGCCCTCTGCCTGAACTCATCTCTGCATTCTTCTCTTCCTGACTTGGGCTTCCCGGGTGGCTCAGCAGTAAAGAATCCACCTGCCAAGGCTTGCCAATTGAGGAAGGGCGGGTTCGATCCCTGGCTCGAGAAGATCTCCCTGGAGAAGGAGATGGCAACCTACTCCAGTGTTCTTGCCCGGGAAATCCCATGGACAGAAGAGCTTGGTGGGTTACAGTCCATGGGGTTGCAAAGAGTTGGACACGACTGAGCACACACGCACATACGTTGGTTCCCTGGATGATTTTGTTTCCTCCTTTAAGCTTCAGCTTAACCGTTACCTGGTCTGAGAGCCCTTGAATCAGTCTGCTCCAGAGCACCAGCCACTCGTCACTCTGGCTCCACTATCAACTCTCCATCACGCATGTGAACTTCTTATGGAGCACTCATCACCATTGATAATGGTCTTATTTTTCAGTGCACTGACTGATTTTGGGTTTCCTCAAAGCCAAGAGCTCCAGGAGGGAGCCTGATTACCTTGTCTTTCTAGTCTGTCTGAATTAAAGAATAAACCAACAAGTAAAAATTGAGGAAGGAAAACAACTAAAATGAAGCTTCCTAATACAACAACATGTATAAAATTATGGCCATTTAAAAAAATCAAAGTATTTATTTTGATTGACCATTTTTTAAAACTTCTTTTTCTTCCCAGAGTCAACTAGCACTGCCTATGAACTGTACTGACCTGCTGCCTAAATATTCATTTCAATAGTCAACATTTTGACACCTCTCTCTTAATTGCATTACTCCCCAAGGCCTGTTGATTCTTGCATCTAATTATTTCAACCTTTTGTCCTAATCCCACTTCTCAACACCAGCTCCAGTCCTCCCAGTCAATACTCTGACTCTTCTGTGGATCACAGTGAAGGCCTCTTAACTGTTCCCTCACTGTCAGTCTCCATATATCCTATTTCAGACAGATGCATCTTCTAAGGTTCCTTTTAACCTATCAACTCACTTTTCAAAAAAAAAAAAAATTCCTTTGTTCTGTCTTAGTACAGTAGGTCCAAGCTTCTTGAAAACCAAATTATATTCAACTGTGTTCTTCCCATCTGAATCAGTCAACAACATTTCCCACCACCCGGTTAAACAATTCCTCTGGTCTACTCGAATACTTATCTGTCTTCAAAATAAGTCAGGCTCGTTTTCTCTTGGTATTTTTGCTTAGCTATCTCACAGACTGGGAGACTTTTATTCCCTCCACCAATCTAAACCAAAACATGTACTTCAAAGCATAGCTCAAACCCAACTTCTCTAATTAAACCTTTCTCCCCATTCTAGCCCACATGTTCTTTCCTTTTTCTCTTCTTATAGCACTGAAACCATCATTCCATGTAAAATTTGATTCTACAAGACCTATTTCTGTTATTATTCCATTATTTTCTAACTGTAAATTTTATCTCCCAAATTAGATTGCAAACCAAAACTGTGTTCTTATTTCCTTTTACACTCCCTGCAGCAGCAAAAGTAGCATAGATTTCAGTAGCAGCTACTATGCTGACTTGATTTACACAGTCCTAAAGATGAATCCCTTTAACTACAAACAACCTTTTTGGATGGGCTATAATTCCTAAACGGGCTTCCCAGGTTGCTCAGTGGTAAAGAATCTGCCTGCAATGCCGGGGCTGCAGGTTCAGTCTCTGGGTGAGGAAGATTCCCCTAGAGGAGGAAATGGCAACCCACTCCAGAATTTCTGCCTGGGAAATCCCATGGACAGAGGAGCCTGGCGGGCTACAGTCCATAGTGTCGAAAAAGAGTTGGACATGACTGAGCGACTCAGCAATAGCTCCTAAACAGATCATAATCCGTTATCCCTAATCTTTCCTGCATGAACCCCCGATGCCTACAAAGCTTTCATTTTATTAATGTCTTTAATTACCTGAAGTGAAGTGTTGGTTATTCAATTGTGTACAACTCTTTGCAACACTGTGGACTATAGCCTGCCAGGTCTCCTCTGCCCCTGGAATTCTCCAGGCAAGAATACTGGAGTGGGTTGCCATTTCCTTTTCCAGGGGATCTTCCCAGTACATTTGTATTAAATGCTCTTAAGCCATAGCACCTGGCAGGCTATATGGTAAATGACAATTTGCCTACTGATCTCCCTGACTGGTCTGTGTGCCACTTGGGCCCAAATAATTTATCTCTTATCTTTACAGTAGCAGACAAATCATGTTTTATTATTTACTGAATAAATAAATGAACAAAATGTT
The DNA here is from genome assembly GCA_024291935.2 of Okapia johnstoni. Taxonomy (NCBI): domain Eukaryota; kingdom Metazoa; phylum Chordata; class Mammalia; order Artiodactyla; family Giraffidae; genus Okapia; species Okapia johnstoni. Next base: position 11,657,619 of record CM044322.1, on the reverse strand, counting down.
AGTAACCTGTTTAAGGAATTAAGAATCTAGTGTAATAAGTTATCAATTTAATGTTATATAATTTCCAACAAGCTGTGGTTCATCTCATTTAGAATCTCCATCTGTTTTTTAAATTCCAAAAATAATTATTAAGCATCCACTATGTGTCAGGCATTGGGGGATACAGAAAAGACTCACACACAAAAGTCCCAGAACTTGTATCTTACTAGATGACCTAAGCAATGGAGAACAGAGTTTGCTCTGAATTAGTTGGAATCCAGAGAGTATTTCTGAGCCGAAGGTTTCTCTACACAGGGATGCTGGCGCTGAGATGATGCTGGCTTGGGCCAAAATGGTGGCAGTTTGAATGGGGAGCAGTAGTTAAATTCTAGATCTCCTTTAAAGGCATAGCTAGCAGGATTGGCTGATGAACTGGGAGTAAGGAATGAGAGAAAAAAAATAGTCGAGAATGCACGTTAGTCTGTGCCACTGTGAAATGGAATTTGTGAAGGGTTTGGAAGGGTATAGTTTTGGAAAGAGCATGTAGATATATGAAGAGATTCTCTTAAATTAGACCTTAAATTTTAACATTCTATTTTGTATAACTGAACTTCTCTTGGGCATATTTGTAATGAATAGTAAGGGTCATTTTGACTTCTGAGATAAATTGTCTACGCTGAGTAGAAAAATCTGGGACAGTGTCAGCCAGTGCAGCTCCATGAAGCACTGCCTGTATCAGGCACCCTACAAGAAGCCACTGAAATTGATTCTCCCAGACTATCTCAAGTTTATTGTTTAAACAACTAATGCAATGCGGCTTAGTGCTAGAGGTTACAATTTCCTCAATTTCTAAAAACCACTTCAAAGGTCAGACAATTATTATTATTAGCAATATTAATAATTACACTGAATTTTATTAAATAATGACTTGGATGTCAAATGGAGACTTAGGAAAAAGGCCAAACGTTTATCTTGCCCTAGACCATAAAACTAGTCTAAGGTCGGAGGAGACTGCCTTGACCTTACAGTAGAAGACCATGGAGTCAATGTCAGTGACCTAGAATGACTTAATCAACCTAAGATGAAAGCCTGAGGGAGAACAGTGAGAGCTGTGGGCTGTCAGGGAGCTACCTAAACAACCCAAGTAATCAGCTGCTGTGCTTAATGGCTATAATTTGGGGTAAGGCTGGTAATAATGGTTTATTTTTTTTCATGTGTTGAAGTATATGTCTGCAAAACTTACTGAATTTGGGATTCAAAAAATGAGACTGTTTATAAACATAGGATGCAACAGTAAGTCTGTATAATGACTAAGTCTCTTGGAGAATAATTTAGTGGTGGTCATGATGAGCTATAACGTGGGCTTTTTGAGTTTTCACTGGGAAGAAACAAACCATTCTCACTCTGTCTGTAAGCTTGTTTTCCCTTCCAGACTCTACGTAGTTTCCACAATAAACAGTTATTTCCATAGTAGAAATGGCCAAGCCGTCTAAGCTCCGTAGTTAACCTGTTATTATGGTTAGAAATCAAGGTTGCCATTCTTCCAGATTTTCACAGCCACACAACTTTTGACCTAGCTGATGGAAATGTAAGAGTAAACATAGTTCTTTGACCTCCTAACGAAGGCAAACATCAACATGCTAAGGTATTTATTTCACTGGCAAGTGATTCAGCAAAAAAAGGCATTACAGGGGATCCACATAATGACAGGACCCTACAAATTCTTCTCAAAGGAAAATTTAAGCAAGAGTTCATCCATAAACTGTCCACGATCTCTTATTCAGGACTTGGATAAAAGTACTCATTTGAAAACTGTAGGCACTTCACAATCTACCAATGACAAACAATAAAATTAAAGCCTTTAGAAAATTAATGCACATGCCCAAATCAGAGGTCAGGCTCATGAGAGGAAATCTCATCACAAGCATATGTGCAAGAGGAGAATTCCTTTTGCACACATATTTTCTGCATAACTGTGATGGCTCCATTTTCTTCCCTTCATTGAAAATTATCCTTTAAACCTACCTCCTTCCATGAAATAAGATAGCTGTAACCCCTCCCAATTCTCACAGCATTGCAAGCATAGCTTTCACTATGGGGTCTGCGTTTATACCCTCGGAATATTTCTTGGGCACTGAAGAATAACAGAAGAGAAGTTGCCTACATGTACCCATTCTGCTGCCTAGTGGGTGCTGAGTGGATGCAGTCAGTCCCAAAAAAGAGACCATGTTCCACTTTCAAACACTGTGATATTCAATGTGATTAAAAGATAAAAGGTCAAGGGCTTAAAGTTTCATTCTTTTTGTAATCCTCATATTTCACCATTAATTTTTTACAGATTTGTGTTACTGGAAAAAACATAATGCATAAAAAGTTCTGAATCAATCATAATAGACAACCACATAAGAATAGAACAATCTGCTAATATGTAGAGTTAAATTTAAAAGTTGAAGAAAGTGATATCCAATAAGAACTTCATGAAAAGGATGTCAAATCATTTCTTTCTGCACTAAAGAATCAAAGATGCAGGAAATTTTTAAACTACTTGTCCCCTCCACCCAAATCATCATCTCAAGCCATTTCTTGATGTTCTTATCCATTAGTCAAAGGACTCAACTGAACTGCTCCAAAGTTTTGGGTGGATTTTAAACAACTCAGTATTCTGAATCAGTAACTCATTTTCATCATTCCTTTGTTCAAACTTTTAAACTCTCTTTTCAAAATCAGTTTACTAGACTCTAGTTTTCTACCTTGAGAAGACCATTTTGACCAACTGTAAAAAAAATTCAAACAAATGAATTTTAACTCACAAGCTGTACCAAAATTAAACAACAAAATAAGTTGTCTCCTACCTATGGTTGTAATAACAGTGCCAGCAAAGAAGAAGGAACTTCCCAAATCCCAGTGACTGATTTGATTGGAGGTGTTTCCTAAAGGTATAATCCCTGCATTTATTGCTGCCACTATTTGCTGCAAGTTTAAAAAGAAATTTATCAGTACACATGAATCACATGGAGGCATCAAACAGCATATATTCCCCCCCAGACAACCAATTAGTCAAAGAGCATCAATTCTAAGGTCTACTCTTCCATTTAAAGTATACACTATAGATTAAAACTTTACACTAAAGAATTTAATACATTAAATTATAAGAAAATTATATTTGATATCAAGAGAATGAATCTGCATAAAGTTTATCATATAGTGTTATGATATGCATTCATAATGTCATCCAGTACCACTGTTAGCAACTTATTTGAATTAACAACTAAATATAGCAATAATTTTAATAAGCACCACAGAGTTAAAAATACCAGATTGTCAACTACAATTTAAGTAGTATATAATAGCTTCATCAAAAAAAACCCAAGTATTTCCAAAATGCTAGTCATTTTGAATGGTAAATATAAGTATCCAATCCCGGATTGTGTACAACAGTATAGAGTAAAAAATCAGTTGTTGTTCAATTGCTAAGTCGTGTCTGACTCTGCGACCCCACAGACTACAGTGTGCCAGGCTCCCCTGCCCTTCGCCATCTCCCAGAGTTTGCTCAAACTCAGGGTAAAATCAGTAAGGGCCAACGAAACAGGCTAAGATGACAAGGAACAGGCAATTGCCCTTTACCACCAAGCTTAAGTCAATCCATTGATATCGAGATTCTTAGAATCTCTACAGATTTTTATAAATTCTGTGACAGTGTACATCACCAATGACTTGTAAATGACAGTCAACAATATTCATACAGGAACACTAGAATCTAGATGCTGCCTTGAGTAGTAATACTGGGAGACAGACAGAAAGGTGATATTATAATCCCTTCTAAATCATCAGATGTTAGGGAGGGAAGACGGAGCTCCAGAAACACAAACACAGAAGAGAATAAGGAGAAAATGTACAGTGAAAGAGATACATATAGACTGTGGCAAAAGACGTTTCTGTTGGAAATATAGTTTTTAAATAGTTATCACGTAATTTCCAGATTTTAAAATTGGAAGGAACTTCATTTGATAGCCAAGGAAATTAAAGACCTAGAGCGGTAAAGTCATACAGTATGTTTAAAGTAAAGTCAAACTGTATGTTTAAAGTCATACAGTTTATTGGAAAATGGACAAAAACTACACTGGGAAAATGGATGTACTACCCAAAGAACTTACTGTCAGATATAAAAGAGCAGGTAATCTCGAGCTGAAATGCAAAATAAAATTTCATTTGTCTGACTTGTCTTAATCTGTAGGTTGAAACTTCAATAGTTAATTGAATTGTAAGCTTTTATTTACTTTAACAACAGTATGTATTCATTGTTTAAAAAGTTTAGGAAAATACAGAAAGGAATAAAGAAGATAATACAAATTATTCATAATTCCAGAATTGAGAGACAACTACAGTTAATGTATTAAGGTGTCTACTCCAGGCATTCTGTTATACATTTCACACAGACTTATGCACTATATGAAAAGTATTCTCTATTTTTATTTAATATTATTCTACATGTAGTTTTCCTTGCAATTACCATATTTACTTAATCACTGCCCAATATGTAGATATACCTGCTGTTCTAAAATTTGTCTTATTATAAAAACTGCTGTTAAGAACATATTTGTGTATAAATATTTTTTCATTTTTGAATATTTTTGTGGAAGAGATTACTAGAAATAAATTTGCCACATTGAAGATTATGAATATTTTAAAGCACTTGATATATAGTAGCAAGTAGCTACCCAAGAAGGCAGTTAAAATTTACATTGCTCCCACAGCAATTTACAAATCAGTTTACCTCTAATATTAATAATCTATCTTAACCAAACTGATAGGAATTGTTTACATTTATGTATCTTTTATTGTGAGCAAAGTTGAGTGCTAATGTTTCCTTTAACATATACTAAATGCACATGAATATATATATGTACACATATATGCATAGCCCACAATGAAGCTAGTTTTGAGATCACTGATTTTCTTTATCTGACTCTCTACTATAAATATAATATCAGATAAGTAGGCCTCCCTGATAATCCTTCTTTGAAAAATATTTTTTGCAGCTACTAACCTATTATTCTCACATAAACTTTAGAATTATTTAAATTTTATAGAAATTTTCATTTTCATAGGTTTAAAATATTTTTGCTGTATAGATATATGTGTAATCTATAAATTAAGGAAGGAAAGTGAATACCACTATGATAGTGAAACTTCCCATCAAACAACATGGTGTGAATCTTCAATTACTGAAACTCCTTTCATATTCTGAAATAGAGCATTTTTTATTATACTTCACATAGACCTGTAAGGCTATTTTTAGATATTTTACTTTTTTTCTATTTTAAATTACAATTGGTTATTGCTATTGTACACACAAATATGGGCTTCCCAGGTGGCTCAGTGGTAAAGAAACTGCCTCCCAAAGCAGGAGACACAGGTTCAATCCCTTTGTCGGTAAGATCCCCGGAGGAGGACATGACAACCCACTCCAGTATTCTTGCCTGGGAAATCCCATGGACAGAGGGGCCTGGTGGGCTACAGTCACAGGGTCCCAAAGAGTGGGACACAACTGAGTGACTGAGCGCGCACATAAACACAAATATTTATTTCCCTTCTCTGAGCCAGCAACTCTCAAATTTTTTATCTCAAAAACAATTTACAGTCTCAAAAAATATTGCAGACATCCAGGAACATCAGAATGTGAGTTACAACTATTGATACTTATATTTTTGGTTGAATTTCTAACTTTCAAATGTTTTGATTAATTCACATAAAAATAACAATAAGTGTTAACACATTTTTATGAAAAACAATTATGTTTTCCAAAACAAAGATTTAGTGAGAAGACAGGCATTGTTTTAGGATTTTATAAATCTCTGAAATGCCAGGCTTAATATAAAACAGTTACACTCTAATATATGCTTCTGCATCCAATCTGGAAAACAATATGGCAATTCCTCAAAAAATTAAAAACAGAACTACCATACAATCCAGCAGTTCTACTTCTTGGTGTTTATCCAAAAAAACATGAAAAATACTAATTCAAAAAGATACATGGACTTCTATGTTCAATTCAACATTATTTACAATAGTCAAGATATGGCAGAAACCTAAGGGCCCATCAATAGACAAATGGATACATATATAATGGAATATTACTCAGCCATAAAAAAGAGTGAAATCTTACCATCTGCAACATGAATGGACCTAGAGGGTATTATGCTAAGTGAAATTAGTCAGAAAGAAAGAAAAATACCATATGATTGCATTTATACATATGAAATCCAGAAAATAAAACAAAGCAAAACATTAACAAAAGCATAGATACAAAGGACAAACTAGTGGTTGTTAGAGGGGGAAGGGCAGGGAGCTGAGTGAAATAAATGAAGGGGATTAGGAGTACAAACTTCCTTATAAAATAAATAAGTCACCAGGGTGTAATACATAGCAAAAACTTCTTTATAAAATAAATGTCACAAGGATGTAATATATAGCAAAAGGAATACAGTCAGCAATACTCTAATAATTTTGTATAGAACAGGAGGTTATTAGATTTATCAGGATAATTATTTTGCAATATATTTAAATGTTGAATCATTATGATTTACAACTGAAACTAATATAATATTATATGTTAACTGCACTTTAATTGAAAAGTATATCTTCAACATATTCATTTATTTTTACCAATTGTTTATGGTGCTAAGCAATAGGGAAACAACAGAGAAGTAAAAATATGGGTGATATAAATGTGAAAAGATAAGACATGTGTGTAGATTCCACTTAGGTAAAATTATTTTATTCACTAGAAGCCAGCTAATTCCTTCAACAAGTGACAATATAACATCCATAGCCAGCATCATCATTTAGTTTATTCTTTTGCTTGTCTATGACAAGGTTCACAGCATTACCCAGACAGTTGGATAAGTTCCACAAATTATTTAAATCCAAAAGAAGCACATGTAGACTTAGAGACAGTAATGTCTGGCAATGTGTGGGTTGTAAATAGTTATCACAGAGCTGTGATTATTGCAACAGAGGCTTTAGAGGGAACCAGGAACATGTAAATTCACTGTGAGAATGAGTCTACCATGAGGTCCTTTCTCTGAATATTCTTGTAAATTTATTTTATCTATCTGTACAAGGTCCCTTGGTCAATATCCAAAGGATATCAGATGCCCTTGGCAAGGGCACTGACACAGACCTAAGAGTCTCTGTAATTTCAATGTCAGTTCAGGCCATCAGAGCACATAACAAATGCCTTCCTGAGAACTGTTCCTGAATGTGCCGTATTATGTGATTAAAGCAACAATCACCTCATGTACAATAAAAACTCACTTTTCCACTAAAGACAACTTTTGTGGACAACCATACTGACAATTGATGAGTAAGTTGTATTTTTTAGTTTAGGGTAAAGAAAATGTAGGATCCTCTGCATTTAATTTTAACATATTATTACGTGAAGTATTAAGAGAGGACTTTCAAACATAAAACTTACAATAGAAATAGTATAAAATAATCTTCAATGGATTCACATTCAGTTTTGCTTTTCAGTTCATCTACAATCATAGAACATGCATTAAGGAAAGGCAGTTGCATTAAATATATATATATTTATACACACCCACAAAGTTACAAAAAAAACTGTACAAATATAACAAAGTAAATATATACATATAGTGAAAAAAAAGGAAATGAAAGGCAGTTGCATACGTGGTTCCATTCAAGAATAGGCACTTAAACTTAAGAAACAGAGCTCTGAGAGGCGTAAACTCCTAGAGTTGATAAAGGTAATTGCTCTTAAAAGTAATTATTAAAAAAAGCTTGGTATCCATGACAATGGTGGCTTTAGAATCAAACTTCACTGAGTTCTAATGGGAATACCAGACCACCTGACCTGCCTCTTAAGAAACCTGCATGCAGGTCAGGAAGCAACAGTTAGAACTGGACATGGAACAACAGACTGGTTCCTAATAGGAAAAGGAGTACGTCAAGGCTGTATATTGTCACCCTGCTTATTTAACTTATATGCAGAGTACATCATGAGAAACGCTGGGCTGGAAGAAACACAAGCTGGAATCAAGATTGCCGGGAGAAATATCAATAACCTCAGATATGCGGATGACACCACCCTTATGGCAGAAAGTGAAGAAGAACTAAAGAGCCTCTTGATGAAAGTGAAAGAGGAGAGTGAAAAAGCTGGCTTAAAGCTCAACGTTCAGAAAACTAAGATCATGGCATCTGGTCCCATCACTTCATGGGAAATAGGTGGGGAAACAGTGGAAACAGTGGCTGACTTTATTTTGGGGGGCTCCAAAATCACTGCTGATGGTGATTGCAGCCATGAAATTAAAAGACTTACTCCTTGGAAGGAAGGTTATGGCCAACCTAGATAGCATATTAAAAAGCAGAGACATTACTTTGCCAACAAAGGTCCGTCTAGTCAAGGCTATGGTTTTTCCAGTAGTCATGTATGGATGTGAGAGTTGGACGGTGAAGAAAGCTGAGCATTGCAGAATTGATGCTTTTGAACTGTGGTGTTGGAGAAGACTCTTGAGAGTCCCTTGGACTGCAAGGAGATCCAATCAACCCATCCTAAAGGAAATCAGTCCTGGGTGTTCACTGGAAGGACTGATGTTGAAGCTGAAACTCCAATACTTTGGCCACCTCATGCAAAGAGTTGACTCATTGGAAAAGACCCTAATGCTGGGAAGGATTGGGGCAGGAGGAGAAGGGGACGACAGAAGATGAGATGGTTGGATGGCATCACTGACTCGATGGACATGGGTTTGGGTGGACTCCGGGAGTTGGTGATGGACAGGGAGGCCTGGCGTGCTGCAGTTCATGGGGTCGCAAAGAGTTGGACATGACTGAGCGACTGAACTGAACTGAACTGAATTGTACTGTTTATGTCTCAATGTCATCTGGCATTTTGGAACTGTATCGAGCTTTAACACCAAACCATGTTAAGACACACTTATTTGTAAGAGACTTGTACAGGCTTGGAACTCAAGGCAATCAATGACAATCATGAAAATGTTCCTGGGAGTCCAATGCCTAGGAACAATTTTCACATGTGTTATAAAGTACGTGACTAGCTTTAAGGAATAGCTATTAGAAAGTAAGCAACCCCAGGGAAGGCCTGAAGAACACACTGTTTTCAGAGTAGGTTATATTGTGAATCTTAAAATACAATTTCTGATTTCAAGTTTTTTTTCTCCTTTGCTCAGATGCTCAGATGTTCATGTTTACCAGAACAATACAGATTGTTCTGAAAGCCTACTACAGATTCCACTCTTGTTAATATTATAATCAAGATCTCACTGAAATATGCTGTTACACCTATAATCCTAAAAGTAGGGTCACGCTAGTAATCTAAAAATTTGAAGCGATACAAGAATTTCATACTGGAGGTACAAGGCACTAGCATCCAATTGGGCTACAACAATGATGCACAGGGCTCCCCTATGCCTCAGCAGTAAAGAATCTGTTTGCAATGCAGGAGATGCAGGTTCAGTCCCTGGGTTGGGAAGATCCCCTAGAGGAGGGCAAGGCAACCCACTCCAGTATTCTTGCCTGGAAAATTCCACAAACAGAGGAGCCTGACAGGCTACAGTTTATAGAGTTATAAAGAGTCAGACATGACTGAAGTGACGGAACACACATGCCCAAAGATGTACATGTAACTGGTTCAGTGACAACTTCTTTTAACTCGATATTTAAGATCGATCTCCCATTTTCTCCTCTGAAAAAGGACATTATTTCTACTAAACTGATATAATAGCTAAATCCAACTAGAGTTATACTGACATCTGTATAATTATAGAGTTCCTCAAAGAGGAACAAATACTCTCTTGCCAAACTTCTGTGAGACACAATTTTATACCTTTTTGGTCACTATATCCTTGTGGGGGAACTAATTTCATCCTGAGAAGGCTCCTCTTTTGGAAAGAAGTCAAATCACGCATCTGACCATTTCACACAGGTCTGACCACTTCAACCATGTAAACAAGACTATTTTGAAAGACTTGAAGAATGCATAATGAGAAAAGCAAAATAATGATGCTCTTGTTGCCAAATGACTTTGTGGGAAGATACTATGTAGGTATCATTGCTATTTATTGTTACGCTACAAAAAACAATCATCATCCATCAATAATATGCAGCGATGCTTGAGAACTTTTGCCAAAGGCTACAGGATCCTTATGCTTATCCTTAACCTTCTGGCTATGTACCACTACACCATGATTACCTAATGTCAGATGATGTGAGCTGCTTTGGAACCAGAAAGTGAACGTGAAAGTTGCTCAGTCGTGTCCGACTCTTTGCCACCCCATGGACTATACAGTCCATGGAATTCTCCAGCAAGAATACTGGAATGGGTAGCCTTTCCCTTCTCCAGGGTATCTTCCCAACCCAGGGATCGAACCCAGGTCTCCCGCAATGCAGGTGGATTCTTTACCAGCTGAGCCACAAGGGAAGCCCAAGCATAGTGGAGTGGAGTGATCTTCCTGACCCAGGAATTGAACCAGGGTCTCCTACATTGCAGGCAGATTCTTTACCAACTGAGCTATCAGGGAAGCCCCAGATAGAACCAGAGAGTATTTCAAAATGGCTTTTACTCTTACAGACTCAGCATTCAGACACAGCACTGGGAGATCCTAGGTAACCTCAACTGGCATTTTTGAATCAATGAGTAATCACATTTGTTTATCCATTTCCTAGGTGCTTTTTGGAAAATCTTTATTAGCCATACATATCTGTCTTAAATGTTATTTATAGACAATTGTTGCATAAGAAGCTTCTATTCTAATGTCACTGATAGGTTGTAGTCTTAATCACTGGGGCTGCTTCCCGGGCCATTATACAAACTAAGTCAGGTTCAGCCAAGAAGTAACATTCTAGGGTTTCATTGCAAATTTACATACAAAGGCAACCCATGATATCCTTTGTACCACTGGAAAAATCCCCAGAAACCAAACTCATCTTCTTCAACTTGGGTCCTTGCTTGGTCTTCTGGAAAGTTAAATAGTGCCACAGGCTTCCTTGCATGAGATATTTCTGTCACAATGTCAATTGGGATAGTTGACAATCCAACAAGGAATCAAACAACTTTCTGAAAACCATACGGTATTAGCCCACAGCTCCACAAAAACATTCCAGCAGTTGCTCTCAGCTAATGACAATACTGATTGGACTATGCCAAATGGCCAATATCCAAGCACTTTTTGATCTATCAAATGACAATTTCATATTAGCAAACAAAAGAATGGTATACATGTTTTCACTAATAGTTTATAACATGATAAATTTCACTGAGCGTAACACTTGTGTTGAGTGTTTAGTTGCTAAGTCATGTCCGACTCTTTGCCACCCTTTGGGACTGTAGCCCCCCAGGCTCCTCTGTCCATGCGATTTCCCAGGCAAGAATACTGGAGTGGGTTGCCATTTCCTTCTCCAGGGGATCATCCCGACCCAGGAATCAAACTCACATCTCCTGAGTCTCCTGCACTCCAGGCAGATTCTTTACCCACTGAGCCATCACACTGTAGAATTAAAGCTAATTCTAATAAGCAGGAAACTTAACAGCAAATTAATCTAGTATGGTCTTGCATACAGTCCTACTGTGAAGGATATGTATGTGTTAGCTTAAGAAGAATTCTGTATGGTTGAGAATGCTATTCTGAGAAAATATGGACTAACCATTGCATCCTTATTGGAAACTCACGTTATGTCCAACTTTTGCACACATCTCAGAAATCAGGTGATATTATCTACTATTTAAGATGATAACATTTGCTAGCAGTAAATGTGTATATTCATCTTTTGACATCAAATATTTCATACTACTGTACATTCTAACCTCTGGTTTGATAAATGAACCTGAAACACATTATGTAACTTAATTTTTCAGAACTTCTATCCTAACAAAAATCAGTCAAGATAAAAAAAATTCTATAGTTATATAAAGACGACATTGTTTTTCCTTTTGTTTTTTTTTTCTGTCTAGTAAAATTAGAGGCACCCACATAAATTCAAAAAAGAAAAATAAACCCCAAAATTATATTTCACAGTTAAGTGAACTGTTTTAAGTATTGGCAAAGGTCAGATTTCTAAATCTAACATCAACAATATTTTTATTTTTAAAAGATATATTTCTGAATTTATATGCAGAAAAAAGATGGAGTAGAACATTTGTATATTTCATACAGAACACAGGTGATTACATCATACTATATTTAGAGTCTGATAAAGGAGGAATTTTTCAAGATCCCCCCAGAGTATATCTTTTAAGTCAGAAAGGTAATATGCAGTAATGTTTTTAATCTTTTGTCTTTGTTGGACACAATTTGAGTCAAAACACATTTCCTATTATCTTAAAAAGGCTTTTAAAGCCCTTAGAATGTGTTTCCACACAATGCATGACCTAAGTTTAACCACACATTAATTAGAAACTTCTTGTAAAGAAGAGTCCTTTCTGTAAAAAACACAAAAAGCTTAATTCTTATAGCTTAGAAAGGATAGTATTACCTACAGAAAGCAATTTCCACATACCAGATTTTAGAAAGCACCTCTAAAAGTAAACATCTAGCTTACCTTCCCAAGACTTTCTTTCTATTTAAGCATTATGCCATTGCATGTCAAAGCTATTTTTATACAGACTAATGAAATGTACAGCTTTTTTCTTGTTCTTTTGTAAGTGTGAATTTATTTCCTATTAGTAGAAACAAAAGCTTGAAGTCCAAAGTAGGAAACAACAGAAAGCTGGAGGTGGAGGTTATCAACAGGGCCAGAAGCAAGAGGCACATCGCAGGGTATGAGGGTCGCCTTCCCTGTTTTATCCACTCTGGAAGCTGTTTTTAAATCATAAGAGTTATAGATATACATACATATGTGGATATACAATATTGAACATTTGGAAAAATAAGAATAAATCGTTTTTTTTACAACATGCATATATTCAATTTTGGGTTTTAATAGTTGTCATAATTAATGTGTTTTCAAGTTTTCATCTAATATAAGCATGTTCCAAGGCATTCTGAAGTCCTCAAAATCTCACTGAGTAGCTACTACTACTCTTCTATCATTAAATGAATTTGTGTAACAGAATCCAAGTTCAGGTGATCATTTGAAAGATGATTATAGAGATGATTTATACATCAGACAAGGATCAAAGTGGAAACACTGAAATTCTGTTATTCTTTGAATCCTTCCTGAAATGACACTGTGATGTAGAAACGATAGAACATGGCCAAGATCTAAGTCCTTGTAACTCTGAAAGAGCCAAAAAAAATACATGTACAAGCAAGCAGACCGAAACCTGCATTTCCCCGGCTGTGCATTTTTCCATGAACTTTCCTACATTCCATATTATGGTGCATTAATATTTTATCAGAATATTGAATCTCTGTCTATCTGTCCCTTTCCACCTCATCTCAGCATAAATCGGGGGGGGGGGGGGGGAGGTTAATGGAAGAAAAGGAAAATTTGGAGAGAGAAGGAGACAGAGCAAGAAGTCAGAAAGAAACAAAAGAACAAGTAGAAAAGAAAAAGATAAAGGCTGTTTAGTTAACAAAAAGACAGGTCTAGAAGAATAAGATAGGAACTTAATACAAGTTATAGTCACACTCTGTTTAGGAAGTTCTTTTGAAAGAGGTTATCCTTAAAATAGGATTTGAGTAGGTGGGAAGTGAGATCAAGGAGACACAGCACTGGGCAATATTTTTATACCAGTTTGCCCAAGGCACACCACCAACCAACATTTATTCATGCTCTGTTTTTAAAGCCTGAAGTTCTAAACAGATGAGAAAAAAATAGTCCAAAATGGAACAAAGGCAGTCTTACTCTGTCAATTACACACATTCATAGAATTCCCAAATTTGGAGATTCTGTTGGCCTTTTCCACAGAATGTCACAGGCTTCCACTTATTTGATTTCCCATCACCCTTAAGCATATATTTCCATAATAGATACCAGTTTAAACAAAAAAGCGCTTAACACCTACATAAAATTAATCCCAAGGGAAATAGTTAGGGAAGCTATTCAGGTTTTCACAGAAAGGCAATCTCTTTTTCATAATATATTTTAAAAAACAAATGAATTTTTCCTGCCCTTCCTGAATACATAAGTAAAACATCATGACAAGGATTGAAAATCTTAAGGTCTACATAGACCTGCATAACCAATAAAGTAAGTAGTTAACCCAGTTTGTGTTAAAGTAAACCAAAATTCCCACACCACAAAATAGTTATCTATAAAGGCAAAATATCACAATACTAAAACATTCCAATAATATTCTGATAAACAGTCCCTCTGTTTCAGGCAGCACAAAATTTATGTATTTCCCACTTCAACTTAACTGACTCATTGCCATTAATAAGCCTACAAGAAATGTCTATGCTTTCGAGATCCAGGTAACATTTCTTAAAACACTGCAGAGTAAATTTACCAATGACTTGCTAACATTATGCAGAGAATAGGAAGTTTGGCAAAACTGCTTAATATGTTAATATTTCTGGGCTCTTAATGTCACAAAATCCAGTCAGAAAAAAATAATATATGAATAACTTCCCAAAATATAGTGATTCATACTTACTCTGTCTTAGCTTCTTAGCTTTTCTCAAAATTTCCCCCATCTTTCTCAATTACACACTCATACACTCACCAGTTACAGCAAATGTGAATTGGTTGAAATCCATTTTGTCGAAAATAGGAACCTGATGGAATTTCTTATACTTTTTCAAGCCAAGTGGAATGATGGAGCTACCCTTTGACACCTGTCCAGTAGTGACTGCACAAAAATGCAATTAAACTCTTCCCTCGGGCACCTCTCAGCCTGACTTAAGAGTGTCACACCACATATCTGCACTGAAAACGAGCCTGGCATTCTCTCCTCATGTTATTTATATAAGTCACTCACATATGCAGTATTGTTCATCTTCATTCACACAAGGATACCAATCCCAAGACCATTTCAGAGCACAGCAACCTAGGAAAGGGTCACTGTTGTTGATTAGTTGCTAAGTTCTGTCTGATTCTTTTGTGACTCCATCGACTGTAGCCCACCAGGCTACATGGGATTTTCCAGGCAAGAATACTGGCGTGAGTTGCCATTTCCTTCTCCAGAGAAATCTTCCCAGCCCAGGAACCTACGAAAGGGAAGATGCCCTAAAATCCATGTGATAAGCACGAGACTAGAGGGTCCCCTCTGCTCAGAGGGCCAGAATACGAAGATGCCGTTACCGGGGCAGTCTGTGCTGGAGACTGGGTCTAGCGCCTGGAGAGGTACCACGATGGGCTAAACACACTTCGTGATCTTCACTTCTCCTGCCTCCGAAACTCCTTCAAGACAAGAATGTGTTTATGCTAGTGGGATGGGCAAGATAGAATATGTTTAAACTGGGCAGAAGGAGAGAGGAATGAAAAGTCACAGTATAACAACACTTACTCACTTTTTTCATTTTTAGTCCCCTGCTGTGTGCAACTATTGCGTGTGCTCCAGACAGCTATCTCTCCTTAAGTAACTATTGGGAACCAGCAGTGCAAGACCTGAGATGCTTCATCATCTCATAAAAATAACCCTGTGACCACTATCAGCAGTGGTACCATTTGACAGGAATTAGATGTGTCAAATGTATCTTCCACAAAAGCTGAGGTATAGAGAGGCTAAATGGACCACGAGTTTCAAAGTAAGTAACAAATAATAAAATAACCAGAAAAATCAGTCCCAGGTCTGGTGTTACAGTTTAGCTGCCTTGTAGCGTTGGGCCCCTGCCTTTAGAGATAGCCATCACTTATAGTATTATTTCTCTATGATAATACTTTGAAAGTTCCAAGTAGGAATTACATTTATAAATGAATTTTTTAAAGTAATAGTCCCATTTATGAGTTTGAAGCTGGGTGAACATCTTGTTTATTTTGTCTACCTGTGTATAATATACCCCAAATGCTCATCAGGCCTTATCTTGTATCTTTGTGTCTCATATGGCCTGTATGTCTAGCATCATATTGATTGCTCAAGGATTATTTGTGGCAAAGGTTGTGCTTATTGATTTCTAAGTACACATAAAATCACTAACATGAGCTGATAGAGTTCTAATTGCATATTATAGATCATGGTAAAGAGAGTAAGACTTTGCAGTACCATTTGACACAGCTAATCTCTCCCACCTGGCAAGGTGTCCCGGCTCAAAAACACCACAGTCTAGCATTCCTCAAATCTCCTTGACTTCTGTCTCATTCCTCTCACCTTTGAGCCCACGATTCTGTTCTCTATCCATTCACACACTCCTAAGTGATTTCATTTAAACTCAAGGCTTTCAATGATTGTCAATATGATGATAACTCCCAAAGGTATTCTTCATCCTGGACCATTCCCTGCATGGATGTCTGAAAGGCAACTTAAACCAACCACATGTGATGTCGAACTTCTAAGCTCCTTCCTGAACCTGCTCCATATGAGTTTTTCCCATCTCAATAGTTGGCAACTCTATTTTTCCAGTTTTTTAGGTCCAAAACCTATGAATCATTCTTGATTTCTTTCTCTCACACCTCACATCAAAATCTGCTAGTTTTACCCTCAAAAGATCCCAATGTGAAATTTCATCACATTCACTGCTTCCCTGCTCATCCAGGCCACCACTATCTCCTCTGGGCTCTTGCAGTGGATTTCCAACTTCATCCACTACATTCTACTCCTCACAGGGCAACCACAGCGATCCCTTTAAGCTATAAGTCAGATCATGTCCCTGCTTTGTCCCAAGTCTGTTCACGGTCCTGCAAGTCACTCTGAGCAAAATCTAGGGCCCCATATACCAATTTACAAGGTCCTATGAATCGAGGACCTTGAAAAGCTGAAATCAAGATTGCTGGGAAAAATATCAACGATCTCAGATATGCAGGTGATACCACTTTAATGGCAAAAAGTGAAGAGGAACTAAAGAGCCTCTTGATGAAAGAGGGGAGCGAAAAAGCTGACTTGAAACTCAGCATTAAAAAAACTAAGATCATGACATCTGATCCCATCACTTCATGGCAAATAAAAGAGGAAAAATTGGAAGCAGTGACAGATTTTCATTTCTTGGACTCCAAAATCACAGAGGACGGTGACTGAAGCCATGAAGTTAAAAGACACTTACTCCTTGGAAGGAAAGTTATGATAAACCTATACAACATATTAAAAAGTGGAGACATCTCTGAGGTTTGACAGAAAACAACAAAAAATTCTGTAAAGCAATTATCCTTCAATAAAAAAAAATTAAAAAAATATCCTGAGAAAAATTAATTAGTCTTACATTAAAACATCTTTACTAAATTAAAAAACAAAGCAAGCGAAGACATCACTTTGCCAACAAAGGTACATATAGTCAATGCTATAGTTTTTCCAGTAGTCATGCATGAATGTAAGAGTTGGTCCATAAAAAATGCTGAGCACTGAAGATTGATGCTTTCAAGTTGTGGTGCTAGAAGACTCTTGAGAATCCCTTGGACTACAAGGAGATTAAACCAGTCAATCCTGAAGGAAATCAAACCTGAATACTCACTGGAAGGACTGAGGCTGAAGTTGAAGCTCCAATATTTTGGCCACCTGATGTGAAGAGCCAACTCAATGGAAAAGACCCTGATCCTGGGAAAGACTGAAGGCAAAAGGAGAAGAAGGTGGCAAAGGATGAGATGGTTAAACAGCATCATTGACCCAATGGACAAACTCAGGGAGCTAGTGGAGGACAAAGGAGCCTGCAAGCTACAATCCACGTGGTATCAAAGTGCCAGACATGAATTAGCGACTTGAACAACAACAACAAATAGGATCTGAGCTCCTGTTACTCCTCTAACTTTTTAAATATTTATTTCCCCTTCATCCATCCCCTCTAACCACGTGGCCCCTCTGCCAAGAACGTGCCTATCTCTGGGCCATTGCTTTTGTTCTCTCTACCAGGAATGCCTTCCCCTGGTTATTCACATGTCTATGTATAGCTATTCATTACCTTCGAGATCCATGCTAAAATATCTGAGTTCCCTGATCTGCCAATTTAATTAGCCAAGGCAGTGAGGGAAAGGCTATCCACTCCAGTATTCTGGCCTGGAGAATTCCATGGGCTGTATAGTCCATGGGGTCACAAAGCCTCAGACATGACTGAGCAACTTTCACTTCACAGTGACTCTCTAGCACACAAACTATATTACTTTCTCAAAACACTTAGAATTGTGGGGGTTTTTATTTATAATTACCTTATATATTTATTAGTTTACTTATTATTTCTATTAAGATAACTATAAAAATCTTACTGGGTTATTCATGGCTTTAACGTTCATGTCCTTAAATTGGGTGGCATCAGCAAGACAGTAAAATAGAAATACCAAGATTCTCCAACCCCACCCCACTTCCCCAGAAAGAGACATTAATTCAACAATGCACAGACCAGTTCCCTTAGCAAGAAATCCAGAAATCAGTTAAGAAGTTCCTAAACTTCAAATGAGCATGAAATCACCTGCATCAAAGCTGGTAGAAAAAGTCCCGGACAACTCCCCCCCACCTCCCAGTTCAGTGTGGGGCAACTGGAAGAAAACTCAGCTTCTGGCTTCTCCTTAGAGAGGAAAGAAACTGGAAAACACATCTAATGTCCTGGGTTTTGGGGGTGCCACCTATGGGACAGGTTTCGGTCTTGCCTATCTTAGAGCACTTACAGGACTCCATACACTCTAGATGCCTAGCAGACACTGAGAACCAAAGTGCTAGGTAGACTGAAGTTTGTTTCTGCCCCAAAGGACCCCTGATACAGCAGACAGTCAGTTACATCTTAACAATCTCTCCATCAGGGAACTGACAAGAGTGGAGCATGTGCCTAATACTCTGGCTTTTTGGGAGGCTACTCAAAGGACTGGTTTCAAAGGACTGACTCAAAGCACTAATAGGATGTATCATATTCTAGAAACATCAGGATTACTGAGAATAAAAGATCTGGGAAGCCTGCAGTAGCTCTAGAAAACCTGAAGTTACTGTACATGTACTCCAGAGGTAGCAAGAGATTACAAACTGGCAAATCCATCTAACTGGGAATTTATATGCACAAGTCTGGGCTTTCCTGGTGGCTCACATGGTAAAGAATCTGTCTGCAATGCAGGAGACCCGTGTTCAATCCCTGGGTCAGGAATACCCCCTGGAGAAGGGAATGCTACCCACTCTAGTATTCTTTCCTGGAGAATTCCATGGACAGAGGAGCCTGGCGGGCTACAGTCCATGGGATCATAGAGAGTCAGACACAACTGAGCGACTAACACATACACATATCCACATAAAAGGTTTGAGAGGCCCACCAAATCTCATTCTGGGCAGACTGATGAAAGTCTTTCCCTGTACATGATCAGTCTGTAAAAACTGAGAAAGGTGGCTGTTTTTTCAAATGTGTAGATCACAACACCAAGTTACACCACACACAAAGAAACAGGCAAGCATGACTCAATCCAAACAACATAAACCTACAGAAACAAATACTGAAGAAACAAAGATACATGAATTACCTCAAGGAACACAAAATAGCTATCATAAAGATGATCAGTGAGCTCCAGAAAACAATGCACGAACAAAATGAGAACAGAAGAAAGTAAGTATAAAAAAGAAACAAACAGGAATTTTGGATCTGAAGAATACAATAACTGAATGGAAAATTTTCTAGAAGCGTTCAGCAGCAGACCCAACCAAGCAGGGAGAAAAAAAAAGGTTCAGGGAACTTAAAGACAGGATATTTACAATTATCCAGTCAGAGGAACAAAAGGAAAATGAACGAAAAACAGTGACAACAGAGACGGAATTCCTTGGTGGCCCAGTGGTTATCACGCAGTGCTTTCTCTTCCAGGTCCTGGGTTCAGTCCCTGGTCAGGAAACTAAGATCCCATAAGCTGAGCAGCACGGTCATAAAAAGAAGGAAGCAAAGAGAACCTAAGGGATTCAGAGATCGCCATCGAGGAGATGGATATTCATCCAAGACCCAGAAGTAAAAGAAAAAGGAAGCAGGGTTTAGCTGAGTAAATAATGATCCAAAACATCCAAATTCTGAAGAAGATAAAAAAATTCAAGAAGCCCAAAAGATTCCAAACAGGATGAATCCAAAGAAGTCCCCACAAGACACATATAATCAAACTGTTGAAAGTCAAAGAGAGAATTTTGAAAACAGCAAGAGAAAAGTAACTCATTACATACAAAGGAGCCCACTTAAGAAATCTGCTTAAGGATCTAAGCAGATTCCTCGGCAGAAAACCTGCACGACAGAAATATTTATTCAAAGTGCTGAAAGAAAAAAAATGCCACCCAGGTATACTACATCTGATAAAACTGTCCTTCAAAAATGAAAAATAAATAAAAACCACACCAGATACACAAAAGTTGATGAAGTTCATTATCACCCAGTCTGCTTTATAAGAAATGTCAAGGGAATCCTTCAAGTTGAAGAGAAAGGATGCTAGAGATCAACAAGACAGCACATAAAAGCATAGACTTCATTGTTAAAGGTAAACAGATAAACAAATATAGAATATTCTTGAATTGCTAAGGTGATGTATAAATTCTTTTAATTCTGATAAAGAAGTCAAAATACAAGAGTATGAAAAATAACTACAACTACAAAAATGTTAATGCACAAAAAGAAAACCCATTCTTATTCACATGTTTAGAAATAAAGTTAACCAAGCAGATGAATGACTTATATAATGAAAATTACAAAATTTGCTGAAAGAAATTAAAGAAAACAGAAATAAATGGAAATATGTCCCTGTGTTCATATATTGGAAGACTATAATATCATTGAAATGTCCATAGTATGCAAAATTATCTGCAGACTCAATGCAATCCTATTGAATTCAGAATGTTACATTTTGCGGAAATTTTAAAAAAAAAATTCTAAAATTCACATGGAACTAAAAAGGACCTCACATATCCAAAGCAATTTTGAAAAAGAACAAAGCTGGAGGCCCCACATTTCCTAACTTCAAAATATATTACAAAGCTACTTAACCAAAATAGTATAGTATTGGCATACAGACAGACATACAGACAACAGAACAGAAAAGAGAGCCCAGAAATAAATCCACACATACATGGTCAAGGGCTTCCCTGGTAGCTCAGTTGGTAAAGAATCCATCCGCCTGCAATGCAGGAGACTCTCGTTCGAATACTGGGTTGGAAAGATCCCCTGGAGA
Source organism: Okapia johnstoni (assembly GCA_024291935.2). NCBI lineage: Eukaryota > Metazoa > Chordata > Mammalia > Artiodactyla > Giraffidae > Okapia > Okapia johnstoni. The sequence goes on along the minus strand of CM044322.1, from coordinate 11,636,466 downwards.
AGGGTTAGGCTACCCACTCCAGTATTCTTGGGCTTCCCTGATGACTCAGACGGTAAAGAACCTGCCTGCAATGCAGGAGACCTGGGTTCGATCCCTGGGTTGAGAAGATCCCCTGGAGGAGGGCATGGCAAGCCACTCCAGTATTCTTGCCTTGAGAAACCCCATGGACAGAGATGCCTGGTGGGCTACATTCCTTGGGGTCACAAAGAATTGGACCCAACTGAGCAACTAAGCACAGCACAGCAAGGACATGGTCAAATGATCTTCTACAAGAGTATCAAGATCACAAACAGGGAAAATATAGTCTCTTCAACAAATGGTGCTGGGAAAATTGGATATTCACATGCAAAAGAATGAAAGTGAACCTTTATTCTACATCATACATAAAAATCAACTTGAAATAGATTAAAGACTTAAACATAAGACCTGATACTATAAAACTGTTAGAATAAAACATAGGAGACAAACTTCATAAAATTGGTCTTGGCAATGATTTCTTGAACATGTTATCAAAAGCACTAGCAACAAAACAAAAATACACAAGTGGGACTTCTTCAAATTAAAAATGTTCTACACAGCAAAGGAAACAATCAACAGAGTGAAAAGGCAACCTACATAATGGGAGAAAATATCTGCCAACTATTTATCTGATAAGGGGTAAATATCCAAAATATATAAGGATCTCCTATAACTGAATAACAAAATAAATAAATAAATTTAAATGTTTTAAATAAGCAAAAAACTTGAACAGACATTTAACCAAAGGAGATATGCAAATGGCCAAGAGATAACATGAAAAATGCTCACCATCACTATTCATCATGGAAATTCAAATCAAAACCACAATGAGCTATAAGCTCACACCTGTTAGGATGGCTGTTATAAAACAAATAAAAAAACAAAAAACAGAAGATAAAAAGTGTTGCCAATGATGTGGAGAAATTGCAACACTTGGGCACTTTTGGTGGGAATGTAAAACAGTACAGGTGCAGCTACTATAGGAAATAGTATGGACAGGCCTCAAAAAGTAGAGATTGAACTAGCTTATGATCCAGTTATTCCACCTCTGAATAGTCAACCAAAGGAACACAAAACAGTTTCTCAAAGATGACGACAGCCATCGTAGCATTGTTCACAAGAGTGAAGCAGTGAAGACAATCTAAACGTCAATCAGTGGAAGAATGGATAACGGAAAAAAGTGGTATACACATACAATGAAATATGATTCAGCCTTCAAAAAGAAAGGCATTCTTTCACGGGCAACAGCTTGGATGAACCTGGAGGACATTACACTAAGTTAAATAAACTAGTCACAGAAGGACATATACTTCATGATTCCATTTACATGTGGTATCTGAAGTCGTCAAACTCAACAGAAGCAGAAAGTAGGATGGTGATGTCAGGGTTTGGGGGAGGGGACAAGTGCAGGTGCTTTTCAATAGATACAGAGCCTCGGTCATGCATGACACAAGAGTTCAGCGGTCTGTTGAACAACACTGTACTTCATACCTAAGAATTTGTTAACTGGGCAGATCTCAAGCTATGTGCTTTTTACCACAATAAAGAAATAATAATAATAATAAAAGATTAAGTCCCTGAAATAGGAGAATAATCTTAACAGAGTATGATACTTCCATAAAATGGCATACTATAAAGCCATTTAGGAGGATTTAATAAACCTATAGTGAAAGATATAGATATAGATTCATGATATATTGCAAAGTGAGACAAGAAGGATATAAAAAATCACATATTATAAAATACAATTTTAAATCATAGTCTCATTCATTCATTCACTCAGTGTAAGAGGCAGTAAGCAATGGATAGGTGCAAAACAATGAGTCATATCTGTATGGAAATACAAACTATATACAGAGAGCAAAAGCAAAATATCTGGATTATTTATTTCAACAAAATAAAAAATGTTAGTCTATCAGCTCTGATCCTAGAAAGATGCTGATATTTATAAGAGAAAAACAAAAAGGAGAAATTGGGAGGTGGGGGAAGTTCAGGGAGTTTGAATTCCTGCATCCAATATTGTTCTGTTCCTAACTGGTAGCAGACTCTTAGAAAAATTATTGAACTGTTTTTTTTGTTGTTTAGCTCTAAAATGACAGAGTTTGACTAGGCAGTGTAGATTCCAAGTTCCAAATTCAGCGAGTTTATTCCTTAAAATGTTGTATGCAATTAATTCAAAATACATTATGAAAAAATTTTGCTGATGTTTTTCAGAAATTCCCTGACTTTCGGATATAAAAGTTACCACTTTTGCTTGTTCTCTGTATTTTGAGTCTCAAAGACACACACTGCAGTTTGGTTAATAATGAGATTAACGTACTTTTTTTTTTCTTTTTGCTCAAGGAAGAAGGCTATCTGAAGCAATTTAATTGTGCATAAGGGAAGAATCACAGGGCATAAAACACACAGACAAACATACAAACGTACACACAAGTTCTCTACGGATCAAGAAATACTAAGACTGTGAGGTACTAACAAAAGGAGAATAAAGCAGGAAGTCTTGTCTTATCAAAAAAATGGGTTTTGCATTATTTTTGCATAATGCATACAGACAGCACCGTATGGCTGTCCATGAAAAATATGCCCCAGGAATGTTACCAATATTATAAAAAACACTATTCACAATTTTAATTAAACCAATATATTTAAAACAAGCCTCAAGAAATAGATTCTTCAGGCTTGCTCAAATTAGGAGCCAAATGTCATCATCTGATAAATATCTCCCAGAAATGAAAACTGGTGTGAAGCTTTGGAACTTATTAACCAGAGGGGGAAAAAAAAAGAACACTGATATTTATCAGGGAAAAAGTAATTATACAATTTTTTATGGTAGCATGTAAGCTGTAACATGACCAGAAATATCACTATTGTGGGAAGTTTTAAATAAAAAAATAATTTTAAAGGCAATAAACATACATCTTATATCTTAAAATAGATATTAGGATGTACTTTGCTAAAATAAAAACAGAATAAAGAGCTTCTGCCACACAGAGCCCATGCAAATCATCTGGCACTTACTATGCTCATAGAAATGATCTTCTTCTCAATGGATCTTACACACACTAGGTTGAATATCTAGTATCAGCTTCAGAACCCTTAGTCATCTGTCCTCTCCGGTCTTCCCCCAAAGTACACACATTACCAGGATCATCACCCTTTAGCATGTCTTCCTGAAAGACTCTCTCCTCTCCTCCTAGCCCAAACCTTGTTTGTTCCCCCTTACTTAAAATTCTTCACAAAATCAACTTTTATTAAAATTTATCCAACTAATCTTTCTAATTTTATTTGATTAAATCCCCCTAACAAATCACTGTATTATTTGCCTAGCACTATTATGACATAATTACCTTTGTTTCTGTCTAAATTTTCTATTTGTTGATTTCCATTGCATGTAAAACCTAGACCATTTATGAAGACTAGAAAGTTTTGGCCAGCTTCCCTCAACTCACAAACAATGGCCCACCCACACCAGTGCTTGCATAGGTCCTAGGACACACCAAGGATGCTCTTCACTTTTGCATTTGCTGCCAACTCCTCCTGGAACACTTCCTCCCAAGATCTCTACGTGACTGACTCCCTCATTCAAACCTCATCTCACTGGCATCATCTCAGAGAAAACTCCATCTGAACGGAGCCCTTCTACAGGAGCGCTTCCTCAATCTCACTGGGTCATTCTTTGGTCTTTAGAACATTTGCACTTCCTGAAATTACCTTGTTCAGCTGCTTCTTTATTTTCAGTCACTTCCCACTAGCGTAGAAGCTTCAAGAGAGCACTCTGTCAGTATAGCTCTATGTTGATGATCCCTCTTGCTTAAAACCACACCTTTTAAAAAATACTGCATGCAGAATGAAAGTGCATTTTAACTACTTCCTTTAGATGGGCAGATCTTTACATCATCTTACTTCAGGTCTCTCTAAGAGCTGATATGCTGTCTGAACATGACAGATGAACGCAAAAATATTTCTGAGTGAGGATTCAGTGGCATCACCAACTCGACAAACATGAGTTTGAGTAAGCTCCAGGAGTTGGCAATGGACAGGGAGGCCTGGCATGTTGCAGTCCATGGGGTCGCAAAGAGTCGGACATGACTGAGTGACTGAACTGAACTGAGGATTCAGAAAGAGAGCACTCAGGATGTTCAGTGTGTGTCCAAATGTCCAAAAAATTCCAATTCACAAAACTATGCTACAAATCAATTCTTTTTCTCCTGTATGAGTGATAAGTTGACTAATCAAAATGTAATTTTGTCTTACAAAATTTTATTTCATAAAAACTGGGAATAAATGTATTCATTTTTGATATGCTCTTGATTTGTGCATCCACCGGGACAAATGGAGAAGAGCAGCAGCCTGCCTCACCTTCTGAGAAGGAAGAGTAATACAGATGTTCAGAGAAACCCTCACCAACCCCTCCCTCACCCAGCAGGACCTTCAGAACTACACCCAGAAACCTTTAAATTTCCTTATGGGCTGATATGTAATTAACATTGTAAACCCTGTTTTACCAGAAAACAGCACCATCGCCCGAGCAGACTCTCAAGTCAAAGCCAAGGAGATTTCTGCCATATTCACCAGCTGCTTCTTTGCTCAAGAAACACCTGATGCTGCTACATGAAAATATGCTGCCCACTAAAGAACATAATTTGTATTTACCTCCAGGGCTATTTTAAAGAAAATAAGACCTTCCCTTTATTCCCTCTGAAAATAAAACATAAGAATTCTACCATCTAATAACAATGCCTCTCCTTTCTAACCCATTTGGCCTTGCCTTGCTTGGAAATCTGTTAGTGAATCCTGACTACCCTGTCACCTTGTTGGAAACACACACAGCACCACAGACACACGTGACTCTTGGTTAACACGAAACCTCCCTAAGGATGCCCCTTCACCTATGGAGGAGAAGCGAGGTCCCGCTGTGCTCAGAGTTACACCAAAGTATCTAAACGGACACAGACCAGTGTCTCCTCACCCACGAATCTCAGACTCTGCTTCCTTGGCACCATTAGTGTCCTCTTAGGCTGAATGTACATGATGTCCAAGGAGAGAGGAGCTCCTTTTACTGTATCTGTCACTTAAATCAAATGTTTTTAAATCACCCTCTCTATATATATGAATAACAGTGACAGGAAAGAAGAACTTTTCATTTGCCCAAAAGGAACATGCCCTGTTTTAGCTTATGAGTTCTGATGACCCCCCCATATTCCTCGAAGTGCGTTTTAGCAAAATAACAATAGATGCATAACTGGAGAAAAGAGATTTTTACAATAGCCAAGAAACTATGTGGGGACCCTAAAAAGGGAAAATTTAAGAATTAAAAATACTTTTTACTGAAATGTGCATCACTGCAACCGACCTGGTCATGTGACAGTGTCTACTGCAGTCCTTCGCCTTGTCCAAAGAGCTCACATTCGTCACTTTATTTATTTCCCAGAGTTCCCTTCATGGTCACACCGCCAGAGAACATAACTTACTTCTACAAGTTTCTGGTAAATTGTGATTTCTTAGGTTCCCCTAAAAAGACGCACATATTTTTAAACTTGCTTGCTGCTGCTGCTTAGTCACTAAGTCGTGTCCAACTCTTTGTGACCCCATGGACTATAGCCTGCAAGGCTCCTCTCTCTGTGGGATTTTCCAGGCAATAATACTAGAGTAGGTTGCCATTTCCTTTTCCAGGGGATCTTCCCAACCCAGGGGTCAAGCCCGCATCTCCTGTGTCTCCTGCATTGGCAGGTAGATTCTTTACCTCTGAGCCACTTGGGAAGCCATTTTTAAACTTAACAGTCTGCAAATATTGGCACTTTCACATAACATTATTATAGACTGAGGACTAATTGGAGCTCTCTCACATATAACAATAAATTCTAAATAAACTGGAGTTTTCTGAGAAAAATTAAAACCAGAACACAATGAAAGCACATAGAGTATATTTTTGAACACATATGCAAGATACCTAATCATAGGGGGGAAATAAAGCAGTTGTGCATAGAGAAAGTAGGCTTCGCCAATCAAACAGCTGTTACAAGGGAGTACATAAAGACAGAGAGAGAAACTAATTAGTAAAATGTAACAAGTCATAAAAAGAAGAGTACATACTAAAGACTGAGAAACAAACATTCTTTGTAAAAATGCATACATTTGGTTCCAAATCTAAAAGGAAAGGCTTTAATAGTTTAGAAATGTAGATATAATAAATATATATCTGAAAGGATTAAATCTGTTTGAAAGTATCTGTTCTGCAGTTTTAATTTTACACTAAAAAGGGAAATATCAAAGTGTAGAAGTAGTACCATGATCTTTAGGATTGTGAAATGCCTGATATTCAATTAAATTTTTAAAATCTCACATGCCTGGGTGAAGAGGCACATGAATGAGAATTGAAGCTCATCTTTGTTAAGTGAAAACTAATGGACTTGTGAGAAAATAACCTGTTACCCTTTTCAAATGGGCTTCCCAGGTGGCTCAGTGGTAAAGAATCAGCCTGCCAATGCAGGAGACACGGGTTCGATCCCTGGGTTGGGAAGATCGCCTGGAGGAGGAAATGGCAACCCACTTCAGTATTCTTGTCTGGGAAACCCCATGGACAGAGGAGCCTGATGGGCTTCAGTCCATGTGGTCACAGAGTCGGACACGACTGAGCAAATGAGCATGCATGCATGCACCCTTTGCAAATAGTGTTTTCAGTAACCTAGAGGAAGCCTCAAGTCCCTGCAATTCTTTGCCTGAAGGCATCATCCAACAATGCCAACATACAAACGCTAGGCATTACCAGAAAGGTAACAGAAGTAAAATAGAAGGAAAAAAAAAAAAGGACAGAGAAAGAATCAAAACCGACAGCCACTCTTGTGCTACATTATGATTCCTCCTCCTCTGGAATACTGCCCACAGATTTAATTGACACTTATCAAAATGTTAACTTATCCTTCAAAAAAGGATAAGTAAAATAATCTAGGAGATGCTGTAAGCTAAGGAAGAGATTAAAAAACATGACTACTAGAAAGTCAAAGACCCAAGACACATCATCAAGAATTATAAAAGCATACAAGCTCAGCGAGAATGAATTTAGATGTGGTAGGGGATGAAGATAAAAAAGACAGTGTCCCTCTCTTTAGAAGGGAATTACATTTCTTTGTTTGCAAAATTCACTAGGCAAATGGCTTAAAGGATGTAACTCTATAAAAGAGCAAATGAAAGGGAAAACTTTATTGAGTAGAAAGTAAGACACATCTCAAGAGAAGGTACAGGGTGAAATACAGCTAAATTCAAAGAGTTTAGATAGATGAAGCTTACGGATATTAGATCCACGACAGATTTTTTATAATGTCAGGATGCAGAGGGTCGACATATCCCTCTTAAAGCTGGCTTTATAAAGGGAACCATGGTACTGCTTCTAAATGTTCCTTAGTACCATTGCTAAGAGCAAGAAATACTAAGCTAGATAAATTACTCTTCTTGATTCAGCCAAGGTATTAAAATGTTCATAAAAATAAAAGGCAGGGAAACAGCTGAAAAAGATAGAAAACATCATCTCATTCCCTTGCTGAAAAGGATATCACCTAATATATGTGAATACTTAAAACTAACAAAATAGGAATGAATGGGGCCATGCCTCTGAGTTTAGACCCGAGGTTCCCAGTTTAATAGCTAAGAAGAACCATCATTCATTTCCTGAGATGAAAACATTTCAGGATGTAGCAGTGATACTACTCCAAGATCTAGAAGAGATGAGTAGTTCTCTTTGGCAATGCCACAGGCTCTATTTTATGCTCTCCAATACTCCGTACTTGAACCCTTCAGTCAATACTTCAGTTTCTTCTACACATTACTTATGAAAAGAATGAGCCATTTGAACCAAAGGACCAAAAGAGAATTTAAACCCCCACCACAAGAGACATGGGTGGGGTGGGTGGTAGCACTTTGTGTCAAGTCTTCTATGTCAAAACCCTTCAGACAATATCTAACATGAAGACTTGGAATATTCCTGAATTGGCCCCTACACAACAGTGAGCAAAAAATGGAGATGGCAAAATGGCATGCCTATGTGATCCCACATGTGTACAATTCTGCATGGACATATGCATATATGCACATACACACACACACACACACACACACACACACACACACACCAGTCTATTCCATTTGTGTATAATGCCTAAAGAGAGGTCTTGGCCAACTCTAGGGTGAACGATTTCAGATTGTTACTTTTTCTTGATATCTACTGGAATCATCTGGATTTTGTATAAGATCTATTAATACTTTGTGAATACCAGAAACCAAGAAAGGGATACAAGTGGTATAATTCTACAGACAGAATGTTAACTTAGTGTGTTCTTGCAACTATTTCCCTCTGCTCTTCCACTTTACACTTCTGTCCACCTCCTCCTTCCAGGTAAGAATTCACCAGCTCTCAATCGCCTTCCCTGACTTACCTCACCTGCTTAGGCTTCAGCATGACTTGCGCCCAATCACGTCTCTGCATTATGTTTTAGCTGCTCATTGTGGCCTAATAATTGTACTCTAACTTTCCACGAGCATATATTTTGCCTTCACACTTACAGACCTGCTGCATCTTCTGCAGCTGATCTAAGTACAGCATGGAGTGTATAGATGCACCAGCAACTTCAAATGAAGACAGCTCATCCTGGTGCACGAGTCAGAAATCTCATTTTTCTGTCGCTCAGTCGTGTCCGACTCTTTGCGACCCCATGGATCACAGCATTCCAGGCCTCCCTGTCCATCACCAACTCCTGGAGTTTACTCAAACCCATGTCCATTGAGTCAGTGATGCTATCCAACCATCTCATCCTCTGTCATCCCCTTCTCCTCCTGCCTTCAATCTTTCCCAGCATCAGGGTCTATTCCAATGAGTCAACTCTTCGCGTCAGGTGGCCAAAGTATTGGAGTTTCAGCTTCAGCATCAGTCCTTCCAATGAACATTCAGGACTGATTTCCTTTAGGATGGACTGCTTGGATCTCATTGCAGTCCAAGGGACTCTCAAGAGTCTTCTCCAACACCACAATTCAAAAGCATCAATTCTTTGGCGCTCAGCTTCCTTTATAGTCCAACTCTCACATCCATACATGACTACTGGAAAAACCATGTCCTTGACTAGACGCACCTTTGTTGACAAAGTAATGTCTCTGCTTTTTAATATGCAGACCAATATAGGTTGGTCATAACTTTCCTTCCAAGGAGTAAATGTCTTTTAATTTCATAGCTGCAGTCACCATCTTCAGTGATTTTGGAGCCCCAAAAAATAAAGTCAGCCACTGTTTCCACTGTTTCCCCATCTATCTGCCATGAAGTGATGGGACCAGATGCCATGATCTTAGTTTTCTGAATGTTGAGCTTTAAGCCAACTTTTTCACTCTCCTCTTTCACTTTCATCAAGAGTCTCTTTAGTTCTTCTTCACTTTCTGCCATAAGGGTGGTGTCATATGCCTATCTGAGGTTATTGATATTTCTCCTGGCAATCCTCATTCCAGCTTGTGCTTCATCCAGCCTAGCATTTCTCATGATGTACTCTGTATATAAGTTAAATAAGCAGGGTGACAATATATAGCCTTGATGTACTCCTTTTTCTATTTGGAACCAGTCTGTTCTTTCATGTCCAGTTCTAACTGTTGCTTCCTGACCTGCATACAGGTTTCTCAAGAGGCAGGTCAGGTGGTCTGGTATGCCCATTTCTTTAAGAATTTTCCACAGTTTATTGTGATCCACACAGTCAAAGGCTTTGGCATAGTCAATAAAGCAGAAATAGATGTTTTTCTGGGACTCTCTTGTTTTTTTTGATGATCCAGCGGATGTTGGCAATTTGATCTCTGGTTCCTCTGCCTTTTCTAAAACCAGCTTGAACATCTGGAAGTTCACGGTTCACATATTGCTGAAGCCTGGCTTGGAGAATTTTGATCATTACTTTGCTAGTGTGTGAGATGAGGGCAATTGTGCAGTAGTTTGAGCATTCTTTGGCATTGCCTTTCTTTGGGACTGGAGTGAAAAACCGACATTTTCCAGTCCTGTGGCCACTGCTGAGTTTTCCAAATTTGCTGACATATTGAGTGCAGCACTTTCACAGCATCATCTTTTAGGATTTGAAATAGCTCAACTGGAATTCCATCACCTCCACTAGCTTTGTTCGTAGCGATGCTTCCTAAGGCCCACTTGACTTCACATTCCCGGATGTCTGTCTGGCTCTAAGTGAGTGATCACACCATCATGGCTATCTTTGTCATTAAGGTCTTTTTTGTCTAGTTCTTCTGTGTATTCTTGTCACCTCTTCTTAATATCTTCTGCTTCTGTTAGGTCCATACCATTTCTGTGCTTAACTGTGCCCATCTTTGCATGAAATGTTCCCTTGGTATCTCTAATTTTCTTGAAGAGCTCTCTAGTCTTTCCCATTCTATCGTTTCCCTCGATTTCTTTGCACTGATCACTGAGGAAGGCTTTCTTATCTCTCCTTGCTATTTAGTTTGTAGGACTGGATAAATCCGGGGCCCAGGGTGAGAACACACAAGAAAACAATGTCGCTTTTGAAAAGGCATTTGGAACAATGGAAACGAACTACAGAGGCACCAGAAGGACAGCTCTTCAATTGTAATGCGCGTTGTGCACCATCAGCACCTAAAGCCAAAAAAAGGCTGAGTAACCTGAGGTTACATTCTGTGCCTCAGCTCCCTTATCTACAAAAGGGGATGATGAAGAATAACCTCTCTGCTTCCTGACCAAACAAAATCAAAGTACTTTTTAAAAAGATGTATTCCTGAACTAGGGCTTCCGAGGTAGCTCAGCTGGTAAAGAACCCACCTGCAAATGCAGGAGACCCCGGTTGGATTCCTGGGTCGGGAAGATCTGGAGAAGAGACAGGCTACCCATTCCAGTATTTTGGGGCTTCCCTGGTGGCTCAGTCAGTAAAGAATCTGCCTGCAATGTGGGAGAACTGGGTTCGATCCCTGGATTGGGGAGATCCCCTGGAGGAGGGCATGGCAACCCACTCCAGTATTCTTGCCTGGAGAATCCCAAGGACAGAGGAACCTGGTGGGCTACAGTCCATGGGGTTGCAAAAAGTCAGACACAACTGAGTGACTAAGCACAGCACAGTCTAGCACCCTTGAACTAAATACTTATTGGGTATTTACTATCACTAGACATTATGCTACACACATTCTTGTGTAACCACCTAAGTAAAAGGCCCTGGAGATGGAGTCACAAGGAAGAATCTAATCAAGGTACTATTTTGTCTCTTTCTGAACTACAAGGCACTTAATCTGTCTGTGCCTCAGTTTCCTCGTTGTATAAATGTGAATTAAAATACACGTCAGGGGCTGTGTGAATTAAGTAATATAATATGCCTTACTATGCAAAACAGTATTCAAATTTATGATAAAATGAAAATGTAGATATACAACTCTAAGAATTTTATAGCCACCATCATAATTGATATTGACAGATATATATACCAGCCAAACTTCATTCTAATACTTTTTGAGCTTTACGTTTAAGTCATGTTTTTAGTTTAGACCAATGAAATTGTCAGCCAAAAACTATTTTTAAATGTATTTGCAAAAGAATTTCTCATATTCTCCAATAACCATTCCAGCTATCAAATCATGCCATTATTATTTTAAAATATTCCTTTTTAATCATATCAGTTTGGGTCATATTTTATTGATACACAATATTCATATAGCACCTTACTAATCTTTTACCAATATTATGTAGTTAATTTTCATATATCCTTTGGAGATAAAATCATTTTCTGACAACTACTTTTAAGCTTTATACTAAAAACTCAAGTATAATTAAAAGACAGTGAAGGAAAATATCTCAGTTGTTACTTGATGTACTTACATATGAAAAAAAGGTTTTCCATTTTAATACTTTTCACTCGGAAAGTCAAGATAGCATGAAAATACAAGGAGGGGTGGGGAGAAAACATATCTCACTAATAAAGTAGCAAATGAGAGAATCCCAGGAAAACTGGAAACTGACAACGCTTTCCTTAAGACTTCTATATCACCCTTAATACCTTATTCCTTCGTGTAACTGTGAAAACAGTGCTCCTGAGTAACCATCACCCTTGAAGCCCAGTTTTTTAAAAAAACTAGATATTCTGGTTGGATGCCATCATCAACTCAATGGACATGAGTTTGAGCAAACTGGAGATAGTGAAGGACAGCCTGGTGGGCTGTAGTCCAAGGGGTCACAAAGAGTTGGACATGACTGAGCGACTGAACAATGAGCAGCAACTAGAAGTTTATACATTACGCTATCAAAAAGTGCCTTCTCCAGAGACTAACTCAGAAATATTTATGGGATGTTTAAATATTTTTCAGGTAACTTTTTTGTTAAAATTATGTTCTAAAGTCAAAAGTCATCCAAAAGAAAAGACAACCCTTTTAGATGCTTTCTGGACAACATGATATTGTATCCATAAATAAAATGAACAAAGATGGGCTTCCCAGGTGGCACAGTGGTAAAGTGGTAAAGATTTCTTCTGCCAACGCAGGAGACACAAGAGAGGTTGGTTCAATTCCTGGGTTGGGAAGATCCTCTGGAGAAGGAAATGACAACCCACTCCAGTATTCTTGTCTGGAGAATCTCAAGGACAGAGGAGCCTAGTGGGATACAGTCAGGGTCAAAAGAGAGCCAGACACGACAGAAGTGACATAGCGTGCACACACGCACAAATCTTCTTGAGTAACCAAAGTCTGTCTAATGGACACTATCAGTGTCCAAAACTAAGCTCCCCTGGCACTCTCCCTCATCTCAGAAAAATGAGAACTGCCTTCTCTTAGTTCCTCAGGACAAAAATACTGGGGCTATCTTTAACGCTTAAACTTGGCCCTGCCCATCTTGTCCGTGAGTAAGTCTCACTGTCTAGCCTTGCAAACTATATCTAGAATCTGACCATATCTTACACCCTTTACCACAACCACCTGACTTCAAGCTCTCCTTATCCCGGATCCATCACCAAGATTATCACAGCAGCCTCAGAACTGCCTTCTCCTTTTCTGCCCGTGGCCTCCTGCACTCTGTTCTCAACTCAGCAGCCAGAGGGATCCTGGTGAAACACACTCCAGTAAAGGACACTCATCTGTACCAAAAAAGCCAAACTCCTGATTATCACTTACAAGGCCCTACAGGACTTGGCTCTTGTTACCTGCCTGGCAATCCCCTCTACCAGGCCCCGCCCCCCAGCATCCCAGCTGCTCCTCTGCATGCCAGGGATGCTCACATCTCTGGGATACACTGAGCCCTCTGCTGAGTGTTATTCTCCAGATGGTCCCTGAGTTAATTCCCTCACTCCCTTCATTAAAAGTCACCTTATCTGTGAAGCTTCTTCAGTGACCTTATCTCACATTCACCACCAGGACCATCCAACATTTCCTACCCCTCTTCACTCTTATTTTCTTCTCCTGAGACTTATCACTCCCTAACAAACTCTCTTCCCTTAGGAGAATGCAAGCTCACCCAGGGCAAGAATTTTCACGTTTTATTCTCTACTGTGCTTTGGTGCCTGGGACAATGCACATAGCAGGAATTTAATAAATACTTGTGAATGAATAAGTGATAAAAGAATTAATATAAACCAAAGCTTTTTTTTTTTTTTTAAAGTCTAGTCTGTTGGCATTCTAAGAAGGCAGGTAGCTCCAGGCATCCCCTGGTACCCAACCAATGCCCTCAGTGGCACCCCTCCTCCAGAAGGAGGGGACCAGGCCTAGGATAAAGCCCACCCCCTTCATATGGAACAAGAGGCCTCGCTCTGCCCTGCTAGACTTGCTCATGATGCCGCCCCGCACACCCAGACAATCCAGTTACACCATGCCCTCTGCCTCGAACATCTGCTGATCCACAGTTTTCCTCCAGAGAGCTCTGGTTCCACACTTAAAACCCAGTTTCCCTTTCACTACCTCTTCTGTGCCTTCTCCACTCTCACTGGGTGGTTAATTTCTTCCTCAGCAGCTCAGCTCCAACCTGTAAGTACTTACCTTATGACTAAGTTTCTAACAGTCTCCTTCATTGACTCTGGAGGAGAGAGGGTCTTAAGAGAAGCCATGTTTCTCCCATCTTTTTACTTGGCTCAATGTCCAGCACAAAGGTGGACACAGTGGAAGTGCTCGATAAATGCCACTGGATGAATCAGTAAGAACAAAACTGAAAGGAGGGAAGCACGCAGAGAACATAATCCCCTCAACGGGAAGACTCCAAGACCTAGATCTGAAGATACCACGTGAGCTTGTTAAATGTGGCAGCTTCTTCACCCGAAGAGCTGCTAGAATACCTTCCCTACCTACCTCACAGAGGGTAGAGCTCAAATGATAAAACAAATGTCAAATATCCCATGAAATACTTTGTATCAATGTACAGATCAAAAATTTTTGCCCTTTTTTTAAATCTCAGAATTGATTCAGCAAACATGGAAATAACTAGATCAAAACCAGGTACATCTAATTTAAGAGTTTTCCAGTAGTCACATATGGATGAGAGAGCTGGACAATAAAGAAGGTTGAGTGCTGAAAAATTGATGCTTTCAAACTGTGATGCTGGAGCAGACTCGTGAAAGTCCCTTGAACAGAGAGGAGATCAAATGTGAATACTCTTTGGAAGGACTGATGCTGAAGCTGAAGCTCCAATATTTTGGCCACCTGATGCAAATAGCTGACTCATTACAAAAGACCCCGATGCTGGGAAAGAGTGAAGGCAGAAGGAGAAGAGGGCGAGAGAGGATGAGATGGTTGGATGGCATCACCAATTCAATGGACGTGAACCTGGGCAAACTCCAGGAGATCGTGAGGGACAGGGATGCCTGGCGTGCTGCAGTCCGTGGGATCAAGCAGAGTTGGACACAACTTGGCAACTGAACAACAACAATCTGTAGCTCAGATGGTAAAGAATCTGCCTGCAACGTAGGAGACCCAGGTTTGATCCCTGGGTCAGTAAGATCTCCAGGGGAAGGGAATGACAACCCACTCTAGTATTCTTGCCTGAAGAATTTCATGGACAGATAAGCCTGGTGGGCTACAGTCCATGGGGTCCCAAAGAGTAGGACATGACTGAGTAACTAACACTTGCACTTTTTTTCACATATCTAATATAACTATGCCTCTACTGGCTTACAACATTCAAACAGGAGTAAACCAGGAAGTTGTCCAAAAAGAATATTAAAATACAGGTTATATATTCTCTGTGTATATGGAGAGAAAGCTATGTTATAGAATATAAATCACTTCATACAGAGGACTATAATTTGATATTCATTATACTTTACTAAATAAAATGATAGAGAACTTTGCAGCAAACTTTAATGCTTATTACCTGTTTTTAGAGGCAGTAAATTCAAGAGCTAAAAGCATAGGCTCTGGAGTCTGTCCATTTAGCTTTGAATAATAGTACAGTCTAATTTTTAGAAAATTAGCTCCTTTTGACTCAGTTTCACATAAGTTAAATATAGATAATAAAGCACATTCTTCATAGAGTTGTTTAAGAGAATTAAAGGAGATAACACATATAAAGAGTTAGAACATTGCCTTGCACATAGAAATAGCTCATTAAATTTTGGCTATTATTAATGTATTCATGACTCTTGAAATTTAAAGATGTTTCCATATATTTTTCTGCACTGATATCAAACTAACAAATGTAAAGAAAGTTGAAAAGTCAAAGTTTTCAAAGTATTTCATCCCAGAAAAGATCTCTTTGTCTTGATATCTCTGCCGCCACCTTAATCGTGCCTTAGAGGGCCTGTGCCAAAAACAGCACTGAGATGGAACACACATGTTGGGAATCAAAAGAGAAGAGGAAGTTGCTCTCATGTGCCTTAGGGCTGCATTTCCCTATCTCCCCTCCCCACCTGCCCCCAAGCCTAGGCTACCCTGTGACACAACCGCAGCGTGGAGTGAAGTTGCAATCACCCACTCAGAGGTGTAATTAACAGCAAAAAAAAAAGAGCAGAGACATCACTTTGCTGACAAAGGTCCATATAGTCAAAGCTATGGTTTTTCCAGTGGTCACCTATGGATGTGAGAGTTGGACCATAAAGAAGGCTCAGCCCCAAAGAAATGATGCTTTCAAACTGTGGTGTTGGAGAAGACTCTTGAGAGTCCCTTGGACAGCAAGGAGATCCAACCAGTCAATCCTAAAGGAAATCAACCCTGAATATTCATTGGAAGGATTGATGCTGAAGCTGAAGCTCCAATACTTTGGCCACCTGATGCTAAGAGCCAACTCATTGCAAAAGACCCTGATGCTGGGAAAGATTGAGGGCAGGAGCAGAAGTGGGTGACAGGGGATGAGATGGTTGGATGGCATCACTGACTCAATGGACATGCTGCTGCTAAGTCACCTCAGTCGTGTCCGACTCTGTGCGACCCAATAGGTGGCAGCCCACCAGGCTTCCCCGTCCCTGGGATTCTCCAGGCAAGAACACTGGAGTGGGTTGCCATTTCCTTCTCCAATGCATGAAAGTAAAAAGTGAAAGTGAAGTCACTCAGTCGTGTCCGACTCTTAGCGACCCCATGGACTGCAGCCTACCAGGCTCCTCCATCCATGGGATTTTCCAGGCAAGAGTACTGGAGTGGGTTGCCATTGCCTTCTCCACAACGGACATGGGTTTGAGCAAATTCCGGGAGATAGTGAAGGTCAAGGAAGCCTGACATGCTGCAGTTCATGGGGTCACAAAGAGCAAGACATGACTTAGCAACTGAACAATAACAGTGAACAAGATTAGGTTAACCTAAGGTTAACTGTAGGTAACCTAAGGTTAACTGATGTTGGTCTTACTGTCTTACTATCCACTTCCTCTTCCTTGCCCACTCATCACAAAAAGAATCCGGAATTCCTTCTATATCAGCACTAGGCCTGAACTTCTAACATCACCTGTTTCACCCTCAGCACTGAAAGCCATGAAAGAGTGCAGATTCCTAGGAGTAAAACCAGATCAAGATTCTGAAGACCTGAACTTTGATCCTAATGATACTGTCCGGAATAAGTCAGTGGGGCTTCTGTGTCTTAGTTTCCTAATCCTTAGTGCTGCAATATTACTGCTTCATATGACTACTCATGAGGCTTCAAGGCAGGAGTAAAAGGAAAATAAACATGGGAAAAACACTTGGAAATTTATGAGAATCACACAAATGAAATGTAATTCTAATATATGATTCCTGGCTCATTTGCTTTCCTTCCTCTTTAGACACTGATCTGGACCCTTGGAGCCATGCCATTACAAAGATTTCTGATAAGAAGAAGTTATATTCAAAGAGAGAAAAATAATTTATTTAAACCACAGGGTTAGAAAGGTGATGGATATGACAATAAATAACAGGCAACCTCTGCATTTAAAAGCACTGAATAAGCACCAAAATCCTTAAGATTTTTTGAGAAGCAAAAATACTCAATCAGCAGTGAATATCAATAAGGCTAAAATGGATTGCCTGTGGATAGTAGAAAGAAATAAAAAATTAGGTCATATACTGAGCTCCATTTGTGTTTATTCCAAAAACAATGTAACATTTTCTTTTTCTGCTGAAGACAAATCATCTCTCTGGAGAAGGTAAGAATGCAACTACCTGAAACAGATGCTTCCACCCAATTAAAAGATAAGCAGGGAAGGAAAAATAACAACAGCAAACAAACCTAATACTTCTTGAGCACCTCAATGCCTTACATGGATTATCTCTTTACTCCTCACAGCAACCTGTTTGATAGCTTTTCTTCCTTCATTCTAGATTGATCTTTCAAGGCTTAGAGAGGAAAATTACTTGTTCAAGATAACATCTCTAGTAAAGTTCTCAAATGGAGTTTAAAACATCTTATCCCAACCCAAAGTTTAGGTTTTTACCACAACTTCAAGTTCCCTCTGCCAAAATAACCAGGAGCTCGACTAAAACTCAAAGGAAGTGAGGATTCTTTAAAGATTTTTAGTACTGCTATGGATGATATGCACAAATCAAGAGTGAAGTGGAAATGATCTTATGCAGGAATAGGAAATGGGATGGTTGAATCAATATTATCTGGCAGGTACATTGTCAATACTGAAAATGGTGCCATCATCTACAAATAGTAGGGAATTCAGTATCTAAGCGGCTGAAGAACGTTTCCAAAATTTAAGTCCAATAGGTGAGATGCAGAAGTGTCTGAATATGGTAGATGAGGATAAGAGGATACTAGCTTCGATAGCTTTTAATAAAACTTGAATGAGAACTTGGGTGTGTATTCTATAAACAGTGCGATAAAAGACAGAAGTAACATTTGGGGATCCATGGCAAGAGGGAATATGAGAAGAAAGGTCGTAGAGCAAGAAACTCGGTAAAAATCGCCAATAGTTTATTCCCTCAATCGACTATCCCAGCTCACTCAAATGATGCAAAAAACCAAACATAACATGAGGAAGAAACTGTTCACTTGATGACTCCCAGATGGTTTTCAATCCCATTTGACTTAAATCTGGTAAGAAAAATAGGCTCCATAGCAAGATGAATATATGTATAATTAAAATGTGTTCAACTATCAGTCAGATCTCTCCTTGAAAAAAATCTAAGGTTTTTCTTCTTGACCAAGATTCTTGGTTGGACCAATGTATTCTTTTAAACAAAAGAAATCTACAACAAAAATATAGCCATCTCCAAGGAGTCTAACTGAAATTTTTACATCATTTTGGGATTAACATTTTTTTGGAAAAAAAAAAAAGCTTTTCCATAAGGATACTACTCTGCCATTATAGAGTAAATTAAAACTAAATTACTTTTCATTCAAAAACTCCATTTTTCTGTGTTAGTAGTAAATTGCTTTTAGTTGGGGTTTAGAGAAGCAATGATTAATCACTTCTCCCCAGACACCTAAAAAAGCCAGTTACTGGGGTTATAATTTGGTTAGATTAAAGAAGTGAGCTACGGCTTGTTAACCATGAGGGGTACCCACCTTAAGCGGGTCACACCACAAACCCATCTTTTCTTTCCTACGGCGGCCAGTGCCACAGTTACTGCACTTTTCCGGCCTTGTACTTTCCCTTTGTTTGTCACAGCCAAGTTTCTCAGTCGGCAATGGTCCTCTCACCTTGAGGGCCTCCAGCGAGGTGACCCCATGTTCACAAGAGTTCACTGGCAGTTCCAGGACAAGGCAAATGGAGAGAAGGGAGGGTGAGAGCAGGACAGAAACAGAGAAACACAAGGGCAGAAGGGGACGAGAAGGAGCAGCAAGCCGGAGACATAAAGGAGAAGGAAAAGACGAGAGGACAAAAGCAAGGAAAGAGGGAGGCAGTACAATAACAAGAAAAAGAAACAGTGGCCAAAGAGGTCTAGGCTAGGGAGAAACGCGGAAGAGGACCCCACGGGCATGGGGAGGGCCAAAGGCTGAGTTACTGCCTCTTCCTCTTCCTCGTCTTCCCCGCAGGGAAAACGGAGTAACAACCCCTGGGCGCCTTACCTGGATGAGTTCGTCCAGCTCGGTTGAATTGACACAGGCGTGTTGGGAAATAAACGTCTGCTTCTGGATCACGATGGTGGTCCGCTGGGAAATCTCGTGAGGCTGCTCCAAGGCTTTGAACACGGTGGCTCCGATGATGAGATAGAGGACGACCACCAGGAAAATCGTGGAGACCGTCTTCCATTTCATAACATTGATGGTCGTGTCACTCTCCACCCGGGAAGCAAGCACGGTGGGTTTGGTGGAGAAGGAGAGCCTGGGTTTGGAGTTCTGAGCAGCAGACTTAGGATCCAGCAAATCAGGGGCCGCCACTGCCAACAACAGAGAAAGCAGGTTAGAGGGGTCAGCAAAAGTGGTCTGGATGCTATCCTGGTAAGAGCTCCAGAGCCTAAACCAGAAGTGTCTCCATAAGGTCACATCCAGGACCATATATGAGGTTCAGGGAGAAGGGGGTGGGTCTCAGCTCTCTGCTGCTATTGGGGTTTCCAGTAGGAGGAGGAAAAAAACAAGAGGCAGACCAAGAACCTTAAAAAAAAAAAAAAATGAATAAAAGAATGCCTGCGGTCTTCCTGATTAATTTAAAATTTATACCTGTCCAACGTGCTAGTGAACACATTTGCAGAATTCCTAAGAGTTGACGGTACTAAACTAGATATCTGAATGCTCATAAAGAAGACTAATGTGTTATTCCTGTTCTCAAGAACACTCTATAGCACAAGCAAATTATCTAAAAATTCGTTACAATAAAGGAACTATATTATAAGTGAATTTGCACTCCAGACATTGTTGCTCAAAGTAAAACATAGTAATTATCTGGTAAAATGTGATAGCAAATTCAAGAGATACTAGACTTCCACTTGCTAAAGGGAAAATAAGCCATTTTTCTACAGAGTCTTTGACTGGAAAGGCAACACTGAACCAAAAGGGGTAACAGAATGGCTGAAAGGTGGGACACTTCAAAATATCATTAACTCAGACAGAATAATTGATTTACCATCCATAATTCTTACAGATAAAAGTAAAATTACTTTGCTGTTGTTTAGTTGCTAAGTCATGTCTGACTTTTTTCAACCCTGTGGACTGTAGCCTGTCAGGCCCCTCTGTCCATGGGATTTCCCAGGCAAGAATACTGGAATGGGTTGCCATTTCCTTCTCCAGAGGATCTTCCCAACCCAGGGATTGAATCCACGTCTCTTGCATTGGCAGGTGGATTCTTTACTGCTGAGCCACCAGGGAAGCCCAAAATTACTTTGGTGTTTAATAAAATGATAACCTAATTTGAATAACACTTTGTAGGTAAGTATATAAGAAATAACCTATGCAATTGCACCCAAATATCATACAGGTACCTGAAATTACTTGAAAATAAGAAGGGAATAAGGAGTGTCAGTTTTCACATGACTACCTACTCTGCCCTCTTGTCTACCACTGGGAGTTAAATGTAGGACGGCCGCAGTTGGAGTTCATAAAATAAATCATCTGTTGCCCATCAGAAAGAAGCTTTGCAAACAAAGCTATGTGAAGCACCAGACCTAAGTAAGGAGTGTTGTGTAATGATGGCAGATAACAGAGAGCTCCTCAGTCAGCATAACTCTGGATGATTCTGACTTTGAAGGGAAGTCAGCGCTCTAATGAAGTAACTGTAGCCTGGGCTCCAAGTGGGGATTCCACATAAGTACAGGATATTTCGGCAGTTTCAAGTGCTTCAACCTACTCTGCACAGACATGTACACATTTTCCTCATGATACCGTCACCTGCTCCAAACAAAACCACAGATTAGCAGACACCTTTTAACATGTGATATTCATAAAGGAAACTTCATCTCAAATAAGCACTGGATATGTGTTTCATGGCTACAGTCCATGGGGTCTGAACTGTAGACCAAAGAGTCTGACAGGAATGATCAATTAAGCATGGCACAGCACGTGTTCAAGGCTTTAATTTTTTGAAACATTTTAATAGAAATGTTGATAACAGCTGAAATTACTGTCATCTGCTGTCTAGCCACCTCACCCCACCTCCAAGCTGCTTAGTGAATCTCAGTGAAAAATAAAGGTCATCATCTAAAATTAAGCCATCTTTGGAACAAAAATAACAGAAAATCACTCAGAAACTCCACATTATCTCTCTGAAGGAAGCTGTCCAAGCCTTTCCTCCCCAGTTCTCTGTGCTGTCTTCTCATCTTTCTGATTTTCCCCATCACTTATTTCTGGTCTGCAGCACTGGAAAACACCAAGACCGTTTACCCTGATGCTCCCAAATCCCAATCCTAAATTGCAATGCCAAACTAAGATATTATTATATGATTAGGGGGGAAAGGGAGAGATTTTTTTTTAAAGACTGTGTGTGTAGTGTGTGTATTATTAAGCTAAAACATTCCCTGATGTATTTTAATTCTTTTGAGTTATTGCTTTTTTTTTTTTAATTAGCAGAAATATATATAATGCACATTTGGCAGACAGACTGGGCAGAACCTGGTGAAACACCAAAATAAAAAACAACAGTCTCTCCACACGATCTAATATGGGGGACCCTCTGGGTTTCCATCTCCATGTCGTTTGATGTACGATCATGAAGAGAAGCTCCTTAGAATAAGGAATCAAAGATTCGCCCCTTCCACACACTCTGGCACCATCACGCCCTCCCTTCTCTGCCTGCAGCACCTCACAGCCTCCGCTTAATCCTAGCCTCTCATCCGCACCCACGTCTGTCTTCTTCGCTCCCGGCCACAAATGACGACTCAATTCCAGGAGAAATGGGCATTTTTCAGCACCACTGCCTATGCCACCGCGCTGTGGGCAACAAGTGTGACCAGGGTCACCCGTCGGGCGACTCCCAAGAGCTGACCCTCCTCCTTCGGAAACTCCCCTAAGTGTCCCAAACCTATACCCAAGACAGATGCAAAAAGCCCAGGCACCCGCGGGAGAGTAGGGAGAAGCAGCCAGGAGCGGATCCGGGGATAGATTTACCTCCAACCCCAGATTGGGATCCAACACCTTGGACGGGAAATGAAAGGTGGAAAACGTCCGCGTGGTGCCAGCAGGGCTTTTGCAACCCTCCCGGGACTGGCTGGGACGGAAAACGCGCGGCGGGAGATGGGGACGGGGCGGGGGGGGGGGTACCCGGGGGTCTCACCTCCTGCTCTATAGCCGGCTCTCTCCCGCGAGGCGCTGGGAAGCATGAGGCATGCAGCATTCACAAATTTTTTTTTTTTTTTTTTTAAGACGGACTTGAAGCTTTTACAAACAACACGCCATTGTACTCACTTCTTATTCAGAGACGGGCTGCGCGCTCCGAGCTGCACAGGCAGGCATTTTTTTTCCCCCGGCTTTGTTTTACAAGGTGGGGAGAGCCAGGGCTGGACGCGGGGAAGGAGGAGGGGAGCGTGAGAAGACACGGAATCGCGGGAAGGAGGGGACACCCCGCGGGCCGGGCAGAGGGCGAGGCCGAGGCCAAGTTGGGCTGGGGCGCCGCCGCCCCCGCGCGCGCCTGCGGCCGGGCCCGGGTCACCCGGAGAGCGCGGGCGACCCGGGTCCCGCGCCGGCCCGCAGCCGCCGCCGCCGCCGCGCGCTCCGCCCCGGGCTGCGCGCTGGCCCGGCCCCGGCGCGGCGCGGCGCGGGGGCGGTGGGTGCAGCCCGAGCGGCCGTGCGCCCCGGCGTCTTTGTGCGCGAGCCTCGCTCAGCCCCTCTTCGCATGTCTTTGTGCGTCTCCCCGGCAGAGCCCTCGGCGCCCCGGGGGCGAAGGTGGGGGTGGCACGGTCTGGGCGCGCCGGGCGCCCTCCAGCTCGCAGCTCGGCCGGCCGCCGCCGCTCTCCCTTCCAGGCTCGCTCCTTTCCCTCCTTTCGGAACTCCCTCCCCCTGGGCTCCCCGCCCCCCCCTTCCCTGCCCGTCTCACCGCCTGGGCTCGCCTCTCCGCCAGCCCTGCGAGCCCAACCCTCGCCTCGTCTCCGCTGGCTCTTCCGAGGCCCCCCTCAATCCGCGTCCCCGCCTGCGGGCACAGCCCTTGGGTTCACCTGCTGCCTTTCCTCCTCTCGGACCCGTCCGCTAACCCTGCCCCTTCTCTCTGCATCCTCACTCACGCTCTCGGGTACACCCGGCTCCAACCTGTCTCCTTCCAGGTCGGGTTGCAAGGTGTGGGACCGAGCTTTGGGGAGCAGGGTCCTGGGCTCCAGCACGTGGGCATCCTCCACTCCCTCCCCCACCAGGACTGTACAGAAACGTACCCCCTGAGACCCCTCGACCGGGGGCAGTAATAAGGATGCTGATTTCTTCCAGCCCGCGCCTGGGAAAGGGTTATCAAGCCCCAGCAACCTCCACACCCCATCTTCCAGGGTGCTGGACCTGGGCACCCAGCTTTTGTGAGCAGAACGTTGATCGAATGGGGGAAGGCACCGGGAGCCAGGGTGAAGACATTTAGGGATGCAAAGGAAATGAAAGAAAAATAGATTTGGTTCTCAGGGCAAGACCTCTTTAGCTGGGCACAGAGGTTGCGAATGTGGTCGGTGGGGACCCCCGGACCTCAGTCTGAACTCGGTGCTCCGCGCGCACCTCCGCACCCATATCCTAGCTTGGCAGGTACCTAGACGCCTTCCAGACTGGCAGGCTGCCGCGCTGGGGCAGCTGGACTCCTGGCGATCGGGGGGGTGGGGAACCGAACCCGCACGAGAGCGGGCAGAAAGTGCGAAGACGCCCGGCTTCAGCTGTGATGGGCGAGCCTTCTCGCCGCACACAGGATGTAACGGAACTTCAGCCGGTTTGTAAACTCTTTGCTCCTTCCCACTTGGCCGCGGGAATCCCCTGCTGACCTCCACCTTCCCACCTCCAGCGCTGTGAGAGAGTTTATCTTCCAGAACCGCTGCTCGGTCAGATTGGAGCATCTCCCCAGGGACCAGGAGAATTTGCATGCGTAAAGCTATAGACGTGAAGGAGGGAAGGTAAAGCGGAAAGGTTCTGGATTGTAAGAAGAACGCTGTATGCGAGGCTGTGGCCGTCAATGATTCGAAATGCCAGATTACTTTTTAAATTCCAGGGTAGACTCAGCCGGCTGTCTCCTTCTTTCTACTATTAAAAAATATTTCCCTTATTAGGAATTCCTTCCTGCTGGTTGAAACTGTGCTCTCGACTTCTGCTCTCAATAATAAAACAATCGGAAGTCCTTTGTGAAATGTGAATCTGATCCTCACACTCGCGGAGGTAAAACCCTTTCAGACTCTCTAGGTCCCACGTAAGGAGCTTCCTAGTCTGGCTTCTCTTTCTCATTCCTGGCCTCTGTACATACTGTCACCTTCCCTCACACACCTTCCCCAGTCCTTTCCCCAACTTTACATGACTAAGATCCTGCATCAGTATGGTTGTCCAAAGAAACAGAACAAAGAAGATGTGTGTGTGTGAATTTTATTTTGGCTCACACAACTACGGGGGCTGCCAGGTCCATCGGAAATCTCTAGGATAATTCTGGAAAATCAGTCAAGAGTTGATGCTTCGGCCTTGAATTTCCTCTTTTCTGGAAAACCTTAGCTGCGCCCTACCCACATGGTCAAGGGTAATCTTTCCTTAAAGTCTACTGATTGTAGATGTTAACCATATCTACAACATACCTCCACAGCAACACCTAGGCAAGTATTTGATGAAATAGCTGGGTGATATAGCCTAGCCAGGGGCTTCCCTGGTAGCTCAGTTCATAAAGAATCCACCTGCAATGCAGGAGACTGCCTACAATGCAGAACACCCAGGTTCCATCCCTGGGTGGAAAAGATCCCCCAGAGGAGGAAATGGCAACTCCATCCAGTATTGTTGCCTGGAGAATCCCATGGACAGAGGAGCCTGACAGTCCATGAGGTCCCAAGAGTCAGACATGATTTAGCGGCTAAACCACCAACCATAGCCTAGCCAAGTTGACACATCAAACTGTCATAGGTATTATTCTCCAGATCACCCAGCTGTTGAAGTTTCTCCTGAATCCTAGTCTGGTGTCTCACTTATGCTTCTGTTTGTGCACTTGTCACATTGTGTTGTTCTACTTTAACCAGACTGTAAGCTCAGTTCAATAAGCTCAGTTCCTTAATCAGGCTGTAAGCTCAGTTGAATACTCATTGGAAGGACTGATGCTGAAACTCCAATACTTGGGCCATCTGAAGCAAAGAACTGACTCATTGGAAAAGACCCTGATGCTGGGAAAGATTGAAGGCAGGAGGAGAAGGGGACGACAGAGGATGAGATGGTTGGATGGCATCACGGACTCTATGGACATGAGTTTGAGCAAGCTCCAGGAGTTGGTAATGGACAGGGAGGCCTGGCGTGCTGCGATCCACGGGGTCACAAAGAGTCGGATACAACTGAGCAACTGAACTGACTGACTGAAGTTCAGTTAGGGTATAAACCATGTCTCTCTGTTCCCCATAAATAGATAAATAGATGTTTGATAAACATATGAATGAAAGTGTGATTGCAAACATCATTTACCTGGCCTCCTTCTAGGTTTTTGGAACCAGGTATCTTACGTTTATAGGAAATGAAATGAATTCACTTCAGAATCATTTTCTACCCTATTATAGGCTTCTTGTTCTCCTAGTAAAATGACCCCAAACACTTTGCATATCCTTTTTTTTTAACTTTTCCCCTTTTAGTTAACAACTTGATGGTTCTTTTTTGTTGCCTTTGGGTCTTTTGCAAATTTAGCCACACCTTGCCAAGCACAAGTCCTCTGTTCAGTTGGCTAATGCTTACTAAAGTGGGAGATTAACTCATAGTTTAAATCTGCCTGTGGGGACTTCCCTGGTGGTCCAGTGGTTAAGAATCCACCTTGCAATGCAAGAGAAGCAGTTCAATCCCTGGTCAGGGAACTAAGATCCCACATGCTGTGAAGCAACTAAGCCCATGTGCTGCACTGCAGCTACTGAGCCCATGTGCCCTGGGGTCCGTGGACTACAGCTAGAGAGTCCATGTGCCATAACAAAAGACCCTGCATAATGCAATGAAGATCCCACCAGCTGCAACCAAGACCAGATGATGCCAAATAAGTAAATAAATATTTTAAATAATAAAAATAAATAAATTTTCCTATATAGTGCCTCCCTTACTCATGGGATGTAAGACTCATCACCAATCACAAATGCTAATTGGCCATTTTCCCTTCTCTCAAGTCTTTGCTGCAGTGGTCTTTCATGTTCCCCTTGCATATCCTCATATCACACACACACACACACACACACACACACACACATACACACACACACACATAGGGCTGGGGGTAGGGAGCCACAAATTTACCTTCCAGAGATATTAAACTAAAATTTTAAAAACAAACAAAATTTCAAACTTTGACATTAGTAGGAATCATTCCAACAAGCTAGCCTCACCTCACAAATAATTCAAAAGAACCAAGAAACTTGTCTCCACACTGACTCTAGCCCCGCTTTCCACTATAGCCCCTCATAGTCCCTCAGTTAAAGCCTCCTACCCCTTTAAGAGCCTTCTTGTGCTTACTCACCATGTTTGAGATAAAAGGGAATAAAAGGGGAATAGACTAGTTTGTGTATCACTGCAACTCGAGAAACAAGGAAATGAGATGATTTATCCCGTTTAATTTTATGTCTGCATTTCAGTGCATATAAATCCCATCAAAGGTGTCTTAGAAAGACTAGACAGACTCTATTTCTTTCATGCTTCCAGACCCAGGCTACTCAACACCTGCTAACTTTATTTTACTGGAGGGGAAACCACGAAATACATAATAAAAAGATTCTGCACCCCCAAATTCCATACTCCCCTCATTCCAGTGCTTTCAGAGTTTCTGTTGTGCTCCAACTAGCAGCAGCAAACCTACACTGCTTCACTTTCATGTTTAATTTCCTTTTTGACCTTGCCCTACTCAAAGATAAAACAAAAAACAAAACGGAGCATGCCACTGCCTTTTCCTTAGTTCCACTCAGACCTGGACTTTTGCAATCAAAGTCCCTCCTGTAAGTATGCTAATTCTGCTACTTGTGAACAATGTGAATTTGAGGGAGTCCTTCTCTCTCTCTGACCATCAGTTCCCTCACCCACAAAATAAGGATACTACACTGAACTTGCAAGAGATTGTTGTAAGAACTAAACACATATATATGTTTAACATTGCAGGTCCTCAAAAAGAATTTCATTCTCTCCTGTGCTTGACCTAACCCAATGAACCAGGGGGCTCCCAGCCGAACAAGACCACCAACAAATCTCAACTCTAATAAATCTCGTCATCTATTTAATCCTCTGGAGAACACAGTTGCACAGGTCTAAGATGAGGGAAATGCATCACATTTATCAAATATCTATTGAGTACCTATGAGGAACCAAACAGAAGCTCTGTAGCTGGAGCAAGGCTACTGCTTTCATTAGCTCATGGTCTAAGGGAAGGTGCTTAAAAAAAACTTGAAATGAAAATTCTGGTAAGTGCGATAAATAGAAGGTGCAGAGTACAATGAGAGCACCTAACGCTGGACGGTCCAGGAAGGCCTGTCAAAAGTGACATCCCAGTTGGGCCCTGACGATGAGCAATGGCAGAGAGGGGGAGACATAATGTAAGGAAAGAGCCTTCTCAGCAGAAGGTGGAGCTTGTGGCCCTTCCTTGTGGCGGGAAGAAGCTTGGAGAATGTGGGGAGCTCAGAGAGGGGGACTGGTGGTAGACAGTGGTCAAGCTAAAGAGGCAGGCAGAGACCAGGTCAAAACACCCTGGATTTTAATTACTGGGACTTTGATGAATTTTCATCTAACTTCATCAGAATGCACTTAAAAGAAATTCCCCATGGTTGCTACACGGGGAATAGACAGAAGATGGGCAAAACTGGAAACATGTAGCCAGGGAGTTAGATGCTCTTGCTTAGTCCAGGTGAGAACTTCATGGTGACTAGGATGGGAGTGGAAGAGAGGATAAGAGACGTGGTACCAGTAGGTCAGCTGGACTCTGTGATCCCCTGTATGTGGGGAGGAAACGCTGGGGGAGAGGGTGGCCATTATCCAAGAGGTTCTAGTTCATGCAAACTCAAATGAGACAACACATATAGGCAGTACTTCTGTGAAATGCCGGCCTGATATGGTCCCTCCAGGGCCACTTACCTTCCCTGCTCACGGCGGTTATGTTTCTTGTGGGACTCACCCCTGATTATAGGTGCTGTGTGTGTCCTGGGCCTCAGTAACACAGTCATGATTCCTTGGTCTTTCAGTTGGTTCAGGCACAGGCCTGTGGCCCACTCAGTCAATGGAACCTATGCCAGGATTTTCAAGGAAAGAGACTTTCCTGCTATACTTCTGACCTTGAACCTGAAGGCTTTGGAGACTATTATGCCAGCAAGAGAAGAGAAGCTACCTAAGAATGAAGCCAGTAAAGAGCAGATAGAACCAAAATGACCAGGTCCCTGTGACAACGTTTGATCAGTTCCCAAACTGATCAAACTACACCATAAGCCACACACATTTTCTCTTTGTATAAGCCAGTTGGTCTTGAGATTTCTGATACTAGAAAGTCCTAATCAAAACATTATAAAGCAAGGAACTGGAGGAAGAGAGAAATAATTTACCTATATGGGGATGTCTAAGTTGACCCCCAATGATCCCTGCCTGCTGGTATTCATGCCTTGTATTAAACCCATCCCCCTCAAATATGGGCTACCAATGAACAAAATGCAGTGTAAGCAATGGGATGTCTCTTCCCAGGTTAGGTTATAAAACGACTGTGGCTTTCCTCATGTGCATGCCCTCTTACCCTTGGGTAAGGGTCTTGGATCTTTCCCTCTGGTGGCAGCCAGTTTCCATGTCGTAAGGGAGAGGAGAACCTGGAAGTGGTCTCCTGTGCTCTTCTAACAGCCATGTAAGTGAGCTTGGAGGCCGATCCCTCCCCCTTCGAGTCGGGAGATCACTAGTCATAGATAACACCTTGAGTACAGCCTCTTGAGAGACCTTGAGCCACAACTACCCAAGTAAGTTCCTTCCAAATTCTTAAGCCTCAAAAACTGTGAGATCACCTAGAGGAAAACATAGGCAGGACACTCTAACATAAATTGCAGCAGTACTTTTTTGGGGAGGAGGGATATCCATCTCCTAGAGGAATGGAAATGAAAACAAAAATAAACAAATGATACCTAATTAAACTTAAAGCTTTTGCATAATGAAGGAAACCATAAATAAAATGAGCAGACAACCGACAGAAGGGGAGAAAATATTTGCAAAATTAGATAACCAACAAGGGATTAATTTCCAAAATACACAAACAGCACACATATACATACACATATGCATATTAATATATATCAATATATAACTGAATTATTTTGCTGTACACCTGAAACTAATACAACATTGTACATCACTTATACTTCAATTGAAAACATAAAAAAAAAAAAAAACTATGAGACCATAAATGTTTCTTGTTTTCGGGTACTAAGTTTTGAGATAATTCTCTATGCAGCAACAGATAGTAGTACAACCTCTAAGAGTTAAATTCCAAGTAAGCTGTGAAGTATCAGTCAGACCCAAGTCATGCAAGTTACTTTAAGAAGGCAATTCCTCAGACGCCAAAGTGGGGCTTCCCTGGTGGCTCAGTTGGTAAAGAATCCACCTGCCAATGCAGGAGACATGAGTTCAATCCCTGATCCAGGAAGATTCCACATGCTCGGAGCAATTAAGCCTGTGTACCACACCTACTGAACCTGTGTCTAGAGCCCAGGAGCCGCAACTGTTGAAGCCTACCCGCCCCCCACCCCCAAGCCGGTGTTCTGCAGCAAGAGAAGTCACTGCAATGAGAAGCCAGCACATCCCAGCTAGAGAGCTGCCCCCTCTCACCACAACTAGAGGAAAGCCTGTGCAGCAAGGAAGACCCAGCACAACCATAAACAAATTATGATTTTTTTAAAAATGCCAAAATGTATTCATTTTGAATATTCATAAACCTAAAATTCGAATATGTCGGTCAGAAGGGAAGTTGGACATTATCAGGAGAAGAGCAAAGAAAGCAAAGAGGTAGATAGGCAGTGCCCATACATGCACTGTCTCGAGCAAAAGGTCTCAGGCCAGAGCGAACGTCAGAATCACCTGGAGAGCTTCTAGAATACACACTGCTGACCGTGGCCCCTGAGTTTCTGGTGCCTTTTGTCTGGGCGGGCCTGAGAATTGGCATGAATAACAAGCTCCCAGGTGATGCTGACACTGCTAGTCCATGGAGCATGCTAAGAGAATCCTGGAGGAAAAGCAGGATTTGGGTTCACTCTACTGGCGCTCACTGTCACAGAGGAGGTTTCTGCAGTGGTAAGAAATTGGGCTAGATGACAACTCGGGCCCTCTGCCGGTGGTTGGCGAATCACGCCGGGCACTGGCACATATCACCATTCACTCTCACTGTTAAGCACCTCCGTGTAACAGAAAGGGCTTCCCTGGTGGCTCAGTGGTAAGAATCTGTCTGCAATGCAAGAGACCAGGGTTCGATCCCTTGGTCAAGAAGATCTCATAGAGGACAACGGCAACCCACTCCAGTATTCTTGCCTGGAGAATCCCATGAACAGGAGAGCCTGGCGAGCTACAGTCCTTGGGGTCGCAGAGAGTTGGAGTTGGATATGACTGAAGTGACTGAGCATGCATGCACATGTATCAGAAAGGCATTTTTCTAGTACTTGGGGATATACTGTAGGAAAAAAGACACACCAAATCTTTCTAATCATGGAGTCAAAATAAGGAAAGAATCACACCAGTGAAACCGTGTCTGTGTCTATTGGAAAAATATCATCGAGTTCCTGAGGGGGCTTCAGATTAAAGTACCTCACACTGAAAAATGAAAAAAAAAGTTATTTTTTTCATTAAACTTTGCAAAATTTATCAAGAGCTTCATTTTGCAAAAATTAAAGTCCTCTAAAATATATAACACTCAGCAATATCTTTTTAAATAGCTTTATATATTTGCTTACTTTAAAATAAACACATTTACACAAAACTATGAATAATGATAAGATTTTAAAATGTAAACAAGGATCTCTCTTATAATCGCAATTCTTAGTCCCATGAGATTTCTCCTCAGTTTTGAAAATTTATGTAAGTCAAAACACCCAACTTTTGCATATAAAATCAGTTCTTTAAACGGTAAGTACATTTAAGTGTTACTTATAAAAATAAGTTAACATTCATATATAACTTTGCTTGAAAGAAAATAAGGTCTTGATTAAGGGTGTTGTAAAGAAATCCTTATCATAATGGTACTCTGTTATAAGATTAAATTCCAAAAACATTAGAATTTACTTAGTTTACAAAGAGGAAATTCTACTCCAAATTTTCTTCCTCCTTTCAAAGCTGAGTATCACAAGTTATCACTAGGAAATGAACATTTCACTGATATGTATCTAGACTAACAATGGATTCATTTTTAAATAATTTTTAAAGTCTGCCAACATTAGGCAAACTAATTATATTAAATGTGGCGCTTTTTATTAAAATCAGCCATGAATTCAGAGAGAACTAAACTTAAATTTTTTTCTTGATGGCTTTCATTTCCTAATGAATTTTCAGCACATCCAGTACTTTATTTAAAACTTGAATTGGTTGTGAAAATTTGCCAAGCTAGCATTTTGTCTTCACCTGAGAACACAGATTATGACAACAGCGAAAAAGAAATCAATTTTCGTGTGTGACGAACAAATCAATTCAATTTCTCTTCTAAAATTAAGTCACAAGATAAAAAGGCAATAGAAAAGCAAATAGAGACTGTGAAGTTTGAACTCTCTTAAAGATATTTGTTAATGTGTTCAATAACCAGAGATCTTAATGTCACCATTAAGATCACCATTAATGTCACTATTAAGTGAAAGTTGCTCAGTTGTGTCCAACTTTTTGCAACCCCATGGACTATACAGTCCATGGAATTCTCCAGGCCAGAATACTGGAGTGGGTAGCCTTTCCCTTCTCCAGGGGATCTTCCCACCCAGGGATAGAACCCAGGTCTCCTACATTGCAGGCAGATTCTTTACCAGCTGAGCTACAAGAGAAGCCCAATGTCACCATACACCCATAGAAGCTAACTTTCCCTCATACCTTTCTGTGTCTATGATTCAATGAACACATACAAGTCTTGCTCAAGGCCACCTACTAAGTTTATGGAAGAACTGAGATTAAAAACCTATGCATCACCCAAGGCATGTTGGTTCTATAAGAAAGAAAAGAAGAAAGCAGCTTTTTCTTGAATTTTTAAAATTGTTAAGCTGATTGTGCGATCTCTCCAAATTCTACAAAGTGAACCAAGCAAGAAGACTGCCATCCCCACGGCCACCTGTCCCCAGGACCTTCACCAGTGGCCTCCTCTCCACTAACCTCTGATCCATCCTCCACAGTGTGGCCAGAGGAAGCTTTTAGAGATGAAATCCAGTTCAGCTGAAGCCCTGAAGCATACACTTACCTCCCATTGCCTTCACCATAGAGACTAATAGTCTAGGGGCATTCTCAGGGCCTTGAAAGTATTTACCCTGTGAATAATCATAGTAACATCAAGAACAACAGGACTCATAACAAGAGGTAACATCTAACAGAACGTGTGTGTTGGCCATTCTTTTAAGACTGTTTTATTTACTTCTTCATTTAATCCTCCTAACAACCAATAAGTACTGTTATTATCCTCAGAGAAGTTAAAATAACTTCCCCAATGTAACATAGCTGATTAATCAGTATACCTACTAATAGATCCAGCTCACCAGCTTTTCCTCTCCTTTCCAGTTTCTTGAGTGCCCCCTATTCCTTCTCTCCTTAGTGTCTTCACACACACCACTCCTTCTAGCCTAGACTGTGCCTATTTCCCTTACTACTAGAAACTAACTTACACTATTTCTTCAGACTTCAGCTAAGACATGTGTGTGTGCGCTCAGTCATGACCAACTCTGTGACCCACTAGGTTCCTCTGTTCATGGGATTTTTCCTTCCTCAAAAAAGGCCCCATAACCTTCTAATAAGATCAGCCCATCACTGCAACAGATACACTCTTGTAACATTCTGAATGCAGGTCAGGAAGCAACAGTTAGAATTGGACATGGAACAACAGACTGGTTCCACATAGGAAAAGGCTGTATATTGTCACCCTGCTTATTTAACTTATATGCAGAGTACATTATGAGAAACGCTGGGCTGGAGGAAGCACAAGCTGGAATCAAGACTGCCAGGAGAAATATCAATAACCTCAGATATGCAGATGACACCACCCTTATGGCTGAAAGTGAAGAAGAACTAAAGAGCCTCTTGATGAAAGTGAAAGAGGAGAGTGAAAAAGTTGGCTTAAAACTCGACATTCAGAAAACTAAGATCATGGCATCTGGTCCCATCACTTCATGTCAGATCGATGGGGAAACAGTGGAAACAGTGTCAGACTTTATATTTTGGGCTCCAGAATCACTGCTGATGGTGACTGCAGCCATGAAATTAAAAGACACTTACTCCTTGTAAGAAAAGTTATGACCAACCTAGACAGCATATTAAAAAGCAGAGTCATTACTTTGCCAACAAAGGTCCATCTAGTCAAGGCTATGGTTTTTCCAGTGGTCATGTATGGATGTGAGAGTTGGACGGTGAAGAAAGCTGAGCACCGCAGAATTGATGCTTTTGAACTGTGTGTTGGAGAAGACTCTTGAGAGTCCCTTCAAGAAGATCCAACCAGTCCATCCTAAAGGTGATCAGTCCTGGGTGTTCACTGGAAGGACTGATGTTGAAGCTGAAACTCCAATACTTTGGCCACCTCATGCAAAGAGTTGACTCATTGGAAAAGACCCTAATGCTGGGTAGGACTGGGGGCAGGAGGAGGAGGGGATGACAGAGGATGAGATGGATGGATGGCATCACGGACTCGATGTACATGAGTTTGGGTAGACTCTGGGAGTTGGTGATGGACAGAGAGGCCTGGCGTGCTGCGATTCATGGGGTCGCAAAGAGTCGGACATGACTGAGCGACTGAACTGAACTGAAACTTGCACGTGCCAGCCTCACCTTAGTCCTGGCCCTGCAGTTCTGTTTCACTGATGCTTACCCTCCCTGCTAGATCCCCCTGCTAGAACTCTCTTTTATTGCTTAAGTTTCCCTTTCCTGGAGCTCCAAGTACTCTGTGTATTACAGAGGAAGCAATTATCACTCACTCAAAATACTGTGCTCAAACATGCATTGCACTGCACACATGATGAAATAAATTACACTTCCAGTGGAATCTCAAGTTTATCTCCCTCCTTGGAAAGAATGCCTCTTGAGCACTGTTGCTTCTTCTCCTCTGAGATGTTGCAACTCATTTCTCATGGAATTGCCTTAACTATACTTTTCTCCCAAGTGTCAGCTTTATACCTGCTTACTTCCGCCACACTGCTAGATGCTTCAGATGGAGATCTGTCTCTAGCCCTGCAACAGCTTGCCAGTGGAGTCCAACAGATACAGGTTCGTTACCATGGAATGCTCTTACGGTGGTTCAGCTTTCAGCTTAGAAATCACATCTGAAATGTTTTAAAACTAGACATTATAGAGAACACTGGGACCTTTCCTCAGCAGCCACTCACAATGCAGACCTTCTCATCCATCATCACAGCAGATTCCTCCATGAGATAGTTAATGTGCACAATTAGGTAATAACTGAGGGCAAAATGTTAATTCAGGGTTGTCACAATCTCTAGAAAGCTTTTCTCAAAGCTTAAGAGCCATAAGACATGTCAACCTCACACAAGGACTAACATAGCCAGTTATGCAAATATATTTGCGTGCTTAGTCGCTTCAGTCCTGTCCGACTCTGCGACCCTATGGACCATGGCTTGCCAGGCTCCTCTGTCCATGTGATCCTCCAGGCAACAATATTGGAGTGGGTTGCTATTTCCTTCTCCAAATCTATTTATGAATTGGCAAATATATTTATGAATTGTCAAAACACTCATTGGGAAAACAGAACTAGCATAGACACTTCAATACTGCATAATCCCTGTAACTATAATTTGCATAAGAAGAAGATATAATGAAGTCTCAAGTTCCTGTGAAATCTGGGTCTTCAGACATTAGAAAACAAAAAATATAGTTAGACAATTTGATCAGGACAGCTACCTGATCGTATATCCTGACTATTCTTCTCTGTGAAATCTTCCTTGTTCTTAACCTCTGATAAATTTGATCACAATTGTCTATGGATCCTGCTATAAATTCATAGCACCTTTTACTCTTATGTGTATATTTGTCTCCATGTCATGCTTTCTCTACTAGACTAAGGCTCTCTGAAGACAAGTATCTTATCTGAATTTTTTTAAATTTATTATAACACATAGTACATGCAAAATTTTTTTGAATTGGTGTAAATAAAAGACCACCACTATCCCAACACACAAAATCACCAGCTCTCATGACTTTCAAGGAGGATTTCACGGTAACTGTGACATTTATCATCAGAAAGAATTTTTCATATCAAAGTATTTTTAGCACATTGAAAGTCACTGTATTTCTTTCATGCTCTTTATTATCTCATATAATTCTATCATCACATAAAATTCACATGAAGGTCAGTGTAGTTCACTGGTGAAAATTGTGAGGTGCCCAGATTCAAGTCCAGGCTCAGACACTTATTATTACCTATGCCTTAATTCCTCATATGTGAAATGGGGGTGAAAAGTAATCAACCTCAACCTGTTAATGAGACCTAAAAGAGTCAATACTTAATAAGTATTCAGAACAGTACCCTAAACAGAGTAAGAACTCAGTAAACATTGGTCACTATTAATAGTATTACTCGCACTGATAGCCCTAAACCATGGAAAGAGGGAAAGATGCTGATCTGAGGTAAGTGAAAACCAAAAGGAGATCATTAATCTTCTGGGTCTTGGCCAGCGATCACCTGGAAACTGGCTTTTAGGAACCAAATGAACAACTGGGATTCAGGAAGGAAAATACAGCTGCAAAAGATGGAGTCAAATTCTAGCCTTTCTGTTCTAGAATGAAGAGGACTCTGCACCTCAGATGGCTTCTTCCTAGAGCACGAAGCCTTGCCCATTCCACCTGTTGGCGGAGAAGTCCTTACAAGGATGTAGCCAACAAAGATGGATGAGTGAGATCCAGTTGGGTTAGGAATGGGGACAGTAGAGGGGTTCACAAGGCTATACTGGGAGCCCAGAAACAGACCTAAAGCTCTCTTTTCATCATTATAGATGGGATGTTGCCACTTTCTTTACCATACACATACTCAGATCTCCCTTTGGCTATGGCTCCAACATTTTGAACTGTTGCTATCTGAAGTGAAAGTGAAAATCGCTCAGTCGTGTCAGACTCTTTGCGACCCCATGGACTATACAGTCCATGGAATTCTCCAGGCCACAATACTGAAGTGGGTAGCCTTTCCCTTCTCCAAGGGATCTTCCCAACCCATGGATTGAACCCAGGTCTCCCAAATTGCAGGCGGATTCTTTACCAGCTGAGCCACAGCTGGCCTTTAAGTTGTGTTGACTTTACTTTCTATCTCCTTAGCAATTATGATTGCTTTCAACATTTCTGGGTTTGCTTGATTCTTCCCCCCTTTAATTGTTATCAATGTTGTCTTCTGGACACACATACAACTCTTCCACAAACAGGACTTTGGTTCAGGTAAAAATTTTTAGAACCCCAAGTTGTTGGTTGCTAAGGGGACCGATGTATGCAAATAACATACACAGTCAGGGTTCCAGGAATGGAGTTTTCTGTTGAGCCAACAGATGTAATGTATATTTACTCCTGTGACTCAGATACTGTACCTGTTCCCTCTTTACCGATTTATCAGGGATTTCTTCTATTCTTCTCACCTTGGTATCATATTATGCTCATTTTAATTAAAATTGAGATGTCAAATATTTACTGTTTTATTTTTAACAATTTTTGATGAAAATCTGTTAGCCACCAAGCACAGCCGTGAGAAGAATAAATGGCCTTTTTTTCTACCCCAACAGGAGAAAGCTATTTTGTGGTAGCTTTTCTTTGGACAAAAGTTGGGTATAAAAAAATTTACTGTTTTGCATCAATATTTTCTCAGGAAGGGGAACCAGTAGTGCATTGTTCAGATTCCAAAATGTCTTGCCAACCTTCTTGGTAATTAACTATAGTGTTTCTTTTGCCTGAAGTGATGTATGTCATTTGTAACATCTTCGTATGTGACATTACATTTTTCACATACTATATCCACATATTTCTGGCAGTATAGATTTTAAATCTATGTATGTTTCCTGCTACCCTTGACCCTGAACTCTGAGTTCAGAATTAAATACTCTTTCACTATGATCCAATATCATATAGTAGGCATTCAATAAAAATTATCATTGCTATTGTCTATTGTTATTGAACCATTGCTATTATTTATACATAAATAATACATATATACTTAAAGCTCTAGGGATTGGGAGATAAAAATATGGAGACCAGACAACCCTCTCTGGAAAGATTTATCTCGCCAGGAAGACAACATTTCAACATGAACAAAAATATGAATCATAAAGACAGAATTAGAAGGTACCACAAAGGATATCTGCTAAGGTACATAATGAATATTTATTTAAATAAATTACATGGGAGCATATGCCAGTTATATTTGAGAACCTCTCTTTGAGAATACTTTGTTAGCAATCCATTTGAAATATTAAATATGAAAATGTTATTTTTAAAATTCAATTCATGATGATTTTTTGTCATTAGCTTGGTCTAGGTTTCATTAACATTGAGCCAGTAAAATCATCATCTCAGACTCAATCGTTCCATGTAGAAACCATTATGTATAACATGATTGTGATGACCACATATAACATGATTATGGGTATTTATTATGTCAAGGGAATCTCTTTTC
This sequence comes from Okapia johnstoni, assembly GCA_024291935.2. NCBI lineage: Eukaryota > Metazoa > Chordata > Mammalia > Artiodactyla > Giraffidae > Okapia > Okapia johnstoni. Next base: position 11,598,220 of record CM044322.1, on the reverse strand, counting down.
CCCGTGACAGTGAATTCCTTAGGGTAGGGATGGAGTCACCCTCATGTCACTCTCCCTAATACTCAATACATAGTAGATTCTCAATAAAGCCTTGTTAAATGAACTCCAGTATTTTAGCAACCTCAGAGACTTTTTTGTTTATAAAAATTTTTCCAATTTTTAAGTAGCAAATATTACAGAATAAGCTAAAATAGTGTAAATCTGGATTTTAAAAGTATTAACATTTTGCCATATTTGCTTCAAATATATATTTTTCTCCTTTTTTGATTAGAAAACATATTACAACCACAGTCCTGATTCACCTAGCCTATCCTGTTCTTTTCCTCTTTCTCCTTCTCCCAAAATAACGGCCCTCCTGGAGTTGGTGCTCATCCTTCTTGTGACTGTAAATGGGTTTTTCTCATGTGCCTACGTAGCCATAAAAATATAAAGCATTTTAAAATTTACATAAATGGTACTGTATTAAACTAATTCTTTTCAACTGGCTTTTATTTTTTTTCATTTAAAGCTTACCTTGTCAAGATTTACCCTTGTTGAGATATGCAGAGCTTTTTCAGAATGATTCCTAATCAAATTTAGAGTAAAAATCTTTATCATTTAAAATCTAATATTTGCCTTAGGTTATAAAAATGAAAGAAAGTCTTATGAATATGAAGCAAAGAGTCTCTTTCATGCCTTTTCACATTGTCAGACTACCTTGACCAGCCCTTTCTACTCACTGCTTTATCAAAGCAAAAAGTCCTGAGTTAAGAGCCAGGGATTAGAAATGGTAGGCAAGGCATGTACTTTGCACTCTGACCCAAAGATCCACACCAAAAATTGTCCAGCAGTCACCAACTTCACACCCAGTTTAGAGTATTGGCAAGAAAAGGAGGTGGGAGGTTTTCTTTTGAAATTTAAGAAGCGATGTCTTTCTTTCCTTTCCTCTCAGTTTTTCCTTCAAAGACATATGACTTAATAGTTAGACAGGCTATTAACTCAGAACATGGGTTGCTAATGTAAGTTGTCCACATTTCCCATCAAATAAAATTGTAGTGTTTGTGAAAACAAAGCAGTAGCTTAGAAGAGACTTGCTTGTTAATCACATGCACAATTTCCTAAAAACATTTTCCTAGACAAGGTCCTTTTTATCATTTGGCTCCTGGGTACCTAATTCTCATTTAATATGAAACCAAAACACTGAGTCATAACTTACCCCTAGTCAATAACCAGATGAATACTGCTAAAGGAAAGAACTTTAGTTTTGAGATCCTAAATGTTTCAATAAATATATTTCATATATCTCAACTCATGAATTAGATGCTTGAATTTCTTACTTTTCATTCTTTTTATTTTCCCCTAAAAAATCTAGCTAAGACTGAGGACCAATAAAATGTCTTTTGGAAATAAATGTAAAGAATACCTAAATTTCTCTGTAACTTCTGGTTCAAATCCGATCTTTGAAGACAGATAAAATAGGTGGCAGCTCCTTGCTTTGTAAGAGGATTTATCTGAGTGCATCTTCAAATTAGAGTACCTCTAAAAATCTTGTTCCATTTCAAAAGTTCTGTTTACAAAAAATCTAAAAAATAACTTGCTTAAAGCATCATATAAATCTCTATGGTTAAGAATGCAAAGCCTTGATAATATAATGTCTAATCCCTCAATGTAAAATTAGTTTAAATAAGTAGTATATTGCATTACTTGCAAATTTGTAATCCTTTATTACCTTTCATTTCTAAAGTTTCCCCAAATCAAATCATAACCTAATCTGTTTGATAAGACACAGCTAATGATTAAACACTGCACTACAACCCTGCACAACCCACAAACACAAGAAATTAAGAGGGTGTATGGCTTCCCAGTGGTGGAGTGGTAAAGAATCCACCCTGCCGATGCAGGAGACAAAAGGGACGTGGGTTCAGTCTCTGGGTCAGGAATATTCCCTGGAGAAGGAAATGCCAACCCACTCCAGTATTCTTGCCTGGATAATCCCACGGACAGAGGAGATTGCCAGGCTACAATCCATGGGGTCACAGAAAGTCTGACATGACTGAGCACGCACACAGTTAGCAGTGGGAGGGAAGCAATAGCAGAAAGAAGAAGACAGACCTTTTCTTCGAAACTGCAAAGGAATTCAAGTATAAGTAATGTCATTACCAGAGATGGACTTCAGTCTGAGCTCTTGAGTATTAAACAACCCTGCCTTCAGTGAAGCTTGGCCTTGATGTTTGAGAAAACCAGAGTGGCCTGTTTCCCAGCTCCTGGAAGGTCAGACTCAGTAGTAGTTTTGCCTGCTTTCTCCCTGACCCAGGTTCCAGCTGTACCTAGAGCAAGCCATAACTTTCCCAGTTACCTGCATCCCTTTATGGAGGAGCTCAGTGTCCGAGCAGTGAGGTCCTTAGAAAATAGCGGGCAAGTCCAAGCCTGTTGGAATTACCCAGGGAAATAAAAACTGTTCTAGACACTGGATTCTGCAGCCTCACCACCAAGGTGATGCAGCCAAAGACTGTTTCTAGGACTTGGGAAGTTTCTAAATTTTCTGAACTATGTGAAATCCAGTTATTTATTTTCTTTGGTTGGATCCATCTGTATTAAATACTTATAGACATAAGCTTTTAAAAATGCAGACTTGACACAATTTTGTCTCAATTATCAGGACAGTTCAGATATTTCAGATAAATCTGGTATTTTAACTCTAAAGTTTCATGTAGAATCCTGTTTCTCTAATTCTCTTTGCATGAGTACCTGTGAATTTACATAGCTTACTTAGATTACCAAAACATGCTTAATAACCTGATAGATAGATACTTAGATAGATAGATAACAATCCCTTTTCCTCAGTGATGTCACCCCACATCATGTTTCCTTTCTTGCTTTAGGATGCTCAAGGGAACTGGTCCATAAATGCCCCTAGACACATTCTATGGGGCCCCTTTCACTCCGATTGCTTTAAAGTTCTTACTTTTACAGAGCCAACCAGCTATTAATTTTGTTTTCCCTTCAAAAATATTGTGAAGGGAGGATTTTTCTAGTGGTTCTATTTCTTCGTGTTCTTTCTCCATTTCTACACGGCACCAAATCCGCCAGTTTCCTCAGTTATGATATCCCAGTAGGGAAACGAAGGCTAGTATATCATGCATTGTATGCGTTTCCTTTACTCTCTTCCCAATCAAAAGAAATCTGTCTGCCTGCCATTCAGAGAATCTGGATTAAGAGATAACTAGCTAACATTGTTGGAGAAGGAAACGGCACCCCACTTCAGTGTTCTTGCCTGGAGAATCCTGTGGACGGAAGAGCCTGGTGGGCTGCTGTCCATGGAGTCACACAGAATCGGACACGACTGAAGCGACTTAGCATGCATGCATGCATTGGAGAAGGAAATGGCAACCCACTCCAGTATTCTTGCCTGGAGAATCCCAGGGATGGAGAAGCCTGGTGGACTGCCGTCTATGGGGTCACACAGAGTTGGACACAACTGAAGCGACTTAGCAGCTAACATTGTATGTTATTTGATGATGTATACTTCTTTCAGGTAACATGCTGCTGCTGCTGCTGCTAAGTCGCTTCAGTCGTGTCCGACTCTGTGCGACCCCATAGACAGCAGCTCACCAGGCTCCGCCTTCCCTGGGATTCTCCAGGCAAGAACACTGGAGTGGGTTGCCATTTTCTTCTCCAGTGCATGGAAGGGAAAAGTGAAAGTGAAGTCGCTCAGTCGTTTCTGACTCTTAGCAACCCCATGGACTGCAGCCTACCAGGCTCCTCCGTCCATGGGATTTTCCAGGCAAGAGTACTGGAGTGGGGTGCCATTGCCTTCTAGGTGCATATAAAGGAAGCTTTGCTCACAAAGTTTAGTGGTAAAAATGTCAGTCATTATGGTAATTTGATGAAACGATTTAATCATCCGCAAAGATGATTTTTTAGAGTCCTACAGTGTTTAAAGTATATGGTGACAAGCACAGTTTCTAGGATTGGCCCAGATGCTTACTATAATTGTTCATGAAGAGAAGTGTCAGTAATCCCAACAAATCTGGATGAAATACAGAACAAATTAAACAACAGTCAGTGCTATTTCTCAGAAAGTTTGAAGAAATGCTCCCTTCCCTTACTTGGCTCCCAGAATGCTGACAGCAGGCTTAAGTCAGGTCCCCAGGCCAAGGATTAGGTAATTCCTCTGTGGAGCAGTTGACAGGCCCAAGAAGAAAGGTCTGGAGCTCACTGTCTGCCTGATCCCTATAGTAAAGTCGCTACTCAGAAACTCACCACTCCACAGGCACTTCCCACCACACACACACATTGCTGTTAGTTCTCATAAACACAAATGGACCACCAGGGATCACTGAACGTAAGAGGAAATCCTTTAATGCAAAAAAGAGCAAAACAACTTAAAAAAAAAAAATCTCAGCACACAGAGACAATCCAGAGACCAAAAGATAATTTCACAGAAACTATAAGTTTTATTCTGAGAGCTAAGAGAAGTAACTAGGTGAGATGACGGATATGATGATTAGCTTGATTGTGGCAATCATTTCCAATACATACTTATACAAAATCATCATACTGTACTCTTTAAATAAATACAATTTTTATTTGTTGTTTATATCTCAGTAAAATAAAGAGAAACCTATATTTTTAGTGAAAATTCAATAAAATTAATTGTTGATCAAAAAAAGACAATCCAAACAATAACAGGAGGTTATAAAAATAAGTGATCAGGAAACAAAAAGAAACTCTTGGAAATCAAAATTTGGATAGCCCTAATAAAAAATTGCAGAGATGTTTGAGCAGATACATCTGAGGGTACTCCTTGGAAATTAACAAATAAACACAGAGAATAGAAAAGAGGAAAGAAAAATATAAGATGGAGTATTAGTTCAGAGGTCCTAGTGTTAAAATAGTAGTAGTTTCAGAAAAGGAGATTTAGCAGAGAAAATTGTCAGAGAAATAATAGAAAAATTTCCAGAACTGAAGACCACAAGTCATTATACTGAAATACCTCACATAACATACAGCTCAATAAATGAAAAAAACTAGAAATTGCCAGAGCAATGGAGATAAAAAGAAGATCCACAACACTTCAAAAGAGAAGAAATAGGTCACTTACTACAAATCAGAATTTAGAATGATTTAGACTGTATCAACAGGCTTCCCTAGTGGCTCAGCTGGTAAAGAATCCGCCTGCAATGTGGAAAACCTGGGTTCAATCCCTGGGTTTAGAAGATCCCCTGGAGAAGGGAAAGGCTACCCACTCCAGTATTCAGGCCTGGAGAATTACGTGGACTGTATAGTCCATGGGGTCACAAAGAGTCAGACACTACTGAGTGACTTTCACTTCACTTGGACATATAAACCTTAACACCAGAATTTGAAGAAAATTTAGCAAAAACTGCAATTTCAGAGTAAAAAAAGATGTCCAAATGAGAATTCTATATCTACCAAACTAATCCTATGAGTTTTTATTTTTTATTTTTTAATTGGTGGAAGATTGCTTTACAATTTTGTGTTGGTTTCTGCTGTGAATTGCAAATTGGTCATAATTATGTGTGTGCATATATATATATATATACATCCCTTCTATCCTGAGCCTCCCTGTCAACCCCATCCCATCCTTCTATGTCATCACAGAGTGCCAGGCTGGGCTCCTTGTGTTATTTAGCAACTTCCCATTAACTATCTGTTTTCCACAGTATATATACATGTCAAGGCTACTTTCCAATGTGTCCCATTCACACCTTCCCCCGCTGGGTCCACAAGTCTGTTCTCTACTAGGTTCATCAGTACCATTTGTCTATATTCCATATATGTGTGTTAATATACAATACTTGCTTATTTCTTAAAATACAGTTATTTTCAGACAGGCAAATTCTCAAAATATTTACCTTATATGTTGACAAGAAATTTAAAACATTCAAAAACGATCAGGACAGAAGACCAACATCAGAATGCACGTCTATCATTAACTATCTATGTCTATCTATGTGGGGCATAATGTGGTTTCTGCCCAGTTTTTCGTGAGCTCTTTCTCAGCAATTGTGGGATAACATGGCGATAAAGAATCCACCTACCAATGCAGGAGACATAAGAGACGAGGGTTCGATCCCTAGACCAGGAAGATCCCCTGGAGGAGGGTATGGCAACCCACTTCAGCATTCTTGCCTGGAGAATCCCAAGGATAGAGGAGCCTGGTGGGCTACAGTCCATAGGGTCGCAAAGAGTCGGGCACGACAGAAGCAACTTAGCACACATGCTCCAACAAAGCCAAGAAACAGAATAAGAAATTGGACGACATGCAATACAGAATATAGAAAAGAGGCAAAAGCAATTCACAGAAAGGTGGTAAAGGGAAGCCCAGGACTTCAGAGATCAGACAGCCTTAAGGAGCAAATCATCTGATTAAAAGAGGATATAAGGAAGGCCGGGGAGATGTCTGCAAGTAAAAGATGAACTTGACAGATTTCCTCATGGGTGATACAGTGAGAAAAGAGTTATATTTCTATCAGACTCTCGAGGAACAATATAGTGATAGGTACATGGGAAACAGCAAATTAAATAAGGTGATTATTAATTTCAGAGAAAAGACAAGTAATACTAAAAAGGACATACAGTCACATTTCACTATGTGGGTCACAGTGAATAATATTTTTAAATACTAATAATGTAAACACTGAATATTGACACCCACTAATTGTGGCCTAACACCCATGTATCTGTTTGCTTCCTAACCCAATATGTGCATTTAGTCAACAAATCCCACAAATTCTAACTCGTGAGTAGTTCACATCCTTTCTTCTCCATCCCATGGTTTATAGTGCCAGGTCTTACCTGGAGGTGGGGGACCTCAGCTGAGAGGTCAGCCCAGGGTCCTACCAGGATCAAGTCTAGGTGCAGAAACATGGGTGGGCGTGGGTGACTGAAAACTCACTAAGCCGAAACAAAATCAAACTCAAACCAAGGAGAGTAATCAAGACAAAGGAAAGAAATTATACAAAGAATGATATTACTGCAGACAGTAATGAGAGCAAATTGGTCAAAAACAGACTCAGAAGCAAGTTTCTGCCACTCGTTTGCTTTGTGATTGCCTTGTTCCTTTTTTTCCCTATAAAATGGAGATAATGATAGTACTTTCTTCACAGGGCTGTTCTGAGAATTATATCATTTGTGACCTGTAAAGGGTGTAGAAGTGTCTGACACATAGGTATTAGTTATTATCATTAGCACAGTTACTCTCTGAAGAGGCAGGAAAAGCATCTTTCAAATGCTTATGATACATGGAGCAGAAAGTCCAAAAGATGAGTATGGATGGAGATGTGGACAGGGAAGGGTTACCTCATCATTCTGCACCTGGGTTCCTGCTGTAGGCTCTAAGTTGGTGCCCTCGCCTCTGCCATATCTCTCTCTAACCTTTTCCCCGCACTGGTCAGAATCCAGCCTTGCTATAAACCTTCCAGTGGCTTGCCACAGCCTTCATAATAAAATTCCAGCTGCTGGCAAGTTACAGAAGCTCTCCACTTGGATGTTTCTTCAGATTCATGTTCTATCCTGCTTCCACATACTATGACTCTAGTTTCCAGCCTTTTACTGCTATGTTCCCCTGAACAGGGCAAGCTCTCCCAAGCTGATATCTCTTTGCATAAGATCTCCTTGCTCCTTGACCCAAATCCATCTGGCTAACTTCCATCCATCCTTCAGAACACCTTCCAAGACTGAGCATTACCATCTCCCTCTTCTCTTCTCTCACAGGAAACTTCTTGGACTCATCCTTCCAGCACCAAGTTTATTCTTTTATAATTCTCATTTCACTGTATTACATCCTTTCATTTTCTGGTACGTTCATTCTTCTTTGAAATCAGAGCATATATCTTTCACTTTCTAGATCCCCAAATTTTGGACCATGGGCCAACATGTAGTGAAAGTTTTAATAAATGTTTGAAGAGTGTATAAAATGAGTTTGGGATCAGCAGTTTTACTTTTAAACATATTAAAAGATTTTCAAAGTAGGTCTTTGTTTTAAACAAATCTTCTGTGATCTTATTTGCACAGTTGCTATACTTTTTAATTAATAGTGTTGAATTAAACTTCAGTCCACTCCACATCTAAGGATCATGAGTATCAGCTTAAAGATTTTACTTTGCATTTTGGGCTTAGGGTTCTTATAGATTCTATGTTTGTCTTACCTTCCTTCTTAGAGTTGGCCTTTTGGAAGCTTGATATATTTATTTTCCCACTATGTTCCACATAAGCGTAAAATACTGAATGCTGTAGAACTGCTAAGGTACTAGACATAAAATTCAGTGAGTTTGGCTTATGAGCTGACCACGAGTCTTGTTTAGATCTCAAAGGGTTTAAACTGATCTGAAGTGGTGCTTTAAAAAAAAAAACAATGTTGTAGCTATTAAAACCAAAGTAGAGAGTCTGTTTATTGAGCAGGATTCATCTCTTTTCTTTAAATTAAGTCCACTCTCTTATCTGTGTCTTTGGTTTCCAGCATAATGTTTTGATTCCCTGAGAGAAATTTTTGGCCTTTTGAACAGGCTTAGACAATTAACTCTGTCAGAGACTTGTGTAGAATTTAATGAATGCCATGTATTGACTAGAGCTGAAAGGAAGAATGTTACTGTTAAAATCATAATATTGTGTTGAGGATTGTTAGTATCTATTATTACACTGTAAAATTACTTTAAACTGCTTAATAATTTATAAATAATTTTTAAAATTTAAAGTCAGTGTTTAATTAAAGCTTCTATAACTTTAAGATTATTTTCTTCTAAAAATAAAACAAATGCTAATAAATCCTTCTTTATCCCAACTATCCTTTGACTATTTCCTAAATAATATGTTTCCAAAGAAACAGGCTGAGCCACTGTTAATTACTTAAATTAATTACAAGAACAACTATTTTTTGTTAGAGAAAAACAATACATCTGGAATAGTTTTAAAGAAATTCACTTCTCTCTTAAATCCACTCAGATATCCAAAGTAACTCTTAAGATATTTTTGGAAGGCCTCAAGAGTTTGCACCAGTGAATTAATTAAGTTTTAATCCACAGACTATTTGCATATTTGATAAGCTATCATAAATTTTTAAATCAACAGACACTTAAAAATAATCAATAATACAATTTAAAACTTGTTCTTTAGAGGTTTTTTCTTTTTAAAAGGGACATTGAAACTTAATTTGAAAAATAAACTACATAAATACTCGAGAGATTCATATTTGTAACTAATTTCAAAATTTAAAGTATGTCAAATCTCATTCATTTTACATGGATGCTCAAAGCAGATGCTTCAAAGCACTTTGAGAATAAGCAAAGGCCATATTGTTTGAAGGTGATAATAGTTGATAATAGGTGAATCCATTAATAATAAACCTCACTCTCATACAAGCTATGGTTGGGAGATACACACAAAGTTTTACCTATAAGAAGAATTATTTCTATAGAAGAAATGTTTATTGTCCATCATCAGAGCTATGGTTTAATAAGTCATGATATATAGGCATTATTGGACATTACATACAAGTTAAAAACTGTTTTTTGAAGATATTTTAATGGTATGGGAAAATATTCTCAATCTGATTAAATGAATATTTAAAGGGTTTAGAAGTTGAACATGGTACATAGCATGATATACAAATCAGCTACTATAATATTAATTTTAAAAGAGATGGTAAAAACAGAATATATAACATGTTACCAATTTTGTGCTAGATCTAGTTCTATTAATATATGGTTATGTGATCCAAATTTTCCTAACATTCATGACTTCTGTAATTAGAAAATTTATTGAGAATTTTAAAAATATTTTATATATGCATATATACCAATGCAATGGACATGAATGTGGGCAAACTCCAGGAGATGGTGAGGGATAGGGAAGGCTGGTGTGCTGTAGTCCATGAGGTCTCAAAGAGTTGGATATGACTTGGTGACTGAACAACAACAGTATATATAATCTTCTAGCTGTACAATCATATATTATTAAACTTAATATTTAGCTTAAATAGATAAATGGCTTCCTAAATGTATTCCTTCATATTTTTATATCCACACAAAAAGTGATAAACTTAAGAAATCATATTCGGTGTTGATATTATTAGTCTCAGCTTGAGAAGGTAATCCACATTCAGTAAATATCCAACGCATCAGAATGAAGAATGAGTTTCCATTCAATATGGTAAAATGAGTTACAAAAGCAACTCACATGACAGGTATGTAGAGAAAATGTAGATTCATAATTTTGTCTGAAACTGCTCTGATCTTCCCCAAATCCCTTACCTGCTATATGGCATAAGAAAAAGGGGGAAAGGGAGGGAGGTAGGGAGGGATGAATTGACTTCAAGTCAGTTCAAAAGCCCATTTGAGGGACTTCCCTAGTGGTCCAGTGGTTAAGAATCTGTCTTCCAACACAGGGTTCTGATCCCTGGTCAGGGAACTAAGATCCCACACGCCCACATGCCCCAAGTACTAAGTTTCTGCATTAAGTCACAAGAGCCACAAGTACTGAGTACGCAGCACCTCAACTAGAGGGAAGACCATGTGACACAACAAAAATCCACAACTAGATCTGATGCAGCCAAAAAAAAAAAAATTAGTTTGTCTGAGCCATTAATTTATACTAGACACCTAGGTATTATATCACTTGTCCTTTGGGAATATTAGCTCTGTCCTCAGTCACAACCTCTCCTTGCTTCTTTCAGAGATGGGGTCTAGGGAACAGGATGATGTTTACCTCGCCTCCTGGTATTGGGAGGAAGGAGGCCACAGAGGAGGGCATGTCCCTCCTTTGTTGTGAGCATCATCAGGCCGGTCTCTTCTAGAGCTAGTATCAACACGTGACTGCTCAGGTCAATACACCGAGTCTCTGTTCTGCCTGTGGGTTGGGGTCCAGGCCCTGCCTCACCTTAGCTCTGGCTGGCACTGCAGACCCTCTGAGTCTTGGCCAGGTCTACAGTCCCTAGGCCAGGTCTGCTGGCTCTCACCACAGAATCCATGCTTCGGGGAAACCGAAGCTAGGCCGTACATTGCCATCTACATAAGCATCAAGACTGCGGAGTCCCCAGGCACACTGACCATGCTGGTTTGTCCTGTCAACGGTGTTGGGCCCCAAGCCCACCTCTCCGTGTTGCCTCAGCCCCTCCACGCATGAGGACCATGTCACAAAAGAGAAGCAAGGCCTAAGAATGTCGGCAACCCACCCTCCTAGGGCCCCATGGTTCAGACCAAGAGGGTATGTTTCTGACTTCTTACCCCTATCTTCTTTTCATCTTTCTTCCCCTTCTCCAGGGCTCAATTAGATAGATTTTTCCTTTACTTCATCTTTTCTCTATCACAGATTGCCTGTATATAAAATTATCTGATCTAGTTTGGCCAGGCCTGGCATTTTAGACTGTTAAATGGGAACTATAGAGATTTAGAAAATTCTTCTTTCAATAGCTTCTGGCTTTTAAAGCCACTGATTTTCTGCAAGAGTCTGTATTGAAAGTCATAAAAAATATGATTTTTTTTTCTTTCCTTAACAGTCTTAATCTCACTTCACCCCAAGGCAGATGGATGCCTTGAGTTGTTTGTATGTTGAAAGTAAAAAATAAAATAAAAGCATCTGAACTTTTTTCTAAGTAGCATTTCTTACTATTTGTATCACTACTGACTTAGCAAATTTTACTCATTATTAAATTATCAAGTTAGAAGAAGGATGGAAAAGCTTTCTGGATTAACAACTTTATTGGAATGCTGATCACCTATAAAGAATTTCAAATATTGGCAAGGATTCTATATTCAGAGTCTGAATCATTAATTTAACAGATTACATACTGAGTTCCTATTGTATACTAGCCATAACTCTTGGCACCAGGAAACATTCTGTAATCAAGACAGGCATGACCTCTGTACACTTAGAGCTGAAATTCTTGGGCAAGGAGACATACATATATACACACATACATACATATGCCCAGATACACACGCGAGAGAAACAGAAGTGAGAAGAGCCGTGTGAAGAAATAAACTAGTTCACTGTGACCCAAGAGACTGGGTGACTTTTACATGGAGTAGCAATCTAAAGCTGCTCAGAGAGTGACTTTTAAGCTAAAATCAGAATGACAAGAAGGAATCTGGCATACAAAGATAAGAAAGAAAAGACAGAGCCATTTGAAAAGCCCTAAAGGGAAACATCAAAACTTGGCAAGTTCAAGAAATAGAGAGAAATGTCTTCAGTCTGGCTTGAGGGTAAAAGGCAAAGAGAAAAGTAGACTAGAAATTGGAAAGGTCAATGGAAGCGATTATTCAGGGCTTTGTAAACAAAGAAAAAAGGTTTGGATTTTATTTGAGTGCAAAGGTAGGCCATCCCGTAGAATGCTTTTGATAGGGGAACAATTTTACCTTTGGGGAAAAACTGTGGGAGGCAAAAGTGGAAGCAAAGCTTGTCTTAGAAAACCTGCTGACTGCCAACGAAGGCTCAGGCTAATGAGCTAGTAGTACAAAGAAAGCGGATGCCTTTAGTACACGTTTTGGAGGTGAAATTAACAGGATTTTTTGATGAATGAGAGAAAGAGGAATCACGAAAAATTTCTTTGCTTTTGGCATGTTCTGAAAAGATATATAGAGTTAGAATGAGCACATATCCATCCCCAATCTGCATAACTCATAGTCCTGGATTCATCTTTAGTTCAGTTAAATTGCAGCTCATAAGCCACAATTCTGTCCCTCCTAGAAGGGCAAGGAGGTGGTATATCACAAACGTGAGGACTGAGGACCTCTGGCAGCCAGTGAATAGGTAAATGGCCCGTATCTATCTCGCGGAGGGGCATGGCTGCCATCAAGGGGAAGAGAAAGAGCTGCTATTCTTTGAAGAGGGTCGGGGCAAAGCTTCAACCGAGTCTACATGGCATTCAAAAAATGAGCCTCTTTCATGTTGCTGTTTCCCTTTTTACTCCTCATATTATGCTTTCCTATTCTCCAGGCTTCTTCTCCCTCTCTTTTTCTTACTGATGAAACTTGTTAGTTTTGCCCTTCATCATCATCATCATCACGATCGTGTCATAATCATCACCATCAACACGGCCACTATTGCTGCCATTATTTATTGAGTATTAAACCAGCAGACACTGACACTCTGTATTACTTCCTGAAGCTTCCCTGGGGCAGATGTGACGGACCCCTGGAAAGGTACCCTGGGCTTGGCAAGACAAAGCAGCTTACCCAAGGTGAGGTCATCCAGCCAGGAAATGGCGGAGCTGAGTGTGAAAACAAGCTTGTCTGCCTCAGCTCTCAGGCCCTGTGACTGCTCTCTCCTCCCTTCACACTCCCTGTCTTTTCCCTCCTGTCCCTCTCCCCTTTCTTCTCTCTCCCCTTCATTCTGGCTTCCCCCGACCTCCTCCTGGCCGGTCTGTCTTTCCTTCTTCTGTCTCTTCTCCTGTTGCCTTCTTCTACTCGAGTCAGACTACCCTGCCTCCTCCTCTGTCTTATCTGGCTATTCCTGATCTGAAATTTGCTATTATTACAAATAGAAATGAGAAGTTATGGACTATTAGAACTGAAAGAACTTCAGGAGCAGAGCCAAGGCTTAAAAGCAGGTCAGTTCAGTCGCTCAGTCGTGTCCGACTCTTTGCGACCCCATGAACCAAAAGCAGGTCAATGTAGCTTCGATTCCACAGAAACACTGCTCCTAACATAGAAACACAGACAGAGTCAGAAACTATCTTTTTTCATTGTCACCTGGTGGGTCCTGCCTTGACTCACATCCAGAGTCAGGCCACTTGTGGAAACTATTCTCTTAGCCCTGACTTCCAGCCCAGTCCCTGTGTACATGTGAGATCTTTGTCACATACCCAACCAGGCTTATAAGCACTTAAAAGATCATTTTTCCTGTCTCTATATCACTCACTATGTATAATTCAAAACAAGAATAATATTGAGCCAAAAAGAAAGGCAAGAATGTCCGAAAAAGTTGTGATTATCCAAAACAGTTCTCTGCTTAAATATAAAAGCCCAAATTAATTCCACAAATATATTTGTACCTCTGGTTTGCTATTGTCCCAAGCGCAGACTTAACCTGACTTTTAGGTAATCCAATTGCAGAGAGCTGGCTAAGAACAGGTTAGGAAATGAGCAGGTTTGGATTTTTCAGAAATCCAAAAAGGAGTAATATAGACAAATAAGAAACTTTATCACCCACTCTGAGCTAAACAAGTGACAAATTGTTTACATTTAGCTCTTCTGACAAACATTTTAGATAATTATTCAATAATTCCTATTCTACTGCTGAGTCTCTAGGATAGTTAAGTTTCCAGGGAGCTAGATCTGATTCTGCTGTCTCCACAGCCTGAGTGTTTAATGCAGCAGACCCCAACATTTTTGGCACCAAAGACCAGTTCCATGGAAGACAATTTTTCCACAGACTGGGAGGGTTGGGGGGGCTTCGGGTTGATTGAACACAATAGGGTTCACACTCCTATTAGAACCTAACGCTTCTGCTGACCTGATAGCAGGCGGTGCTCCGGCAGTAAGGCAAGCAATGGAGAACGACTGTAAATATAGACGAAGAAGCTTCACTTGTGTGCCCACCACTTGCATCCTGCTGTGTGGCTGGTTCCTAACCATGGTACTGGTCCATGACCCAGGGGTTGGGGACCTCTGGTTTAAGGCACATCCTGCCTTACAAACATAGTGTGGATGCTGTGCGTGCATGCATGCCAAGTCGCTTCAGTCGTGTCCGACTCTGCAACCCTATGCCTGTAGCTCACCAGGCTCCTCTGTCCATGTGATTCTGCAGGCAAGAATACTGGAGTGAGTTGCCAGGCCCTCCTCCAGGGGATCTTCCTGACACAGGGATGGAACCTGTGTCTCTTACGTCTCCTGCATCAGCAAGCAGGTTCTTTGCCACTAGCACAGCCTGGGAAGCCCATTCCTGAGTAAAGAGCAGAGCAAAAGATTTAAGATTGATCAGTATCTGGGTATTTTTATACCACCTTCAGAGAAGTGTTTTATATTTTCCAATAACTTTGTGGGATTAGAGATTCTCACTACGTGCTCGGAATATCTTCCCATTTCAGACAGAAAAAGACATGTATCATTTCCACAAGCCATGAAAAAGGACTAACAAATGGATGTTGCACTGCACATTGATTTTCAAGTTATAGGAAGGCATTCCTAAATAATTGCCTCCATAGTTACAGGCATATTCTCAGAAGCTTAGGTGGGGCAGCAGAGAAAAGGGACTCGCTCTTCTAGTTACTATTTGAAGAACTTTTTTTTTTTTAAAGATTTCTCTGATGTGGACCATTTTAAAAGTCTTTATTGAAGTTTACTCAGGAATGGGCTTTCCAGGCCGTGCTAGTGGCAAAGAACCTACCTGCCAATGCAGGAAATGTAAGAGACTCTGGTTTGATCCCTGGGTTGGGAAGACTCCCTGAAGAAGGACATGGCAACCCACTCCAGTATTCTTGCCTGGAGAATTCCATGGAGGAAGAGCCTGGAGGGCTATAGTCCATAGGGTAACACAGAGTCGGACATGACTAAAGCGACTTAGTACACACTCACTCACTGAGGAATAATGGCAATATTCTTGAAAGACAGAGTGCCATAGACGCTTCTTATATTATAAACTAATCATTAAAGGTCAAACTTGCAGGATTCTGATGTATTTTAGATTTAATGATAAATTATGACATTCCTGTAATATGCTGAGATAAGTAGTTCATTCAGTCAAATGACCATGAAATTTCAATTCTACGTTCACTACTTAAAAGAGAGATCTTACACTTGAATCCTATGC
Organism: Okapia johnstoni; assembly: GCA_024291935.2. Classification (NCBI taxonomy): domain Eukaryota; kingdom Metazoa; phylum Chordata; class Mammalia; order Artiodactyla; family Giraffidae; genus Okapia; species Okapia johnstoni. The sequence goes on along the minus strand of CM044322.1, from coordinate 11,582,470 downwards.
TCAACAGTCAAATTAGTGCTTTCAAGATACAATTTCATGAACACATAGTATTTGGTAACAACAATTAAAAAAAACCTAGTAGAAAGAACACAAGAGAAAAAAATGAAAAATGATTTAAAGTATCAATACTTGTGCACTGAGAATCATCTTTTTCAACAAGCCTTGATTGGTTTGTATAGGAAAAGCCAAGAAAATGTCCCCAGTCAAGCAATAGTTTCTTTGTCTTTATATATCTTTGTGGTTTGCATTATCACTTACTATTTATAGAAAGACATGCTAGTGACCTTGACACAAAACTTGCACTTTTCCTTGTGCATAATAACTCATGGCTGGTGCCTTCTTGGCCCCTGCAAGGAGAACCAACCAACTCCAATGGGTATTTGATACATGCCTGGGGAAGCTAAGTTACAATGAAGAGAACACAGTTCATTGTTTACTCATGATGAATTACAGTTTCCTGGTGGAGGGATGATGCCTAAAACAAAGCAGTCTTTGAGACCCCTCAAGTTTTTCAAAGTGACCTGGGGGCTTTAGCAGTCAGAGCTAAAAACAAGGAGCTGTTTATAAGCCTTCCCGACTTGGAGGAGAAAGACTCAAAACTCCCTTTAACAGTCTCCGAACTATCCAATTCCCTTCCATCAAGGAAAGTGACATTGACAATTCTGAATTAAAAGAAATCTCAGCAACTGTAAAGTTCTTTTATTTTTTTAAGATTTTTTTGATGGGAACCATTTTAAAAGTCTTCATTGAATCTGTTACAATGTGGCTTCTGTTTTACGTTTTGGTTTTTTGACCACGAGGCACATGGGAGGATATCAGCTCCTCGACCAGGGATCAAACTCGCACCCCCAAAGATGGAAGGCCAAGTCTTAAACACTGGACCATCAGGGAAGTCCCCACCATAGATCTCTTTAATCAGGGAATTAATACTAACAGAAATGGAAAAGTTCAAAAATATAATTGCGGCTCAAAATTGTAGATTTTCTGGTATCTATGCCATCATTTACATAAGGTAGAGGACCATTTTGACTGACTAAGAAAAAGACAGCTTTGAAAAGCAGCAATAAAAAAAAAAAGAAATCAAAACCCAACAGCTAGGGCTGTACTTCATTCACAAATATGTATCTAAGATTTTGTTTCTACCTTTGTAAGCTAGAAACACAATGAAGAAGAAAGTATTCATTTTCATTTTCTCTTTACTAGAATTTTCTAGTCGTGATTATGATTAGAGTTCAAGCATGAAACATCACTTTTTCAGATAAATTTCTGTCCAAAAAAAGTACCTTTAACAAATTCCACAAGCTGTAATGATTTGCCTTGTCCTTCTTGGCTCTCCCTGCCTGCTGGTTTGTTCATTCATTTATTCTCTGCCCATTTAACAAATTTTCCAGTGTCTAACCTCACGTCCTCATACATCCCAGGGCCTCAAACATTTTTCAGTTGGTACCTTCCTACTTATTACCCAAAGGATCTAGCAAAAATATCAGTCATTGTCACCCTTATCTCAGGATAATTTCAGGAGACAGGTAGTGAGCATCCTTCCTGAGAGGAGTTTTGTTTTTCACGTGTCTACATGGATTTATTCTTCATGCCTCTGTTGTATAGATGGGAGTGGTACAATGATGGTTGAGCCATCATTAACTGGCTCAACCCAGAAGTACAAATACAAAAAACCCTGCAAGTGAAAACTTGAGAAGCTCGAATTCCTCTGGGTTTGGGTTCTTGCATCTACTCAGCTGACTTTAATATAACTATCATTTACAGGTAAGAGAGGAATTGAGTACCTTGGCACAAATTCAGTGAAATACCTGAGTATTTCTTCATCCACAGTATACTACTTCATTCTACGTGATAGTCACAATGCAAAACAGTTCCTCTTCCCTTCTTTCTCATCATAAAACTAATGACTAATGAACATCATTCATGGCTGATGTCCCAAACATATAAATCATCATTGACTCTTCTCCTGCAACTTCTAATCCAGGATTTCTCAGTCTTGGCATCACCGATATTTGGAGTTGAATAATTCATATTGTGGGGATGCTGTCCTGATCACAGTGGGATATTTAGCAGCATCCAGGGCTTCCCACGTGGCACCAGTGGTAAAGAATCCACCTACCAATGCAGGAGACACAAGAGTTATGGGTTGGATCCCTGGGTCGGAAAGATGCCCTGGAGTAGGAAATGGCGTCCCACTCCAGTATTCTTGCCTGGAGAATTCCATGGGGAGAGAAGCCTGGTTACAATCCATGGGGCCATAAGAAGTCATATGCAACTGAGCAACTGAGCACTGGTTGACTTCTCCATGCTAACAGCACATCCCCAGTAATCACAACCAAAAATGTTCCCAGACATTTTCAAATATCCCCTGGGGGAGGGGGGTGAAAATCATTCCCAACTGAGAATCACTGAACCCAAAAGCAAGTCCTGAAAGCTGAAATTCCAAAATTTATCTTGAATCTACAACTATCATCTGACCCAGATCTAAGCTCTCACCACTCACCTGGAGCACAGCAATAGCTTTTCACTGCAACTGCTTCAGTCCATTTTCTACTCTATAGTCAGCATGATCTTTTAAGAATCTCAATCACATTATATCATTTCTCTTCTTAAAACCTTCCAATGGCTTCTCACTACACTGGGAGCTGCTCACAATATCACCTTCCAGCACTTTCCCCTTTTTCATGGTTCTCAGGTGTCATTGCTTTTATACTAGTTTTCAAACCTGCCAAGTTTTCCCACTTCAGAACATTTATATACTCTCCTTGGAATGCTGACTCTTTTTGTAGTATTCAAGAGTTTATTGAAGTATCATTTCTCAGCAAGTTTTTCCAGAATCATCATCTGTAAATAATTCCCTTCTCCCCCAAACACTATAAGTCATTACCCTATAGTAACTGTATTACAGTCTCATCTAATCATCTTTATTTGGACTTACAAGTCATTTTTCATTTTTTACTTTACTTTTCATTTCATTATTTTCATTTTATACATTTAAAATAGTGTATGATTTTTATGTGATTAATTCTACTCAAATCAATTTAGTGTGGTACATATATTTTGGCTCAGCTAGTAAAGAATCCACTTGCGATGTGGGAGACCTGGGTTTGATCCCTGGGTTAGGAAGATCCCCTGGAGAAGGGAAAGGCTACCCACTCCAGTAATCTGGCCTGGAGAATTCCATGTACTGTATAGCCCATGGGGTCTCAAAGAGTTGGACACAACTGAGTGACTTTCACTTCACATATATACAATGGAATATTACTCAGCCATTAAAAAGAATGAAGTAATGCCATTTGCAGCAACGTGGATAAACTTAGAGAGTGTCATACTAAGGACTCCAGACAGAGAAGGAGAAATATCATATGACATTACTTGTATGTGAAATCTAAAAAGAAATGATACAAATGAACTTACTTATAAAACAGAAAGAGACTCACAGACTTAGTAAATGAACTTATGGTTGCAGGGGCAAAGGATAGTTGGAGACTTTGGAAAGTCTTGTACACACTGAAAGACAAAAAGCGATTCAAAGGATTCTTATCTCATTCAGAGTTTAAACAAAAGCCCTTCCAATTACCTGCAAGACTCTGCATGATCTGGACCACGTCTACCTTCCCTGCATGATTTCCTAACATTTGCATCTCAAAACTTGAGCCACATGCTGGCCTTCCTTCTGCTCCCAAACATGCCCAGCACATGCCCACTGCAGAGCCTTGGCACTGGCTGCTCTCCAGTCTGAATGCTGGACCCTAGGAGTCCCGTGACTCTCACATCTGCTAGGTCAAGTGACCTCTTGTTAGAAGGGCTGTCCCTGACTACATCATATAAAAAAGTAAGAAAGAAAATGCAGCCCTCATCTACCATCAGCTTGGAGCTGTCCTCGCTACAATAGCCAGGCAAATGCATTTTTCTCTTGAATGATAAACAACTTTATAGAACACCAACATTAGACAAGGCTACTTTGTGATGTGATAGATCAAGACAAGAACAAAAGCACTCTGTAAGTGTGGTAAGTAGAGACTGAGAAAGAGAGAGAGAGGAACACTGTCAAACACTCCCCTTTCTCCTGCTAATATGAGTGACTGCTCCATCTTTATCAGTGTCGGCTGTAGCTCCACTTTGTTCCCTATACCTAACATATTGAGACTATTAAGCAAATCATAGAAATGCTTTGACTTTCTAACAGTAACCAATCAAGAGCAAAACCTCACTTTCTTGAAAGTTCTCCAAAATCACACAACACAAGCTCAAACCCAGTATAAGCCCCCTCTTAACAACCTCTTACCAAGACATCCCAGTTTCCTATGGTGTGCAGTCTTCTTCATCGCTATGAGTTAATAAGCCCAACTTTGTTTGACTACAGGTGTGTTTACGTTAGATCTTGCCTGGGGGGGATCAACAATAGTATCACCAACCCCAGGAAGCAAACTTCATGACTTTAAGCAACATGTCAATAGACACCAACTTGGGAAAATCCAAGTGTACACCTCTTGTTTATGTGCCACTTGGTCAATGCCATCTGTCACCCTTAAAGATGTCCTACTTTGGAAGATAAATCACGTAGTCACTGTATCTTTAATCTGCACTATTTTTCCCGATAACCCTTACCGCCATCTACAACATGATACTTTCTGTTTGTTTCCTCTCTGCACCTCCTGGCCCCCACTCCTACTCCTCAACTAGAATGTAATTCCCACAGTACAGAAAATTTACCTAATTTTTTTTGGCCTCACAATATGGCTTGTGGGATTTTATTTCCCTAACCAGGGGTTGAACCTGGGGCCTTGGTAGTAAAAACTCAGAGTCCTAACCACTGGACCTTCAGGGAATTCTAACTTTTTTTTCATTGTTCTATCCCTATTACCTAGAAGAGTACTTGGCATACAGAAGGCTCCCAGTAAATATCTGCTGAATGAATTAACTAATGAAAAGTTATAATACTACAGGAGGTCTTTGAACTAGGAACAACTTTAGAAAAATCATCCCAACATACGCATCAGTCAGATTTCTATATAATAACCTGTAGAAACAAATCAAAATATAGCACCATTTATTCTGAAAGCAAATGAAATGCTTAGATTTACACTTTAAAAATAGGCACAAGATCTGTATGGTGAAAATTACAAAATGCTGATGAAAGAAATCAAAGAAGATAAAAAATGGAAGTTTATGAATTGGAAGGTTCAACATAGTGAAGATGTCAGATCTCCCCCGAAGTTGAACTACCAGCTTACTGAAATTCATAGACAAGTTTATTCTAAAATTCATGTGGAAAGGTACAGGCTGTACGATAGCTAAAGTAAATAAGAATAAAATAGAAGGACTTATTCTGATATAAAGGCCCACTGAAAAGCTATAATAGTAAGTGGAGTAAGCACACAGGTTCAATGACCAGTACAGATAATCCAGAGACAGAGTCACACATTTATGCCCAATTGATTTTTTTACAAAGGTGTAAAGCAATTTAAGGGAAAGAAGATAACTTTTTCATCAAATGATGCCAAAGCAATTGGACTTTCATGGGCAGAAAAAAAAGAAAACGAACCCAAAATTACACATGCACTTCCATGTAAAACATAAAGCTACACAACTTTTGAGCTTCAGAGGATGAAAAGACCTGAGTGGAAAACATAAATATCAATAACCTCAGGTGTTGGAGAAGACTCTTGAGAGTCCCTTGGACTGCAAGAAGATCCAACCAGTCCATCCTAAAGGAGATCAGTCCTGGGTGTTCATTGGAAGGACTGATGTTGAAGCTGAAACTCCAATACTTTGGCCACCTGATGCAAAGAGCTGACTCATTTGAAAAGACCCTGATGCTGGGAAGGATTGGGGGCAGGAGGAGAAGGGGACGACAGAGGATGAGATGGCTGGATGGCATCACCGACTCGATGGACATGGGTTTGGGTAGACTCCAGGAGTTGGTGATGGACAGGGAGGCCTGGTGTGCTGCGATTCATGGGGTCACAAAGAGTCGGACATGACTGAGTGACTGAACTGAACTGAACTGATCCAACAATAGACTGTTATCTAGGTAAAGTTCTCTGGGAACAACAGTTTTTAAAAAATGCAATTTGAAAACAGGCAAAAGATATGAAGAAATGGGACTTCCCTGGTGGTCTAGGGGTCAAGAATCTACCTTGCAATGCAGGGGATGCAGGTTTAATCCCTGGTCAGGGAACTAAGCTCCCATGGGCCACAGAGTAGCTAAGCCCGGGTGCTGCAGCTACTGAGCCCACGGGCCACAACTAGAGAGCCTGTGCACCGCAACAGAAGATACTGCATGACACAACAGAGGTCCTGTGTGCTGCAGCTGAGACCTGACGCAGCCAAAAAATAAATACTTTTTAAAAAGACATGAAAGAGACACAATGGAATATTTACTCAGCTGTAAAAAGGAATGCATTTGAGTCAGTTCTAATGAGGTGGATGAAACTGGAGCCTATTATACAGAGTCAAATAAGTCAGAAAGAGAAACACCAATACAGTATATTAATGCAAATATATGGAATTTAGAAAGATAGTAACAACGATCCTATATGCAAGGAAGTAAAAGAAACACAGATATAAAGAACAGTCTTTTAGACTATGTGGGAGAAGGTGAGGGTGGGATGATTTGAGAGAATAGGATTGAAACGTGTTTGACAACATGAGACATCACAGACTAAAATAAGCCTGCCAGGCTCCCCTGTCCATGGGATATTTCAGACAAAATACTGGAGTGAGTTGCCATTTCCTCCTTCAGGGGATCTTCCCAACCCAGGGATGGAACCCATGTCTTCTGCATCTCCTGCATCGGCAGGCAGTTTCTTTACCACTGAGCCACCTGGCAAGCCCAAGATAAAACTTAGTGATAACCTCAAGTTCTGGCAAGGATGCTGAGAAACTGGATCACTTGTATATTGCTGATGGGAATGGAAAATGTTCAGCCACTCTGGGAAACAGTCTTGTGGTTTCTTATGAAACAAAACATGTAATTATCATATGACCCAGAAATTGTGCTCTTCAGCATCAGAGAGATGAAAATTTATGTGCTCCCAAAAACCTATATATCATGTTCATAGAAGCTTTATTCACAGTAGCCAAACAGTGGAAGCAAGTCAGATGCTTTTAATAAGATAATGGTTAAACAAACTCTGGTACATCATGAAATACTACTCAGCAATAAAAAAAAAAACTTATAAACTATTGATACACACAAAACTTGAATGCATCTCCAAGCTTGGAGGAATTCTTGCTGGAAGACACAGCTTAACCAAGGCATGGGGTCTGGTGAACCAGAGCGGTGGATTCCAGTCTCTCCTGTCCCTTTGGTTGGGTGCTCAATGGTAAGTCACAGAGCTAGCAAAGAAGGGAAGACAGTTTACTCTGGCTATTATCTGTCTAAAACAGTAGAGCCCCTTTGACTTCAGAAAAACTTGAATTGAAAAGCATAAAAGTGTTTTTAAAAATAAAAAATGTGAGGGACTATATTTTATTTGTTGTTACTTTTTGTTTTGTTGCAAAGCATGATTCTGTGTAGCACATACTATCAGCCAGTGTGAGAAATAAAGCCACAAAATCTATAGGAAATTCAAAGAAACTTCTCTTTTAATCACTAAGCATAATCACTACAGATGGTGATTGCAGCCATGAAATTAAAAGACGCTTACTCCTTGGAAGGAAAGTTATGACCAACCTAGACAGTATGTTAAAAAGCAGAGATGTTACTTTGTCAACACGGGTCTGTCTAGTCGAGGCTATGGTTTTTCCAGTGGTCATGCCTGGAAAATCCCATGGACAGAGAAGCCTTGTAGGCTGCAGTCCATGGGGTCGCTAGGAGTCGGACACGACTGAGCGACTTCACTTTCACTTTTCCCTTTCATGCATTGGAGAAGGAAATGGCAACCCACTCCAGTGTTCTTGCCTGGAGAATCCCAGGGATGGGGGAGCCTGGTGGGCTGCCGTCTATGGAGTCGCACAGAGTCGGACATGACTGAAGAGATGCAGCAGCAGCAGCAGCAGCAGCAGCAGCAGCAGCATGTATGGATGTGAGAGTTGGACTATAAAGAAAGCTGAGCGCTGAAGAATTGATGCTTTTGAACTGTGGTGTTGGAGAAGACTCTTGAGAGTCCCTTGAACTGCAAGAAGATCCAACCAGTCCATCCTAAAGGAAATCAGTGCTGGGTGTTCATTGGTAGGACTGATGTTGAAGCTGAAACTTCAATACTTTGGCCACCTGATGCGAAGAGCTGACTCATTGGAAAAGATCCCGATGCTGGGAAAGATTGAGGGTAGGAGGAGAAGGGGACGACAGAGGATGAGATGGTTGGATGGCATCACCGACTCGATTGACATGGGTCTGTGTGGACTCTGGGAGTTGGTGATGGACAGGGAGGCCTGGCGTGCTGTGGTTCATGGGGTCGCAAAGAGTCGGACATGACTGAGCAACTGAACTGATGAAAAGCAAAAACAAAAAACCTCATATCACGAAGATTCTCATAAAGGCTATAGTGTGAATGCTGCTCCCACACTTTGGAGTGGATGCATGCAGCTTTTTGTATTAAAATCTTCACTCGATATACAGATATACGCCCAGCAGTAGAATCACAGGATCATATATAACTCTTTTTAGTTTTTTTAAGGAAATGCCGTACTATTCACAACGGCTGTACCAATTTACATTCCCACTAAGAGTGTAAGAGGGTTCTTTTTTCTCTACATCCTCTCCAGCATTTATTATTTGTAGACTTTTTACTGATGGCCATTTTAAATTAATTTTTATTGGAGTACAGTTGCTTTACAATGTTGTGTTTGTTTCTACTGTGCAGAATGTGAATCAGCTCTATGTATACATATATTCCCTCTTTCTTTGGATTTCCTTCCCATGTAGGTCACCACAGAGCACTGGGTAGAGTTCCCTGAGCTCTACAGTAGGTTCTCATAGTTATCTATTTTTATACACAGTATCAATAGGGTATATATATATATGTCAATCCCAGTCTCCCAATTTATCCCACCTCCCTTTCCCCCTGTTAGCGTCCATATGTTTATTCTCTACTTCTGTGTCTCTATTTCTGTTCTGCAAATAAGATCATTTATAACATTTTTCTAGATTCCACATATATGCATTAATATGCAATATATTTTTTCACTTTCTGCCGTACTTTGCTCCCTATGACAGCTTCTAGGTCCATCCACATCTCTACAAATGAACAGATTTTGTTCTTTTTATGGCTGAGCAATATTCCATTGTATATACGTATCACATCTACTTTATCCATTCCTCTGTTGATAGGCATTCAGGTTGCTTCTATGTCCTGGCTATTGTAAATAGTGCTGCAATGAACATTGGAGTAAAAGTGTCTTTTTGAATTATGGTTTTCTCTGGGTATATGGTGGACTTCCCTGGTGGCTCAGACAGTAAAGCGTCTACCTACAATGCAGGAGACCTGGGTTCAATCCCTGGTTAGGGAAGATCTCCTGGAAAAGGAAAGGGCAACCCACTCCAGTATTCTTGTCTGGAAAATCCCATAGACGGAGAAGCCTGGTGGTACAGTCCATGGGGTCACAAAGAGTTGGACACAACTGAGCGACTTCACTTTCTTTCACTTTCACTTTCTGGGTATATGACCAGTAGTGGGATTGCTGGGTCATATGGTAATTCTATTTTTAGTGTTTTGAGAAACCTCCATACCATTCTCCACTCCATGGCTGTATCAATTTACATTCTGACCAACAGTGTAAGAGTATTCTCTTTTCTCCACACCTTCTCCAGCATTTATTGCTTGTAGACTTTTTAATGATGGCCATTCTGGTGGGTGTGAGGTGCTACCTGATTGTAGCAGCATAAAGAATATCTTTATATTTAACTCCTATAGAGATTGCTAAAGAAAATATGCTTGATCAGATCCGAGACATAAAAGCTATAGTTCCTGCATTGTTAAAACAAGGGAGAAATTTTACTCCAAATGTAGGAAATTATTCTCAGAAGATTTTGGCAAATTTCCCAGGGATATTTTAAGTTTTAATGCATTAACAAAGGGAGCAAACACCATAGCACTGCTTAATAGTATCGATTATGTATGTTGTAAGTTATGATCAAGATTAGGGACTTAGGAGTCAAAGAGCTCTATGCTGAAATCTGGGTTCTTTCATTTGCTAGGTGTGTGATATTGGGCTATTACTTAATCTAAGTCCTAAGTTCTATACTTTGCTCAACTTCATCTCTAAAATGAAGATAATAATCCTAACTACTTCATCCAAATCAACTATCACTATAGGAATTAGTGCTAATATATTTGTCTGTATTCTGTGAAAAATCTTCTAAAGCAGAACATTAAATTATATTTATTTTTTCTGTAAATTGAAACCAGACAATAATTTCCTGTCATGATGCTGAAATTTCCCATTTTGAATGTTCAAGGAACCTTATTCTTAATCATTTTCAATCTATTCCAGGCTCTGTCTAAGAAGTTTTAAAATCGTGCGACTTGATCACCTTAGACAATTGCTAGAAAATCACTGTAGAGAGATTAGTTTCTCTTTTCCCACAAACTTAACACGAAATTGATCTACACTCTGCTCACACTTCACAATCAAGCCAAGTCAAGCCTTAAATTTATATCACATGATAAAGTCAAGAAATATATATTTTGATGTAAAATTTATTTTATCAAGTTAACTTTTAAGTCATATTACATATATATTTATAAATTTTTTATAATATGAAAGTAGGATATAAGATTTTGTTTATATAAAAGAGTATATGTTTAAAAATCCTGAGAAAACTAATCTGATTCTATGAATATGGTAATAATCAGCACAATCTGAATCTGTTTATTCTGAGGAAAAACTTTCTTCTAACTATGCCAAATGAAGTTAATTGCCCCTGAACTTTCAAAGTTGAAACACAAGCATCAGCATGAGTATTCTATACCAGAAAATGAAACTTTCCTAAATGGCACATTCTTATACATCGGATTTGACCTTAGTCAAATATAGTTCCCAAACACATTCATTACACCTGAAAAATATTAAATTTATATAGCATAAAAAATTAAAGTGCATGAATACGTATATATTTAATCCTTTAAATTTTTTCTTAGATACATCATTTTGTTTTACACCAAGGGCCATCTCTATAAAATGTAGAGCTGCCGTATTTCTCAAACCATACTTTTCAAATCAAAACCATCCCAAGGGACAATTCCATTAGGTTCTATTTTCCTAGATATGACCTAGAGTTTACAAGTCTGAGTTAGCTTAAGATGTAAAATTTATGAATCATTCCTGTATTATAACCAATTCTTGGATAGTAGAGTTTCCCATGATTACTTGAAGTATTAGAAAGTGTAATCCATCACAAAGAAAGCTATAAAATTCTACTCGTTAACATTCTGGAACTGTTTTTACAGTATGATGGATTTTTTGTTTGTTTGTTTTGCCAATGGTGAGTCCTTTAACAAGGTAATTAATACGAATTGATTGTACCATTATTAGCATTAATGGACATATTCATTGAGCACACATCAGCACTCTTATAGAAGTCATGCAGTTGTTAGCATGGCAAAAGGAGGGAACCACAGGAAGGAAAATCTATTTATAGGCGAGAGCCCAGGAAAACCTGCTGGGAACACATGTACCACTTTAGATAACTATTCAAGGCCATCTTTTTATTTAAAAAATTACCCAAGTTCAGAAATACATAGATTGAAGAACAGGACTTTCAGATAATCATTCAAGGACAGAATTTCACATGCAGTCTATCAAATTAAGCAAAGGTTATATGCATATTTGAATTACTTTATATGCATTTGGGAAAAACCCAAGATATGCATAATCCTTAAAATTTCTTATCTCAAGTATTACTCACAAGGTCATCCTTTGATGAACTGCAAATGCAACAAGCAAGATTAGAGTTCTCTTTGAATTTTAGTTTGCAAAGGAAAACTGTCACATTGAGAAAAAGGTTAGATCTCTCCAGCAGCTCATATAGGGACATAATTAATGGTACAAAGACCCAGACAAATTAGTTTCCTAGGCCAGTATGGGGTTTTATATAAGAGATCACAAAGGTTTATTTTATTGGTAGGAACAGTTGCTGACTCATAGTTTAGCTAATCCCAAATTTGTTTTTAACTTTGTTCATCTGTTAAGAAATTCTGGCCAACTCACCATCAATACACACACAAACAAACCCGCAGGTGTCTAGTTATAGAACATCACTCTGGTCAATGATGATCCCCAATTATGACTCAATTTTCATATCTCCACATCAGCTTGTGCCCTTTCAGAATCCTACTCTTTCAAGATACAACTTTTTACTGTATGTGTATGTCAATAGGTGGTAACTGGTTAATCAATTAATTAAATCAACTAATGGGTTACTTTGTCAAGCAATCTTAACTTCTAGCATTCAGCTTCATAAAGTAGATACTATTATTATTATGCTCACTTCATAACTGAGAAAACTGAGACACACAAAAATGGCATTCAAACCCAGGCCCTCCAACTAAAAACATCCTATCTACTTTTTAAAAATATTTATTTATTTACTTGCTTACTTACTTACTTATTCGTGTGGCTTCACCAGGTCTTCCCTCATAGCTCAGTCAGTAAAGAATCTGTCTGCAACGCAGGACACCAGGGTTCGATTTCTGGGTTAGGAAGATCCCCTGGAGAAGGAAATGGCAACACACTCCAGTATTCCTGCCTGGAAAATCCCATGGACAGAGGAGCCTGGTGGACTACAGTCCATGGGGTCCCAAGAGTCAGACATGACTTAGTGACTAAACCAGCACCACCAGGTCTTAAGCACTCAGGATATTTACTTGTAACATGCAAACTCTAAGTTGCGACATGTGGGATCTACTTCCCTAACCAGCGATTGAACCCTAGCCCCTTGCATTGAGAGTGTGGAGTCTTAGCCACAGGGAAGTCACCCATGTACTTTCAATTATATAATTCTCTCCAAGGTGTGTTTTAGAATATTAGTAGACTTTTTGCTCAAATAAATCATGAAAATGCTGGGTTAGACACAAATTAACAGTTTTTTCATCATAGGGATCCTCAGAGCTCATGAATTTTGTAAACATCTATGAAGTGGAATCTGCCTACAATGTGGGAGACCTGGGTTCGATTCCTGGGTTGGGAAGATCCCCTAGAGAAGGACATGGCAACCCACTCCAGTCTGGGAAATCCCATGGACAGAGAAGCCTGGCAGGCTTAGTCCATGGGGTTGCAAAGAGTCAGACACAACTGAGCAACTAACATTATGAGGTAGATTATATATATATATATATATATATATATACTAGGTCCAAAATATATTAATATGCAGTCACCTTTTCTCTCCACTCAGAATGTCATATAAGACTAGTGTTTTCTGAATGTATTTTTGGAAAAACTTCACCAAAACATGTTTTTTTCCTGTTTAATTAATTTATTGTACTTATTAATAAAGAGCCTATACACTTTTCAAACTGGTGTTCTTCCTCAATTCAGTTAAATTGTCTTCTCTTATATTTTATTAATTATCTTTGTCTTATCCTTTTATTCTCTACCTATTTGGACAATTCTTACTATATATTTATCTTTCCTCTTATTTTGTTTCATTGTGATAATATTTTTTAGCATCATCTATGGGCTTCCTCTCCTCTTCATAGATCACAGCCTTGTGGTGGTGAAGGGGCTTACATAACTCAATGAAGCTATAAGCCATGCCCTGCAGGGCCACCCAGGATGGGTGGGTCATAGTGAAGAGTTCTGACAAAATGTGGTCCACTGGAGAAGGAAATGGCAACCCACTCCAGTATTCATGTCTGGAGAACCCCATGGACAATGTGAAATGGAAAAGAGATATAACACCAGAAGATGAGCTCCCAGATTGGAATATGTCCAATATGCTAATGGGGAAGAGTAGAGGGTAATTACTCATAGATACAGTAAGAATGAAGCAACTGGGCCAAAGCAGAAACAGTGCTAAGTTGTGGATATGTCTGGTGGTGAAACTAAAGTTCGATGCTGTAAAGAACAATATTGCATAGGAACCTGGAATGTTAGGATCATGAATCAAGGTAAATTGGGCATACTCAAGCAGGAGATGGCAAGACTGAACATTGACATCTAAGGAACCAGTGAATTAAAATGGCTAGGAATGGGGCAAATTTAATTCAGATGACCATTATATCTACTACTGTGGGCAAGAATCCCTTAGAAGAAATGGAATAGCCCTCATAGTCAACGAAAGAGCCCAAAGTGCAGCACTTGGGTATAACCTCAAAAATGACAGAATGATCTTGGTTTGTTTCCAAGGCAAACCATTCAACAACATAGTAATCCAAGTCTATGCTCCAACCATAATTCCAAGGAAGCTGAAGTCAAACAGTTCTATGAAGACAAGATTTACAAAACCTACTAGAACTAACACCAAAAAAAAAGCTGTCCTTTTCATCATAGGGTTTTAGAGTGCAAAAGTAGGAAGTCAAGAGATATGTGGAGTAACAGGTGGGTTTGGCCTTGGAGTACAAAATGAAGCAGGGCAAAGGCTATCAGAGTTCTGTTAAAAGAACACACTGGTCATAGTAAATACCCTTTTCCAACAACCCAAGAGATGACTCTATACATGGACATCACCAGATGGTCAATACTGAAATCAGACTGATTATGTTCTTTGCAGCCAGTGAAGAAGAAGCTCTATTCAGTCAGCAAAACAAGACCTAGAGCTGACTACTGGAGAAGGCAATGGCACCCCACTCCAGTACTCTTGCCTGAAAAATCCCATGGATGGAGGAGCCTGGTAGGCTGCAGCCCATGGGGTCGCTAAGGGTTGGACACGACTGAGCGACTTCACTTTCACTTTTCACTTTCATGCATTAGAGAAGGAAATGGCAACCTACTCCAGTGTTCTTGCCTGGAGAATCCCAGGGACGGCGGAGCCTGGTGGGCTGCCGTCTATGGGGCCGCACAGAGTCGGACACGAATGAAGCGACTTAGCAGCAGCAGCAGAGCTGACTAGGGCTCAGATCATGAGCTCCTTACTGCAACATTCAGGCTTAAATTGAAGAAAGTAGGGAAAACCACTAGACCATTCAGGTGTGATCTAAATCAAATCCCTTATGATTATACAGTGGAGGTGACAAATAGATTCAAGGGATTAGAGCTGGTAGACAGAGTGCCTAAAGACTCATGGGTGCAGATTTGTAACACTGTACAGGAGGCAGTGACCAAAACCATCTCAAAGAAAAAGAAATGTATGCAGGCGAAGTGGTTGTCTAAGGAGGCTTGACAAAAAGCTGAGGAAAGAAGAGAAGTGAAAGGTAAAGGAGAAACAGAAAGATACACTCAACTGAATGCAGAGTTCCAGAGACTAGCAAGGAGAGAAAAGAAGCCTTTCTTAAATAAACAATACAAAGAAATAGAGGAAAACAATAGAATGAAAAAGACTATAGACCTCTTCAAGAAATTCGGAGAGATCAAGGGGATATTTCATGCAAGGATAGGCATGATAAAACAGAAACAGTAAGGACCTAACAGAAGCAGAAGATATTAAGCAGAGGTGGCAAGAATACACAGAACTATACAAAGAAAAAGGTCTTAGTGACCCGAATAACACGATGGTGTGGTCACTCACCTAGAGCCAGACATCCTGGAGTGTGAAGTCAAGAGGGCCTTAGGAAGCATCACTACAAACAAAGCTAGGGGAGGTGATGGAATTCCAGCTGAGCTATTTCAAATCCTAAAACATGATGCTGTGAAAGTGCTGCACTCAATATGCCAGCAAATTTGGAAAACTCAGCAGTGATCACAGGACAGGAAAAGGTCAGTTTTTCTTCCAATCTCAAAAAACTGGCAGTGCCAAAAGTGTTTAAGCTACCATGCAAATGAGCTCATTTCACATACTTACAAGGTTATGCTCAAAATCCTTCAAGCTAGGCTTCAGCAGCATGTGAACAAAGAAATTCCAGATGGACTAGCTGGGTTTAGAAAAGGCAGAGGAACCATAGATCAAATTGCCAACATGTGTTGGATTATGGAGAAGCAAGGGAGTTCCAGAAAAACTTACGCTTCTCTTTCATTGACAACGCTAAAGCCTTTGACTGTGTAGGTCACAACAAACTGGGAAAAATACTTAAATTGATGAGAGTACAGGACCACCTTACTTGTCTCTGGAGAAAACTGTATGTGGGTCAAGAAGCAACAGTTAGAACTAGGCAACAACTAACTGGCTCAAAATTAGGAAAGAAGTACAACAAGGATGTATACTATCACACTGCTTACTTAACTTATATGCAGATTGCATCATGAGAAATGCTGGACTGGATGAATCACAAGTTGGAATCAAGATTGCCAGGAGAAATAACAACAACCTCAGATATGTGCTGATACCACTCTTAGGGCAGAAAGCGAAGCAGACCTAAGGAGCTTCTTGATGAGGGTTAAAGAGGGGAGTGAAAAATTGGCTTTAAACTCAAAATTCAAAAACCAAGATCATGGCATCCTGTTCCATCACTTCATGGCAAATAGATGGGGAAAAAGTGGAAACAGTGACAGATTTTATTTTTATTCGCTCCAAAATCACTGCGGACAGTGACTGCAGCCATGAAATTAAAAGATGCTTGCTCCTTGGGAAAAAAGCTATGACAAAGCTAGACAGTGTATTAAAAAGCAGAGACACTACTTTGCTGACAAGGTCCATATAGTCAAGGGTATGGTTTTTATCCAGTAGTTATGTACATATGGGAAAGTTGGTCCATAAAGAAGGCTGAGCACCAAAGAACTGATGCTTTTGAGTTGTGGTGCTGGAGAAGACTCTTGAGAGTCCCTTGGACTGCAAGGAGATTAAAGCAGGGAATCCTAAAGGAGATCAACCTTGAATATTTATTGGAAGGACTGATGCTGAAGTTGAAGCTCCAATAATTTGGCCACCTGATAGGAAGAGACAACTCATTGGAAAAGACCCTGATGCTGGAAAAGATTGAAGGCAAAAGGGGAAATGAATGGCAGAGGATGAGATGTACAAGATGTTAAAGCATCAGAGACTCAATGGACTTGTATCTGAGCAAACTCCAAAGACAGTGAAGGACAGGGAAATCCGGCGTGCTACAATCCTTGGGGTCACAAAGCATTGGACATGACTTAGTGACTGAAAAACAACATGGATTTCATATACCTTGCTAACTCAATTTTGGGGGGAATATATAACCTGCTAATTATTACCTAATATTTTCTTTCTTTTATTTTTATTGTGGTAAAATATACATGACAGTTACATTCATCATCATTCATCTATCTCCAGAACTTTTTCATTTTTTAAACTGAAACTCTGGACACTTTAAACACTAACTCTAGGCGAGGGTGGGATGATTTGAGAGAATAGCATTGAAACATGTATATTATCATATGAGAAACAGATCACCAGTCCAGGTTCGATGCATGAGGCTGGTGCACCGGGATGACCCTGAGATACAGGATGGGGAGGGAGGTGGGAGAGGGGTTCAGGATGGGGAACACATGTGCACCCATGGCTGATTCATGTCAATGTATGGCAAAACCACCACAATATTGTAAAGTAATTAGCCTCCAATTAAAATTTTTAAAAAATCAACAGGAAAAATAAATAAATAAACACTAACTCTCCATTCCATCCTTCCCCAGCTTCCAGAAACCACCATTTCACCTTATTCCTCTGTGAATCTGACAACTGTTATCTCATGTAACTAGAAGCCTAGAACATCTGTCCTTCTGTGAGTGGTTATTTTACTTAGCACAATGCCTTCAAGGTTCATCCATGTTATTGCATGTGTCAGCATTTCCCTCCTTTTTACAGCTGAATAATATTTCACTGCATACATATATACCATATTTTCCATTCACCCATTAATGGACATTGGGTGGCTTTCCTTCTGGCTATTGTGAATAATGCAGCTGTGAACAAGGGTTGCACATATCTGTTAGAGTCTGCTTTGAATTCTTTGGGGTATATTTCCAAAAGTGGAATTGCTGGATTGTGTATTTTTTTCTAAGTGTAATATTTTGAGGAACTGCTATGCTTTTTTTTCACAGCAGTACAACATTTACATTTCCGTTAACAGTGCACAAAGATTCCAATGTTTCCACAGCATCTCCAACACTTGTTATTTTCTGTCTTTTTTGTTTGTTTATAATAGCCACATTAATGGGTGTGAAGTAACATGATTTAAGGAATGTTTCAAATATTGATCTTGTAGCCCCACAAGGGCACACACTGTTTTATTACATGATCATGGGTACCTAGGAGGACATGTGATACATACTGGATGCTTAGGGAGCATTTATTGTATATAGTAAGAGAGAAGACTAGATTCAAAGAGAAAGCCTAGAACGGAAAGATGAGTCTGTACTTTGTCCACTGTTAAAGTGGGAGCCATGGTGAACTCAGAAAAAAGTAAATATTTGAGGTAAGAAATGGTCATTTTTGTTGGAAATTTTTTTCTGGAGTTGAGCCCATATAGGAAATGGCAAGACCAGTCATGAGTTCATGAGAACAGAGTAAAATCAACCCAAAAGGGTTTGATAAAAGAGAAGAACAGGGACTTCGCTGTGGTCTAGTGGTTAAGATCTTCCAATACAGGGGATGTGGATTCAATCTTTGGTCAGGGAGCTATGACCCCACGTGCCTCACAGCCAAAAAATCAAAACATAAAGCAGAGCAATATTGTAAAAAGTTCAGTAAAGACTTTTAAAATGCTCCACATCAAAAAAAAATTTTTTTAAAAAGAGAAGAAATAAAAGGTGACTCTAAGTTTAGCATCTTGAGTGACTGTCTAGCAAGAGAGCCACTAAGAGAAATTTTAAAATTGAATACAAAGACAGTGTACTTTCCACTGTCCTGCTATTATTCTTAGGCAAATTAGCTCAATACAACCTTAGTCCATCCATTCTACTCCTGCTGATGCCCCTTCCCAAAGTTATATTGGGATGTGAATGTGCTACTTTTTATTTTCACAAATTGACAGGCTCTTTGACTCCATCATTGATCCCTGTTACAAAACTCAAGCTTCTCTAGGAACCTTCTCAAACTCCTTTTCCTATTCATTTTGTCTAAAGCTGCTGCAGCTGCTGCTAAGTCGCTTCAGTCATGTCCAACTCTGTGCGACCCCATAGATGGCAGCCCACCAGGCTCCGCTGTCCCTGGGATTCTCCAGACAAGAACACTGAAGTGGGTTGCCATTTCCTTCTCCAATGCATGAAAGTGAAAAGTGAAAGTGAAATCGCTCAGTCGTGTCTGACTCTTAGCGACCCCATGGACTGCAGCCTACCAGGCTCCTCCGTCCATGGGATTTTTCAGGCAAGAGTACTGGAGTGGGGTGCCATTGCCTTCAAAGCAGTGCCTCCAATAAAATATCCTCTCTGGGCAAGCCATGCCCACAAATGCAATTAAAAGATTTCTTCAATACTTGTTCCTTTGTACTTACGTCCTCTCTATGACTTTCTTCATAAATATTGTTTGTGAAACTGTGAACTCCTATAGCAAAATGACCATTTCAGCATGCTTTCAAAAAACCTGATACTCTAGACAAAATCATGTTTAATGGGCTCATGCCCTTGCTGATAGGTTACACCTCAGAATACACTTGCAAACCCCTTCATTCATTTGAATATCATCAATGGTAGGCATTCTGCCTTTCCCCCAGCCCATATATACTTAAGAATTCATCACACAGTTTTGAGGACAAACATCTGTGCTTAAAACCCAACATTTTTAGCAAAATAATAATATCAAATTTTGACTATATATGATTCGCTTGATTATCCATATTAACGGTAGACAAAGAAAACATGAATCACAGAAGATTTCAAAATCACATTTTAAGAAAACAGTTGGCCTTTTCTATCATCTTGGATCAGAGTTCCAAGAAACAAGATTTATACACTCAAGTTTTATTTTATTTCATATCCTCAGAGCTCTTCTCACCAGTTAACTATCTACAGTTAGCACACACTGTGAGCTACTGTTAGAACACACTTTGTTCTGCACTTTATATGTATTATCACATTTAATTCTACTATCATATTTAACTTACGGAAGTGGTTCTTATTATCCTCAGTTCACAGATTAAAAAAAAAAAAAACTGAGGCTTAGTGAGAAAAGTAACTTATTCAAAATGAATCCCTACGAAGTAGCAGAGTCACTCCACAAATATATAAAAAATAGAAGAATGGAATAAAGCATAATTTTCTGACAGTTTGGCTCCTAAAACATGGACCTCTGTTGCTGAACATCGAGTGGTTTTCTCAGTCCAGCTAGAAATGGAATGGTAGAGGAGAAGAGGAGTGAAACATAAGAATGCAAAAGTTTAAAAGGAAGACAACCCCTCGGTCAGAGGTCCCTGCCTTGTTCACACCTGTCTGGGTTGGCTGGCTCTGCGTTAAAAGGGATTGCAGAGCGGCCCACAGAGAACATAGTCCATTCTTGAATGCAGAGCACAGATGCTATGCAATCTGCAGTTGTGTGTCAAATATTTTATCTGATAGTGCAACCGCCTTTAGAGGTTGACTCATCTGCGGAATATTATCCTCATCTGGTGTAACGCTAGCAGGCACTGAAAATTGATAATGACTGAATCTCAATTAGACTTGAGAAAACTGGTTTGTTTGCCCAAAACCTCACAGCTAGC
This sequence comes from Okapia johnstoni, assembly GCA_024291935.2. Lineage (NCBI taxonomy): Eukaryota > Metazoa > Chordata > Mammalia > Artiodactyla > Giraffidae > Okapia > Okapia johnstoni. The sequence goes on along the minus strand of CM044322.1, from coordinate 11,561,828 downwards.
AAGTAGCTAGCTTCCTACCGCATCATGTCAATTCACTTCTAGTGACAGAGACTTGCTCACTTCATAAACAAGAGACTTCTGCTAGGTGGGTCAGTCTTTTTGTTTATATTAAGTCCCAGGGTTCTCATTAGTCATACAGTTGTATAAGGGAGGCTCTGAAGGGTTAACTAGCTTCCCCAGTATCATGCAGTTATTTAGAAGCAGAGTCACATCTGGTATAATCATAAAGAATAATGTCTTTAAAAGCAAATAGGCCTACGTTCAGATTCTGATCTTGCCATTGAACTAGGGGTATGACTTAGGGCAAGCTGTGGAGCCTCTTAACCACCCATCTGCTTTGTCATCTGTAAAATGGAAGTAGTAACAGTGCTTTCTTTGTAGGTTTAAGTGTTAAAGGTAATTGCCAATATTATGTAGCCCCAATTATGTGCCTTGCAACAAGTCTTACAGGTGGACAGAGTATTATTTTTCTAACTAATAAAAGGCAGAGATAGGTTAAATAAGTTGCCCACCATCTCATAACAGTAAGTGAGGAGTTCAGATTCAAAACCAGACTGGTTCAGAAGCCTGTGACCACTACAATACTCTAATATAAAGTAGTTAGCACAGAACTACAATATATTAAACACTCAATTCAGAGCTCCTTCAATTACACCACGCATATCCTTCCCCACTTCTAAAACTGTCCAAAGAATGACATTCCATACTGTTCTGCAAAGTGGCACAGCCAGATTGCTCAGTCCCTAGTTAATCGTAATGTGCTGCATAAAATCAGCTCTTCCGGAAGAAAACAATGATGGAAAAAATCTTCATTCATTCCTCCTCTGTCCCAAACACCCCAGTATCAGGAGATTCAGAGTAATTGAGTTCTTCAGAGGATAAATTAAAAAATTATTAGAAAGCAAATTATATGCGATAGCAAGGATCCAAATACTGAACTATGCATAGCCTAAAAGAAAAATACTTGTAGAAATAAAATTAAAGAGAAAACTTTTAAATAGTCCATTAGATACAATTGTGTTTGGTTTCTGATAATAATTTTTGAAATATTCTGAAGTCATGTATTTTACCTACTATGCCTCAACTTCAAGTTAAATTTTGTAATTTACATTTCCATTTAAATTGTGTCTCTATCAATTTTCAAAATAGCTTACCTTCAAGTTACTTCTCTTCAATATTCAAAAACTACCTTCTTTGACAATATTTATTTATAATTTGGAAGATAATGAGGGCATAACAAGCATGGATGCATTTTATTAGAAAACTAGAACAAAGATTCTCCCAAGTAGAGACTCTAAGGAAATTACTGTGTAACTCAGTGACCTGTGATGAATGACTACACTTCATTTTTCAAGATTAATTTTGTGAGGAGTTTCATGAACAGATGGAATTGTCCTTGCCTTGCTGCAAGAATCATGATCTAAGTTATGAGCTAGCTTGTTAAAACAGAAGTATGTGCAAGTTAGAGGGATTCCCAGGTGGTTCAGTGGGAAAGAATCCGCCTGCAATGCAGGAGACCCTGGAGATGCCAGTTCAATCCCTGGGTCAGAAAGATCCTCTGGAAGAGGAAATGGCCACCCACTCCAGTATTCCTGCCAGGAAAATCCCATGAACAGAGGAGTCTGGTGTGCTGCAGTCCATGGGGTGGCAAAGAGTTGGATATGACTGAGCATGCATGCATATTCAAGTTAGAGTAATTTTTCTGTGACCCAATTCAATTGACAAAGATTAAAGAGCAGTCAAGACACAGATTGACACTCCTTAGCTTTACTGTATGGGTAAAATGCACACACTTGGCTCCATATTTGATTTTTACATTCTTACAGATAGCCTCAAAATGAAATGACTAATTACTATCTAGTTTATACTTTGTTTTTCTTTGGGTACAAAAAGCAGGCACCTTTTCATTTTTTCAACATTATCTGTCCAACCTAATTTCTACCCTAACTGAAATATAAATTCTCTTCCTTGATAGCATAATAGCTTCCATGGCAACAATAAAAGATGTGAGAGTATTCCTTACTGCAGGTGAAAATAATCATAACATATTGATAAGCCATCTTAAGATGCCATTTTCATGTAAATGACCTTATAACTGAAGAGAGAAAGGAGAGAAATAGAAGCAAACGAAGCGGCATTTGGCAAGCAGAAATGCTTGGAATACAACAATTTTCAGTGGTTTCAGGGATGTTGGAGAAGGGTCAAATTGAGAGAAAATGTCAGATAGTGATGCCTCCTGATTAGAATTTTTAAATAAATAATATTTCTTTAAAATTTACTGAGGAAAAAAGGAAAAGAGTTCCCTATTCCAGGAGTACAATTAACTGATTTGGCTTCTGTGTCTCCTTGAAAATTCTTTGGGGACAAAATGAAATATATGGAGTTAAAAATAAGAAGTGACTCTGGAGCTTGTCTATAGTACTAGAAATGCTGTGGGACTATTTAGAGTCTTCCAGACAATGTTTACAAGCTTAAATTTAAGGAATAAAATTTGGACCCTGAAATGGAAATTTGGACACCTTAACATATACCAACTTCATTCACTTTCAACTCTTATGCTACCCTACCATCTCCTGAAGGACCAGCAGCTGTTGGTACCAGCAAGCAAAATATAGTTAGAAGGCATGAGTCAATGAGTCATAAATCTGTTCCATTTGAGGCTTGACTCAAAGGGCATTACTGATGGGCCCTACATCAAGGAACTAAGTGAGGTGTATCCTGGAGAAGGCTTGTCCTTAAGCCTCTGGAAGGGTTTCCCTGGTGGTACTAGTGGTAAAAACCTACCTGCCCAAACCTCCTGCAGGAGACCTAAGAGATGTGGGTTTGACCCCTGGGTCGGGAAGATCCCATGGAGGAGGAAATGTGAAGCTATTCCAGTATTCTTGCTTGGAATCCCATGGACAGAGGAGCGTGCTGGGCTAAGATCCATAGGTCACAGAGTCGGACTAACTGAAGCAACTTAGGGTGGATGGATGAAGACCCTGGAATGGGTGGGTGGGTTTATGATATCCTTAGTGAGATGCCGGGTGTCTTTGGTCTCTAAGATTTACAGAAGAGATAAACATGTGGACTAAGTTTTACCACTGAGGTTAGGAGAACAAGGAGAATGAACAGCTAGAAGCTTTCCTCTTATGTCTCGAAAGAGACATTGACAACCTACCTGTTGCTGTAACATACAAAACTACTTCCTACCACCATGAATATCTCTCAAAAAAAAAAAGAGAGAGAGAGAAAACACAATGACCAGTATCAGAAATGAAAGAGATCATTACAGATTCTACAAACCTTAAAAGGAAATAGAGTGTGTTAAAAAATATGATGCCAATAAATGTGATAACATAGATAAAATTGATAAATGCCCTGAATGATACAGATTATCAAAACAGACTTAAAAACAAAGACTTAGATTATCATAATGTTAATATCTAAATATTAAATATTAACTTGTAAATAGTTGAATTCATAATTTAAAACTTTACCAAAAAAGAAAACTCTAGGCTTGGGTAACATCTATAAATTTGAACAAACATTTAAAGAAGAAATAATACAATCTTACACAAATCTTTCCAAATATAGAAGAGAATGGAATACTTTATAACATTTTACAAGGTCAATAACCACAACTCAGGAAAATATGACAATGATTTTACAAGAAAATAAAACTACAAACCAATATCGTATATGAATTTGGACCTGGAAATCCTTAACAAAACCAATAAGTCAAATTCAGAGATACATAAAAAGTCAATTCATCACAAGCAATTAGAGCTTATCTTAGGAACACAAGATTGACTTACTCTTTGAAAATCAGTCAGCATAATACACTGCATTAAAATATTAAATGAAAAAATTAAAATGTGATTATGCAGTATATATAGAAAAATCAATTCAAAAAATTCTATACCTATTCACGATAAAAAAAAATATTTGAAAAAGTTCTCAGCAACTTGGGAATAAATGGTAACTTTCTCAGCCTGATAAAAGTTGTCTGCCAAAAACCTCAAAATGCTACATTTGCTAACATATTTAAGGATGAAACACTAAGTGCTTTACCCTCCAAAGATCAGGTACAAAGTAAGGATACACATTGCCATCAATTCTATTCAATACTGAATTGGTATTCTATCCTGTGAAACAAGGCAAGAAAAAAAAAAACACAATGGATGAAAAGGGAAAAGTAAAATAACCTCTATTCACAGATGATATGATTATCCACTTAGTAAATCTGAAGCATCTATAGAACAAGTATGACAACAAATTAGCGAATTTATTAAGGCTGCAGAATATAAGGTCAGTACACAAAGTCAACTGAATTCCTGCATATTAGTAACAAGCGACTGGAAATGAAATCAAGGAAATGATACCATATACAACAACATCAGAAAATACTGAAATACTAAGCGATAAGCTAAATGAAAAATCTCAAGGTCTATAAACTAACTACTATAAAGTAGTGTTGAAAAAATTAAAGACAATTTAAGTAAATGAGCGTGATAGTATGTTCGAGGATTTAGTCTTGCAAAGACGCAAATTCTCCCTCAGATAATCTATAGATCAAAGACAAATCAATTCAAACTTTAGTAGGTATTTTGAAGAAATTAACAAACCAATTCAAGAAATTGAAAATACAAAATAGTTAAAGCAATGTGGAAAGGAAGAACCAAGTTGGAAGACTTACACTAATGTTTTAAAATTTTATCTAAATTGATTTTTATTAAGACAGTGTGATATTGATGTAAAACAGCAAAATAGATCAATGGAACAGAATAGAAAGTCTAGATATAGCCCCATATTTGTGTACACAATCTGGTTTTCAATAAGCCTACCTAAGTATTTAAGTGGAGAAAAGGAATATCGTTTCAACAAATGACTCTGGAACAACTGAATATCCATATGGAAAACAAATGGACCTTATAATTATGCTTGTCATATCATACACAAAAATCAATTTTAGATAGATTATAGATTAAAAGTGAACATTAAAATTGTAAAAGTTTAGAACAAGCATAGAGTATTCACAAACCTGAAATAGCCTAAGATTTCTTACATAGTTCACAGAACGCACTAATCACAAAAAATTAATAAATTGGAATTGATGAAAATTAAAAAAAAATGTTATCAAAAGGCATTGTTAAGAAAATGAAGAGATAAAAAGTGAACTAGGAAAAAATATGTTATGCATGTATCTCACGAAGTACCAGGGTCCAGAATACATAAAGAATTCTGTAAACCAATCACAAATCTGACAACACCAAATGATGAAGAGGAGGCAAAGCATGGAAACTATGATTCACTGCTCTGGGAAGCAGAATCCACAGTTGCTTTAAAAAGTAATTTGACATTTTCTTATAAAGGTAAACATATACTTACCATAGAAACCAGCAATTCTACTCCCAAGAATTTATACAAGTGAGCTGAACATTTAGGTTTTGACAAAAACCTGTACACCAATGTCAACAGTAGCTTTATTCATTATGGTCAAAAACTGGAGACAAGCAAGATACCTTCCAACAGGTGAATGGATAAACAAACTGTGGCATACCTACGCAATGCGTTACTACTCAAGTTACTCAAACAATAATATGGGTGAAACTTAAGTGTATTTTGCTAAGGAAAAGAAGCCAGACCAAAAGTCTACATATATAAACTTTCAATTATATGCCGGGAAAAAAGCAAAACTATAGAGATGGAAGACAGATAATGGTTTCTAGGAGTTGGGAAATTAAGAAGAAATTGACAATAAAGCTACATAAAGGAATTTTAGGGTGATGAAACTGTTCTGTATAGTACTGGGATGATGGATACATGACCTTAGATATCTGTCAAATCCCCACTGAACTATACAATACAAAGTAACTTTACTATATGCAAATATTAAAAACTCAACCAGATGTCAGGTGGTGACAGGCTGGAATGCAGACTGTGATAAACGAGTCTGACTGTATTAAATATGCATGACATAACATCACTAAAGTGGGTATGGAAATTAGTTGTTAACCTAAATAACTTTGGAAAACTGTGTGTTTACTAGACAGTATAAGTAAAAACCAAAACGATCTGTAAGCACATACTAACTCTAGTTGGCAAATTTGTTTCTCACAGGGGTGTAGTTTAGAAATCTGCACATATGTTAGAGGTGAACAAATAGGTAAACAAATTGTGCTAACAGGATCCAGCTTTCTCACTGTCTGAGGAAGAAGTTACAAATGAGCAAGTGGTAGGGGTTGGGGTAGGTTAACTAGAATGAACTCTGTGATGCTGGATTAGAGTCATCGATGTCAATGTGAATTCACATATGTTTTAAGGTATATACATATAGATAAACATAAATATACGGATGCATAGTTGTCTAGAGCTTGCTTTCTAATGTCTTTGTCCAATAAAAGGACCCAGGGCTCCTTGTGAAAAAGGTTGAATTTAAGGCTGATTGAGGGAAAATACAAGATGAGCCTGGAGCACCTCACGCTAGAAAGTAAGAAAGTGCAAGAAGAAAAATGGTAACAAGGAGAAAAAGGAGAAGAAAAAGAATGTTGAATATCCAAAGGATGTAAGAGTCAAAAGAGTTCTCAGTGGCCAAAGCTGGAATAATGTGAACAAAAATAGCAGCTGTATTAGATTATACTATAAATAAAATAAATATATATAAATCCACATATATATAAATAAATAAGTCAATAATAAATAGTGGAGAAGGAACAAATCTTTCTTACAGAAAATTTCAAATAATATATATAGATACTTCTTCCAGGAGGTGATACTTAATTTCCCTCCCCTTGAGTGTGAGATGGACTTAGTGAATGAATTCTAAAAAACAGTTTGGAAAAAGAAAATAGTAAATTTATAGTGGAAACTTGACAGACTAACTTAGCCAAGGGATCAAGGCAAACATCATCAGTAAGCCATGTTGAGATCATGTGTCATCAGACATGATGTGATTAGAAGTGAGCTGCATTTGTGTGATATCCTTCCCAAAATTCGTAACTAGAGTCCAATCATGAGCAAATACCAAATGAGCTTAAACTGAGGAATATCCTGCGAAATACTTGCCCAGTAGTACTTTCTAGCTATCAAGGTCATGAAAAATAAAAACAGAAGCAAAATGATTGAGAAATGGTCACATATCGAAGGAAATTAAAGAGACATAACAACTCAGTGCAATGTGGTGTTCCGGATTTAGTCCTGGAACAGAACTACACAGAGAGTCAAAACTGGAGAAACTTGAATAATATACAGATTTTAATGAATAATAATACATAAATATAGGTTCACTAATTGCAGCAGCTGATGAATTTGAGTAAAGTCTACAGTGTAGTTAAAGCACTGCACTAATGTTAACATTCTAGTTAACGTGGTTATATAGTGAAGATCGACATTTTAGGGATCAGTGAACTAAAATGGACTGGAATGGGGGATTTTAACTCAGATGATCATTATATCTACTACCATGGGCAAGAATCCCCAAGAAGAAATAAGTGGCCATCACAGTCAATAAAAGAGTCCGAAATGCAGTACTTGTTTGCCATCTCAAAACCGAGAATAATCTCTGTTCGTTTCCAAGGCAAACCATTCAATATCACAGTAATCCAAGTCTATGTCCTGACCAGTAATGCTGAAAAAGTTGAAGCTGAACATTTCTATGAAGACCTACAAGATCTTCTAGAACTAACACCCAAAAAAGATGGCCTTTTCATTATAGGGGACTGGAATGCAAAAGTAGGAAGTCGAGTGCTACCTGGAGTAACAGGCAAACTTGGCCTTGGAGTACAAAATGAAGCACGGCAAAGGCTAACAGAGTTTTGCAAGAGAACGCACTGGTCATAGCAAACACCCTCTTCCAACAACACAAGAGAAGACTCTACACATGGACATCATCAGATGGTCAATTCCGAGATCAGACTGATTATATTCTCTGCAGCCAAAGATGGAGAAGCTCTACACAGTCAGCAGAAACAAGACCGGGAGCTGACTATGGCTCAGATCATGAAATACCTATTGCAAAATTCAGACTTAAATTGAAGAAAGTAGGGAAAATCACTAGACCATTCAGGTATGACCTAAATCAAATCCCTTAAATTATACATTGGAAGTGACAGATTCAAGATAGTAGATCTGATAGACAGAGTGCCTGAAGAACTATGGATGGAGGTTCATGACATTGTACAGGAGACAGGGATCAAAATCACCCCCAAGAAAAAGAAATGCAAAAAGGAAAAATGGCTGTCTGATGAGGCCTTTAAATTACTGAGAAAAGAACAGAAGCAAAAGGCAAAGGAGAAAAGGAAAGATATACCCATTTGAATTCAGAGTTCCAAAGAATAGCAAGGAAAGATAAGAAAGCATTCCTCAGCAATCAATGCAAAGAAACAGAGGAAAACAATAGAATGGGAAAGACTAGAGATCTCTTCAAGAAAATCAGAGATACCAAGGGAACATTTCATGCAAAGATGAGCAAAATAAAAGACAGAAATGGTATGGACCAAACAGAAGCAGGAGATATTAAGAAGAGATGGCTAGAATACACAGAAGAACTATACAAAAAAGATCTTCAAGACGCAGATAACCACAATGGTGTTATCACTCACCTAGAGCCAGACATCCTGGAATGTGAAGTCAAGTGGGCCTTAGGAAGTATCACTGCAAACAAAGCTAGTGGAGGTGATGGAATTCCAGTTGAGTTATTTCAAATCCTAAAAGATGATGCTGTGAAAGTGCTGCACTCAATATGCCAGCAAATATGGAAAACTCAGCAGTGACCACAGGATTGGAAAAGGTCAGTTTTCATTCCTATCCCAAAGAAAGGCAATGCCAAAGAATGCTCAAACTACCACACAATTGCACTCATCTCACATTCTAGCAAAGTAATGTTCAAAATTCTCCCGGCAATCCTGATTTTCTTAAAGAGATCTCTAGTCTTTCCAATTCTATTGTTTTTGTCTATTTCTTTGCATTGGTCACCGAGGAAGGCTTTCTTATCTCACCTTGCTATTCTTTAAATTACAACTTAAAACACAAACAACTCCCCCTAGATTGGCCGAAGATTCCAACAGCTACTTCACAAAAGAAGAGACAGGAGGAAGCAAACGAGAAGTGCTTAATTTTTTTAACATTATTAGTTTGCAAGGAACTGCAAATTAAAACCACACTGAGATATCATTTCACAAATACTAGAGAGGCTCGAATTACAGAAACTGACAGCAGAAAGTATTGCAAGCATGTGAAACAACCAGATCTTTTACACACTCTGGTGATGATGTACAACGATAAACACCCCTTCAGTAACGGGAAGCTACTTATAAAGTTAATTAGTATTTAATCAAGAGAAATAATTAAAAAGAACAGAAAAATAAATATACGATATTAATAGCAGCTTTTTGCACACTAGTGAAGTAGATAGAAGCAACACAAATATCCATCAGCAGTGGAGAGTATAAACAGATTATGCTATATCCATACAATTAATTGCTATTAAGCAATGAAAAGTATTGAATAATAGTATATGTAAAAATATGAATGAATTTTAAAAGAATCATTAAATTATTCAGTTTATATGAAGCCCCACAATAGGAAGATTAGTTTATAGTGACAGAAATCAGAGCATTGGTTGCCTAGGTGTTGTAAGGAATTTACCAGAAAAGGACATGAGTGAGCTTTCTAGGTTAATGGAAATGCTCTAAAATCATACAAAATCCACAGATGCTCAAGTAACATACTCAGCTCTCTGTATCCCCTGGATTCCACAAGCATAGATATGGAGGGCTTGCTGCATACTTATTGAAAAACAAATGTGTGTAAGTGGACCTGCACAGTTCAAAACCGTCCTGTTCAGAAGCCGACTGAATATCTTAATAGTCACATGCTGAATGTATTTGTCAAAACTCTGTGAACTGTATACTTACAATCTATGCACTTCACCAAATGTAATAAACCACAATTTTGTAAAATGCAAAAACCTATAGGATTGAAAATTTTATCCAAAGGAAGATGCATACCTTAAATGTCTCTTCTATTAAAGAAGAACTAAAATAACTCAGCTTAGTATAGTTCCTGAGAATTAGAATGACAATGATCTAAAAAAAAAAAAAACAAGAGAAAGTAGAAGAGAGATTCAAGAGAAAAAAAATCTGTATTTAACAAAATTTCTCCCCAAACTGGGTATCCACCCTGAAAACATTAAAGTAATAATCCTAGTTCATGTCATATATTAAAAAGGTAGATTATTTAAAAGTGTTAAATATTATTTAAATATTTTATCAGGACTTCTAGGGAATATATAAAAGTTAATAAGGAACTGTGGTATGGCAGAAGACACTTAATAAAGATAGTAAACAAATAACAGACTTAGAAAACATGTTTGCAGTGTAGATGACAGATAGGGTTTAAAAGCTATAATTACATAAAGGGAGCTTTAGAAATTGAAAAGAAACAGGCAACAGCCTAAGAGGAAAATGAGCAACAGATATAAATAGGCAATTCATAGATGAGCAAATCCAAATGGTCAATAAATACATATAAATATATTTTGAAATTCACTAATAGGGAAATTGAAACAGAGTTAACAATAAACCATTACTTTATGCCTATCAGACTGGCAAAAATTTTAAATAATGGTAACATTGTCCATGGGATATGTGGAAAAGTCTTTTCTGCATTGCTAGTGGAAATGCAGGAGAAGGCAACGGCACCCCACTCCAGTGTTCTTGCCTGGAGAATCCCAGGGACGTGGAGCCTGGTGGGCTGCCGTCTATAGGGTTGCACAGAGCCAGACATGACTGAAGTGACTTAGCAGCAGCAGCAGTGGAAATGCAAATGGGTACAGCTTCTTTAGAAAGCAGTATGGCAGCATTTACTAAAATTAAAAACACAAACCTTTTGACATGGCAATCTATCTCCTAGGTATATATCCCATTACAATATAAACACTAGTAACGAAAGATATGTGAGCCCAAATGTTTATTACAGTAATCTTGATAGTGGCAATAAATGTGTACACAAAGAGATAAACTATGGTAATCCCATAGAATACAATATTATTCAGATAATTCAGAAAATTCAGGTAATCCACAGGGCACAATATTATTGTTCATATATGCTAACTTTGAGGGGTTCCCAAAAGCAATTAGTGCATGAGAAAAGTAAGATGCCAAAAAGTGTATATAATATGGTTTTCACTTTTGCAGAGCAAACAATGACACAAACATACACACATGAGCATCTATGCATCTATGTGCACATATGTATATTATAAGTATACACGGGAGATCTGGTTCAATGATCATCAGGGACTTTACAGACAATTCATGTACGATGATTTATTACTGCTCATTTAACAAATGAGAAAACTAACAGGTTAAATAACTTCCCAAAGTTACACAATATTTAGCTCCTGGGCTTGTATTTGAACTCAAGCAGTGTGACCCTGAAGCCTTGACCACTAGACATACTGCCTTGTAGCCAGTTTATGTCCAGGGCTTATTGTTAAGCTGAATACACAATTACAATGTCATGTGTACAATATAATTTTATTTCAGTAAAAAGATAAACTCCTAGAGATATGTATGCTTGTCTGAGCAAGAAAAAAAGTTGCAGAAGTCTGTTAGGTTGTGGGCTATTAATTTATTAGCTCTTGTAGGTGGGGATGATGATAAAGAGTTTTGTATCACTAATACATGTCTAATAAGCAGTCAGATAGTCTCCTACACAGCAAAAACAATTCATGAATCATTGAGGGTTTTTTTTTCCCTTTCTCATTTAGAGCTCTCTAACATTTAAGTAACATTTGTTCAGTGGGAATTTCAGACATGAAAAGCTTTATGAAGGAGGTGATATTTAGTGCATAGGTAAGATTTTGAGAAATCATAGAATAGTGTGAGAAAAAATTCAGCAGAAAACTGCAAGTCATCTTCAAAACCTGCATTGCTGCAGGAACTTGGGCCAACATAAGCATTTTTTCATGAAGGCAGGGTTGATAAGGGGCTTCCCTGGTGGCTCAGAGGTAAAGAATCCACCTGCAAAGCAGGAGCTGCAGGAGCCATGGGTTTGATTCCTGGGTAGGGAAGATTCCCCTGGAGGAGGGCATGGCAACCCACTCCAGTATTCTTGTCTGGAGAATCCCATGGACAGAGGAGCCTGGCAGGCTACAATCCACTGGGTGGCAAAGAGTTAGATGACTGAAGCGACTTGGCGCACACACACGCAGAGTGGATAAACCTAGAAGAGTGCATAGCTCTATACAGTGCCAGATGCCAGGACATTCTCTGGGCAGGTGGACCAGAATCACTGAGCCTCTTAACACTGTGAACCAAACACCATGAGAAGATGACATGGATGATGTGTGGACAGCTGACATGGCCCCAGCCTGGAAGTCCTCGATAAATACGGCCCCCATCCAGAGATTGTCTTAGTCCACGTGGCTTATGAGTCCATAGGGTGTCAGGGCAGGGCTGTGCCTGGCAGAAGCATTCACCCCATCAGGTCCCTACACCTGCCTCAGGAACCTCATGCCACCCCTACTTTGTCAGAAGTAAAATAAATGTACCCATCCTCAAAGGGGGCATGTGTCCCTTCTCCTGCCTGCTTCTTGGCAGCTGCTGCTCCCCATGGTAGTTATACTTTCGCTGGTGGGAGGCGGGTGGGGATTCCCAGTGCCGGGTATGAAGATCTGGCCCTTCTCTTCTGTGTCATAATGACAAGACATCAAAAGCAGCAGGGTGTAGCGGTGGGAGACAAAACAAAACAGCGCACAGTGTAAAATTTAGGGTTGGCTATCTGGAGTCAAGCATAATCGCTACAATAGATTAACCGAGCTTAGAGCTTCTCTCATCCAAATTTTCTCACCTGGAAAAGAGTGTCTTGTAAACTAAAAATTATTTTCTTTAGATGTATAATTGTTTTGCACCCCTCCCATCATTAGTCAACACTAGTGTCAAAACAAATTTAGGAATTTGGTGTTCACTAAAAGGCACCTGCTGATGGATGGACTTTAGCTGTGTATCCTTAGATGCTAAATCTGTTTGCAACACGCCCATGTTCACTAACCAGGGCACTCAACTATTGACTACGATTGTTGTGGAGTTATTTAAAGTAACATACTGTCATGTCTTTCCATTCTCAAAATGTTTCCATGTAACTCAGTTCAAACCATAAAATAATACTGAAGTGACATACTTATGGCCAGAGGGCAGGTACTAAAAGGAGATTCATTAAGGAGTCACTGAACTGACACGTTAAGTTATGCACAGCTGGATAATACAGCAGGAATTCTCTTTGCCAAATAGAGGTACAAAGAAAGATGCCTTTGTGATAGAGTTGGCTAGAGCCCAAAGAGCCTGTGTATTTCCAAGAAGAGATTTCTTTCCTAATTTAACTGTACGGGGGAAAAAATGCAACAACAAAAAGCAAACGAAGCCTTAGAGAAAGTTTCTAAAAGACAAGATCGGAGAGTTGAAAGGGATTTCCACAGCTGTTTCACAGTAGCAATAGCTCCATTCAAGTGGAAGCCTCACATTTTAGGGTCACTTACTTTGGTTTAAAATTCTGTAAGCTAAGGAACGCCATGTGTACACAACCATACTCTTTCTACTTGGATATTATATAACTAGACGGTCTCTCTTCATTCCTAGTCATTTCTTTTTACTCATGTGATTCTACTCCCATTGATTAAATCAATCTTAAATTTACAGCCTCTAGGAAGGAAAGAACAAAGTAAATCACTGACTTCTGCATTTCAGAAGCCAAAGTCTTTATATAAACATTAAAGGTGGATGGACCTGAAACTATCACAACTTTGCTTGTAATTGACTATACTCCAATACAAAATAAAAATTAAAAAAAAAACATTAAAGGTGGGAAAATCATGATGTATTAAATTCAAGGTTTATTCTTTTCTATTTCAGAGAACGTAAAGATAATCTGGGCTGGGAAAAGGAGACAAATATCAGAGAGAGGAAGTGAGATTAGATGCTCTTGAATCCTCGGGAAGGGGCCCTGTACCCTCCCCTGACCCCAGACCAAGTCAGCCATGGGGAGAATCCACCTCCTCAGACGGGTTTGGGGAATCCCACAGGAGCCTGTGACCTGAAACTCACTTCGCAGATTTCAGTAAGCAGCACATTTCTTTAAAATACATTATGCCATGCTTGGCATGATAGCATTGAATAGCAAAGGCTGCGTTAAAGTTTCCAGCCAAAAAAGGATGGACATGGCATCAGAGAGCCCCTGTGGATCCAGAGTGGCACAAGGGAATGGCCACACATTTCCCGTGTCTCCTGAGAGGGGCTGAGAAATTGCCAAAACAGACTTGATGAGTGCTGATGTTTAGGACAAGCAGGATACAACTTTTGAGGACTCAATAACCAGATATGGCACAATCTTGCCAGTGCTACCAAGACCGATGACAAAATATCCATGCCAAGGACTTAGATTGCTGAAATCTGCCAAATCCAGGATTTGAGAAGATCCTGAATTGACTGAAAAGACCCTGAAACAATGGAAGAAAATCCAAATTAACCCAAGATTAAACTTCTCTCAAGTAAAACAGGGAATGTTAACTAAAAGTTAAGTTCACTTTATAGGAAAATCAAATCATATTTCTTAAACATTCAAATTTATAGGTTGAAAATCATAAGCACTTCACATGACTACCTCAAGCATAATTTTCTCACTGTCCAAACATAGATGACAATTACCATAAAGCTTAAAAAATGTTCTTAATATCCAATATCCAGCTATCATCTATCAATGGAAACATACATTCTGTGATTTTTAAAAATTGGATCATTTGAAGCTATTGAAATGACTAAATCTTCTCTTCACTACTGAAATGGATTTGATTATTAGAGTTAGGCAGACCAGGAGTCTTATAAATAAAATTAAGAGGTGATAACCTATGTATGACATTTTAGTTAAAGGTTTTTTAATCCTATTTATTTGTCTAAGTGTATGTGATCGGAGGGCTTCGCAGACGGCACGAGTGGTAAAGAACCTCACTGCTAATCCAGGAGACATAAGAGACGGGAGTTCGATCCCTGGCTTGGGAAGATCCCCTGGAGAAGGGCATGGCAACCCACTCCAGTATTCTTGCCTGGAGAACTCCCATGGACAGAGAAGCCTGGCAGGCTACAGTCCATAGGGTCACAAAGAGTCTGACATGACTGAAGCGAGTTAGCACTCACACACCCATATGATGGGAACAAAGAGTAAAGTATAAAGGATATTTTCTAGAACTCCCACATTCAAATGATTACCATATTGAAACAATCACACTGGAAAACCATTGATACCTAAAGTATCGATGCTGAAAATATTCTTGGAATCCCTCTTTTGAAGTTGGCTTCTGAGATGGTATATAAGCCCCACAAGGTGCCGTCACTCAAGAAAGGTAGATATTCAAGAATGGTAGTCTAAAAGTCTTTATAATCAGGCTTTATCTTTGATTATTAATACTATTTCCAAGCTTGATACACTTACCCAATAAATTGGTCCCAAACAGTATTAATGACTATCCTCAAAGAATGCCCCACTGAAAATACGCAAAGCATCACACGCCTGAAGGACAGCTAATGAGCTACCAAAGGGTTGCTACAAACGATGGAAGATGCACACTCATTCAATAAGGGAGGAAAGACAGTTAAGACTATGAACTTTGACCAAGTGATCTATGATGAGCCATGAACTAAATCCTCTGAACATTTTTTTTTCTTTTTAAAAAGAAAAACAATAATATCACATCAAAGAAAGGAAGAAAAGTATAACAGAGGCAAACCAGCTGGAATAGTCTCCAAGGAACATAACCAAGCATTCTGAAAAACTGACAATGCAAAAAGAGATGACCTTAAACATCTTTAAAATAAGTCTCTCTTAATAGCATTGAAACATGTATATTATCATATGTGAAATAGATCGCCAGTCCAGGTTCGATGCATGAGACAGGGTGCTCAGGGCTGGTGCACTGGGACCACCCTGAGGGATGGGATGGGGAGGGAGGTGGGAGGGAGGGTCAGGATGGGGAACACATGTACACCCATGGCTGATTCACAGCAATGTACGGCAAAAACCACCACAATATTATAAAGTAATTAGCCTCCAATTAAAAAAAATTAAATTAAAAATAAATAAATAAGTCTCTCTGACAGTCTTCCTTCCTTGCCTCCTAAAAGGATTGTAGGTGGTGTGTCTGAATGTTGCCTGTCCTCAATCTCTAATTCCAACCATATAGAGGATGAATTAAATGAAATATGTTCCAAAATGAAATTTTAAATATTATGTTAATATTCATGAGCAGAGTGAGTTTTTAATATTTAACAAACATTAATGCATCAGGGGACTTCCCTGGCAATCCAGTGACTGAGACTCTGTGATTCCAGTTCAGGGGGAGCAGGTTTGATACCTGATCAGGGAACTAAGATCCCACTTGCCAAGATGTGCAGCCAGAAAAAAAAAAAAGACTGCATCAGCACTGACCAGTGAGAACAGATATGGCCACTAACACACTAGCCACTTACAACAGACATTATCATTGTTGTTGTTTAGTCACCAAGTCTTGTCCAACTCTTTTGTGACCCCATAGACTGTAGCCTGCCAGGCTCCTCTGTCTATGTGATTTGCCAGGCAAGAATACTGCAGTGGGTTGCCATTTCCTTCTCTAGGGGATCTTTCCAACTCAGGGATCAAACCTATGTCTCCTGCATTTCAGGCGGATTCTTTACCACTGAGCCACCAGGGAAGCCAGATACTATCATACTGGACATACTTGAGCACTGCTCATGGCTGTTTCTTAATGGGAGAAATAGACGCTTTTCACATAGAAATAGGTGTTTTTTCCTTGTGTGAACTTAATATGAAACACAACCTATCTTTTCAAGTTTGTTTTTTGCTTCACCAAAGGTAAAAAACACATTGTATAAGTAGGTAGTTTTATCTGTTCATAAGATTTTAAAAGTAAAATGATATTACTCTATCAAACAGAAAAGGGCCTCCTAATTTTTTTCCTTTTTCTTGAAATTGAAGTACAGTTGATGGTGCTATATTATAGGCTATAGGTATATAATATAGTGATTAGGAATTTTTAAAAGTTATACTCCATTTAGAGTTCCTATAAAATATTTGCTATTTCCTGTGCTACACAGTATATCCTTGTAGCTTGTTTTATACCTAACGGTTTGTACCTCTTACTCTCCTACCCCTATATTGCTCCTCCCACTTCTCTCTTCCCACCATGTTAGATTCTTCTTTATTCTCTATATTTGTGTTTGCTTCTTTTTTATTATCAAAATTGCTTGGAGTCTAGGCTTTGTTGGAGAAAACTCTACTATAATCAGTTATTGATAATAGTGGCATAAGGATAAAAGAGCTCATTTTATAATATCAGATACTTAGGGCTTCCCTGGTGGTTCAGAGAGTAAAGAATCTACTTAAGACAGTATGGTTTTAGTGAAAGTTTACACACATAAATCAATGGGACAAAATGGAGAGTCAAGAAATAGACCTACAAAAATACAGTCAAGTGAATTTTAATACAAGTGCAAAGGCAATTCTGTGGATAAAAGATAAGTCTTTTCCACAAATGGTGCTGAAACAATTGGATGTGTGTGTCCTAAGTCACTTGTATCAGACTCTGCGATGTTACGGACTATAACCCATCAGGCTTTTCTGTCCATGGGATTCTTCAGGCAAGAATAGTGGAGTGGGTTGCCATGCCCTCCTCCAGGGGATCTTTCCGACCCAGGGATCAAGCCCATGTCTCTTATATTTCCTGCATTGGCAGGCAGGTTCTTAACCACTAGTGCTACCTGGGAAGCCCAAAACAATTGGAAATTCATATGTAAAATTATATGCCTCAACCCGCACTTCATATCCTATTTAAATAATTAGTTTATAGTGGATCATGGACCTATAATTTATAATTCATAAAATTATAAATCTTCTGATAAAACACAGGAGAGAGTGTTCATGAGTTTGGGTTGTGAAGAATTCTTATGAATAACACCAGCAGCTTGATCATAAGAAAATAATAGATTGATTATATTGCATCTTGATTAAAATCATCTTCTCTATAAAAGATGGTTGAGAAAGTGAAAAATAAATCATATTCTCTATAAAAGATGGTTGAGAAAGTGAAAAATAAACTACAGAAAATATCTTCAAATCACAAATCCAGCAAAGGATTTATACCCATAACTTAAAGAACTCTCAAAGTAACAATAAGAAAACAAATGTGGTTGTTCAGTCATCCAGTGGTGTCTGACTCTTTGTGACCCCATGAACTGCAGCACTCCAGCCCTCCCTGCCCCCACCACCTCCCAGAGTTTGCCCATATTCATGTTCATTGCATCGGTGATGCCATCCAACCATCTCATCCTCTGATGCCCTCTTCTCCTTCTGCCCTCAATCTTTCCCAGCATCAGGGACTCTTCAGTGAGTCATCTGTTCACATTCAATGACCAAAATACTGGAGCTTCAGGTGCAGCATCAGTCCTTCCAGTGAATAGTCAGTCTTAATATTCCTTATGATAGACTGGTTTGACGTCCTTGCTGTCCAAGGGACTTTCAGGAGTCTTCTCCAGCACCACAGTTCAAAGGCATCAATTCTTTGGTGTTCTGCCTTCTTTACTGTTCAACTATCACAACCGTATGTGACCACTGGGAATAGCATAGCCTTGACTATGCAAACCTTTGTTGGCAGAGTAACGTCTCTGCTTTTCAACACACTGTCTAGGTTTGTCATCATTTTCCTGCCAAGAAGCAATCGTCTTCTGATTTTATCACTGCTGTCACCGTTCGCAGTGATTTTGGAGCCCAAGAAGAAGAAATCTGCCACTCAGTTCAGTTCAGTCACTTAGTCACATCTGACTCTTTGTGACCCCATGGACTGCAGCACACCAGGCTTCCCTGTCCATCACCAACTCCCAAAGCTTGCTCAAACTCATGTCCATCGGGTCAGTGATGCCATCCAACCATCTCATCTTCTGTCTTTCCCTTCTCCTCCCACCTTCAATCTTTCCCAGCACCAGAATCTTTTCTAGAGAATCAGTTCTTTGCATCAGGTGGCCATCCCCACGAACCGTATGAAAATTTGTCACTATTTCCACCTTTTCCCCTTCTCTATGCCATGCAGTAATGGGGCCGGATGCCATGACCTTAGGTTTTTTAATATTGAGTCTTAAGCTGGCTCTTTCACTCTTCTCCTTCACCCTCATCCAGAGGCTCTTGAATTCCTCTTCACTTTCTGCCATTAGAGTGGTATCATCCACATATCTGAGAGTGTTGTTTCTCCTGCCTATCTTGATTCCAGCTAGTAACTTATTCAGCTCAGAATTTCTCAGGATGTGCTCAGCAGGTAGGTTAAACAAGCAGGGTGACAGCAGACAGCCCTGTCGTACTCCTTTCTCAATCTTGAACCAATCAGTTGTTCCATACAGGGTTCTAACTGTTGCTTCTTGGCCCGCATACTGGTTTCTCAGGAAACAGGTAAGGTGGTCTGGTATTCCCATCTCTCTAAGAGCATTCCACAGTTTGTCATTATCCACACAGTCAAAGGCTTTAATGTAGTCGATGAAACAGAGAGAGATGTTTTTCTGAAATTTCTTTGCTTTCTCTATAATCCAACGAATGTTGGCAATTTGATCTCTAGTTCCTCCTCCTTTTCTAAACCCAGTTTGGACAAATGGAAGTTCTTGGTTCACATAATGCTGAAGCCTAGCATGCAAGATTTTAAGCATGACCTTACTAGCACAGGAGATAAGTACAACTGTCCGACGGTTAGCACATTCTTTGATACTACCCTTCTTGGGAATTGGGATGAGGATTGACCTTTTCCAGTCCTGTGGCCACTGCTGGGTCTTCCGGATTTGCTGACATAATGAATGCAAAACCTTGATGCCATCATCTGCTAGAGATGTGAAAAGTTCTGCTGGAATTTCATTGCATCCACTAGCTTTATTAACAGCAGTGCTTCTTAAGGCCAACTTGACTTGGCACTCCAGAATGTCTGGATCTGGGTAACTAACCACACCATCATAGTAACCCAGTTCATTAAGATCTTTTTAATACCATTCTTCCGTGTATTCTTACCCTCTCTTCTTGATCTCTGCAGCATCTACTAGGTCTCTACCACTTTTATCCTTTATTGCGCCCATCTTTGGGTGGAACGCTCCCTGATGTTTCCAGTTTTCCTGGTGAGATCTCTAGTCTTGCCCTTCTTGTTGTTTTCTTCTATTATTAAGCATTGCTCATTGAAGAAGGCCTTCTTGTCTTTTCTACCTATTTTTTGGAACTCTGGATTTAATTGCATGTACCTTTCCCTCTCTCCTTTGCTTTTCGTTTCTCTTTATTAGTCTGCTATTTGTAAAGCCTCCTCAGATAACCACTTTGCCTTCTTGCTTTTATTTTTCTTTGGGATGGTTTTGTTCGCCACCCCCTGTACAATATTATGAACCTCTGTCTACAGTTCTTCAGGCACACTGTTAACTAGACCTAGTCCCTCAAATCTGTTTGTTACTTCTACTGTGAATTCATATGGGATTTGATTTAAATCATACCTGGCTGGCATATTGTTTTTCCTGATTTTCTTTAATTTAAGCCTGAATTTTGCTATGAAAAGCTGATGATCTGAGCCACGGTCATCTCCAGGTCTTGTTTTTGCTGACTGTATACAGCTTCTCGCGCTTTGGCTACAAAGAATGTAATCAATTTGATTATGGTATTGACCACGTGGTGATGTCCGTGTGTAAAGTTGTCTCTTGTGTTGTTGAGAAACGGTCTTTGCTATGACTAGTGCATTCTCTTGGCAGAATTCAGTCAACCTTTGCCCTGCTTCATTTTGTTGTCCAAGGCCAAACTTGCCTATTACTCCAGGTATCTCAGGACTTCCTATTTTTGCATTCCATTCCCTGACGATGAATAGAAAATCTTTTCTATGAGTTAGTTCTAGGAAGTCTCCAGGTATTCATAGAACTGATCAATTTCAGCTTCTTCAGCATGAGTGGTAGGGGCATAGACTTGGATTCAGCATACTGTGATATTGAACAGCTTGCCTTGGAAATGAACCGAGATCGTTGTGTCATTTTTGAGGTTGCACCCAAGTACTGTATTTTGGACTCTTTTGTTGATTATGAGGGCTACTCCATTTCTCCTATGGGATTCTTGTCCACAGCACTAGATATAATGGTCATCTGAGTTCAATTCACCCATTCCCGTCTATTTTAGTTCAATGATTCCTAGGATGCTGATGTTTATTCTTACCATCTCCTCCTGCTTTACCACATCCAGTTTTCTTTGATTCATGGCCTTGCATTCCAGGTTCCTATACAATACAGTTCTTTGCATCACTGGATTTTACTTTCATTACCAGAAAACAAATATCTAATAAAAAATGGATAAGAGGTTTGAACAGACATTTCACCAAAAAAGATATTCAGATCACAAATCAGCACATGAAAAAATGCTCACCATCTTAAAGCCATAATGAGATGCCATTACACACTTCTTAGAAAGGATAAGAAATAAAAAGAACAAAACAAACAATAAAACTGACCAATGATGCCAAGTGCTGACAAGGAGGCAGAGAAACCAGAACTCTTACATCTTGTTGGTGGGAATGCAAATTGGTATAGTCGGTTTGGAAAACAGTTTGGCAGTTTCTTATAAACTTAAATGCACATTTACCATATTAGCTACAACCTCATTCCTAGGAGTTCATTTACCCTTTAAAAATGAAAACTCACATTCACACAAAACCCTGTGTTTACAGTGCATCATGTTTACAGCAGCATTGTTTATAATCGTCAAAAACTAGAAATAGTCTGAGTGTTCTGCATTGGTGAATAAATCAACAAACTCTGGTACAATAAAATACTGCTAGGCAGTAAGACGAAACAGACTACTGATAGACACAGATGAATCACAACTGCATTCTGCTAAGTGAAAGAAACCAGACTCAAAAGGTTGCAAACTGTATCATTTCACTTATATGACTTTCTGGAAAAGGCAAAACTATAGAGACTAAAACAGATAAGTGTTCCCAGGAGTTGGGGATGGGGAGGTTTTTACTACAAACTGGCAGCATGAGGGAATATTTTGGCGATGAAGGAGCTGTTCTTTATCTTGATTGTGGTAATGGTAACAAGACTCTATATATCTGTCAAAACTCACAGATATATGCACAGAAATATTAATTTTATATTACGTACATTGTTTAGTAATCTAAGATATATAAACAATATAAAAATCTGGTTTTTTGTGAGCAGACTATCTTAAATGTACAGATGAGAATCCTGTGAAGTGAAATGTTAGTCACTCAATCATGTTTGACCCTGCGACCCCATGAACTGTAGCCAACCAGACTCCTCTGTCCATGGGACTCTCTAGGCAAGAATACTGGAGTGGGTAGCCATTCCCTTCTCCAGGGGATTTTCCTGACCCAGGGATTGAATCTGGGTCTCCTGAATTGCAAGCTGATTCTTTACCATCTGAACTACCAGGGAAGACCTAAAGAGTCTTGTACCATTCTCAAAAAAAAAAAAAAAAAACACTTCAAAGCATAAAGAAAGAGAAGCTAGAACGTTTCCAGGATTGCACTACTCAGAACTCTTAAAACGTCAAGGTGTGAAAAGTTTACTGTCTGCTTTTATACATGACTGTTCAATTCAGCTTGACCTGTCACCTTGGGTTTCAAAAGAACAAAAACAGCATAATGGAAACAAGACACTTTGGCATCATGCTATTTAGTGACCTGTATTTGCACTTGTATTAGCTCTGCTGCACCAAGTCTAATCTTAGAGGCTGTTTCCTTCACAGGAGAAAGGAGTAATAAGGATACTGCTCTCTGAGCCATTTTCTCGCAGATCAAGGTTTTCTCGAAGTTTCAATCTATTCAATTCAAAATGCGCCTAAGCCCTCGGTTACAAAGTTTCCTCTTCAAAGCAACATTTTTCATAAAATGTCATCAACCAGAAGTATTATACAGAACATGTGGCAATGTTACGCTTTTAAATGAAAAGAAAATTAAGAACTGAGCTAACACAATATTGCACAAAAGGGGTTGCTGCTAAGAAAAAATCAATGCATTTCATTTCAAAATCACCTAGTGGATAACTTATGTAAGATATATGGACCTTGCTGCTGTATACTTTTCTGGTTTTCTCTTGTATCTGCAAATTGTGGTTCTTGCTGGCTAAAATCTTCAGTCACACCAAGAAAGACTTCTGATTATTAGACACAAATCAACAGATATAACCATACCCCGAGTCTCTGTATCTATGCTTATAAGATGTAGTTTATCAACCTTTGAACCTTTGTATATATGCATATATATGTACATATATATGCTTATTTGCTTATATAGCATATAAATGAAAAACTATGAGATATATAAAATTGTCCAGAGCCATGTCATTTTAGATAAGGAAGATGGCCAACAGTGTTGACTGTGACCTTGACTCCTTTCTAAAACAAAGAGCAAGCCTCAACAACTTTACTCTCTGGAAGTGTCTAGGATATACTGATAGTAGAGGATACAGAGAATTCCAACAACACAGGTTTTCTGCATGTCTAACTGGGGTTGAACCTAGTTGCAATATCTCTTTTTGTGTGCCTGGTTGGTTGGGCCTCCATAGAAGGCACAAAATGAGGTAAATTTTAATTACTGCTCAAGTTTAAGGGTCCTATTAAGGTATGAGATAAGCACATGAGTCTCATACTTCTAGATAAAAATCAGAGCTAGCCATAAAACCATTAGATAAATTATACTAGGTAAAAAATCTTATTTCATATTTATTCTCCTCCTTAGACAATTCTGCCTAATCTCTGACCTATTATTTATATTATGCAGTAAATAAAGTAAATGTAGCATCCTTTCTACTTCAAAGATGAGGAAAAAGATTGAAATTATATATGTAGAAACATTTTTAAAAGAAAATGGCATTAGAGAGATGCAAGATAATATTTTCTTTAATAGCTACTAATGACACTCTCCTTAATACATAGTAACTCTCTATATGGGCTTCTCAGGTGGTACAGCTGATTAAGAATCCACCTGCCAATGCAGGAGACTCAAGAGATGTGGGTTCAATCCCTGGGCCAGGAAGATTCCCAGAAGTAGGTAATGGCAACCCACTCCAGTAATCTTGCCTGAAGAATCCCATGGACAGAGAAGCCTGGGGGTCTACAGTCCATGGGGTCACAATCAGACACGATTGAACATGTCCACGCACACTTGCAACTTTTCAGATAGTAAATCTATTAGCTAGATTGTTATTTCGTATCTGTGATGTGTAAACATTGCTTAAGCTAGTTTAAGCAGTAGTATAAGAATGATGGTTCTGCCATGTACTTTGCACTTATGCTGGTAACAAATGGACATAATAAATTAAATCATCAAAATACATCATCCCCTTAAAACTTGGACTTTTGTAGACACCATAGGAAGATGTCATAGGAAAAATTTTGAAGATGAACATTTTATGTCCTTAAACTCTCCAAAATCATTTCTCCTGAGAATGACCTTGTTAGCTATGGTGGGTTTCCTAAAGTGGTTAAAAACAGGAAAGAGGAAATTCATTAGCCAAGGCCAACCCGGTGTTTACAGTATCTTAGTCATTGAAGACTGTAGAACAGTCAATCAAATTAATTTAGACCACCTAACACATCAAAATCAGTTCTGAATATTCATTGGAAGGACTGATGCTGAAGCTGAAACTCCAATAATTTGGTCACCTGATGCAAAGAACTGACTCTTTGGAAAAGACCCTGATGCTGGGAAAGATTGAAGGCGGGATGAGAAGGGGACCACAGAGGATGAGATGGTTGGGTGGCATTACTGGCTCGATGGACATAAGTCTGAGTAAACTTCGGGAGTTGGTGATGGACAGGAAAGTCTGGCGTGCTGCAGTCCATGGGGTCACAAAGAGTCAGACACAACTGAGCGACTGAACTGAACTGAATTTAACACATCAAAAACATCACAAAAACCCTTTTTTACTTTCAAATCATACATTCTGATCGCCTTATTCTTTTAATACACTTGTAATAGCTTTGCTTTACAATTTTCTTATGAGGCGCCCACTAGGTGGAGAATAGATATTTCTACTGAGTTGCATCTTCGAATAGCATTTTAGTGCTAGCAAGGAATTTAGGTTATTTTAAACATCTAAAGCATCGCAGGTGGCCCTAGTGGTAAAGATCCTGCCTGCCAATGCAAAAGATCTAAGAGAGGCTGGTTCCATTCCTGCCTGGGTGGGGAAGATCCCCTGGAGGAGCACATGGCAATCCACTCCAGTATTCTTGCCTGGAGAATCCTACAGACCAGAGGAACCTGGCAGGCTGCAGGTCATAGGATTGCACCAAGTCGGAACTCGGCTGAAGCGACTTTGCACCACGCATGCAAATGTCTAGAATTACTAGAATGAGAAAACTAGAAAGGTCTCCAAAGCTCATGTAGTTTAACCATCTTACCAGGCCAAGCAGTTGACATAAATTATCTCACTTAATCTTTACAATAATTCTAAAAGGGAATAATTATTAACCTCATTTTCTGTATGGGAAACCAGACATTTAGAGTTTAAGTAACTTGCTCAAGGTCACACAGTTTATAAATGAGAAATCTGGAATTCCAATGCACATTTGTCTGATTCAAAATATTTTCTTTTCCCTCCACGTTTAACCTCCTCATCTACCAGTAGTAGGAGTGGCAAGGAGTTTATTCCTCCTAATACAGCAAATCTTAAACAGTTTGGCAATAGATATTTCTGATGTTTAACAACTAACTAGGAATGATTATACTATGCCATAAAAATTCAAATTATTATTTGTTATCAATAACTATATTCTGATCAGTACTGGCAGGGGCAGGGGGGTGGGACACATCCTAAACCTACATTTTCCTTTTGAAGATAATCCTCAAAATCAGTCTACCATACATTGGCTTTCAGATTATAATCAGATCCCTTTCTGTTCCTTAAAAATGAAGGCTTAAGACTCCTCCAATGTTGTATCATTTCTTGACTGAGGTCTCAGAATCCTGCCTAATAAATCTGGGTGAATTTAATGTGAAAAAGTGCTCATGCAGACAATACCAGCCAACCTTTTAATTCTTAAAAGAACTTCTAAATGATTCCTATAGAATATCTTGTTCTAATTATAGTTACATTCTGATAGATATGCCTGGATAAATTACTTGTAAAATACATAGAAAGTAGGAGACTAAACTGAACAGTTATTGGGATAATTTAAGTTTATCTAAATGTCATATATGATTATTCAAAAATCTTTTACCTTGATGATAACTGTTGCTTAGTTACAGCTTCCACCATCTCCTACTCAAAGGTTCCCATCACTTCTAATAAGACACAACAAAATCATGCATATAGCATTCTTATTTCCTACTTGTGGTAGTAGAAGGACATGTGTTTAGTTTAAGTATCTATAGCAAGTGACCTAGGAAAAAATTGAGGTACTAGAACGGTGTTATCTGGCATTATATGAGCTAGAGATGGCATCTATAATGAGTTTCCACTACCTCTCCAGCTCTCTCCCACTCTATGGCTTTCTCCATATTTTCTGCTTCTCTTGTTTCATTCCAGAAACATTTGGCTTGAATCCAAGAATCTCTTCATCTACTCACCTCTCAGTTTATTTTCATGTCCCTTACATCTAAAAAATGATCTCCCCATTTGAGGATTTGGCCAGTGTCCTGACCTACCCATCAATCCTCAGCAGAGGGGGCTCCAAAATTGCTAATTCCAAGTCTCAATGTCACAAACTAGCCCCTGGAAATTACATACTAATTGGAACTAAACTGATATTTTATATACTGAATTGCTCCAGAAGCATTATGATACCCCTTCAGATAAACAATGTTACACAAACAACCAGGAGTAGAAATCCATTCAAAATTTGATTTTTAAAGCAATTCCTTACTGAAAACAGCAAAACAATGTAACACCATTATTCTACAGTTATTTGTTAAACAATTTAATCACACATTCATGGGTAAGTTCCTAAAGTGAAATCCCGATATGAAATGACTACTGTACAATCAGGATACTTGTTCTATTACCCAACATCAGCCTATACTCAACATGCAACAACTATCAAGTATGTACTCTGTGCCAGGCACTAAATATGGACTTAGCTATATTTAATAATTACATAGGATTATGCTATTGATGAGCTTGATTCACATTTCCAAGACTGTAACAATATTCATATGGTTATAAGTCTTACATAGAGAACTCTAAATGATTTTCAGAATACTTACCAATATATTATGGAAATGTAAATATTTTTAAATGCCTTAGTTCTCAAGTTTAAAACTATCATACCTCTTCTTCCCCATTTTCAAAATCCAACACACCTCTTCCCCCACTGTATATAAATTAGATTCACTAAGGAAAGAACTAATATTCTCTCTAAGCAAATTACAAACAATCTGTCAAGCTATTTATGAAAAAACACAATTGCAGGATTAAACATAACATGAAACCAAAGTAAATATCATTTAAATAACCAGAATCCAAATGTAAGGGAATTTATAGATACAAATATTGATCAATTTTACATTGCCAGAGTAATACATCACACAATAAAAGCCTGATATTACATGCCTATTGTATAAAACATGTCCATGTCAACTTGCAATTTATTTGTGTTGCAAGGTTATGGAAAAAATTCCAGTAACTAATCCTCTGTTGGAATCACCCAATGAGTTTAATTATAGACTTGACTATAATGAAGACTCCTTACATCAAGTACTTGCTTGGAAATCTAACTCCACATACTCTAGAAATTTTGAAAATATTTAGATACTTGATTATCACAAAAATACTTACAGTAGAAGTTCCTTTTTGCTCGTGGGTTCATCATTTGGGGATGTTTTCATCAGGAGTCATCATGCTTTTGATCTTTAACGCCGTTCTTCTTCCAAGGTTTCTTGTCCGTAATTTCCCAAACAGAGTCACTTGTACTAACAAGCCATCGTCCCATACTGTTTCCTTTTTGTGTGTGAATGTTACCCTGTAGATTGATTTCCTGTCCAGAAACACTCAAAAGTGAACAAACGCTGCTGTATACAAGTGAAAATGTGCTACTCAAACACTGTTTTTGAGGTTTGGTTCAGGAAGAAATTGCCTCATTGAAAGGAGGAACTATATCACAGTTGTCCCAGAGAACTTAAAAGGCAGAAGTTTTTTCCTTATGAATGAGCATATCCAAACTGCCAGAGTCATTTACTCGCATTAGTTTGTGGCTCAAGTACTACTGCACCCAAAGCATCGTGCACTGTGTTCAGCCTAAAGACACTCCCAATTGCCACAGTAATAATATCCCAACTATATTTTAAAATCAGGCTTAGTATGCTTTGAAGTACTTAATGTTTTCCATTCCTGAAAGGACAAAGAGATCTACATTGTCAAAGTTTATTTTTAAGCTCATGTGCTTGCTAAGTGCGGTGGCGAGCAGGCTTTCCGTGCCTGTAGTACCATAGCTGGAACCTATTAATGCAAACAGATGAATCGTTGGCTTGGTTCCACATGGGCTTTTATTTCTTTTTTTTTTTTTTAAAAAAAAAACCTTATCTAAATTGTACTGATTATAATTTCTTAAATCAAGAATGCTATCACTTTTCTGAGCTTGCTTGTTTGAATTTGATCAGTACAGAAGCAATGCAAGCCACGCAAACAAGAGGAAGGTTTCCAATAGCTTTTGCAGAGATAAGAAAGTTAGTAATTAGAGGCAGCTCCTGTTTCTGGAGTAAGTTTGAGGGGCATTTGGAGACAATAAAAATGACAACAAATTTTAAATAAAGAACCCAAAGATAAAGAATGAAAGGCAGAGTGAGAGGGAGGAGAGAAGAGGAGAAGTAAGGAGAGAGAGTGAGCCAAAGCCAGAGAGAGGCAGGGGTGCTTTGACCATTAACAATAATTCTTCACATATTTTCTTATTGTTGGGAAAGCAAATTGCTCTGGTTTGTATAACCCCCTACCAGTCTGCTCAACCCACCAAAATTAGCCCACATGTCATCTAATACCAGACTAAGACTTGTGGAAACACATTACTGCTCTATTAGAGCCATAACAAAATACAGCTGAGCAGTGAGCATAAGGCGGTAGGGTGACCCTGAGGTAACACAACCCATGTTATGGAATTTCTAGCCCAAATTTTAAACATCTGGTTTTGATATGATAATAAATGTGATAATGTACATTAAATACCAGTATTCTGGTAACCTAATCTTTCCATCTGACTAAAACAATGCACGCTTTTCAAATCATGTGGGAGTGAGAGAAATTGGACAGACACATATTTATACCTGCATATACCAAAATAACCCTCGCCAGGCACAAACTTATGTGTATACATAAGCGGCAATAGCACATAAACTGACTTCATTCAGAACTGAGTGAGTTTTCACTGAATCCTTTCTATGCTCTCTTTTCTGGACATCTCTTTGCACAGTTGCATTAACTGGTAGGAGACTTGGCTGAAAGAGAAGGGAATGGAAAGAGGAGGTGAAAAATAATAATGTTAATTGGACCAGACAGAGACGTGAACCCCTGACCTTTGCTTCATTAGTACCATCTCACGCTACAATCTGATGAAGTACCCAGTCACTGGCAACTTGAAAAATAAACTAATCAGATTATCCTTATCCTGTTTCAACTTTGTGGGAAAGAATTTCTGCATTTCAAATCCAAATATTACCATATTACTAGATGTCATGTAATTCAGAGCTGCAAATGGTTAAGATTTAAGTTAGCATCTTAGTGGATGAAAAAGTCCTAACTCATGAACATTTGCTGACCTTATATATTTGCGAATGAGAAGGCTGATGAAGTGACCTAAGGATGGAGAGGGTGAAAGCTACTGGGGTGAAAGTCATGTTGGGAATGACAAATGGTTGGTTAATGTGGAATTGAGAGATAAGGAAGTGGTTAATGATGGTTGATGGTTTGTTTCCTCCTGGTGCACAAAGTTCCATGATTCAGGTGAATGGTATTTGAAGGAGTTGGCACAAAATAAAAACCTCAAATGCTCTTTCTTGGTTTGAGCCAAACCCAAACCTTTTCAAAGGCGTGAAAACATGCAGCCTCACTGGTTTGGTTTTCCTTTGCTGGGCCACCCTTCTGCCTGGTGCTGGCCAGCACTGCACAGAAGTCTTGCGACATGAGCCATTTCTATGGAATTTTAACTTCTGCCAAAAAAAAAAAAAAAAGAGGGATTGGAAATTTCATGAGAATGGTTATTCTTAGGAGATTTCCATCTCAGATTCCTAACTTGTGTGGCTCAGATAAGCATCTAAAAGGCACTGCCAAACCTTCTGAGGTCCCTGATGCATTTATTTTCAATCACATTTCTGCATAGAGACCTCAAAGTAACAGTGAATGCAATGGTTTGTTTTGAAATATTTTCTGTATGCCAGCCCATGATTCCCCTACCTATGTGGAAATGGGTTTGGAACACCATTTGCAACACAAACATTGGGTTTGAATGTCCCCAGAACATGTTCAATTTTTAGATGAGACATGTTCACATTCTCCCAAATGAAAAAAACCTACCCCAAAGGAACACTTAAATTAAATTATTTTACTTCTGAGAACTTCAAAATATTATAAGAATATTTTCCTGGCGTACTGTTAAATATATAGTTGCCCAAGCTCTTCCTATAGGTTCATTTCCATGAGAAGACTATACGGTAAGTACAACCAACATCTCACTAACTGGGACACTGTATCAGTTAGTCATTGCTATGTAACACACCTACTCCAAAACTCAATGGCTTAAAATAACAGACATTCATTATTGTTGACTATTTCACAGGTCAGCATGACAATTCTGGTCATATCTGGGCAACAGCTGCATGTCAAGTAGGTGACTCTGTGATCTTTATTATGTTTGGGAGGTTAGCTCTCTGCAAGCTGATATAGAATAGACTCATATAACTCAATAGCTGGGAAAACTGAACTCTTGTGTCTTCACTTGTACTTGTTTTTCATAACCCTTCAATAAGCGAGCTCAGGAATGCTCTGGCCAGCTTAAATATGTTTTCAAGGCAGTCAAAGCAAGAGAGGAAGTGTAAGTGTACAAATGCATTTAACGCTTCTATTTGGGTCAACTTGCCGAGCCCAGAGTCAATCTGTGTTTTGGGGGGTGGCAGAGATTCAGTACCAAAAGATGTGGATACAGAGAAGCATGGAAAGTTGGGGCCATTCATACAATCTCTCTACCACAGGCATACTGAAAATAAGAAGTCAGTCATATTCAGTCACTTGGATGAACCCACAACAATTTCGGCTTCCTAGGTGCCTCAGAGGTAAAGGCTCTGCTTGCCAATGCAGGAACCTCAGGAGATGTGGGTTCGATCCTTGGATCTGCAAGATCTGCTAGAGGAGGAAATGGCAACCCACTCCAATATTCTTGTTGGGACAATCCCATGAACATCAGTAGGCATGATTTGCCCACAGGTCACAAACCTGAAACTCCAGATATAGAGGTCTCATTTCTATGGAGCAATCTCTAACAGACGTTCCAAATATATATATATTTAACATTAACAAATTATAAGTGATTTGCCACCAGAATATAAATAATGTAAAAATTGTTAGATCTTTCTAGAGTATCAAACACATAGTTAAGAGGTTCCTAAAGATATTTTTGGCTTTCCCAGGTGGCTCAGTGGTAAAGAATCCACCTGCAATGCAGGAGAAGCAGGTTCAGTCCCTGGGTCAGTAAGATCCCCTGGAGAAGGAAATGGCAACCCACTCCAGTATTCTTGTCTGGGAAATTTTATGGTCAGAGGAACGTGACAGGCTGCATTCTGTGGGGTTGCAAGACTTAGATACGATTTATCAACAAAACCACCAACCACCACAAAGATATTTTATCTCCTAAAAGCTTTTGCGTTTCAAGAGTTTGCATTTTTGTGTGTTCTTTATCTAGAATTCTAATGGGTACTTCTAGAATCCCACCCTAAAGTTAATTGCCTCTTATTTTTTTTTTATGTTCAAATCCATTTTATTAAAATTATTTGGCAGTTCTGGCAGCAGTACAAAGTTTGACCACTGGACACAAAATAGACATGAGTTTCTAATTTTGGTTTGTTGTGGGTTTGAGTACATGTACTTTTCTAAATCTTCTGCCCTTCATTTCATTACCAAATGGCAATGTGCCTTAAGTTTCTCTATCTACAATACTCTATTATTTATAGAACAGGTATTTGTAAAATGATATTGGAAAACTAAAATGCACAGATGTAAAAAATTCTCTTCAAACATTAAGAACATACAAAGCATATTGAAGACATCTACGTTTAGTCCTTCAAGTAACTAAACAGGTGTTTTGATGCCTTGTATTACATTTATTTATTGCTAATTACAATTCAGAGACTAAAGTGTTTCCAAAAACTATGAAAACCTTCATCAACATTCACAGTATGGTTCCAGTGGGTTTTGAGAGTAAAAGCAGTAGAGCATCTGATTTGGTATTTTAAAATCACAAGCTTTTATATCTTTAGTGGGATTTTTTTCCTCTATAGTAGCTCAGGGCACTATTTGCCTACTTAATTCCCTATAATTAACATCAGCTTTACAGTATGAATGATCTAAGCATTGGCCTTGTAAAGTATATTACTGGACAGCAAATGGTGGGAGACTTTTCCAAGGCAAAACTTTTCCTGGAACTTAAAGTAAAATCTCTGAGGGTTTGGTGCTCCTTAGTCGTTCTCCAGCGATCCTGAAGTTGTAAGTGGAGTCCTGATTCCAGAGTTGCTATGGAATGTCAGGGTGAATGTTTTTACATCCTGTTCTTTGATCAAAGGCATAGTAGGTATCAAAAGGCGGACTGTTCAAGTGAAGGCGCAGGGCAGGTTCTGTATGGCTAATAGTCCGTACTAGATGCAAGCCAATGAAATTGTTGATGTAGGCACACTGGATTTCCCTCAAGATTCGTTCAAACTTCTTGAAATTTGAAGAATAATGTCTCTTTTAGATTTCCCTGCAGCATATTCAGAAAGCAGCGGGAGTTGGTGCAATCATGGATACTGTTGCCATGTCTTTCACCCATAGAATCATGAGATTAAATTTTCCATTTCCTTGATTCTCCAGGTTTCAGGTACACTTGCACTGGTCGAACTTGGCATACACTGCCCACTCAGCGGGGTTTGCTCTCATAGGCTTCCAAGGATGCCTGCATGCCCTCCAGACTGACCTGCTCGCCTGCGAAGAGCTGGCATGGGATGCCGATCAGATTGGCCAGGGCAGGGCGTGTGGCCTTGGCACCTCAGTCTGCCTGCTCCATCCCTTGCCGAACTGTCTCGCTGCTGGGCTGCAGTGGGGGAGCTGAGCGAGTTGGGGAGGGGGTAGGGAGGGTAATGTCCCCAGCTGCTAGCTAGCCAGTTACACACAGACACAAAAGCCCTAGACGCACGAGTGCCACAGTATAAAGAAACCCTCGCCAAGACACCCACTGTGGTAGATCTGGGTATGCTCTGTGCACACATATAGGGACGAAACCTGCCCCTTAGGTATTTCTAAAATCAACTTGCTCGTGACACTTTACTACATAATGACTTGAGTTTCTAAGAGTATTGGTCTAATATTCTGAACCCTCATCTTGCTGATTTCTAGAACACATGTTTTCCTATACAGCTCTCTTCCTACAGTACCTAGAAAATACACATAAATTAAGCACTTATAATTCTCAGCCTTGTTCATCTGAAAGATTGTTACTCACACTGCCATTTTCTGAATTTCAAGTTTATTGATTCATCTTCTCCACTTGTATGGTTGGCTTCCTACCTCTTTTGGTTTACTCTACAGGCAGTCTAGGGGGAAGCTGTTTAAAATCCAAAGATCTATTTCTTCTGCTCTGGAGAGACAGCCCTTACTAGGCATCCAATTCTTGGCATTGTTTGGAAGACTATCCTGTCTATTTCCAGACAACTTTTTACTGCAAGTGGTTAATCCAAGGGGTGAAAGAGAGGATGACAGGTAAAGATGGTTTTCTTTAGCTTCCTAAGCCAGGTCTCCCAAATAAATCTTTATTACTCTGTTTTCAGCCTTATAACTTGGATCTCAGGAAATATAAACACCCATTCCAAAGCTTGGCATATTTTCATATTGTATTCTATACAAGATTATATGTACTTCTTTCTCTTTCTTTAGTGCAGAGATTTGAGGATGCATTATATATTATGGTGGTACTACTGCTGCATCTGAGATTGACTAGCTGATGTTGTATTATCACATTTTATCCTCCTATCTATATCCTCTTGACTTCACCTGACTCCCAGGCCCTCAGCAACTTCCTCCATCCAGTTTCTGACCCCAAGAGCTACTCGTGGGTCTGACGTGTGATTTTATACCTAAGGCCAAACAAGCAAACTATATGGAGCCCCGGGTTCCTTTCACCACTTTCAGAAGCACACATTGCATAGTGTGATGGCTTCCCCAAAGCTGCTGAAGGGACCAGGTGAGAGAACTTTCTAAGTGTACGTGAATCAACTCTCACGAGTCCAACTGTGACCAACAAGAAACAGAAGATGAAGGAGAGCGGGTAGATAAATGTCATCTCACTTCTTCCCTAAGATGGGCTGTCAGAGATACAAGGTCCTGCCATGCCATCTATGTAAGCAATACTACACACGGCCAAGCAGGGGCACAGCCGATGGCATGGCTAAGTCTCACTGTGGCTCTCTGTGAAGCAGTGGTCAGTATGATAACATGTCAGCTTGAATGTGCTTCCCATTGTTCGCTGCCACACTTGTCCTTTTCTTCACTCTAGTTAACTTGGAATTCTTTTTTTTAACGTTTATTTATTCATTTATTTTGGGCCGCATCGGGTCTTAGCTTAGGTGTGTGAGCTCCAGAACACGCAGGCTCTGAAGACTGTGGAATGTGGGCTGTCTAGTGGGGGCGTGTGAGCTCAACAGTTGTGGTGCACGGGCTCAGCGGCCTCAAGGCATGTGAGAATCTCAGTTCCCTGACCAGGACTTGAACCTGCATCCCTTGCACTGGAAGGCAGATTCTTAACCATTGGACCACCAAGGAAGTCCTTACCCTCGAGTTCTCTTTCCAAAAAAGCATTAGCACCACAGCCTTTTGTTACGTTCAGTTTTCAAGGGAATCCAGGGGAAGACATCTGTGCCTGTATATATGTGCATAATTTTATATATACCTATTTATACTATATACATATATAATTGTACAAATACAGTTTGATATATAAATATACGGATATATATGAAAAATTACAACCTATGATAATTTGCTCCCTTTTACTACTCCATATAAAATTCCACACCACATAAAATCCTTAAGTACTCTATGGTGACAGTATGACACAGGATATTTAAGTCACAAAGAATTTATAAACCCTAGAATTTTTGTTTGCTCTTTACGGTTTTGTTTTCTTCTTTGCTAGTGGAAAAATAAAGCTTTACACAAAGTAATAAATATGAACTTTGTAAAATAGCAGCTATAAATTTTGGAAAATGATCATTAAGAACACTAATCCTTTAGGAAAGTGGGGTTTCAGACTCTCAAAATTCTATATAAATGAAATAAGTACCGTGAAGACTTTTAGCTTAAGACATTTTTCAGCTTAAAATACTTTTCTCTTAAATGTTATGAAGCCTGAAACCAAAAATCTGTTTTAGTTGCTCTGCTAATAGCAGAGGCGTATTTTAAGATTAATGTCCATTTGACAGTTTTTTTATGTGTGCTATTTTATTTCATGTAGGGTAGAAAATAAGGCAAACTTCTAATGCCATTTGCAGTATACTTTTATAATATACATAGCAAAACAATACAGATGTTTAAATGATCTTGATTTTATTCTTCTTATTTCCCAATTCTAAACCAAGGCATGAATATTAATTTGTGGTTTGATAGTCCAGCATTATTGATCCCGATTAGTATCCTTTTCTTATGTCAGCCTTGGGATCATTTCAGAAATCAGACCATTTGTAGTTGATTCATTGCTGTCTGTGGGGGAAGGATAATTTCATATTCATTCAAGGCCTATCTAAGAGTCAACACACTTCAAAACACTGAGGAGAGATCATGGACGATACAGTCTTGAGATAAATCCTATAAAATAATTTCAGTCACAATCTTTCAGACCTTACCAAGCAGAGAGATCAGGGAAGAAAAGCCACCGAGGCAAACTTTTCCAAGAGGAATCTGTTCAGAATTGTTGGTCCTGGGCCATTTGGCTGAGAGTAAAGAGTGAAATGAAGTCCATAAAGATACCCCTGAGGTGAAGGATGAAGGAACTATATCTCTGGCCCACTGGGACAAGAGCAACTTCAAGAAGAAAGCGATCTTAGTATCCTGTCCACCAGTCCTTCCAGACGCTGGAGGTCTGGGACCTAGAGTGCCCGTCTCTTCTGGATCAGGCCTAGGTCAGCCCAAGTAGAAGAGAGGTCCTACAGAGATCTGGAAAGAAGACCCAGGGGAAAGAAGAACAAGGTCCAGTGGCTAGCCCGGGACATAGCACATGGTAGACACTCCATGTGTGGAAGGTGGCTGTGGAATAACCAATTTTAGTTCTATGTGGGCAACATCTGTGCAACACTGAGCAAGTTACTTTTTCACTTCTTTCCTTTGAGCCTTAATTTTTCCACCTGTACAATGGGGATAATAAAAATTCTTACTTTAAGAATAATTTCAAGGATGAAATGCACTAATAATAGTACTTTGGAATTCACAAAGGCATAAACAAACCCAGGAATGGAAAGACAGAGAGCAGCATCCATATTCTTCTTTTCAAATATGCATAGATTTTGCCATTTGTCATCTTTAGCATTCCCTACAAAAGCAGATCCTGATATGAAGACTTGTATCCTGATATGAGGATCAATTCTTAGAAGGAAAGAGGGAAGAGGGAAAGTTAAAGAGGAGGGAAAAGCTAATTTTTGAAGTCACTTCGGTGGACAACTGGGGCTTGTTCTTGCAGGAGAGTTTATAAAAAGTTTATGAATATATCTTAGAACTATCCACTTGGGGATGAATTTATCCATCTGTTCCCACACTCCATAAAGAATGCTCCTGGAAGTGGTCCTCTCCCAATGTCCAACTGTATTCAAATCCTTGAGAGAGCAGGTTTCCACCAGGGGCTATAGAAAGAAATGTGCACGTAACAGAAGATATCATGAGGTGAACTGAAGCCCACAGGGAGATGAGGCTCAGAGGATCTGAGTATAGTCACTGGAGAGAGCAGATACCATTTTAGTAACAAAAAAGCAGAGCAACTTTTCTCTTTGGCAGTCTTCTATTTAATATAGCATATAATTGAACATGGAGTATAACACTGATATTTGCTGAATCCTCTTGCCTCACAGAAATCTTATTGAACTTAACCTTAGTGAAGCCCAAAGAGACCCCAGATTCATTTTTTGCAGATTCCTGACAGTTTAGGACCTCTGTTTCTTGGTCTATTACTTAGAATCACAAAGTCCAACCTCCATATCAATTTCTGTAGAATCACTATATGGTTTGAGTAGCTTTAAGACTTAAAGGATCTGGGGGCTTGGGGAGGTATCAGTCACTCAGTCATGTCCAACTCTTTGTTGGAGTCCGAGGACTGTAGCCCGCAAGGATCCTCTGTCCATGGAATTTTCCAGGCAAGAATACTGGAGTGGGGTGCCATTTCCTACTCCAGGGGATCTTTCCCCACCCAGGGATTGAACCCATGTCTCTTGCATTTCCTGCATTGGCAGGCAGATTCTTTACCACAGTGCCACCTGGGAAGCCCCATAGGGGTACCTCTCATACTGCCTCCTGTCTGTCATCTTGCTCTCTCTCCACTCACCCATTCCCTCATCTTATCCTACACCTTCAAGCCTGTTCACAAACATATCCCATTTGCTCACTCACACAGAAGTTCATCCATACTCGGTCCTTAGAAGCTTTGCTTCTCTCTACAAAACTGGGTTTCTACCTCAAGGAGTTCTTATATAAACTACTAAATTGTTTTTCTCCATAGCAAGAAAGAAGGATATACGATTTACTCTGTGTGACTCAATAAAACTGTTTTTGAGTGAAAAAAATCTTGTCATAAACATTTTCTTTCTCCTAAATTATCCCTTGCATAAAATAGAATACTCATGATGGACTAGCTCAATTCTCCCTTTAAAATGCTTGCACGGCTCAAAGCATTTCCCCTAACTCTTTAAAGTTATTATATTTATACATTTTTCTTTTTATGATTTTTGAATAATGCATGCCTCTTCCCACTAGAATGTAAACTCCAACAGTGTCACAACTAAGTTTTGCCTTGCTTGGTGCTAAATCATTGGTACCCTGTGATCAGTCTGGCACAACAGTAGATGATCAATACAAATGTTCAATGAACAAATGAATGAAATTCTATCTGTGAACTTTTAAATTTCTTCTTGCATAGGTAGAAGAAAAGAATTAGAGAAAAAGAAAAGCTCAAGTCCCAGAAAAGTTAGGTGTCTTGCTAAAGGTCACAGAACTGATTGATTGCAGAGTGATTTAACAAGCCTGCCATGCTCACTGCTTCAGCCCTCTTGTAACATTAGACTGTAATTCACTGTGATATTGCCTAATAGGAACAGTATGATAAATCCAGTGTTTTCTCTCAAACCTCTATGCTTGACTTCAGAAATATCAAAGAAGTCTGGTCTCAGTGTTCTCTGACTCTTTTTTTCCTACTGAGAGATACCAAATGATTATAGTTTACATTGGAAAATGATGCTTTGGGGCTATGTCCCTCCCCATTTTTTGAAATAACTACTATTTTTAAAAATTTTTACAGTTGATTTATAATGTTGTTAGTTTTTACCATACAGCAAAATGAGTCATTTATACATACACATATTTACACGCTTTTTTAGATTCTATTCCCATTTAGGTCTTTACAGACTAAGTAGCACAGTAGTTCCCTGTGCTATATGGTAGGTCCTTATTAGTTATCTATATTACATAGAGTAGTGAATTGATGCTTTCAAATTGTGCTGCTAGAGAAGACTCTTTTTATGTGAAATCACAGCTTTAAAATGCCTCTTTATTTCCAATGAAGCGTTCACTGATTTAGGACAGGGATCATTCGTCACATACACTAAAAAGCAATGAGTTCTACTCTCAAGAACACACAGAACAAAACGGCACAGGAGGACAGCACTTACAAGGTCTCATAAAAACAACTAAGTAAAGCTGTTCGTCCGCTCTGGGACTTCAAAGAGCCCCAGAAAATCACGTAAAAGTAAAAGGGAAGTAAAAAAAATCTGACTTTATTTTAACACCTCTTAAAAGGAGTCAGATTGGAATATAAAATTCCACTCGGAGCCTGGGGGTGGATGCACTTTTATTTTCTTATTTTTTTCTGGTCTGCCAGGGTGAACAGCTTAGGAGCTCAGGAGGGGAAGCCTGGGGCTTCAAGTCCAGGTGGAGTCCACTTTGCTGATGACTTTTGAGAAGGGTAGAGGGAAATCAGAAGTTGTCATCTAAGCACCTAGAATTCAAAACCGTGTCACTACCCAAATATTATGCAACTTGTTTTAAGACAGAGCCTACAAATACAAAAAGTGTTAGTTGCTCAGTCATGTCCAGCTCTTTGCCACCCTGTGCACTGTAGTCTGGCAGGCTCCTCTGTCCATGGAATTCTCCAGGCAAGAATACTGCAGTGGGTGGCCATTTCCTTCTCCAGAGGGTCTTCCTAACCTGGGGACTGAACCCGGGTCTCCTGCATTACAAGGCAGATTAGATTCTTTACCGTCTGAGCCACAAGGGTAGCGCACACAAAAACTACTACAATATTGTAAAGTAATTAGCCCCCAACTAAAATAAAAAAAAAAAAATAAATAAAAAACAAAACAGAAAATGTAAAAAAAAAAACAAACAAACAAAAAAAATAATAATAAAAAAAAAAAAAAAAAAAAAAAACTCACACGCACTAGGAAAAGGGACAAAAACAGTAATTTGATAGAAGCCTGGACCAGATCTACAGGCCTCTCACATTATTCACCCTTAACCCATTTCTCAAAGATTTACTTATATTACTGCCAATATTCACCAAATGGGATAAAAGTTCACTATTTTGCACAAAGCAAGGGGAAATGGTGCTTTTAGTAATGGCGTAGAGATGATAATCACTTAAACGTGTCATTGTTATTTCCTGAAAACTTGCTTACACATTTTAAATGGTAAGCCATCTTTCTGATGATAAACGTCAACAACGGCCTTGAAGCACTATTCCAGATTAGTATGGCTAACACCAATGGTAGTTGCTATGAGTGACTTAAAAATA
Organism: Okapia johnstoni; assembly: GCA_024291935.2. Classification (NCBI taxonomy): domain Eukaryota; kingdom Metazoa; phylum Chordata; class Mammalia; order Artiodactyla; family Giraffidae; genus Okapia; species Okapia johnstoni. Next base: position 11,521,571 of record CM044322.1, on the reverse strand, counting down.
ATCTCTACCTGGGATCCTACCTGTTATATACAAAACCATTCAGAGCTTAGTGGATTGCCTGCATTCCCATAAGGGCACCATGAATTATTTCTCACAGGGAAAAACATATTTAAAGGCATATGATGATAAGGAAACTCTGATAGTTTCCTTAGTCTCTGTTACTGTAGAATGTAGGATAATTTACCTCATTCCTTCACTCTTCTTTCTTCTATACTACACCCTGGTTCCTGAAGCCAATTGTACTTTAAAAAAAAAAACCAAAAAACTAATGACCCTGCTTTGTAACATGTTCCATATGTTTCACAGGCTTCATAAAATAATTCCACATTAGTTTCCCTAGCCTAGTGTTTAGATCGTGACATCTGTTTTTTCCTAGGTTTTCATGATTTATTTTGGTGTCTGTGTGAACTTGCTCTATGAGAGTAAAAGGAATTTGCTTAGATTCCCTTTTCCTGGAATGTATCCTGGTGCTGTGCAGACTATCAGACTTCCTATCCACAGAAGATCTGCCACTATCAAGCCTAGAGCTGTCACTTACTATACACTTACCCAAGTCATTTCATCTCTTTGGACCTCAATTTCCACATCTGTAAAATGGAAATGATAGCAGAAATAACTTTATAGTGTGTGGGGAATGTTTAAATTAATAAATTATTATATATACATACACATAACCTTTTGCCACCTGATAATCATTTGCTACACGAACAAAGACATGAAGGCCAGCAAAGGTACAGAGTATGAGAAACCTATCTCTTAGATACCTTCCTTTGTGCCTTGGCATTAATAACTAAAGCAACCAACACTTACTATTTGCCACGCTCTGATCAATCAATCAATATATACAAAAATATAGGGAAAAAAGTAAAATTAGCACCAAGTATAGCCAAATTTGAAGCTAAAGACAGTCAGGAATACTAACCCTGTTTTTATTTAAAAATTTGATACTCTATTCATCAGATTTTTACATCTAGACATTTTAAAAACATTGTATCAAAATATTATGTATCCTGATTACTTTATGTACCCTCCCCCAATTAAAATTTATGTCCAAAGCACAAGCCTCAGTTGTCACAGTTGCTCCTGGACAACTGTGAGCAAATAAGACTTAATTCCAGTCTTCATGCTACTCAGAATCAAATGGGAGGAGGAAACAGGCCTTAACTAAGTCATCACAAGAATATTTATAATTTTTTTCCATCAAAAATGCAAGAGTTTTATATTATCCTTTCAGCCTGTGGATGAGTACAGATGCTCTTCTTGAAATTATGAGCTTAAGTTTTCCTTCACTCATTTCTCAGGAAAGAGATATTCAGGGTCTACTATACGCCAGGCACTGGTCTAGGTGCTGGGGAAGAGCAAAAGAGACACAAATTTCTACTTTCACAAAGTTATAGTCTAGCATGGAAGAGAGACAATGAACAACACAGATGAATAAAATACACCATATGTCATATTGTGCTAAGTTATAAAGTTTGTGTTATAAATAAATAGATGGGAGAGAGAAGTTATCTGAGAGAATTAAAATGTTAGACAAGGGACATTGGAATTGTGACCTTGGGGGATGTGAAAGGGAGAAATGCAGAAAACTGCAAGGAAATAGTCCAGGCGAAGGCAGCAGTTACTGCAGGGAAGAGACCCCGAAGTGGGAATGTGCCTGTTAAGCGTTTAAGAAAATGGCAAAGATGGGAATTCCCTGGGGTCCAGTGGTTAAGACTCCACACCTCCACTGCAGGGGGCACAGGTTCAATCCCTGGTCAGGAAACTAAGATCCCACATGCTGCATGGTGCATCCAAACAAACAGAACTTTTCATAAAGGAAGAAAGAAAGAAAATAGCAAAAAGGCCAGTGAACCAAGGAGAGAGTGAGCAGGAATTTAGATCAAAAACTTAATGGTGGGCTGATGGAGGACCTCTTTAATCATAAGTGCTTTGCTTGGCGCTCTGGCCTGGTGGGGCAATCACTGAAAGGATCTGGGTAGAGGAGTGGAGACCTGACTTAGGCTCAGCAGGGTCAGGCCAGTGCTGCGCTGAGATGGACTCACCGGGAGCAAGAGAAGTCGGACCACGTAGGCGTTCACCACACAATCCAGGAGGGATATGACTGTGGCTTGGACCAGTGTAAGAGCTCCAGAGGAAGAATCTAAGCAGTCAGATCACTGGATGTATTTTGAAAATGGAGCCAACAATGTTTGCTGTTACTTTGCATGTGACATGAAAGAGAAAGAAGTCAAAAGGTTCGATGCCTGAGACAGGGTGCTCAGGGCAGGTGCCCTGAGACAATCCTGAGGGATGGGATGGGGAGGGAGGCGGGAGGGGGGTTCAGGATGGGGGACACATGTACACCCATGGCTGATTCATGTGAATGTATGGCAAAAACCACTACAATATTGTAAAGTAATTAGCCTCCAATTAAAATAAATAAATTAATTTACAAAAAAAAAAAAAGGTTATCAAGATTTTTGGTCTAAGCGACTGGAAGAATGGAGTTATAATCAACCGAGATAAGAATGTAAAGAAGTAGGTCTGGGAGGGAACATACAGGCAATTGGTTTTGGATATGTTAATTTCAAGATGCCTGTTAATCACCAAACTGGATACGGGAAGCAGACATTTTGATACAGGTTTGAACTCTAGAGCCAGGGTACCATTTGGATCTAGAGATACAAATTTGGGAGTCATCAATATGTGAAAGTGAAAGTGTTAGTCGCTCAGTAGTGTCCAACTCTTTGCTATCCCATGGACTGTAGCCTGCCAGGCTCCTCTGTCCACGGGATTCTCCAGCCAAGAATACTGGAGTGAGCAGCCATACGCTTCTCCAGGGGATCTTTCTGACCCAGGGATCAGACCCAGGTCTGCAGCATTGCAGGCAGATTTTTTATCAATATTTAAAGCCACGGTAATAGATGTAGAATGGGCATAGATAGAATAGGGAAGTGGTCAGTACTCAGAGAAGAAGAACTATATGAGAAGAACTAAACACTGCTCATTGGATGTAGCAAAGTGAGATGACCTTGCTAAAAGCAGTTTTAGTAGAGCAGTGTCAGTAAAAAGACTGATTTAGTGGGTTCAAAAGAAAAAGGAGAATTTTTAGAGAATTCATTTTAAGTTCTGCTGTAAAAATAAGTTGGCAAATGGGAGAATGACTTGAAGGGAAAAGAAGTTCATGAGAGAATTTTCAAATTTTTGTTTCATTTTTTGTAATTTCATTTGTGGGCTATTCTGGGTCTTCACTGCTGCATGGACTTTTCTCTAGTTGTGGCAAGAGGGGGCTACTCTCTAGCCGCGGTGTGCGAGCTTCTCCTTGTGGTGGCTTTCTTGCTGCAGAGCACAGGCTCTAGAGCATGTGGGCTTCGGCACTTGTGGCTCCCAGACTGCCGCGCAGGCTCAGTATCGTGGCACGCGGGCTTAGCTGCTCCGGGACACGTGGGTTCTCCAATCAAGGATTGACCCTGTGTCTCCTGCATTGGCAGGCAGATTCTTTACCAATGAGCCACCAGGGGAGCCCTGTTTTGTTTTTGAAATGGGGAAAGCATACCTTGTTTGTGCACGAGGCAGAAGACAAGGATGATATCCACTGAGAAGATGCATTGGGTAATAAGTCTGGTTTGATGACGTGTGTGTGTGTGTGTGTGTGTCCATTGTCAGAGGAGGGAGTGAAAGGGCCTGAGAGGCAAGGAGGCTTAAGAAGAACGAGACCACTAGCTCACTTCAAGCCGGTGGTCCAAAGAAAGCAACCGGAACACAGTTTCCATCTGGGAGGGCGACAGGAAAGCAGCGTGCCCCTGGAGAGCCAGAGCCGGTTATAGCCAGCCATGCTTCTCTCGCGTGCATCAAAATCACCCGGAGGACTCGTCAAAATGCAAATTTCTGAACCCTACTCCAGGACTTCCTTTTTTTAAATTAATTTTTATTGGAGCATAGTTGCTTTACAATGTTGTGTTAGTTTTACTGGACAGCAAAGTGAATCAGCTATATATATACATACATCCCCTCCCTTCTGGACTGACTTCCCACCCTGGTCACGATAGTGCATTAAGTAGAGTTCCCTGTGCTATACAGCGTGTTCTCATTAGTTATCTATTTCCTGATGCAGCAGATTGGGGGGGGGGGCGGTCTGAGAATCTGAATGTCTAACCAGTTCCAATGATGTTGATGCTACTCTTCCTGGGAGATACAATCCACTGAGTTAGTACAAGAAAGTGAAAATAATGTTCACAGAAGAGGCTCTTTAAGTTTGTGATGTTTAAAATTTGGTATCAGCTAAACTTTGTGTAAACTCCGGGAGTTGGTGATGGACAGGGAGGCCTGGCATGCTGCGGTTCATGGGGTTGCAAAGAGTCGGTCACAACTGAGCAACTGAACTGAACCGAAAGACTGGTCCATTTAAAATTAACTCCAACTTTCAATGATTTTTAAGCCAATGCTTAAAAATTCATTTTTAAACATAGCTCTATTTTTTTCTGTGTCCCTTTACACTCTTGGTTTGTAAGACTGTTCATTTCAAATAGTGCACATAAATGTTACTTCAGGTTGAAAAAAAGAAATATATACCTTCTTAATCTAATTTTGAGTATTTTTTAGCCTCTTACTTGTTTTATCTATTCCTTTGAATCTGTTCCATTCACCTTGAAAACATTTTACCTGGAGCAAAGTTATTCATTCATTCATTCATTCATTCATTCATTCAGCAGATATTCATTGAGCACCTAGTATCAGGTACCATTGTATCACTTGGGATATAGCAATGTAAAAAACATTTTGGCCTTTGGAAAGCAACATTGCAATTCAAAGAGAAAGAGATAATTAAATAAAATAAACACATATAGTAATTCAGCTGGTGATAATTTTCACAAAGGATCAAAATAAAGCAGGAGAGGGGATAGGAATGCAATGCAATGAAATACATGATGGGTTGTCAGGTAAAGGCTCAGTAAGATGGCGATATTTCAGCAAGAATATGAAGGAGGTAAGAAAGTGAGATATCCGGGAGAAGGCTGTTTCAGATAGGAAGTTAAAGAGGCTCCAAGTCTAGGGGGGCATACCTAATATGTTTAAAGAAGAACAAGGAGTCCACTGAAGTGGCTTGGACAGGGGAGAGGATGAGGAGTCAATAAGATCAGAAGGCAATGTGCAAGGTTAGGGCAAAGGACTGTGTCAAGCCTTTTATGCCTTTAAGAGAGTTTTGGTTTTTCTCTGGAGTGTGAAGTCAAGTGGGCCTTAGGAAATATCACTAGGAACAAAGTTAGTGGAGGTGATGGAATTTCAGCTGAGCTATTTCAAATCCTAACAGATGATGCTCTGAAAGTGCTGTACTCAATATGCCAGCAAATCTGGAAAACTCAGCAGTGGCCACAGGACTGGAATAGGTCAGTTGTCATTCCAATCCCAAAGAAAAGCAATGCCAAAGATTGTTCAAACTACCACACAACTGCACTCATCCCACATGCTAGCAAAGTAATGCTAAAAATTCTCCAAGTGAGGCTTCAACAGTACGTGAACCGAGAACTTCCAGATGTTCTAGCTGGATTTAGAAAAGGCAGAGGAGTCAGAGGTCAAATTGCCAACATCCATTGGACCATCAAAAAAGCAAGAGAATTCCAGAAAAACATCCACTTCTGTTTCATTGACTATGCTAAAGCCTTTGACTGTGTGGATCACAACAAACTGTGGAAAATTCTTATAGAGATGGGAATACTAGACCACCTGACCTGCCTCACGAGAAATCTGTATGCAGGTCAAGAAGCAACAGTTAGAACCAGAAATGGAACAGACTGGACCCAAATCAGGAAGGGAGTATGTCGAGGCTGTATATTGTCACCCTGCTTATTTAACTTATATGCAGAATACATTATGTGAAATGCCAGACTGGATGAAGCACAAGCTGGAATTAAGATTGCTGGGAGAAATATCAATAACCTCAGATATGCAGATGACACCACACTTATGGCAGAAAGCAAAGAGGAACTAAAGAGCCTCTTGATGAAAGTGAAAGAGGAGCGTGAAAAAGCTGGCTTAAAACTCAACACTCCAAAAACGAAGATCATGACATCCAGTCCCATCACTTCATGGCAAATAGATGGAGAAACAATGGAAACAGTGACAGACTTTATTTTGTGGGGCTCCAAATTCACTGCAGATGGTGACTGCAGTCATAAAATTACAAACCTAGACAGTGTATTAAAAAGCAGAGACATTATTTTGCCAACAAAGGTCGATCTCTTCAAAGCTATGGTTTTTCCAGGAGTTGTGTATGTATGTGTGAGTTGGACCATAAAGAAAGCTAAGAGCCGAAGAAGTGATGGTTTTGAACTGTGGTGTTGGAGAAGACTCTTGAGAGTCCCTTGGACTGCAAAGAGACCAAATCAGTCCATCCTAAAGGAAATCAGTCCTGAAGATTCATTGAAAGGACTGATGCTGAAGCTGAAGCTCCAACACTTTGGCCACCTGATGCAAAGAACTGACTCATTGGAAAAGACCCTGATGCTGGGAAAGATTGAAGGCAGGAGTAGAAGGGGACAACATAGGATGAGATGGTTGAATGGTATCACTTACTCAATGGACATGAATTTGAGAAAGCTCTGGGAGCCGATGATGGACAGGGAAGGCTGGTGTGCTGCAGTCCATGGGTTCACAAAGAGTCAGACATGACTGTGCAACTGAACCAAACTAAACTGAGGCTTTTCTTTATGTGAACTGGGCAGTCAGTGGAGGATTTTAAGCAGCGTAGAGCCATGAACTGACTTGCATTTTTTAAAACTGAAGTATAGTTGATTTGCAATGTATTATTTTCAGGTATACGCAGCTATTCAGATAATAATCTTTTTCAGATTCTTTTCCATTATAGGTCATTATAAGATACTGAATACAGTTCACTGTGCTATGCAATAGATCCTTGCTGTTGATCTATTTTGCATGCAACAGTATCTCAAACTCTTAATTTATCCCTCTCCACCTTTGCCCTTTGGTAACTATGTCTGTGAATCCATTTTTGTTTTGTAAATAAATTCATTTGTATCATTTTTTTTAGATTCTACCTATAAGTGATATCATATGGTATTTGTCTTTCTCTTTCTCACTTAGTATGATCATCTCTAGGTCCATCCATGGCATTGTTGCAAATGGCATTATTTAATCCTTTATTCTTATTACTCATTCTGAATAATATTTCATTGTATATATGTACCACATCTTCTTTATCCATTCATCTGCCAATGGACATTTACTGAAAAGCAGAGTATTTTGAGATTAAAATATTAATTTTGGATTAATCCATATTGAAATAATATTAAAAGTCATGAGATTAGATGAAATCACCCAGGGAGTGAGTACAGAGTGATGAGTATACATAGAAAAAAGAAGAGATCTAATGATCAAGCCTTAGGTACTTCAACATTTTAGAGGAAGATAAAATAACTGTGTAGCCAAATGTTGAAGACTTACTATTCATCTAAAATGGCAACCATTACCCACGTCCAGCCAATCACTGGCCTGTGAGATGGAAATGTCAAATACCCGGTCTTTTTTCAAAACTGCCAGAGATATGAACTCTTACAAGAGACAGTCAGTTTTTAAATGTTGGAAAATAATATTTTTCTGAACACTTTGCAGACCAATCAAACTATGTTCACTGGCAAAATCCAGACCTTGATTTGTCAGTTTTCAATCTCTGATTTATACTTTTAAAAAGATTATTTCTGCCCTGATTACAATGAACTCAGGAAAAAAAAAAAAAGGAAGCAAGCACAGTCTGCCTCTAAATTATGAGAGTTAAAGTTGACATTACCTATAAAATCTTAGAACAATGTCCAGTGCATAGCAAAAAATAAATGTCAACTCTTGTATTATTATTATTATGAGTTATCTGGAGCTTTAGTTATATCATCATACTGCAAAAGGCAGCACTAACTTATGCATTCAGAACAAAAAACAAAAGGGCCAAGGTGACAGTTTTCAGAGATCAGAACAAGGTTATGTATCCAAATTATGCCAACATGCTAAGGGGTGGCCAACAATTGACTCTCATCTTGAAAGGGAGGGGAAAAAAGACATAAAATACCTGTTAAGTAGGTGGTTGCCAGGAATATACTTTAACATATTCTAATTATACCTTAAATTTTGGCACTCACTTCTTATAAGAACCTAGGAAAATTCCATCGCAATTTCCAGGGCTCCCGGAAATTTATGTTTTCTTAAAGACAACCTGACATGCCTAACTATCACTTAAAATCTCTCTTGCAAACATCTGTGGGGCTTTTAAAAGGTATAAAAAAGAAATATTAAACACACAAACATGCATACACAATCACACAAGCACATGCACTTGCATGCACATAGGCATGTATATGCCCTTGGAGAAGGGAATGGCAACCCACTCCAGTATTCATGCCTGGAGAATCGCATGGACAGAGGAGCCTGGCAGGCTATAGTCCATGGGGTCACAAAGAGTCAGACACGACTGAGCGACTAACAAACGGGGCGGGGGAGGGGGCGCATGTACATACACATAAACACAAATGCATACACTTTCTCATTCAAGCATCAAGGTTTCAGCAGAGTTTTCCAGTTTCCTGCAAGTATTTCACGTGAATCTATCTCCATTCTTTTTTGGGAAATTATTTGTCAGTCATCTCTAGCATCCCCCCCAGAGTTTTTGCATCAGGCAATGTTTAACATTCTAATACAGAAAGTTTTCCAACTTGTGGACAGAGCCTGTTTTTGCCCCGGGTCCTCAGGCTCCTTAGAACAGGTGTCCAGCAGTAACAGGAAGAGCCACCTTCATCTTCAGAGCTTTCCACAGCCATGCATCACCAGCCTTCCCAAGTCCTCCCACTGCCAACAGTACCTTGCCACTGATGCTTGGCTTTTTTTCCCATCGACTCTAGCCGTAACTAGCTAGAGCAAGAACTCTGTCTTCTCCCCTCTGTAAATTTACAGAAGAGAATTGAAAGCAGGCCCCCCTGGGCTGTACATTTCACTTACTTATAGTGAGGCCATGGATCAGCAACCAAAGATGTAAGAAGCATAATTTGTCTCCCAGGAACATGTTAGTGACAGTCCTGGTGGCTGGACCATTCCTATTTAGTGCTAAAAAACTACAATGTGGGAAAAAATGGGTTTGTCTTGTTTTCAATGATGGTATCAGAAAATCTCTTTGTAAGACTCACAGCTTGTGTCATGTGATTTCTCTGAATTTCAGTTTCCCTTCTGAGAAATGGGGAACCAAACTCATGGGCATGTTTTAAAATCCCTATTCAGTTCAGTTCAGCCGCTCAGTTGTGTCCGACTCTTTGTGACCCCATGAATCGCAGCACGCCAGGCCTCCCTGTCCATCACCAACTCCCAGAGTTTACCCAAACTCATGTCCATCGAGTCGGTGATGCCATCCAACCATCTCATCCTCTGTCGTCCCCTTCTCCTCCCGCCCCCAATCCTTCCCAGCATCAGGGTCTTTTCCAATGAGTCAACTCTTCGCATGAGGTGGCCAAAGTATTGGAGTTTCAGCTTCAACATCAGTCCTTCCAATGAATCTCTATTAGCTGAGTATAATTATCCCTGCTGTACAGGTGAGGACACAAACATTTCAGGATATAAAGAGTTTTGTACATTGGAAAATGCTTTACAATGTGAAACTATTAATATTACTATTTATCTAAAACTATTGAGAAGATCCCCTCCCCTCCTCCTTTCCTCATCAAGTTCAGAAATTTGGAACTCGCAGCCTAGTGATAACACAAAAGGGCATTTAATGTTGCAACTAAGGATAAATATGTTACAAGCCTGGTCAGGGGAAAATGATTTTCTGGGGATGAACTAGCCAATGCTCTGATTTTGATGGAAGGATGATTGAGAATTGAATTTTCCATCATAAAATCTGTGAACCTACTGATGATCTCCCCATAGGAAAGCAGTTGAAGGGTGTTTTAATGAAAGAATAGGATGTCACTCTGGGGAGGAACTCCAGCATTTAGATACCAGAGAGTCCTTGCAGACAGAAGAGACTGTGCTGAAAACAGAAAGAATTCTCAGAGAATCAAAGATGCCATATCTAGAGTCTCAAAGTTGAGTATGTATAGAATCTCCTGACGGGCTTCTTAAAAACATAAAATTGCTGTGTCCCACCTCTACAGTTTCTAATTCAGTAAGTTTGAGATGGAGCTTGAGAATCTGCATTGTTAACGAGTTCTCAGGTGACCCTGATGCTGCTAGTCTTGCTCGGTACTTGTCTGTGTCCTCATCTCCTCTTAGAAGGACACGAGTCATATTAGATTAAGGTTCATCCTAATGACCTAACTTTGACTGAAGTACCTGTTTAAAGACCTTAACTCTAAACACAGTCACATTGTGAGGCACTGGGGGGTTAGGACTTTATCATGCGAATTAGGGGGTTGGGGAGTTACCCATAACAGCTAGACAACTGAGTTATGAGCAAACTCTGCCAACACAGTGCCTCGGAAATCACAGCAAGTTAGAAGCCAGAGAGCAGACCCCACACATCACTCCATGGAATGTGGCCGAAGATGAGAGGCAGCCCGGGGAAATATTTTGCAGGACTCTGTGAGACTCTGGGAGGATGACACGGGTCTCAGACCTGAAAGAGCGCTTGCCTGAGTCACTAAAATATGTTACAGAACATTCTGGCTCAACCTAGTGTTAAAAGATTAAAGCCCAAATGCTTTCTAAATGAGCATGGTTTAAAGGGTCAGATGATTTCTGAGTAGGGGTTTATTTAAGGAGAACAAGACAACAAGCCTTCTAGGACTTAAACCTACAAGCTTCTGCTCAGGGCTCGAGCATTCCTGCTCTCCAGCAGCATTTCTCAGGCTCAGCAGTACTAAATACTTGGAGCAAAATAGTTCCTCATTTAGGGGGAGGGGGTTGTGGTGGTGGTGGCTATTCTATGCATTGCAGGATGTTAAGCAGCATCCCTCTAGCCACTAGATGCCAGTAGCAACTTCCCCAGTTGTGACAACCAAAAATGTCCCTAGACATTGCCAAATGCCCCTAGATAGTGGGGAATACAAAACTGTTCCAGTTAAGAACCACTGCTCAGTAGATCCTGTCTTAATCCATTTGGGCTGCTATAACAAAAATACCATAGATTGGGTGGCTTAAATAACTCATATTTATATGCCACAATTTTAGAGGCTGGAAAGTCTAAGTCAGGCACCAGCAGATTTGGTGTCTGGTGAGGATCAGCTTCTTGGGTCATAGTCCATCTTTTTCTAACTGTCTTCACAGGGGGATAGTGGAGAGGAAGCACTTCTAAGATGGCACTAATCCCACTCATGAGGGATCCACCCTCGTGACCTAATCACTTCCAAAGGCCATGAGTTCTCATGCCATCACCCTGGGGATTCAGTTTCAACATATGTATTTTCAGGGAGAACAAACAAACATCTCATAAACTCCAGGCACACTATCTCCATTCTCAACAAGTCTGTGAAACAAGTATCATACACACTTCTTTGGATTAAGAATTACAGACTCATTGATATTTGCTCATTTTCACTCACCTAAAAATTATTCATCTGATTCTCAAATCTCTACCTTTTTAATAAGCTGCCTTCATTCACTTCATGTGCTTTCCAGGTGGCACAGTGGTAACGAATCTGCCTGCCAATGCTGGAGACACAGGAGACACAGGTTTGATCCTGGGATCAGGAAGATCCCCTGGAGCAAGAAACAGCAACCTGCTCCAGTTTTCTTGCCTGGGAAATCTCATGAACAAAGAAGCCTGGCAGGCTACAGTCCATGGAGTCACAAAGAGTCAGACATGACTGAGCACGCACACACCCACAGATTAGAATAAAGGGACAATGAAGTTCCTATTTCTGACAGTGACTCTAATTCCCAAAGTTGGGGAAATGAAAATATCTTAGGTTCCAGGTCCACAGATGAGATCACGTAGTAGTCAAACTGAGGCCACTTTTCACACCCAGCTGCACGTACAGGCAATACCACTGGGCCTCCCCGGGGCTGTTTTTTCTTGCTGCCACCTGACAGACATCTGTCAGGTAGATGCTCAAAACTGGCAGGGTATGAAAAATACACCCAGCCCTCTGAGATTTTTCAGGCAAAGCACAGTTTGTCAGCCTGTCAGTTACTGTCACGATTGTGCCAGACTGATTTGGGTTCTTTCATCATCACACATGAAATACTTTGTGCTTGCAGGGAAACCCTTTTGGGAATCAAAGTCCTATTTCTCTTTGTGAATGTTTCTTGGATGTCAGAGAGAATTCATTGCTTCAGAGGAAGTAGAATAATAAGCAATCTGTCTAAAGAATACTCAAAGAAATGGGCTGAAAGCCTGTTTGGCCATGCCAAAGGGTCACTAGTTTATTCATTCATGTCACAACTTTCAGAGAACACCTAATGTGTGCCCAGTCTTGGGTCAGGCATAGGAAACTCATTGATGGACACAACAGGCTCCATGCCCTCAAGAGTCTCACTGGCAGCTACAATGATACACTTAATCAATTAAGTTGAATACAACGGTGCTCAGGTGTTCAATCTCAGAAAAAAGGCTAAGGAACCATATTAGGAACAAAAAGCACTGGGGCTACAAATTTAGAGATGCCTTGCCCAATTAAATCATAATATGAGCTGTTCTAGTTTGCTGGTAACTCAGAGTAAAAGACACCCACTGGGTTGGAATTACAATCCCTTTTGAGTCTTCCCCCTATAATCGATCCTTTAGTCCCCATTGCTTCCTTCTCATTCAGTCGAGACAAGTGTTGAATCGCTGGCCAGTAATCTTTTACCATTCTTCTTTCAACAATTCTTTGCCATTTGTCTTATTTGTAAACTGTTAACCTATCTAGTAATTCTTTTCCTCCTATATCTTGCTTTTCTTTTTTCATGTTTACCAAATGCTCTCACTTTCCTCTTGGTTTTAGTTGGTTTTTTATTGCAACTATGAAATATCTCACTTCCACTGACAATTCTCTGTCTTTCTCTTTTAGATTTTCTGGTACAAGCTGGCATTCTTTCAGCAAAAGACACTGAGAACTAAAAAGAGCCAGACATATTATTTCTGATTCTGCTCATTTTACTGTAGTGTGGCTACAACAGAAACTCAGGTGAGATTTCCACAAGGACTTGTTCAAAGCCTTGACTATGTGGAATCGAAATTAAAAATCTACTTTATTCTATGTGAAATGGCATCTTCACTTTGAAGCTGCCGTTTTTACAGCTCTACAATTGATTTTGAGTTTAAAGTGATTATAAAGGAAACAGATTAGAAGCCAACAGTAGGACTGAGCAAGTTAAATCAGTGAAGCTGATTTTGTCAGAAATAAAGGGTAAGACAAATTGAAACAAATAGAGATGAGTGTCTATAAGCTAGTTTTATGATGAGAAGTAGACACATATGAGCCCTGTTTGTTAATAGCTTTTAAATTTAAATAACCTAACTTGATGTTCTGGCATAACAATGATGTATGTGGTTAGATCATCTCACACACAGCTCTGGTCCCCACTTGCCAAGTAAAGAGCAATGGGGAAAAAAGGGGTGTCCTTTCCCAGCCCCCAACTGGCCCAGCACATGTTCCCAAACAGAAAGAATCAAGCTGAGTAATTCAGGTGCTCAACACATATGATAAGAAGTTGGAAGAAGTATAAGAACATAGTCTGTGTTCTTCACTTATTTTTCTATTAGTTTTTCTTTCACCTTGTGGGTAACAAAACAAGAGAGTGTTTCTCGGTCATTTTCACCCACTCAAGAGCAACAGGTAAACTCCAAAAATAAATATCTAAAAGTAAGTACTTCCTTCATCCTACAGGCATAATCTGCTCAACCAAAACAGCAAGACCTATCAGTTTCGAGCACTTACTATTTGCTAGTGTGATTCTTAGCACTTTTTCTACATTTATATACTTTGTACTCTTATAATCAATACAAAATTCCAAGAAGTGGGTCCTTTTGAAAAATATTTTTTATGTGGACCTTTGTTAAAGTTTTTATTGAATCTGTTTTATGTTTTCCTTTTTTGGCCATGAGGCTTGTGGGACCTTCGTTTCCCAACCAGGGATCAAGCTGGCACCCCTTGCACTGGAAGACGAAGTCTTAACCACTGGATGGACCACCAGGGAAGTAGGTCTTAATATCGTCATTTTACAGATTAGAAAACTGAGACTCAGAGAATCTAATGAACTAACCCAAAGTCACTCACATCCACACTAAGTGATCAGACTGTGATTTGAATCAAGGTCAGTGAGACTTGACACTCTCCTGAGAATTTCTCCTGGCATGCATGGACACAAACCTGGACTGCTTCTCTCTTCTGGGACCCACCATATGCAGTTCTCCTGGAATGCTATTCCTGTTCATTTCCATCTGCCTAGTCCTTCCTCTCAAGGTCTCAACTCTCATCTCTTTCACGGAGTTTAGTCCAGCCTTTCCAGTAATCAATTGCTCCTCTGAAATCCTATGGTACTTCTTTATATTTAACAAACAGCCTTCTGCTGTTCATTTGTTCTGCAGCAGGGGTTAGAAGCCAAGAGGGAGGGGACATATGATGTCAAGGGGGAGGGGACTGATGGCTGCTTCATGTCGACGTATGGCAGAAACCAACACAATATTGTAAAGCAATTATCTTCCAATTAAAAATAAGTAAATTTTTAAAAAAATAAGCTCTCTATCTACTGAACATTCAGACAGTTTAGGGCTGTAATTCTTTCTGCTAAGATGCATGATAACAGAAACTGGGACTGTTTCATCCACCAGTATATCGCCAACGAGTACCTGACACATAGTAGGTACTCAGTATATTTTTTCAAATAAATACATAGGTAGAGGAACATTAAGGTTGAGAAAGACAAGATCTACATGCCGGAAAAGCAAAGAAGCATTCTGTGAAAGCAAATTATTGTCAGCAACGATTGACCCAAGCCCAGTGGCCACGTAGGAAAGGAGGAGTAGTTTTAAGTGCCACTTGAAGTATGTTGTTCCCATTTTCTCTCAGCCCATCCATCACCATCTTACCTAATAACTCTAGCAGAGCTTAGCCAAAATTCCAAGAGTTAGAGTTTATAAAGTGAATAGATAAAAGTGCTGCTGTATTAAGATCTGTCAGGCACAGAGCATACTGGGTGCTGCTTCTTTTTAGTCCAGGCAGTAGACCATAGCAACCAAGTAGGGACAGAAAGCATTTTCTTCTCTTGAACAGAGCAAAAGGCAGGAAAGAGAACATGGTAGCCTCTCAAGGTGGCCACGATACTGCGCAGTAAGGCATGATGAAAGCTTTCCCGGTGGCTCAGTCGGTTAAGAATCCACGTGCAATTCAGGAGACTGTGAGCAATGCAGGAGATGCAGGTTCAATCCCTGGGTCAGGAAGATCCCCTGGAGAAGGAAACAGCAATCCACTCCAGTATTCTTGCCTGGGAAATCCCACAGACAGAGGAGCCTGGCAGGCTACAGTCCGTGGGGTTGCAAGAATTGGACATGACTCAGCGACTGAACAACCAACCAGCCAACCAAGGCATCGTGAAGAACTCCTGGAGTCTACCCCATAGACAAGAAACATCTGTTGGTTAGCACAGGTGAGATACTCGCTCAGAGTTTCCTGAATTAGCTGGGAAAATTTGAGGTGGGAAATGGCAGACCAAACTATATCTAGTAGATGAGCTGGAGAAATATTGCTGGTTAGTTTTTTATTATCATTGTGAACTGTATTTTTCTGTGGAGCCTAGATATACTCTGGTTATAATAATATATGCCCTGACTTCTGTACAAGATTGCAATTCCTGAAAAGTCGGGAGATATATTCATTTTGCAGTCCCCAAGTCTTGGCAAGATGTTCTCTATTAGATCCTACTAAATAAACATTTGATGCAAAGATGAGAATAGTGATATGACTCTTAAAGGGATCATTAAAAGATACCTTGATTTTCTTACATGCAGTTGTTATTGTTGCATTTTTAAATGTTTTTCTTCTGCTCCAAAATGTTCCTGTAATAGTATATTCATTACTACAAATAATTATACCTTAATCAATCAAGGACAACCCCCTGCCAAGAAAAAAACGTTGTATTTTTAAGAGTCTTCAGTGAATATTCTGTTGCCTTAGAGAACAACATTTGGAGGAATCCAGAGTCAAACAAACTTGCCAAAAACCACATAAACACAGTACCCCTAGACATCACAAAACAAAGTAGAGAGTTCAACCTTTTCCAAAGGAAAACAGATAAAACATGAAAACAATCTGGCCACTGCAGGGGCCTATTTGTCCACAGTAGAATGTCAGATGCAGCTAAAGCAACAAGAGTTTATGAGATTCTGAGTTACCAGAAAACAGAGTCTCTTTTCTACACTCAAATGCCTTTTTAGCATGCTGTGAAAGCTGGAATCATGATATTCAGATCTGGATGGGGGACGATGACTCTTAGTTACCCTCCTCTCCCAGAAGTTGAGATAGTAGTGTTCTAATCTACACTATCCTAAAAATAGGTGGGCATTATTTGGCACTAGTGGTAAAGAACCTGTCTGTCAATGCAGGAGACACAAGATACGTGGGTTCCATCCCTGGGTCAAGATGATCCCCTGGAGAAGGGCATGGCAACCCACTCCAGTATTCTTGCCTTGAGAATCCCATAGACAGAGGACTGCCAGGCTACAGTCCATAGAGTTGCACAGAGTAGGACACAACTGAAGTGACTTAACACACATTTTGAATCAGAGCATTGATGATAGTGGAAATCAAGAATTGGTTAGGCCTTGTAAGAGCTTTCTCACAATAAAATTAAGTCTCTCTTATGATTCGGTGGATATTAAGTCACTAAACTTCCCAGATCAGCTTCTGCTCCAAATGATAGAAATGTAACTTAACCTGGCAAAACAAATGGGGAGACCTTTCACCCAATAGGCCTAAGCTGAAGCTGGACTTAGAAAAAACAGGGGTAGGGGAGGGTGGAGGGCTAATACACCATGATGCTCTCCAGTCTCTCAAGACAGCTCCTCTCTTGATTTCCAACTTCCTTCTTTTATACTGGCTTTGTTTAGGGGATCAGAGCACAACCGTTTGCTATTCCATATATATATGTATATATACATGCTCAGTTGTGTCTGACTCTTTGTGACCCATGGTTCTGTAGCCCACCAGGCTCTTCTGCCATGGGATTTCCCAGGCAAGAATACTGGAGTGGGCTGCCATTCCCTTCTCCAGGGAATCTTTCTAACCCAGGGATCGAATCTGCATCTCTGCATTGACAGGTGGATTCTTTACCATTGAGCCACCTGGGAAGACCTGGTAGACAGAAAGATCCACTGTATTATATTCTAAAACTTTGATTTAAAAAAGAAGTGTTATATACTTAAAATTAACTTCATGTACTATCCAGGAGATTCTATCTGGATTTCAATTTTCTTATTTTTTTTTTAACCATTCTGCTATTAATCCAGGAAATCAATAAATTCTGGATTAAGCACCTTATAAGCACAAGATACAATCTTTAAAAAAATGAATAAGCAAGCACACCAAGCACTTTCTTTTTTAATCCTAAATGTTCTCCTCCCTATAGTCTAACCATCCATATCTCCTGCCCTATACATACTTCTCACCTTTGCTTATAGACCCCTTTCTCTGAAATGTTTCTTATAGCTTTTTTTCACCTGATCCCCCCTTTTGAAATCAGGCTAGATACTCACCTTCTTCATGAAGCTTTCTATGATTAGTCTCACTATTAGCTACTCAGTGCTTTTGTTGCAGTATTTTCTCTGTTACGTTAAGTTTGTCCTTATAATCAGGAAACTTTTTTTCCTATGACTATCAGAATCCCATCTCTTAAAAATGCTAAGGACTAAGTCTAAGAATTAAGTGCAAACAAGTAAATTACACATGGCTATCACTTACGGTTCAAAAAGAGAACAGATAGTAAGGCGAACATCTAAGGGTATATTTAGGAGAAAAAATATATTATTTTTCACAAATAATTGTCATTAAAATGAACATCCCTCAGTAGCAAACACAGTTAGAAACCTCAGCATATTTCAGACAAAATTCAGTATGATGTCCTAATTCAACTGTGGTTACTGGATGCCACAAAGTTCCAAGTACTTTGTTAGGCAACTCTGGGACAACAAAGATAAGGAAAAAGAATCTGCTTATCAAGAAACTCTTAAATTAGCAGAATTGAAAGATGATGGTGAACAGCTGAATTTAAGGTGCCTTGGAGAAGGAAAGTCTAAGTAGTAGAAGATAATGTCTTCTCTAACTTTCCCCAACAGATTTAGTGAACACTTCCTCTGTATCTCCCATAGGGTCACAAAGGGTCAGACGTAACTGGGCACACACACACACACACACACACACACACACACACACACACACACACTCCACTGTATCTTCTGCATCTTCCTATTACAGCCGGTGTAGTGGTTTCCCTCACTTTTCTCCTTTCTATCTACTCCTTACCCAGAACCCCACTCTTACCTGGGCATAAACTGTGCCCATTAATCTTTGTATATTTTTCCATGACGCATTCAATAAAAATCTGTTGAACAAGTGAATGAACGCATGCATACATGCTGACATAATTTAGATGCAGATAGAAAAGTGCCTTATACACTTTGCTCAGAGGGATGGTGTTTTATTCTATAAGCAGTAGCTAGGCATCACAGCTTCCCAAGTGGGAAGAAAAGATCAGATCTATATTTAATAAGAAATACCTGAGTGCAACAAAGTATGTACTGGGTGAGGCAGGAAGAGTCTGGAGAATCTTATAATATTATAGACAAGAGATAAGCTAGTTCAGACAAGGGTCTGAACTAAGGCAGTAATAATGGGGATGGAGAAGCCAGGACAAATATTTGCAAGACAGAATTTGGTTTCTGCATGGATATGGAGATGAACCAAGAGTCCAGGATTAAAACCATTTTGATGTGAACAAAAGAATCTGGGCAATTCCTTAAAGACTCTTGTAACAGGCCTTCTCTTGTGCAAACAAGGATGGTTGATAATGTAAGTTGCACAAGCCCACATAATCAGCATCCCGTGTCAATGCCAAATTTTTCTCACCCTTGAATTCCCAACACCTGCAGGAAGACAGACTTGGCTTACGTATTTTGTGAACTGCCGCAGTATGTGTTAATTTTATGACTTACATAATTATTCCCTTTTATGTGTCTTAAATGTCAAGGTTCCTGAAGTAACAGCAGAGTAGCAAATTAAGTAACTTCGACTGAACTTATGAAGTCCTCAGTATTTAGGCAACCTTTCAACATCAGCAACTTCCACAGAATAATATTATGAATTTTGGGAATATCCCCCTAAAATGATGCCTCCAACAAGGTGTAATTATTTCACTGAAGTTGGAAAATGATTTGTAAGCACAAACTGGAGTGCTGTTTCATCTCATCAAACGCCTCCACCCCCCCATAGATGTGACCTGCCCTAACAAGGCTGGGAGCCCTCAGGCCATTTTGCTCTACGAGTTTCAAAAGGGAAAACCGGACCAGTAAGCTCAAACATTTCAGATCCATGAGTAAGACCGAAGGATTAGGAAGAATATTTTGTTAACTGCCTGGCGTGCTGTAGTCCATGGGGTCGCAAAGAGTCGGACACGATTGGGTGACTGAACAACAACATCGTTAGCTTAGTTCCATTCTTCACCCCTACATCAATCTAGAGAGAATGCTGCAGGCTGAGGTGGAAAAGATAGCAGAGCTAGACTAGGTACAAGCGATGAGAGGTACCCATTAGTGAGAGAGGCAGGAAGTGGTATCCTAACCCCTCCATTCTTCAAGCTTAGCCTCCTTGGGGAGTCAAAAATACCTTCAGCCTTTCAAGTAAGTCATTAAATTCAAAGATGGGAGAACCTGGGCCTCCATTTTCCTGGGGAGGACCTTGGAAAGGAACTAGCTGTGCCAGTGTGGTATGGGCACCATCAAGGATAAAGGAGAGGGCTGGATTTGCAGCAACATGGATGGACCTGAAGATTATCATACCAAGTGAAGTGAGTCAGGCACAGAAAGACAAATACCATATGATATTACTTATATATGGAATCTAAAAAGAGAGATAGAAATGAACTTATTTACAAAACAGAAAGAGACTCAGGGACATAGAAAACAAACCTATGGCTACCAAAGAGGAGAAAAGGGTGGGGAAAGGGCAAATTAGGAGTTTGGAATTAGCAGACAAACTACTATATATAAAATAGATAATCAATAAAGTCCTACTGTATAGCACAGGGGATTACACTCAATATATTGTAATAAACTATAATGTGAGGGTGGGGGGGGAAGGAGAGGGCTGGGGAGAGGAGACTCCTTTGACCCTGGAATCAGCAGGAACACATCGAGAGGTTGTTGTGGTCCCCCAGGCTGGGAGCAGCAGTTGGCCAAAGCACAGAGTGCTGGTAGATTACAGAGGAATTACAGCAGGGCACTAACTCAGAGACTATAAAGTGCCCTGTCCAGTAGGGATTCCACTGTTAAAATGCCACAGGCACCATATTAGGGTGGAGACAAGCTGGAAAGTCAAACGGACAACAGCAGGCCACCGAGACACATCCAAGTCAGAAAATAAAACACCTCTGCACGGTCTACATAGCCTGCTGAGCACAGCATTAACTCCAGGGAAAAGCAGGATGTAGCAGAATAACCTCAAACCTGAAATGAGAGACAACAAAATTAAACACGACCGGGTTTCCCTGGTAATGTCTAAATTAACATGTTTGCATCAGAAATCAGAGGAGCTTGAGAGAGAAATTAAGTTTTCTATTGACAAGTGAGGAAATGTACGTGTTTGCTCAGCTGAGTAAAAGTGTGAAATTTGTACATAAGTTCATGACATAAATGTCAAGGACAGGCGCTCTAGAGGAAGACAAACCTAGATTTGAAGCCAGCTCTGCCCACCACTAACTATGAGGCTATGAGCATGTCACTTGATGCTCTGTAAGCCTCATTTTCCTCCTCTGACGTGACATTCTCATCTGACTTGGATTTCTGATATTTATTCATTTACAAAACTTAATGCCTTGCCCATGGTAAGTCAATACCACCTTGTGTTACTGATCCCTTTTCTTGCTCTGTATCTGCAGCACCTGAGATTCTTATTTTCCAGTTTTGCCTCTAATTTCAAATTGCTCATTTTCTAAGCCTTCTAAGCCCAGAGTTATGCCCTCACAACAATTAACCCAGGCAGAAGTATTCAGCCAAACCCTGTACTTGAAAACCCAGTCTCTGACATCACAGTTAGATTAGCCTTCCTGGAGGGGATGGACTTTCAATTTAGTTGATTCTGCTCTAATTTCGAGTGTAGAATTGCAAAGATTTTTAGGAGAAGATTAAAGTGATGGGATTAGATGGTGCTTGTAAAGCATTTGGTATTAAAAACTTTAGCTGTCAGTGCTGTTAATAGAACCCTGTATGTACACTGAGTTCCCAGAAAATAAAATAATAAGGACAGAAAAAATTCATACCAGCGAGGAACGTAAGCACCATCAGAAGGTGCAACATGGAGCACAGAGAACCGAGCCACAAGCAGCACATGCGGAAGCCACCTGTGCTGTAGAGTCCTCATCATTTTGAATTTATCCAACTGATCTCCGTAGATAGTCTTTATGCCACTTTTCCCAGGATCACTCAACATGGAAACTATGTCATGGTACTGAAGCCTGAGTCTGAGCAAGCTCTGGGAGATGGTGAAGGACAGGGAAGCCTGGAGTGCTGCAGTCCATGGGGCTACAGAGTTGGACGTGACTGAGCAACTGAAAAACAACTGAAGCCTGCACCCTACTGTTTTCCCTAGATCCATTCCATGCATTCCCAGGACAGCCAAAGCTTTCTGGATTCTCCTTCCCAAACTCCCTTTTCTTTCCCCCAGGGTGAATCAGCATCATTAGTATGCTATTCTTTGTTGACACGAATTTCTCCTTTCCTTAAGAACATGAGCATATATTCCTAAACCATATATATATAAAATGTTGTTTTATAAGTAGTTCAATTACACACATTTTATTTATTTGTTTATATCCTTACTTCTTATACAGAATATTTGGGGTAGTTTATAGTGAAACTAGAAATCACAAAAATCCTAGTAAAATATAAATTAGAATTAAAAAGTTAATAACAGAAAGAATGCAAATAAAAGCAGCGAATTAAGGTTTGAGAAAAGTGGAGAAATAAGCCAAAGTGATTATCATTCATAATGAAATAGAATAAGACTGAATTTCTATTAGAATATTATAATTTAGACATGTAAGACTATTCAGATTTTAGCTTTAACCATGAAGGTTTTCCTGAAATCTACATATATGTGAAATATCCCATACTTTCTCATGGAATGATGACAATTTATTCTCTTTCATCTGCCCCAAGAATAGCCCATCACCGGTCCTTACCTTTGGAAGAAGAAGTGTGATCAGAGTGGTGGAGGATATAGTCAGGGTAGAGAACCCAGCTAGTAACAAGAATAATTACTAAGATTTACTGAACACTTAGGGGATTCCCAGGTGACTCAGAACCCACCTGCCAATGTAAGAGACTCAGGTTCAATCCCTGGGTCGGGAAGATACCCTGGATAAGGACATGGCAACCTGCTCCAATATTCTTGCCTAGAAAACCCCGTGGACAGGGGGGCCAGGCAAGCTATAGTCCATGGGGCTGCAAAGGGTCAGACATGACTGAGCGACTGAACACTCATGAATGCAATGAACACTTACTAAATCAGGCACTTGCTGAGCTCTATAAATATCATCTTTGACACAATCCTCACAACAGTTCTTGGAGCTGCCCAGAGAAAAGCAGATTGAGATGTAGAGAGGGTGGGCATTGGCCTGAGATTAAATAGTAAGTTGCCACCCTGGATTCCAAGATTTATTGGAATGACAGATAATCCACGTACATGTGTTAGTTAAACCATGGTGCCAGTCTGCTTGGAATCTCCAGATTCGCTCCTCCACATCCTTGGGTGCATTTGTAACTTCTGTCTTGGAAACTGAAGTCTGAGCATAAACATGCCGACATAGTTCATTAATATTTTTCAACTGAAGACTTTTCCAACTTCTGAACTGAACCTCAGACTCCTCTTACTAGGTGACAATGTGCATTCAGGTCGTCCTGAATCAATGGGTGTCAAAGCCCTGGCAACTGTTTCCCTCAGCCTCTCTTAGAGGCCTGAGACAAACTTCCCAGAGAAAAATCAGAACCCTATTTTTCAGCTTTAGGACCAATAACATTAGATAAAAAGGCTCTGTCCTGAAGATCATAGACCCCAGAATCTGACTGCTATGCCCCTGTGACAAAATGCACCAATTCAAAACTCTTGGGAGATTTTGCTTCTTTTAAGAAAAAACAGTTGAAAATGTTAAGAGCTTATCCATCTTACTAGAAAATATTTAACATTGAAAGTACCTCAAGAGGCACATCTGAAAAATCCAGAAATAGATATCTTACATTTTACATTCAGCCTATTTTCCTTTACTTAATTGATTCCATTATTCATGTTTTCCACACCCCCAAACTTACTGATTTTTTCATAGTGCTTATGCACTTCAAGAATGCATAGTTATTAATCAAAGGATCTATTCTTTACTTAGCCAAGATATCCATATTAAATTCTTTTCATCTTCTGCCATAAATCAGGTCTTCCAGCTCCTTCATCATTTTCATTACTCATGTCCATGTTCTTTCCAGTTTATCTGAGCTGCTTGAAAATTCCCATTGTCACATATTCCACAAAGAGGAATACTTTACTTGTAAAACTGTGGTATTGTGATTCCCAAGAGTGAAATTAAATTGACATGGGTGCTTTTTTGCTTTTTCCTGCTCAAATAAGATTGAATTTGCTACCTTCCAAGATGGCAGCTTTTCAGATTTGGCTTCGTCATGAAGAAACTGTTTCTGGTTACTGTTTTGTGCCTTAATTTGGGATGAGACCCTCACAGAAAAAAGACCCTAGCTGGGTATTTAAGAGCTGAAAAGGGCTAGAGATTCAAAACATTTGATTAAACTAATTCATTAGAGTCCATCTCAATTCTAAGGGCGGTGAGTCTGGAACTTCCAATTCCTGCCTTTATATACACTCAGAATCAAGTCACAAGATTGTTTCCAGTCAGCACTAATTCAGGCATCTGTATACAGTCATGTTCTCTGTCTCCAATCATTTCCATGACACCATAAGGCCAAATAGAATTTGAGGGTTAGTGGCAAAAGCATTTTTATGTGAAAAGGTGCCTCGCTGGCAAAATTTGGTTTAGGAAACCAAGAGGTATATTTATTGTTGTTCAGTTGCTCAGTTATGTCCGACTCTTTGTGACCCCATGGACTGCAGCATGTCAGGCTTCCCTGTCCTTCATCATCTCTTGGAGCATGCTCAAACTCATATCCATTGAGTCAGTGATGACATCCAACCATCTCATCCTCTGTCGTCCCCTTCTCCTCTTGCCTTCTATCCTTCCCAGCATGAGGGTCTTGTCCAATAAGTCAGTTCTTCCCATCAGGTGGCCAAAGTATTGGAGTTTCAGCTTCAGCATCAGTCCTTCCAGTGAATATTCAGGACTGATTTGCTTTAGGATAGACTGGTTGGATCTCCTTGAAGTTCAAGGACTCTCAAGAGTCTCCTTCAACACATTTCAAAAGCATCAATTCTTTGGTACTCAGCTTTCTTTATTGTCCAACTCTCACATCCATACATGACTAGTGAAAAAACTATAGCTTTGACTAGATGGACCTTTGTTGGCAAAGTAATGTCTCTGCTTTTTAATATGCTGTCTAGGTTTGTCATAGCTTTTCTTCCAAGGAGCAAGCATCTTTTAATTTCATGGCTGCAGTCACCGACTGCAGTGATTTTGGAACCCAAGAAAACAAAGTTTCTCACTGTTTCCATTGTTTTCCTATCTACTTGTCATGAAGTGAAAACTAAGATCATGGCATCTGGTCCCATCACTTCATGGGAAATAGATGGGGAAACAGTGGAAACAGTGTCAGACTTTATTTTTTTGGGCTCCAAAATCACTGCAGATGGTGATTGCAGCCATGAAATTAAAAGACGCTTACTCCTTGGAAGGAAGGTTATGGCCAACTTAGATAGCATATTTAAAAGCAGAGACATTACTTTGCCAACAAAAGTCCGTCTAGTCAAGGCTACAGTTTTTCCAGTGGTCATGTATGGATGTGAGAGTTGGATAGTGAAGAAAGCCGAGCGCCGTAGAATTGATGCTTTTGAACTGTGGTGTTGGAGAAGACTCTTGAGAGTCCCTTGGACTGCAAGGAGATCCAATCAATGCATCCTAAAAGAGATCAATCCTGGGTGTTCATTGGAAGGACTGATGTTGAAGCTGAAACTCCAATACTTTGGCCACCTCATGCGAAGAGTTGACTCATTGGAAAAGACCCTAATGCTGGGTAGGATTGGGGGCGGGAGGAGAAGGGGACGACAGAGGATGAGATGGTTGGATGGCATCACTGACTCGATGGACATGGGTTTGGGTAGACTCTGGGAGTTGGTGATGGACAGAGAGGCCTGGCGTGCTTCAATTCATGGGGTCTCAAAGAGTCGGACACGACTGAGCGACTGAACTGAACTGATGGGACCAAATGCTATGATCTTAGTTTTTTGAATGTTGAGTTTTAAGCCAGCTTTTTCACTCTCCTCTTTCACTTTCATCAAGAGGCTCTTTAGTTCCTCTTCACTTGCTGCCATAAGGGTGATGTCATCTGCATATCTGAGGTTATTGATATTTCCCTAGGCAATCTTGATTCCAGCTTGTGCTTCATCCAGCCTGGCACTTCACAAAATGTACTCTGTATATAAGTTAAGTAAGCAGCGTGACAATATACAGCCTTGACATACTCCTTTCCCAAATTGGAGCCAGTCCGTTGTTCCATGCCAGTTCTGACTGTTGCTTCTTAACCTGCATACGGGTTTCTCAGGAGGCAAGTAAGGTTGTCTGGTATTCCATATCTTTAAGAATTTTCCACAGTTTGTTGTGATCCACACAGTTCAAGGCTTTAGAGTAGTCAATGAAGCAGAAGTAGATTACTAGTTAGTCCTACATAGTTTAACACTAAAATTATTCAATAAACACACAGTCCTGGTCATTTTCTCCTTCTTTCCTTAGCTTGATACATAGACATTCTTACCTCTGTCTAAGGATGGAAGTGAGACATGAAAAGTATTGGGTTGGCCAAAAAGTTCGTTTGGGTTTTTCATAACATGTTATGGAAAAACACAAATACACTGTTCGGCAGATACAATAGTAAAACACACAGCCAAATCACTCTTCATTGATTTTATGTTATGTTTCTTAGTTCTATGCCAACAGAATAGTATTCCTTCAAATATTCAAGCCACCTGTCCCTGTTCCTAGATCTGCTGCTGCTGCTGCTGCTGCTAAGTCGCTTCAGTCGTGTCCGACTCTGTGCGACCCCATAGACGGCAGCCCACCAGGCTCCCCCGTCCCTGGGATTCTCCAGGCAAGAACACTGGAGTGGGTTGCCACTTCCTTCTGCAATGCATGAAAGTGAAAAGTGAAAGTGAAGTCGCTCAGTCGTGTCTGACTCTTAGTGACCCCCTGGACTGCAGCCCACCAGGCCCCTCCGTCCATGGGGTTTTCCAGGCAAGAGTACTGGAGTGGGGTGCCATTGCCTTCTCCACTAGCAAAGAGAATTGCACAAAACAAAAGCAGCTCCACAAGTGACAGCTAACCAAATATGGTATCAAGTTACCTGTAGACTCTGTTTACTAAAGTTAGTATTACAGTACTTGGCTGTGTATGCTGTGCTGTGCTAAGTCACTTCAGTCATGTCCGACTCTTTCTAACTCTATGGACTGTAGCCTGCCAGGCTCCTCTGTCCATGGGATTCTTTAGGCAAGAATACTGGAGTGGGTTGCCATGCCTTCCTCCAGGGGATTTTCCTGACCCCAAGATCAATCCCACATCTCTTATGTCTACCTGCATTGCAGGTGGGTTCTTTACCACAAGTGCCACTTGGCTATGGACAATTAAGAATAAGATATAAGTGAATCACTATCACTAGGAAAACCAGCTATAATTGACAGGATAGAGAATTAAGCATCATCTCCTAGAATCAGCCTAATAAAATAATCACAGTATATTAGGAATGGACGTTTTCTACTGAGACTCCAATTACTACTAAACATGCTAAATCTTGAGGCAGAGCTTTGGTCATTCATTAATGAATTTGCCAGTTGTAAAGCACCACAGACACACCCCCGATGAAATCGTGCCGTCTACAAAAATATAACACATGTGATTATAATCTGAATAAACTGACTCTCTTTTGAATCAGAAGTAATGTAATCAATGCAAGTGATTGTGAAGATAATTTTGTCATCAATTACCTTTCTCTTCTTTATACTTTAACCCCAAACTACTACAAGGTATAAGCAAATATTTAACATTCCTATTTAAATCAGAAAGAGATATACTTTGAGTTATAATGAGGCTAAAATTTCTAATGGGATCTTGAGTGTAATTAGCAGTTACTCTGATTAGAGGAGCTTCCCAGGTGGTGCTAGTGGTAAAGAGCCTGCCTGGCCAGTGCAGGAGACCAGGGTTCAATCCCTGGGTGGGGAAGATCCCCTGGAGGAGAGTATGGCACCCATGCTCCAGTATTCTTGCCTGGAAAATCCCAAGGAAAGAGGAACCTAGTGGGCTACGGTCCACAGGGTGACAGAGAGTTGGACACAACTGAAGTGACTTAGCACACACACACTCTGATTGGAAGCTAGATGTTTTCTATTGTGGTCTTGAAATTAATTACCTGAGTCAGGATCCACCTCTGGCAACTGATCTCCATATTCTAAATGAAGCAGTGGTTACCATTGCTGATTGCATACTTCTTTAGCAAAGTTTTGAGATACCAGAAGTTTAAGAATTTGGAATCATCTCCATCATCAGAATCTTTTGTGTGTGTTCATCGCTCACTCGTGTCCGACTCTATGCAACCCCATGGACTGTAGCCCACCAGGCTCCTCTGTCCATGGGATTCTCCAGGCAAGAATGCTAGAGTGGGTTGCCATGCCTCCTCCAGGGGATCTTCCTGACCCAGGGATTGAACCCAGGTCTCCTGCATTGCAGGTGGACTCGACCATCTGAGCCACAAGGGAAGCCTAGGCTACTCAAATATGAGGGCTAATAATGAATGTAATATTTATTTGGTGACTAAGGATCTAAACAGATTTAGAGTCGATATGCAAAACTTTCACTGATGACCCCACTGCATTAATATACATGTAATTAAGATCACTGTATACATAAGCCCTCAATGCATGCCATGAAATTCCTTGTTCATTTCAGCTGATACAAGAGTCAGGGACTAATTTCTGTCATTTATCTTGTTCTGCCAAAGCACAGGGTTAAAAATATTCTAGCTAATTAACAGGTCTCATTACGTTTCTACTGGCCAGTAGTGCTGAGTTGTTGTTCTATATATATTTCAGCACGATTTTTGTTAGCATGACACACAGAACAGATGGTGGAATCAACCCTAAGGATGATAAGTTGTGACAATTGTTATAAACATAAAGAGAAGGAAACACAATGCCTCTGATTTGTCAAGTGATTTCTAATCATTATTTCACTTAATCCTCAAAGAAACTCTGAGATATAAAATACTACCCCATTTCTGAGACAAGAAAAATTGAGGCTCAGCAAAACTAATTAAATACAAGCTGTCTGGGGGGTGTGGGGCATAGAAAGTTGGGTCAATGGTATAGCCATAAAAAAATGACACTTCCCTGATGACTTTGACTATAAAGAATCTGCCTGCAATGCAGGAGACCCGGGTTCAATTCCTGGGTCAGTAAGATCCCCTAGAGAAGGAAATGACAACCCACTCCAGTATTCTTACCTGGAGAATTCCATGGACAGAGGAGCCTGGCGGGCTGAAGCCCTGGCTCACGAACAGTCAGACATGACAGAGCGACTAACAGCAAAATTAATTAAATACAAGCTGTCTGGGGAGTGTGGGGCAGAAAAAGTGGGGTCAATGGTATAGCCATGAAAAAGAGCATCTTTTCCTTGAATGAGCTCTTCAAGTAGCTGCTTTGGCCACATCTGACCATTCCAATAGTTAGTAGTCTGCACCAAACCCGTAGGGGCCTGAAAACCAGAAGCCCTTCTGAACGTGCCTGATGTGGGTGAGCGAGTCCCAGAGAAGCCATCTTCTCCACAAGCTGGTGCACAGGCTCGTCGAGGCTGGGAGTAGTGAATGATGAACACCCTTCCGTAACACTTCCATACAAGGCACAACTACAGACCTAAAGGTTGGTGCCAGTTCTGTGGGTCCAGCCTTCCCCTGGTGTTCTTCAACATGGGCCTGTATTAGAATTCTAGGCTGGAGATGAAGAACCTCATTGCCCAACAGAACTGCTCTGACAAGACTGTCAGGAAAGCTGAAATAGCCAGAGCAGAAGCATGGCAGGTTAAAGGAATGACTTCAGGGTACACGGAGGCACTGCTATGACAAAGTGGTCTCAGACACGAAGGGCCGATACTAACCACCCGAGGAGTGGGGTGGTGGAGGAGCTGGGAGCCAGCCCTTGTCAAGTAGAGGCTTCAAACCAACACCACACGATGATAAGCCCTGCAAACGGCTCTGGCCACACATCAAAGCACAAACAAATCCCCTGCTCCAAGACGTTCTGTGTAACACACACATCTCTCAACCCTTCAGACTCAAAGGAGGCAGGTTTTTAGAAATGCTATCAGCTCTTTCACATTGACACTCAACTTGAACTGTACTCCTTTATGTGTGTGCAGGTTTAGACTCAGTAATTGCAAGCCCTAGGACAGTAACAAATCGTTCTTGTGTGGGAGTGGGAGGGAAGATGGCAAAGGAGTGCTGATAGGCACTGTATTTGTAGCGCTCACAGCTCAGGAGCAGGAAACAAGACAGAAATAAAGGATTGATCCTCCTATGGGATGCCCCATGTTTCCCATGATGCCTTCTCTCCTGCCCCGAAAAAACAAACTTAGGTTTATGGAATCCTCATTTATCACAATCTGGACCTTCCCTCCTTTTAGCCCCCATCCTGACATTCTTATATTAAAAAAAAAAAAAATTCCTCTCTCTAATAAGGATTTGGAGCAATCATTTGGGGTTCAGATTTTTAAGGGCTTCCCTGGCAGCTCAGCTGGTAAAGAATCTGCCTGCAATGCAAGAGACCTGGGTTCACTCCCTGGGTTGGGAAGATCTTCTGGAGAAGGGAACAGCTACCCACTCCAGTATTCTGGCCTGGAGAATTCCATGGACTACATAGTCCATGGGGTTACAAAGAGTTGGACACGACTGAGCCATTTTCATTTTTCAGATTTTTAAGACTATGGGAAAATAATAATAACAAGAGAGCAGTTTCCTAAAAATAAACATTAACTGCACTATAGAAGGACATTTCTCCCCTTCATCATATAGTTCATCTTAAATTATGTCAAAATAGTTTCAGAACCAAAATCAATTCAACCTCTTTTTTTAACTGGAGTATAAGTGCTTTACAATGCTATTTCTTCTGTACAAGGAAGTGAATCTGCTATATGTATACATCTATCCCCTCCCTCGTGGACCTGCCTCCCACCACCCCCATCCCACCCTTCTAGGTCATCACAGAGAACGAGGCTGAGCTCCCGGTGCTATACAGCAGCTTCCCAATAGCTATCTATTTTACACATGTGTGTGTGTGTTTAGTTGCCTAGTCATGTCCAATTCTTTGCAACCCCATGGATGACAGCCCGCCAGGCTCCTCTGTCCATGGGGATTCTCCAGGCAAGAATACTGGAGTCGGTTGTCATGCCCTCCTCCAGGAGATCTTCCCAACCAAGGGATTGAACCCAGGTCTGCCACATTGCAGGTGGATTCTTTATCATCTGAGCCATCAGGGAAGCCCAAGAATACTGGAATGGGTAGCCTATTCCTTCTATAGGGGATCTTCCCGACCCAGGAATCAAACCAGGGTCTCCTGCATTGCAGGCAGATTCTTTACCAGCTGAGTTACCAGGGAAGCCTACTTTAGGCACAGTAGTGTATAAATGTCAACCTTCTGCAAGATCTTCCTATGTCAAGTCTCCAGGCAGTGGCTCTAGTATACACAGTCCCAGCATTTGGTCCTCAAAACAGCTCTGTGAACAAATCTTACGACCCACTTCCACAAATGGGGAAACAGAGGCAAGGAGGGATCAAACAGTGGGAAGCGGGCAAGTTGGAGGAGCAGAAATCACAAACTTTTGACTTTAAGCCCAGAGATCTTAAAATCACATTACCCTTTGTTTTTATTTAAAACCAAGTTGTATAGGACTTTTTAAAATAGCTTTTTATTCTTTGTGGCTTGGGGAAAATTAGAAAGTCTTTGAAAGCAAAATTAAAGGCTAAGTCTGCACATAAAGTTTTAATGCTTATGATCAGAAAACCTAAACACTTCCACCAAAAATACATGATGATGAAATAATGCCTTAATTTGGTGCCAACGTTTCATAAAATTTTAGGATTTCTGTAAATGTCTCCTTTTCAATTGAGGGCCTGGTGTATCCCCAAACTGGCTGCTCCTTGCATTTTAGAGGAATGGCTTTTCATACTTACTGAACTCCCCTGGCACATGCTTCTTTGGCAAGTACATGAAACTGAGTTAATTCTGAGCATGAAGTCAAACCAAGTGCCCTAAAAAAGAAAGTCAAAGGAAAGAACATGCATGTTTGCTTGAATCATCAACGACTGCTTCATTTCCACTTTTCTGAACCTAAATAATTATGTACAGTGCTCAGATCATCAGTCATTTAAGGCCCCAGACTCTGGGCTTGTTGAGAAGCCTCTCAACCCTGCCTGGACCTGAGCTAATTGATCTGACTCTCACTTGCCGAACCCACTGGACCTTCATAAGCTGGGGCCATACGTCGGCTTGAGGTTTTTAGATGAAAGTACCAGAAGCTGTCTCTGACTGAGTAGGTAGAAAATGAGATTAAAATATCATGTAGTTCCCAGAGGGCTTCCCTGGTGGCTCAGATGGTAAAGAATCTGCTGCAATGCGGGAAACCTAGGTTCTATCCCTGGGTTGGTAAGATCCCCTGGAGAAGGGCATGACTACCCACTCCAGGAGTTAGTAAAGGACAGGGAAGGCTGGCGTGCTGCAGTCTGTGGGGTCGCAAAGAGTTGGACAGGACTAAACTACTGAGCAACAACAAAAAAGTTCCCAGAACCACAGGGAGTGCTAGGGACACAGGCTCGAGGCTGTACTTCCAGGAATAATGCTCAAAATCGCACCATAGGACTGCCGTGGTGAAGAAAACAGTGCAGCCATCATCAGCGGCTGGGTACTGCACTGTCATTTCTGTGTAAAGAACTAAGCCTGGAAAGCATGGCTAATGCCCTGTTGACAGAAAGAGGGACACAGAGTAAGCATCTCTGCTGTGTCACTAGGTACAGAGTCAACCGCTGGAGAAGGTGACTCTGATTGGCAAGCCCTTTGTCACCTCCCTGTGCCTGAGTATCAAGGCAATGTCCAGCATTAGGGGAAAGCAGGTCTTTGGCACATAGCAAAACTTGTAAAGAATTCACAAATGTCAAAAGGGATGGGGCATAGACGTGTTTTCAAAGCAAATGACAGATGTAATATCCATTTCTTGGCACAATAAAATAAATATAACAATTCCTATTCTTGAACTGAGAGATCAGGAAAGGTATAATAACACCTGAATTCATAATGACAAAGCCAGGACTCCTACTATTTTTTTCTGATTCAAAAGTCCATGCATTTTCAATTAAGCTATCCTGCCACTTTCTTTTAATAAAATAAAAATTGTCCTAAAAAAAGAGAGAGAAAATTGTCCCGATTCAATATTCTAGACAACACCAGAAATATCATACATATAAGAAAAGTAAAATATCTTAAAGTGGTGATCATGTTTATTTGATTTAGGTTTGATATTCCCAGACAAAATAGTCACTGCTGTTCAAATGAGCTACCTACTTATATTTTCCTCTTTGAGTTAAGTATGGGTCAAACACTGAATCAAAATGGTGTAATTTTGTATTTGTGACTCATTTATCTGTTTTCTTACAGGATATTAGGAGATGAGCTGCAAAAGCAGTTTAATGTATAAGGCTGTCAATACGGGGATTTAGGTCTGTGTAGACAAAAGCACGTACCCATTAAGCTGCTACTCTGTACAAAGCATTGTTCTAGCCACTGGAGAAGAAATGATGACTCTGCTATGGAGAAGTTCAAAGTTTAGGAAAGAAGTCAGAGAAATAAAGAAATAATTTCAATGGTGCAGTGAATGTTGTAATATAAACACATGTAAGATAGGACAGAAGCTCACAGGACATCCAACCGATATTTAGAGAATCTGGGAAGACTTCTCAA
Source organism: Okapia johnstoni (assembly GCA_024291935.2). Lineage (NCBI taxonomy): Eukaryota > Metazoa > Chordata > Mammalia > Artiodactyla > Giraffidae > Okapia > Okapia johnstoni. Next base: position 11,488,251 of record CM044322.1, on the reverse strand, counting down.
AGGAGTTTCCAGTCACGAGAGAGGCTCCAGCCACGTTCATGATTCTACAAAATTCTATGAGCATCTATGGATCACCTCATGTAGGCTTTGCTAAGGGTTATATGTTTAGCATTCAAATTTGTCTCTACCCACCTAGAACTTAGAATCTAGTGAAGAAGACGTAAAGAAAATAATTAAACTAGCATTTTATTAAATGTAATTGGAATAAGTGTTACCAAGAGAAAATAACAGTTTTATGAGAATTTATAACAAGAGAACCTACCATAATGTGGATGAGGTAGTGAAGGGGTGCTGGGAGACTATTCTCCTTGGGTCTCTCATATTCATGTATATCTTGTGTCAGCTTTTGTTTCCTTCTTTCTTTTCATGGATGTTTGTATAAGAAGCAGCCTCAGAAGATAGAGATAGTGTCTCCCTCCGAAGAACAGGGAAGGTTTCCTACCAGCACAGTAAAGACCACGCCATGGCAAAGGATGGGCAGGTTTGCCGGAAGTCCCCTCTAGAAGACCGAGGTTCTTCGGCGTGAGTTTCCTTAGCTGTGCGGCAAACCCACTGTGTCTATAGCGCTGACCCGCTCTGCTCTGCACCATCCTCCTGAGACTTCAGGGACAAGAGGAACTGAGGCGAAAGGACAGCTGTGCTGCCTGCTGTGCTGTGAGTAATAAAGAAACTGAGGGACTTCCCTAGTGGTCCAGGGATTAAGAGTCCACCTGCCAACGCCGGGGACACAGGTTCGATCCCTGGTTCAGGAAGATTCTGTATGCCACAGGGCAACTAAGCCCGTGCCCCACAACTACGGAGCCTGTGCTCTAGAGCCTGTGCACCCCAACTGCTGTGCCTGCATGCCCCAGAGCCTGAGATCTGCAACAAGAGAAGCCACCACGATGAGAAGCTCACGCACCACAACTAGAGAATTGACTCCACTCACCTCAATTAGAGAAAGCCCGCACGCAACACTGAAGATTCAGTGCAGCCAAAAAAAAAAGAATTAAAAGACATGGAACTGAGGGCAAATCGGATTAAGCCTGCCAAACCTAACCTGCCTCACTGGCTTTTAATTGCTGGCTTCTAGCTGATTTTAAACTACACTCCCAAGAGCTTCCTTAGAGAAAACACTTCTGACATATGGGTCACTGGAGTAATGATTGCTTGTCTTTCAAGAACTTGGAGCTAGATCTTGCCCGTTGGGACCAGCTGAGACCACGGACCATCTGAGTGGGCCTGTGTGAATGTTCGATGGATGACTTTTTGACAACAAAGGGCCCAAAACTCCACCCTTAGAGCAGCTAATGAAGTCCTTCTCTGAACATGTGGCCTGTGAAGAGCCATGAAGTCTGAGTACTCTTGTGCAGACCACCCATGACCTCACTTTTCTTACCTCTAGTCACTTTTTCCCATGCCTCAGATCACCCTGCCCCTCTAACCCTTAAACATCCCTAAACCCCATCTTCTGGGAGGCAGATCTGAGATTTGTTCTCCTGACTCTTCACTTGGCTGCCTTGCAAGTAAACTTCTCTGTTGTAAGCCTCAGTTTTCAGCATCTGGCATGTTGCATGTCTGGCAAATGAACCTGGTCTGGTAATAATAAAGACTGTGCCTGACCCACAAGTCTTGTGTCTTCTGCCAGCATCTATGAAAGTGTGGCAGGATAAAATGTTAGCTTATACAGAAGGTAGAACTTCAGACCATTCAAGGCATGGGGGTAGGATTAGTCTCCTTGAGGAAGGTTTAAACTGAGACCTACAGAATAAGAAGCTGATAGTGGAGACTGATTGCCAGGAGAACCAACCACATAATTAGAGAGTGGTGTGCCTGCAGAGGGTAAGGAAGTGAGGAAGCATGGAGCCCTTTCCCCATGCCTTCCCCTATGCATCTCTTTGCCTGGCTGTTGATTCACATCCTCTAATATCCTTTATAATAAGCTGGTAATCTAGTGAGTACACGGGTTTCCCAAGTTCTGTAAGCCACCAAGTTAATCAAACCCAAAGAGGGAGTCATAGGAACCTCTGACTTATAGCCAGGCAGAGGAATGGTGACTCAGATGGTAAAGTGTCTGCCTACAATGCAGGAGACCCGGGTTCGATTCTTGAGTCAGGAAGATCCTCTGCAGAAGGCAATGGCAACCCACTCCAGTACTCTTGCCTGGAAAATCCCATGGATGGCGGAGCGTGGTAGGCTGCAGTCCATGGGGTCACAAAGAGTCAGACACGACTGAGAGACTTCACTTTCACTTTCAGAGGAACCTGGCCTTGTGATTGGCATCTGAAAGGGGAGCAGTCTTGCGGGACTGTGGGGTCTGTGGAATCCGATGCTATCTCCAGGTATATAGCATCAGAATTGAGTTGAACTGAAAGACACCTAGCTGATGTCACAGAATTGACTGTTGGATGGTATGGGGAAACTGCCCTCCCCAGATACTGAAACTGCATACTGAACACAACTAAAGGAGTTGAATATGTCCTGGGAGACAATTCTCCATGGTCCTCTCTTTTATCTACTATCTTACAAGGTGCTTACCTGCCCTTTGTTCTAGATGCCAGAACTGAAATTATTTTTGGGTGAGTTTTGAAAACACTCCAGTCAACTGCAGTGCTCACTAAGTCCTGGCTCTAAGAACTGAGCCTGGCCAAGCCAGGCTTGCTTCCCATAACACTCTTTTCAAAAATGTTTGTATAGCGAACAGTTTGAGAAGATATTAATAAAATACAGTCTTACTTTGGAGTAGAAACATGCCTGCTGTCTGTGCTATGCTTAGTTGCTCCGTCATGTCCAACTCTTTGGGACTCCATGGATTGTAGCCCGCCAGGCTCCTCTGTCCATGGGGATCCTCCAGGCAAGAATATCAGAGTGGGTTGCCATTCCCTCCTTTAGGGGATCTTCCCAACCCAGGGATGGAACCTAGGTTTCCTGCATTGCAGGTGGATTCTTTACCATCTGAGCCACCAGGGAAACCCAAGAATACTGGAGTGGGTAGCTTATCCCTTGTTCAGGGGAACTTCCTGACCCAGGAATCGAGCCAGGGTCTCCTGCGTTGCAGGCAGATTCTTTACCAGCTGAGCCACCAGGGAAGCCCAGAAGCATGCTTACTATCCCATTATAGTTCCTTCCTATAATACAACTCACTGCATACAGAGGTGTTATCTGGCCCTCTTGGTAGCACCTGATAGGAAGCAGAACTTGGAGAAACAATATGAAAAATGTTGATGGCTATTGCTATTACTTAGAGAAATCTGTGTCTTCTATCAGCCTCTATGAAATTGTGGCAGGCTTACTTCATAGTTTGCAAGTAGGGTAAAATCTAATCCTTAATTCACAGTCCTTAAAAGTACTCTGTAAGACGTTAGTCAATGGGATTTTCTTTTATTTTTTTATTGAAGGATAATTGCTTTACAGAATTTTGTTGTTTTCTGTCAAACCTCCACATGAGTCAGCCATAGGTATACATATATCCCCTCCCTTTTGAACCTCCCTCCCATCTCCTGCCCCATTCCACCCCTCTAGATTGATACAGAGCCTCTGTTTGAGTTTCCTGAGCCATACAGCAAATCCTCGTTGGCTATCTATCTTACATATGGTAATGTAAGTTTTCATGTTACTCTTTTCATACATCTCACCCTCTCTTCCCCTCTCCCCATGTCCATAAGTCGATTCTCTATGTCTGTTTATCCAGTTAATGGGATTTTATAGTTCTATATTTTGGCTATAGTATATAGCCATATATCCATATTTATTTGGTATAGTCACCTACACATCTCTAGAAAATAGTGAGATAAACTGAGGAAATCAAGCCATCTACTCCCAGAGTGATACCTGGTACAATGAAGAAAAAAATGCTACAAATACTCACTTGTTTTCAAGGAGCCTGCAATATTGGTTGCACAACTGCAGAGTGGTTTAATGGAAACCACGTGGATTTGGTGAAGTCAAGTCCCAGTTTTGCCCCATACCACCTGTCTGAAACTGAACAAGCCACCTGGTTTTATCTTCTCTGAATTCATCATTCACTAAACAGAGATAATACAACCTATACCATACAGTTCACATGAGTGTAAAATGAGATGATAGCATTTAAATTATAGTAATAAATTTTTCTAACAGACACCTCTTAAAATTGACCAACTATATCTCTCCTTAAGAAAGCTAGCTGTTGAAGAAGATGGAGAAAAATTTTCAAGCTGAGTTTGTTCTTGATTTAAAACTTTTTATTGTTGGGTCACTGACAGACATTTGTCCATTTGTGACAATCTTGGTTTGATCTTTCTCAATGTTTTGCCAAACTCAGGGAAAATGGTGAGACCAAATGTACTAGATGTTAAAATACAACCCACTTCCAATCTAGAGGTAAAAGGATTTTCTTTTCCATAATCAATAACATTATATATCCTATAATATTGGTAGCCAATACTTGAAAAACTATTGCAGTAGAACCACTGTGACTGTCTGTATCTCTAGACAATCTTTAGAGGCACAGCTGCAGAAATTCAGGGAAATGAAGCCATATGTCAATTCCTCAAAACATGTTGAAAGCCAGTTTCTTAAAATGCAAGTAGCAGGTGAGGTTTTTGATTCTGCTCTTAAATAGCAGTGAAGCATCCTCATTTTCAAACTGATGAAGCCCAAGGTGGCAAAAATACACAGAAGAACTGCACAAAAAAGATCTTCACGGCCCAGATAATCACAATGGTGTGATCACTCACCTAGAGCTAGACATCCTGGAATGTGAAGTCAAGTGGGCCTTAGAAAGCATCACTGCGAACAAAGCTAGTGGAGGTGATGGAATTCCAGTTAAGCTATTTCAAATCCTGAAAGATGATGCTGTGAAAGTGCTGCACTCAATATGCCAGCAAACTGGGACAACTCAGCAGTGGCCACAGGACTGGAAAAGGTCAGTTTTCATTCCAATCCCAAAGAAAGGCAAGGCCAAAGAATGCTCAAACTACCATACAATTGCACTCATCTCACACGCTAGTAAAGTAATGTTAAAAATTCTCCAATCCAGGCTTCAGCAATACGTGAACCATGAACTTCCAGATGTTCAAGCTGGATTTAGAAAAGGCAGAGGAACCAGAGATCAAATTGCCAACATTTGTTGGATCATTGAAAAAGCAACAGAGTTCCAGAAAAACATCTATTTCTGCTTTATTGACTATGCCAAAGCCTTTCATTGCATGGATCACAATAAACTGTGGAAAAATCTGAAAGACATGGGAATACCAGACCACCTGACCTGCCTCTTGAGAAACCTGTATGTAGATCAGGAAGCAACAGTTTGAACTGGACATGGAACAACAGACTGGTTCCAAATAGGAAAAGGAGTATGTCAAGGCTGTATATTGTCACCCTGCTTATTTAACTTCTATGCAGAGTACAAATGAGAAACGCTGGGCTGGAGGAAGCACAAGCTGTAATCAAGATTGCTGGGAGAAATATCAATAACCTCAGATTCACAGATGATACCACTCTTATGGCAGAAAGTGAAGAGGAACTAAAAAACCTCTTCATGAAAGTGAAAGAGGAGAGTGAAAAAGTTGGCTTAAAGCTCAACATTCAGAAAACTAAGATTATGGCATCTGGTCCCATCACTTCATGGCAAACAGATGGGGAAACAGTGTCAGACTTTATTTTGGGGGGCTCCAAAATCACTGCAGATGGTGATTGCAGCCATGAAATTAAAAGACGCTTACTCCTTGGAAGGAAAGTTATGACCAACCTAGACAGCATATTAAAAAGCAGAGACATTACTTTGCCAACAAAGGTCCATCTAGTGAAGGCTATGGTTTTTCCAGTAGTCATGTATGGATGTGAGAGTTGGATGGTGAAGAAAGCTGAGTGCCGAAGAATTGATGCTTTTGAACTGTGGTGTTGGAGAAGACTCTTGAGAGTCCCTTGGACTGCAAGGAGATCCAACCAGTCCATCCTAAAGGAGATCAGTCCTGGGTGTTCATTGGAAGGACTGATGTTGAAGCTAAAACTCCAATACTTTGGCCACCTCATGCAAAGAGTTGACTCATTGGAAAAGACCTTGATGCTGGGAAGGACTGGGGACAGGAGGAGAAGGGGACGACAGAGGATGAGATGGCTGGATGGCATCACTGACTCGATGGACATGAGTTTGGGTAAACTCCGGGAATTGGTGATGGACAGGGAGGCCTGGCATGCTGCGATTCATGGGGTCGCAAAGAGTCGGACACGACTGAGTGACTGAACTGAACTGAACTGAAGTACATGGCAAAGCCCAGTTCTAAGCTGCCTCTTTAGAGCTTTCAATCTTCTGTGATTTCTGAGAAAAGAAATGTGCCTTTCCATTCCACCGTGATGTTTTTCTGGCACTTGCTTGAGATTATGATAAATCAGCAAAAACCTGATTAATAAAGCCTCAAGCAGAAGATAATCAAATGCTTTGGCGTGATGTTTCTTTGCTATTTTGTGGACAGGAATAATTAATCTGAGAGGCCAATGGACTTTGTTATGGGAAGCAAGCCTGGTTTGGCTGAGCCCAAATCTTAGAGCCAGGGCTTAGCAGTCACTGGAGTTGACTTAGGGTATTTTTAAAACTCACCCCAGAGTAATTTCAAATTCAGCATCTGACCCTCCATTCCTTCACCTCCATTCCTTCACCCTGTACGTACTTTCTACCATGACCTATCACTTCATGCCACTTACTGGTTTATCCATTAGTCTCCCTCCTTAAAATTAGGAACTGTATTGATTTAACTATTAAACTAACATAGCTGCTTAATGAATTTTTTCATTTTTAAGTAGAATGAATCAGTAAATAAAATATAGTAACCTGTCTGATAAATTACACTCCAAAATACAAGCAGAGAAACGGCCATCAGGGGGCTATGGGACAGTTTTGGGAGAGGACACTCAAGTGCTCAGGCATTCTGGCAGCAAGCTAAGTGAGTCAGATTTGCATTTCAAAACTCTAATTAAAGTTCCTTTCTCTTTCTTCCAAAGAAAGAGCTTGGCCCTAGGGCTATTTAGGGGAACCCAGAAGAAAAAGCTGAAGCCTTTGCCTTCTTCCTTGAACCTCTAATTACCAGAGCACAAAATAAAGGTTAGACTTTAGGATTGTGAAAGGCTAGAGATCCCTGAGGGTGGCTGGACAAGTCCCTGCACAGCAGAGCTCCTGGGGTCCAAGCAGACAGGGACTGGAAGACTTGCTCCTCACAGAATTCAGAGAGAGAGCAGACCATGAAGTTACTCCATCCTAAAGAGGTTTTCTCAAAATACTTACTCATTCTTCTAAGAGCCACATATTGGTCTGTGGTTCCAATGATCAGGGTGAGCACCAGAAGATCTTTATCAAACCAAGTGCCCAACTATATTCATCCTCTCGGTTTTGTGCCTTCACGGGTAATCTTAACTAGTAAAGATACTTCGTCATCTAATTCATGCTCAACATTTTCAGCCAGCATTCCTTTCTCCCATGATCGACATGGTTCTCAGATGTAAACATATTCAATCAAAACAAAACCAAAATGTATGGTTTGTACACAACAGTAAACATTAATCATATCTAACATTTTCACAACTCCACTAAACCAGTATTAGCATCTTTACAAACTGAGTATTAGGACTTCCTTGGTGGCTCAGACAGTAAAGAATCTGCCTGCAATGCAAAAGACCTGGGTTCAATCCCTGGGTTGGGAGCATCCCCTGGAGAAAGGAATGGCAACTCACTCCAGTATTCTTGCCTGGAGAAGTCCACAAATAGAAAAGCCTGGTGAGCTACAGTCCACGGGGCCACAAAGATTTAGACAATACTGAGCAACTCACACTTTCATATACTTTCATAAGAGAGGGAAGCTTCTGACGAGTTAAGGATTATTAATTATTTCCCAAATCCCTTTTTACCAAAAACAACAGAAGTACAGGCAGCATTACACATCAGTGAGACCGAGTAGGAAGTCAGGGGGCTGTTCCAGTAGGTAGCAAACCCATAGCCAAGATGCGCTGAGCATCAGGAGGACCTGACGGAAGAAAGCAGTGACCTCTCATGGGAAGGCATTCTAAGGAGAAAGGACAAAGAGTCCCAGGAGCAATCTAGGATCCAAGGAACTGAGATACTAGGCAACTATTAGGACCGGGACCCTATTACAAATAAAGGCTTGATCCCAAGAAACACTGAGGAGCCCATCTAACTGAAAAAGGCACAGGGAAGCGCAGACTCATTCTCCTCCAGCAAGAAGCCTCTCTGGTAGGACCTGAGTCGGACTTCATCTACAAGTGAGTATTAGGAAGACCCAGCCGTAGACATTTGCGTTCTTGTAGAGATAGACCCTGCCGCCTCCTGGCAGGTATTGGGATGGGAGAGACAGCAGATGAGCAATTTACCTGCTAAAAGACACCTCCTTGAAACAGGAAATTTGGAAAGTCTCTCAAAATGAGCATCACCATCTTGCTAAGGATGAAACATCACAGGCAGCCTAAGAACAGCTAAGTCCCCTACCTATGAACCTTCAATTTGGGCACTTTCGAAGATGTGAACGTACATCTGGTTCAGCAAGGAACCAGAACCCATGCCATCAACGTCAGGCCTGAGTGAAACTGCAGCTTGCCTTCTATTGCCTTCCTTCTCCCATCTCCCACCCCTACCCAGTGAGTAACTCTTGCTTCCCGTTCACCAGATGCCAACCCCTGTATGCCAGCTGTTGTACTATACTACTGTACTTTTCAAGGTATCGTACTATGAGATTTAAAATGTATTATTTTTGTTTGTTTTTTACGTATTATTTGTGTGAAAAATATCACAAACCTATTACAGTACAGTCCTATTAATATATAGCCAACGGTGTTAGTTGGCTACCTAGGCTAACTCTGTTGGACTTACAAACACATTGGATTTAGGAGGGTGATCTCAGGATGGAGCTTGTCTGCATGCAGGGAACTTACTGTACTCATCTATTTGTAAAATGCCCTGCCCAGAGCCTCCCTCTCGCTGATCCCATATCTCTCTCTTGACCTTGGCACCTCTTCCTCTCTTTCCTTCCCTTTTGCAGTCCTCTACCCCTCTCTGCAGCCCATTGGCTCTAGGGTACATAAGAAACAGATGCTCATGTAACTACCACAGAAAGCACCATACTTGTCCCAACTCCGAACTTCTGGGCTCCAAGTGAGCTCTTGTTAAAAACTTCCTGAAATTTTGAGGCGGTTTGAACGGAAATGTTGCTCACAGTCCCTTGCGAGATTAAAAAAAAAAAAAATGCTTCTTCTATACTTCAAAAATAGCAGCAAACCTGGGAGACCGGAGCAAATTCCCTTTCTGTCTTTAACCAGGTGAGCTCTCGGAATTCAAAATAATCTAATTGAAGACTTCTGTTCTATTCATTAGGATATCCAGGAAGACTGGATAGTTTCTACAAGACTATAAGATAAATAAGGCCAATGAGAAATCTCTGTCTTACTTACTGATGCAAGCCCAGTGCGCACGCACTGGCTTATACATAAGACACTCGATATATGTTGGTTTAATGAGTTAATGAATGATTTTCCTTTATTGACCTTTATCTGGATTTGGCAACTTTAAGTTAGAAAATTTCTTTAAAACCTGTAATGAAGACCCATCTTTAATTCATCTTTGTTGGAGATGAACACATCTTATGCCTCCATAGTACTCTTTGTTTACACACCCCCTTCTCTGCTATTATTATGTAAGAAAACCCAAACCTACAACCTCTCCCTAGTAGTCTCAGAACCTTGAACTCTTAGTTCAGAATGCACAGGCTCTTATTATTCCCACATGTTCCCCATCTCACCCTGCATGACTTTCTTCACTCTAATTTTATGCTCCTCTCCCTGTAACCTCTGGTCTAGCAAATAAATCACTGCATTACTTTGCATTTTTCAATCTTTTTGTTAAAATTTAATTATTAATAAGTGGTATCAGATATTTTCTACATTGGTCCTAAAAAAAAGTAATTTATGTGACTTGGAGTTCACATAAATAACTTACTTTGCTATGAATAAACTTATATATTGATTTTGTTATAAAAACACTAAAAATAAAATCTGCCAGGAATAATGACAAATAGATTTAATTAATTTTGTGATTTATTCCATTTCAATGAGTCTGTAAAGATCATTTTTTTTCACTCACTAATAGTATTATGTGCATAGTCCAAAACATAACACATGGTAATAATTTATACTATTTCTTTGTCATTATGATTATCATAATCAAAGTGATTTAGATTGATCATTCTCCTTTCTGCAGAGGAAAATATTTCTTAAAAATATAGGAAAACATCCACTGAAATTCTTTCCTAACCTGGTAGCTTATTCGCCTACTGCTTCTGTCATTCCTTGGTGTTGTTTTGTCAGAAGTATAAAAAAGTGACAAGGGATATTGGAGGTAGCAAGTGATGTAATCCTCTACCAAGAGCGGGCTAAAACCCAGAGAGCTGAGAGACCCGAGCTCTGCTCCAATCGGTACAACAGAGAGGTTCCTGCCCACTCTGCCCTATTGAAAGCCTTAGAATCACACGGTAAAAACCTAAGGTTCATGTATTCATTGGCTGTCTTATGGCAGGAAGAGGATCCTGCCATGAACTCCAGTAATTCTTACTATGCTATTTTTGGAGCAGGCCACCATATTACTGTCCCAACGCTCTTCATACATTAGCTATAATCAGTCTGAGTCTTTAATAGCATCTACATACACTGCAACTTTCTTGCCCAACTAATATTGAGAACAGTCACCTTTACAAGGAGAGCTTGGGTTTTAGAGATAGACTTTCCTGCTTTGTAATCCTGTCACTAACCTTGGACACCTGACCTAAACTCTCCTTGGGTCTGCATCCTCCTGCATAGACTGTCACCTCAGTGCCCATGTGAGTGAGGTTATTAATTTTAGGAAGTTCCCAGCACGACTCACGGCAAAGTGTAGGAGCAGTGAAATACTATTTTAAAATAGCCACCCATGTGCTTTCTTTACACATAATCCCACTGCTGCATCATTTCCTCAAGGAAAACTGTTCTAGGCTGAAGACAAAGAAGAAGCAACAAATGTTCTGGGTTTGTTTTTTTTTTTTCCTTTACAATTCACAAGTAGGCTTTTAAAGCTCAAAGAAGCAAGATATATGGGGTTATGGGATGAACTGTATTGCCTCCAAATTCATACACTGAAGTTTTAATTTCCAGTACCTCAGAACGTGACTGTATCTGGAAAAAAGGATCTTTACAACGTAGCTAAGGTTAAATGAGGTCATTAGGGTGGGCCTTCATCCAAAAGGACTGGTGTCCGTAAGAGAGGAGGAGATTAGGATACACAGCTATGGAGGAAAGACTACACGAAGAAACGGGGAAGATAGATACCTATAAGCCAAGGAGAGAGAGTTCAGAAGAAATCAACCCTGCTGACACCTTGATCTCAGACGTCTAACCTTCAGAACAGTGAGAAGATTAGCCATTGTTGCTTAAGCAACCCGGTCCACGGTACTTTATTATAGAAGCCCTAGCAAACTAATACAGAGACCTTAGGCCATGATAACAGATCAAAAAGGATGGAGAATGCCCCAGATGCTCCGGCTCTCCAGGGGACACGCTGAACATTGTTCAATCAGGCAGGGACTAGAAATGTGAAAGAGTGCATTAGAACATTGGAGAATGATCCCAGGATGAGGAGACCAGATCTAGGGGATATACAAGGGAGGCAGTCCCTCTACAGAGAGATTCAACAATGGTTAGTCCATCTCACTCCTCTCACCATCACCCTCACCAGCACAGACATACATTTCAAGGCCAGCAAAGTACAATGTCAATCATGGAAGTCCACTACGGATTTGACTTAATATTTCATTTTTACCATAAATATCAAGAAAGGTTTCTGAAGTAAAAATTCCAAATAATATTAACCCAGAGGAAGAAGGAATAGGCGCTGTCCAGGAAGATGAACTGTTTAATTCAGAACGTCCTGGGAAGAAGTGGAAATTTCATTTAAAGACTGAAAAAGAATAATTCCTAAAGAAGGGCAAGTGCATCAGAGTAGATAGTGCTACCCAGTCATTTAGAAGAAAGCTCTGGGGATTAATCTTCTGTTCAAATCCAGAAGATTTAATGAACTTCTTGAAAGAAAATCCTGGAAGAGGGCCTATTTGAGACATAAAATTAAATTAAATAATTTTTTGTGGAATAGTTGAATTTTGAATGAGAACATTAAACTTGTCTGTAATCAAAAGTCATTTTGTTGGTTTGGAGATATAAAAACACAATTTGTACTTCTTCATGCTAATCAATCATGCAGATATATTTTTGAAATGTTTCTATGGTATTATATTTAAAACTACTCAGTCTGAAATTATCATTTTAGTGAAATAAGAGAGTAAAAAAGTTTTGCCTTTACCACGTTCTACTTATTCATTATTTTTCATTTAACTGAGAATATTTTTTTCAGTCACTTATTATATACTAGGCACTCTGTTAGGCAATGGGAGTACCCAATGAACAAGACAAATACTTCTCTGCTTTCGTGATGCTTACAGTCTCCTAGGGAGGCAGGCATTTAAATGAAGTCACATGAAAAATCATTTAAGAAAACTAATACTGGGTCAAGGTACAATTAACTAGGCCTAAAGTTCAGCAAGGAAAAAAAAAACTTGAAAGAAAAAATCTCCAAACAAATTACATATCACTTTTAATATATAAAAATATGTAATATAAAATTTAAAAATATAAAAGTTATGTATCTCATGTATCAACTCTCCTCCTTCGTGTTTCTTTTTAAATTATCATTTCTTTTAAAATTATCATCAGTTTCTTTTTAAATTATTGTCAAGAACTTCTGAAAGCTGAACTTTGCCTTAAACAAGTATCCTGTGCTTCGGGTTGTTTCTAAATTTGATGTATTTCTGAACATAGATTCTAATCTTTCACATTTTGCTTGGAAATGGAAGGGATGAAATCATTGCAAATCATGGGAGAATTCAGAAACGTGCTCCCATTTTGCAGGAAAGATCAGAATGACAGGATCCCAGTTAGCAATCCAGAGGCTAATTTAAGGCTAAAACCTTAAAATTTTCTCTTCTTCCTCTTGGGAACAGCATCTTGTATTAGTCAGGATTCTTAGCTGCAAGTGATAGAAGCTGACTGAGTGAGAAAAGCACAGCAGGAGAGCATTTGTTTGTTTAAAGACATAGGGTTCCTTTCAGTTCAGTTCAGTCACTCAGTCCTGTCCGACTCTTTGCAATCCCATGGACTGCAGCACGACAGGCTTCCCTGCTCATCATCAACTCCCAGAGTTTACTCAGACTCATATCCATTGAGTCGGAGACACCATCCAACCATTTCATCCTCTGTCGTCCCCTTCTCCTCTCGCCTTCAATCTTTCCCAGCATCAGGGTCTTTTCAAATGAGTCAGTTCTTCATATCAGGCGGCCAAAGTACTGAAGTTTCAGCTTCAGCATCAGTCCTTCCAATGAATATTCAGGACTGATTTCCTTTAGGATGGACTGGTTGGATCTCCTTGCTGTTCAAGGGACTCTCAAGAGTCTTCTCCAACACCACAGTTCAAAAGCATCAGTTCTTTGGTGCTCAGTTTTTTTATAGTCCCAATCTCATATCCATACATGACTATTGAAAAAACCATAGCTTTCAGTAGATGGACCTTTCTTGGCAAAGTAATGTCTCTGCTTTTTAATATGCTGTCTAGGTTGGTCATAACTTTTCTTCCAAGGAGCAAGCATGTTTTAATTTCATGGCTGCAGTCACCATCTGCAGTGATTTTGGAGCCCAATAAAATAAAGGCTGTCACTCTTTCCACTGTTTCCCCATCTATTTGCCATAAAGTGATGGGACCAGATGCCATGATCTTAGTTTTCTGAATGCTGAGTTTTAAGCTAACTTTTTCACTCTCCTCTTTCATTTCATCAAGAGGCTCTTTAGTTCTTCTTCACTTTCTGCCATAAGGGTGGTGTCATCTGCATATCTGAGGTTATTGATATTTCTCCTGGAAATTTTGATTCCAACTTGTGTGTCATCCAGCCCAGTATTTCTCATGATATATTCTGCATATGTTAAATAAGCATGGTGACAATATACAGCCTTGACATACTCCTTTCCCTATTTGGAACTAGTCTGTTGTTCCATGTCCAGTTCTAACTGTTGCTTCTTAACCTGCATACAGATTTCTCAGAAGGCAGGTAAGGTGGTCTGGCACTCCCATCTCTTGAAGAGTTTTCCACAGTTTGTTGTGATCCACACAGTCAAAGGCTTTGGCATAGTCAATAAAGCAGAAGTAGATGTTTTTCTGGGATTCTCTTGCTTTTTCAATGATCCAACAAATGTTGGCAATTTGATCTCTGGTTCCTCTGCGTTTTATAAATCCAGCTTGAACATCTGGAAGTTCACAGTTCACATACTGTTGAAACCTGGCTTGGAGAATTTTGAGGATTACTTCGCTAGCATGTGAGATGAGTGCAATTGTGCAGTAGCTTGAACATTCCTTGGCATTGCCTTTCTCTGGGATTGGAATGAAAACTGACCTTTTCCAGTCCTGTGGCCACTGTTGAGTTTTCCAGATTTGCTGGCATATTGAGTGCAGCACTTGCACAACATCATCTTTTAGGATCTGAAATAGCTCAACTGGAATTCCTCCATCACCTCCACTAGCTTTGTTCATAGTGATGCTTCCTAAGGCCCACTTGACTTCGCATTCCAGGATGTCTGGCTCTAGGTGAGTGATACACAGGGTAGATAGGGTAGATCACAGAATTTCCAGCTCCAGGTAATCTTCCAGGGAAAACATTCAAAATGACACTGCAGAAGTGGTCTGATAAGGAAACAACTGCAACAACCACTTCCATCACCAACACTACTGCCCTTCTGCCTTTTGTCACCAGCCCCAGAGTTCACGTCTGGCATGAGTGCCCCTGAGTGGCAGAGCTGGGATGACATGCCTATTTGACTGTCCCTGCACCATTACCAAAATGCTTTCATTACTCTAACTTTACAGAGAAGGGCTTAACATTTGCCCTGTGGATCTTTGTTTGGTCTTACAACTTCTCTGTATCCTGAGATTTAGTTGTATCCCTTACAAATAGATGAGTTTTTTTATAGAGCCTGACAATTTTTATCTCTTAAATGGAAAGTTAGTCCATTTATATTTATTATGATGACTAACATGTGGACTTGTTGCTACAATACTATTTTGTACTTACATTTGAACTTTGTTTTTTCTCTTTCCTTTTTTGATCTTTTTTTAGTTAAATGAAATTTTTATATTCCTTTTCTTCCTCCTCTAGTTTGGAAGTTCAGCACTGTATTTGAGACAAGAGTTAGTGACTGAACCACAACAACTTTTAAAACATCTTCCTCCACCCACCCACTTCATTTGCACCATCCCCCACCTCAGTTTACAACCTTACATAATGTGTTTAACTGCAAATTTCTTTTAATTTACCATGCATGGGGATTTAACGAACTTCCTGAATCTAAGCATTGGTACTTTTTACTAATTCTGGAAAATCCTCAGCTATTAAATTATAATACTTTACTCTTCCCCATTATCTTTCTGTAATGAACTGTTGGACCAGATAATTAGATTATGATATAGCTTTTAAAAAAAAAAAACACCTCTTATATGCGTCTCAACCATATTTTTTCATTTTCTTAATTATTTTATTTTCCATTTCTTACTGTTCTGGGTTTTTTTTTTCTTTTTCTACCTACCAAGAAAATTTTAAGGGTCTTGCTCTTCCATTACACTTTCAACTCCCTCTTTAATTTCTATAAATATATTAAACATATTTATATTCTGTGAGCTTCCCAGGTGGCTCAGTGGTAAAGAACCTGCCTACCATTGCAGGAGACACAGGAGATGGAAGTTCAGTCCATGGGGTCACAAAGAGTCACACACAGCTGAGCACGCACGCACACACACTGTGTTGATATTTAAGGAGTCTTCAGGTTTGTTTGTTTTTCTGCCAGCTCTAACTCACGGTACCTTATGTCCTCATGTATATTGTGACATTGTGTAACTTAATCTTGACATGTGAGAAGTCTGAGCCCTAAAAGGAAGGTTTTCCTGGGACAATGTGTTTGCATCTACTAGGCACTGTTAACTCTGGACATTACAATTCCCGAATGATTTTCACTGAAATCACAAATTAATGGATTTTGTTTATTTATTTGCTACATAGATAGGATGAATCTAGACCATATATCTATATGAAGATTATAGTTTTACATTTCCAAGGGATTGTTTTTTCTTCTCATTCAGCTGCAGTGTTAGGATAAGCAGGATCCTTTACTGTTTCCTCCTGAGGGATGGTTTTATTTCTAGTTTATACCTACATTAAGGATATAGAGACATTTGAGTTCCAGTGGCTCAGTAGGAAAGAACCCACATGCCAGTGCAGGAGACACAGGAGACACGGGTTCAGTCCCTGGGTCAGGAAGATCCCCTGGAGAAGGAAGTGGTAACCCACTCCCAGTATTCTTGCCTAGGAAATCCCATGGCCCAAGCAGCCTGGTGGGCTACAGTCCATAGGGTCACAAAGAGTCAGACACAACTCAGCAATTCAACAAAAACAACAGAGTTAAATCTTAGAGATTTAACATTCTCATGTTGACTAAAAAACTCTTAACAGCTATCTTTTCAAACAATTCTTTCTCATTGTTTTTCTATTATCAACCTTGGAATCTCCAGTGAGGTGTATCTTAGATCTAAGTTTTGTCAGTATGTCCTGCATCTTGTGTGACCATCAAATTGTAAGCTCAAAGTCACCATAGTTTGAGTGCTCTCAAGAAAAGAACAGCTTAAATGTGTATCCACCTCCCTAGGTTCCCACATTCACTGCTGTTTTCACTTCTAAGGATTTCTCACTGCTTCTCCTGGAAACATATTGCAACTCAGCAATACGTATAAAATGATTCAACCCTAAGGTCTAATATTAATAGTGTGCCTTGGGAATACTATTCTTTCAATTCGTAGAAAAGAACATGGGCTTTCCAGGTAGCGCTAGTGGTAAAGAATCCGCCTGCCAATGCAGGAGATGTGTGAAGTATGGGTTCGATCCGTGGGGTGGGAAGATATCCTGGACTAGGAAATGGCAACTTGCTCCAGTATTCTTGCCTGGAAAATTCCATGGACAGAGGAGCCTGGTGGGCTACAGTCCATGGGGTTGCAAAGAGTCGGACACAGCTGAGCAACTGAGCACACGAGGTCTAACAGTTTTCAGTGATACAGCTTGTTCAAGGTATTATACTTCTAGAAAAAGACTTCTCTTTTTTTCCATTTATTCTTTTTTTTCCTTTTTATAATATGACTTAAAAGATATCTGTGGCAACCTATATATGCCTTGGGAGTTAAGTTACCTATATAACAAATGTGAAAGTGGGTTTAATTAAAATCTGCAGTTTAACAAGTCAAGCTTATTTATGATATGCATATATGTTAAAGTTTGAGCAGCTTATCATCATACATGAGAGGACCTTTGTCATAAGCAAATACAGTCAGGAACTCCTCTCAGAACTGATACATGCATGTTAGGGAGAAGGACTGCCTTTCCCTTCTAAACCTCAAGCCATAATGATTTAAGACTGGGGTTGTGAGGGCCATCTTTGCTACCACAAAAAACAACAACAACACATCAGAAAGTGTACCTAGACCACAAGGGAAGGAAAGTTACAAGATATAGCAAGATAGAATCCAAAAGGTATTACATGAGTATCTGCCATGCTTGAAGTTATAACCACTCTGAAATTCCCAGTTAAATGAGTTAATAAATTCCTTCCTTTGCTTAAAATATTTTGAGTTGAGTGATTATCATTTGAAACAGAAGGTTCTGAAATATATATTTCAGCAGTATCAGCTATCAAATACAAAAAGATACGTATACTTACCATTCTAGAGCATCATGCAGGAGACGGTCTTAACTTAATTTCCAGACTATTTCTGAGCCAGAAGTTTTGTAGAGGAAGTAGTCAGTGGGCAAATGGATAAATATTATATCTCACTGTCAGGAAGAACACTTGTGTTCTTTTATATCATGCTAGTTTCCCCCTCCTGTTCTTTTCCAAGTATCTCTCGGGCCCAAGATTTCCAATTAGTTAATAAACTGTCTCCAGCTGTCCTCTTGTCAAATTTTAATAAAAGGAGGAAAATCAATTAGCATGCACCTGAACACATTTAGGCAAGATTTTGAAGTGGCTTTTTACTAAAAAACCTGAGGAGCCCTATAAAAATAAGTCAATAAGCTTTGGGGATACAAGATTGCAAATGAAGGACTTTCACTTTCACCTGGGCTAACAATAACAAATGAGCTAAGTGATCAGAGAGGTGAATAACTGCTTAAATGAGAATTTTCTTACAGAAATCAGTTACATTGTCTTATAGTATTGAGAACAGCTTTTATTCTCAGGAAAAACCAAGAATAAAATGCCTCCTTGCTACATGAATACGTGGGGCAGAAGGAAATGATTGCTTTTAATCCTCTTGAAAGACCAATTAATTTTCAGTGGGTTCTATCCTGTTTTGTCTCCTAGTATTTTATCCACTTCATGTAGGCAGTCTTGGGAATGATGTATTTGCTTTTATTAAAAACCTAAGACTTCTAAGGCAAAATGGGAATTCAACATTTAATGTTCATGAGTCCTCAAAAACTTTATCTTTCTTTATCTGATCTGTAAAAATGCCTTATGATAAATAAGACATAACACTTGTTTCCTCCAAACAAAACAAAATGACATTAAACCAGCCCTATGTTTCTCCATATCTGTGCTTTTGCCATGTTTTTAGCTCAGGGCATGTCTTTTGCCCTCCCTCTTATTTCTGAAACATACAAAATGACTCTTGCCTTAATACCTATACATCTTAAATGTACATGATTAGAACTTGCTATCCCCACTGAAATAATAATCCAAGTAGTTACATCTTATATAGTGCCAAGCACTGATTTGCTTTACTCATATTAATTCACTTATCATCAGAAGAACCCTACGAGGCAGATATTAGCATCATCTCCACTTCACAGGTAAGAAAACAGAGGCACAGTAATTTGCCCAAGATCACACAGCGACTAAGCAGCAGAGCTATGGTTCAAGTCGTGCTATACTGACTGTCTAGCACAGTATTTTTCACAGAAAAAAAAAAAAAAAACCGTCCATCTTTAAGAGAAAATTTGGTAAACTGTCACAAAATAAATGGATTTACATGAGTGTACACAACTTACTGTGCTCATAAAACTCAATTTAAAAACCTCCTTCTTAATGACTATTTTCAGATTTCCCTCCTACTTATCCTTAATTCCCACTTGGAAATAATCTATACACTCTTATGTGATTTTCTACTTGTAAAAGTATTTTCCTCAGACATCCTTGATTTTAATTGTGTGTATGATTCATTGACCCAGTGAAACTGCAGGCTCTCAAAAGTTACAGCATTTCAAAATTATTATCACAAAGCAGCTAATGCAGTGTTTTGTATGGAATACATGCTTAATAATCACTTGTTAATGGACTTAATTTATCCTTTAGGCCAAAACTGACTTCTACCTGAAGCATATAGTTCAAGAGTTGTCTCATATCTTTTGAGAAAAAGACAAGAATGAGGGTGATGATGGTGGTGATGATAATGATAATATCTTATGGAAAAACCCAAACAAACTTTTGGCCAACTCAATATATAAGAAAAAGAGAAAATAGTACTGGGCAGTTCTTTGCAAAATACCTGTTTTCCACAATGATTTTAATAATTAGCTCAACTCTCTTGCAAATATCCACCTAAGTAACCTAAGTAACCACCTCCATATTTGTCATTTACACCAGGAGAAGAAGCGTAGCTTCTTCCAATCTCTAATTAAGGAAAATTTAACCCACACAGCATAATAAAAAGCAGAGACATTACTCTGCCAACAAAGGTCCGTCTAGTCAAGGCTATGGTTTTTCCAGTGGTCATGTGTGGATGTGAGAGTTGGACTATAAAGAAAGCTAAGTGCCAAAGAATTGATGCTTTTGAACTGTGGTGTTGGAGAGGACTCTTGAGAGTCCCTTGGACAGCAAGGAGATCCAACCAGTCCATCCTAAAGGAGATCAGTCCTGAATATTCATTGGAGAACTGATGCTGAAGCTGAAACTCCAACACTTTGGCCACCTGATGCCAAGAGCTGACTCATTTGAAAAGACTCTGATGCTGGGAAAGATTGAATGCGGGAGGAGAAGGGGACGACAGAGGATGAGACGGCTGGATGGCATCACCGACTCAATGGACATAACTCTGGAAGTTGGTGATGGACAGGGAGGCCTGGGGTGCTGCAGTTCATGGGGTCACAAAGAGTCAGACACGACTGAGTGACTGAACTGAACTGAACTGAAGGTGAAATAATGAGATGATACATTTAAACCTTCCTGACCTCAGCGGGAAACCAATACACCTGTGCATTAATTCTTATAACATATTTTTATCATATATTTATAATAATAATAATTAGATTGTAGTAATAATAGCAAGAAGTAAGCATGATAACAATTATCTAAATAGCAATATTCATCTGTCTAATTTTCTAACAGGTTAATGCTGCTGCTGCTGCTGCTGCTGCTAAGTCGCTTCAGTCGTGTCCAACTCTGTGCGACACCACAGACGGCAGCCCACCAGGCTCCTCCGTCCATGAGATTTTCCAGGCAAGAGTACTGGAGTGGGTTGCCACTGCCTTCTCTGAACAGTTTAATACTTAGGCTCAAAAAAATACCAATGATATTTTCTGGCCCCTTTCTCAGAGATGACATCATGGTGAAAAAGGTATTTAACCAGATGACAACTGGGCTCCTGAGTTAGATCTTCGAGCTCAGGCTCTGGCCCTGTTCTCTGGGCAGCCTCAGTCAATCACATTGCCCTGGGGCTCCTCTCCTGTAAGTCAGTAACAACAATACTTTTTTCATAGAGCTGTTGTGAGGTTTAGATGACAGGCCAAGCTCTGAGACGAGCAAACTGTGTATGAAAAGCACCCAGGGAGACTCGGCTACTATTTCAAAGGTGTTCTATTGATAACATTCATATTTCTCTAACATTATCCAGTCACCAGGAAAAACCATTTAAAATCTAATTGTACCACAGAATTTGCACGCATGAGTAAAGACTTTGCCTGTTTGATAATGTTTTCCAAATGACCTCTTGGTCCTTCATTTCCCAGTGAGCATTTCAGAGAAGGAAATGGCAATGATAATTATTTACTTTTTGATGTAATTATTCTGCTTTGAATTCACATTTATTTATGGGCATTGTTATTTGCCTCATCAGGTCTTCTGTCAAATATGACTATCATGTTTAATATCCTTCTATTAGACTCCTGATGTAATTCATTTAAGACAGGCATGGTCATTTGTTTGGTACTTCTAGGCAAGGAGATAATAAAATGAACCACAGAAGAAAAATCACATGGATTTTGAAAATCTGTGATGGTAAAACAATACCTTTTTTAACTTCTAAAGGGTTGTATATTCAATTTAATTAATTCCTCCTGAGACTCTTAATGTGGCCTAATTTGCATATTAATTGTTGCCTCTCAAAGTATTAATTGGTTGCTTCAAATAAATTTGGTGGATTTTTAATTGTCCTAAGTGATGGGGTGAAAAAAATACAGTATGAAAATGAGCTACAGCCCACACAAAGAAGTTTCTGAAAGAACTTGCACATGCTTAATAGATATTAAATCCATGGTTTTAAAATGAGCCTTATTTGGGAGCCAGTTTCCCAATCTTATTGCAGTATATTTAATGCTTCTTTGTGTCAACCCAGATGCCAAGGGAAGTCTCAAAGGCTAGCAGGGCCTCACAAAAGGTCTGGATCAAGCTGTTGGATGATTCAGATCTTGACCTTAGTTGTCATCTGGTTAAATACAGATTTGTAATTTGGATCACAGCCTAACACAAAGCTATATTCCAAGACCATGTCAAATATTTCTGTGTGGATCCCATCTCTCTGGTAGTTTCAAGTGTCCTAATAGACCAATATTTTCCTTTTTGCAAACCCTTTTTCTTACGTATTTTATTGAACAAGTTACCAGTGAAGCTTCAATTTATCTTCTCTTGACATTTAGAAAGTCTGGAATGCTGAAATTGCTATGGGATTTTATGAATGTCAAATCACCTCGTAATCATCAAGGAAAACAAGTGTATATTTGACTTGAGACTCTTCGTAATTTTGTTAATTAATGGGTTATACTCGTTTTTTTCTTCTTAATCAAGAAACCAAATATAATTGCTTTTGTCGCAATTATCAATATGCTATACTTCCAAGCTTTTTGACAAATGATTCTATAGAGGACAAATTGATTTTGCCATCATAATGAGTAACATAAATGCTTGATCAAAATAATTACCTCTATATTTCTGGCATTTTCATGTTCCTTCCTTGAGGGGAAAAAAAATACACAACTAAAATTTTTCCTAGTTACCTTCTTCCCAAAAATGTGGAATCACTGAGTGAACAGATTTTTGCTCTTAAAACACCTGCAAAAATAGTTATGGTCTTCTTCCAAAGAATTTTTATCCTGTGCAGCACTATTTAGCATTTAACACATCAAAGTCATGTCAAATTTTCCAATCTTCTAATCTTCCTTTTACCAGAGGTAGGTGGAATACTGAGTGGCATTATTACAATTCTTTCCTAAATCGGAGATACTAAGATCTGCAAATGCCATACATGTGTAATAACTCTTCTTCACCCTTGTCCTTAATAAAAAGCTAAAATCACATCTGCACAGGCAAAGTTAAGTCTCAAAAGGAGAAAAAAAATTTTAAGCTTCATATATGAGGCAAACAGCATGATCTTCGGAACCAGAGATGAGCGTACCTTGTCATAAGTTATAGGTTAACTTTTTAAGCCTCTGACTCTTTATCCATGATATGCAAAATAACTATGAAATAATAATATCCAGCTTCCAGAACTATTTTGAGGATTGTGCTGTGCTGTGTGTTCAGTCGCTCAGTTGTGTCCGACTCTTTGCAACCCTATGGACGTATAGCCTGTCAGGTTCCTCTGTCCATGGGATTTTCCAGGCAAGAATACTGGAGTGGGTTCCCATTTCCTCCTCCAGGAGATCTTCCCAACACAGGGATCAAACCTGCCACTCCTGCATTGCAGGCAGATGCTTTTACCATTGATCCACTGGTTAAGATAATCCACCATAGAAGATGGGCACCTAATAGACCTTTCAATAAATGGCAGCTATTTTTATTAAATTTTTTCCTGGACAAAACTCATCAGTTCCACCAAGGCCATTTAATTTGACTAATGTAAACAAAACCAGGAGTTCAAGTGACAAAATAAAAGAAAATAATGTCAGTTTCAGCTGAATCAGATCTCACACAGAAGGAAAGGACTGTTCAGAGGAAGGAAATAGAGCTGAGCTGATTACTCTCTGAATTGAATCCTACAGAGAGTCATCTGGATAATTATTTGTTTCATTCATACATCACAGAATCACCAATTCAGCCCTTCTACTTAGCCACTTTCTTTTTTTTCATCCTGTCTTATATTTTCCAACTTCATAGGTATGTTTACATGAAAGTCAATCAACACTGTAGGAAACAGTGAGGTAACTATATGTGATTTTGAGTTAGGGTGGTTTGAAAACAGGACTGAATTCTGAACTAGCCAGATTGCCTGCTTACAGTGCCCATGTACACCAAAGCCAAAATACTTCCTCAGATACTTCATTAGGAAATTGTTTTTCCTAATCAGGGCTTCCCCAATGTCTCAAATGGTAAAGAATCCACCTGCAATGCAGGAGGCCAGAGTTCGATCCCTGGGTCAGAAAGATCCCCCGGAGAAGGGCATGGAACCCACTTCA
Organism: Okapia johnstoni; assembly: GCA_024291935.2. Lineage (NCBI taxonomy): Eukaryota > Metazoa > Chordata > Mammalia > Artiodactyla > Giraffidae > Okapia > Okapia johnstoni. The sequence continues at coordinate 11,464,462 of CM044322.1, read as the reverse complement.
GTATTCTTGTCTAGAGAATTCCGTGGACAGAGGAGCCTGGTGAGCCTATAGTCCATGGCATTGCAAAGAGTCTGAGTGACTAACACACAACATTTTGTACTTGGTCCCCAAACTCTTATGATAGAGATAAAAGGTTATATGAAATCTACCTGTGCTTATTGAGAAGCTATATTATATTAAAATTATACATTGTCAACCCTGGTTTGTGGAGGTTTGCCTGGAGTCTGTGCATAGTGAGGGCATAACTGGGCTGGAGTCAATGGAGAAAGATCTCCAGCCAGCTGAGCACCAGTGGAATACTGTGCAAGGGCCTGTATCACCAACATGACTCCAGCTCGTTCTATTAAACCTAGAGGGTCATTCACCACTGCTGACCCAACCATGACCAGCTGCACGACTTTGCTGCCAATAAGGCTACTGGGAGAATACTGACCACATCGCAACCAAGGATGGAAAATAGACCTCCTCAGACTGTAAAGCACCACCCACTGTTGTGCTCTAGTTTTAACAGACAGCAAGTTTCCCATCTTTTATGGCTTATTAAACCTGGACGTTCTGAAAACCTTTGATTGCTTGCAGCTATGGTGGCCATAAACAAGACCTCATCACAGTCATCCATGACTCACCACAGAGAGCCCTCTGATTCCTACCTTTATTTCAGCTGCACTAGCACCTGATTTAATCATCTTTATATTTCTACAAAGGCTTAATAATGATATGTAATGGTCACATAATACTTTATTGGAAGGTGGGGAACACATATTCCTCTACAGTTGGACATTTAAATTACTTTTCTTGTGAAGAATAATGTCCTTTTTCAAATATTTCTTCTCGGGGGGGGGGGGAACTGAATCAAAGGACACCACTTTTACAGTTTTTGATGTGAAACACTAAAAACACTAACTCACACGACCATTTTATCTACTATGTGGGCAAGAATTCCTTAGAAGAAATGGAGCAGCCATCATAGTCAACAAAAGAGTCTGAAATGCAGTACTTGAGTACAACCTCAAAAACGACAGAATGATCTCTGTTCGTTTCCAAGGCAAACCATTCAGTATCACGGTAATCCAAGTCTATGCCCCAGCCAGTAGTGCTGAAGAAGCTGAAGTTAAACAGTTCTGTGAAGACCTACAGGACCTTCTGGAACTAACACCCCAAAAAGATGTCATCTTCATTATAGAGGACTGGAATGCAAAAGTAGGAAGTCAAAGATATCTGGAGTAACAGGCAAATTCGGCCTTGGAGTACAAAATGAAGCAGGTCAAAGGCTAACAGAGTTTTGCCAAGAGAATGCACTGGTCATAGCAAACACTCTCTTCCAACAATACAAGAAAAGACTCTACACATGGACATCACCAGATGGTCAAAACTGAGATCAGACTGATTATATTCTTTGTAGCCAAAGATGAAGAAGCTCTATACAGTCAGCAAAAGCAAGACTGGGAGCTGACTATGGCTCAGATCATGAACTCCTTATTGCAAAATTCAGACTTAAATTGAAGTAAGTAGGGAAAACCACAAGACCATTCAGGTATGACCTAAATCAAATCCCTTATGATTATACAGTGGAAGTGAGAAATAGATTGAAGGGAGTAGATCTGACAGAGTGCCTGAAGAATAATGGACAGAGGTTTGTGACATTGTACAGGAGGCAGTGATCAAGACCATCTCCAAGAAAAAGAAATGCAAAAAGGCAAAATGGTTGGCTGAGGAGGCCTTACAAATAGCTGAGAAAAGAAGAGAAGCTAAAGGCAAAGGAGAAAAACAAAGATATACCCATTTGAATGCAGAGTTCCAAAGAATAGCAAGGGGAAATAAGAAAGCCTTCCTCAGTGATCAGTGCAAAGATATAGAGGCCAACAATAGAATGGGAAAGACTAGAGATCTCTTCAAGAAAATAAGAGATACCAAGGGAACACTTCATGTAAAGATGGGCACAGTAAAGGACAGAAACAGAATGGACCTAACATAAGCAGAAGATATTAAGAAGAGGTGGCAAGAATACACAGAAGAACTATACAATAAAGATCTTCATCACCCAGATAATCACGATGGTGTGATCACTCACCTAGAACCAGATATCCTGGAATGTAAAGTCAAGTGGGCCTTAGGAAGCATCACTATGAACAAAGCTAGTGGAGGTGATGGAATTCCAGTTGAGCTATTTCAAATCCTAAAAGATGATGTTGTGAAAGTGCTGCACTCGATATGCCAGCAAATTTGGAAAACTCAGCAGTGGCCACAGGACTGGAAAAGGTCAGTTTTCATTCCAATCCCAAAGAAAGGCAATGCCGAAGAATGCTCAAACTACTGCACAATTACACTAATTTCACATGCTAGTAAAGTAATGCTCAAAATTCTCCAAGCCAGGCTTCAGCAATACGTGAACCGTGAACTTCCAGATGTTCCAGCTGGATTTAGAAAAGGCAGAGGAACCAGAGATCAAATTGCCAACATCTGTTGGATCATTGAAAAAGCAAGAGAATTCCAGGAAAACATCTATTTCCGCTTTACTGACTATGCCAAAGCCTTTGACTGTGTGGATCACAACAAACTGTGGAAAATTCTTCAAGATATGGGTATACCAGACCAACCTGACCTGCCTCTTGAGAAACCTGTATGCAGGTCAAGAAGCAACAGTTAGAACTGGAACATAGAACATAGAACATAGAACAACAGACTGGTTCCAAATCGGGAAATGAGTACGTCAAGGCTGTATATTGTCACCCTGCTTATTTAACTTATATGCAGAGTACATCATGTCAAATGCTGGGCTGGATGAAACACAAGGTGTGATCAAGATTGCTGCGAAAAATATCAATAACCTCAGATTCGCAGATGATACCACCCTTATGGCAGAAAGTGAAGAAGAACTAAAGAATCTCTTGATGAAGGTGAAAGAGGATAATGAAAAAGTTGACTTAAAACTCAACATTGAGAAAACTAATATCATGGCATCCAGTCCCATCACTTAATGGCAAGGATGGAGAAACAATGGAAACAGTGGCTGACTTTATTTTTTTGGACTCCAAAATCAGTGCAGATGGTGACTGCAGCCATGAAATTAAGACACTTGCTCCTTGGAAGAAAAGCTATGACTAACATATTTTATCATATTAAAAAGCAGAGACATTAATTTGCTGACAAAGGTCCATATAGTCAAAGCTATGGTTTTTCCAGTAGTCATGTATGGATGTGAGAGTTGGACAATGAAGAAAGCTGAGCACTGAAGAATGATGCTTTTGAACTGTAGTGTTATAGAAGACTCTTGAGAGTCCCTTGGACTGCAAGGAGATCCAACTAGTCCATTCTAAAGGAAATCAGTCCTGAATACTCATTGGAAGGACTGATGCTGAAGCTGAAACTCCAACGCTTTAGCCACCTGATAGATAGAACTGACTGATTGGAAAAGACCCTGATGCCGGGAAAGATTGAAGGCAGGAGGAGAAGGGGACAGCAGAGAATGAGATGGTTGGATGGCATCACTGACTCGATGGACATGAATTTGAATAGGCTCCAGGAGTTGGTGATGGACAGGGAAGCCTGGCATGCTGCAGTCCATGGGGTCACAAAGAGTTGGAGATGACTGAGCGACTGAACTGAAATGAACTGTACTAAAATTCTTTCCAAAAGAGTTGAGCCTGTTTATAATACAAACAAAATCAATTAAAAATATCAGTCTCATTGTGCATTCAACCACTATGTATTGTTTCAAATATTTGATTAAAAGATGCCAGTTTATTGTTTTAGTCTGTACTACTTTGATATTATTAATATTTCTTCCTATTATTGCTTTATAAAAATCTTCATATTTTAAACGTATTAACAGTATTTCTGATGTATGCTGAAAATATTCTTCCCCAATGTGTGCTTTGGCTTTTTTTGTAGTGGTTGTTTTTATTGTTCAAATTCTAGTCTTAAATTCACAGACATTAACTAAGAGCTTACTGTGTGTCAGGCATTTAAGGAACACTCAGGGACTGCAAGATGGACATGGCTGCTGTTCTCATGCAGTTGCACCCAAGAGGAAAATGTAATGATCAAGAATGCATTACACATGGGATTGAGTTTCTAAGCTTCCCAGGAAACCATGAGTTTAAGACTCATTGACTAGACCTGTATCAAACTGCCACACTAGTGGCAAGAGAGCTTAGTGAAGCATTTCTATTTACCTGGGCACTGTGACACTCTGAAGAACACCAAGGGCTTCTTAACAAGAAAAAAGCAAGAAGAGCTATTAGGAAGGCATCTAACAGTGCCCACCTCAAGAAGACTATCTACAAAAAAAAACAATAATTCCTGTAATGAGGACAATATAAAAGGTATGAATGCTGCTAGTAAGTAACAAGGACTAATGAGGAATGGAACTATATTAGATAGGATGTTTCCCTTATTACACAGGAAAGCCTCTTAAACAGGTGATAAAGTGTGATGGGAAGGATAAGGAGTCAGTCTTAGAGGCAGAAGGAATTTAAAATGCAAAGGTTTTGAGTCAGGAAAGAACTTGGTTTTTTCACGGAACTAAAAGGCTAGTGGAACCGTGAGTGCAGGGAGAAGGGCCACAAGATGAAGCTGTGTGTAATGTGCTTAGTCACTCAGTCATGGCCAACTCTTTGTGTCCCCATAGACTGTAGCCTGCCAGGCTCCTCTGTCCTTGGACTTCTCCATGCAAGAATACTGGAGTGGGTTGCCATGCCCTCCTCCAGGGGATCCTTCCAACCCAGGGATCGAACCCAAGTCCCCTACGTTGTAGGCAGATTCTTTACCATGTGAACCACCAGGGAAGCCCAAGATGAAGCTGTAGAGGGGGTCAAAGTCTGGGTCTTAAAGGCCATGGTAGAGTGCTTTGATTTTCCAGTCAGGGACAATCTTTGGTGTGATGTCTTACATAACCTGATTTACATAGTAAGATTATTCGAGCTGCTATTTGGAAAAAGGATTGCAGATGACAGAAGTGGAAGTGAGGGTTAGGATCTTATTCTGTAAAAGTCCAGATGAGAAAGAGTGATTTCCTTGATCAAGACGATGGAGTAGTGATGAGGAGAAGGAAATAGGGTCATGATAAATCTCAGGGAAAAAATTACCAGGATATGCCGACAGTTGGATTCTGAAAGAAGAGAAGAAATGAAGAATGGGTCAAAGATTTCTGGGTTGAACAATCAGGAGACAGGTGGAGTTGCTATTTACTAATAGGATTGGTGGCTCAGATGGTAAAGAATCTGCCTGCAATGCAGGAGACTCAGGTTCGATCCCTGGGTCAGAAAGATTCCCTGGAGAAGGGAATGGCAACCCACCCCAGTATTACTGCCTGGAGAATTCCATGGACAGGAATCTGGTGGACTGCAGTCCATGGGATTGCAAAGAGTGGGACATGACTGAGCAACTAACACACAAACAAAACAACAACAACAAAAAGAAAACAGGATTGACAATGGCGAGAGTAGAGAAATCAAGAGTTTAGGATAAGATGTGTTAAAACTAGAGCTGCTACTAGCCTTTCAAATGGACAGATCAAGCAGGCTGTTTAAAATACTATAAGCCAAAAGCTCAAAGGGAAAATCAAGGCTAAATATATGGATATGAAAGTCAGAAAGATATAGATAACATGTAGAGGTATGAGTATCAGTAAGATCATAGATGGAGAAAGTATGCAAAACAGAAGAGGGCTCAGGAAAGGCAATAGAAATATTTAATGAGGAAAAAAGTTCTCAGCAAAAAGACTGAGAAGGAGCAGAGAGTTAAGAGGAACACCAGCAGGGTGTGGTGTCCCTGAAGAAAAAAGAGGAAAGTTTCAAAAAGAGACAGAGGTAACTCTTTTCAAAGTTCCTAGGAGACAAAATAAGGGGAGAATGGAGATGTGTCCTTATATAGACTACCCATAAGTGTATATAAGAGGACTAACTCAATAAAATGCTTGGAGTCATAGACACACAGCAATGATACAAGTCTTAGAAGTTACCTGATCCAATCTCCTCAATTCAACAAATAAAACCCAGACCAAGAGTGGTTAAACAATTTGCCCATAGTTATTGGCTACTTAGCAGGAAATCTGAAACTAAAACCCATACCATCATTTTCCAATATAATGTATTTTTCCCATTGTATACAATCTATTTATTTTTGTTTTCAGAAATGGACATGGAGGGAAAAGGAAAATGTTTAATTTCTTAAATGCAAAGAAAGCTTCCTGTAGCTAAGCCAAACGTTTAGATTTTCATTAGAAGGAGACAGAAATTAAACGTTGATAGTGAACATACCTGTATTGAATACACACAGACATAACTATTATACACATCTTTGCAAATAAGAAAACATGGACGACTCAATGACAATGATTGGGGGAAAGCTAGAGACAAAAAGTCCTTGTTTACGTCAGTATATCTAGCAAGGTAAACAACTTACTTGCCTATTTGCTTGCTTCCTACTCACCCTATCCAGCTCAAGAACCATGTAAAGTTGAAGGCTCTAGTGAAAGAATGTATTTTCTTACCTCCATATAGTTTTAAACATTTCTGCTACCAGTCATAAACAACATTAAAGAAGACATCATTGACAAGTCAATGCAAGACTATTGTGAAACACATACCATACTAACAGCTTCTAATATAAGCTCTTTATATAATACTGGACATCATCATGTTCTGCTGATGTTTCAATCATTAATCTAAAATGATAAGCAATGTATAACAAGTATAATTTCTTACAATCTTAAATTTTACTGGCTCTTAATTCCATCACATAGTGTAGAGTCATGTTCTTTCTAGGTAGTAAATCACACTGACAATTCACTGCAAATATTGACTAAGTCTTAATGAATCATATAGTAAATTCTTAGATTGTTTCCTAATGAAATCTCTCCATAAGAGGTTAATCTCTTATCTGATTTTTCTCTTACGCAGAGTTTTCACATTCTTGAGAAGTTATCGAAAAGCATGTTGCATAATTATGTATAGTGTTATATGAACCATAAAAATCTATCTTTGTTCTAAAATTTTCTCATTTGTTAGAAACTGAATAACTTAAAATGCTAAAGCATGCCATTCTCTGCTTCTGGAAACACAAAGGAGCAGATGGTTCTGGAATAATTATTATGATACTTTAGACACATTTTTATATTATGTAAACAGAACCAAGCAGAGTGATTAATCTAAGTGAAAATTAACTACACATAAGTACAGAATATCATGAAGATATTTTTAAGAAAGTTGTATTCTTACTTCTAGCTAAATTTATTCCATATCTACCTAGTGAACACATCTTGAACATGTTTTCCCTAGTTAATTCTTGAAAGATTTCCACTTTGAGGAAAAAAACTGACTCATAACTTTGATAGCTTTTCCAGTTGATTTTGTTGTCTCCAGAGGGTTCAACAGCCTAAAAGAACTGGATGGCACCTGCGTTTAAGCCACAAAAGATGAACTAACCAGAAAATATCTTGAACACAATATAGATAAAATATGAAGCACAATTTGCCCAGGCAATCATAATACACCTTGCCAGTTCTAGTCCTTAGTTACTAAGAGAGCTTCGTCCATAGTGAATAAACTCTTTTGTAATACGCCCGTCCATTGGAACAGTTATTATCATACTCCAGCACTCTCAGTGGTTAGAGACAGATTGTTGCTTTCTTTCCCACTAACTCCAGGATAGACTGAGCTGAAAATCTTGGCTTAAATGGCTCTAGACTGTAGGGTAGCTGCTTATGAAAATTTGACTGTTATCAACTCTCTCTGGGAGGATTAGTCTCCTCGTCCCTCCACTCCAGACTCCTGGGACTAGACATGAATATAACCTAGGCTCTGGGACTTCCACTACATTGAGTCAGCTCTACATTTGTAGCAAAGGATAAATATGCAGTGATAGTAGCCAGGCAGTAACAGGAAGAGGGTAGCATCTGCACCACCTTCTCTTCCATCTCATAAATCTTTAGATCTACATAGAGAAAAGTGAAACATATTTGGATCTATTTTTCCCCAAAGTAAATCCAGGCCCCTCTCAGGAAAGAAGAGGTCAATCTCTTGAGCAGATACTGAAAGACCATGTGATGATCCAATATGCAACATGGTACCACAGTATATTATATATAAAACCCATAATAAGAGAAATGAGTCACTTCCAAGACAGGCTCAAGAATGTCTCACCAGACTAATGCTCTTGATGTTGACAATGAAATCCTTAGAAAAGGACAGCAATGAGGTCTTCGTCAACAGGTGAGTTCCTTCAACTTTTCACTCTTAGGTGAAGTTCATTTTAGTGGTTACATATACTTGCTGTGGAGTCATACTGCCTGGCTTAACACATGGCTCGACGGCATTGCTCTGTAGAGAGATGACTTTGAGCAAGTTCTCAAGCACTGGGAATCTTAGTTTCTTTATCTGCAAAATGGGATCTACTTTATAAGCTTGTTAGGAGCATTTAAGAAAGAAAACATAGATGAAAATATTTGGTAAAACACTTACTGCAATCGAAAAAAAGTTAGTAGAGATGAAAAGCTCTACTAATTGCTCTTTGGGGCTTTATGTATAAATCAAGTGAGAGCCAGAGTCCATCTCTGTTGAGCACTCTCTCCTTTGTTTGCTTCCCTAGAGAATGGAAGGTCAATGACTGACACAATGAACCCTTCAGTGCTCACCAGAACAGCCCGAACAACGATAGTATTGGTGTAATTTCATGATCAAGTTAGATTCAAGTTTCCCAGTGGTCACGTATGGATGTGAGAGCTGGACCATAAAGAAAGCTGAGCGCCAAAGAATTGATGCTTTTGAACTGTGGTGTTAGAGAAGACTCTTGAGAGTCCCTTGGACTGCAAGGAGATCCAACCAGTCCATCCTAAAGGAAATCAGTCCTGATTATTCATTGGAAGGACTGATGCTGAAGCTGAAGCTCCAATTCTTTGGCCACCTGATGTGAAGAACTGACTCATTGGAAAAGACCCTGATGCTGGGAAAGATTGAAGTCACGAGGAGAAGGGGACGACAGAGGATGAGATGGTTGGATGGCATCACTGACTCGATGGACATGAGTCTGAGCAAGCTCCGGGAGTTGGTGATGGACAGGGAAGTCTGGCGTGCCACAGTCCATGGGGTCGCAAAGAGTCAGACATGACTGACTGACTGACTGACTATTAGAAGCTAGTAACAGAAATTACAGTAGTTGCTGTTGTCCAACTGTGTTTGGACATGTTATTAATGTCCAATAATAAGTTATCCATAATAAATTATCATGTTATTAATATATTTCATCCTCATGACCAGAAAATGTGTTTAAGTAACAAAAAAGAGATATTTGATTTTAATACTTTTCAATTTTTAGTACCCTAAGGCTTATATTTACTTTCCATGGTTACAAATGTAGATCTCCAATAAGCATAGACTAAGGCACTTCATAAAAACCAAAGCTGAAACACGTCAATGGTGTAAATAATAAGAATACTTTAAATGTATAAACTATACATTTAAGTGTACTTTGTGTATTTACTTCATATATATATTTTATAGTATTTATGTATATTTTAATAGCATATACATAATATATACTAATTTATATATAGTATATAAATAATATATAAAGTATATACTTTATAAAGTATACTTTAAATATATATACTATACATTTAAGAATACTTTAAATGTACATACTATAGCATATACATATACCTTACAAATGCATGCTATATAATTAAAATGTTGTAAGTATATAGATAAGGACTAGAAAAAAGTTCAGGAAAAAAATTAAAATAGCTAGATTTTGTTGAAGAGACAAAATTTTCAGGAAAATGACTATTTTTTAAAAAATGTTTCACTGTTACAATGTTGCTTACATGGCATTTTACACTTTTCACATAACCATGACTACTAACCGCTTTTTAAAAATCTAGCTATTTGACTATGGAAAGTTGCTCATTATTTTTTTTTTTGTCATACACATAAAAAACAGTAAGTAATATCATTCTCCAAAGGACTGCTCTGTAATAGTTTATAAACCTATTAAAACATTATAACAAATTCATAAGGAATCTTCAAACAGTTGAAAATGGTTATACTAAGATTCCTAATAGCAGATAAATGATTGTTGAATGTTGCAAATATTCAAAATAAATGTAATCATAAAAAGTAGTATAAAAATAAGCCTACTATAATGCTTGTTTTTTCTAAAGTTGAGTCCACCAGTACACAAACACAAATACACATTTAAGATTATCAGTTTTTAGTAATATTAAGTTATATAAGCCTTTAATCTAGAAATTAGATCTATTAGTTAGCTCTCTAATCTAGACACCAAAAGTGATAGACTTATTGAGAAATTATTTTTATGTACCTATTTCTATTGAGAAATATCTTTCAACATGGGTTAGATTTTTATAAATGCACCATTTATTATGTTTGAGAAAGTATTTACCTCACAATTACAACTTATTGAACATTTTATGTGTGATTATACCCATTTATCTATAAGAATACAATAAGGAGCATCTTCAGCATTGACAATTCCATTTAAACACAATCTTTAACCCTAACAAAGATATATATAAAGAGACATTCAAATCCAAGTACAGATTAACATCGGCCATTCAAGAATCTAAATGCATTAACCTCATGGTCAATAACACTGTTGAGGAATGTGCAGATAGTTTTACTATTATATCTAAAAATTGTCCCCCATCTCAACCCTGCAATGAACTTCTTCAAGTGTAAGCAAAATTATCTAAAGCAGTGATCCCCAAGCTTTTTGGCACCAGGGACCTGTTCCATGAAAGAATTTTTTCACAGACCAGAAGGGTGATAGTTTGGGGATGATTCAAGTACATTACTTTATTGTGTGCTTTATTTTTATTACATCAGCTCCACTTCAGATCATCAGGCATTAGATCCCAGAGGTTGGGGACCCCTGATTTAAAGAACATGAGTATGAAAATGATTAGCCAGAGAGGAACTGAGCCAGTGGCCCTGTCTTCTGCTTGGTAAGATGTGAGTGACTGAATATTTATCTAACAGGTGCCTAGAGTCTGTCATGGGACTATCAGAACTTTCGCACAAGTTTTAGCTGAACTAAGCATTCAATGAAGAAAATTACAGCGATAAATCAAGGAACAAAAATTATTCTCTGTCCATTTCTTAATTATTTTAAGTGATTGCCCTGAAAGTGTTTCGAATCTAGATTACTCAGAAGAGCATCTTAAATCTCCACTTCACTTTGCAAATTTAGTTAATATAAGATTTCTAGCTAATACTCTACTATATCTTTCTACAAAGATACTGTCAGTAAGGCAGTTTGAATACCGGTATGTAAACTCTTCTATAAAAGTCAGGTATATATTTTAGTATCTGCTTTCATCATACAGAGGGTGCAGCATATTTTGTGGGTCAACCAGAAGTTGATTAGGCAAAATTTTAAAGGAAAAGCAACTAGGACATTATGGTATTTTGATGTTTGACTATTTCCACATGTATGATGCATGAAAATGAAGAATAGCTAAGAGTCTAAATAATTCTGAAAAGTTTTTTTTTTTTTTAACTCTGAAAAGTTTTATCAAGGGCAACTCTAAATCATGCTTTGCTTGTCGTTCTTGTTGAAAGCATTCCTTAATGTTGATCTGTTTGTTCTTTTAGCATGTTGAGAGGAAGGCGGGGGGATCTCAAGCTGATTAATAATGTTTTTCTTTGAATTTGTTTTTTTGAGTCCCACAGTTCAGTATTTATATAAATGGGTGCCCTGCTGCTGTTGAATCATTCATCCATGTTTGTCTAGAAACTGTTTCCTATAAAGCTAAGCCCATATGTTTTGCAAGGCTTTTTCTCCCTCTTAAAAATAAACCTGAATTTCCCCATTGCACTACCACAGATGAGTATTCTAGATATGATTTGTTGTCATTTCCCCACAAAGGAAAATTAGAAAGTATGTAATAATAACCAATCTAACATGCCTCCAAAACTAGTTTAATATCAGGTTCTAATTCTTCTTCATTTACTTGAAGCTTCATCTGCTTATAAGGAGAGAGAAAAAACCCTCGGTAACTTGGCTACAAGGAAAAAAAAAAGTGGTTATTATAGTCAGAGTTTAGACCATAAAACTGCAACTAGTCTACTTTTTTCCAAGTACCATAAATGCTTAAATTTTATTTTTCCTAGTTTTGGGAAATATGAGGCAGGCACTTTTTTAGAAAACAAAATTCTTTTAAAAGCCATGATCATAAATTTGTAAGGTTGAAGCCCAAACTATTGAATTTGTTCATGAAAAAGTCATAGCAGTCTTTTTAATCCTGCCAAAAGAAAGAAAGAAAGAAAACTCTGACTTGTGAAAGTATAGTAAATTTTAGAGACTTTTTCAGGACATCAATAATACTAGCTCCTAAAATAAAATCCCAAGGGAGTTAACCTTCCATTAATAAGGAAGAAGTTTAGGTTTTTCCATTGGAGAAAATTTTGAGGTCAGATATTGATATATTTTCTAGATTCTTACTACTACTATTAGCAGCAGATAGGAAGCATCAAGGTTGAAGACTTTAGTTCTCTCTTCCGCCCCCTCAACTCATTCCCCTTTAAGCTGTTTGATCTAAAAACAAGCTGTGTTTTTCTTCCATTATTCTCCACCCCGAGTGTGGATGATTCGAGCACATCTCTCTTTGGTCGAGCTGCAGTCCCTGCCTTTTCACTACTTTTCTTTTTGAAAGAGATAAACACGTTCTTGTCACCCACAGCTGTTCCTCCAGATGTTCCTGAACAAGGACCAAGATCAGCTCATCCGGGCCTTAAATGTGGTCTCCTCAGGCATTCCCATGAGAGCTGCTGTCTTCTCTAGGTGAGATCTCTCTCAGTCCCAGCGCGCCTCAGGGGAGAGACCTTTCGTTCTTCACCCTCTGAAGAACATCTGCCCACCGAGAGCCGGGTAAGGCTCTCTGACCAACTGGGCTCGGGAACAGGCAGCCCCACCGTCAAGCGACCCATCCCGGAGAAGGCAAGAACAACGGCTCTCAGCTGGGAGCTGGGCAGAGAGAAACACAGAGAGATTTCTTCGTAGGGAAGGAAATCTGAGCGCTTGCCTGCTGTTGAGTTCAGAGTTCATTCGCTGAGGATGTAATGTGTGCTGGGGAGTTGGCACACAGCATTCTATTTAAACCTTACTCTACGATGTGCTGAACCTCATTACCATTTTACAAATTGGAAAACCAAAGGAGCCTATGAATAAGGATTCTTTGGGTAAAACTGCCAGGAATCCAATTCAAACTATTTTAAGCAAAGGAATTTAGTTGGCTCAAACAACTGGAAAATCTACAGCACTGCCTTCAGGCCTGGCTGAGGCCACAGGTTCAAAGGTTATCATATTCCTGGCTTCATCGTCTTTGCTCAGCCCTGTTTCCCTCTGTGTTGGCCCTATTCTCAGACAGATTCTCGCCATGTATGTCAAGGATGACCACCAACGTGCCAGGCTGACATCATCCTTAGAGCTCGCAACCCCAGAGGGGAGAAAGAATGCCTTTTTCCTGACAATTCTGGGGAAAAACGTTCCGAGGAAGTCTCTGGTTTTTTGGCTTGGATCACATCACTCTACCTGAACCAATGATTTGAACAGGGCACCCTGGCCAGGTGGGTCACATGCCCATCGTGTAGTGAGAGGGCGTAATCAGACTCAACCAAACCACACAAAGGAGGTCCCCATAGAAAAAAGAGTTCAGTGACCAGAGAAAGTAGGGAAAAGAAAAGATGTTCAGGGAAAAGAAAAGATGTTTAGGGGAAAAAAAAAAATCTGTAGCTACCACATTCTTATAATGTGAAAGTGAAGTTGCTCAGTTGTGTCAGACTCTTTGCAACCCCATGGACTGTGGCCTACCAGGCTCCTCTGTCCAAGGGATTTTCCAGGCAAGAATACTGGAGTGGGATGCCATTCCCTTCTCCAGGGGATCTTCCCAACCCAGGGATCGAACCCAAGTCTCCCACATTGCAGGCAGATGCTTTACCATCTGAGCCACCAGGGTTTAAAAATAAATTCTTATAATAGGAGGTGTAAATCCTGCCCAAGGTCACAGCACTAAGGGTCATTCTCATCTGAACTGACTCCAAATCCCCTATACTCCCAGTGTAAGGAAGAGAGAAACATATAGGCAAACTAGCTGAGGAGAGAAGACTTTCATTATATCCACCAAATAACTCCAAAGTATCATTACTTTGGAAGTAAATCCATGGTAGATTCAGGTGCTGATGGGCTTTTATGTACTCCACCATAAAAGTGGAGATCCTCTGAAAAAAAGTGTTCTTCTCAATGATGGATTTCTAATTTAGGTTTAACCTTATAAACATAAAAATGTTGACTACTCAATCTAACTTGTAATGAAAGCATTCCAAATATATATTTAAAGTGTTATTGCCATTTTTAAGAGAGAACATATTTGGAATGGAATGGCTCAACATCATAACATAAACATCAACCAGTATAAAATACTACTACACAGTTTCGCCCGACAATATCCTGAGCTTAGTGGAATTATTTACCCAAATCTTAAACTTAAGTTTGAGTATCAGATTTTGTTATTTTTCTGTCAACTCCCTCACTTGTCAGGACAATACATAAAAACTAAAATAAAATGCTAATTTGGGTAAGATAGAAGAGCGGTCACATACCACACCTAGCCTCCACCAACGTGCTCTGCTGTCTTCTTCTTTGATGCTTCAAAAGTACAATGAACTTTGAAATGAGATTATCAGCCATATCAGGAAGGTGTCGGTATGTTAAATTAATGCCTTCAGGAATTGTCCTTTTGTAAATGAACTTGTAAATAAATTACTGATGATAACCATCCTATGGAGGAAATATAACAAAATAACATTTCTAAGAAAAAAACAGCAACTACACAGTCAATGCCTCAAATATCTAAAGAAAAATAAAATACAGGCTTCTTTATAGGAAGTAGTCTTCATGTAATACTGTGGATGAAGGGACACGAAGAGAGACTGTGATGTGGCAGGTCTGGGTCTCCACCTCACTCCCAGAGTGGAAAGGTGGTGGAGAATCAAGTTTTAGGGCTTGAAAGCTGGAGTCAGATAGATTTGGGTTTGATTCAAAGATCAGTCATCTTTCTGCTATGGATCCACAAACAAGTTCCTAACCCTCTCTGAGCATCTATTTATTCATTTACAAAATAGTAAATAATTTTTTGGAGGGTACTTATGAGAATTAAAGAAGATAATACTTTAAACTGCTTGTCACAAGTGCTTGGAAAATGATATTCAAACTTTCTACTGTTGTTATTGCTGTTTGGAGCCAACAGACTATAGGAACATGACATACACAGAATGACTTGATTTCAATAATATAACAAACAGAAAAGTGCTAGAGGCTGAAAAACTGAGGTTTAGGGTTTTAGTCTTACATCTTCCTTAACCTTCTAACTCTGCTGGAAAAGATAGAGGAAGCAATGGAAGAATTTTGCCTCTTCAAAATTTAAAAAGTAAGATTTGTAAATGTATAAAATCTATGTATGTATACTATTCCATCTTGGAGAATGGAATGGCAACCCACTCCAGTATTCTTGCCTGGAGAATCCCATGGACAGAGGAGCCTGGCAGGCCACAGTCAGCGGGGTCACAAAGAGTCAGGCATGACTGAAGTGACTTAGCATGCACCCATGCAAGCCATGGTTATCACACAATTTGGTGCCAATAGCCAATGGTCCCATATACCAGGCTTGCTTGGGCTGTGCATAGAAGTCTATCATATTTGTATTTCAGATGATAAAAGAGGGACCCAAACTTTGGACCTCTAGGGCTCCTATGCTGCATAATTAAGGAAGCATGTCCCCTTTCCTGGTTTGAACAGGGGCCAAGGTACAACAGCAATGTTAGTTAACAGAACCTTGGTTCCAATCATACCCTTTCATCTTAAGTATTCACTGTTGAGGATAACTCCAGCACCTCCCTGCCATGGTGGTACAGATGAAGATAGGAGGTCGGTGTCCAAATTTGCAGTTGATTAGGACTGATCATCTTAAGCACTGACTCAAAACCAATATCCATGGAACTTCAAGGAAACTCAACTACTTAACTGGAAGGCCAACCTGCAGGAGATCAGTGGTAGGCAAATTAATCCTATGTCTCCATAGATAAAGCCATAATTGTTTATACTCAAAACTATCCTTCAAAAATCCCTCAAACTGATCTAAAGGACAGTGTACAAGGTTTATATACAGCGGTCTTCACAATGATCTCGGTCACTAATGTAGAAAATCACTGACCTCAGCTGAAGGAAAAAAAAGAGGAAAGTCTATAGACAAATACAAGGGAATTCAAATAATTTAGCTTTTAGAACAAGACTGAAATCACTAGGTAAATGAAATCCTGGCAGAGAGTTCTAGAACGTTCCTACTCATGTACAGAGCTTACTCCATTCTCTTTTAGTAGAAAAAAGTCTCTGTAGCATTAATATGTTTTTTTTTTGTTGTTGGAAGAATTATATCAGTTCTTAAATTAAATGGACTTGAGTTTCTAGAGAGAACGGTTACTGATATGTTAAAAACTACTGAATCCTTCTTGTTTTAGGTGGTAGTTGCGTTTTTCTTTATTTTATTTACATTATTCATTTCCAAAACTTATCTCCTTATAGTTTATGGCATCTTTCCAACAATGGGGGATCCTAAGACCCAAAGTTGATATTGCAAGGAGGTAAGGTAGTAACATATTTCATAAATTACATGGCCCCCATAAAGCATTATGGGAAGGAATCTATTTTTTTATTGAAGTATAACTGATTTAATATGTTGCACCAAGCTTTGCTATACAGCAAAGTGATTCAGTTATACATATATATACATTCTTTTTTATATTATTTTCCATTATAGTTTATCATAGGATATTAAATATAGTTCCCTGTGTGGGAGGGATCTTAATATTGCTTTTGTTGTTATTCAGTTGTGAAGTCATCTCTGACTCTTTGCAACCCCATGAACTGCAGTATGACAGGCTTCCCCGTCATTCACTATCTCCAAGAGTTTGCTCAAACTCATGTCCATTGAGTCGATGATGCCATCCAACCATCTCATCCTCTGCTGCCCCCTTCTCCTCCTGCCTTCGATTTTTCCCAGCATCAGGGTCTTTCCCAATGAGTTGGCTCTTCTCAACAGGTGGCCAAAGTATTAGAGCTTCAGCTTAAGCATCAGTCCTTCCAATGAATATTCAGGGTTGATTGCCTTTAGGATAATATTGCTTTTAGTTACAGAATAATTGCAGTGGTGATGTTTACTATAAACATTAGATAGATCTCTAAGTGCTTTCTGTATATTAACTCTTTTAATCCTGTTTGGTTGTTCTATTATTACCTCTGTTTTGCAAATGTGGAAACTAATACAAACATAGACTAAGTATCTTGATCAGAGTTCCAGCACAAGTAAGTTTTAAGAGTAAAACTTAGATTGCACACCAGCTGCCTGGCTTTGAGCTACTCCAATGGTAAGACCTAGAAAAGATTTGGAATCACGAACCTCCTAAACTTTTAATAAATAGGACTAAACTAACAGAGCACTTGAACACCTAAATTCAGGGGCATTAATAGCTTGGAAGGCACAATGATAGGAGGCATTAATAGGAGAGAGCGTTTTCTATCAACCTAGAATGATTCAGTCAGAGATATACAAAATAGATGTTTAAGTACAATGGCCGGAGAAGGCAATGGCAGCCCACTCCAGTAGTCTTGCCTGGAAAATCCCATGGATGGAGGAGCCTGGTGGGCTGCAGGTCATGGGGTCGCTAGGGGTCGGACACGACTGAGTGACTTCACTTTCACTTTTCAGTTTCATGCATTGGAGAAGGAAGTGGCAACCCACTCCAGTGCTCTTGCCTGGAGAATCCCAGGGATGGGGGAGCCTGGTGGGCTGCCATCTATGAGGTCGCACAGAGTCGGTCACGACTGAAGCGACTTAGCAGCAGCAGCAGCAGCAGCAGCAGTACAAGGGCATACACAAGAACATGAGATAAGCCCTTAAAAGGGTGTCTGAGTAAAAATGTAAACTGTAGCTGAACAAACATCTGCTAAAACTGTAGAAGTTGATAGATGCTTTCTCCTAGTCTCAACCTGTAAAAATGGAAAGATTCCTGCAGCTTTATGTCATTATTGCTAGCGAAGACTGGACCCCTGAGCTAGGGGAAAAAGTAAAGATTTCACCTTACCTATGGGCTCACTTTCCCAGTGTAGTTCAAACGTTTATACCTCGTATATGATGGGACTTATCTTGGTTACCACAATTCCCCAGAGGATGAGGAGCACCCAGGAATAATAAGAGCTGAGGGCCTTCCCTGGTGGTCCAGTGGGTAAGACTCCACCTTCCAATGTAGGAGGTACAGGTTCCATCCCTGGGTGGGGAGCTAAGATCCCACATAGATCGGGGCCAAAACAGAAGCAGTATTGTAACAAATTCAATGAAGATTTTAAAAAATGGTCCACATAAAAAAATCTTAAAAAAAAATAACAGTAAGTGCTGAACTGTGGTGAGTCCTTATTGTGTTCCAAGTAGTCTGCTTGCATAAATGCTTTCCTGCCTTACAGCTGCTCTCTGAAGTCAGCCTTGTGTTAGAAGGGAGTTTTTTTCCTCCTGACCCCAGACTGCTCTAGCTAATCCTCTCCTGTGCAGGAGGAGTTGCTAATCTGAGTTCAGAACTAGAGGCAAAGGCCTTGCTAAGGTAGGAAAGATCATACTCCCTTAATGTGATTACAGGACCCACGTGAGACCACTTATGATAAGTTGACCGGGACAAAGTCTGTCTTCTGAGTCAGGTCATGGGCCACTTTTTTCTCTTTTACCTCTGTCATGGGGAGATTAAGTGGGTAGTCAGGTCAAAAATCAGCTCTGCCAGTAAAACCAACATTCAAAGGCAAAGGATAAGGGGCTTTCTACAGGCTCCCTGGATTGTGCTACAATCTCTATTGAGCTCTGAACGGCATCCTGGGTGGTGGGTTACTGGGGACTCTTCCAGATATTTATAAATTGGCTCTTAGTTCCTTTTTGGGTTATTAAACATCTTGATTGAAATCTCCCATGTGTGCATGCTCAGTCACTCAGCTGTGTTTGACTCTTTGCAACTCCATGGACTGAGAGCTGCCAGGCTCCTCTGTCCATGGGATTTTCCAGACAAGAGTACTGGAGTGGGTTGCCATTCCCTTCTCCAGGAGATCTTTCTGACCCAGGTATCAAACCTGCGTCTTCTGCATTGGCAGCTGGATTCTTTACCACTGAGCCACTGGGAAGCCTGAAAGCTCCCTAGGAACTGGCATAAGTGACAGGTTACAAAATCTACCCTCCCTTCATGACCCAAAAAATAAATGATTTTCTTATCTCCAGGAATCAAAGGAGAGAGAACCAAAGTGTAGCTGGACTAGTTATCACTAGCATGAGTGAAGTGAGTGAAGTCGCTCAGTCATGTCTGACTCTTTGCGACCCCATGGACTGTAGCCCACCAGGCTCCTCAGTCCATGGAATTTTCCAGGCAAGAGTACTGGAGTGGGTTGCCATTTCCTTCTCCAGTGATCTTCCTAACCCAGGGATGGAACCTGGGTCTCCAGCATTGCAGGCAGACGCTTTACCGTCTGAGCCACCAGGGAAGCCCATGAGGTTAATACAAAAAGGAGCATAAAAAGTAGGCCCTGGAGTAAGAACTATCCAATCACAACCTTTTTTTTTTCTTTTTGTAGAAGAAATTTAAAGCCCTTAGTTCCATTGTCTGCAAAACAGCTAGAGCTCACCTAGAACCCAGAGTGGGCTTTTCCCTGATGGGAAATGGGAAGGGAGGAATTTGAGACTCTGATGATCTATTTTGTTCAAAAAAGGGCACAGGCCAAGACCTAGTAGTGATGGTCAGATCTTCACCACTTAATCTCTCTAGAACGGGCTTCTTTTGCTGTAAGAGGAACAGGATTAACCTAAATGACCTCAAGCTATCTTTCAGCTCCAGAATTTTATAGGTCTTGGAAACAGCTGCTAGGCGAATCAAATAAGATGATAGATGTGAAACAACTTAAAACACTTACCAGATGCTTTGGAAAGGTACTATTATATGAAAAATCATAGCAAAAAAAGTTCCAGAAGTCCTAAGAACAAAGAATCCAGGTGCTTTCCCTCTCTGGCCCCCTTGGAGGGCACTCCCACACAAAGCAGCAGAGAAACATCAAAAGGCCTAGAACATCCTTGAAGAGCAAATGTTTCTGCTTTTATTTTTTCCTGAGACTCTCTTCTTCCCCAGTTGGGGTTCTTTGAATTGACTTCACAGGAAGAACTCCCATTGTCACAAATGAAAGTCACACCTGTAATCTATAGAGAGGCAAATGGAACTCACCAGGAGGATAATGAAACAGACAGGTTTTGCTTAAATCAGAGAATGGGAAAGAGATATCACTTTGAAATTATACTTGACCACAGCAGTGAAACCACAAGTTTACGAAGTAGGCATTATGCTTAGAGAAATGGAGGGAATTTGTGTACAAGATAAAGATCTAGGGATAGAATGGGGCCAGGAGAGAGGAGAAATTGACATTTTTAAAGTGGGACAATATGGCAGATGAGTATGGCGATAGAAGCCTCACTAGACAGAAGAAGGAAAAGTCCAACTATCTATAAGGGACTTTATCTTCATCAATTTAAAACAACCTAGCAAAATTGGTATTTCTACAGTGTGCTAATTATAATTCCAGGCTAAAGCAAAGAAAATTGACATATTAATTAGTATGGGCAGGTCTGCAATAATAATGAATCATTTCTACTGGCTTTTTGTAAATACTGAAAATAGCTTCTAGTTGTTTTAGGATCCAGGCATGCAGGGTTCAGAAACGGAGTCTCCTAGTACTTGAAATTGGTCAAGTGTCTTTTTTTTGTACTCCCTTAGGTCCTTCTGCAGGCCCTTTCCATCACACTTTCCACACTGTGTTGTAATTTTCTTTGTATACCTACAAAACTAACTTGGTCACTTAACCACCATTCCTAATTCCATAAGCATACCTACTGAGTTTCTTCCAAATATGTGCCTTCTCCAAGAAAAATTCCAATAAATGCTATTTTCTCCATCTCATATCACCCATATCTGTTTTGATACATAAACATGACATTCAAATATTGGCATGTTATATAGTCCAAGAAATGAAAATTCCTTTTCTCCAATTCCCAACTTGATGAATAGGCAGAAGCAGATGGTTCAGGCATTAGGTGAATGAAAAAAGGAGGAAAGGCAGGGGAAGATGGAAAAGGTAGGGAAAATACTTTCATGTTTATCAATATATGAGCTTAGCCAGACAAAGACAAGAAAGTAGCCATCAAATCATAGAGAAGACAGTCAAACCAGGGACATGTTTATTATGTGCATTTAACTAGAGTTTAGAGATGGGAGAAAAATGACAAGAGATGTTGGTGCAGGTGGTAATAGATTGTGTGTCCACTGATGAGAAGTGTAGATTCTATACTGATGAGAAGTATAGATTCCATGTGGAAACTACAGGGAATCACTGAAGTATTTTGCATAAGATGTGCTTGTACTTTAGAAAGCACAGTGGGTCTGATGACAGCGTGACCAATGTGTAACCCTGATGTCAGCAGCATTGACCCTGTCTAGTGACACAATAAGAATGCCCTGGGATTCCCCCAAGTCCAGGGTCCTTTCAGAGAGCTCTGCTAGCTCCCTGAGTTTTTGTTTCCTGGCTTTTCCAGTCTCTCAAGTTTCTATCTCCTTTCAATATCAATCCCAACAGATAATCCAATTTTCTCCTTTGATTTCAAACACACAATAAAAACTTCCTTCATTTACACCAAGTCTTTGTGAGTATTAGTCACTCAGTCATGTCTGACTCTTTGTGACCCCACAGACTGTAGCCCACCAAGCTCCTCTGTCCATGGGATTCTCCAGGCAAGAATACTGGAGTGGGTTGCCATTCCCTTCTCCAGGGGATCTTCCTGACCCAGGGATCGAACCTGCATCTCCTGTATTGCAGGTAGATTCCTTGCCATCTGAGCCACCAGGGAATCCCACACCAGGTCTTTAGTTTATTTTTTTTTTCTTATTTTGTTTTGAAAACTACACTGAAATTTTCTTAGGTAAGATGCAGAAAGGTTTACATGTCAACAACACAAAATGCCTTTGGCCATCCACTGTGGCCCACTAGAGTCTAACTGGGTTTCTCTAGGCAGTTACCTATTTCTCTTTCCTTACTGTATCACTGTGACTTTCTCACTCCTTTTGGGCATATTCTCAGCAGCAAGAAATGGTTTTCCGTCTATTTTGCCAGCATGCCCTCTGCTCTGATGTCAGATTCCTGTACACTTTTCTGCCTGGGGTGGTTCAGCTGCCCCTAAGCAGGCATATCAAGGCATATTCCCATAAAGAGTATTTCTTCCTCAGAAGAAACTCTCACAACTGTTAGAAAATAAGATCTTTTTCATCATGTTAAAAATGATTGAAAGAAGGCAAAGTTGCAATGAAAAAAAAAGACTTAGTTGATACACAGATATAAGGGGAAAAGAATAAGATTGTTTTAAGAGATATCAAGACAGAATAAAAAGATTGGGCACGAGCTTGTGGCAGGAGAGACGAGGTCAAGGATGATTCTGTTTTCCTAGTTGGCCAACTGGGATGACCATAAGTGATAACGACAGCCACCAAGATAGAAAACATTGGATGATTATTATTAGTTGGTGTGTTCTATTTTATGTGCTGAGTTGATACGTCTGTGGAACATGCAAATGAAGTTGTCTAGCAGGCCACTGGACTTGCTCATCTAGAACTCTGTGGAAAGACATTTAAACATCCCCAGAACATTGGTAGGTTTGAAGCCACAAAATAAATTACATCATCCCAGACCAGTGTAATGTGGATGAAAAAGAAAAGTGACAATAACTCAGTGGACATTCACACATAAAGAGTGGAGAAAGGAAATGGAGTCCTTATAGAGCCTGGAGGAGCTGGAGAAATGGAGTAACAAAATAATCATGAAGGAACTAGTGTCTCAAAAGCCAACGAGGGCAAGTCTCAAGAAGGACAAACCGGTCATAGCATCACTGCTGTACATAAATCAAGTAATAAGGGACCACAGTGCCCTCCTGGGCTTTCTGTTTTATTGAAGGAAGAAACCAGTGTGAGATGTAGCAGATCCGAATTAAGCAGCTGGTTTAATTCCTACTAAGTTCTAACAATTTATTTGTCTTAACCCAGTTCTCATTTTCTTTGGGTAAATGTATTCAAAATGTTCCAGAAAATGACTTTCTTATTTTCACAGCTATGGAATAAGGATAATCATAGGGGTCTAAGGGGCCATACATCACTTCCATTCTAAAAAAAAATGATAAAGCTGAGAGTCCCAAGGAAGCAAATGTAACATTAGCACAGCTATTATCAAGCATAAACCATTGCCTAGCGAAAGCTAGGCATATTTTTTAGTAGCTGCATTAAATCTCTCAGGTCACTGGGTTGGATATTACAGTAATTGATATAAAAGAACAAATACGGATTACTGAATGTCTAGAAAAGTATCTATTCGAATCTGCCCTAGAACAGTGGTAATTTGATTTTTTTAATCTTATTTTCTTCCTCTGTACGCTCTTCTCAGATAGCCCTAACAACATCTCTTTCAATATGATCTGCCTAGCTCCCTAATGTTAATGGATATCATTCTTTAGAAGAAAGGGATAACATGAAGACCTATGTCCTACCTAAGAGAAGATACTCCATTGCAACTAGTGGGGTGGGTACTGTGGAGTGTCACCCAGATCCCCCTTCTTGCTCTTGGCACCCTTTCCACAGGCTGCCGGGACAGTTGGCTGCTGACCTCTCAGAGCTGAGACTCTCCCTGAGTCAGAGAGCCGGCCTCATCCAAGTTTATGTCCCACTGACAAGGGCAATTCATATCCAACGGCTGGCCGATGTGAGTATGAAGCCAGAGTTGCCCTACGTCACTCACTGATTCTGGGCAACACTAAAGACTCTAGCTGAGGGCTGTGTGCATCACAGTTCAACAGACCTGCTTCCCTCACTCCCTCGGAGGCGCTGATCCCAAGAGTACACCCTACTAAATTTCCTTCACACACTCTCTGTGTCTCTGCATCTGGTTTCCAGAGAACTTGAGCTAAGATAACTGATAGTACATGTTTATGTATATACTTTAGATGAAGAGATAGTCAAATTACAAAGGAATTTAGCATTATAACTATCATTTTCTAAACCTTTCAAATGCAAAAGGACAAAGTGATTTATCATATGTATTTGTAATATTCAATCATCCACATTGTATGTGCTAAAAGTTCAGTTAATAATTGTGTCCTCCATCATTTCTGGATAAATGCCATTTTCAGCAAAGTGGTATTCATCTCTTAATCTAACCACTTCCCTTCCCTTCATCTTGAAAATTTCAGGAAGTCTGTTGTGTTTTTGATGGTGTCATTATTGACAATTTCTAAACATGCTTTCATTAACTTTGATTCCTATTGTCTTCGTTCTCAGATGTTTGCTATTTACAGTTACTTAACCTTTTATATCAATCTTTAATCTTCATGGATTGCATTAGCTTACAAGAACATCTATTACATTTCTTGAAATACTCTGATTTTGTTTCTTCACTTTGATTACTTGCTTCTTTTGAAAACATATCCCTTGACACTTCTGTCATTTATTAAAGGAGCAGGGTGCCCTTTACATTAATCATTTCTTTTATATTTTAAAGTTCATTTTACTAGTTAGCAGTTAGAATGAGACTTTAATGGTGTTAATTAGAGAAACTAGGGGCCTTAATTGTGTGTGGTCAATCATTCTACACCCATGAATTCCTCCATGAAAACAAACATGCAATGAATTAAAATAGTATACAAGACACTATTCCAAATCAAAGACAGCAGCAGAGCACTTGACCTAAACTAAAAGCCTCATCAGAAGGCTACCTAGGCTCCTATTATCCTCTAATGGTTAAGTGGTACAGGATTCTAAAAAGTAAAAAGTGCATTTTATAAAGGCAAAAAAAAGGAGAAAAACAGCTGACCTCATGCGTCTGGTTATCTGATGGAGGCTGCAGTAGAAACAACTCACGGGTAAATAAATGCACAGCCTTCCACACACAGTGAGTCAGTATTCCCAACAATTTAACCAATAAATACTTCAGAATGTTCTTCTGTGCAGGGTAAGCAGAGGAGGCAGCCCAGGAAAAAAAAGTCCCCCTACTCCAAAATACGCACACACACACACACAGAGGCATGCTAACGTAGAGGAACTTTTTCATCCTAAGCTTCTGTTTCTGCTAACTTTCCCTGCATTTAAAAAACTAAGCTAGCCAACAGAAATAAGCATCTCCATTACACATTTCAGTAAGGGCTGCCCACTCTGATGTTTCCCACTCTGAAAATTATAATTCTTTTCTAAATTCAGATAGGATCCACACTATTCATCAGGCTGTTATAATCCTGAAATATTATATCATGTGTGTAAATAGCTGTCACCTGGTTACCATGGCTGTCGTCCCCACAGGCTTCCCACCCCATCCTCATTCACACACTCACCCCTCCACAGTCCACTGACTAAAGGGATAATGTTTCATGCTGCAAGGGACTCCAGAACCCTGCTCAAGCACCATAGCTGGTGGCCACTCATTGGTCACTGCAGATGATAAACTGGCTGCTAGATACTTTTCCTATCAGTCCTATGTACACAATGCAGAAATTAGAGGAATTACTTAATTTCTGATTTTGTAAAGGTGAGAGAAGCAAAGTCCGATGCTGTAAAGAGCAATATTGCATAGGAACCTGGAATGTTAGGTCCATGAATCAAGGCAAATTGGAAGTGGTCAAACAGGAGATGGCAAGAGTGAACGTTGACATTCTAGGAATCAGCGAACTAAGATGGACTGGAATGGCTGAATTTAACTCAGATGACCATTATATCTACTACTGTGGGCAAGAATCCCTTAGAAGAAATGGAGTAGCCATCATGGTCAACAAAAGAGTCCGAAAGGCAGTACTTGGATGCAATCTCAAAAACGATAGAATGATCTTTGTTCGTTTCCAAGGCAAACCATTCAATACCACAGTAACCCAAGTCTATGCCCCGACCAGTAACGCCGAAGAAGCTGAAGTTGAACGGTTCTATGAAGACCTACAAGACCTTCAAGAACTAACACCCAAAAAAGATGTTCTTTTCATTACAGGGGACTGGAATGCAAAAGTAGGAAGTCAGGAAAAACCTGGCATAACAGGCAAATTTGGCCTTGGAGTATAGAATGAAGCAGGGCAAAGGCTAATAGAGTTTTGCCAAGAGAACGCACTGGTCATAGCAAACACCCTCTTCCAACAACACAAGAGAAGACTCTACACATGGACATCACCAGATGGTCAACACCGAAATCAGATTGATTATATTCTTTGCAGCCAAAGATGGAGAAGCTCTATACAGTCAGCAAAAACAAGACCGGGAGCTGACTGTGGCTCAGATCATGAACTCCTTATTGCCAAATTCAGACTTAAATTGAAGAAAGTAGGGAAAACCACTAGTCCATTCAGGTATGACCTAGATCAAATCCCTTATGAGTATACAGTAGAAGTGACAAATAGATTTAAGGGACTAGATCTGATAGACAGAGTGCCTGATGAACTATGGACAGAGGCTCATGACATTGTACAGGAGACAGGGATCAAGACCATCCCCATGGAAAAGAAATGCAAAAAAGCAAAATGGCTGCCTGAGGAGGCCTTACAGACAGCTGGGAAGAGAAGAGAAGCAAAAAGCAAAGGAGAAAAGGAAAGATATTCCCATCTGAATGCAGAGTTCCAAAAGAATAGCAAGGAGAGATAAGAAAGCCTTCCTCAGTGATCAGTCCAAAGAAACAGAGGAAAACAACAGATTGGGAAAGACTAGAGATCTCTTCAAGAAAATTAGAGACACCAAGGGAACACTTCATGCAAAGATAGGCTTGATAAAGGACAGAAATGGCATGGACCTAACAGAAGCAGAAGATATTAAGAAGAGGTGGCAAGAATACACAGAAGAACTGTACAAAAAAATCTTCATGACCCAGATAATCATGATGGTGTGACCACTCACCTAGAGCCAGACATCCTGGAATGTGAAGTCAAGTGGGCCTTAGGAAGCATCACTATGAACAAAGCTAGTGGAGGTGATGGAATTCCAGTTGAGCTATTTCAAATCCTGAAAGATGATGCTGTGAAAGTGCTGCACTCGATATGCCAGCAAATTTGGAAAACTCAGCAGTGGCCACAGGACTGGAAATGGTCAGTTTTCGTTCCAATCCCAAAGAAAGGCAATGCCAAAGAATGCTCAAATTACCGCATAATTGCACTCATCTCACACGCTAGTAAAGTAATGCTCAAAATTCTCCAAGCCAGGCTTCAGCAATATGTGAACCGTGAAATTTCAGATGTTCAAGCTGGTTTTAGAAAAGGCAGAGGAACCAGAGGTCAAATTGCCAATACCCTCTGGATCATCGAAAAAGCAAGAGAGTTCCAGAAAAACATCTATTTCTGCTTTATTGACTATGCCAAAGCCTTTGACTGTGTGGATCACAATAAACTGTGGAAAATTCTTCAAGAGATGGGAATACCAGACCATCTGACCTGTCTCTTGAGAAACCTGTATGCAGGTCAGGAAGCAAGTTAGAACTAGACATGGAACAACAGCCTGGTTCCAAATAGGAAAAGGAATACATCAAAGCTGTATATTGTCACCCTGCTTATTTAACTTCTATGCAGAGTACATCATAAGAAACGCTGGGCTGGAAGAAACACAAGCTGGAATCAATATTGCCGGGAGAAATATCAATAACCTCAGATATGACACCACCCTTATGGCAGAAAGTGAAGAAGAACTAAAGAGCCTCTTGATGAAAGTGAAAGAGGAGAGTGAAAAAGTTGGCTTGAAACTCAACGTTCAGAAAACTAAGATCATGGCATCTGGTCCCATCATTTCATGGGAAATAGATGGGGAAACAGTGGAAACAGTGTCAGACTTTATTTTTTGGGGGGCTCCAATATCACTGAAGATTATGATTGCAGCCATGAAATTAAAAGACGCTTACTCCTTGGAAGGAGGGTTATGGCCAACCTAGATAGCATATTTAAAAGCAGAGACATTACTTTGTCAACAAAAGTCCATCTAGTCAAGGCTATGGTTTTTCCAGTGGTCATGTATGGATGTGAGAGTTGGACGGTGAAGAAAGCTGAGTGCTGCAGAATTGATGCTTTTGAACTGGGGTGTTGGAGAAGACTCTTGAGAGTCCCTCGGACTGCAAGGAGATCCAACCAGTCCATCCTAAAGGAGATCGATTCTGAGTGTTCATTGGAAGGACTGATGTTGAAGCTGAAACTCCAATACTTTGGCCACCTCATGCGAAGAGTTGACTCATTGGAAAAGACCCTAATGCTGGGTAGGATTGGGGGCAGGGGGAGAAGGGGACGACAGAGGATGAGATGGTTGGATGGCATCACTGACTCGATGGACATGAGTTTGGATAGACTCTGGGAGTTGGTGATTGACAGAGAGGCCTGGCATGCTGCAATTCATGGGGTCGCAAAGAGTCGGACACGACTGAGCGACTGAACTGAACAGGAAGATGAAAAAAGATCTGGTTGGGAATGACCATTATAACAATAACAAATAATATTTTCTGTGTGTCCTACACTCTTCTAAGAGCTTTGCACGCACAGTGTACTAATGAGGTGTCCCTGTTAGCCATATTTTACAGCCGAAGAAACCAAGACGCGGGGATGAAAAGTATTGCTGCCGGAAGCACGTTGTTATCAACTGTAAGACGTACATACACTGTGTTATGCGGTGGATTCCTACAAGAATTTCCCATGTCTCCTTGCCTGTGTGATGAAGGGAATAGAATCAGTTCCACTGGTCCCTTCACAGAGTCTCCCTCTTGTTCACATCCCACGTGATCCCATCAGCAGTGAGATGTCGGCTTCTTGCTTCTAGTCCTCCTTACTCATCCTCAGTCTTCATCTTTACTTGGACACTCAACACCAGCCTTTAAGATCTCCTGGTTTATTTCTGCTCGTCTCTAATGTGTTTTATACATATGCTCTTATTTTTCCCACTTTCAAATAACTTCTCTTGAAACCACTTCCTTTGCCATCTTCTGTCCCTGCTTGGTAGCAAAATTTATCCAAAAAAATTATTTGCACTCCTTGTCTACAATCCCTCTCCTGCTCCTCTCTCCTAAATTCACCTGAGCAGGATCTCTCTGACCAGTGCTCTGAAACTGCTCTTATAAAGGTCCCCAGTAGCAATCCCACTGACAAATCCAGTGGTCAGTTCTCAGTCCACACCTGACTGAACACACAGCAGTGTCTGATACACAGGATCACTACAGCATCCATGACACTGCATGGCCATGACTTCCCTTGTAATTTCCAGGATTCCACGTTTTCCTGACTTTCCTCGCATCTCACTCGTTGCTCATTCTCATCTCCTGTGCTGGTGCCTCTTTGTCTCTCAAACTTCCTAATGCTCTCTCAGATCCCAGCCCTCCTCACTTCCCTATCTCTACTCAGCCCCTTTAGAGACTGGGATCTTAAGTACTACTTACATTGCAACAGCTTCCAATTTATACCCCCAAGCTCAGATTTCTCTCCCAGACTCTTGTCTTCATATAGCCCACAGCCTATATAACAACTCCCTTTGCATATTTAAAGAACATCTTCCACCTAACGTGTCCAAAACCCTCCCAGGATCTTCCTTGTCCAAACCACTCGGTCCATGGTCTTCTCACATCAATTCACGGTCATTCCATCCCTCCAGGTTTCAGGTCAACACCTCAGAGCTATCCTTGACAGTTTTTTTTCCTCTCACAAAGAAGAGCCAAGCCAGCAAGGAAATCCTGTCAGCACCATCTTCAACATATATCCAGGATCTGACTGCTTCTCCCCAGCTTTATTGCTACTATCCTGGTCTCATGCACTCTCGTCTCTCAGAGGCAACTACAACAGATGCCTAATTCGTCTCCCTGTTTCCATCTTTGCCTCTCTTTTGTCTGTGCTTAATTCAGCAGTCATAGTCATTTATAAAAAACAAAAATTTAGTTATATAACTCAAAACACTACAACAAATTCTCATGCATGGGGTAGTAAAAGTCCAAACTCCATAGTTGCCCACAGGACACTAAAGGGTTTGACCTCACTGTTACCTTTCTACCACTCTTCCCACTTTTCTATCCCCCACTCTCATTCCATTCCAGCCTCCTTGTTCTTTGAAATACAAAGCATATCCCTTTTGCTTGGAAGACTCTTTCCCCAGATATCCACAGAGCTAATTCCCTCACTGCTTCCAAATCTGTGCTTGTGTTACTTGTTCAATGAGACTTACCCTGACCATCTTATTTAAGATTGAAAAATCCCCTCAGTAATCCTGATCTCACGTACCCTACCACAAGTTTTTTTTTATATAGCACTTTATATTCTTTGAATATCCTTTATAAATTGTCTCATATATTATGTGTCTCCCCTCATTATAACACAAATTCCATGAGAAGAGGGGCTTTTTTTACTTTAATTCAATGATACATTCCAAGTACATAAACTAGAGCTTGGCACACAATAGATGCTCAATAAAAATCTGTTGCATGAATGGCTTTGGTAGTGCTGGCTCTCTAACCTGAGCACTCTCTCCCTTGTTCTGTCTTTTTAAGTGGCTGATAGCTTCCCAGTGATCATTAGGTTTTTGTGTATTCTACCAAAGATGGGATTTTTTTGTTGTTGTTGCCATTCTTATTGAGGCAATTTTCATATGACCTAATATTAACCATTCTAAAGTAAACAATTCAGGGACTTCTCTGGCAGTCCAGTGGTTAGGACTCCATGCTTCCACTACAGGGGGCATGGGTTCGATGCCTGGTCAGGGAACTAAGATCCCACATGCCCCATATCTTGGCCAAAAAATAAAATACAAACAACCTAGTTATTTTTTAAGTGAACAATTCAGTACCATTTACTACATTCATAGTGTTGTACAACCATTACCCCATCGAGTTCCAAAATATTATCATCACCCCCAAAAGAAAAGCCCATTTCCATTAAGGAGACACTTTGTATTCCCCTTACTCCCAGCCCTTGGTAATCACCAATCTGTTCAATCCCTAGGTTGAGAAGATCCCCTGAAGAAGGAAATGGCAAACCACTCCAGTACTCTTGCCCAGAAAATCACATGGACAGAGGAACCTGGCAACTTACAGAACCATGTGGTTGCAAAGAGTCGGACACAACTGAGCTCACATGCACATATGTATGTATGTGTATATAAACGCATATACATATATATACTGTACTGCTCTCCGTTGCTTTGCACAGGCTTTCTCTAGTTGCAGTAAGCAGGGACTACTCTCCATTGTGGAGCTCTGGCTTCTCACTGCAGCAGGTTCTCTTGTTGTGTAGTGTGGGCTCTAGGTACTTGAGCTCGGTAGTTGCTACTGGCTGGCTCTAGAGGAAGGGTTTCAGTAGTTACGGCACATGGGCTTAGTTGCCCTGTGGCTTGTAGAATCTTCCTAGCTGCTGCTGCTGCTAAGTCGCTTCAGTCGTGTCTGACCCTGAGCGACCCCACAGATGGCAGCCCACCAGGCTCCCCTGTCCCTGGGATTCTCCAGGCAAGAACACTGGAGTGGGTTGCCATTTCCTTCTCCAAGGCATGAAAGTGAAACGTGAAAGTGAAGTTGCTCAGTCGTGGCCAACTCTTAGTGACCCCGTGGACTGCCGTCTACCATGCTCCTCTGTCCATGGGATTTTCCAGGCAAGAGTACTGGAGTGGGTTGCCATTGCCTTCTCCAAATTTTCCCTAGACCAGGGATCAAACCCATGTATCCTGCATTGGCTGGCAGATTCCATATTTTTGATACATGCCATGGTGTAGCATGCATCAGTACTTCATTTCTTTTATGACTGGATGATATTCCATTTATATATATACCATGATTTGTTTATTCATTCAGCCACTGATGAACTTTTGTGATGTTTCCACCTTATAGCTGTTGTAGAGTGCTGCCATGAACATGAGTATGGATATTTGCTTGAATACCTGTTTTCACTTCTTTTCAGTATGCACCTAGGAGTATGAATGCTAAGCCATATGGTAATCCTATGCTTCATTTTTTGAGAAACCATTAAAATATTTTTCACAGCAGCTGAACAATTTTATATTTCCACCAGCAATGCACAAGGGTTCCAATTTCTCCACATCCTGTCAACACTTATTATTTTCCTTTTTTTATAAAGTATTACTATATTATCCTAGTAGGTATGAAATGTAGTATTTCACTACAGTGGCTAATGATGTTGAGCATCTTTTAACCTTCTTCTTTTTTTAAGATGGTTTATTCACCCTTTGACCATCTGTATATCTTTTCAGAGAAAAGTCTCTTCAAGTCCTGTGCTCACTTTTTAATTTTTTTCCTTTTATTGTTGAGTTATAGGAATTCTTTATATATTCTGAATACTAGACCCCATCAGATATATTAGAGGCTTCCCAGGTGGCACAGTGGTAAAGAGTCTGCCTGCTAATGCAGGAGATAACAAGAGACGTGGATTTGATCCCTGGGTCAGGAAGATTCCCTGGAGAAGGAACTGGCAACCCACACCAGTATTCTCGCCTGGAGAATTCCATGGACAGAGGAGCCTGGTGGGCTACAGACCATGGGGTTGCCAAGAGTTGCATGTGACTGAGCACGCACATACACTTTATGCTTATCAGATATACTGCAAATATTTTCTGCTATGCTTTGGTTAGTTTATTTTTTTCCTTTCTTTATAATGTTTTGATACATGAAAGTTTTCATTTTGATGAAGTCCAATTTATCTGTTTTGTTGTTGTTGCTCACAGTTTTGGGGGGTGGGAGTTTTTAAAACCACTTTAGTGGGAAGAGTTTCTTCCTAAAGTTTGGAGTCCAAACTTTAATCAAATTCTAAATGTGATCAGCACTATGACACATTCGTGTAACCCCATCCAATACCCCTTTGACAGCCGTCAATCTGGACATCACCACTCATTCAGTTCATTCAGTCACTATGTCGTGTCCAACTCTTTGCGACTCCATGTACTGCAGCATGCCAGGCTTCCCTGTCCATCACCAACTCCCAAAGCTTGCTCAAACTCATGTCCATCGAGTCAGTGATGCCATTCAACCATCTCATCCTCTGTCATCCCCTTCTCCTGCCTTCAATCTTTCCCAGCATCAGGGTTCTTTTCCAATCAGTCAGTTGTTTGCATCAGGTGGCCAAAGTATTGGAGCTTCAGCATTAGTCCTTCCAATGAATATTAGGACTGACTTTAGGATTGACTGGTTGGATGTCCGTGCAGTTCAAGGGACTCTCAAGAGTCTTCTCCAACACCACAGTTCAAAAGCGTCGATTCTTTGGCACTAAGCTTTCTTTATGGTCCAACTCTCACATCCGTACATGACTATTGGAAAACCCATAGCTTTGACTAGACAGACCTTTGTCGGCAAAAACTGACCTTTTCCAGTCCTGTGGCCACTGCTAAGTTTTCCAAATTAGCTGGCATACTGAGTGCAACACTTTCACAGCATCATCTTTTAGGATTTGAAATAGCTCAGCTGGAATTTCATCACCTCCTCTAGCTTTGTTTGTAGTGATGCTTCCTAAGGCCCACTTGACTTCACCTCCAGGATGTCTGGCTTCCGGTGAGTGATCACACCATCATGGTTTTCTGGGTCATGAAGATCTTTTTTTGTATAGTTCTTCTGTGTATTCTTGCCACCTCTTCTTAATATCTCCGGCTTCTGTTAGGTAAATACCATTTCTGTTCTTTATTGTGCCCATCTTTGCATGAAATATTCCCTTGGTATCTCTAATTTTCTTGAGGAGATCTCTAGTCTTTCCCATTCTATTGTTTTCCTCTGTTTCTTTGCACTGATCACTTAGGAAGGCTTTCTTATGTCTCCTTGCTATTCTTTGGAAGTCTTACCACAGAGCATTGCTTCTCAGCTCCTGGTGTTCTTTTCCTTGTGGAGCAAGCTTCCCTGTCATGAAGCTCCTGGGCTCTATCCACCCCTGGCTCACTCTCCCCTGTTATCTGTAAGCAGATTTAGAAGTGATAAACTGGCATAATTATCACTCCCCCTCCCTGTTACTCTTGACAGTTGGTCTGCCCTTGGAGAACACATGTTCTCCAGTGGCCTAAGGGGCCTTGCAACTAAGTGCATACATTTGCTCAATTCTCAAATATAATCTCATATCTATAATACAGTTGATGTTTTTATTTTCATATGCCTTTCCCATTCATTCGTTTATTCCTTCACCCATTCAACAAATAATTATTAAGTGCCTATTATAAACCAGGTACTATATAACATGGGGCTTCCCCAGTGGCTCACTGGTAAAGAATCTGCCTGCAATGCAGGAGACATGGAGATGCAGGTTCTGTCCCTGGATCAGAAAATGCTCTGGAGAGGAAATGGCATCCTACTCAAGTATTCTTGCCTGGAAAATCCCATGGATAGAGGGCCTGGCAGGCTACAGTTCATGGGGTCACAAAAGAGTTGGATGTGGGTGAGCAACTGAATAACAACTATCTAACATACTGAGGATTCAGCCGTGAACAAAACAGACAAAAAAGCTTGGGGAGGCAAGAAGCTCTGAACTGTGACTATGGAAGGTGTGTAATTATTACAGCAGAATAGATGTCTCAGCTTGAGAACAAAAATGTCTGGAGGACCTTTCATCATCTTAGAGAGACCGGAGAAACCCATGGGACTCTTACAGGCTGAATTGTGTTCCCCTAAAGATAGGGTGAAGTCCTAACATCTAGTGTCTATGAATATGATCTTACTTGAAAATGGGTCTTCGCAGATGTAATCAAGTTCAGATGAGTTTCTTAGGGTGGACCTTTAATCCAATATCACTGGTGTCCTTATAAGAAGAAGGGAATTTGGACACAGAACAAAGACGGCCATGTGGTATTGGAGGAGAGATTGAAGTTATGCAGCCAAGGGACATCTGGGGCTACCAGAAAATGGAAGAGGCAAGGAAGGATCCACCTTAGAGGCTCCGGTGATGGTAGGGCGGTTGTTGCCCTGCCAGCAACTTGACTTCAGAATTGTAGCTTAGGGGTCTGTTAGATAATAAACTTCTTTTGTTTTAAGCATGGCTGTGGTGCTTTGTTACAAAAGCTGTAGGACTCTAATACAAGGGACCAACCTATGATTTGTCAAAGGCTAGCTCACAAATTAGGTTCGAATGGGCAGTAGAAAATACAATTTTTTTTTTTACTCTCACCGTATCAAGATCTGCCACTAATTTAAATGCAAGCTAAGAAACCTAGTGCCTAATACATGTTCAACAAATACCATTTGTGAATGAATGGGTTCCCTAACTCATTGAGATGTATGATTTCTTATATTCTGTTTCATTTAATTACTCAAGTGGGTTTCTGGGCATTATTTCCATTTTTATAAATGAGGAAGCTGATGTCACAGAGATTAAATAATTTGCCCAAGGAAAATGGCTCAGACTGCAGAACTGAGATTTGAATGGAGGTCTTCCTGCCTCTAGTCTGTATTTTTCTACTTAGTCATCAGGGTAATCCAGAAACAACAGGTGAGAGGTCCAATGTCCTTTGTCCTCTTATAATTCATGTTCAAAGAACTATGACTCTTTTTAAAATGATTTTTTTTTAAAGTTTTATTATGGAAACTTAAAACATGGACAAGGGGTAATTAAATATGACCTGTCAAATAACTATCACAATTTTCATGAAAACCTTATATAAATCACATAGATAAAACATGAGTATATATCTATGTGATTAATATATGTAATGTTATGTTTTTATATCTGTATTGAACTATGTAAGCAGGGAGAGAGGTTTCTCTAGATTTACACTCTGAGATGCAGTTTCAAAACTCCTAACAACTGACCCCCTTCCTGCCAGTCCATCCCAAGGGAATGAAGACGGGCTACCAGAGAGAGGCCAGCTCCTCTGTCATAGAGACAGGATGCTGTGCCCTTCTAATCAGTCACTCACTGGGAACAACAACAACAACAAAATGCTGTGTTCATTGATCTATAGTACCATCTTTAAGGTTGCAAGAGATAAGCAAGGTAAATGAGTAAAATTATATTGGTCAAAAACTTGAGCAAGGAATACAGAGGTGCTGCTTATTGGCCTGGTTATAGCCCAAGAAAGACCAGTGTTGTAGATTCAATCTTCTGACTCAAAAAGATTATCATATTCTCCTGTCTGCATCCTTGATTGCAAGCCATAGAAAGGAACACTGACTCTCTTATGCACAGGTGAGATTAATAAAACCATAGAGGGGTTCACAAAGTATAGAAGCAGGCTTAATATGTAAACAGGAGCCAAGAAAGCTCTGGAAGCCAACCACAGGGTGTGATCTCTGACCACTCATTTCTGAAGCCATTGCTAAAGGCCTCACAACTCCTCAGCTGCTTCTCAAGGGACAGGTTCCCAGACAGGAGCATCCTAATGGTGGAGCTGAAATCAGGTGCACAGGCTCTGGGTGTCAGAGACAGGGGGAGGGACCAACTGGCCTTTTTCAATTTCCATAGTGAAAGGGATGAATGGTTCTGCTTCCCACTTAGGCTCACCTAATGAGATCATTCAAAAATCAAACTGGTTCGGTGTTGTGCTGCCTGGCTGCAAAAGACATATATCCATATATATGTCAAAAGACATATATCCATTTTATTATCCTGGGCTTCCCAGGTGGTGCTAGTGGTAAAGAACCCACGTGACAATGCAGGAGACTTAAGAGATGCAAGTACGATCCCTGGGTGGGGAAGATCCCCTGCGGCAGCGCATTGCAACCACTCCAGTATTCTTGCCCGGAAAATCCCATGGACAGAGGAGCCTGGCAGACTACAGACCACAGGGTCACACAGAGTTGGACATGACTGAAAGCAACTTAGCACTTCTTATATTAACACCATGTTATTTCATGCACTTTAAGTCCAGTTAATCATAGTTTTCTGCTTCCCTTTTTATAAGAAATGCTTTCAGCCTAATTTATTTTTCTTTTAATCTTATGGCCAGAAATTGGGAAGAAAAAACATCATTTTAAAACTGCAAATACTTCTGTCTCCTGACAGATGGAGAATTGAATTAACCTCTGAGGCAACCTGCCCCTTCATTTTCTGAAAAAAGAAAAAAAAAAACCACACCTATTGCACAACAGACCATCCATCCTGAGCATCCTGAGTACAGATGTTTCTAGCAGAGCTATGTCTCTGAAGATTTAGTTGGCTTATTGAGATAAACGTTTCTAGTTTTCTATAAGAACAGAAAGTAAAGTCAAGTCGCTCAGTCGTGTCTGACTCTTTGCGGCCCCATGGACTGTAGCCTACCAGGCTCCTCCGTCCATGGGATTTTCCAGGCAAGAGTACTGGAGTGGGTGCCATTTCCTTCTCCAGGGGATCTTCCTGACCCAGGGACCGAACTCTGGTCTCCCGCATTGTAGGCAGATGCTTTTACCGTCTGAGTCACCAGGGAAGCCCTTATAATTAGTTTTATTATAAAGGATTCAAGTGAGGATCAACCTAATGAAGACACACGGAAGAGGTAAGGTCTGGGAGGAAACGCAGAGCTTCTGCACCCTTTCTTTGTGGAATCAAGGCACACCGCCATTGCAGCACATCAGCGTGTTCACTAGTCAGGAAGCTCCACTCAGCCTCCGTCTCCCTAGCTTTTTATTATTTGGCCACGACTGATTACAGAAACTGTGTCTTTGTAGTTTGTTTTTGTGGCATTGTGTGTGGGGGGGTGTGTCTACTCGCGTTGAAGCACTTTCCCAGAGGTAATTTGGGAGCAAAGGTGCTAAAAACTGAAGAAATATGACATTTGCTGTGAGCAGACAAGAAACAGTAAAGAAACTGGAAATATAATGCTCAACACATGGTATTGTTCAAAAGGGAACAACACAGAGTTAGGAAAATAGACTTATTCTGGACAGTGTTTGGAGGTGATCTATGGACAAGATGGTGAGTTGTGAGTAGGCTCCTCTCTGGAGAGGGAACATCCCGCTAGCCCCAATTCAGCCACCACTTCATTTTGCTGCAGCTACTACAACAGCCGCGTGAACTTCTACGCCCAGGCGCCCAACCTGACAGCTCCTGCTGCCTCGGCCTGACCCTCCCCTCCCCCTGCCACTGGCTCCTGACAGCACCTAACAGTGCACGATGGGTAATCCGCCTGTCCTCTAACGGCAGGGCAGCCCGAGCCAGCCAGTGGGCCGCGTCGGCGGGAGGGGTCTTTGCCACCAGTCCCCGGTCCCCTGCCAAGGCGGGGGGACTCCCAAACGTGGGAGAAGAGTTTCAATAGATAAACAGTGACAAACGACCACCACACCTTCTAATGTTGTTTTACATACAGTGCTGTCTTTAGAACACCACCAAATGTTAATTAGTTTTGGCTACCATTACCTTCATTTTCTACCTTGGAATCATGAGATAACAACAGTATGAGGGCCAGAAATTTAAATTTACTGGCATTAAAAATTCTTTTCAATTAGTTAATTCAAACAATCCAATATGTACCTATTAAGTGCCAAATCTCAACTTGGGGTATTCAGTAATAATTTAGAGTTGTTTGAGATGAGAGGCAATGTAGAATGGCTTACATAAACATTTTATTAAACATTCAGAAATTACTCAAATTTTAAAATATCTTAGAAAAAGCAAATCTTAGAAGTGTACTCACTCCCTCAATTTCTCTGTATTTGCCTTCTTTTCCAATTTTCTTTCATATCTCTGATACTTCTGCATCTTAAATTCTTACGGAATTGTATCTAAAATATTGCAAATTTACAAATGAAGGCAGTAGGGACATAATAAACGATATTGGGGTGTTTTTTTGATAAAGCACTCTAGAGACACAGAAATATCTCCCCTGAATCTCAAAACACATTTTCAAACATCATGTAATAAACTCATACTATGTGGCAGAAAACACAGTCTGGATTTGAGACAGACTTGTTAATAAATAGTTACCCAAAAAAATAAAACACATTTTACCTTTCACACCTAAATAATTAACATACTTTAAAGTTTACTTATGATGTGAAGTAAAATTTATTTTCATTTCCTTCAATATGAAAAACTGGCCCAGAATCACTTGTTTAATCATATTTCTCTTCCTCCTTGATCTATAACATAAGCGTCACTGAACATCCAGCTGAAACTGAGCCAGGGCTGTCTACTGGGCCCACGACACTATCGCCATCACCACATTAACGCCAGGCTCTCCAAGCACAGTGAACTGCTCCAGAGAAGTCTTCTCTGGAGGAGGTTTAATGGGCTCAGGCCCCTGGTTCCTGTCATGTAGGCAGGAGATGATCCAAAAGAGATCCCTAGAGGATGGGCCTGTGTCAGGGTCTATCGGTTCTGAAACTGGCCCCATCTAGAACCAAAGATAAATTCCTTCCTGTGTTGTGCTTCCTTCCTGTTATTCCTAAATCTCCATTAAAAGTGTGCCAAATTTTATACCCTTGACTCATCTTTCACCCAGGGAAACCAGAGAAGGCAGAAGGAGGTAATAGGATGAAAACAGCACAAGGATGGGCAGCTGTTGGGAGACAGTGTTCCATCAGTATCTTCACATTTCTGCACTCGGGACCTTCTGAGCAAAGAGCACTGACACCTGTGTAAAAGGAAAACTGAAGAGCAACCCTAAAGATATGGACATCTGGAGAGAACGGAGAGTTATCACCCTGGAACCATCTGTTAACACTGCAGAGCGAGGATGTGTTCACATCACAAAACAAAAACCATTCTCTTTTTCTCAGGCTTTCTTTCCCTCCCCCTACCCATCTCCTTCCTCCCCAACTCCCCTCGAAGCTCCCAGAGGGCATGATGTGTGGATGTGCCAGGAACTCCTATATAAATTCCAAGTTTCATAGTCTGGGGATTCCTCGCCTACAATGCCAACCTCTGCATGGGTGGGTACATACAGCACTCACCGTGCATTCACCCCCTGGAGAATTTGGGCTCAGGGAACTGATGGAAGCTGCTCTATGAGAAGGGTCCATTCCCTGATTCTGAGAGATCACACACACACACACACACACACACACACACACACACACACACACACAGAGATAAGGGTTTGGAGACAGACATACAAAGACAGAGACAGAAAACTATGGCAGGTCAACTTGTT
Organism: Okapia johnstoni; assembly: GCA_024291935.2. Lineage (NCBI taxonomy): Eukaryota > Metazoa > Chordata > Mammalia > Artiodactyla > Giraffidae > Okapia > Okapia johnstoni. The sequence goes on along the minus strand of CM044322.1, from coordinate 11,424,326 downwards.
AGCTTGCAAGTACAGTAAAACTGCAGACTTTTCACAGCTCAGACTTAACCACTGCTACAATCCAAGTAAAATTTATTTGGAGATCACCAAAAGTGATCTTGAAATGATACACAGTGGCCCACGGGCAGCATGGAGACAAGAAATCTGGGTCTGTGAGAAGAATCCAGGACAGATTTGTTCTCAAAGCTTCCAATAACTCTGGGGCAAGAAAATCAGTAGTATAGATTGAATGTTTTTTATATAGATTGAACTTTATATAAAGTAAATTTATATAAGGTAAGGGGGTTAGGAGATGAGGTTGGAAAAGTAGGCTGGACTATGACCAAAAGTACTAATATCACATTGAAGAACTTGGACTTCATTCTATAGGTAGTCAATAATTTTAAGCAGTGATCAGATCTGTGGATTTTTTTATTTTGTTTTTGTTTTAAGATCACTCTGACAACAATGCGCCTAGTATAAATTATAAGAAGTGACTGGCAAGAGGGAGAAAATACAGAGACTGTTATATCAGTCTAGGTAACAGATGATGAAGTCTTCTACTAAAGTCTACAGATTCTAGCCCTGTCTCTCTTAAATGAATGTTACAATTAGAACTAGCTTCTGTGGTGATTGAAAATGCATTCCTCCCCAGAATTTGGATTATAACAAAGACACTTCTTCTGCTCATCGAAATTGAATATCCAATCAGTCTCCACTACATATACCCTGGCTACACTGCTTATAACTAGATGTTCAGCAGATTCTCAAGCCACATCTTTCCTTGAGAGGGTCTTCATACTCTCCTCCTCTTATGCTGCCACCCTTACAGAACACAAACTAGGGATACCTACTTTCTTCCCTTGGGCCATGCTTTCATCCTCTGTCTTCTGATCATCTACTTCAAACTTCTCAGTTTCTTCCTGTCATTCCAGCCCTGAAAATGAAAGTGTTAGTTGCTCAGTTGTGACCGACTCTTGGTGACCCAATGGACTGTAGCCTGCCAGGCTCCTCTGTCCATGGAATTCTCCAGGCCAGAATACTGGAGGGGGTTGCCATGCACTTCTCCAGAAGACCTTCCCAACCCAGGGACTGAACCTGGGTCTTCCACATTGCAGGCAGATTCTTAACTGCCTGAGCCTCCAGGGGCATCCCTGAAGGCTCCCCCACTTGTAACTGATAGCTGACAGTGATGATGCCCCTTGCTAAGCCAAGGAAACAAGGCTTCAGATACCTTACTGCCATGTGTCTGCAGTCCTAGGCCCTGCTGTTGTTGACCTTGAAGTCTTTCTCCAGCAAGCTGTGTACAGATTGAGCCTATACATTCACTGTATCCTCACTCTTCATCCCTCTGGTACCAATTCGAGATCCAGTGGATTTTACATCTATTAATGGATCTTCCTTCTTCTCTTCATTGCTAATGTCTCTGTGTCTTTATCCCTGGAAGCATCTGACCCTTAGAAAGAAGCTAAACTTACACTTGTAGTAACCTAGCAAAATAGAAATTAAAAAAATATTATCTCCACTTTATAGGTAGAAAAACTAGGTCGCAGAGACATGAAGTGACTTACTTCAGAGTCACCCAGTTAGTGGGTGTCAGTGCCGGGACAGATAACCTAACTGCCTTACCCATCACCTACCACTGCTTCCAAGATAACATCCTACCCAGTTAGAAACATTTTTCAAACCAAAGGCTTTCATTCATACCCAAGGACTTAACTAAAGCTTTCTATAATACTCAAAGCAAAAGGAAAAGAAAAGGAAAACCTTAGAATACGCTTATAACGTTATGATTCAAACTGTCTTTCTCTTAAAAATAAAAAGGATAACACTTTGTCAGAACATTTGGACTATTTCAGACAGAAACCAGTGGATGTAAAATATTAGAATTCAAGAAAAATCCTCTTAAAATATTTCCAACAGTCCAGATAATAGTGGGAAAGAGTTTAATGATTTTATTAGCATAATCAAAATAACAATTTTCATCACACTATACATATACAAGGGAGGAAAAAGGAAATCGAAAAAATACTGTTATCATGTCATTATATGATTGTATAATTTTCCCCCAAGAAATATAAAGACTTGAGCCAATAGTTTAAGATAGGTGAATCTGCAATAGATTGGATAACTTGATGTGTTTTTCCAAAGGCATTAAATACTATAGAAATTCCAACAACAAAAAAATTTCCTTGAATTTTCATTAAAGCTTTTCTCTCCCATGATCTCAATAAATAAAAAGAGATGACTTGGTTTCTGTGCCTGCCATAGACATTTTTCAGTAAGGTTTACAAACTAAACATTTTGTTTTAAATATTTTATATGTATTGAAATAAGAAACAGAATAAAGAACATTCATTATTCCTCTGAGGTATAACTTCAATATTCAATGAATATATAAATTCTACATGGTTCATGATATTAATTAACTCCATATACCCTGAATACAAGAACTGTCAAGTGTGATCAGAGTATTTTTTTTTACTTTCAGCTTACCTGAGAGATATAATTAAATATAAAATTGTGTAAGTTTATGGTATACAATGTGATGATTTGGTATACTTACATATTATCAAGTGTTTACCATAATGTTTAGTTAATACATCTATCACTTCTCACCTTACAGAGGACCTTTTGTCTTTTTTGCCTTGAGATCTTTTAAGATGTACTCAGCAGCTTTCAAGTATGCAATACAGTGTTGTTAATTACAGTCATGCTGTACATTAAAGCAACATGTATTCGTCTTATACATGGAAGTTTGTATCCTTTGATCACCTTCACCCATTTCCCCCAGAGGCCCTGGAAACAACCAACGTACTCCGCTTCCATGTCCTCCTTACTTAAAGCTGTTGTTCAGTCAGTCACTCAGCCACATCTGACTCTTTGTAACCCCATGGACTGCAGCACACCAGGCTTCCCTGTCCTTCACCATCTCCCAGAGCTTGCATAAACTCACGTCCATTGAGTCAGTGATGCCATCCAACCATCTCACCTTCTGTCGTCCCCTTCTCCTCCCAACTTCAATCTTTCCCAGCATCAGGGTCTTTTCCAATGACTTGGCTCTTCGCATCAGGTGGCCACAGTATTGGGGTTTCAGCTTCAGCATCAGTCCTTCCAGTGATTATTCAGGGTTGATTTCCTTTAGGATTGACTGGTTTGATCTCCTTGCAGTCCAAGGGACTCTCAAGAGTCTTCTCCAGCACCCAGCTTTGACTATATGAACTTTTTTTAGCAAAGTGATGTCTCTGCATTTTAATACTGTCTAGATTGGTCATGGCTTTTCTTCCAAGGAGCAAGTATCTTTTAGTTTCATGGCTGCAGTTACCATCTGCAGTGATTTTTGGAGTCCAGGAAAATAAAGTCTGCCACTGTTTCCATTGTTTCCCCATCTATTTGCCATGAAGTGATGAGGAGAGCATTTAAGTAACTGGTTTCTTCCAGACTTTACAGATTCGCTGCAGCATGGACAAACATTCACTAGGTAGCTCAGTGTGGGGTACTGGGTGGGTAAACAGGCAGATTCCATGGGCAGGCAGGGCTTGCTCTCAGGGTCTCTAGTTGGTCAAGACCACTGCCCATGCTCTCAGGTCAAGGAGAGGTAGCGGATGCCTCTGGCTAAGCTCGATGACTGAGTGAGCCTGCCGCTGGCTTCTTTGTTTTAGCAAGGCCACAGGGTGATCTTTGTGCTCAGGAGGGGCTTCTGGTGGTGCTTCACAGTCAGGTCAGGCCACTAGCTAGGATCTGGTCCGTGGGGCTTCAGGCTAAGTAACCTGGCAGGGCAGTGCCACTGGTTGGATTCTACCATTTGGCATGGCTGTGGGCTGGGCTGAACAACTGTTCCTGGTCTGGTGGGGCTCCAGGCTGTGCTAAACTGGATGGTGCCACTTGTAAGACTCCATATTCAGGTGGGGTGCATGCAGAGCTTTGTGGCTGGGGGGGACTCAGTCTGTGGTCTGTAATCGGGTGAGGCCACGGGTGGTGCCACAAGGTCTGGTGGGGCTACAGCTGGGGCTCTGAACCTGAGTAGCCCACTGGCTGTGCAGTTGTGCTATACTGCTGGGCAAGGTTGCTGGTTGGGCCCTTTGACTGGGCATGACCTCCAGCTGTACCCCACAGCTGTATGGAGCTGGAACCTGTGCTCTGCAATAGGGCAGGGTCACTATTCAGGCTCCCAGGTACTGCAGGTTACGTTTTGTGACTTGACAGGGCCACTGGCGGGTCTCCTTGCCTGGGCAAGGCCACAGGCCACATTCAACAACTGAGTTGGGCCGCAGGGCTGGGCTGCAGGCTGCTCAGGGTCATTACTGAGAGTCTCTGGTTATGCAGAGTCGTAGGCTATGCTCAACAGTTGGGCAGGGCTGCTGCCTTGGCTCCTGGGGTTGTCGAATGGGTTCTGCAGCTTTCGCTAGACTTCCTGATTGAGTGGGACAAGAGGCTTTGCTCAGCAAATGACTGGAGCTGCATATTTGTTTCTCTGCCCAAGTGGATTCATAAAACAAACTCCACAGTGGTAGGGCTTATCGTCTAGGGATGCAAATCAGGCAGAATTTCCATTTCGTGGCTAAATGGGTCCACTGACTTGACTCTCCTCATATCATTTGGATGGGAGGGTCCCATTAGCAGAGACCTCTGCTAGAGATCTACTGCAAGAAGGAATATCTGAACAATATCTGAAGCCTGGTTGCTGTAAACCCCGTCTGCTTCGTGTCTATCTGATCCCCAATGTTTCTCCTGATGATCACCATGAAGTGAAATTTAAGGAGACCTCTTGTGAAGGGTCCTGCAATGCTGAGAAAGCTAGATGTCCACTTTGCACTCCCTCTGGAGAAATCACAGGCCAAGGGGTGGGGATTGGGTGGCATACTGTTGAAGTGCTATGCCAGCCTGGGGGCGAGGGGAGTGATACGGTCAAAGCAAAACTGCTTGTCAAACCCTTCTAATCCAATTCTCCTCATCTCTGTGGTCCTGTGAGTGCTTCAGCCTCACCCTGGTTTCTGGGATTTTCACAATGGTGTCTTCTCTATGTAGAGCTGCCAGCTGGTCTTCTTATGAGTGTCTTTAGAGTATTTTCCATTTAAGAGTATATTTGAATATTTAAATTTGCTCTCATTCTTCTACCCCACATAATCCATATCCTATAATCCACCAGACTATGCAAAACTCTGAATCCTTATGTTTCAAGAAACTGAAGGTCAGCCTGGCTTTGAATGGCGGTGCTTTCCATAGTTATTGCTTTTCTTATACTATACGTGAAGCCACTATCAAGTATCTGTTAAATACTGCTTTTCAGGAAAAGCTAGAGAAGTGCCTCTCCCAGACCTTGTCTGCAGGGATTAAGTCCTCCAGCGTCCATGAGCCACTCCCAGCAGTGGCCCATTACCTGCTGAGGAGCTTTGCAAATCTCCATCATCCACAGAATCTATTACTCACCAACACAGCCTGGCTCAGTGAATCCCTCCTAAGAACACTCTCTTCTTCTTTCAAGTATCAGCCTCTCTCCCCTCATTCTCTTCTTCTCCTGACAACTTCACTGCATCCCTTGTTGAGCCTGACTTTCCCAACAAAGGCTACCTGGCAAACCTGAAGGTGATACAAAAGGGAAAAGAAGGGGCCCTTGATCAATGATTCTCAAAACACACTGTGGATAAGTATAGCTTGACATACCTTTAAATGTACACATATTAGTCAGTAAGTTTTGAGTGTATCCCAGACATTTATAGGAAGAGCCTTGAATAAGTTGGAAACAGGTGGTCTAAGGACCACACTTGGAAAAATATTGGCCTAGGTCCTACAGTGGGCTTCCCTGGTGGCTCAGACGGTAAAGAATCTGCCTGCCATGCGGGAGATCTGGCTTCGATCCTTGGGTTGGGAAGATGCCCTGGAGGAGGGCATGGCAACCCATTCCAGTACTCTTGAGTGGAGAATCCCCATAGACAGAGGAACCTGGTGGGCTACAGTCTATGGGGTCGCAAACAGTCAGACATGAATGAGTGACTAAGAACAAACAAGAACAAGGTCCTACAATACAAATGCTTGGCTAATCCTCCAGAAGGGATAGGAACGGAAAAGTGCCTCTCAGCCTTTTATTATGAACCTAGAGTCAGCCTTCAATGTGGAAAGTAAGAGTTATTTCTCAAATCTGGTTGTCTAGCTTAATGCGCTTTGCAACTTTTTTCTAAAATATAAATATTCTGGATGTCAGAATGAGAATCTGTCCATCTGAACTAACAACAGCTAATAGATCAAATCATTTAGTGTGCAAGAAGCAAAAGCTATATTAACATGATATATATTCAAATAATTTACATGTATATATAAAGCACAAGCTGGAATCAAGATTGCTGGGAGAAATATCAATAACCTCAGATATGCAGATGACACCACACTTATGGCAGAAAGCAAAGAAAAACTAAACAGCCTTATGATGAAAGTGAAAGAGGAGAGTAAAAAAGTTGACTTAAAACTCAACATTCAGAAAACTAAGATCATGGCATCTGGTCTCATCACTTCATGGCAAATAGATGGGGAAACAACGGAAACAGTGACAGACTTTATTTTGGGGGGCTCCAAAATCACTGCAGATCGTAACTTCAGCCATGAAATTAAAACACACTTGCTCCTTGGAAGAAAAGCTATGACCAACCTAGACAGCATATTAAAAAGCAAAAACATTACTTTGCCAACAAAGGTCTGTCTAGTCAAAGCTATGGTTTTTCCAGTAGTCATGTATGGATGTTAAAGTTGGACTATAAAGAAAGCTGAGTGCTGAAGAATTGATGGTTTTGAACTGTGGTGTTGGAGAAGACTCTTGAGAGTCCCTTGGACTGAAGGAGATCCAACTAGCAATCCTGAAGGAGATAAATCCTGAGTATTCATTGGAAGGACAGATGTTGAAGCTGAAACTCCAATACTTTGGCTACCTGATGGATAGAACTGACTCATTTGAAAAGACCCTGATGCTGGGAAAGACTGAAGGCAGAAGGAGAAGGGGACAACAGAGGATGAGATGGTTGGATGGCATCACCGACTCAATCGACATGAGTTTGAGCAAGCTCTGGGAGTTGGTGATGGACAGGAAAGCCTGGCGTGCTGTAGTCCATGTGGTTGCAAAGAGTCAGACACAACTGAGTGACTGAACTGAACTGAATAAACTGCCTAGTTGCTAAATCGTGTCCAATTCTTTTGTGACCCCACAGACTTTAGCTCATCAGGCTCCTTGGTCCATGGAATTTCCCAGGCAAGAATACTGCATTTCCTTCTCCAGGGGATCTTGTCAACCCAGGGATTGAACTTGTGTCTCCTGCATTGCGGGCGGAGTCTTTACTGCTGAGACACCAAAGAAGGCTATCTACGTAAATTACATATACATAATTTCAGACTATTTTATTGCAAGTGTTTTCATTGCCAACTTATTTTGTAAGGCAATGTTATACATATGTCTTCTCAGGTGGTTTAGGGGTAAAGAATCCACCTGCTAATGCAAGACATGCAAGAGACATGGGTTCAGTCCCCGGGTTGGGAAGATCCCCTGGAGGAGGAAATGGCAACCCATTCCAGTATTCTTGTCTGGGGAATTCCATGGACAGAGAGGAACCTAGGCCACTGTCAGTTTTCTATATTAAATATTCTCTCATTTAAATTGTGGTGTATTTTCTATCTCCTAACTGGACCCTGACCAACACAACATCCAAGTGGAGATGCTTCTTAATGAGCTACAGACGCAGCTTTAAAGAGACATTTAAACAGGAGATTTATACTTGGAAGTCTCCAGAATACTGGTGGAATTTAAAGCAAAGGGTAGATGATTAATCATGGAGAGGATAAAACATTTACTTTGATAGCTGCCCCATTAATTGCTTTGTACCTCTTACATAGTCCCATTTTTAGGTAGAAATGGTTCTTACTATAAGATTGGGTAAGTACTGTGAGATGAAAGCAAAACAAGAAAGAATTTCTCTATGAGAAAAGTAAAGTTACTTTGTGCTTCTTTATAAGGAGAAAATATATGTGTATAACACTGCTTGCTTGTGTATGTGCTCAGTTGTGTCCGACTCTTTGCAACCCCATGGACTGTAGCTGGCTTTTTGTGATATTATATGTTTCAGATGTTCAACTGTGTTTCATCTTATTTTAAGACACTGATGGGCAAGTTTATCATATTTATCATAAAATATAAAAAGAAAAAGGATTACTTCCAAAAAAGAGAATACTTAAAAATGAATTGTCATATACTATGGAGTCTCCTTCTTTTGATCCTTTTTCTAATAACAATACACTATGGCCACCAACTATTTGTTCATTGACTATTCATGATCCAAGAAAAATGGATCCCAGCTACTAAACAGGGACCCAAGTAGGTGATTTCCTCAGAAGAGTCATATAACTATTTCAAAGAAGAGGAGAGTATGTGAAAGACCTCTTAAAATAGAATTCAGCAGAATAGGAAAGATGAAAAGAGATTTACTGAAAGACATACATTATTATTATAATGTTATATGTCTTTCAACATATTATTATGCATGTATTTCAACATCACAGTAATCCAAGTCTATGCTTCAGCCACTGATGCTGAAGAAGCTGAAGTTGACTAGTTCTAATAAAGATCTACAAGACCTTCTAGAACTAACACCAAAAAAAAAAAAAGACATCCTTTTATCACAGGGGGTTGGAATGCAAAAGCAGGAAGTCAAGAGATATCTGGAGTAACAGGCAAGTTTGACCCTGGAGTACAAAATGAAGTAGGGCAAGGGTTAACAGAGTTTTGTCAAAAGAACACATTGGTCAAAGAAAAGACCCTTTTCCAACAACACAAGAGATGACCCTACACACGGACATCACCAAATGTCAACACCAAAATCAGACTGATTGCATGCTTTCCAGCCAAAGATGGAGAACCTGTATACACAGTCAGCAAAAACAAGACCTGGAGCTGACTGTGGCTCAGATCATCAGTTCTTTATTGCAAAATTCAGGCTTAATAGGAGAAAGTAGGGAAAACCACTAGGCCATTCAGGTATGACCTAAATCAAATCCTTTATGATTATACGGTGGAGGTGACGAATAGATTCAATCAATTAGATCCTGTAGACAGAGTGCCTGAAGAACTATGGACAGAGTTTTGTCACATTGTGCAGGAGGCAGTGACCAAAACCATCCTCGAGAAAAAGAAATGCAAGAAGGCAAAGTGGTTGTCTGAAGAGGCTTTACAAATAGCTGAAGAAAGAAGGGAAGTAAAAAGAAAGGGAGAAATAAAAAGGTATACCCAACTTAATGCAGAGTTCCAGAGAACAGCAAGGAGAAACAAAAAGGCCTTCTTAAATGAAAAATGCAAAGAAATAGAGGAAAACAATAGAATGGGAAAGACTAGAGATCTCTTCAGTGGAACAATACATGCAAAGATGGGCACAGTAAAGGACAGATATGGTAAGGACCTAACAGAAGCAGAAGAGATTAAGAAGAGGTGGCAAGAATACACAGAAGAACCATACAAAAAATTTTTAATGACTGGGATAACCATGATGGTGTGGTCACTCACACAGAGCCAGACACCATGGAGTGTGAAGTCAGGTGAGCCTTAAGAAGCATTACTACAAACAAAGCTAGGGGAGGTGATGGAACAACAGCTGAGCTATTTCATATCCTAAAAGATGATGTTGTCAAAGTGCTGCACTCAATATGCCAGCAAATTTGGAAACCTCAGCAGTGTACACAGGACACAAAAATGTCAGTTTTCATTCCAATCCCAAAGAAGGGCAATGCCAAAGAATGTTCAAAGTACTGGACAACTGTGTTCATTTTGCATGCTAATAAGGTTATGCTCAAAATCCTTCAAGCTAGGCTTCAGTAGTACGTGAACTGAGAACTCTCAGAGGTACCAGCTGGGTATAGAGAAGGTAGATGAACCAGAGATCAAATTGCCAACATTCATTGGATCATAGAGAGAGCAAGGGAATTCTAGAAAAACACCTACCTGCTTCATTGACTACGCTAAAGCCTTTGACTGTGTGGATGACAACAAACTGTGAAAGATTCTTAAAGAGAAGGGAATAACAGATCATCTTACTTGTCTCTTGAAAAATATATACGTTGGTCAAGAAGCAACCATTAGAACCAGACATGGAACAATAGACTGGTTCAAAATTGGGAAAGGAATACATCAAGGCTGTATATTGTCACCTTGTTTATTTAACTTATATGCAGAGTACATCATGCAAAATGCTGGGATGGATAAATCACAAGCTGGAATCAAGACTGTCGGGAGAAATAACAACCCCAGATATGAAAATGATATCACCTTAATGGCAGAAAGCAAAGAGGAATTAAAGAGCCTCTGATGAGGGTGAAAGTGAAAAGTGTAAAACCTGGCTTAAAATTCAACATTCAAAGAACTAAGATCATGGCATCCGGTCCCATCACTTCATGGCAAATAGAAGGGGAAAAAGTGAAAATTGATAGGTTTTATTTTCTTGGGCTCCAAAATCACTGCAGATGGTGACCGCAGCCATGAAATTAAAAGACTCTTGCTCCTTGGAAGGAAAGCTATGACAAACCTAGATAGAGTGTTAAAAAGCAGAGATATCACTTTGCTGACAAAGGTCCATATAGTCAAAGCTATGGTTTTTCCAGTCGTCATCATGTACGGATGTGAGAACTGGACCATAAAGAAGCTGAGCACTGACGAAATGATGCTTTCAAACTGTGGTGTTGGAGAAGATTCTTGAGAGTCCCTTTGGAAGCCAGTGAATCAAACCAGTCAATCCTAAAGCAAATCAACCCTAAATATTCATTGGAGGGACTGATGCTGAAGCTGAAGCTCCAATATTTTGGCCACCTGATGCAAAGAGTTGACTTTCCTTGATGCTGGGAAAGACTGAAGCCAAAAGAAGAAGGTGGCAGAGGATGAGATGTCTGGATTGTTTTTAAAAAAAAAAAACCTTATTTTTTATTGCCTTATACTCTTAGGTATACTTTAACTCCAATCTTGAATTATTTTGCTAAGTGATGGCCCTTAAAGGTAAAGCACTCAGGATTTCTGCCTTTCCTCCTCCTTGCTTTTCTAAAGCAGTTAATTACTTATTAGCCAAGATTTAAATGCATAAAAGGAAACTATTAATAATTTTGCAAAACAAAGTCACACTTTTAATAATGTTAAGCCTCAAAATTTATGTAATTGTTTAGCAAATCTACAGTTTCTTAATCAATATTCATATGACTAAACACATATAATTTATGCTTTAATCATTTCAGATACCATTACTTACAATTATAGTTCAACTTTTCCACTGAAATTACTAACTTCCAAAAATTCCAGAGAGCTAGTTCTCATTTATAGAAAGTTCAGAAAAGGTAAAATTAAGTAATATATCGCTTATAGACACATAATACAGTTGACTTTAAAATAGAAAAAGTTAAGAAAGCAAGAGAATGATTAACAGGAAAGTCAAAATGTTGCCATGATGGGGACAGAATTGGGAATGGGCATACAGAGAATTTTTAAAGTGTCTGTGATATTCTATTTTTGATTTGAGTGGTGGCTACACATTAGATTTTTATTATGACTCTCTAAAAGGTATGTATTTGTTTACACATCCTTATAGAAATATATTTTACATTTTTAAAAGGAAAAACAAAGTAAAAAAGAACACACAGCAAAATCAATGTTGTGCTTTAGGGAGAGAACAAAGGGAATAAATGGAAATAAAAAGCCTTCCCAGAAGGCTAGAAATGATGATGTTCAGTCTATCAATAAAGAAGCAGGGCCAAAGGTATCTGACTAGCAGGAAAAGCTGATGTCTGGAAGTAAATAAAAAGAACTACCCCTGTCTCCAAATATCTGTGAATAGTCCCAATTGGAGCATTATAGCCTTCTGAGAAAGAGATCCAGACGAACTCCAAACACTTCTGATACTGTCTAAATATTCTAGGCAGGTAAAAAATAGAATATTCTAGAAGATCAACTATGAGCACCAAGAAAGCTAAAATGGAAAATGTAACACAGCTAAAATGGAAAGACTCCTCTTATATTCACCTATTGTATTATAAGCCGGGAAAAGGAATAACTTATTAGTTGGAAATTTGAGCTCAAATCTCAATGCAGGACCCTGATAAACTAGATTGACTCATCAGTTTATTTTTGCTAAGGCTTACATGAACCCAGGGAGCAAAAACAATGGTAGAAAAACAAACTAGGTTACTGTCTTCTACCTCTAAACTCACAACAGTCTCTTTTACTTCTGGTGAGGAAATTCAGAGAACACACACCAGCAAGGAGAGAAGTTCGGAAAAGCTACTTCTTTGGTCAACTTACTGCATCAACACATCACACTGAAAGAGTAAAGGATGCAAGTAAGAAGCCAAAGTAAAAGGAGACTGTCAGAGTTTCTCTTGAAAGGAAGCATCCCTGGCCAGTTTCACACCCCAGTCACATTAGGCTATGTGCCAGGAGAAGAACCAAGTAAACAAAGGCAAGGGATCCACCTGTGTGGTTAAGAACACTGATCAAACTCGAAGGGAATCTACTAGAGAAAATAAAGGTGTTGATCATGGCAGGTGGATTTCATGCCACAAGGAACCAAGTAGGTAGAGTGGTCATGCATTCCCGTTTCCCCAGAAAAGTTAGATTTATACCACATCCGGGCATATTTTTAACAGCACTTTGTCTCGCTCAGAAAGGTGTCTCTGTTTTGACCATAAAGTACATAATCCTTCTATACATAAGGGGGGCTCAAGGAACTGAAGCTGAAAATGGGCCCCTGTTTGTTTTCAGCTTCTTCACCTATTTTTGATAAGTACCTCTCCCAGGACTTGATACCCTACGCCTGTCTCCTTTACTTGCTTTTCATCTCCCTTTTTTCATATTTCTTCAACAGAAATCACATCATCACTATTTTATTCCAAATGAATGGAAATCTCTAAATATTTTTGCTAGAGTGATTCACTGGATCATAAGAATTTAATAGGAATCTCCAAATTAGAGGATTCAAATTGTGGTCCAAGAAGGGGAACAAGATGGGTTTGTGGCACAGGATCAAATATGAAAATTCCTGTACTGGATATGTCTTAGTTTACATCATAGTCTTCTTGTTGTTCTTGTTGTTATTATAACATACCTGCTCCAATGCCATTAGATGCTATTTTTAATAGTTTTAGACATTCACATTTTTCCCCACTGCAATGCATTAAACTGCATCTTCAATCCAGTAACTTCCATTTCATCTGCTCATGTTTTCTTTCATTTCTCCATATGTGCTAGGGTGTTCCCAGCAACTAGATGTTTTATCTCTTCTTTCTTAACTTACAGATTATCAAATTCTTCATTTACAAAATGCATATACTTAATACTCCAGATGATTGACAAGTTATCACTGTATAGAATTGAAAACATCTAAAATGCATTAAGATAATCTCTTAGACCCCAGCTTTCCTCCCTTAATTTCCATTCTTATGTGATTTTAGCTCTAGACTTCGAAAAGCTCCTATTTGTGTGTTTTTTTGAAGGTGAGAACTCTACCACCTGTCTGTACAATGATCAAATTTTTCCCTAAAATATAGTACAGAACTCTCATTTTCTAATTCAAAATTTTAGTCTTATTAAGGTAGCTGACATTTTATAGTTCAATCAGGGGGCAATTTATTTGAAATAGATGAATCTTTTCAAAATCCCTGAAGGATTTCAGATCAACAACCCTATAACCAAGAATCAACAGCAGAAAAGCAGTCAAAATATAAATTTACTGTTTATACAGTCCTTTTCAGACTCAAGTCTAAGCTTGTGATGTAACTACTCTCATCACTATTTTTACTCTAAACTTAGAATTCAGCATGTGTTAATTACCTTTAGAGAAAGAGATGGTCTAGGTCACAAGGTGAGCCTTGAATTCATTCAACTATTTAGTTACAGTAAAATGAAAATGAATAAAAAAAATTTTCACCTATGGCCATGACTTTCCTAAGAAAGAAACAAGGATATGTACATATAGTAGATACAGACATAGATATATGGACACACAGAAATATATAAAAGGATCTATGAGTGAGTGACGGGTTTTAATGTCCTTTAACACAATAATGTAATAAATTGTACCTCTGAACAGGTGACTTTTCAATTTCTCCTCCATTTTTGCAAGATACAATCGGTTCCCTCCCTAGGCACTGTGCTGGGCAAAATGACACCGAGATCAGCACTGCACCCTCACAAACAGCTCATGCTATTGGAGTCAATGGCAGATGAGTCAACTACCAGCTCCTGCAAAGGCTGGACCTAAATTGCTCTACTAAATATGCATTAATCTAATCAAGCACTTTGAAAAACTTTGACTCATACAGTCATGGGCTCTACAAGACAACAACAGATATTCACTAAAATTAAGTAAATTATTTAACTAGTTTGATTATAAGATTTTCAGAGTCCATCCAACCCCCACACAAGGATGGATTTAAGTTTCTGATCAGTTTAAAGCAACACATAAAGGAATCATGCTTTCAAAAAATATAAAAACCACTAAGACTTTCATTCATTTATTCTATAAATACCAATTAAGCACCTAATATATGCAGACACTAAAGATGCAGCAGTGAACAAGAAAACCAAGGATCCTTCCCCAAGGAATTTATTTTTATAAAACACCAACACGAAGTATGCAAAACTCATAAAATCAGTTTTGAATTAAGTACAGATCTGTAATGTTTCCTAGAATTGAATAACTTTATCCATAAATTAAAAGGACAAGGACTTGAAAGACTATTTTAAAAATAGTCAGATAAGAAATTCAACAATGAGAAATAATTTGTACACAACTATTCTCTTCACTAGCATTAATATGTGGCTCTCTTCTGCTCAAAAACAGATGTCACTCATCGATTATCACACTCTCTCCACCTGAGCCCAGATATAATCTCAGAATATTTCTCACAGTCCCCTAGGTAGCAAGTACAATCAATTATGGTAGTCACTTAAGGTGGAACCATTATCCTCACTGATATAGAGCATCTATCAAAGTGCTTAGTGAGTATATACCATGTACCTCCAACTCCCGCTAACTGTTAAAAGGGAAAAATAGGACTAGAAGACATAGAGGTAAGCTAGAAATCTTACACACATAAACAGTTACTGAATGAGACTTTCATTAGCATGGAGAGAACATAATAGAATTTAATGTCCTTTTCCTAGTCTGAAAACTTCCTGCCTGTGAAATCTCAGGCTTGTTTCTTAACTGTGTTTCAACTTTCCTTTCAATTAAATGAGAAAAATGATGTTTATTTGGCCTATATCTCAGAGTTATTGTATAGATAAAATGAGGCTTCCCTCGTAGCTCAGTCTGTAAAGAATCTGCCTGCAATGCAGGAGACCCAGGTTCAATTCCTGGGTTGGGAAGATCCCTTGGAGAAGGAAACGGCAACCCACTCCAGTATTCTTGTCTGGAGAATCCCATGGACAGAGGAGCCAGGCAGGCTACAGTCCATGGGGTCACAACAGTTGGACATGACTTAGTGACTAAACCACCACCACCACTATAGAAGAAATCACTTTGAAAAATAGAAAATGCCAAAGAGTATTACTAGAGTGTATATAAATTTTCCAAGCAAGAATACTTGAGTGGGTTGCCATTTCCTTCTCTAGGGGATCTTCCTGACCCAGGAATTGAACCCGTGTCTCCTGTGTCTCCTGCATTGCAGGTGTGGATTCTTTACCTGCTGAGCCATTGGAGAAGCTCTATAATAAGAGTATAATCTATAAAAAATTTTAATCAGCATGTTGTTCATCTAAAACTAATATAATATTATAAAGCAATTATATCCCAATAAAAACAGGAAAAAAATGAGTAAGTAAAGAAAATGTTGGCAAGAATTTGAGGAAATGAGCACTCTCATAATGTATCAAAAGAAATATATAGTGGTATAATGTCCACAGAAAACAACTTCTCATTTGACATCAAAATTTTTATTGTGTTAAATATTCCTTTATATGACTGCCCACAACACTGATTATAATAGAAGAAAATTAAAATAGTTGAAATGTTCATCAATAGAACATTTGATATACACAACTTATGATTTTCTACCAGTGCAATGCTCTGTAGCTTATGCAAAAAATAATATAGATCTTTACTTATTAGTCCATGTATTTAGGTGTCTATAATACATCATGGTTTTACCATTTTGTTATATTTCGATCTTTGTCTTTAAAAAATAAAAGCTTGAGTATGTCATGGCCTTACCATTTTGTTATATTTCTTTGTTTCTTAAAAAATAAAAGCTTGAGTGTGAATGAGCATGCACAGCAAAATAAAATCTTGAAATAAAAACAACAAAATTTGAATCATGACCATCTTTCCATGGTACAAGTGGTAGAAATTTCCTCTTTATATTTTTCACATCATGTTAATTTCTGCATTATACAGGTTTCATTTTGTAATCAGAAAAATCAATGGAACATTTGAAATATATAACAGAAAGTAAATATATGTTTTAGATTGCTACATGAAAAACAATCTTATTTTTTCTGATATAATTTAACGTACAGTTCTGTGATTTAAAAGCATGTTTTGTGGATTTCACAAAAGAGCAAATGAGAGAAGTGGAAGACACGACATTCTCTTCGTTTTCTTCCAAACATAATGACTTGTCATTTGCGTAGCTTAAAAAATGGGCCCTGAAGAAAAAGAAAACCTGGCTTCAAATTCAAGTTTTGCATCTACTGCTTTACACCCGTGGCAAACCACGGTCTCGTTCAGATTCCTTTTGCATTCTTGGAAAAGCATATCCCTTCATTTTCATTATTCAAATGGAACTAATTTAAAAAAATTTTACTTTAAATTATAAGGCTCATTTTGAAGTAAAAATTCATCTCAACTATCAGAAACCCTTTAAATAATTATCTTACAAATGGTTAATTTCCAAAGGAATCCTTAGCTCTTGGAACAAAATGCGCTCCTGACATACATCATTCACATCACTTGGATTGTCTTATGCAGTAATAGACTGCTTCACTAAAGACTGAAAAAGTTATTATTTGATGCTTCTAGAAGAAAACCTGACAGAAAAGATAATTCTGTGATCTCTTCCAGCCTCCTGGCTTTAAATGCCAACCTATCATGGGTGGTTCTGAAATTTCCATCTTCAGCTCTGACAATGTGTGTCTAACTCTTATTGACATGTCCACTTTTTGCCTAATAAACATATCAAAATATCCAAAATCAAATTTATGGCCTTTCCTCCCCAAATCCTGTGGCAACACCTAATGCTCTATCTCAGCAATGATTCTTCTATTCACCCAGTTGCTCAGGCCAGTTCTGTCTTCTCTTGCATTTTATGTTTGACCTCTCTTTCTCTTGTATGTCATGTTGATTCCAGTCACACAGTGGATGTACAGACTTAGCTTTGCAGACTTCCCACCATTGATAGCTCCATGCTCCCAGCCCAAGCCTCCATTATCTCTTACCTGAATTACTTCAATAGCTTCCTGCTTGTCTCCACTCTTGCTCTCCTTCTCCCTAGATTAGAAGCGTTTTTTTATAATTTTGATACCTCACACTCAGAATGAAAAGCATATCTATTAACACATTCAGTTTAAATTCATTTTAGGTTTTGCTTATCCAAGAAATCAGAAAAAAATATATATAGATGCCTGGAGGCAACTATTACTTAAGTATTTTCCACAAGGTGTGTTCAGCAGAATACTAGGTCATTCATTTATTCATTCCACAAAAATCAAGTGGGACAGGCAGTGATAGGCACTAGAAAGAGAATGGGGAAGGCCTATTTCAACAAGCATCCTTAGAACACATGGGTGGTGTCATGAGGGCAGAAGTGCAATAACCAATTGAACAGCGGTAGAGGGTAAGAAGGGCATGACGCTGGAGGGTGGAATGTAAGCTGACAGCTGAAGGATAAGGAGGACTTAGCTAGGTAAAGAGGAAGAGAAAGAGAACAGCATGTGCCAAGCCTGGGAAGGAAAGAACAACTGCAGCCACTAAGGAAATATGCTCAAAATATGCTCGGTTTGGGAGAGCAGGGTGAGGCAGGAAGGGGTGAGAAGCGAAGCCAGCAACAAAGATCCCTGATGAATTACTGCTTCAGTCCTTCATGCATTTTGAGATTTTGAGCACCTACATTATGGCAGACTCTGTGCTGGGTCTGGGGTTCTGCAGAATAGATGTGACCCTGCTCTTGCTGGGCTTACACAGTGCTATGGGAGGAGGGTAACTGAGCTTTTACAGAAATAGGAAGTAGGAGCACCTAATTTCAACTTAGGGGACAAGAATTCAGGAAAGGCTTCTTGAAGAACAGAGCCCTTAAGAGAATTGCTACAGAATGAATAATATTATTCATGGAAAAGTGAATGAAGAAGAAGAACATTCCAGGCAAGAGGACCAAACTTTGTGCCAAGGCTTGGTAGGAAGAGGAAGCCTGGAGATGGAGACTGAAAGCAGTTCATTGTGGCTGAAGCGAGGCAAGGCGCCAGGTGAGACTTGAGACAGTGAAGGCAGGTCTCAAAGGGCCTCACCAGCCACGAAAAGGAGTTTCATGTCATCCCAAGGAAAATGGAAACCATGAAGCACAGGGGTGATATGACCAGACTTATATTTCAGAAGGGTAATTCTCATTGCGGTGTACAGAGTAGATTGGAAGAGGCCAAGAGTGGGTGAAGAAAGACTGGTTAAGAGGATGTGGTAATAATGAGGGATGAGGGGTGGTGATGGCCTGGACTAGGGCAAAAGCAGTGAAGTATTATTGGGAGAAGTGTTGTTTCATAGAATTAATTTGTCTGTGATTGTCATCAACCAAAAAAAAATTAAGATAAAGAACAAACTTTACATGTATATATGCAAGCATGTATAGAGGAAGCATCACCAATTCAATGGCCATGAGTTTGAGCAAACTCCTGGAGACAGTGAAGGACAGGGAAGCCTGGCATGCTGCAGTCCATTGGGTCACAAAGAGTTGGACACATCTTACTGACTGAACAACAACATGGAGATACATAGGCATATATATGTATATATGTACATATATAACTCTTTACAATATTTACTATTTTAACACCTTATTGTATGTGTATATTTTAATAAGATGTTAAAATAATACTGTAGTAAATTGTGTGTACAAAAATATTAGGGTGATGATGATGATAATAGCTACTGTTTATTAAATATCTTCACTGTATTAGACACTAAGCTAGTTACTTTACACTATTAATAACAATTGGCTTCCCTGGTGGCTCAGACAGTAAAGAATCTGCCTGTAGTGCAGGAGACCGGGGTTCAGTCCCTTGGGTGGGAAGGTCCCCTGGAGGAGGGAATGGCAACCCATTCCTGTACTCTTGCCTGGAGAATTCCACAGACAAAAGAGCCTGGCGGGCTACAGTCCATGGGATTGCAGAGTTAGACATGACTGAGCAACTAAAACATACACATTAATAATAATTACAAAGCCAGGTAGAGCAAGTAATACCATCTGTCTTTACTTTAAAGTAGAAGAAACAGATATAGGGAAATTGTGATTAATGCAAGCTTATCAAAGTAACTGGTGGAACTGGGCTCCAAACACAGAGCTGTAGGAACCCAAAACCTGTTCTATTTCCACAGGTTCCCTATTTTACACACAAAGCCAAAGAGATGCCTGTTTTTAAGCTGATAATCTGAAAAGCTTTCTTGCTGAAAGAGATAAACGCAGTGGACATTTTTTGAACATCTTTTTAAAAACATTGCTGTTGTGGAAAGGAAGTAAAGAATGCTCAGAGGCTAAGAAAATTCAGTGAAAGGGGAACTGAAGAGGCAAGCAGAGCACTGATTCCAGTTTCACTCCAAGGCCAACAGCGGAACCCTGATGAACTTGAGCTTGAGTTTTGATGGCCCTGTGCATGCTAAGTTGCTTCAGTAATGTCCAACTCTTTATGACCCTATGGACTGTAGCCTGCCAGGCTCCTCTGTCCATGGGATTCTCCAGACAAGACTACTGGGGTGGGTTGCCATTTCCTTCTCCAGGGGATCTTCCCGACCCAGGGATGGAATCCGTTTCTGCTGCATTGGCAGGTAGTTTCTTTACCTGGGTACAAAGCAAAAGAGACAAAGCCCTGGGTACGAAGCAAAAGAAACAAAGCCAGAGGGTAACCCAAGATAGGGAGTCAAATAGGGACCCAACATAAATGTAGAATATCAGTGAGATTCACCTTCATTGTGAGGGAGAACTAGAAACGAACCCAGGACTGAAGGGTCTTTTAAGGTAACATAGTTATCCTAACTTCAGTGCCCAGTCAAGAGGGAAATTCTCTCCCAAGCATTCAGAGACACAAGACACCATACAAATTCATACTATCTATGAGATTTAAAAGAAAATAAAAATAATAAAGCTTTGAGCTGAGAATTAACTTTAAATTAGTCCTGAGTTGATAACCCTAATGAATAAGCAGAAGCAAACAAAAATCTTATCTGCTTCTATGGACCTGCAACTCAAACCTTAAAATATTCCTCTAGATAAAGTTTCAGAATCTATGAGCTCACAGTCAAAACCAAAACATACAAAGTAACATGGTACCATGCAGGACACAACAAAATCAATGCTAAACAGAATCAACCAACAAAATCAACATTAAACAAAATATTCAGGTATTGGAATGATAAGAACAGAATATCAAATAGCTACCAACATTATGGTTTAAAGAATTAAAAAGCAGATTGATAATATCACCAAGGGATTGAAAAATACCTAAGCAAATTTGATAAAAGATCTTCTAGAATAAAAACTTTGATAACTGAAATTAAAACTTAAAAGTCAGACTTAGTAATAGATCTGAAAAACACATATTAACTGAAAGATAAATCAGAATAAAATATTCAACACAACAAAAAATGAGAAGAGATTACAGGTGAAAGAAAAGGTAAGAGGCATAGAGAATATAATGGAAAAGTCCAACATTTTTCTAAGTGGAGATGAGTAACTGAGAAGAGACAATTCATAAGGAGACAACTAGCGATGTCCTACAATCTCACAGTTCAGATATGAAGAAATCTGAGTCTTCCCAAATACAGCATCACTCCCTGCAAGTATAGCACGTTGTCTATAACAAGTTAGGGAACAGAAAGCAAATTTTCTAAGTTAGCAGTAATAAAAACAACTTTTGGCTGAACATTCTTAAAGACTAAATTATCTTTCTATTCTCCATGAAAAATTAAGTTACATAGCTGTTATGAAAAGACACTTTCAAAACTAGGTAGTTTAAAACGTAGGAAAACATTATTGGACATATGTATCAGACAGTCAATAATAACAAGTAATATTATTAGTCCAGGTTTTGTGTTAAGTCAAAATTATAAAATTTGGTCTTCACAAAACTTAAATTCATCATGTGCTCAACTGACAGTTATTTTTCACAGAATAATGCATTTTAAAGCTAAATATACATTTTGTATGATACAGCCACAGACATTTACAATGAATGTGGTAGAAAAAGTGTTACATATAAATAGTTTTAGGCAGCTAATTTATAATTGGAGATAATTGTGAGATGAAATTGCAAGTGTAAAATCTGCTATTTATTTCTAAATGTTTGGCAGAAATAAAAGAGTAAAGAAATATTTTCCTACAGAGAATCCCCTCCCAATAGTATCAGTTCAGTTCAGTTGCTCAGTAGTGTCTGACTCTTTGTGACACCATGGACTGCAGCATGCCAGGCTTCCCTGTCCATCACCAACTCCCAGAGCCTACTCAAACTCATGTCCATTGAGTTGGTGATGCAATCCAACCATCTCATCCTCTGTCATCCCCTTCTCCTCCCACCCTCCATCAGGGTCTTTTCCAGTGAGTCAGCTCTTCAAATCAGGTGGCCAAATTATTGGAGTTGCAGCTTCAGCATCAGTCCTTCCAATGAATATTCAGGACTGATTTCCTTTAGGATGGATGGTTGGATCTCCATGCAGTCCAAGGGACTCTCAAGAGTCTTTTCCAACACCACAGTTCAAAAGCATCAATTCTTCAGCACTCAGCTTTCTTTATAGTCCAACTCTCACATCCATACATGACTACTGGAAAAATAACAGACATCAAATTAGCTCCATCTTTTTCTGGTTGCAAGAAACCAGGGCAATCGGCCAATAAAATAGGCCAATAAAAATTGTATATAGACAGATACAGTCTTGGCAAAAGAAGAATTTAGATGAAGAAGACATCAAATGCTCTAAAGATAGGTATATGACAGAGAAGAGACAAAGCCATATCTATATTTTGTGGATCCTATAAAGTCCATGTTTAATTTCAGGTTGGTTTCTCCCTTCTATCCCAAATTTTGTGGGTCAGACTTCTCTCTGCTTTCAATTGATATATGTTCAGGGCATACAAACCAATTTTAAGACCTAAGGGGAAAATCTTTAAGAAGAACATTTGCAAGAACAAATTATTTAACATAGTTCAGTGCAAAATATAAATTATTCTGAACTCAGTAGAATCATCTACATCTCCATGGACAGAACAAAGGAGAATGGAAAGTTGTACATGTGTGTGTTTGCATCTCAAAAGTCAAAATATTTCTTAATATAGACATAAACTGGATAATCTGAAATTGTAAATACTACACTATAATAAATGTATGCAGATGAAATCGACTCATGTATCATTTACCAAAAAATATATATCTTCTAGTATTAATATTTATCAGCAGAACAAGCACTCCAGCTCCCATTAAAATTTAACACAATATTTATAACAGCAAAATATTAAAATTTATCAAAATATAGCATGACTAAAAATGTAACACTAATAATGAGTTTCTGTGCTTCTCCTTCATTCTACTAATATTACCTACTGCCTACTTTTTACCAGGCCCAGGTTAACTGATTATTGCCTCGTAGAATGCTCTGAACCATAATTTCAAAAATTAAGAGAGAGAATCCTCCCATTTCAATAATATGAGAAAGCAGACACTATAAAATGTGGCAAATAAAATTAATTCGGTATTCTACTAGACCACTGGGAATGTCACAGTGATCAAAGGAGATAAAATCATTCTCATGTTTTCTATAGTCTGCTGAAGGAAGCATTTCTATATCAGTATGAAATTATCCTTCTTTTCACTTCTTAATTCTCCACTGATACGAGAATAACAAATATCAACAGTGTGATTTTTGAGAGTCAAATACTGAAGAATATGGGATTTATTTATTTGTCCAGATGAAATTTACTGAGATTTTGCCCATATCCCTTGGTACACATTGCTTTCATAAGGCCAAAGGCGGCTCAGCAGTAAAGAATCTGCCTGCCAATGCAGGAAACATAGGAGATGCAGGTTTTATCCCTGGGTCAGGAAGATGCACTGGAGGAGGAAATGACAACCTACTCCAGCATTCTTGCCTAGAGAATCCCATGGACAGAGGAGCCTGGAGGGGTCACAAAGAGTTAGACACAACGGAGCAACTGAGCACACACACAAAGGTGTCTAACTGCAAGCGCCTGTAACTCTTCACCTGAGTGTATTTTTAGGGCCAACTGGGATGGCCTGAAGTGCTAAGGAGTCCACACCTTTAGATGTAAACTTCAACCCCAGTTGAGAATTAGAAAATAGTAGCTCCACCCCCTCACTCCTTGAGTGAGACCATTCTGAGTTCCATATGCACACCATCTCCCAGAGATGCCCACAGGGATTAGGCGCCAGTTGCCCATGGAGGTAACTGCTTATAAATGCACTCTGCATCAGCTTTGGGCTTCCCAGGTGGCACAGTGGTAAAGAATCCGCCTGCCAATGCAGGAGACGCAAGAGACGCGGGGTTCAGTCCCCACAGGAAGATCCCCTGGAGTAGGTAATGGCAATCTGCTCCAGTATTCTTGCCTGGAGAATTCCAGGAACAGAGGAGCCTGGTGGGCTACAGTCCATGGGATCACAAGAGTCGGACATGGCTGAACGATAGAGCATGAACCAGCATTTCTTTTTCCTGTACTGTATATGGTTCAAGCACCTCCAACTAACTCTTTCTGGGGAGGAGGCCTTTAGGACATTCTCTTCACAGACAGTTACTGCTGTCATTTGAAAAGGCGAGTAGTATCTTTGAAAAATTCTGTTCTGGATATCTTCTGTAATTTGGGAGTGACAGTGGGGGTGGGAGGATTTGGATTCTTTATAGAAATGGGGATGGTAGGATCCTGGGATGCAGAGGCAAAACAGCAGCACTTGACTGACTGAGACAAGATGGACATAATTACCTCAACGGATAGCAAAACCGAAATGTCAACCGAAGTGTTTTGACCTACTGTGTTCTAAAGATGATGGTTAATGGATCATGATATTCTTTCATTTTTATTTATAACACAAATTTTGAAGGTGACTTTCCATTTATAGTTATTACAAAATATTGGCTATATTTGCCAATACAGTTGTACAATACATCCTTGAGCCTATCTTACATCCAATAGTTTGTACCTCCCACTCTTTTACCCTATATTGCCTTCCCACTGGTAACCATTAGTTTGTTCTATATATCTGTGACTCTGCTTTTTTGTTGTTGTATTATTGTTTATAGATTCTACACATAAGTGATATTATACAGCATTTCTCTTTCTCTGTCTGGCTAATTTCACTTAGCATAATATCTTCCAAGTCCATCCATGTTGCTGCAAAGGGCAGATTTTCATTCTTTTTTTTCTGTTCCAAGTAGTATTTCATCATATAAATATACCACATCTTCTTTATCCATTCAGCTATTGATGGACACTTAGGTGAGCCTTCATATCTTGACAACTGTAAATAGTGCTACTATGAACACTGGGGTGCATGTATATTTCCAAATTAACCTTTTTGCTTTCTACGTATATATATATATATCCAGGAGAATTGCTGGGTCATATGGTACTTTTATTTTCAGTTTTGAGAAATCTCCACACTGTTTTTCACAGTGGCTGCACCAATTTACATCCCCACCGACAACGTGCAAGGGCTCCCCTTTCTCCACATCTGCACCAACATTTCTTACTTGTGTTCTTTTTGATGATAGTCAATCCGAAAGGTGTGAGGTGATATCCCATTGCAGTGTTAATTTGCATTTCATGATGATGAGCATCTTTTCATGTACCTGTTGGCCATCTGCATTTCCTCTTTTTTTATAATTTATTTATTTTGGGCTGCATTAGGTCTTTGTTACTGCACACAGGCTTTTTCTAGTTACAGAGAATAGGGGCTACTCTTAGATGTTGTGCATGGGCCTCTCACAGTGGTGGCTTCTCTTGTTGCAGAACACAGGCTCTAGGTGAATGGGCTTCAGTAGTTATAGCACAGGGGCTCATTAATTGTGGCTTGTGGGCCCGAGAGCATGCACATTTCAGTAGCTGTCACATGAGGGCTCAATAGTTATGGCTCATGGGCTCTAGGTGCTGGCTCAGTAGTTGTGGTGCATGGGCCCAGTTTTCCATGCCATGTGGAATCCTCCTGGACTAGGGATTGAACATGTGTCCCCTGCACTGGCAGGTGGACTCCCATCCACTGTACCACCAGGGAAGTTCCTGTATTTCCTCTTGGGAAAAATGTCTATTAAGTACTGCCCTATTTTCTAATTGGGTTCTGTGTTTTCTTGATGTTGAGTTGCATGAGCTATTTATTAATCCCTTATTCATCATATCATTGGCAAATACTTTCCCCCATTCCATAGGCTGTCATTTTGTTTTGTCAATGGTCTCCTTTGCTGTGCAAAGGCTTTTAAGTTTAATTAGGCCCCATTTGCTTATTTTTGCTTTTATTTCCTTTACTTTAGGAGATGTATCCAAAAAAAATATTGCTATGATTTACATCAAAGAGTGTTTGTCCACTATTTACAAAAGCCAGGACACGGAAGCAACCTGGATGTCCATCAACAGATGAATAGATAAAGAAGATGTGGTAGATACATATAATGGAATATTACTCAGCCATAAAAATGAATGAAATTGGGTCACCTGTAGTGATGTGGATGAATGCAGAGACTGTCATACAGAGTGAAGTAAGTCAGAAAGAGAAAAACAAGTATCATGTATTAACACAAAAATATGGAATCTAGAAAAATGGTACTGTTAAACCTATCTGCAGGGCAGGAATAGAGAAGAGACTTGTAGACAAAGGGGTGGAGGGAGGACAGGGTGGGACAAATTGAGAAAGTGGCACTGACATATATAAATGACCATGTGGAAAACAGCTAGCTAGTGGGAAGTTGCTATATACCACAGGGAGCTGAGCTCAGGGCTCTGTGATGACCTAGAGGGGTGGGAGTGGGAGGGAGGTACAAGAGGAGGGGATACATGTATACTTACAGCTTATTTGTGTTGCTGTACAGCAGCATCTAACAGAACATTGCAAACCAATTATACTCCAAATTAAAAAAATACATTTAAAAAAAGCGTTCTATGTTTTCATCTAGGAATTTTATGACATATGGTCTCACATTTAAGTCTTCAATCCATTTTTAGTTTATTTTTGTATATGGTGTGAGAGAATGTTCTAATTTCATTTTCTGCATGTAGCTATCCAGTTTTCCCAGCACTACTTACTAAAGAGACTGCCTTTTTTATGCATTGTATGTCCTTGTCTCCTTTGTTATAGATTAATTGGTCATAAGTGTGTGGGTTAATATATCCTATATATATAAACTGGGTTTTTTTATATATCCTGGGCTATCTATCCCATTATACTGATCTGTGCTTGTTTGTGCTATTAATATACCATTCTGATTAATGCAGTTTTGTAGTATAGTCCAAAATCAAAGAGCATGATTTTGCCAGCTCTGTTCTTTTTTGTCAAGATTGTTTTGGCTATTCAGGTTCTTTTGTGTTTCCATACAAATTTTAAAATTATTCATTATGTTTCTGTGAAAAATTTCATTGGTATTTTGATAGGGATTGTATTTAATCTGTAGATTGCTTTGGGTAGTATGGTCATTGTAACAATACTAATTCTTACAATCCAAGAATACAGAATATCTTTCCATCTGTTTGGGCTTTCTTCAATTCGTTTCATCAGTGTTTTATAGTTTTCAGAGGGAGTATAGGTCTTTTGACCCTTTATTTAGATTTTTCCAAGGTATTTTTTTTTTGATGCAATGGTAAGTGGGATTTTTTTCTTTAATATCTCTTCCTGCTGCTTCATTGTCAGTGAATGCAATAGATTTCACTTTTCACTTTCATGCATTGGAGAAGGAAATGGCAACCCACTCCAGTACTCTTGCCTGGAAAATCCCATGGATGGAGGAGCCTGGTGGGCTGCCGTCTATGGGGTTGCACAGGCGGACATGACTGAAGCAACTTAGCAGCAGCAGCAGCAGAGCATTCTCTCTGAAAGCAGTAGAATACACATTCTTTTCAAGTACACATGGAACATTCTCCAGGATAGATCACATGCTAGACTACAAAACAAACCTTGGCAAATTTAAGAGAACTAAAATCATATCAAGCATCTTTTCTGATCACAGTGTTAAGAGATTAGAAATCAACTACAAGAAAAACAGCTTCAAAAAAACCTACAAACACGTGAAGGCTAAATAACATGCTATTGATCCCTGAAGAATAAAACAGGAAATTAAAAAAATCCCTAGAGACAAATGAAAATGAAAACATAATGATCCAAAATCTACAGCTCACAACAAAAGCACTTCTAAGAAGGATGTTTATAGTTATAGAAGCTTACTTCAAAAAACAAGAAAAATCTCAAATAAAAAAAACCTAATGTTACACCAAAGCAACTAGAGAAAGACAAACAAACCCAAAGTTAATAGAAGGAAAGAAATCAAAACGATCAGAGCAGAAATAAATAAAGACTAAAAAAAGATCAATGAAACTAAAAGCTAGTTCTTTGAAAAGGTAAACAAAATTGATAAAACTGTAGCAAGACTCATCAAGAAAAAAAAAGGGGGAGAGGGTCCAAATCAATAGAATTAGAAATGAAAAAGGAAAAGTTACAACCAAAACCACAGAAATACAGAGGATCATAAGAGACTGCTAGGAGCAACCACAGACCAGTAACATGGATAGCGTAGAAGAATGGACAAATTCTTAGAAAGGAACAATCTCCCAAGACTGAACCAGGAAGAAATAGAAAATATGAATAGACCAATTGACAGTAGTGAAATTGAATCAGTAATTTTAAAACTCGCAACAAACAAAAGTCTAGAACCAGAGGGCTTCACAGGTTAACTCTACCAAACATTTAAAGAAGAGTTAATACCTCACCTTCTCAAATTATTACAAAACCTTGCAGAGGAAGCAGCACTTCCAAAGTCATTCTGGAGATGACAATCACCCTGATGCCAAAACTAGACAAAGATATCACAAATGAACACAGATGCAAAAATTCTCAGCAAAATACCAGCAAATCAAATGCAACAATATGTTAAAAAAGATTATACACCATGATCAAGTGGACTTTATCTCAAGGATGCAAGAATTTTTCAATATACACAAATCAATGTGATATATCACATCAATAAATTGAAGAATAAAAACCATATGGTCATCTCGATACAGAAAAAAATTTTGACAAAGTTTAACATAATTTATGATTAAAATCTCTAGAAAGTGGGCATAGAGGGAAAACACCTCAACATAATAAAGGCCTTACATGCAAAGCTATGCATTCAGATGGGAATATCTTTCCTTTTCTCCTTTGCTTTTCCCTTCTCTTCTCTTCCCAGCTATCTGTAAGGCCTCCTCAGAGAGCCATTTTGCTTTTTTGCATTTCTTTTCCATGGGGATGGTCTTGATCCCTGTCTCCTGTACAATGTCACGAACCTCTCTCCATAGTTCACCAGGCACTCTGTCTATCAGATCTAGTCTCTTAAATCTATTTGTCACTTCTACTGTATACTCATAAGGGATTTGATCTAGGTCATACCTGAATGGACTAGTGGTTTTCCCTACTTTCTTCAATTTAAGTCTGAATTTGGCAATAAGCAGTTCATGATCTGAGCCACAGTCTGCTCCCGGTCTTGTTTTTGCTGACTGTATAGAGCTTCTCCATCTTTGGCTGCAAAGAATATAATCAATCTGATTTCAGTGTTGACCATCTGGTGATGTCCACGTGTAGAGTCTTTTCTTGTGTTGTTGGAATAGGGTGTTTGCTATGACCAGTGCGTTCTCTTGGCAAAACTCTATTAGCCTTTGCCCTGCTTCATTCTGTACTCCAAGGCCAAACTTGCCTGTTACGCCAGGTGTTTCTTGACTTCCTACTTTTGCATTCCAGTCCCCTATAATGAAAAGGACATCTTTTTTGGGTGTTAGTTCTAGAAGGTCTTGTAGGTCTTCATAGAACCGTTCAACTTCAGCTTCTTCGGCGTTACTGCTCGGAGCATAGACTTGGATTACTGTGATATTGAATGGTTTGCCTTGGAAACGAAGAGAGATCAATACTTTGGCCACCTCATGCGAAGGGTTGACTCATTGGAAAAGACCCTAATGCTGGGTAGGATTAGGGGCAGAAGGAGAAGGGGACGACAGAGGATGAGATGGTTGGATGGCATCACCAACTCGATGGACATGGGTTTGGATAGACTCTCGGAGTTGGTGATGGACAGAGAGGCCTGGCGTGCTGCAATTCATGGGGTCGCAAAGAGTCGGACACGACTGAGCGACTGAACTGAACTGAACGTGCAAAGCTATAGCTAACATCATAAACAATGTTGAAAATCTGCCCATATCGTCTCTCCCAACCTCCTTGCAACCATTAATGTACTTTTTATCTCTATGGATATTCTGGGCATTTCATATAAATGGAATCATAAAACATGTGGCCTTTGTGACTGACTGTTTTCTCTTGGTATAATTATTTTAAAGTGTCAACTGTGTTATAGAATAAGCCAGTGCTTGATTTGTTTTTTATCCATTGTTTGGATATTTTGTTTATCCACTTAAACATTTTGTTTGCCCACTTATCAGAAGTATCTTCCATAGTGGCTACACCATTTTAAAGTTCCTGCAGCAATGTAACAGTGTTCCAAACTCTCCACAACCTCATCAATACTTATTATGCCTTTCTCTTTATTTTAGCTGTCCTAGAAGGAAATAGTAACCCACTCCAGTATTCTTGCCTAGGAAATCCCACAGACAGAGGAGCCTGGCAGGCTGCAGTCCATGGGGTCACGAAAGAGTCAGACATGACTTAGTGACTAAACAACAACAACAGGAAGTGTGAAATAGTATATAATTGTGACTTTAATTTGTATTTCTTAATGGTTAATGATGTAGATCATCTTTCCATGTGCTTGTAAGTCATTAATGTCTTTTTTTAGAGATATTTCTATTTGAATCTTTTGCTCACTTTGAAAATAAGGTTGTCTTTTTGTTTTCGAGTTTTAAGAGTTCTCTATATCAAACATATGATTCACAAACTTCTATGACCTATGTTTTTCACTTTCTTGATGGTGTCACTGCAACACAATCTTTTACTTTGATAAATTACAATTTATCTATTTTTTTCTTTTGTTGCTTATGCTTTTGGAATCATATCTAAGAAGTCACTGCCTAATACAAGATCCTGCAGATTTACTCCTATGTTTTCTTTCAAGAGTTTTACAGCTTTAACCCTTACACTTAGGTCAGCTTTAGCATCAATCCTTCCAATGAATATTCAAGGTTGATTTCCTTTAGGATTGACTGGTGGGATCTCCTTGCAGTCCAAGGGACTCTCAAGAGTTTTCTCCAGCACCACAATTCAAAGGCATCAATTATTTGGTGCTCAGTCTTCTTCATGGTCCAACTCTCACATCTGTACATGACTACCGGAAAAATAATAGCTCTGACTATATGCCAGACCTTTGCTGGCAAAATGATGTCTCTGTTGTTTAATAGCCTGTCTAGGTTTGTCATAGCTTTTCATAGTTTGTCATAGCTTGTCTTGGGACCCTTGTAAAAAAAAAAAAAAGCAAACAAGTTTTTATTTACATAACCAAAAATATCATGAGTTACCAAAAAAAAGGTCTGAATCAGCCACCACATTTAGTGCTCACCATCACTCCGCAAGGTTATGCAACTATCGTTATCCTTAGTTTACATATTAAGAAGGACAAGCTGAAGCTTTTTAAATGATTTCCCGAAAATTGCACAACGATTAATGAAAAAATTAGAATTCAAATTGTTGGACTCTAGACTTGGTTTTCTGACTAAGCTCAATTTTAAAAGAATTAATGATAAAACCTTTTCTGATCTTCCAACCACACATGATAATGTCCTCCTGTACATTAAGAAAAAAAAAAACCAAACATGTTCTTGGCACATGGTATGCATTTACTTGACATTATATCCCCTCACATTTAGTCTCTGATGTTCCATAGTTTTTCATGGCACATTCTTTTGACAATTACCTTAGGCTATAGTTTTAATAATGTCTTATTTCCTCTGCTAGATTTATAAGTACTTGAAAGCAGACTTGAGATCCCCTGATTTCCTCAGCAATTGATAGACTTCAATCTGATGGATCATTGAACCCCTCTCCCTGTAACTTCTCCCCAAAGGTGATATTTGCCTTACCTTGGTCATTATCTGTGATCTTTATTTTCCCAGTCATCTAAAAGTCATGGCTAGTGGAATCCCGAGATTACTATTTCTCACCTACTTATTATCTCTTGAGTGACTTCCAGCCACCAAACAATTATCTTTTCAGATCTGGGAACAGCACTATCCACCTTCTCAGACCAGACCCAGACTCCAAAACTATTGTAACCTTCATTCACATTTCTCCTCTATTACTACCATCCTAATGTCTAACAATATCCTTCATGCCCATAGCAGAAAAGGGTACTCCTTGCACAATGTACATGAACTGATTTATAAACTAGTGTGGTCTTGTGCTCCTGTTTCTCAAAGTTCCAACAGACCAGCTGCTCTTGTATTCTAACCAATCAAACATTAAGGATTTGTGAAACATCAACTATTTGGATCACATGTGCCAGTCACTATGAGAAATATTTAGTATCTATATGTCAACTAATACTGCAACTTATTTTTTTGTTCCTTTCTAATTCCATTAAGGTCGTGATTCCTTATTCTGAAGTTATACACTGCAGATTTGTGACAGGATTAACTCAAAAATGTGATAGCAATATTGTACCATCTGGCTAAAAGTCTTATTATTTTTCTGTGGGTTGTTCCTGCTACTCAACACAACAGAAGGGTATCAAGGATATCATACTACTTGGGATACACATCATATATTTTGAACCAGCAAGATGAATGCAACTGATATAATTGGTTAATCCAGAGTATGAGCTCCCATATTAAGTGGCAAACTCTTGAAAGTCAATTACCAAGTTTTATTTATTTGTGCCTCCTGTATATAAATATTTTGCTGAATCAATTAGGGAACAATATAAAATTAAAGTGCTAATATGAGTAGTATAAAGCAAACTCCTATGAAACTTGGATAGGGAATATATTCTAATTTCCAGAACTGATTATATGAAATGCACTATTTTCACATTGTCATCAACGTTATGGTAACATGGAGACAGGACTCCAAAATAAATAAGAATAACTTCAAAAACAACACACGAAACTTCTATTGAAAATTTTATAGTTACTCTATGTCCCTTAGAGTCTTTAACATTGATTTAGGTTTGGTGTTTCTCATTGCTCCCCAAACTAACATTTTGCCCATTTTGAAAAATATTTCATGAAGGTATACTCTACGGAAATTACTTGTCTTTCTTTCATTTATTAACATGGACTTTGTCCAGATGGCTCTATTCTGAGTAATTTAGCAGTAGTATTTGAAATACATGAATTTTTTAGTCTCTTTTCCACCTGACATTCCAGTTACTCAGCTTACCCTAGATTCCATTGCCTTTCAAAAAAATTATGATCAGTGTGTTTTGAAAAATAATGAATATTTCTTTAACGGGTAGGCATCTAGACCTTCACTGCCTCTTATATCTTCTTCAGCTCTGTTCCTTTAGTACTCCCTGAATGACTAACTGGAAAATTAATTTTAAAAAGTTAGATTTCTATTAAAAAGAGTCTTATGCAAGTATATTCATAATATCTTTTCCTTCCAAAAGGGATTAAAAATGCCTTACAAAAAATAAGAAGCATAAAATAAAATTAATATAATAGAAATAGAGGTGGAAAACTAGCATTGAGGAGAGTAGGGAAGTAGAGAGTCAATATAGTAAGTGAACTTAGCTATAATTTTCCTGACATCCAAAACTAAAGGGGATATCTAATATGTTATACAATGTACAACATCAGTGAGGAGGAAATAAATTCTCCAAAGCATAAAAAGAGTGATTAGTCCAAAAAGTGTAATAATTTTCCAAAATACCTTAAGGTAGAAGTAATACCTTGCCATTCCTTTAGCTCAAGAAATATTAAGCATGTAATTCAAGGACTTGCACTAAGCATTGTACTGAATATCAAGATGCAAAAAACCCTATTCCCTACATATAGAATATGTATAATCCAGCTGGACAAACAAGAGGTGTGCTTATAAAAGCAAATGACAGGAAGGCCTATGTATTTTAAACGTGAAATGAGTTCTGCAGCCATTAAGAGTTGAGAAACTGAGAAACAGAGGAAAGAGAGACCGCTGTTTCAGGCTTAATAAGATAACCACATGACAAGCGATGTTAAAATTAGTCCTAGGATTTGAGCATGTGGAGCAGAATGTTATTGGGCGTCCTGTGGGCAGAGATGAGGTCAGAATTCAGGGTATGAGGGCAAGCCTAATGATGCAAACAAATTTTAGTATCTAAGAAAACTGACCAAGTTTGATTTTCAGAGATCCAAGCCCAGTAGAAAGACACAGGAGAAGTTTCAATCCAAAAATACATTCACACTCAGGTTTCAGTTCTCAAGCCAGCTATGTAGTAACAAGTGAAGAATGGGGTTTCACCCAAAAGAACTGAAGCCTTGTCTGTTTTCAGACTCCTTGGAAGGGGTGGATAAGAAAGAGTCAGAGTGGGTGCTTCTCGAAGTGAGGCAATGGTCCCCAGAGGCTGGTACCTGCTCAGAAAAACAACTCTGGGAGCCACCTTTTGGGAACCGGTAACCCTCAAATCAATTCCAAGTTTGTTCAGAGAATAGCAAAAGAGATAACAAAGGGTCTGGAAGTGACTGCAAGTGAGCACTTTGTAAAGAATCGATCATGTTTGTGTTAAAGGTAAGGAGATTAAGAGGAGTATAATAGTTATCTTCAGATATTTTAAAGGGTTGCCATGTTTATCTGTGCGTGCATGCATGCTCAGTGGTGTCTGACTCTTGGCAACCCCATGGACTGTAACCTGCCAGGCTCCACTGTCCATGGGATTCTCCAGGCAAGAATTCTGGAGTGGGTTGCCATTTCCTACTCCAGGGGATCTTCCAGACCCAGGGATCAAACCTGCATCTCCGGCATTGGCAGGCGGATTCTTTACCACTGCACCACCTGGGAAGCCCTATGTATATCTATAAATGTAAATCATTTTATTCTCCATTTGTGCATTATTACCTAGTTTTTAAGCATTAAATATATAATCTCAGTTCAAATTTTTCTTAATGGAATGAACTATCTATTTTAAAAACAAATGAGTTTTCCATCCGAAGAGCTGGAAGTTAGATGACCCTCTGTTAGAAATGCTATAGATGATATTCTGACACCAAATCACTTTCAAGTATCTCTGCTCTATCTTCTGGTAAGTTTCATAGTTTCAACACTACCTTACTTTCAACCAAGGAATATCTTGATCCCTCTTAAACACACCAGCTTTTTGTAATAGATCTAACAATACTTTACACTTGGTCAGGGAAGAATGTTTCATAGCGCATTCCTGATCCTCCTGACTTGAAGCCCTCCTAATCATTGAAAACCAAGGCTTAAAGAGGTCTGATAACTCACATGAAGTCGCAAGGTTAGTTAATGGTGGAGCTGCACTATCAACACTCCAAAGTCTTAGTGATTCTCTTTCCACTCGACCATTCTTCCTCTCTTGCAGGAGGAGGAACCCATGAGGCAGGTGTATTGTAAGGCAAGTGCGAGGGACAGAAAGCATATCCATGTTGAATGAGAATCCAGGCAGGACACAAACCAGTCACTTTTTCAAAACTAGGGTATTTCCTTGCAGAATGCTGAGCTATCTCATTTCCTATTTGCTTTGTCCACCCACAGACAAGCAGTCATCTTCAAAACTGGAAGCATATACCCTAAGTGAAAGTGTTAGTCACTCAGTCGTGTCCAACTCTTTTGAGATTCCATGGACTGTAGCTCACCAGGCCTCTCTATCCATGGGATTCTCCAGGCAAGAATACTGGAGTGGGTAGCCATTCCCTTCTCTACAGGACCTTCCCGATCCAGGGATTGAACTCAGGTCTCCCTCATTGCAGGCAGATTCTTTACCGTCTGCTCCACCAGGGAAGTCCCAAGAAAACTGGAGTGGATGCTAAGCAACACACAAAACAACCCATCGGGATGGGAAAAGAATACAGTAAAAATTTTATTTATATTAATTTTAATATAACCCATCTGTACTATTTTTATATTTTATATATATATATATAATGCATTGTTAGAGATGCATGTGTATATAGTTTATATATTAATATACACATATTGAAGATATGCTCAAGAAGCAATCAGAAAAGTTTAGAGACCACTGTTGTTTTTTTTTAAAGATATTTTGATGCAGACTGTTTTTTAAAATCTTTATTGAATTTGTTACAACATTGCTTCTGCTTTATGTTTTGGTTTTTGGACCCCAAGGCATGTTCTCCCTGACCAGGAATCAAACCCATACCCCTCCACTGTAGGGCAAAGTCTTAACCACTGGACCTCCAGAGACGTCCCTAGAGACTGCTGGTTTTAAAACAAACTATGCATGAGATGCATCTGCAATGTTCACTGCATTCCTGAGTTGCTGCCTTCAAATATTTTTCCCTTGGTTACACAAAAGAAAATATATACCCTTTTTAATTAGCTCTAACTGGTTACCTCCAAAATGTCCCAAGGTACAAAATACATCAGAGATTTACCTCAAGGCTCAGAACTGCAGAGCAAAAGGTGGACATCACAGGTAATAGCTTGATTACCACAGCAGAGACAGAGTCCTGATGTCAAGGTTGAGCAATGGATGAAACAAAATAATCAGGCTGTTTGTATCTCCTCAGGGCACAAGCAACAGACTGGATTTCCATCTGTTTTGAGATTAGAGGACCATACTCACCTCTTGAACTGCATCTACGAAAGGAGCAAGAACCTGTTGGTAAGTCAGTATTTTATCACTCCTCACAAAGTATACAGAATGTGTCTGAGAAAAAAAATGAGCTGAATACATGCAGAAAGAAATTTTTTCATAAAAATTCATGGAAAAGGATAACCTTACTCAGCCACAGCGTCCACTGCATTTTGCTGGAAGAATTCTAATATGAGGAATCGCTGAGGGTCACTAGTTCTTCCAAGTGATGGTGTTCCCAAGTGGGGAGGACATAAGTCACTTGGGACCCTCCAGGTCTGACCCCAAACCCAGTTTGATCCACACTTCATGTGGATCATGAGCCCTAAGCCCTGCTTAGGACTTCTAAGAATGCTTTCTCAGAAGGCAGCTTTTAGCTTCTTGCATCAAAACTTCAAAATGAACTAAAAGAACCTTTTCCTCATGTGAAGTAAAGCCAGTTACAAGCCGGTAAGGCAACAGGGATCAACAAAATCAAAGTTCAAACTAGATGTCAGAAACAATGGGAACAACATGGGTGAGAAGAGATGTTATGCTTGCTCTCTAATGAATGAATTAATAAGGTCTGCAGGAGACTTCCCTGATGGTCCAGTGGTGGAAAGTCTGCCTGCCAATGCAGGGGACATGGGTTCGATGCCTGGTCCAGGAAGATCCTGGACATGTTGCAGGGCAACTAAGCCTGTGCACCACAACTACTGAAGTCCATGTGCCCCAGAGCCCGTGCTCCTCAACAAGGGAAGACACTGCAATGAGAAGCCCGCACACCACAACAAAGAACAGCGCCAGCTGGACAAAACTAGAGAGCTTGTGTGGAGCAACGACGACTCAGCACAGTCAAAAAAAGAAAAAATACATAATAAACACAACCTTCTTTAAGAAGAAAAAAAAAAGATCTGCAAACAGAACCAACTCTGGCTCCTTTACAAAAATGCAGTTTCCTAAACGAGAGTGGTAGGGAGTCTCAGAAAGCCAGGCTTAGAGGCTAAGCTACTGGCACAATGCCCCAATTATACCGTAGATCTTCCCCAGTGAAGATGCCACCGTTTGCCACACCTGGGCAAGGGACCCCATAGTTTTCCCCACTGATGCTGTCACTGGACCTCGATCCTGCAGTCTCTTCTTTCGACCCTCACCAGGCTGGATGCCCCACAACACCTGCTGCTTAAAGCCATTAGTTTCTGAACTGAAGTCTCTCATGAATGAGTCTGATTCCTAGGGGCTTAGGTCACACACCTGAGATACAACTGCAAGGGAAAGACCAATAACTGACTTCTACCTTGAGGACGGAGTTATCGTAAGTTGGGGAAGTTTCCAAACATCAAAAGGCGTTCACAGTTGCCAGAGGCCACCACTTCAAATAGGTATCACATTGGAAACGAGCTATAGCACCTTACTACCAGGCACTGCCTGACATCTGGGGTGGGATCCAGTGAGACAGCCTCCCATTTGGCCAGATCAAGCTCTTCTCAGTGGGGTCGAAGGGTGTGCCTGCACCTTCTAATACAACTGGCACGAGGCAATAGTGTGCAAACAGAGAAGTGCTTGTCCAGTGACAGATTATTAGCCTTTAGCTGTGGAAAACACTAGGTCAAGAGTTTAAGGCAAAGCACAGGATCAGCGCACATCTTATCTAATTTTGAAGAAATGGATAGGTTCAGATAAGCAGCTACTTTGATTTAATAAAGTTGCAGTTTAAACCCTCAAGTTGAGGCAAGTTTCAGTTCAGTTCAGTCGCTCTGCGGTGTCCAACTCTTTGCGACCCCATGCATTGCAGCACGCCAGGCCTCCCTGTCCATCACCAACTCCCGGAGTCCACCCAAACCCATGTCCATCGAGTCGGTGATGCCATCCAACCATCTCATCCTCTGTCATCCCCTTCGCCTCCTGCCATGCTACAATTTTTCTTCACTGTGAAAATAAATATCAGGCTACACATGTATGATTATGAAGAGAAAGTTGCAGGTATAGAGTCCTGGGCTGTGGGTTCAGTCTGATATTTACCAGGTGAAGAACTGTATTATGGCTTTAAGATATATTCCAAGGATTTTTTTCATGGCAAAATAGATATTCCTGTCCATTTCTATCCTCATAAATTATTCAAAAATGAAAGTGTTAAGAATCAAAACTACAAACTTCACCTTTGGTAAAAAGAGAAGACAGCTAAACCACAATAAACAAAAACCAAAGGAAATGAGAGAAGCGGCAAAAACAAAGCAGAGCACAAAATGTTAGTGCCCAGAGATTTGCAACATGAATGATGAATAATGCTATTTACTCACAGGAAGTCTCACAAGGAAGGCTCAAGAGACTCACAGGATGAAGCTTATAACACAAAGCGATGTGAAGAGCTGTGGCGAAAAACCTCAGAAAATGGATGAGGATTATATAAGCAACAGCTGAAATGCCTCCTTTCCTTAATCCACCATGCTAGAAAAAGAACAATGAGAAAATAAGGAAAAAAGAAATAATGCACTAAAACAGAAGATACAGCCAAGAAGCACAACAGAATGGAGGGAGAGGACTGAATGCTGGACAAAAACAGAAAAACCAGGAAATGAGAAGATGACTTCAAGAGGCCCCATATTCTACTAATGGAATTTACAGAGTGAAACAATAAAAAAGTTGGGAGGAATTTATCAAAGAAAGACTACTAAAACTTTTCACTTAACTGAACACAGGAGCCTCCAGATTGAAAGCACCCACTAGATACAAAGCGCATTGAATAAAAACAGGCCCATACCAAGACACACCATTTTGAAATGTGAAACAATGAAATCATAAATACTTCCAGAGAGGAAAAATTGGACCACATACAAAGGATAAAAAAGAATGACACTTGACAGGTAATCAACAACATTTAAAGTTAGAAACAATGGAACAATTCCTTCAAGGAGGAAAGATCATTTTGAATTGTAAATCCTACCCAAAATCAAATTATGAATTAGAAATGAAGATATAACAAGCACATTTTCACACACACAATGCCTCAGAAATTTATTGTCCACATACTTTTCTCAAAAACCACCTAAGGGCTACAATGACATAAGTGGGGAAAAAACCAAAAAAGAAAAAGACACAGGGTACAGAAAGCAAGGAACAGGAAGACACTCAAAGGTAAATCCCAGGATAAACCCCAGGATGCCAAGAAGGCTAGAGAACACTATTCGGATTGAAACAAGAAGCTGAAAAACTACTTCAAGGGAAAACAAGAATCTCATTGATTACCTCATTCAATTCAAATACAGAAAACTGTATTGAAAAGCCATGGAAGGTAATGAAAATACCTAGTAATGGTTACAAGTTCAGTTCAGTTCAGTCGCTCAGTCGTGTCCGACTCTTTGCGACCCCATGAACCGCAGCACACCAGGCCTCCCTGTCCATCACCAACTCCCAGAGTCCACCCAAACCCATGTCCATTGAGTCCGTGATGCCATCCAACCATCTCATCCTCTGTTGTCCCCTTCTCCTCCTGCCCCCAAGCGTTCCCAGCATCAGGGTCTTTTCCAATGAGTCAACTCTTCGCATGAGGTGACCAAAGTATTGAAGTTTCAGGTTCTACATCAGTCCTTCCAATGAACACCCAGGGCTGATCTCCTTTAGGATGGACTGGTTGGATCTCCTTGCAGTCCAAGGGACTCTCAAGAGCCTTCTCCAACACCACAGTTCAAAAGCATCAATTCTTTGGCGCTCAGCTTTCTTTATAGTCCAGCTCTCACATCCATACATGACCACTGGAAAAACCATAGCCTTGACTATATGGACCTTTGTTGGCAAAGTAATGTCTCTGCTTTTTAATATGCTGTCTAGGTTGGTCATAACTCTCCTTCCAAGGAGTAAGCGTCTTTTAATTTCATGGCTGCAATCACCACCTTCAGTGATTTTGGAGCCCCCCAAAATAAGTCTGACACTGTTTCCACTGTTTCCCCATCTACTTCCCACAAAGTGATGGGACCAGATGCCATGATCTTAGTTTTCTGAATATTCAGCTTTAAGCCAACTTCTTCACTCTCCTCTCTCGCCTTCATCAAGAGGCTTTTTAATTCCTCTTCACTTTCTGCTATGGGGGGGTGTCATCTGCATATCTCAGGTTATTGATATTTCTCCCGGCAATCTTGATTCCAGCTTGTGCTTCTTCCAGTCCAGCATTTCTCATGATGTACTCTGCATATAAGTTAAATAAGCAGGGTGACAATATACAGCCATGACATATTCCTTTTCCTATTTGGAACCAGTCTGTTGTTCCATGTCCAGTTCTAACTGTTGCTTCCTGACCTGCATACAGGTTTCTCAAGAGGCAGGCCAGGTGGTCTGGTATGCGCATCTCTTTCAGAATTTTCCACAGTCAAAGGGTTTGGCATATTCAATAAAGCAGAAATAGATGTTTTTCTGGAACTCTCTTGCTTTTTCGATGATCCAGCAGATGTTGGCAATTTGATCTCTGGTTCCTCTGCCTTTTCTAAATCCAGCTTGAACATCTGGAAGTTCACGGTTCACGTATTGCTGAAGCCTGGCTTGGAGAATTTTGAGCATTACTTTACTAGAATGTGAGATGAGTGCAATTGTGTGGTAGTCTGAGCATTCTTAGGCATTGCCTTTCTTTGGGATTGGAATGAAAACTGACCTTTTCCAGTCCTGTGGCCACTGCTGAGTTGTCCAAATTTGCTGGCATATTGAGTGCAGCACTTTCACAGCATCACCTTTGAGGATTTGAAATAGCTCAACTGGAATTCCATCACCTCCACTAGCTTTATTCGTAGTGATGCTTTCTAAGGCCCACTTGACTTCACATTCCAGGATGTCTGGGTCTAGGTGAGTGATCACACCATCGTGATTATCTGGGTCGTGAAGATCTTTTTTGTAGTTCTTCTGTGTATTCTTGCCACCCCTTCTTAATATCTTCTGCTTCTGTTAGGTCCATACCATTTCTGTCCTTTCTCGAGCCCATCTTTGCATGAAAGTTCCCTTGGTATCTCTAATTTTCTTGAAGAGATCTCTAGTCTTTCCCAATCTGTTGTTTCCCTCTATTTCTTTGCACTGATCGCTGAGGAAGGTTTTCTTATCTCTCCTTGCTATTCTTTGGAACTCTGCATTCAAATGGGAATATCTTTTCTTTTCTCCTTTGCTTTTCACTCTCTTCTTTTCACAGCTATTTGTAAGGCCTCCTCAGACAGCCATTTTGCTTTTTTGCATTTTTTTCCATGGGGATGGTCTTGATCCCTGTTTCCTGTACAATG
Source organism: Okapia johnstoni (assembly GCA_024291935.2). Lineage (NCBI taxonomy): Eukaryota > Metazoa > Chordata > Mammalia > Artiodactyla > Giraffidae > Okapia > Okapia johnstoni. Next base: position 11,382,979 of record CM044322.1, on the reverse strand, counting down.
TCATGAACCTCCGTCCATAGTTCATCAGGTACTCTGTCTATCAGATCTAGTCCCTTAAATCTATTTCTCACTTCTACTGTATAATCATAAGGGACTTGATTTAGGTCATACTTGAATGGTCTAGTGGTTTTCCCTATTTTCTTCAATTTAAGTCTGAATTTGGCAATAAGCAGTTCATTTTCTGAGCCACAGTCAGCTCCCGGTCTTGTTTTTGCTGTCTGTATAGAGCTTCTCCATCTTTGGCTGCAAAGAATATAATCAATCTGGTTTCAGTGTTGACCATCTGGTGATGTCCATGTGTAGAGTCTTTTCTACACATGGGTACAAAGAAAACTCAAATGAAGGAAGGAGGCAATGAATAACTCCAGGAAAATATTTTTTTTTTCAAGAAAAGAAATTTTAATATGTTACTGTGTCACCAGTGAACAATTTTTTTTATAACAGTCATAATGTAAACTCTAAGTTTTGATTATTCCAAGTTGTCCTATAACTGTATTGGAAAGATGGGGTGAAAGGACTCACAGTGTATGTAGGAAGTGGGATGACTGGGCAACAAGTCTATGTATATGACAGCGAATTCTTAATCATCCTTAGTCAAAAGTTGAGACAAAGTCTAAAATTGGTTCATCATGAAACAGTATAAACAATATTAAATATGAAGATAAACACAGAAAGGAGCCACTAAAAGACTATGAAGAATTTACCTCTGGAGAGTAGATCAGATGCTAGGAATTAGGGGGAGAGATGACCATCTTCATAAGTCTTCAGCACTCTTTCAATATTTGCTTCTTCTTTGTATATTTTTATTAAAATTTAAATTACTTTTACAAAGATATTCTCAGAGCTAGAGTTACACAGTCTTAGAACCCTTCGGAAAAGCAGTTTAAAGAGCAACAAGGCATTTTACAAGAGCTGGAGGGGTCAAGGCTGGGCTAAAGCGCCCCAGGGCTCAACGTTCTTTCCCAGCCTAGCTCCTCCCCCATCCTCGGTTCTCCTACTGGGACCACTTGTGGCTTGGCCTCCTGCAGACTTCCTTCACAGACCTGCCTCCAGCCTGAGGCTCTCACCCTGAGCTACGGATTCAGCAACACGGAGCACTGTCACATGCGCCCTCCGCCAAGGCCTGTATCCTGTAGTTATCAACACCACTCAGAGACACTGAGTGCTTAGGAAGGTGACTGTGTCAAACCACGAGCTGAATCTGTGTAGCAAATAAGGATGATAGCCCAGCATTGAAAAGGTGGGGAACAGTCTTCTGAGAAGTCCATCCAAAATGCCCAGCAGCATATTTCTTGCTGAAAGCTTTTTAGTGATCACTGAAATTTTGTGCGCTAACTCCTGCTTTATAATGGCTTAAAGGCTCCTCCTGGGGTCTTCATTAAGTATCTGATCCTGCCTATTAGCTCAATAAGCTTACCTGGTGGCTCAGCTGGTAAAGATTCCACCTGTAATGCAGGAGACCTGGGTTCGATCCTTGCATTGGGAAGATCCCCAGGAGAAGAGAAAAGCTACCCACTCCAGTATTCTGGCCTGGAGAATTTCAAGGACTGTACAGTCCATGGGGTCACAAAGAGTCAGACACGACTGAGCGACTTTCACTTTCACTTTCATTCTTCCAAGATTTGCTAGGGACAGGAGCAGTAGCAGACATGAGGGTGGCCTTATGAGTGGAAGACATCAAAAAAGGCACAAAAGAACCTGGGAAAGAAGCCTCCACTATTGGTTAGTGAGGCCCTGACACTACAGAAGTAGAGAAGCACCAGCTCTCTTCTGATAAGATAAAGGCTGGGATAAAATGATAATATAATGTGGCAATGTGTACAATACAATATTGCCTCTAGTCTCATACACTATCTCAGCATTTGTTTGTGGAGTGAGCATAAATCTCATTCTTGATATGAGCAGAGGTCCGGAGCCCAGATCTCAAAGTTACACCCACGCGATGCACTGAGCCATGGCAGAATTTATAACTATTAGGAAAGTACCCTTCTCCTTTGTTTCCCTGGTCCCAGATCTCAAACAGAGATCTAAGTCTTGCAGTTGACTCAGACTGATAAGCTCTGGTCCATAGCTGGTATCCACAGAGCTTTGCTGCAGCACAACTCTTCTCTGAGAAGCCTTTGAGGAGGCATCAGCCTCAGATTTGTTCACCCTTCTCACTTACTAGTTTTATGTATTCATCCCACAAATGTTTGAGTACTTCAAATGTGAGTACACAGATGAAAATGAGGTGAACTGCCTTCCGTGGGTTCTCAGATGAGTGCGGGAGACGGGCTTCAAACAACAGCATATGTAAGTGTAATACAACCACACTTGGGATAATCAGGGTCAGAGGAGGGGTAAGAACCTCGTGAAGAGGGGGTCAGGGAAAAACTCCTGAACTATTGAAGGGTTCAAAACTAAGAAATTCTCAAGCATTCTAGGGAGAAGAAACAGAATACAAAAAGGGCAAAAAAGAGAGGGAGGTTATGGCCAGGTTGAAGACCTGAGAGTAAATTGGATTGTCTAGAGCACAAGGCACCGTGCTGGGAGATAAAAGATTTAGAGCACTGAACAGTCTGTATACCATGCTAAGAATTCGGGCTTTTTCGCCTATTACAGATGGGAAGTCAAGTGCTAAAGAAATTCAGAATTACATTTTAGAATGATCACTGTAGCATTAAAGTGAAAGATAAATTTTAGTGAGAGATAGAAGAGATTGAAAGTGCGAGTGGAGAGCTGAATTAGGAGGCAAAATGGAAAACCAAACAAACAAAAACCAAAATCTACCACAATGACAATGTGGGTGGAGATGACAGACTTCAGATTTATCCATAGCAGGGCTGTTTCTCACTCCTCCACTGCTACTGCAACAGCACATAAAACACTGACCTGCTTGAACTGGTTTTGCCTCCTTACACAGACTGTTGATTAATCAAACTGAAACAGCACACAACTTCCTTAAATAGGTTGACCGATTAATCAAACCCTGAGTTATTTTACAGACAGCAATGCACACATGCAAGATGGGAACTCAGATCTCCAAGATGATCCTAGAACCAAGAATCTTCTGTCCGGGGAGCTCCAAGAATAACAACATTGCTACCCATCCCTTTACAAAGCAAGGTGTCCGTCAATAGGGACCGTCAGGTTTCCGGCAGCAAGAGTACCATCCATGGACTGATTAGAGACTAGCCAATCAGATTTCAGTTTGTTTTCCCCTAACCCTTAAATTTTGCCCCAACCCTGGATGGAATAGACAGATTTGAGTCTTCCCCCCTCTCCTTGTTGGTCGACCTCACAATAAAGCTCTTTTGTTCCCCTCAAAAGCCATAGTATTAGATTCGATGCATGTCGGGCAGTGAGCCCTTGCTGGTAACACTGCCACACTGGGGCAAAGCCATTATTATCTCTTGACTGGATTTTCACAAAAGCCTCCCAGCTGGTCTTCCCATCTTCCTCCTCGCTTTGCCTTCACCCATTCTCACTCAGCAACCAAAATGATTCTGCTGAAACTTAGATCTGATTTATGTAACTCCCCTGATTAAAATCCTCCAATAGCCTGGCATCATACTGCAAATGCAAACCAAAGCTCTTTAAATGGGCCTCAAAGTCATACAGCCCTAACCTCTCTCATCTCGCTGACCTCTTCTCCCATTATGTATCCCCAAACACACCAGGTACACTGTTGACTTAGAGATTTTTCCCTTTTACTGGAAAGATTTCCCCTCAGTATTTCTTCCCTCTCCTCCTTCAAATCTGCTCAAATGCCACCTTCTCCATAAGGGTTTCCTCATGGATGAGGGAATTTTCCAGAAAATTACCATCCTTAACACTCCCTATTCCCTTTCCCCTGTTTAATTTTGCTTATGGCTCTTTTTATCTCCCAATATACTGTAAAACATTTTACTTATTTTTGTTTGTTTTTCTTCTGTGCCCTTCACTACATCCTGGACTATAAGTTCCACATGGGTAGTTTTGGTCATTGCTACAAATCTGCAGTGCCTAGGAAGATGCCTGGTACATAGCAGATACTCAAGAGATATTTATTAAATGAATAAAAATCTAGGAAGTAAAATCAGTCGGACTTGTTAACTGATAAAATGGAAGGGTTAGGAGAAGGAAAGAGTCTAGGTTGCTTTACAGGCTTTCCATTTGTCTGACTGGGAAGATAAGTGATACCATTTAGTAAAACAAGAATCAGCAGATACTGTAATTAGCTCTATTTTTGACAGATTGCCTTGGAGGTACAAGGGAACCATTTGTGCCAGTTATCAATTTATTGTCCTTTTGCTTTCTGGAGCTCAGATGGTAAATCCGAATTGGGAAAGTCAAGTGGAGAATAAGAAAAGGCTGAGAACTGTTCATCTCAGAGACAGAAAGAAAATCAAGAGAAGCCAGAGGCAGAGAGGGTTTCAAACAGAGCTTGATCAATAATGCAAATACTACAGAAAACTCAATTAAGTTAACTGGAAACATAAAATGAAGTTAGGACTAATCTTTTCAAGAACAATTTTAGTACAGTAGTTTGAGAAGTCAATAAAAAGAGAGGAAGTAGGCATGACAGATGTAAACCACTCTTTTACTAAACTTGAAAGATTAGGCTGCTAGAAGGGTAGCTGCTGGGACAGGAGCTCTGCAAAAGCACCAGGGTCTCATAGCCCTTATGGCTTTCTGCTTCCCTCCTCTGTCTTCACCCAGAGGTGCCTGACCTTTAACATCTTAAGTCTCCATTTGCTTTCCGTCCACAGCCTCTTACTTTCCAGGTTTTTCTCTCCCTTACTGTGTTTACAAGTGCACACTCACCCTCTCTGAGCACCAAAGCCCTTGCCCCAGAAGGGAGCAGTAGTGTAGGAAGTGAGACTTGAAGCAGCCATTCTGCATGGGTCTGAGTGCAGGCTCTGGCAGCCAAGGCCTCATGTAGAGTTATGCATCCCCTCTGATATGCTGCCTCCATGCAATCACTCCATCCCAGCAACCCTCACCCTATTTAGATGCCATTCCAGGTCCAAGTCAAGCTCATGTCCTTCATAACTGACCACTCCCCTCAGCTGCTGCAGCCCCTGGCATAGGATGGAGCTGGGCCATGCAGCAAGCAGGGCTGCAGTGGGCATCTGGCTCAGGCTGGGGCACACGCCAGGGTGGTTGTGGGAAACTGGCCAGAGTTCAGTGCATTTTCAGTCTGCTTTCTCCACTTTGTTTCAATATGGTCTATAAAGGAAAACAATCTTTAAAAAGAGGTGGATATATGTATATGTACAACTGATTCACTTTTCTGTATTCGTGAAACTAACACAACATTGTAAATCAACTACATTCCAATGAAATTTTTTTAAAAATAGTAAACAAGTGTGTGCACACTTTTTACAAGCAGGGTCTAGGTTTCTCACAGCCCTCCAGTTAGCTCCACTGGTATTCTAACTAGCTAAGGGGACTCACCTTCCCACTGTCAGAACCCAGGGCTGGCATGCCAAATAGGTGGCTTGAACCACTCACTCCCAGGGCAGGTCTCCACCTGTGTCATCTACCTCCTCTTTTGTTCCCTCCCAGGGGCACATGTTTCAACCTGATAGCTTCTCTCCTCTTCCCCTCCCACCCAATTCCATGTGGATCTTTCTTAGCCTTGGTTGTACAAGAGTTTTTCTGCTAATCTCCAGTTATTATCCCAAAAGAATTGCTCCACATGTAGATTTACATTCAGTGTACTTGTGGGTGGAGGTCGAGTTCCATGTCCTCCTACTTGGCCATATTGATCTGAATCCTTTTCACTAGTCATTTAAATCATCATTAGAGAGTGAACAGTAAAAAAACAAAAGTATGCAAAGTTAAGAGTAAATTTTTATTTTAATCCCTACTCTAGGAGATAACACTAGCTAAACTTAATTGTTTTACATCAAACCATTTCCAAAACTTTTGGGTTTAATATAAAACATAGTCGGGTGCATCTAAATCATGTTCAAAATTCAGACTTACCCTGGAGGCACCAGTATGTCATTTAAGGATTTTAATCAAAGAAATGGGAATGGACTTGACTGACCTGTGACAACAGTTCACAGAGTCAGCAAGCTTATTCTGTGAAAGACCAGATGGGAAATACTTTAGGCTCTGTGGATCATAAGTTCTGTGCACAACTATTCAACTCTGCCATCATGGAATGAAAGCAGCTGTGAACAATATGGAAGTTACTGAGCATGAATGTGCTCCTCAAAACCTATTTATAAAAACAGGTAGTGAGCTGGACTTGGTCCTTGGGCCATAGTTTGCTAACCCCTCATACAGACGTAATAAGACCAAAAGGGGGAAAAATTAAGGATAAACTTCTAAATTCGCCTGCTGCAACTTAGTTAACTTTGAAGATAGAAGGCTTTTTAAATTTTTTACTGATACGAAAAGACTAGCATCAAAAAGGTTGGGACTGTATTTGTAATTCTTCTCTACTTCTTATGCTGATAGATTTCAAACTGGGGAAATCCTGCATTCTATATCTTAGCCTCATTGTCTCCTGTTATCTGAGTTAACACCTCTATTCCCTGCTGCCAAAATGGCTGTTCTTGTTGCTGTGTCAGACTCATTCTTTTCTGACTGGTTTGTATTCACCTACACTTCAAATATACAGCTTTGAGGGAGGAGGGATAACAATGCCTGGCACTCATGGTACTCCATACACCCATTACGCAAGCAACACATCAGTCCACTCAATTAAAGAGCCCAGGACTACAAAGGAACTGGGTATCATGTGTATTACCACTCTGCCACAGACACTATTCAAATATCTGACTCTGAGAGCCCTTTTCTGCTTAGCCAGGTATTTTATCCTATCTTTTTAACTAAAAAAAGCATCAACAATATTCTTAGTAAATTTTCCCGTGCTCACTCATATCACTACTTTATAGAAAAAAAAAAAATCGAAATAACTTCTTTCTCTCCCTCACTCTCAAGGTTCCTTTCTGAACTACCGAGGAGACCTTTGAGTGTTGGAGTGATAGTCAGATCTGGGAAAACTGGCACAGTTCGCTTTAGAGACTGCCTCTTAAAACTCTCTAGGCTCTCCTAATCCTTTTAGAAAGGATCAAAATGACTATACAAATGCTAATAATAGTACCAATAATAGTTAACATTTATCGAAGGCTTCCTCAGAACTTTTCTTAAAATTCTGTATTTAATTCTCACAACAAGCCTATCAGGGAGTTACTATTAAAGTCTCTGTTTTATATGGAAGGAAAGCAAGGAGTTGGAGAGCCAGGCTTCGGTCCTCGGGTCTCCAAGTCTAAAACACACTGTGCGCTCTTGACAGCATCACCTCACTTTCCAACATCTCATGTTCTCCTCACCTGTCATGGCTCACTACCAGGGAGCCTTTATTGTTGATGGGGTAATCAGAAAATAATTGCAGAAGTGAAACTCGGTTCCTTTATCAGACTTTTCAGAGTCAGACACGTTGGCGCATTCAACCAGATGTGGCAAGTTAAAGTACAAGTAAAAAGATATTGAAAAGAAAACCATTATTTTCAAAGATGAGAAAAACAAGTGTTCATGGCCTCACAGACTGAAACCAGCAGAGCCTGGGGCCTGAATCCAGTCTTTCAAATGCCAGGGCCTTTCCAGGGACCACTGCTCCTAACACGGACTTCCTCAGGAGTTCGCTTTCTCCAGGTTATTTAATGCCCTCCCATGATTAAAATAAATGATTTCAGAAAGCCGCTGAGAGTGAGTCTAAAGATAGGCCTGTGACATATCCCTGGAGGAGGTATTTTGGATGATGGAAACCTTCTGCTCTCCAGATCACAGGACCTACTTAAATGAAGAGCTGACTCTAGTTTGGGAACTAAATTTAACATGCTATCTAAATAATCTAAAAGAAAAATCTGGAAGTATTTTTATATACTGACTTTATCTATTAAATATATATTTATTTATGTCAATTCTGCCTAAGATTTCTTTCTGGAACTCTTAGAAAATTATGCCATGACTCTAAGAGAAATAGACAACATCAAAACCATCTAAATTATAAACACAGTTATTATCATGTTAGTTGGGACTGCAATATTTATGTAGCAAGCCTGTTGTGGTTATCTCACAGAAAGGATAGACCTACCACCCCAAATTTGGTTTGCATGTTGAGACTGATCATGCCACACATGGGAGGGTATGAAAAGGCTTATCACTCACACTGTTCTGGGAGACCAGAGCATCCTCCTGACCAAGTCCTAAGAAAGCACAGGGGAGAAACTGGCATAGGATTATATGATGGCTAGGAGGAACAGGACTGGATGAGGGCTTCCTCTCAGAGATGGGCCTGGCATTGTTTGAACTCCCTGCCAGCCCTAAATGAGGGAGCACCCAACTTTATTATTAGAAAGTTTATGCTCAGATGTGGGACAAGGGAGGAAGGAAGAGTTGTGGAGTGTGAATGCTGTCCATGGTCAAACACTAAAAGTGGAGTCAGACTCCTTAATAGAAAGCCCCCTCTAGACCCTGCTTGTTTCCTTTATATGTTAGTCAGAATTTGCCACTATCCACTGCTTCCTTGCTTGTTATCTCTCTCTCTCCTCTCAACTGTGAACTCCAAAGACCATCACTTTATCAGTTTCCTTCATTAGTAGATGCCCAGAGCTGATCCTAACACCTGGCACAAAAGAGATGATCAAATACAGTCACTGGAAGCCAACAAGTACATGAAAGATGCTCAACATCACTAATCATCAGGAAATGCAAATTAAAACCACAATGACATATCAATTCACACCTGTTAGGATGGCTACTGTTACAAAAACAAGGGACAACAAGTACTGAGCAAGGATATGGAGAAAGGGGAACCTTTGTGCACTGTTGGTGGGCATGTAAATTGATGCAGCCACTATGGAAAACAATGTGGAGGTTTCTCAATAAATTAAAAACAGAACTACCATATGATCCAACAAATCCACTTCTGGGTATATATCCAAAGGAAATGAAAACAGGATATCAAAGAGACACATACACCCCTGTGTCCACTGCAGCACTATCCACAATAGCCAAGATATGGAAACAGCTTAAATGTACATCAATGGATGAATGGGTAAAGATGTACATATACACAATGGAATATTACTCAATCGTGAAAAAGAAAGGAACCCTGACACTGATAACAAAATGGATGCATTTTTAGGGTAAAATGCTAAGTGAAATAAACCAGACAAAGACAAGAACTACATGATATCAATTATATGTGGAATTTTAAAAAAAAAAGAAAAAAAGTCAAACTCATGGAAACAAAGAATAGAAAAATTAGATACCAGGGGCTGGGAGGTAAGGGAGATAGGAAGAAGTTGGAAAGGGTACAAACTTTTAGATATAAGATGAATAGGGTCTGAGGATCAAATATAAATCATGGTGATTGTAATAACACTTACACAAGTGTTATTAATAACACTTATACAAGGAATTTGTATAACTGAAATTTACTAAGGAGTAAAACTTAAATGCTCTCACTAAAAAGAAAAAGTTAAATATACGATATAATGAATGTGTTAACTGACTAGGAGGAATCCTTTCACAATGTACACATACATCAAGTCACCACAAAGTAAACTTTAAATGTCTTATAATTTTATATGTCCACTACACCTCACATCTGAAATAAAAAGCAAAAAATTAAAAACATTTTTAAGCAATGATAAAACAAAGATGCATCTGTAGGCTTCATTTAGCTATTCTATGTGTATCTATTAACAACACCCTTAATAACTCACCACTTACTTCATGCATCACTCCCCTGTACTTAGTGCAGGAGTGCTACAGTGCATACTGAATAAATCCTGAGGACTGGTGAGACTTTGTTATAACTGCTGCTTAAATTGGTAAAACATTCTTTTCAGTATGAATTTGATGGTGAAGTATACAAAATGGTTTCAATTATAATCCATGTTCACATGTTCATAACTTGATGAAAAAAATGTCTTTGAGGCTGAAACTTTCCATTTCATGTTCAAGCTCCACCCAAATATAGTTATTTTTTTCCTCTCTGGAAAATTTGAGAAAATCTGTATGATCACTTATGAATGTGGAAAATATGCAATCTTTCAAATGTTTAATTAAATAAAAGGATCAACAATTACAAAATTTTTAATATAAACCTACCATGCACATTTATAAAAACCAAAATATAAATATAGCAGGCCTCAGAAAAGAGATACTTTTTTTATCCATTTAGAGAAAAACCTTAATTTTGAATGACTGCTAATTTAAAGCCTAGAAAAAGCTGTATTAGGCAAGCACAATAGAAACTTTCATGTTAAGTGTGATCATTCAATATGCCTTTATGATACATTTACTTTATTAATTTTTGCTAAATGATAAACCATGGGCCAAGGAATAGAACTGAGGATAGAGACTGTTTTCTGATTTTTAACGCTCTGCATATAGTGTGTACTCAAAAATGTTTACTTATCAAATAAAATGTATACAACATGGCAACTAACTTTTTTAGTACTTAAAGTTAATTTAACTTTCAGAAGTGATATTTTACCAAATCTTCATAACAACTTACTTCGAAAATTTTTGAAAATTCCACTGTTTTAAATTCAAAATATCGCCTAGTTGATGCTTAGTTTGGGTGAAAGTCAACAGTCAGAGCTCCATAATCATTATTCAAAAGTTTAATTTCTTTCATAGCTTGGACCCAAGTACACACCCTACCCAAAGACAAAAAGACTTGGAGACTGATTTAAAATAATAGAAAGCTTTTCACATCTTTTTTACATTCAATAAAAATATAGTATTACAATGGTGCTCAGTCATGCAGTTGTTTCCGACTCTTTGAGACCCAGCAGACCACAGCCTGCCAGGCCCCTCTGTCCATGGAATTCTTCAGGCAAGAACACTGGAATGGGTTGCCATTTCCTCCTCCAGGGGATCCTCCTGACCCAGGGATCAAACCAGCATCTCTTAGCTCTCTTGCTTTGGCAGGCAGATTCTTTACCACTAGTGCCACCTGAGAAACCCTGATAGTGTTATAATGGCTCCAGATTTTTGACCTCTTACAGTGGAACAGGCATTCTGCCTAGCACTTTGCACAAATTATCTTCACAACAACTCATGAAGTAGGTATCATTTCCATTTTCCAAATGAGGAAAATGAGGTTTACATTGTTACACACCTATTAAGAATCACAGCTAAAATTGATCTGACTCCAGAGTACTATGGCCCTCTTACGCACAGTATATAGCTCTAGAGTCTTTGCTATGAAATACTAAAACCCCAATGGTACTGAACAATGGACATTTAGGTCTCTTCCATGCCTTGGCTATTGTAAATACTGCTACAGTGAACATCTTTCCAAGTTTGATTTAGCAACTTCTGAAATAATTTTAAAAGACTAACATTTGCGTATACAAGTCCATAATCGCTCCTCTGAAGTTCCTGCAGCCAAGTGTGTTTCAAATTCTGTGTGTTTCTGATTTTAGGGAAGTATTACTGTGTATGCACTATATACCACATAATGTCTCCAATGGCATCTGAAAGCTCAACTTGAAGTCAAATCCATTCTTATGTCTGCAACAAATACTAAAAAAGATCTAAGGGGCATCACATCAATTTAGGTCAGATTGGTTATTGGATAAAAAAGATGTGATGCATATATAAAATTGAATACTATTTAGCCGTGAAAAATGATACAGATGAATTTATATGCAAAGCAGAAGCAGAGGCACAGACTTAGACAACAAATGCATGGATAGCAAGGGGGAAGGAGGGATGAATTGGGAGATTGAGATATATATAATAGTATGTATATTCATAAAATAGACAACTAATAAGAACCTACTGTATAGCACAGGGAACTCTATGCAATGCCCTGTGGTGACCTAAATGGGAAGGAAATCCAAAAAAGAGGGGATAGATGTAAACATATAGCTGATTCACTTTGCCGTACAGCAAAAACTAACATAACATTGTGAATAACTATACTCCAATAAAAATTAAAAAATGAAATAATGCCATTTGCAGCAACATGGATGAACCTAGAGATTATTGTACTAGTGATAGTGAAGTCAAAGCAAAATATCATATGAGAACATTTATACGTGAAATCTTAAAAAAATGATAGAAATGACCTTATTATTTCTAAAACAAGAACAGACTCACAGTCTTCAAACACAAAGTTATGGCTACCGAAGGGGAAAGGTGGGGGGAAGGAATAAATTAGGAGGTTGGCATTAACACATATACATTACTACATAGAAAATAGGGGCTTTGCAGGTGGCTCAGTGGTAAAGAATCCAGCTGCCAATACAGGAGATGCATGTTCCATCCCTGGGTCAGGAAGATATCCCTGGAGGAGGAAATGGCAACCCACTCTAGTATTCTTGCCTGGAGAATCCCATGGACAGAGGAGGCTGGCAGGCTACAGTCCCTGGGGCCGCAAAGAGTCGGACACTACTGAGTGACTGAGCATGCATGCATGCATATATAAAATAGATAATCAACAAGGACCTACTGTATACGGCGCAGGGAACTCCACCCAATATTATATAATGACCTTATGGGAAAAAAATCTGAAAAAGAATTGTGTGTCATATGCTCAGTTGTGTCTGATGCTTTGCAGCCCCAGGCACTGTATAGCCTGCCAGTCTCCTCTACCCATGACATTTTCAGGCAAGAATACTAGAGCAAGTTGCCATTACCTACTCCAGGGAATCTTCCCGACCCAGGGATCAAACCTGCATCTCTTGCACCTCCTGCATGAGTAGGTGAATTCTTTACCACTAGCGCCACCTGGGAACCCCGAAGAAGAATGGATATATGTATATTTATAACTGAATCACTTTGCTGTCCACCTGAGACTAACACAGTATTGTAAATCAACTATACCCCAATATAAGATAAAAATAAAATTAAAAAAAAAGTTGGGAAGACAAATATTTATAAACAAAACAAGAGAGAATGAGCAAAATCTATACTGACCTAAGTAATATAGCTAGGAATATATCTTTTAAAATGGAAAGAACTTTTATCAAATGTTAGGTTTTCAATTATCTATATTATAGGAAACTAGAATTGTGAATGTGAAAAAAGATGTCTTTTAAAAATGTGCTTGTTATTTGAACTGCAATTAAATGTGGAAAATCTTTGCAAATATATTTGCCTCCTACTTGTGAACTTTTAAAAAGTGAAAATTTATCTTTTCACAAAGTTCAGATGAGACAGAACAAGTGGTTATGACCTTCTTCTGGTGTGGATGTGACATGCTGATTTTGCTTACGCCAGGAAGTATTTGTGTTTTTAATTAACCAATAAAACAAAGAAAGCTAAAAATAAATGTGGGAGCTACAGCATATTAAAACAATTATACAAGTGTTTTTCCTAGTAAACAGACTTAGATATTATTACCCTTCCTACATTTTTTTTTACAAAAAGTACTAACACATGAGAAGCTAACAGTATAATTTTGTGACATAAAATGACACTTCCATGTATACTGCTTGGTGGTATTAAGCTGGCCCTGTGTATTTGCCACATTCATTTGTCATATACTGATGCTGGCATTACCACTGGGCTCCTATGAACTCCAGTGAACTCTTTCTTAAAAATTTTATTATGAAAGAGTTTAAATAGATACCAGGTAGAGAGAAGAGCACAATAAACCACAGTTCATCTAGCACCTAGATTCAATGATTGCCAATATTTTGCCTGATTTTATCTCTCTCCCTCTTTTTCTCTCTCATGTCCTCTCACTCTTTCTTGCTTTTTCACCTTCTCAGCTATTGAAAAGCAAATCCAAGATACCATGACATTTAACTCCAAAGTACTTCAGGGTGAATGTTTTAAAATAAGAACATTTTCTTGCACAACAATAATACATTAAAAAACTTAACACAGCTATGATCCTTTATTTTCATCTAGTACCCAGTCATATTCTAATTTTATTCATACCTACACAGTCAAATAAAGTCAAAATTGCATCCTCACTGGGCATCTCTGGTGGCACGGTGATAAAGAACCAGCTTGCCAATGCAGGAGACATAAGACACGTGGGTTCGATCCCTGAGTCGGGAAGATCCCTTGGAGAAGGAATTGGCAACCCACTCCAGTATTCTTGCTTGGGAAATCCCAAGGACAGAGAAGTCTGGTAGGCTACAGCCCATGGGGTCTCAAAGAGTTGGACATGACTTTGTGACTAAACAGTAATAACAATAGGCTAATACAGTGTTGGGGGACAAAGGGGAAGCGGAGTAAATTCAAGTACCTTCAGGCAACACATGCCTGTACCTCGGTTCTTACTTCTTTTCTTTCCTAGTGGATTTCCATATTCGACTGTCTGATCTTGGCTTCTAATATTTACTAGTTGTGTGATGACCTAAGAGAATGCTGCATACTCTTGTCATCAGTTTTCACGTCTGCAAAGTGGATCAGATAAAACTTGCTTCAGGGGATAGCTGTGAAGATTCAGTGAAACAACACCTGTAAGAACTCAGTGATGGTGTAAGTACTCCTTAAATGTCCACCTCTTGTCCACTTTGATTAAATTAAGACTGCTCCATTTATTATGGAAGCAACATCCTACAACCTTACAAGTCGTTCTTGATCAGTTCTCCCACTCTGTCCCAGACACATTCTCAGAATTCTCTCCTTCCATCTTTCTCCCTGCTTTTTACCTTTTTCTCCACTGACATTGCCTGTACCTTGGGCTGAGTAAGATAAGGTATTAACACGACTCCCGTTCTTACGTCTAAAACTATAATCACCACTACCAAAAACGACAACAGCAACAACAACTGCTTATATTTAACATCCAAAATGGTTTTTCACATGCCATATTTGATGCTGCTCACAACCCTGTAACCAGGATGCTACGATCTCCCTCTTCATAGTTAGGGTAGCCAAAGAGTGAAGATTTGTTTGCAGGTTCAGGGAAAAGAAAGATGTTACCAGTGTTCTTACCAATTATCAGCCGCTCTGCAACTAACAAAGGAGACTGATGAATTTTCACTTGTTCTTTCTACTTTGAGGCTGATTTGAGGGTCGGGGAGGCACCAACTAGGAGGACTGCGGCTCCAGGTTAGAGTTTCTTTTTAAGTGTTGGTTAAAATAACTTAACTTTGAAGAATGTTGTATCCTGTAGGAAACTGGTTCTGATTTAAATGAATTCTGCCACTCCATATTCTGTCTCAGAAGCAGATTTTACAAGAAACTGTAGCTGAAGGAACGGGAGCATTTCTCCTTTAGTTTATACAAGGCCTGCTAAGGCAATAGAAAGTTAGGGACCAAAGCAAAAATAATCAGTTTGTATGTGATAATCTCTCTGTTTCTGTAAGAGAAAGATCAGAGAAAGAACAGGGACTGTGGAAAGCAAATGAAATTCCTAGCCTTGATAGTAATACTTAGTGTCGTGGTCTGTGCACAGGCTGGAAAAGAATTTCCAGACATGAGGCAGAATGAGAGGAGAATCAAGTTTACTAGTGTGGGAGACGCTGTTAGAACAGCAGGCCAGATCAAGGGAGAGTCGACCCCTTTCATGGGCTAGTAGCCAATTTTTTATAGCGTCTAAGACAGAGAAAATTCCTATTGGAAGGGTGGCATTAGGTGACTGGTTAGGATGCTACAGGGTGGGCAGCAGAGTGGGTATTTTGCCCAATATGGGGTCAGGGAACTGGCAGGTTTAGATCTGGAGGCTCACAGCAGCAGCTGCTATGGGGATTGGTCAGTTTCCGAGATTTTTGTCCTGTGACCTTGGTACAGGGCTCTACACCTGTGACCTTGCTATCGGGCTCCACAGTGAGGAGCCATCCAAGGATTCACCTTAACTGAAGGGGGATTCAGCTGAGAAAAGCTGCCCACAGGGGGTTCACTACGGCAACTCTGAATCTGCAGTATTCCTCTAGAATGGACTTCTTGGCTGTTAAGTAATAGAAGTAAGGTAAACTCCCCCCAAATAACAATAGTAAAATTATACTTGTAAAAATTTCAAGAACTCGTTAGAGACTAATGTAACATACACTATTATAAGATGATGAAAAGGATATTTAATTAGGATAACTGGTTCTATATACTACACTCTTTAACCGCCACACCAAAATTATCTTTAGAAGAATCTTTTTAAATTGTATAAAAGTGAAAGTCGCTCAGTCATGTCTAACTCTTTGCAAGCCCATGGAATAGTCCATGAAATTCTCCAGGCCAGAATACTGGAGTGGGTATCCGTTCCCTTCTCCAGGGGATCTTCCCAACCCAGGGATCGAACCCAGGTCTTCCCACAATGCAGGTGGGTTCTTTACCAACTGAGCCACCAAGGAAGCTTTAAATTGTATAAATCCCTAAAATAATACCTTCTCTAGTTGCCCCTTTATAAAAAAAAAAAAATCCCCAGTGGAAATTGTGAACAAAAGTTGTAGAAACTGGCCAAATATGTGTGAGGTTAATATATACTGAATATCAAATTCAGATCTTTTTTTCCATTCTTTTCCCAAGGATAAGGTAGTTCAGGGCACTGTAAATGATACTGGAGGATAATAATGTTTGTAATGGCAAAAACTCAGATGGTGCCATATTTAAAAAAAAAAAAACAGACTGAGGAAAATATACAGAGGAAAAGGATATGAGAAAGGCAACAATTAAAACTCCAGCCAAAAAGAGCAGCTGTGGGAGAAGGATGGAAATAGAAGTGAGATTTTAAAAGAAAGCAAATGCTATTTTCATTACTCTTTTATAAGTACTTATTTGTTAGAAATATCAAGAGTGCTCTAGAATTCATAGAACCAGGCAAAATTCTTGCCCAGGAGAAAAAATCAAAGACCTAACAGTGCCAATGTGCAGACCCCATGGACTGTAGCCCACCAGGCTCCTCTGTCCATGGGACTCTCCAGGCAAGAATACTGAAGTGGGTTGCCATTTCCTACTCCAGGGGATCCTCCTGACCCAGGGATCGAACCTGGGTCTCCTGCATTGTAGGCAAATTGTTTACCAGCTGAGCCACCAGGGAAGCCCTAGAAACTCATTACCTGGACTCTATTCTTTTATCAAATAGGAGTAACTGGGAAGCTGCGGTTTGTTTTTATCCTACATATTATAACCACTGCTGTGATTTAATGGTGACTTGTATCTTAGCTAATCTTGCTGCTACGATTTGAATGTCTGCGGGACTCCCAAGACTCCTGTGTTGAAGTTCAAATACCCCATGTGATGGTATTAGGAGCTGGAGCTTTGAGAGGTGCTTAGGTCATGAGGGTGCCACTCTCATAAATGGGATTAGTACTCTGATAAAAGAGACCTACAGAGCTCCCTCACCCATTTCACTGTGCAAGGACACGAGAAGTCTGTGACCCAAAAGGTCATCACCCAACAATGTTGGCACTCTGACTTCAGACTCCCAGCCTCCAGAACCTTAAGTAAGAAGTTTCTGTAGTTTATAAACCACCCAGTCTGTAATATTTTGTTATAGAAGCCGAAGCAGACTAAAACACCTGCTCTACTGAAATGATCTGCCTACATTCTGCCACCTCCCCAAGATCATACCCACCTTTAGGGCAAGGCCTAGACTTCATTCACTTCGGTATCTTGGCCTCCACATTCGTGTTTCCCATGACAACGCAGCCTGGGAGTGTCACAAGCGTGGCAATTTACTCTCAGCCCCCCTCCATGCTTGTTCTGTTTCCCGTTTTCTCTCTGAACTAGCAGAGTCACAATCCAGTGGCTCTCGATGTAAAAATATGATGGCCATCTTGACTTTTCCCTTTCCTTGCATGTACATCATACTGCTCAACAACAACAAAAATCAATTAGCTTTACTTTTCAAATGTCTCTCAAGTCTACTTTCCTTCTCGATTCTCCCACAAGACCCAGATTTTTATTTCTTTTTATTTCTCACTTGTGTTTTAACAGCCTCAAACTGGCTTCTAAGACACACATTTTCCCAGTGTGTCTCTCAGTAGAAAGATAAACTTGAAAAATTCAGACTATACTGCTAAATAAATAATAAAAATCAGAGATTTCTGATCAACTGGGAGTAAACTCAGCCTTTTCTGAAGGACACCCAGATACCCCATGGGCAGGTTCTGTGTCTCCCCTCAAATTCATTTTTCATCCACACTCCTACACTCCTCTCAGCTGAACTTCCTTCTGTCCCTCAAATACATAAAACTTGCATTCCCTTACATATGCTGCTCCTTCTTCCTAGAATGCATCCCTCTTTTACTCAAGGCAAAGCTCTGTTCACTGATGTAGTATCATCTCTCCTGAAAAAAATTTCCCAACTCCTGGATGGAGTTTGCTGCTCCAATTCCATAGTCTCACAACATAGCAGTCAAATTTGAGCATTAATCATATGGTAACAATATGCTGACCTCTCCATGGGTTCTGGCTTCCTGAGAGCCAAGACTGCTATACGACTGTCCCTCAATACAAGTTCTATCAATGCATGAATAAAAGAATAAATTGATCAATGAAAAAATAAATACAGTATTAGAATTTCTAAATAACTTGAGAGATAAAATTTTCTCAAGCAATCTTAAGCACCATTTATAGGAACTATCTTGCAATCAATAAATCTTAAGTAGATCACTCCAATAACTTAAGAGCATTAAGGTTACAGCATTAGTGTAGTGTTAGTCACTTAGTTGTGTCCTACTCTTTGCAACTGCATGGACTGCAGCCCTCCAGGCTCCTCTGTCCATGCTATTTTCCAGGCAAGAATGCTGGAGTGGGTTGCTATTCCTTTCTCCATGGGATCTTCCTGATCCAGGGATCGAACACAGGTCTCCTGCATTGCAGGCGGATGGATTCCTTACCATGAGGGAAGCCTGATGGCTTTTAATTACTTGGCTTTAATCAATTTAAAGTTATTTTAGGTAATTAAAAATTAAGTTATTTAACTTTTAATTACTTAAAAGCTATTATTCCCAAACTTCATGCTGAGTTAGACTGCCCTTCCTCTTGCGTTCTATAACTTTATTTATTCACTTAAGAAATATCTTCCTCATGAGATTTGAAGTCCATCAAGTATACCATAGTTGTTGTTTTGTACAACACTCAATCTGCAATACCTACTCACAATATCTGGCCCAAAGTAGGCTGTCAAACAATATTTTGAGAATGAATGAATAGATGGGTCGATGCTTGTCAACTGCTAAAGACCCTGACAGATGAAGACTTAAACATGGTTTAAACTGAGTGGACTGGGCCTTAAATTGTATTGTTAATTCTCTGAAGAAAACCAACCAGTATAGTGGTTCACTGACAGAAAAGATTCTATCCTTTCAAGAGCAGTTAAGACATAAGAAGCTAAACTAAAAAGAAGCAAGGAGCTCATTACCACTTTCAGTTCAGTCGCTCAGTCGTGTCCGACTCTTTGCGACCCCATGAACTGCAGCACGCCAGGCCTCCCTGTCCATCACCAACTCCCGGAGTCTACCCAAACCCATGTCCATCGAGTCGGTGATGCCATCCAACCATCTCATCCTCTGTTGTCCCCTTCTCCTCCTGCCCCCAATCCTACCCAGCATCAGGGTCTTTTCCAATGAGTCAACCCTTCGCATGAGGTGGCCAAAGTATTGGAGTTTCAGCTTCAACATCAGACCCTCCAATGAACACCCAGGATTGATCTCCTTCAGGATGGATTGATTGGATCTCCTTGCAGTCCAAGGGACTCTCAAGAGTCTTCTCCAACACCACAGTTCAAAAGCATCAATTCTTCGGTGCTCAGCTTTCTTCACCATCCAACTCTCACATCCATACATGACCACTGGAAAAACCATAGCCTTGACTAGAAGGACTTTTGTTGGCAAAGTAATGTCTCTGCTTTTCAATATACTATCTAGGTTGGCCATAACCTTCCTTCCAAGGAGTAAGCGTCTTTTAATTTCATGGCTGCAATCACCATCCGCAGTGATTCTGGAGCCCAAAAAAATAAAGTCTGACACTGTTTCCACTGTTTCCCCATCTATTTCCCATGAAGGGATGGGACCAGATGCCATGATCTTAGTTTTCTGAACGTTGAGCTTTAAGCCAACTTTTGCACTCTCCTCTTTCACCTTCATCAAGAGGCTCTTTAGTTCTTCTTCACTTTCTGCCATAAGGGTGGTGTCATATCTGAGGTTATTGATATTTCTCCTGGCAATCTTGATTCCAGCTTGTGTTTCTTCCAGCCCACTGTTTCTCATGATGCACTCTGCATATAAGTTAAATAAGCAGGGTGACAATATACAGCCTTGACGTACTCCTTTTCCTATTTGGAGCCAGTCTGTGTTCCATGTCCAGTTCTAACTGTTGCTTCCTGACCTGCATACAGGTTTCTCAAGAGACAGGTCAGATGGTCTGGTATTCCCATCTCTTTCAGAATTTTCCACAGTTTAAAATTTTACACTGATAATTTTTCACAGAGAGTCACTGAAGTTTCTAGTTCTTCCTGAGAAAAAAGATGTGTTGGTCTTTTAGAATCCTGCCAATCAATGTTGTCATCCTAAATCACTCGCTAATCACAAAAAATAAATATCAGTGTTGCTATTTTAAAAGACTAAATTAGAAGGACTATCCTTACATGTTTAGATGATTAATGAAAAGACTCCCCATAAGATTCCTTTGAGTAGGAAACTCCTTAGCTCTTTTCAAATAATTCTTGATTTATAGCAGTTTAAAACATATAAGTCATTAGACAGGTGGTATTACATTACAGAACTTTGAAGTCAAACAGGCCTAGTTTGAATCTGAGAAAGTTAGCAAAATTTATTAAACTTCAGTTT
The DNA here is from genome assembly GCA_024291935.2 of Okapia johnstoni. Lineage (NCBI taxonomy): Eukaryota > Metazoa > Chordata > Mammalia > Artiodactyla > Giraffidae > Okapia > Okapia johnstoni. Next base: position 11,362,289 of record CM044322.1, on the reverse strand, counting down.
CCTTATCTGCAATATGCAAATAATAACTCATACATCTTAAAACATGTAAGGCTCTTATCTTGGTGACATCCAAGTAGAAAGTGCTCAACAAATAGTTGCTTTAAGAAAAAAAAAAGTATTTAGACTCTTCAGCCAAACATCTGCCCCCAAGTTATAGGAAAATTTTACAAACTAGGCTGTATGATTTCCATTAATGTTGAAAAACATATACATCTTTCTTTCCCAAATAAAGCCTCTGATGGAAATTCATTCCTGGAACACATATTTGGCTGACACCCATGAGTCAGTTTAGCCTATACCTGAATGAGGCTGCAAGTTTCTGGAACTGAGGATTCACTTGTTTTCACTAACAAAGAGGAAAAAATATGTTTGATGGAGACATTTTTTAAATCTTGTATTTATAAAATCTTATATTATGTGGCTTAGAATTGGTGTTATCCTTCTCTTATTTTATCAGAAATAATTACTAAATGAGATTAACTAGGTGTTTAATCTGTGTTAAAATAGAAAGTTCACAATAAGCAATATTACCCCCAAAATTCCCCATGGATCTTCTATGAGACAGTGATGGGTTTTGTACTTTTTACTGGTGATTATACTTATAAATCAAAGATGTAAATCAAAACATTAAATTGTTAATTGGGTAGATCAAAACTTACTATCCAAAACAAACTTCCTTTATCTTTTGAAGTAGTGTTTCTCATCCGAATCACTTAACTCACAGATATAACTTGCATTTTGCACAAGAAATTCCACTTACAACATAGAGTTAGAAATCACTGACCTGCAGAATCTTACATGCATGTGTGTACTGTGCTGTGTTCAGTACATGCTAAATCATATCTGACTCTTTGTGACTGCAGGGACTGTAACCTGCCAGGCTCCTCTGTACACAGGATGTTCCAGGCAAGAACACTGAAGTGGGTTGCCATTTCCTACTCCAGGGGATCTTATCAAACCACGAATCAAACCTGTGTCTCCTGCATCTCTTGCACTAGCAGATGGATTCTTTACCCTGAGCCGCCTGGGAAGTCCCCCTTATATGGATGTTCAGTTCAGTACAGTTCAGTCACTCAGTCATGTCCGACTCTTTGCAACCCCATGAACTGCAGCATTCCAGGCCTCCCTGTTCATCACAACTCCTGGAGTCCACCCAAACCCATGTCCACTGAGTCAGTAATGCCATCCAACCATCTCATCCTCTGTTGTCCCCTTCTCCTCCTGCCCTCAATCTTTCCCAGCATCAGGGTCTTTTCAAATGAGTCAGCTCTTCGCACCAGGTGGCCAAAGTATTGGAGTTTCAGCTTCAGCATCAGTCCTTCCAATGAACACCCAGGACTGATATCCTTTAGGATGGACTGGTTGGATCTCCTTGTAGTCAAAGGGCCTCTCAAGAGTCTTCTCCAACACCACAGATCAAAAGTATCAATTCTTTGGCGCTCAGCTTTCTTTATAGTCCAACTCTCACATCCATACATGACCACTGGAAAAACCATAGCCTTGACTATACGGACCTTTGTTGGCAAAGTCATGTCTCTGCTTTTTAGTATGCTATCTAGGTTGATCATAACTTTCCTTCCAAGGAGTAAGCGTCTTTTAATATCATGGCTGCAGTCACCATCTGCAGTGATTTTGGAGCTCAGAAAAATAAAGTCAGCCATTAGGTTAGTGCAAAAGTAATTGTGGTTTCAGACTATGAATTTTAAATCATTATAACTAGGCCCAAACACATCTTTATACAATCTACACATTTTTTCCAATGAGAATTAAGTTTGTTTATTCCTGTGGCATAAAAATCCATGCTTTGGGATTCAACAAACTCTTGGAAAGCATTTTATGCTTCCTGCTGGCTGTGGAAGCATTTTCTCTGCAAAAAGGTGCTGAGGTGCTTGAAGAAGTAGTAGTCAGTTAGCAAAAGGTCAGGCAGATGAGGTAGAATTTCATAGCCCAATTCGTTCAACTTTTGAAGCATTGGTCATGTGATGTATGGTTGGGTGTTGTTAAGAATTGGGCCATTTCTGTTGACCAATGCCAGCTGCAGGCATTGCAGTTTGGGGTGCATCTCATCGATAACCGAGCATACTTTTCAGATGTAATGGTTTTGTCAGGATTCAGAAAGCTGCAGTGGATCAGACGGGCAGCAGACCACCAAACGGTGACCATGACCTTTTCTCGGTGCAAGTTTGGCTTTGGGAAGTGCTCTGGAGTTTCTTCTTGGTCCAGCCACTGAGTTGTTCATTGCCAGTTGTCGTATAAAATCCACTTTTCATCTCATGTCATGATCCGATTGAGAAATGGTTCCTTGTTGTTGTGTTGAATAAGCGAAGATAACACTTCAAAAAGAAGATTTTTAGATTTGTGGTCAGCTCACAAGGCACCCACTTACTGAGCTTTTTCACCTTTCCAATTTGCTTCAAATGCTGAATGGCCACAGAATGGTTGACACTGAGTTCTTTGACAACTTCTCATGTAGTTTTAAGAGGATCAGCTTCGATGATGGCTCTCAACTGGTCGTTGTCAACTTCTGAAGGCTGGCCACTGCGATCCTCATCTTCAAGGCTCTTGTCTTTGACCTCTCAACCTCAAAATAGATGCCTGAGTTAAAACTCCGTCTCTACACTTACCAGTTGTGCATCCTTCAGCAAGTTAGTTACCTTCCTCGTGTCTTGATTACCTATTCCAAACTACGGTGAGCACAATAGTAGCTACCTCAACAAGGTCTGAAGATGAAATGAGTTACCACAAGCATAGCACTCATAACAGATCATGACACACAGAATATGTGATGTGTGAGCTATTAGTATTAAGGCAATAGCTACTGTTTCATGTTGTTATCATCATTACTTTAAGTCACCACACGAGGTCTTATCTTTTACAACAGAATCAACAATCTTTTTCCTAAAGGGCCAGATTAAAAATATGTTAGACTTTGGGCCCAGAAGCAAAATCAAGGCTATTAGGTAGGTATATACAAAAACATTTAAAATGCAACCATGAAAATAATCAGAATGAAACTGGAAAAAAAAATGTAAAAAAAAATTTTTTTTTTTTTTTGTTAATAGACATCAAAAAACAGGTGGTTGGTCAGATTTGACCCATGTGCCTGAGTTTGTCAACTCCTGTTCTAGAACCACACTGTCCAAAAGAAATATAAGGTAAGCCACAAACGTGAATCACACAAGTAATTTAAAATTTTCCAGTAGTCATACATTTAAAAAAGCAAAAACAAGGAGGCAAAGTTAAATTTAATTATCTATTTTATTTAGTCTTATATATTTAAAATAGTATCATTATAGAACATTTGAGTACAAAAGAGCCACATTTCAAGTGTTTAAAGGACAACTTGATCAGTGCAGTCTAGAAGTACAGAATGAAAGAGTTGGACTAAATAACGTATAAAATTATATATAAAATACATGATAAAAATAATGTATAAATTCAAGATAATACATAAAAGTTTCCTTTTGCTCTAAAAACATCAATTCTGAAGTTAACTTTCTAAAATCCCACCAATATGTATTTATTTATTTATCTCTGAAATTGAGTATCCTGCACGTAACAGGTACTTTAGTGAGCTTGAAATAAAGACAGACAACTTAAGAATGTTATTCCTATTCTACAGAAGTTCACTCTCTAACATGGGAAGAACAATTTCTAAGACTATCAAAAATATAACACAGTAAGAAAGTCATACAGAGATAAGACAGAAATGATACTGAAGGAGGGTGTAGCACCAGGAAGGACATGGCCATTCCCCCTGAGAACCGAGAAGAGGGACAGAGCAGCATCACAGAAGTGGTGATGCTTGACCGAAGTTGGTAGAGTGGTGAAGGGTTTCAATTCCTGGACAGGAGGCAACATGATGGAAGGCAGGGAGGGAGGTATGAAATAGCCAGGCTCCATCAGAGACCTGAAGGTCTCCTTCTGACTGACTAGATTCACAGATGCTAGAAGGAAAATCCTAGCCAGAGATCTCAATGAAGAGCCATATGCTGGCTCTTATTATCTCGTGGTGAATGCTCAGAAGTTTAGACAGTACCCTGTAGGGAATGAGGAGGCATCAAATAATTGGGAGGCCGGAGCTGGTGATGATCAGCTCTGCATTTTGAAAGCATCATCTGCCTGAAGTTTGGAGCCTGGATTAGATGGGGATGGGAAGACATATTGGGGGATGATGGTAGTAACCCAGACTCATGACGGTGAAAGGTTGAACCAAGAAAGAAACAGAGGACACAGACACGAGAAACAGTAAAGGCAACAGGTAGGTGTTAGATGAGGGAAAGGAGAGGAGCAAAAGATGCAGAGGCTCAGATTTCTGACCTAGATAACTGGAAATGCCACTGGGCTTCTCTTTACCACCACAGGAAAAACAGAAGGAGGCTCTCCAGAGAGAAAAATTCCTTTATAGAAGCTTCCAGAGAGACCCATCTTACATGGAATGCGTCTCTATAGCAAGTCTGTCTTGGTCAAGTTCAATATAAGGGACTTGATTTGTTTGTTCTTTCATAAAAAGCTCAGTGGAAGAAACAGATTTTTTTGAAATGCTTTGTGTGAGTTTCCCGCCCTACACTGGAACAATGATGCCAGTGTATTGTTCAATGCTTGTTTTTGGACAGAACATCTTAAGTTCATGATCTAATGTTCCTGAATCAACCACAAACTCCCTGCAGAAAACTAAATTTGCCTGAACTGCAAGTTCAATGCTTTCTCTTCACGATTCAGTAACGGAAATATATCAAGCTTCTCTTCACCTCAAGCCGTCATTAGTTGCTACTGGTCAGTCCTCCTGACCACACTTTTCAGTCTCTTATTACCACAGATTTCACCACCATGATTATCAAGTCTTTCAGTGCAGCTTCAACCATTATAACCTTCCTTAACTTTGGTCAGGGCAGGCAGGAAGGGGCAAGATTTCTCATCTCAAAAGCTCTTTATATAAAGGAGCAAAATTCTTCCCAGGAGGTCTCTGTACCATCAGTCTTCCCTTTATGCCTCACTGAATGGAACTGGGACACAGGTCCATTTCTAAACCACTACCAACAAAGGCCAATAGGTTTACCATGCCCTGGCTTAGATCAAATACAGTTCTATTTCACAGCATTGAGGGGCAGGAGTCATCTTTTCTTTCCATGTGCTATCAAAATATTAACAGCAATCAGTGTATCCATTTCCTATGGCTGCTGAAATAATTGCCACAATCTTAGGGGCTTAAAACAACACAAATCTATTATCCTACTGTTTGGGAATCAGAAGCTCAAAGTGGGTGTCACTGGGCTGAAATCAACATATAGGCAGGACTGTGCACCCTCTGGAGGTTCTAGGAAAAAAAATTGTTTCCTTATTTCTTTTTGTCCAGCTTTTAGAGGTCACCAGCATTCCTTGGCTGACAGCCCCATTTTGCATCTTCAAAGACAGCAGTATAACATCTTTCTATCTCAGTTAAAAAAAAAAAAAAGGAAACGAGTCTATCATTTTGGAGCAACATTCTTACTATGTTGGAATTATACTGAACTAGTATTTCATCTAATCTGTATTTCATCACAGGTGCATACAGGACTAATACATTTCAGTACATATCTCAGGGACTGGAAGAATTTAAACAGAAGGCCAGATTTAGCAAGTGTGCTGGAGATTTAACATTATAACATGAATGTGTTTTCGTTCACTTTCTAGTGTCGGTCAATACAGTGTTATTCCATTGTCCTTCTTAATATAGATACTTTGGGTAAAAGCTAATAATAATTTAATTTCAGTTTATTTCTGAAGACTTAGTCCCATAGGAATAATCAACCCCTTCCCACTATTTTCATTTCCTGTCTATGCCTTTCAAGGTCACAAAAGTAAAGACTTTTAGAAAAATAATTGTTTTTAAAAAATGTTAGCAGTAATATCTACTGGGTTTATTGTTTTATTTCCTTTTTGTTTTAAAATCCCAGGGCAATTATAGTTGCGTTTAAATAATTCTAATAAGTAGTCTCCCTGGGAAGATTTTCCTTATCTATTCAAAGGTAGACATACAATAAAATATAAAAATAGCATTTGTGGTAAACAAAGTGCTAAAAATGAGTTTATAGTTTTGAAAACTGGCAACATTAACACCTGGATTTTAACACATATAATGATAAATAGCTATGCTAGCGTATTAGTAGGCAAAGACATTTTCTTAAACTAATAGCACCCATTTGCAGAAAGGCAAAAAGGTAATGGGTTAGAGAGATAATTCTTAATTTTTACACATGATGAATTCCTAAGAAGACACACGAACACCAAATATAGAAAAGTTGAACAATGGCCTTACATATTACAAGGGGAAGATCTATTCCAAAAAGGCTAAAAGACAAAGGAAAATCCCTAATTACATCACGCCATTTAGACCATCTTCAACAACATATTCCCAACTTGTCCTTTATCTTTTTCCCCTTCCTTTACAACTGAACATCACTGGCAACTCAGGTCTGATAAGCACTGATTGAAGCTAAAAATTAAACACTCCGGGGGTGGGGTGGGGAGAAGAATAATCTTCACCTCAATAGTTTCATCACTAATGTCAATAATTCGGTTTCCCTGTTTTCCACACGTTTAAATATTAAGGATTATATGCAATAAAATATTTATTTAAATAATTACAGAAACAAACACTACTATACAGACAACACTGAACTACTGCTTGGCAAGCAACAGTGACAGCCAGTAGATCTCAGGCCAAATTCAGCATAATGAGAAAGGCAGTTTGAGTGTACTATTGCATAGCTTATGAAAAAGAATTAAAATATCAGACAGAAGAGAAGGAAGGCCTGTAGTCCTATTCTCAAGTGTTAAAACTCTTAACATCTCAACTGGGATATACGATGGTTTCATGTGTGTAATAGGGCAGGGTGTCTGGAAGGCAGAGGTTCTATCTTTCTCTCCATGTCTGTCTGGGAAGTGAGTTTGGCTTTTTGTCTGAATCTCAGACAATTTTTTTCAATTAAAATGCTTCCAGAACAACGCAGGCCCAACAATCTAGGACCCTTTTCAATGTCCCCGCAAGTCCTTGTCTCTCCTTTCTCCCTCCAGAGTCAGAACTCGGAACCCAGCCAACTTCAGGTGCATGGGACATGTGGCAGCTAGGATACACCTCACCAGCAGCTATCAACCCTCCTGTTTTCCAGATGCGCACCCATTCACTGCATGCCAGTTTTGCTGCTGCAGATTTGGAAGTTTACAAGTGAGTCATGAAGTAAAAATGACTAGGAAGCTCTGGCCTAAGCCATTGCCGCAAAGCTGAAATCTGAACCATCGACTTATTTCTCCCTTCAAAGTATTGATGAAGAGGACTGCCTTACCACCAAAGCCACATTCAGTATTGGGAAGAAACTCATGGAGAGTTTTTCTCAGGCCCTGGGGAATGTCAGAAGGTTCTTATTAAAATGAACACTGAGTAATAAACTTTAATAGTCTCTAGAGGTACATAACGGCAGAGAATGATACATTAAAAAAAATGCTGATTTAATAAGAATACTTATAAACTCCTCATAAATCACTTATTGGAAAGTATAATTTTAGATTACCTAAAAGACACTGAAACTATGATAAACTGTAACTCATGCTGAACTAAGCCTTATGTCTCCAGTATCAAACAAATACATAAATTAATGTCCTTAATTAGCAGCTGATGAGGAAAAGTCATGCTTAGCTTTAGAAGAACTCTATAATGTCTGTGAAATTTCCAAGTCTGTTGCTAAAATAAGCTTTTCTCTTTCATAAGTTTGTTTTTTTTTTTTCCTGGATCTCCCTGCAAGATGTCAACTCAATACATTATGCACACTTCTGAGGCTGCCCATCACAGGAAATTGCTGTCTGACAAAGCTATTTCCAATCTGTAATGATTACTGTATCTGTCAAACAGGTAGTTAAAGTAATATAATAAAAGCAAGAAAATCCGATGCTTCCCCAAACGTCTGGGCAACAAGTCTTCTCTCACACATGCACTTCACAGATGCACTGTATTTGTCAGCAGAATACAAAATAAAACATAACAAAGCCCATTTTCTCCAATTTGCATAAGCAGCATCAGTGGAAGGGGGAGCAGGAATGAAAGAGTCTGGATTTCTTTCACTTGTATCTTCCAGTTGTCAAAATCTGAAAAGGTATAATCACCCTGACAAGAAAGGAGTCAGCAGTTTCCATGGTAATGCTGAGAAGGGAATGCCAAGGAACGGCCAAAGGAGGTAAGAAAGGGGTCAAGTTTATTACTACAATCTCCTTCTGAATCTTGTTATTTTCGACATTTTGATTGAAAAAAAATCCAATTTTGAGTGACTTTTCTTGGTGTTTCATGGGTAAGTGTCAAATTGCAAGATACGGAAAAGAACGTCTGAGTGGGAGTGAATGGGAGGGAGATTCTCATAATGGGATCAAACTGCTGAGACCTAGGCTGACAGACGAGTTCCAGGAGTTTTACTAACCTCTCCAATGGCAGGTGGACCTCACACCTAAAATCAGAGCTTTCCAGAGAAAGTGAGCGGGAAGCGGGACGGAGCTCACTGATTACCTTCTGTCACGCATTTTCTCACGTGTGGGCAAGACAGAGTGGCAACCTACCAAGCCCCTGAATGTCATCCCAGAGAATTTAATTTCCTTCTATTCAGCTTGTTACAGAGTTAGAGAATTTGGAAAAGTTTCTAACACGTGGACAACCTGTGACCTAAGACCTCTTTATTATAAGAACAGCTACCCGAGGCAAGTACTTCATTTTTGGGCTCCAGTTTCCTTCTGTTCAACAACGGGTATTAAAAATGCTTATTTGCTCTCCGATTGCTGCCAAATCTAAAGGAAGAATTGAGCAAGGGTGAGTGGGACAGAGTATGCTGAGAAGAGCTGCCTCTAAACTGAACTTGGCTTCTGAGGAACCAGAGTCTGGGTACATTGGGGGTGGAGGGGTACCCAGGTGCCAAGGCAATAGGCAGGGTACAAACAGAGTGAAGAGTAAGTATCAATGGGCTTCCCTGGTGGCTCCATGGTAAAGAATCTGCCTGCCAATCCAGGAGACACAGGTTCGATCCCTGGTCCGGGAAGATCCCACAGGCCCTGGAACAACTAAGCCCATGCACCATAACTATTGAGCTTGTGGTCTAAAGCCCGGGAACTGCAACTATTATGCTTACACACTGCAACTATTGAAGCCCATGCAACAAGACCCTATGCTTTGCAGCAAAAGAAGCTACCACAATGAGAAGCCCACACACCACAACTAGACCATAGCCCCCACTCGCTGCAACTAGCGAAAGTCCACACAAAGCAACAAAGACCCAGCAGGAAAAAAAAAAAAAAAAGACCCAGGAGAGCCATAAATAAATAAATAAAATTATTTTCAAAAAGAAAATAGTCAGAATCAGAGTGGAACAGCACAGAGAAATAGGGTCTCCCAACAACCACCACTGAATGTATTAGAGAAGAATCCAGGGATGTTCCTGGTATCAACACATTTTTGCAGTTGTGACAGACTCTTTGTGACTCCATGGACTGTAGCCTGCCAGGCTCCTCTATCCATGGGATCAACCAGGCAAGAACACTGAAATGGACTGCCATTTCCTCCTCTTGGGAAACTTCCTGACCCAGGGATTGAACTCACATCTCTTACATCTCCTGTATTGGCAGGAGAGTTCTTTACCACTAGTGCCATTTTTATTAAGCACTTATTATGTGCCAGGCACTGTTGTAGGTGCCAGAGATGGTGAACCAACTAGAAAGTGTCTCTTCCCTGAGGGACTCTTGCATCCAGGAAGGACAAGAGCTGTGACAGAGAAAGTAGTATCTGCCTCAGGAGGATCTAGCAAGAGTGCCTCATCTAGGCAGAAAGGACAGGAGAGAATTCCTGGGAGCAGTACCCCTTTGATCAGCCTGAAGCATGAACAGGAGCCAGCCAAGTGAAGAGGGAAAGAAAGAGTATCCCAAACCCAGGGGCACCCTATGCTTTTAGGGAAAAAAAGAGTCCATGGGGCCTGAAGGACTGAAAGATCACAGCCAGAATTTAGAATATGCCAGTTGGGGGAGAAGGGGAAGCAATACAAAATGAGTGAAAGATAAGGGCAAATTCCTAAGATGTTGTGAGTCAGGAGAAGTTACTGAGGACAGTAAGCAGAGGAGAAAGGCGATCTGATCTACATTTTTTCACATCACTGGCTTTGGTGTCAAAGATGCATTTGATTAAACCTTAACTCAAGGATTCAGGACTTTGGGATGCTGCTAAAGTAGTCCAGGCAGGGAAACTGGTGATACGTAGACTAGGGTGACAGTGGAGGCAGACAGAACTAGAGGAGTCAAGCTCCATATTAGGAAGTAGGCATAAGACATCACAGTTGCTGATAAGACTGGCCTTGGGAGAAATGAAGAAAGAGCTAAGGATGAAGTCTAGGTTTGCTACTTCAGCTACAAGGTGGGGAGAATGGGTGTTTGAAAAACCAGTCATCATATGTTCACCCTGTCTGCAAAGTAATAGGGCCCAGAAGGTTCAGAAAAGGAAATTCAGATATAGAAAAATCCAGGAGCTGGCCAGTCTCCTCTGCCCAAGGGATTCTCCAGGCAAGAATACTGGAATGGGTTGCCATGCCCTCCTCCAGGGGATCTTACCAACCCAGGGATTGAACCTGTGTCTCATTATGTCTCCTGCATTGGCAGACAGGTTCCTTACCACTAGTGCCACAGATAGCTAAGTCATCATCAAAAACTTTCTGAGACGAGCCAACAAAAGATGAGGAAACCAGATGTTCCTTCTAGTCACTCACTCACTCATTTGTTCCTTCTCTTAAAATTCACTGAGTCATTCACCAGTATTTTAAAAGCTCCTTTCAATGTTCTACCCCACATTAAGCACTGGGAAAAGAGCTGTGAACAAGACAAGCTGTCTACCCTCACAGTGTATACATTCTTGTAGGGAAGACACTAAATAAGCCAACAAGTATTTGTTTGGGAAAATGTTCTAAAGAAAAAAAATGGGGTAATGATCACTGAGTCCCTGGGGGTGGTCATCTTATCAGGAGTGGTCAGGGAAGGCTTGAGTTTCTGAGAATGAAATCAGTCATGCAAAGAGCTAGAGAAAGAGTGTTCTAGGCAGATGGAACAGCATGGATAAAGGCTGGGAGTAGGAAGGGCTTTGAATGTTGAGGAAGAGGAGGGTTGTCCAGGAATGTCATGAGCAAGTAGGCAAGTGTTTTAGACTGAAGGTAAAGAGGTGGGTAGAAGCCTTGTGAGTTCAAGGCCTCATAAGCCATGATTTTAAAAAATGCTGGGGTTTACTCTAAGTGGAAAGGAAATCACTGGATGTCTCAAGCAGATTGATAAAATCTGGTGTATTAGTTATAAGATCACTCTGGACATAATATGGAAACAAACTGGAATAGAAGCAAGAGATTATTGTCAAGAGGTTGCTGCAGGAATCCTGATGAGAAGTAGAAAAGTGGAAAAGTGCTCAATAGTCAACAACACCAATCATTTTGGAAATGCAAATCCACGATGAGACAGCAGCTTAGACCTGTTGGAATGGCTGTCATCAGAAAGAGAAGGGATATGTGGAGAAAACGGGTTCCTGGTGCACTGCTGGCAAGGATGCAAACTGACATAGCCACTGTGGAAAACAGTATAGAGAGTCCTCAAAAAATTAAAAATAAAACTACCATGTAATTCAGCAATCCCACTTCTGGGTACATATCTGAAGGAAGCAAAATCTCTATCTCCAAGAGGTATCTGTACAACCATGTTCATTGCAGCATTATTTATAATAGTCAACGCATGGAAACAACCTAAGTGTCAACTACAGATGAGTGGACATAGAAGGTGGTATCATGGAATATTTTTCAGCCATAAAAAGGAATGAAAGCCTGCCATTCGCAACAACACAGATGGACCTTGACAGCATCATGCTAATTGAAGTAAGTCAGAGAAAGACAAATACTATGTGATCTCACTTATAAATTAATAATAAAAAAACAAACATGTAAACAGAGAACATATTGGTGGTTGCCAGTGTCAGGGTGGGAGGTGAGGGAAAGGAGTGAAGGTGGTTAAAATGTACAAAATTCCAGTTATAAGATGAGTAAGTTCTACAGGACCAATGTAGAGCAATGGTGACCACAGTTAACAAACATTTTTATATTTAAAAGTTGCTAAGAGAGTAGAAATTAAAATTAAAAATAAAATAGAAATCAAAAGTAATGTTGACATTACTTTGCCAACAAAGGTCTGTCTAGCCAAAGCTATGGTGTTTTCAGTATTCATGTATGGATGTGAGAATTGGGCTATAAAGAAAGCTAAGCGCCAAAGAATTGATGCTTTTGAACTGTGGTGTTGGAGAAGACTCTTGAGAGTCCCTTGGACTGCAAGGAGATCCAACAAGTCCATCCTAAAGGAAATCAGTCCTGAATATTCATTGGAAGGACTGGTGTTGAAGCTGAAACTCCAATACTTTGGCCACCTAATGAGAAGGGCTGATTCATTTGAAAAGACTCTGATGCTGGGAAAGATTGAAGGCAGGAGAAGAAGGGGATGACAGAGGGTGAGATGGTTGGATGGCATCACCGACTCAATGGACATGAGTTTGGGTGAACTCCGGGAATTGGTGATGGACAGGGAGGCCTGGTGTGCTGTGGTTCATGGGGTCACAAAGAGTCGGACACGATCAAGTGACTGAACTGAACTGAAGAGAGTAGATCTTAAAAGTTCATAATACAGGAAAAAAGCTGTCACTATGTAAGATGATGGACATTAACTAAACTCAATGGTAATCATTTCACAATATCTACATATATCAAATTATTATATTGCTCATCTTAAACTAAAACAATGTTATATGTCAATTATATCCTAATAAAACTGGGATTTGACGGGGGAAAAGGAACAAATGGGGAGTAGGGTCAGGATACAATGCAGATGGAAAAAAGTGCAACAGCTTCAGAGAAGGTTAGGGTAAGTGGATGGAGATTGGGGACCAAGGACAATCTCTCCTCTGTGCAAGGCACACACTTTTCAGTACCAACTTCCCATTTTAACTCTACTAATGGCTTGTGGAAACTATTCCCATGTGGAATCACAATTTAGCCAATATCATTGGATTCAGCTCCACTTAAGTCTTATTTTCATGTCCTGGCCTATGTGTCAGGTGTATTTCAGGTCACAAAGGAAGGATTCTGTACCCAGCCATAAACACGGGTGGGTAGGTTTTTCACTGCTTGGCCCATCATCCCTTCTTTTCCCTCAACCCCACCCTCCTGGAAAGCACTGTACTTGCACAGCTGGAAAAGATGACTGTTGGGGGCCAAGACACCACTACTGCCCAGCAGGCCAAGGAACTGCTGTAAAAATAGAATATTGAACTGCTCTGCAGCCCAGTAAAAAGTCCAGATGCCGCTGGACTTGAGAATGATCAAGAGAGGCTTTGGGGCCCTTCTAGACATTTACCTCCCCTGTTCCTCCTTGATCTCTAGTTCAGGATACAGTAAGAAAGACACAGCACTGCCTCTGTAGGCTAACTTCAAATAGCATGGAGTCATCCATATGTGAGGGCATCATCACACATGGTGCGGGCTCATCTAAGGAGATAAAACACAGTGTCTGTCTCTGTCTCTGACTCAGAAATCTTCAGTAAAACCACAGTGACTGAGCTCTACTTCATCTGCCTCTCCGAATAGATCTTTGGGTTTTTTTGGTTTTTTTTTTTTACTTAGAACATTTGCCCCATGTGCAGGCACAAAGTCGAACGAATGTTGTTCACCCGTTTGGCGTTCCCTGCTAGTTAAACCTGAGCTGGTCTCGTTTCTCCCCGTGACTGACCCAGAGTAGCTTGGGGACAAGGCAGGGAATTACTTGAGGATTTTCTATGTGAGTATTCAAGTGCAGAACTTTCTTAGCCTGTCCATGGAAACAAAATTGATGGGGGTTAATTGATGACAGGATAAGAGCCTTGCAGGGCTCTCCATCTGGTGGGCTGAGCAGACTGCAGCTTTATTTACTGGGATTCTGCATTTCAGCTGTCTCATTCGGTTGCTACCCAGAGCTAAATATTCCTTCCAAAACATTTTCATCCCTAATAACAAAAATAACTAAATCATTGATATATAAAGACTTTGAAAATTACATATCTCAACTGAGAGAGATTTCTGGGAGAAGGGAAATTGGTTTTTTTATTCCTGTGTTATCCTTACAACAACTGTTACAGAGAAATTCATCTGGCATATTAACATTTATGTACCAGAAAGAAAAGAAGCTAAAAGCATGACTTATCTTTCTGTCAGTTCTGACCCTCTCCAAATGTTTCCAGGAGTTGATATTAAGATGGAAAAAAATACACCAAATTCAATTTTTCAGACTCTTCTGTTCCCTGTGTTGCCTTTCCAACACAAGTACTTATTTAAAAAATGGGAACCAGACTATGTATCCATGAAAGGGAATTAAGTTATCTTTTATTGAACCACAAAAATGATTTTCAGGAATCAAAATAATTTCATTTTCCCACTTTCTAATAGAAAATGTAGATTTAGACTGACAATTTTCCCAATCTTTTCCCCCATTTAAAAAAAATTATTTCTTAATTTATATACTATAAAATTTTCACTCTGTGATGTACAGTTCTATGGGCTCTGACAAATGCAGAGATGTATGCCCACCAGAATTATGATGTAGAACAGTTCCACTGCCTCCCCCAAATTTTCTTGCACTGCCCTCTATAATCAACCCATTCTTCACCCTATATCCCCTCTCTTCTCTCTTCTATGTCTACAGTTCTGTCTTTTTTGTAATGACATGTAAATGAAATCAGACAATAGTAAATCTTTTGGATATGGCTTTTTCACTTAGCAAAATTCATTAAAAATTCATGCACGCTGTCACATGTATCAATAGTTCATTCTTTTCTGTTGTTGAGTAGTATTGCATTACATGGACATATCACAGTTTCTTTACCCAGGCATCCACTAAAGGATATTTCAAATGTTTTCAGATTTTAGAGATTATATATCAAGTTTCTATAAACATTTATATACATGTTTTTACACAAATGTAAGTTTAAACTTCTATTGGGTAAACACATAGATGAGATGGATAGATCACACAGTAAGGGTAGATTAAAATTTCTAAGAAAACTTGAATTGTACATTTTACATTTCCATTTTCAATGTATGAGAGTTTCAGTTGCACCACATTCTCTTAGTACTCTTAAGTTCAGTTCAGTTCATTTTCTCAGTCCTGTCTGACTCTTTGTGAACCCATAGACTGCAGCACGCCAGGCTTCCCTGTCCATCACCAACTTCCAGGGTTTGTTCAAACTCTTGTCCACTGAGTCAGTGATGCCATCCAACCATCTCATTCTCTGTCGTCCCCTTCTCCTTCTGCCTTCAACCTTTCCCAGCATCAGGGTCTTTTCAAATGAGTCAGTTCTTCGCATCAGGTGGCCAAAGTATTGGAGTTTCAGCTTCAGCATCAGTCCTTCCAATGCATATTCAGGACTGATTTCCTTTAGGATGCACTGGTTGGATCTCCTTGCAGTCCAAGGGACTCTCAAGAGTCTTCTCCAACACCACAGTTCAAAAGCACCAATTCTTCGGCACTCAGCTTTCTTTATGGTGCAACTCTCACATCCATACATGACTAGTGGAAAAACCATAGCTTTGACTAGACGGACCTTTGTTGGCAAACTAATGTCTCTGCTTTTCAATACGCTGTCTAGGTTGGACATAGCTTTTCTTCCAAGGAGCAAGCGTCTTTTAATTTCATGGATGCAGTCACCATCTGCAGTGATTTTGGAGCCCAAAAAAATTAAGTCTCTCACAGTTTCCATTATTTCCCCATATATTTGCCATGAAGTGATGGGACCAGATGCGATGATCTTAGTTTTCTGAACGTTGAGTTTTAAGCCAGCTTTTTCACTCTCCTCTTTCACTTCCATCAAGAGGCTCTTTAGTTCCTCTTTACTTTCTGCCATAAGGGTGGTATCATCTGCATATCTGAGGTTATTGATATTTCTCCCGGCAATCTTGATTCCAGCTTGTGCTTCATCCAGCCTGACATTTCACATGATGTACTCTGCATATAAGTTAAATAAGCAGGGTGACAATATACAGCCTTGATGTACTACTCCTTTCCCAATTTGGAACCAGTCCATTATTCCATGTCTGATTCTGACTGCTGCTTCTTGAACTGTACGCAGATCTCTCAAGAGGCAGGTCAGGTATTCGCATCTCTTGAAGAACTTTCCAAGTTTGTTGTGATCCACACAGTCGAAGGCTTTCGCCTAGTCACTGAAGCAGAAGTAGATGTTTTTCTGGAACTCTCTTGCTTTTTCGAGGAGCCAACGAACGTTGGCAATTTGATCTCTGGTTCCTCTGCTTTTTCTAAATCCAGCTTGAACATCTGGAAGTTCACGGTTCACATACTGTTGCAGCCTGGCTTGGAGAATTTTGAGCATTACTTTGCTAGCATGTGAGTTAAATGCAATTGTGCGGTAGTTTGAGCATTCTTAGGCATTGCCTTTCTTTGGAATTGAAATGAAAATTGATCTTTTTCAGTCCTGTGGCCACTGCTGAGTTTTCCAAATTTGCTGGCATATTGAGTGCAGCACTTTCACAGCATCATCTTTCAGGATTTGAAATAGCTCAAATGGAATTCCATCACCTCCACTAGCTTAGTTCCTATTGATGCTTCCTAAAGCCCTCTTGACTTCGCATTCCAGGATGTCTGGCTCTAGGTGAGTGATCACACCATCGTGATTATCTGGGTCATTAAGGTCTTTTTTGTGTAGTTCTTCTGTGTATTCTTGCCACCTCTTCTTAATATCTTCTGCTTCTGTTAGGTCCATACCATTTCTGTCCTTTCTCGAGCCCATCTTTGCATGAAATATTCCCTTGGTATCTCTAACTTTCTTGAAGAGATCACTAGTCTTTCCCAATCTGTTGTTATCCTCTATTTCTCTGCATTGATCACTGAGGAAGGCTTTCTTATCTCTACTTGCTATTCTTTGGAACTCTGCATTCAGATGGGTGTATCTTGCTTTTTCTCCTTTGCCTTTAGCTTCTCTTTTCTTAGCTATTTTTAAGGCCTCCTCAACTATTTTGCCTTTTTGCATTTCTTTTTCTTAGGTATGGTCTTGATCACTGCCTCCTGTACAGTGTCATGAACCTCCATCCATAGTTCTTCAGGCACTCTGTCTATCAGATCTACCCCCTTGAATCTATTTGTCACTTTCACTGGATTTGATTTAGGTCATACCTGAATGGTCTAGGGTTTTCCCTACTTCATTTAAGTCTGAATTTTGCAATAACATGTTCATGATCTGAGCCACAGTCAGCTCCTGGTCTTATTTTTGATGACTGTATAGAGCTTCTCCATCTTCGGCTGCAAGGAATATAATTAATCTGATTTCGGTATTGACCATCTGGTGATGTCCATGTGTAGAGTTGTCTCTTGTGTTGTTGGAAGAAGGTGTTTGCTATGACCAGTGTGTTTTCTTGGCAAAACTGTGTTAGCCTTTGCCCTGCTTCATTTTGTACTCCAAAGCCAAACTTGCCTGCTACTCCAGGTATCTCTTGACTTCCTACTTCTACATTCCAGTCCCCTAATATGAGAAGGACATCTTTTGTTGGTGTTAGTTCTAGGTCTTGTAGGTCATTGTAGAACCGTTCAACTTCAGCTTCTTTGGCGTTAGCGGTTGGAGCATAGACTTGGATTACTATGATATTGAACAGTTTGCCTTGGAAATGAACAGAGATCATTGTGTCATTTTGAGATTGCACCCAAGTACTGCATTTTGGACTCATTTGTTGACTATGATGGCTACTCCATTTCTTCTAAGGGATTGTTGCCCACAGTAGTAGACATAATGGTCATCTGAATTAAGTTCACCCATTTCAGTCCATTTTAGTTCACTGATTCCTAAATGTCAATGTTCACTCTTGCCATCTCCTGTTTGACCACTTCCAATTTACCTTGATTCACGGACCTAACATTCCAGGTTCCTATGCAATATTGCTCTTTACAGCATTGGACTTTACTGCCATCACCAGTCACGTCTACAACTGGGTGTTGTTTTTGCTTTGGCTCCATCTCATCATTCTTTCTGCAATTATTCTTCCACTCTTTTGCAGTAGCATATTGGGCACCTACTGACCTAGGGAGTTCCTCTTTCAGTGTCCTATCTTTTTGCCTTTTCATACTGTTCATGGGGTTCTCAAGGCAAGAATACTGAAGTGGTTTGACATTCCCTTCTCCAGTGGATCACATTTTGTCAGAACTCTCCACCATGACCCATCTGTCTTGGGTGGCTCCACAGGACATGGCTCCTAGTTTCATTGAGTTAGACAAGGCTGTGGTCCACGTGATCAATTTGGTTAGTTTTCTGTGATAGTGGTTTTCATTCTGTCTGCCTTCTGATGGATAAGGATAAGAGGCTTATGGAAGCTTCCTGATGGGAGAGACTGACTGTGGGTCTTGTTCTGGGTCTTATTCCGGTGGGCGGGCCCATTCAGTAAATCTTTAATCCAGTTTTCTGTTGATGGATGGGGTTGTGTTTCCTCCCTGTTGTTTGGCCTGAGGTCAAATTATGAAGGGGTAATTAGGACAGTAATGGGGAACTCTTCAAAACGACTCGTATTCAGTGCCCCTGACCCCACAGCAGGACTGTCAACCCACTGTCTGCCGGAGACTCCTGGACACTCACAGGCAAGTCTGGCTCAGTCTCTTGTGGGGACACTGCTCCTTTCTCCTAGCTCCTGTTGCATACAAGGTTTTGTTTGTGTCCAGGATTTGTGTCTGTGCAGTGTTCTCTTAGTACTATCATTTTTCTTAAATTTCAGCCATTCTGATAGGCGTGAGTAGTTATACTTCCATTTTTTTTTATTAATATATAGTTGATTTGCAATGTTGTGTTCGTTTCTGCTGTATGGCAAAGTGATTCAGTTATACATATGTATACATTCTTCTTTACATTCTTTTCCATTATGGTTTATCACGGGATATTGAATATAGTTCCCTGTGCTATAGTAGGACCTCGTGTTTACCCATCCTATATATAATAGTTTGCATCTGCTAACACCAAACTCCTAATCCATCCTTCCCCCCACATCCCTCCCTGGCAACCATAAGTCTGTTCTCTACATTTGTGAGTCGTTTCTGTTTTTTAAATAGGTTCACTTGTGTCATATTTTAGATTCTACATGTAAGTGATATCATGTGGCATTTGTCTTTCTGACTCAGTTCACTTAGTATGATAATACATGCCTAAAATCCATACACATTTTTGCAAATGTCATTATTTTATTCCTTTTTATTATGTGTAGTATTCCATTGTACATAAGTACCACATCTTCTTTATCGATTCGTCTGCCAATGGACATTTAGTTTGTGTCCCTGTCTTGGTTACTGTGAATAGTGCTTCTATGAACATTGGGGTGCATATATCATTTCGAATTAGAGTTTTCTTCTGGATATATGCCCAGAAGTGGGACTGCTGGATCATTTGGTAATTCTATTTTTAGTTTTTTAAGGAACCTCCATACTGTTCTCCATAATGGCTGTACTAATTTATATCCCCACCAACAGTGTAGTAGGGTTCCCTTTTCTCCATATCCTCTCCAGCACTTGTTATTTGTAGATTTTTTGATGATAGTCACTTTGACTAGCGTGAGGTTGTACCTCACTGTAGTTTTCATGTGAAGTTCTCTAATAATTAGTGACGTTTACCATCTTTCCATGTGCCTCTTGGCCATCTGCATGTCTTCTTTGGAGAAATGTCTATTTAGGTCTTCAGTCCATTTTTCAGTTGGGTTGGTTGTTTTCTCGTTGTTGAGTTGTATGAACTATTTCATACCATTATGTTTTTAAATTGTATTTCCCTAATGATGGTTCCTTTGGTTCCAACCATCATTTTCATACTTGATGCAGGAAGAAGGGAAAGACGACAGGCAAAAAGCACACACTAGCAGAAGCAGCACCCTTTCTAAGTGGCATTCTAGAAGCCCCTCTCAACAACTTCTGATGACACTTCATTGGCTAGAACTAGCCGCAAGACCTCCCCTATGTGCATGGAAGATCGGTTAATGTAGTCTGGGGAATTTTTTAATCTGAGTTCCTTATCACTTCTGCTAATTAGGAATTTCTAAATACAAAAAAAAAGAGGGAGAATGGATCCTAGTTGGCAGCTCACAGACTCATCACATTGACCTCTCTTCTCCTCTCTGTGCAGACTATTCTTCACCTGCAGCCAGAGAGATCCTCATTAAAATTCATTAGATCATGTCATTCCTGCACTTGAAATAATTCAATGCTTTCAATCTCTCTCAGAGTAAAATCAAGCCCTTTCAATGGTTCATAAGCCCTTTCCGGGTCTGCAAGCACCCCACCTTTCAGAATTCATCTCCTACCAATTTTTTCCTTGATCCCTATGCTGCAGCCATACTGCTGTGCTTCCTTTTCTGTGAACAAACCAGCTGTGCTCTCACTTCTGGGTCTTTGCATTTATTACTCCTTCTGTCTGGATGGTTCTTCCTTCAAACAGCCTCCTGTTCTCCTCTCAATTCCCACAGGTTTACACACAAATGTTCCTGTATCAGACAGGCTTTTCCTCTTCTATAAAATCAACCCTTCCCATATTGTTTTATTGTAAGTAGCACCTAATATCATCTGACATATTGCATATTTTATTCATTTGTTAACAGTTTCTGTCCTCATCTCTATAATGCCAGGGAGCAGGAACCTTGTTTTGTTAATGCCTCGGGCCTGACACTCAACAATATTTGCCAACAGAATGAAGGTAAAGAGGAGTACGCTTGAATGCAAGGAGGCGGATGCATGAATGCCAATGAATGGCAGGAACTTGTTACTACAGAACACATCCTTTACTGTAGGTTCCTCAGTCTCCACTTCTCAGTTGAGTGAAGAGGACTCCAAGTGAGTTTGGGGAATGTGACATCACTCCCCTGGCTGCATATTTGCTGAGCTAGAAAATTCTGAGAAGAGGAGTTACCTGGAATCTCCCGATACTACACAACATGGAAACAGAGGGAGGCATTGTGATCTTGGAAGGAAAAGATGTCATGTGACTTCCTGTCTGCCAAGCCAAGTAGACACCATGAAGGCAGCCAGGCTAAGGCCATATTGAAAGAGACCCACCAAAGCGCCTTCCAGGGCATATCAGTTTTCTAGTGCTGCCATATCAAAGTATCATGGACTGGGTGGCTTAGCCTACACAAATTTATTGTCTTACAGTCCTAGAGGCTAGAAGTCCTAAATCAATCAGCAGGGCTGTTTCCTTCAGAGGACTGTGAAGAAGCATCTATTCCATGAATCTGCACTGGTTTGCCAGCAATCTTTGGTGTTTACTGGCTTATAGAAGCATCAGCCCCACCTCTACCTTCATCTTCACATAGTGTTCTCTCTGTGTACATATCTCTGAGTCCAATTCCCCACCCCACCCCCTGCCTTTTATAGGGACATTTGTCATATTGGATTTAGGCCTCACCCTAACTGACTCATCTTCACTAACTACATCACAAAGACATTACTTCCAAATAAGGTCACATTCTAAGGTACAGAGGGTTAGAGCTTCAACATACGAATTGGGAGAAGGGTAGAAGATGGATACAGATCAGTCCGTAATAGTCTCTCTTTAAAGGAAAAACATTTAGTTTCTTCAGGGCACCCTAATGGCAGGACACCATCTCATTTCAAATATGGTTACGATAAAAACTAAAAAGTCATGTGAAAGCCTGGCAAGAAATCTCACTCAAGTGAATGACCCACAACTTTAGCAACTAAAGAGTCAACTCATACAGCAAGACTGACACCAGTACCAAAATGCTCTTTTTTCTAAGTCTACTAATAGCAAGCAATAAAATTGAGAAGACTTTTTAAGTAAAAGACAATCATTTAATTTTTAAAAATCAGTGGCAGCAACTTTTGCTAATCAAATGTAATTTCCATTAGTTGAGAGAAAAACGCATGCCTTTAAGTTTCCCTCTTTGAATGGGATGGGAAGACTCATATTGGGATATAAGGCTTCATATTTTATTTGTTAACTTAGCTGCTGTTGATTCATCTGTACCCAAGAGTTTACACACTAGGATTAAATGTGAGAAGAGCTTTGCTTTGACATCAAAAGTATGTTGGGGGCTTTTATTTGCTTTGTTTGGAAATATTTTTCTTGGACTGTCTTATTTGATTTCCTATTATCCAGGGAATTTAGAAAAGTCAGAAACACATCAAAAGTTTATTCAGTGCCCTCTATCATCAAGTGACATTAGCACTGTCTTTAAGGAATGGTCCTTGCATGGATATGTTACATTTATTTATTCAAGACCTCAGAGTCTTTTACAACAGATATTATTTTCTAAGTTATGGCTTCAGAGGTGACTAGAGGCTAGTCCAAGGTCTGTGAATAGATCTGGGAGGAAAAATCAAGGAGTAAAGTATTATGATTGAATTGCTAGCCTGTAGGCTTCACTTAGAAAAATGGACTCTCTTTAACAGAGTAATCATCATCAGATGCAAATATCTGGGCATCTGTCATCTGATTAAAACCTATTCTGACCAACCAAGAGTATTATTTATTTAATAAACATCACTAAACCCTACCACATGTCTCAGACTATTCTATGAACAGGGATGTAGTGATGAGCAAAGTTCTCCCAAATATATCTTTCAGTGAGGGAAACAGACAATAAACAAAATAAATGTATTAGTGTACTGAATTTAATAGTGTCACTTTCCCTTAAAATTCATATCCATCTGGAATCTATGACTATGACCTTATTTAGAAACACGGTCTTTACAGATGTAATCAAGGTAAGATGAGATCATACTGGATTAAAAGGAGAAAGGGTGGCCTTGGTGACCAGATGTACATGCTAAGTCCCATCAGTCATGTCTGACTCTCTGTGATCCTATAGACCGTAGCCCGCCAGGTTCCTCTGTTCATGGGATTCTCCAGGCAAGAATACCGGAGTGGATAGCCATTCCCTTTTCCAGGAGATCTTCCCAACCCAGAGACTGAATCCATGTCTCTTACGTTTCCTGCATTAGCAGTTGGGTTCTTTACCAACTTCTTTAGAGACTTCCCTGGTGGCTCAGATGGTAAAAGCATCTGCCTACAAGGCAGGAGAGCCGGGTTCAATCCCAGCGTTGGGAAGACCGCCTGGAGAAGGAAATGGCAACCCACTCCAGTACTCTTGCCTGGAAAATCCTATGGACGGAGGAGCCTGGTAGACTATAATCCATGGGGTCCCAAAGAGATGGACATGACTGAGCAACTTCACTTTCACTTTCTTTACCACTAGCACCACCTGGGAAGCCATAATTCAATTAAAAGGTGAAGGTGAAAATGTCTGACTCTTTGCGACCCCATGGACTGTAGCCAGCCAGGCTCCTCTGTCCGTGGAATTCTCCAGGCAAGAACACTGAAGTGGGTTGCCATTCCCTTCTTCAGGGGATATTCCCAATCCAGGGATCAAACCCAGGTCACCCACACTGCGGGTGGATTCTTTACCATCTGAGCCACCAGGGAAGCCCATACTGGATTAAGGTGGGCCCTAAGCCCAACATGACTGATGTCCTTCTAAGAAGGTGGAAAAGAAACATGGGAAGAACACCATGTGATGATAAAGGCTGAGATTGGGGTAATGCAGCTTCACACCAAAGAATGCCAAGCATGACCAGGAACCACCAAAATTCAGGAGAGAGGCACAAACAGATTCTCCCTCAGAACCTCCAGAGGGAACCAACCCTGCTTCACCTCCATTCTGGACTCCTATCCTCCATATCTGTGGGAGAATAAATACCTGCTGTTTCGAGGCAGCTGGTTGTGGTTCTTTGTCACAGCAGCCCCAGGAAACTAGCACAATTTATGAGTGATAACAAAAGATAAGGAGGGGAAAAAAGCAGTGAAATGGAACAGAGAGTACTGGGGAGAGAGTGCAATATTACACTGGCCAGGAAAATCCTCAATGAGAAAATAACAGTGATTAAAGTTTAAAAGTGATGAGAAAGTAACACACGATGATACCTGGAGAAAGTGGTCCAGACAGGACACTCTGAAAAGACAGTGTGGCTGGAGCGGAATAACAGGCAGGAGAGGAGGGGGAGACAATGAGCTCAGAGAGGTGACGCGCAGCCAGACCACGGACATGCTACAGACTGCTGGAAAGCCTCCAGCTTCCACTCTGCATCAGAGGAAAAAGGAAGCTCTTGGAGAGTCTGGAACAGGGAAGTGGCACAGAGGAGTTACGAGATCTGACCCAGATTTTAATAAGATCTTTGCATTACTGAAATTATTCTGAAAAGAACAGGATGGAAGCAGGTTAGAAAAGAATTGCAATAATCCAGGTGGGAAATGACTTAGACCATGGCAGTGATAGTGAAAGTGATCACTACTACAGGTTCGTTTTCAGAGTGTATTTTGTAGATGCGATGATAAGACGTACTGTGGATCAGATGTGGGATGTGAGTAAAAGAGAAGAATCAAAGATGGCTTCGAGGTGCTTTGCCAGAGGAACTGAAGTATGGACTTGCCGTTTATTGAAAGGAGATGGGCATGGGAGGATGAGGCACGGTGAGGAAGATCAAGAATCAGTTTAGGACATGTTAACCATAAGATGCCATTTAGATATATGTGACAACATCCTGGGAATACAAGATGGAGTTAGGGAGAAGGCTGGGCAGGAGATGCAAATGTAGAAGTTGTTGGAACAGAGGCAGCATCATATGTCTATGTATTGATCACTCTCCTGCATAATACTTCTTGTTTTCCTGCAGAAATAGTATTTAATTTGACCATGCGGAGAGGATGACCCTGCCTTCAACTTGTGACAGTTCTACACTCTTCTTGGGGAAAGAACTATAAAAATGACTTACCACAACCTGTTCAATGTTTTAGACTGTTAAGTATTTTTATAAGCCTTCTATTTTAAAGAAATGTTAGGCAGTTCACAATTTTAGGAGACATAAAATAAGAAAATTACAATTAAAAAAGGAACAATGGCAATTAGAGTAGCTAGGTAAGCCAAGCACCTATGAGTAGATATCTTTGAGTTTTTTTATGATCATCACACTTTGCAAGAATAAGAAAAGATATCAAATATAGCCTCCATAGGAAATTTTATATCTTTTCATTTTTTTATCTCTTTGGGAAAAAATTAACATATTTTGAATCAATGAATAAAATGTTTATACCAATCAATTAGATCTAACCACAAAATTGTTTTCATTTCTAGTATTAATTACAAACATTGTCTCCAGTGACCCAAATGTAGCAATATTTAAGAAATTACTTAAGAGCACTGAAGAAGGTGGACCAGTGACAAACCCAGGTGGATCTATGATGACCCAAATGGAAGCAAGAAGAGGTTCATAGGACAAAGAGAATTCAGTGAGGGCTACACTTAGTGGATTAGGACTACTGTGGTGCAGATTTTCCATATTCTTACTCAGATGCTGCTTTGAGGTCTGATATGTCATCTATAGTTTCTACTTTTAACCAAAAACTGAAGCAAGTCATGATCCAAGAGGAGTTTCTTCCCACCCATCCATTACTAAACACAAAAAAAGAATGCTGGGCTAAGAATGTCCCACTTTGGAACCAGTGGTGTGGAGCAGGTAAATCATACCACTTGCCTTTAGTTTAAGAATCTGGTGTTGTGTGTTGAGTTAAATGGAGCTTTCAGTGGGCAACAGTGAACATGTTTTTATTAATTCCTTTCTTCCCAATCTCTCTAGCCAATTCAGAAGTGAAAGTCAAAGTTGTTCAGTCCTGTCCAACTCTTTGCAACCCCATGGACTATACAGTCCATGGAATTCTCCAGGTCAGAATACTGGAGTGGGTAGCCTTTCTCTTTTCCAAGGGATCTTCCCAACCCAGGGATCAAACCCAGGTCTCCCGCATGGCAGGCAGATTCTTTACTAGCTGAGCCATAAGGGAAGCCCAAGAATACTGGAGTGGGCAGCCTATCCCTTCTCTAGCGGATCTTGCCGACCAGGAATCGAACCGGGGTCTCCTAGATTGCAGGCAGATTCTTTACCAACTGAGCTACCAAAGCTATCTAAAGCAACTCGTGTAAGTTAGATATTACAACTGAATGCTAAATTTAACTTTGAGCTTCATAGTAACTAAGTTTTAAAAACTTCAAATTCTTGAAAGATCTATACATTTGCTTGAAAAATGTACTTTTTTTTCTGGGGAAATCTATGAAATGTTTATTGTGCAGACTTTAATGTCAGGGACATTGGATGAGAGTAGGAAACACTTACTATCATGATATTGCAAATAACACAAACCAGAAATGATCACTTTAGTATCATCCTTAAACACAATGGGTGGTATTACATAAAAATCACAATGTATCTTCAAGGAATTAGAACCACACAAACTGACTTCTGACTATGTAACAGAAATGCAGAGGTTTAGGAAAAGTAGAGAAATTCATAATTAAAAGTCTATTAGATATCTCCTTTAAAATATCAGATGACTCAAAAATAAAATTTTGGAAAGTGCTGAACCATCAACTCATCATGCCTCAAGTGTTGTCATTCTGTAATGTTGATTAAGAGACAACCCTATGATTTATACAAATCTTACAGAAAAATCAAGAAGGAAATAGTTCTCAACTCCTTTTGATGCTAGCATAACCCTAAGACAAAAACCTAACAAAAATAAGAAAATTACAGGCTAATGTATTTTATGAATATATATACAATAGACACAAAACAGTAATAAATAGAATTCAACAATATACAACAAACATAATACATTATAATCAATAATGATTTACCCCAGGAACGCAAGGTTGGTATAAAAGTTTACTGATGTTAATTGACACATGAACAGAATTAGAAGAAAAATTTTAAAATTATTGCTAAAAATATCAAAAAAGCAAAAATTCAGCAAACAAAATTCAGCACTTATTCATGATTTTAAACAGAATACTCAGCAAATAAGTAAGAGAAGAAAATCTAATAAAGGGAATAGAAGGAAATAGGAATAGAAAGAATAGAAATATTCTAAATGGGGAAAAGGAAACCTAATAAAGGGAATATTAGTAATAATAATAATAAAAAGTTAACAGCTAATACAATAATATAAAAGTGAAGCATGAAATCTTTCTCCCTAATACTGGGAACAAGGGAAGATACTAATTCTCACCATTTCTACTCATTTTTCTATTCCGGTACATTAGAAATATTGTACTATTATTGTACTAGAATTAATAGGCAAATACAGCAAAAAAATCAAAACAAGGCATACGGTTTTGATAGGAAATAAAACTATCATTATTTGCAGTTATGGCTGGGTACCCAGAAATTCCTATAGAAGTTCAAAAACAAATTATATTGGAACTGACAAGTGCATGTAGCAAGTTTGAAGAATATTAGGTCAAAACATATAAATCAATTGTACTTCTACATATAAACAATAAACAATAATAAGGTGCAATCTTAAAACAATACCATTTACTATAGCAACACAAAACATCAAGTACATAGGAATAATTTTAGCAAAAATTTCACAAGCTGTATAGACTAAAATCTATAAAAACATCTGAAAGAAATTAAAGAAGACCTAATAAATGGAAAGATACTATGTTCATAGATTGAAAGACTCAACACTGTCAATATACATTTTACCCAAATTGATGTTTTAGTACAATCCCAAAATTCCAGCCGAAAAGTTGATTCTAAAATGTTTACAGAAATGCAAAGAATCGGGAGTAGTTTTTTAAAAAAAAGAACAAAGTTGAAGATGTATACTGCCTGGTTTCAAAACTCACAATGTAGTAACAGTAATCAACCAAATAGAGATTACAGAAATAGATCCACACACATATATTGCTTGGTTTTCAAAAAAAAAAAAGTCAAGGAATTTCTATGAGGGAAATAAAGTCTTCTATACAATACTTTAAAAATAAATAAATACATAAATAAACTTCAACTGCTATTCCACTCTACACATAAATAATTAATTTGGGGTGGATCATAGATATAAACTTGAAAACCAGAGCCATAAGGCTCTAGGGTAGATGAAGATTTCTTAGGTCACAAGAGCACTAGCTACTGAACAAAAAATTGATAAACAGACCCATCACAATTTTAAAATTTTGCTTCTTGAAAACCACCAGTTACAAAATTAATAGGCAAACTACACACTAGGGAAAAAAGTATCTGCTAAAAATGTTTTAAAAAATCTGTACCCAGTACACATAAAGAACTCTTACAAATCAACACTTAAGAAAAAGAAACTAACAACCTAATTTTTTAAATGGGCAAAATATTTCAACAAAATCTTCACCCAAAAAAAAGCTATACAAATAAGTGATCAATAGGATATAAAAAGAAGTTAATTATTATTCAAGGGAAATTCAAAATAAAATCAAAATGAGATACCATTTCATACCCACTAGAATAGTCAACATCAAAAATCACACACTAGGACTTCCCTGGTGGTCCTGTGGTTAAGAATCCACCTACCCATGCAGGAGAGACAAGTTTGATCCCTGGTCCAGGATGATCTCGCATGCCACAGACCAACAAAGCCTGCGGACCACAACTACTGAATCTGTATGCTACAACTACTGAAGCCCACGTGCCTAGAGCTCATGCTCTGCAACAAGAGAAGCCGCTGCAATGAAGAGCAGCCCTCACTCACCACAACTAGAGAAAGCCTGTGCACAGCAATGAAGACCCAACATAGCCAAAAATAAATAAATATATCTTTTTTTAAAAAAAAATAAAAAACTGATATTACCAAATGCCAGTGATGATGTGGAGCACCTGGAACTCTCATACACTACCATGAGAATGTGAAATGGTATGATATTTTGGACAACTGTTAGGCAGTTTCTTACAAATATACATCTACTTCATGGCTGGCAGTTACATTTATAGGCATTTACCCAAGAGAACTGAAAACATATACCCACAGAAAGATGCATACAACAATATTCGCAAAACTCATCCATCACAGCAAAGCTCTGTAACAATCCAAATGTTCAGCCACAGGTTGCCTGTTGTAAGAAGAGGGTGTAAGGACTAAAAAGGGACACAAGGGAACTTCTTGGAGGAAATGTAAATATTCTACACTGTTTTTATGGATGATGGATGTACACAGTTATTAAAACTAATAAAACTAAATTCAAAATCTGTGCACTTTATATGTAAATTATACCTCAATTTCAAATTTTGAAAAATTTTATAACAAACTTTTTAACTTAAGTTCCTGTGTGTTTTCTTCTGCTGAAAAAGACAGAATGACCAAGATTTTTCTTTTAAAAAAAAGGAAGGAAGTATTATATCTTCTTCAGCACTTGGATACTTGGTCATAACTTCATAAATTTATGTCATTTAACAGCAATTTTCAAATGGTATTAAGCAATAGAAAGTAAAATCATATGTGGGAGCCAAATATTTTTAAAGGAAAAAAATAAATAAACTGAAAGTTCTTATTAACTCCTTCTTTATCCCTAAGTCAGGCAGCTCCTGCACTTTCAGTAAGAAATTCATGTGATCATCAGCAGAGTTTGAGGGTCTCTAACAAATAGCAAATACAACTTTTGTGCCTTTGAAAGAAGCTTTGTTACAATCTCCCAATGAATGAGTTACACTGCCAGAGGGCTTTTTCTTTATTTTGCTATATTCTGCTGAAAGGGGTGCAGTACACTTATATTTGGAGAAAATTTTAACCGAGACTATAAGTCTTGCCTGAGTTAGCTGATGTCAAGCCCACCGTACTGACAACAGTGAGCTCATAAGCTCAGTTGCTTCCTAAGGTCATCCTTTCTTCCTAACGATAAACCAGAATGTCAACACGGAAGAGGTTCCTCGAGGCACACAGAGGGCAGGGCATACACCCAATTAACTAACGAGCCTCTCCAGATTGTTTAAATTATGCTCGTAATAAGAGAAGAAGTGACAAACTCCAGTTCTGCAGCATTGAGAAATGAAATTCCCTTGGTAAGAAGGCAATTCTTACCTGCCCTAATCTAGTAGCATTATCATATTAGAAGTTTTGAACAAGTGTTACAAATGCTAAAACATGTTCTAAAGAATATTCTTGGCTATTTCATTGAAATCTATCAAGAAAATGAAAGCAGAAAGCAGAGTATCTTTTTGCTCTGTATCACTGTTATCCATTAACTTGGGCAATGAAGTACACTGTAGCAGTTATCGGCAACGGAATAGTTGCTTTTTTCATGCACTACATCAAGTCAAGTGATCGCTCTGCACCATTAGTTTTGTTCTGTTTCTTTCTTTTTTCAGAAAAACTTGTCCACAGTTTTGAAGGACTATACAAGGCACTAGTAGCTCTGTAAATTGGGATCAACCAGATTATTTGTGAGAACTGGGTAACAACACTTCAAATTCACTCTGATGCAGACCTACAGAGGAGGTATTTAAGGCAAAGTTTGAAAAAAGCACTGATGCTCTTCCCGCTTTCAGTTCTAGCATGGAGGAACAGGAAAAAAGCAATTTCTTTGCTGCTACTCCTAGTATTAAATATTCACAGATATTCTAAGATGGCAAAGAAAACAACTGATAAAGTTAATAACAAAATTAAAAATTCTTCATGGAAAAACTCACTATTAGAAAAGTCAAACTACAAATGAAAAATAAAGAAAAAACATAGCTAAAACAAGTCAAAGACAAAGGGATAATTTTCTTTATAATGGCCCCAGAAAAATCAATAACACCAACAAATCAACAGAAGAATGGAAAAAAGGACAAAAGCTACAAAAACAATAAAAAGCTCTTAAATATATGATTAAAAAGTATCTTATCTCAGAAAACAAGAAATAAACATCTAAACTAAAATTATATGCAATATTTTATTGACAAAATTGTCAAATATCAAAAAGATTGATAGCCCTCAATGTTGGTGAAACTGGTGAATTGTAGGATGACATTTATACAATGCTGAGGACAGCATAGAGACAATGAGAAACTATACACATAGTAATTGGATCAATTTGCAAATGTCTATCAAATGGACAAGGATATTCACTGCCATACTGTTTGCAATAGCAAAAGATATACATTGATGGGATACCAGTTAAATAAATTATAGAATATACACAGAGTGGAATGTGACACTGGAGAGAATGAGGAAGTTCCACGTGTCTGGGTAGTGGAGGTAGTGGGTCTCCATCTTTAAAGAAGGGGCTTTTAACCCTACATCTCCAACCCAGGATCAGGTCTTAGTGTAAGGGAAAAGAAAGATGAATAAATGCTCCTCAGATAATCTTGGCATTCAGAGAGCAAAGGCGGACTGAGCTTATTTCCAAGCGGGGCCCAGAGAGACAAGCAAAGGCGTTATTTTAGTCTGCAGAAAAAGGACAGCCTCGAGAAGGTTTATCTGCTACACATTTTAGGGAATACAAAAGGCAGGCATGAAAGATAGGGAGAGAAGCAGGGAAGATTATAAGAGGAGGCATTATCAAGCTTGGCCACAACAAAACATGACTGATTACTGCATTTTTCTGAACCAATCTCTGAGAAGTCATTTGGGGAGAAAAAGTCCCCAAATGGACATAATCTGAAACATTTAAAACTAGAATTAACTGGGTAAATTTTCTGCCACCAGGCAGAACTGAGGCTCAAGACAGAAATAAGGGTGAGTGATAGAAAAAAATAAAAGTCATATTTCTAGTATCCCTGAGCACATGGCTTGAAAATATTGATCATGTCACTTGTATATTGGCTGATTCAATGACAGCAATATTGAGGCTCAGAGCACATCCATACTGGTCTAAAAAGTCTATCTCAAGAGTAGAATTTGCAAAGAAACACTGACTATTAATTAATCAATAGGACTGATCTCTTGAGGTAAGTAAAATTTTCTCTAGACAAACATATTAGCTTGCTAAGGCTGCAATAACAAATCACCACAAGCTGAGTGGCTTAAACCCCAGAAAATGATTTTCTCACAGTTCTAAAGGCTAAGTTTAAGTTGTCAACAGAGTTGCTTTCTTCTGAGGTCTCTCTCCTTGGCTTCCAGATGACTGTCTTCTCCCTGTGTCCTCAGATGATCCTCCCTTAGTACAAACCTGTGTCCAGATTTCCCCTTTTTATCAGATTGGATTAAGGTCACCCTAATGACCTCATTTTAACTTAACCACCTGTATAAGGATCTAATCTTCAAATATGGTTTCATTCTAAGGTTAGGACAACAATACAAATTGTTTTTGTGGGGGGAGACGACACTAATGAGCCCATAACAAGTTACCTTTTCTTCTTTTTTCACTTCTTTTTCTTTTCTTCCTTTTAAAAATATGTGTGAAGTGCTATGAGGCAGCCAGACATAGGGAAGGATCTATAAGGGCAGGCCTGAATGCGTGTGTAGAGAGGCTGAGGAAGGTAAACAACCAAGAGGCTGGTGCAAATTATCATAGACATATCAGACCTCCTGAAAGAAACAAAAGCAGGTTTTAACGAATGGTAAAGCAGTCTCTGTTCTTGGTTAGGTGACCTGGCATTAAACATGACAGTTTCCCTTATATTCATTTATTAACTCAATGTAATCCTAATAAAATTACCAAGAAATTATTTAACAGAGTTAGATAAGTTGATAACTAAAATTTACATAGAAAAACAAATATGCAAGAATAGCTAGGAAAACACTGAAAGAGAAAAATTACAGAGGGAAACTAGCCATATCACACATTAAAATACACTATAATACACTATAAAACTTCTGTAATTAAAAGTGTGGTATTGGCACACTTTTGTGGACAACTAGATCAATAGAAAAGGATAAAAAGTCCAGAAATAGATACAAGTATAGAGGAGCACTGAGTAAATGCTATAAGTGGCATCTTAAATCACCAAGCTAAAAACAGACATTTTAATAAATGGTGCTGGGACAACCTATGGATGTTGACAAGTTGATTAGAAAAGTTAAAATTAGATAAATATCTCACACTGTACATGAAAATATTATACACTATTTAGCAAATCTATTTCTTACAGCAGTATGAGCTAGCAATCCTATAATCCTTTATGTGTACTCTTGGACTGAACAAATAAGTAATGGTATTGTACATATTGAGATCCAGCTTTTTCATTGTGGGGAAAAAGAAGTTAAAAATAAGAAAGGAGCAGACTCCCGTGGTAGTGCAGTGAATAAGAATCTGGCTGCCAATGCAGGGGACATGGGTTTAAACCCGGGTCCAGGAAGATTCCACATGGCACAGAGCAACTAAGCCCATGTACCACAGCTACTGAGCCCCGGCTCTACGGCCCACAAGCCGCAACTACTGAAGCCCACGTGCCTAGAGCCTGCCGAATGCAACAAGAAGCCTGTTCACCACAACTAGAGAAAGCCCGTGCATAGCAGTGAAGACTCAGTACAACCATAAATATAAATAAGTACATAAAAACGAGGAGAGAAGGACGGCTACAAAGACCTTGTGGTGTTGGATTGGAGTTTTTAATGTATATGCAGATTTATGAGTATAGACATAAATGTAAATACCTATGTGTATAGTTGGGTTAGTATATATGCTGCCCACTGAGAGGGCCTGGGATCAATGATACTGCAGTAACAAGGAGCACACCCAGCACCCAGATCTTCACCTTCTAAATACTGTTCTCCAGAAATGAAAGCAGCCTCCTTAGAGGACTAGCTGATATCAGGACTGGAGCAGAGAAAATGTAAGGTAAGCTCGGGACACCTCATGAGGCTAGAAAAATAAGGAAGTGTACAAAAAGAATGAGATATGGCAGAGGGACACAAGAGCCAATGGCAAGGAACTCCAAAAAGCTGAAGTTTGAACAATGAAAGAAAAAACAGAAGAGAAGGGAGGAAGAAAGGGAGGGAGGAAGAAAATGAGAGGAAAAGAGAAAGTGTTGGATTTATAAGCCGTATTAGTAACATAAACATCTAGGAGTCCCTACAGATGATAAATACTGGAATAAAAAAATACACTGGGGATACAGGATATCTCTCATCAGAAAAAATCCCACTAATAAATGTAAAAATAAACAAGGAATTAGGAAATCACCATGAGCCCAACACAACAGTAATATCTGTTACAGACAAGTTCCACCAATGGATGCTAACACTGGTGGGCAAAAGTTTGATGAAAAAATATTACTCCACTCCAAAAATTTCTCCCCCACTACAATTATCAATCTCAAATGCATAAATAATAACTTTATGGTGGAAACCCAGCAGACACTACCTTAACCAAGTGATGAAAATTATTGCTGTGATGCACTGAGAAGGATGCCACATCACTGGTGGTATTTTTATTGAACAAGCACAACCTTACTCTAATGATGAGAGCACATCAGACAAATCCCAAACGAGAGAGAGATTCTGCAAAACATTTCAACAATACTCATCCAAATTGTCAAGTTGATGAAAGATACAGAAATAATGTGTCACGGGTTGCAGGAGACTAAGGAGACGGATGCATTAAGAGCAGATGAAGTATCTTGATAGGGTTCTTGGACAAGAAAAAGATATTTTGATGAGAAGGAAACTGGTAAAATCTGAACAGAACTGTATCAGTGTTCATTTCTTGATTTTGGTCATTGATTTTGATCACTGTACCATGGTTATATAAGTTACTGACATCAAACAAAGCTTGGTGAAAAGTGTATGTGAAGTAGACACAATTTTTGCAACGTTTCTATAAACCTAAAATTTTTAAGCTTTTTAAGAAGACATTAGGGAGAGAGAACCATTTCTTAACTGCTACATGAGAAACAGGATTCAAAAGAGAAGAATCCTGCAGATAAAGTAACACAGCAAAATAACACAGTGAAAGGAACTACAAAAGCAAAATGGAACTGCACATGGAAGACACAGTCTAACAACTGTTATTCTTTCGAAGAAACTTCCAACCCATAATCAGTGGCTGATCTGGATCCTTAACTCTTATCAGAGGAGTACAAAGCATGTCCCGTTGATGTCTACTCAAAAGACTATTGTGAGGGCTCATGAGGAAATATATTCAGGAAGAGATCAATTTGGTGACTGATAAATGAGTGACGGAGAAGGCAATGGCACCCCACTCCAGTACTCTTGCCTGGAAAATCCCATGGATGGAGGAGCCTGATAGGCTACAGTCCATGGGGTCGCTAAGAGTCAGATATGACTGAGCGACTTCACTTTCACTTTTCCCTTTCATGCACTGGAGAAGGAAATGGCAACCCATTCCAATATTCTTGCCTGGAGAATCCCAGGGATGGCGGAGCCTGGTGGGCCACCATCTATGGGGTTGCACAGAGTCAGACATGACTGAAGTGACTTAGCAGCAGCAAATGAGTGAGGCTCAGTAAAGTCTAGTTCCTGAAAGGCCAGAGATGGGTTAGTGTCTATCCCCTGCCCTCACTTGTACATAGAAGAGAGAGAACTCTTGTTCCACTGCCCAGAAAGGAGTAATTGTTGTTGTTGTTTAATTGCTCAGTCATGTCCAACTCTTCGCAACCCCAAGGACTGTAGCCTGCCAGGCTCCTCTGTCCATGGGATTTCCCAGGCAAGAATACTGGAGTGGGTTGCAATTTCCTTCTCCAGGGGATCTTCTAGACTCAGGAATCAAACCCATGTCTCCTGCACTGAAAGGCAGATTCTTTGCCGCTGAGCCACCTGGGAAGCTCCAAGTGGGTAGAAGGGACAGAAGAAGAGAGGGAACTCTTGTTCTACTGTCCAGGAAGGATCAATAGGAATGAAATTTCCAGTCTCTTCTCTAAGCATTGAAGTCACAGAGTGACTAATGAGACGGGGCCATAAAACAAGCAAGCTGCTCAAAAGCAAGACAGACTCCTTTATTTCTCACTCACTATGGGCTGCCTGCTTCAGAAGTCTATAAAACAAACAAATTTTTAAAACCCCTGGCTTCCTCCTCCATGCAGTAAGCAAAGAGAGATCTAATTTGGCTTCTTGCCTGGCTAAAGCTTTCTGTCTGCAGCTAAGTGGGTAAACCAGAATAGCACAGGTCCCAAGGTCATTTCTCAATGGCCACTCTCAATTTGGTCCCCTACTAAAAAGCACTGCTCTAAGAAACAGATTAATGAACTGTTGTTTGGTACTTTGATAACATTTATATTTTTATCCCTGGTCTTGTCTTTATGGACATACTCAATGGACTTTGGAAGAGAACAGAAAAGGAGTGATGAAATCTAGGCATTAAGCCTGACCCTAAACTTCCTAACATTCTATTATCTGCACAGAGACTTGGATTTGGGTAATCATAATGCGATCTTTGTCAACAAAGATTTCCTGAATTCTAACCATGCCTGAATTGTCAACTGGAGTTCTTTTTCACGAAACAAACAATAAAATCCAAGGGCAGATGCTCTACTCTATTGAAAGATCCTGCTGCAATCATTTAAATTCTAACCAACTCCGGCTGCCAGAGTAAGAGAGGGAACTAGAAAACATATTATAAGAATCTTTCAGTAGCTCCACTTTGGTGGTAGATACATCAGTGAAGTGATCATCAGCCCAGGAACAGTTACCCCATCAGGCTTCCTTTCCCCAAAGCCTGCTACTTACATAAAATTTAAATATTTACTGAACCATCAAGAGTACTATAAGATCATGTGAAAAATATGTGGTATAAACAATATGGTCAAAGAAAGAAAAGATCAGGATTGCCAATCATATGTGAGGAAGGCTTCAGGAGGATGTGAAAACTGAGTTTCTGGAAGATTTGTATTTGTCATGGTCAAGACAAGTCTAAGTCAGAAAACGGTGTGCTAGGCCAGATTAATGGCCCCCCAAAGATGTCCACGACCTAATACTGGAACTTGTGAATATGTTACCTTACATGGCAAAGGGATTTTGCAGATGAGATGATTAACATTATAGACTTTGGGGCAGTGGGATTATCCTAGATTATTCTGGTAAACCCAGTCTAGTCATATGAAAGATCGATCAAGGAGATGAGAAGACAGAAGCAGCAGCAGAAGAGATCTGGAGCTTGAGAGGGAACTGACTTTCTCTTTCTGGCTTTGAAGGTAGGAAAGGGGCCACAAGCCAAAGAATGCAGGTGGCTCCTAGAAGCTGGGCTTTCAGTTGACCATGAGCAAGGAAAGAATCCTTAACCCCACTATTGCAAGGAACTGACTTCTACCAACAACCTAAATGATCCTCCAAGTAGAATCTTCTCCAAGACCTCAGGAAAAAAAAAAATGTAGCCCTGCTGACACCCAGATTTAGTCCAGTGATACCCATACAGAACTTCTGACCTACAGAACTATAAAATAATAAATTTGTGCTGCTTTAAGGTGCTAAATTGATCATTTATTACAGCACAAACAGAAAACTAATTAACATGAGCACAGGTCCCATAGCTTGCACGGGGAACCTCTCTCAAAACCATTATTTCTATTTAGGTCTTATGCCCATTTTTTGATTGGGTTGTTTTTTATATTGAGCTGCGTGAGATGCAGAAAAACAAATATCATATATTAATGCATATACGTGGAATATAAAAGAATCGTATGCTGCTGCTACTGCTGCTGCTAAGTCGCTTCAGTCGTGTCCGACTCTGTGCGACCCCATAGACATTAGCCCACCAGGCTCCCCCGTCCCTGGGATTCTCCAGACAAGAGTACTGGAGTGGGGTGCCATTGCCTTCTCCAAAGAATGGTATAGATGATCTTATTTGCAAAGCAGAAATAAGAAACAGATATAGAGAAGAAATACATGGATACGAAGGAGCAAACAAGAGTGGGGGAAGCAATTGGGAGACTAAGATTGACACATATACATACACTATTGACACTATGTATACATAACTAATGAGAACATACTGTATAGCATGGGGGAACTCTACTTAATGCATTATGGTGGCCTGAGTGGGAAGGAAGTCCAAAAGGAAGGGGATACATTGTGTATACATGCATCCATGTATCTGCAGTCTTTCCAGGTAGCTCAGTGGTAAAGAATCCACCTGCCAATGCAGGAGACTCAGGAGATTCCAGTTAAATCTCTGGGTCAGGAAGATGCCCTGGCGTAGGAAATGGTGACCTGCTCCAGTATTCTTGCTTGGAAAATTCCATTGACTGTGGCAGGCTACACAGTCCTCGGGGTCACAAAGAGTTGGACATGACTAAGACACAGATGCAGATACGTACATGCATGGCTGATTCATTCTTCTGTACAGCAGAAACTAATGCAAGATTGTGATGCAACTATATTCCAATAAAATTAAAGGCAGAAAAAAAATTTTTTTAATCTAGTTCTTATTTCTTGTAGGCTACACAGCTCATTAGGAACATCATGAAATGTGACTATATTTACAGTGCCCCAGCTGAGAATCCTCAAAGTGGCTGCCATGGACTTAGCCCACCTCTAGATTCCTGACATATAGGTCTCCATGCCCTGAAACATGTAGCCCTAATACCCTGAGCAGAATTCAATGAACAGAGAAAGGATATATGACCAAAGGCAACCAAAATAGTTTACCAGATGTTTAGCAGGTGACCCAGGAGCATGCTCTATTCCTTGATGAATGGGTGATATAATCCAATCCTCTACTCAACCCCAAAAGAGTCATCAGATAGACAGTTGTTAAACAGAAAAAGGAGACAAAGAAAGAAAAGTAGTAAAAAATAAATTATTTAGAAGATAACAGAAGGCACGACTACAAGCCACAAGTTAGCAGAAACCCTGCAATTAAAGGGGATAAAAAAGAAGGGAACATAGGAACTTATGTGATAATAGTAACAGCAGTAGAAGCAGAGTGTCCAGACTTGTGCAAGAGAAAGAAAGCATAAACTTCTGTTGAGGAGACACAGAAGGAATAAGACAGTATGAACAGTGTTGCACTTGAACAAACTTCTAGATTCCATGAAGCCTTCTGTGAAAGCTTCCCACTGTTCATCTCCTATTCTACGCATCCTTGAAATAAGCCTTTTTCTCCTTAGGTGACCTGGCATCTCTCTTACCTTGCAACCTGAAAGAGACGAACCAGCTCACAGATTCACAAGACTCGCCTTATTACTTCCTGAGGGTGACTTGTCCTGTCGAATGAAAAGAGATTTATTTCTCTGTGACAATCTAGAGGGGTAGGAAGGGGTGGGAGGTGGGAGAGAGATTCAAGAGGGAGGGGACATATGTACACCTGTGGCTGATTCATGCGGATGGATGGCAGAAACCAACACAATATTGTAAAGCAAGTATCCTCCAATTAAAACAAATAAATTTTTTAAAAAATAGAAAGAGATTTATTGTAAGGGACTCTTGACTTCTGACCTCTGTGGATTTCATTTATTGTTGTCCTTCAGGTTATTTATTGAGAAATTGGCTATAATTTCCCAGAAACTACCCTGATAATTAGCTATTCAAAATACCAGTATCAGAAGTGAGCAGAGCCAGAATAGATGAGCGGGAAATCAAAAACTTCCCTTAATCCTACACACACAGAAGTATCATTTAGCAGTTAACTAGATGCATAATAATAATCTAGTATTTTCAGGTGTTTCACGGTTAATTGTTATTTTTCCCTTATTACAATATAAATTTTGAGGAGACAGAATTTCTATGTTATTTCAATCATGTAGAATACTTAGTTATATACCTAATAAATGTGCATCAGTTCATTACCCTGGGGACTTTTGACACAATAATGTTGTTTCTCAGGAAGATGATGAAAGCCCTCACAGCATAATGAAAGGCCATCTGTATTCTCTTCATACCACTTACTACTCTCCCTGCCCAACCTTCAGGAAAGAATCCTCTGCCGAAGAGTCCAAAATTGCAAGAATAATACCCTACCAATAGTAGACACTGGACTAACTACTTGAAAATATTGTTCTAATAACAAATGGGTAAGTAGAGAGATGATGGTATGATCATGCTTTCCTTACCGTGTTTAGCTATGGGTAAATACAACTTCCGTTTGCTGAGCAGCTGTGTAGCTGGCCCACAGTCGTGCATTATGGCTAAACTTCACAAAAACTTCTGTGAAAGTTCACTTCACTTGAGAGGTGAAGAGCCGGAGCTGAGAGGGACTTTGTTGCTCGTCCAAAGCATTCAGCAATGAAAGGCAGAGTGGATATTTCCAAGCCATTACATTCTAACATCCTCTTGCCTTCCACTTCCTTATTTACTGATTTTAAGTATGTAAGTAAACAGACCCTGATTATCTCAGGAGAATGGGAAGCAGGGTTACGAATCCCACTTCAGTCTGCCAAGTTTAGCTGAAGGTCAGTGGTCTGTGCTACAGCTTCAAGGATAAAAGGTTTGTATTGGGACGTGGTGCCACCTGTCGGTTAATCCATGAAACTGGTGATGCAGGTATTCAATAGTTTCACCCCCACACCCACATCCCCATGCAAAAATTCTTTAAAAACAAGAGGCACATGAAGAACTTGTCTCTCAGTCCCATTCTTTTCCACCTCCAGCCTCCAGAGTCTGTATCCAACCAGCTGGTGCTACACAAAAATTACTGAATTTAGAACCCCGAGGAGGTGAGTTAATTTCCTTGAGTTTGAATTTCTCACTCATAAAATTAAATGTTATCTTCCTATATGTCAAGTTTATTGTGAGGATCAAATGAGATAATGTAAAATAAAGTGTGGTGTAGACAGCATTCTATGGGCCTTAGGTCACCACCAC
Source organism: Okapia johnstoni (assembly GCA_024291935.2). Classification (NCBI taxonomy): domain Eukaryota; kingdom Metazoa; phylum Chordata; class Mammalia; order Artiodactyla; family Giraffidae; genus Okapia; species Okapia johnstoni. The sequence goes on along the minus strand of CM044322.1, from coordinate 11,321,716 downwards.
ACTTTACCGGCACCTACACCGCTTTTCATGTCAAGTCTGACTTCTTTGAGAGTTCCTCATATGCAGTGGATGTGTCCCTCCACCACTGGATCACAGATTCCCTGATTTTATTCCTGTCTGCCTGTGTCAGAGTTATCTCTGTACGTAACAGTCTCTTCTCCTGGATTATAAATTCCCAAGGATTGGACAGACTGTATCAATCTTTATATACTCATGGTACATCGCACGATGTTGCAGGAGTTCAAATATGTATTTAAATTATTTTTTTTTCCTCAGTAATCATGTGGTATTGAATGAGAATAATCTGTGAGATGCTTCATTAAAAGAAAAGAGATGACTTTTAATTAAAGGTAATATTGAGAGAGGAAAAGGAGGAAAAGTGGATTTTAAATAGGCACAGTCACAAAATCTTGTGTGAAAGAACAGAGGGTAGAAATGCTGATTGCTGGGTGCCAATAATTCCCTTAGAATTGTCAAGATTTTTTTTTAATTCTTTCACAAAACAGTCTGCAGGACAGAGATGTTAAATGACTTACCCTAAGTTATAATGTACAAATCAGGACAGCAACATGTTTTTCTTGATTTTCCCCCCAGTATTCTTTCACTATATCACATCACCTCACCACATGGAGAGCTCTCAGATAATCATGATGCATATGTATATACACATACATATTATATATATATATAAACACACACAGAGCTTGTCAAACTCCTATTCACACTTCAAAACCCACATCAAATGTCACTTTTTGAAAAGCCTTTCATGATGCCCTCAAGTAGAGGTCATGGCATCATTCTCTGTAATCCCATGAGAAAAAGCAACCCATTTTCTATTTACAGGGCTTTCTTCCCTTGCCCCCCCACCCCCAACGCCACTTAAAATGTTTGTATGTGATCCCGCAATTTAACACAATGTTTGGCACATATTAGATGATCAATAATCATGAATGCATACTTATTTAATGCTGTTCTGGGCATAGCTGCCTTCTGGGAACTCACTGTTGATATAAGGCATGATGTTCTCTTTTACCTAGTTATATCTAGGGAAGTATATAAAAAAAAGAAAATGACAGAAAAATAAATATTGTGATTTAAAAGATTAACCAAGACTCTGAACGGTACTTAGAAATTGCCCATTTTTAGAATGTTAAATATCAGTCAACAGTGAAGGACTCTAATAAGAGAATCACACCATAAATGTTATCTAGTGGACAAATGTGGGGGTAGGGGGTTCAGGCTCTGGAGTTTGGGGTTCAAATCCAAATTTATTTTCTATGAACTTACATATGTGACTTCAATTCTCTAGGCCAAAATCTATTACCTTCGGTCTCCTTTTTAAAACTCTTATTAGCAAACCATATTCAGGCTCACTCCTTTTACCTTATAAGCATATTCTTAAGAAAAAACCCAGCAATCCCTTTAACATGTAAGACATTCTCTGCAAAGCCCCCAGTTGCACTCTTGGGTGTGGAGGCTAGGAGACAGAATGATGCAGACACAGTTCCAGGCAAAAGCAGAGCTTTATCATTACTCTGAAATCCCTGATGTGAAAAAGTCTGGATTCAAAGCCTATTCATTTTCACATGAAATTCTACCATTGACTATTTCAACATGATAAAAGGAATCCTTAGAGTTACTAAATATAATTCAGTTCAGTTCAGTTCAGTTCAGTCACTCAGTCGTGTCCAACTCTTTGCAACCCCAAGGTCTGCAGCACGCCAGGCTTCCCTGTCCATTACCAACTCCCGGAGTTTACTCAAACTCATGTTCATCGAGTCGGTGATGCCATCCAACCATCTCATCCTCTGTCATCCCCTTCGGATTTAATTGGTTATTAAAATGAATTCAAATTTTTTCACCTGTTTGTTTGTAGAAGTTTCTAGTTGATGATCACTATCAAGAATTTGAAGCAACTGTCCTTAAAAAAATCTGGTCAGAAATTATGTTTCAAGCCTAAAATCTGATGCCAAAATTATATGGTCATAGAAGTGAGCTCATGACCCTTATTTAAAACATGCCAAGAGCAGATGCAAACTATTATTAGTAGGCTGGTGCAAAAGTAATTGCAGTTTTTGCACTGCTGAAATTTGCCATTTGATACTTGAATACATTCTTAAATAAACGTGGTTATGTTTTATATATCATTTTAATGTGCATTTCTCACTTTATGGTTTTTTGCTAATGACTTATTATTTGCTGATTATTTTATATGTATGTGTATTTCCATTTATATGACTGTGGAAATGATGTTAAATGATGAGCAAATTTGAGCAAATTTCTTATCCAAGTTCAAAATGGGTCATAAAGCAGTGGACACAGCTCACAACATCAAGAATGCATCTGGGCCAGGAACTGTGAATGAACTTACAGTGCAGTGGTAGCTTAAGTTCTGAAAAGGAAACGAGAGCCTTGAAGGTAATTAGCATAGTGGCTGGCCATCAGAAGTTGACAAGAAGCAATTGAGAGCAATTATCAAAGCTGATCCTCTTGCAACCACATGAGAAGTTGCCAAAGAACTCAGTGTTGACCATTTTATGGTCATTCAGCATTTGAAGCAAATTGGAAGTTGAAAAAATGGGTGCTCCATTAGCAGACCGAAAATCAAAAAAAAAAATCGTCATTTTGAAGTGTCTTCTCTTATTGTACGCAACAACGAACCATTTCTCAATCAGATTGTGACGTACAACAATAAGTGACAACCGTTGACAACCAGCTCAGTGGTTAGACTGAAAAGAAGCTCCAAAGCACTTTCCCAAGCCAAACTTGCAGCAAAAAAAAGGTCATGGTCACTGTTTGGTGGTGTGCTGCCCATCTGATCCACTACAGCTTTCTGAATCCCTACAAAACTCAGTAAATTGATGAGATGCACCAAAACTGCAATTCCTGAAGCCAATAATGGTCAACAGAAATGGCCCAATTCTTCTCCACAAGAACGCCTGACCACATGTTGCACAATCAGTTCTACAAAAGTTCAACAAATGGGGCTACAAAGTTTTGCCTCATCCACCATATTCACCTTGACCTCTTGTCAACTGACTACCACTTCTTTAGGCATCTCGACAACTTTTTCCAGGGAAAATGCTTCCACAATCAGCAGGAAGCAGAAATGCTTTCCAAGAGTTCACCAAATCCCAAATGCTATGCTAAATCACCAAATCCTTATGCTACAGGAATAAACAAACTTATTTCTTGTTGCCAAAAATGACTGTAATGGTTCCTAATTTGATTAATAAAGATGTGTTTGAGCCTTGCTGTTGTTGTTGTTGTTGTCGTTCAGTTGCTCAGTTGTGTCCGACTCTTTGTGACCCCATGGACTGCAGCTTGCCAGGCTTCCTGTCCTTCACCATCTCCTGGACCTTGCTCAAACTCATGTCTATCGAGTCAGTGATGCCATCCAACCATCTCATCCTCTATCATCCCCTTCTCCTCCTGCCTTCAATCTTTCCCAGCATCAGGGTCTTTTCAGCTCTTCGCATCAGGTGGCCAAAGTATTTAAGCTTCAGCATCAGTCCTTCCAATGAATATTCAGGGTTGATTTCCTTTAGGATTGACTGGTTTGATCTTGCTAGCCAAGGGACTCTCAAGAGTCTTCTCCAACACCATAGTTCAAAAGCATCAGTTCTTCAGTGCTCAGCTTTCTTTATGGTCCAACTCTCACATCCATACATGACTACTGGAAAAACCATAGCTTTGACTATGCGGACCTTTGTTGGCAAAGTAATGTCTCTGCTTTTTAAGCCTAGCTATAATGATTTAAAATTCACAGTCTGAAACCACAATTACATTTGTAACAAGCTAATATGTAGGATGGACAGACAACAAGGTCCTATTGTATAGCACAGGGAACTACATTCAATATCCTGAGATAAACCAGAATGGAAAAGAACATGAAAAAGAATATACGTATGTATAACAGAATCACTTTGCTGTACAGCAGAAATTAACACACTATTGCAAATCAGCTATACTTCTCTAAAATTAAAAAAATAAAATGGGACAAGATTTATTGGTTTTATTCAAAAGTCCTTGTTCTTTTGTTTTTATTTTTCTTATAATAGTTACATAACACAGGGAAAATATAATAAGTTGTTTTCCACCAAGCCCCATTATAGATATTCCCAAATCCCCTTCAGTTTTCTTAAAGTCTGTCTGCAAATATTGTCAATGTCTATGCATGCTACTACATGAAACAATATTGGAAAGTTCTGGAGTAATGGTTAAGAGAGACTGCAACAGCAAGCTGGTTCAGATTCACATTTCAGTACCCATTAACTTGGATGAACCCTTTCTAAACTGTAGTTTCCTTATCTATAAAAATGAGGATAATAGCTACTCTATCCGTTTCTTGTGAGCACTACATAAGTGATGCATGTAAATCACTTGGCACAGTGCACAGTATGTAGTAATTGCTGTGATTGCAACCCCATGGACTATACAGTCCATGGAAATCTCTAGGCCAGAGTACTGGAGTGGGTAGCCTTTCCCTTCTCCAGGGGATCTTCCCAACCCAAGGATCAAACACAGGTCTCCCACATTGTAGGTGGATTCTTTACCAGCTGAGCCACAAGGGAAGCCCAAGAACATTGGAGTGGGTAGCCTACGCCTTCTTCAGTGGATGTTCCCAACCTAGGAATCAAACCAGGGTCTCCTGCATTGCAGGTGGATTTTTTACCAGCTGAGCTTTGAGAGAAGCCAACTGTAATTGCAGTAAATAACAACTGCATCTCCACGAGAATGGTGAGGAAGTTATTGGTTGATGCTGATGAAAAGCCTCGAATTATAAAACTGATTTTATATGTTAGTTCCTTAGACATCCTCAGATAACCAAAACTCTGATTCTCCTCTATCAGAGAAACACGGTATTAAAAAAAAAAAAGCCACAAACAGACTGCAAGAACACAAGTTGAGAACCTTATTCCCCACATACTGTGCTAAATGTTCTCTTCAATGTATTAAACTGGGCTTGGTACTGAAATGGTCTCAGCAAACTTGCAGACATTTCAGGACACTAAATAAGGATATCTTTAATTCAACCATGAAACCATGAAATGCAGCTTAAAGAACATATTTCATTTTATTCTGTCATTCTGCTCACTTTTCTCAGGGTTAAATATAGATAAGAAATAAAAATGGCATCATCACTCTATGAAAGAATCTCATGCATTTTTCATAGATGTGTGACATTAATATACCTTGAGTATCCTGAGTCTGTTACTGGGGGGTGGGGGGGGGGTTAGTTATATTTATGACATTCTACCATCTGCAAGTGAGATTCCAACTAGAGGGAAATATTTATATACACTAGGGAGTCATACATAATTTAATGCTGGAGCAGGAAAGAAGAAAGAAAGTGTTCCAGCATGTAGTACAACATCCCTTACAAGGATATATATCTGAGTAGGAGTTGAAGATCAAAGAATTTTCTTCTTGAGCAACACCAGATATTGAGAATAAGAACAAATTGAATTTGGATTTTTTCCATTGACTATTCCCTAGAAAATCAGGACTTACTCTACCACTGAATTAAGGGATAACACTGAAATTTTCCTTGGAATATTTACAGAGAGAATTTTTTATATTGCACATATATTTTTCAGCTCCAATCAAGTCTAGTAACAGAACAGATTGATACATGTTATCTGTGTAATAATAAGCTCAAACAAATTTTGGCAATAATCGCAGACTTTCTAAGAGTCAGCATTAAGTACATTTGTTGCAATACTGGACAATATATTTATACTCTTAGTGCCTCATATTCATTGCTTTATTGGAAATTGATGTTATCTGAGAACTTTATAGTTTTTTCTATTTTTGATTTTGCGATTCATAGTACTTGTTAACAGCACAAAAATTATAAACACTTGAGACTATATGATAAGATATAATGCAGCAATTTACTGTATGACACAGGGAACCCAAAGCCGGTGCTCTGAGACAGCTTAGAGGGGTGCAAGGAGGAGTTAGGTGGGAGGGAGGTACAAGAGGTAGGGGACATATATATACCTATGGCTGATTCACGTTAATGTACGGCAAAAACCATCACAATATTATAAAGTAATTATCTTACAATTAAAAATAGAATATAAATTTTACATATATATATATATATAAAACACAGCAATTTAGCAATGAAAATATGTCAGTATAAAAGGACAAAGACATTAATTAAATAATGCTAAGTGAAGAAGATGGGATGAAAATTTTTCTATAAACTGGGATTAAAACTAGTAAAATGATGTATATTTTACATCAATAAAGACACTGTGATGGTCATTAATGCTGTTTATAAATATTCCAATCTTCTCCTCCTAGATATACAGTAGGTGTATTAGAACTGCTGTAATAAAGTATCACAAACTGAGAAGCTTCAAACAACAGAAATCTATCACATCATAGTTCCGGAGGCCAGAAGTCTAAAATCCAGGTGTCAACCAGGTTGGTTCCTTCTGAGAGCTGTGAGGGAGACTCTCTCCCAGCTTCTGGTAGCCTCAGGCACATCTTGGCTTGTAGTTAATGTTCTCCCTGTGTTTTCACACAGTCCTTCCTCTACACATACTTATCTCTGCCCAAATTTCTCATTTTTAAAAGGACATCAGTCATATTAGATTACAGCCCACTCTAATGACTTCATTGTAATTTGATTATCTGTGTAAAAACCCCATTTCCAAGTAAGGTCACATTCACAGGTTCTGGGGGTTAGGACCTCAACATCTTTTGAGGAGTGGAATTCAACCCACAACAGAAGGACAGCATCTCCCCACCCACTCTGAAGTTAGGCCTGATTACGTGATTTATAATGACCAATCCAATGTGAGGGTGTCATTCCAGCACACGATCCTACACACCCCTTTCTTGCTTCAGCAACCATCCAAGGATGTGCTCAGATGGATTCCCCACTAGCCTGAAGCCCTAAGACATTATAAGGCTCCAACCCTCTTCGGATGCTATGAACAAGATATAAATTTCCCCCATGTCAAGTCATTGGAATGTCAGAGCTGTTTGTCACTACACCATAACTGAACCTGTACAGATAGATATAAAAACTGGAACCTAAAAGTAGAATGTACCATAGTAGTACTATAATGAAAACCTAAACTATGTGATATTGGCTTCATGGTCAATTGGCAGACAGCAGGAAAACTGTTAATGGAGTGTGGTAAGGTGGCAATTTGTGTTAGAAAAACTTGGGAAGCAGACCACACACCTACTAAACTTAGAGCTGCAGAGGAAGCCGTGAGGGAGCAAACTGTTGATACTGGGAATTGGTGCTGTCATTGCCTTTGGCAAGGTTTGCAGGAGGGAGGTGAGTTCAGAAACTACCTGGCCCAGTTTGAAGACAAGAAAGGTAGGTTAATAGAGTCCATGAATTCAGAGAGTCAGAGAAGGAAAAGAGGCAACCGCTTCTCAGACCCAAATACTAAAATGGAAAATTTAGAAATGCTTTAACTAACAAAGTTGATTAAAACTCAGCCTTGATCAATCCTAGCTAACAAGTCAAAAGAATCATACTCATTGCTAAAATCTCTGAGAGCAATAGTCCCTGAGAGCAATAGTCAGCTAAGAGCATGATATTTAGTAAAGACTTTCAACAGGAGCAGACAGCTTTTTTAAAAAGAGAGAAATGAAAGATTAGGCAGAGCCCACTGCTGACCTTCTCTGGACATGATACACTAAAATAAATAAAGACTTGCCAATTAGTAATTTAGTCAAGAGAGAAAAGGGAAGCAGAAGGCCAAATATATAGAGAGAGAAGCATAAAAGAAGTCTAGAAATGACCTGTGATACACTTAGTGACACATGAAATTGATTGGCATCAAATACGTGGAAAGCTTACTGAGTGCCTGAGAAAACTAAGCTGCCCAAGAAGCCCCTAAGCTTGTCCTCATTCAGAAACAAAAGGAACACAAGAGAGAAGGAAAACAGCTGCTGTGGTAGGGAGTTAAGTTACAAGTGAAACTAGAGTTCTTTTTCCTTTCATTATGTTTTATAATTGTTTTAACGATGTCTTTACAAAAACTAAGAAATAATACATAAAAACTTAAACTCTGGGGGCGACTTTGTTCTTTCTTAAGTAAATAATATTCTCCCAAGCAGTATCAACCCAAGGTCAGGGGTGTGAGAAGTGACTTGGCGTCATGAGAATCTCAGCAGGAATCAAAAGAACTTGGCTCTGCTGCAAATTTCCACAGATCCCCAGGCAAGTGAGTACAAATTAGACTCAGGCACAAGAAACTCTATTGGGTAAAATTTTGGATAGGGTAGATTCACGTCTGCATGTTTTGTTTGCTAATATTTGTTACTGAAGGACTATGTCATTTATCATATTCTTTCAAGAGTTCAGTTGATTCTTTTGTGCAAAACTAAGCACTGTAATAAATGATGGATCAGGGCTTCTGTTTCCACTTTTAAACAGTTTACTAAAATCCTTCTTTGATTCAAACTTGCAGTTACATGCTTGTGAGCCCAAAAGAGCATAAAAAATTGAGTTCTTAGTTTAAGTCTATTATGTTATTATCTATGACAAACAATAGATGATTGTTTATCAAATCCTTGAGAAGATCAGATGATCTGATGCAAGAAAAAAAGAAAAGAAAGAAAAAGCGAGGTTAGAGAGAGCAGAAAGGAATCTTTGATCACAAGGACTATCAGATTCAAGGGAAGGTCTCAGTGGAATTATTTGGTCTTGATTTTGATTTAGAAAGTAACAGACCAATTCTAACCCAGCCAAATCTAACCCCTTTGATCCAGTGAAATCTTCCTTGGTCTGGAAAAGAGATTTTATGATAATGAATCCCTGGGGAAATCAGACTTCAACAATTTGGCAACACTTTCTGAATAGTCATTGTTCTATGTCGCTACAGTTTACATATCAATCTGCAAATTCAAACTGGATACCCATATGTAGAATACATTTATAGAATATCTTCCTTACCTCAGAGACTTACCTACAAAGATGAAGTTAACTCTTCTCATGCTCCATCCCCAAGACACATGTGGGAACAGGAGGGCACTCACACACAAAACACCCCTTATTGTTACCAGTCTTACTATTACAGCCAGATCCAAACGGATCCCAAAGGGCCAATAAAAAGGCAAACCCAAGAATAAAGAATTACACACCAAAAACTCTTCAGAATGTAGCTTGTTGATTTTGGCAAAACCCTGGGGAATATGTACAAGAATGTATTGTGAAGTATTTGATCAAGGGAAAAAAGAAACTAGTTTTATATTGGGGCTAAATTTATCAATATAAGCATACTTAACAGAAATTCTGGATTTGATGTCCTTGCTTAATAGCTGGCAGTAGTCCTAAAAGTGTGCTTGGCTGGTTCATAGAAAATTTCTTTTCCAGTCTTATTGAGAAATAATTGATACACATCACTGTAGTAACTTTAAGGCATACAGCATGATGGTTTGATTTATATTATTGTGAAATGATTACCACAACAGGTTCATCTGACATCCATCTGCTCATATAGATACAACAAAGAAAAAAAATGGGAAAAAAAAGTCTCCTTGTGATGAGAACTCTTAGGATTTACTCTTCTTCATGTTGTACACTACATCCATAATATCTATTTATCTCATAACTGAAAATTTGTATATTTTTACCACTTTCCTCTAATGCCCTCTCCACTTTCCCTCTGGCAAATATGAGCCTCATCTACTTTTCTATGAGTTTAGTTTAGTTTTGTTTTAGATGCCTTTTTCTGTCTGACTGACTTCATTTAGCAAAATGTCTTCAAGGTATTCATTGAAATAAATGTTATTGAAAATGGTAGGATTTCTTTGGTTTAATGGCTGACTAACATTCCATTGTATAATTTCTGTATTGTATTTATTCATCCACTGATGGACATCTACATTGTTTTTATTTCATTTCTGACACTTTTTGACCCCAAGGGCTCCTCCATCCATGGGATTTTCCAGGCGAGAATACTGGAGTGGTTTGCCATTTCCTTCTCCAGGAGACCTTTCCCACCCAGGTATTGAACCTGGGTCTCCCGCATTGTAGGCAGACGCTTTACCATTCTATGTCTAGACTATTGTAAATAATGCTGCTATAACTGTGGGGGTGTAGACACCTTTCCAAGTTGGTGTTTCATTTCATTTCCTTTGGAATTGCTGAATAGTATGGTGTGGTCCTATTTTGACTTTGGGGAGGATCCTCCATACTATTTTCCATACAGGCTACTGAACTGAAATACCTATTTACAATCCCACCAACAGTGCAAATGTTCCCCCATGCCAACATTTATTATCTCTCATCTTTTTGATGATGAGCATTGCATTCTAATAGGCCATTCATACAACTCAGTGACAAAATCACCAACCACCAGCACCATTCTAATAGGCATGAGGTGGTAACTCAATGATTTCAATTTGCATTTTTCTAATAACTAGCAATGTTGAGCATATTTTCATGTACATGTTGACCTTCTGTATATCTTCTTTGTAGAAATGTTCATCTAGGTTCTTTGTACATTTTTTAAATTAGTTTTTTTTTTTTTTTTTACTGAGTTGTACAAGTTCTTTATATATTGTGCACATGAAACCCTCATCATATGTATGGTCTGCAAATACTTTTTCTTATTCCATAGGCTCTCTTTTCACTTTGCTGATGACTTGTTTTTCTCTGCAGAAATTTTTTAGTTGGAGGTAGCCCCACTTCTTTATTTTTTATTTTGGCTTATGCTTTAGGTATCATATCCAAAAATTATTACCAAGACCTATGTCAAGGAGCTTTGTGTGCATGTGTGCCAAGACGCTTCAGCCATGTCTGACTCTTTGCAACCCTATGGACTGCAGCCTATCAGGCTCCTCTATCCATGGGATTCTCCAGGCAAGAATATTGGAATGGGCTACCATTTTCCTCATTAGGGGGATCTTTCTGACCCAGGGAACGAACCCGTGTCTCTTAGGTCTTCTGCACTGGCAGGCAGATTCTTTACCACTGGTGCCACCTGGGAAGCTTGAAGGAACTTTACTCCTGTTTTCTTCTAGGAGTTTCATGGTTATAGATCTTATATTTAAGTATTTAATCCATTTTTAGTTAATTTTTGTCAGTGGTGAAATTTATGGGTCCAGTTTCTTTTTACATGTGAAATTCAAATATCCCAGCACCATTTATTGATTTGCTAGTATTTTATTGAGAATTTTTGCATCTATATTCCTTGGGGATATTGGTCTGTACTTTCCTTTCCTAGAAATTTCCTTTCCTGGTTTTGGTGTCAGAATAATGCTGATCTTGTAAAAGGAGTGTAGAAGTGTTCTGTTCTCTTTGATTTTTTAGAAGAGTTTGAAAACAATTGGTTTTATATCTTTATTAAATGTTTGGTAAAAAATCAACAGTGAAGCCATGTAGTCCTGGGCTTTTCTTTATTGGGTGATGTTTGATTACTGATTCAATCCCCTTTCTAGTAATTGGTCTAATCAGTCTATCCTCCACTATCTCCTGGACTTGGCTCATATTCATGTCCATTGATTCAGTGATGCTGTCTAACCATCTCATCCTCTGCCACTCCCCTCGCCTTAGGCCTTCAATCTTTCCGAGCATCAGGAGGGTCTTTTTCAATGAGTCAATCCTTTGCACTAGGTGGCCAAAATATTGGAGCTTCAGCTTCAGCAATAATCCTTCCAATGAATACTCAGGGCTGATTTCCTTTAGGATCTACTGTTTTGATCTCCTTGCAGTCCAAAGGACTCTCAAGAGTCTTCTCCAGCACAATTCAAAAGCATCAGTTCTTCAGAGCTCAGCCTTCTTTGATTATACAGACCTTTGTCAGCAAAGTGATGTCTCTGCTTCTTAATATGTTATCTAGGTTTGTTATAGTTTTCCTTCCAAGGAGCAAGCATCTATAAATTTTGTGGCCTGAAATCACTGTCCACAGTGATTTGTTTGCTGCCCAACAAAATAAAACCTGTCACTTCTTCCACCATTTCCCCTTCTATTTGCCTTAATGTATTGACTTCACTTATCATTATATAATGGCCTTTTTGTCTCTTTTTACCAATTTTAAAGTCTATTGTGTCTGATAAGCATATAAACCCCTGCTTTTTGGTTGTTGCTAACATTTGCTTATTAAGAGTCCCTTGGACTGCAAGGAGATCCAACCAGTTAATCCTTAAGGAAATCAGTCCTGAATATTCATTGGAAGGACTGATGCTGAAGCTGAAACTCCAATACTTTGGCCACCTGATGTGAAGAACTGATTCATTGGAAAAGACCCTGATGCTGGGAAAGATTGAAGGCGGGAGGATAAGGGGACAACAGAGGATGAGATGGTTGGATGGCATCACCGACTCAATGGACATGAATTTGAGCAAGCTTCGGAAGTTGGTGATGGACAGGGAAGCCCGGCAAGCTGCAGTCCATGAGGTTGCAAAGAGTCGGACACAACTGAGTGAGGAACTGAACTGAATATCTGCTTGAAATGTCTTTTTCCATCCCTTCATGCTCAGTCTTCCTGTATCTTTGAGGCTAAAGTGAATCTTTCATAGGCAGCATATTGTTGGATCTTGATCTTTTATCCATTTAGTCATTCCATGTTTTTTAATTGAAGAATTTAACTTGTTCATGTTTATAATTAAACTATAAGTAAGGACTTACTATTGCCATTTTGTTAAATGTTTTCTGGTTGTTTACAGATCTATTGTCCCCTGTTTCTTAAACTACTATCTTTTTTCATTCTTCTAACCCAACAGCAATTTATTTGCAAACATATGAAAAATCTGACAATATTACATTTAGGGACTAGTATATTTTTATTTTGATGTCTTCAGGTATCAGTATGCTTTAACTTCTTAACTGTGTTCTTTTGTATGATTACTACAATATTTTCTCTTGTGATTACTATGAGGCTTACATACATATCTTAAACTTATAATACCGTATTTTAAACTGATAACAATTTAACCTGAACAGCATTTGTAAATTTAACACTTTTATTTCTTCTTCTCTTTCTCTTCATATGCTAGGTTACCGATGTTACAATTTACATGGGGGTTTTTTTGGTTTTTTGTATTATGTAACATGACATTATTGTAATTATGGTTATTTTTACTATTTTATTATGTCTGTTTTTTTAACTTTTAGAGTTTTTTGTGAGTTATGCATCACTATTACCATATTACAGAACTAACTATGACTACCATTATCAGTGAGATTTCCACTACCTTTCTATGTTTTCATGACGTTAATTAGTATTATTTTACTTCTACTCAATGAACTCACTTTAGTATTTCTTGTATGGCAGGTCTGGTGATAGTGAATGCCTTCAGCTTTTGTTTGTCTAGGAAAGTCTTCTCAAGAAGACATTCTAGAGGTCAGTTCTGAAGGAGAGCTTTGCCAGTATACAATTCTTGGTTGACAGCTATTTTCTTTCAAATTTTGAATATGTCATTCTGTTGCATCCTGGCCTGAGAAATTTCTGTTGAAAAATCTGCCAACAGTCTAATGGTGGTTCCCTTGTATAAAACTTCTCTCTTTTCTATTTTGCTCTTAAAATTTTTTGTCTTTGACCTTCAACAGTTTAATTATAACATGTTTCAATGTAGCCCTATTTCAGTTTAGTTCAGTTCAGTCGCTCAGTCGTGTCCAATTCTCTGTGACCCCATGGACTGCAGCACGCCAGGCCTCCCTGTCCATCACCAACTTCCGGAGTTTACTCAAACTCATGTCCATTGAGTCGGTGATGCCATCCAACCATCTCATCCTCTGTCGTCCCCTTCTCCTCCTGCCCCCAATCTTTCCCAGCATCAGGGTCTTTTCCAGTGAGTCAGCTCTTTGCATGAGGTGGCCAAAGTATTGGAGTTTCAGCTTCAACATCAGTCCTTCCAATGAATATTCAGGACTGATCTCCTTTAGGATGGACTGGTTGGATGTCCTTGCAGTCCAAGGGACTCTCAAGAGTCTTCTCCAACACCACAGTTCAAAAGCATCAATTCTTCGGCGCTCAACTTTCTTTATAGTCCAACTCTCACATCCATACACGACTACTGGAAAAACCATAGCCTTGACTAGATGGACTTTTGTTGACCTTTGTAGCCCTATTTAGGTTCAACCTATCTGGCCTCATCGATCTGGGATGTTCATTTCTAGCCTCAGATTCAGGAAGCCTTTAGTCATTATTGCTTTAAGTATTCTTTAGTCCCTTCTCTTTCTCTTCCTCTGGAACTTCCACATTTTCATTGTTTCCATGTTTATTTTCATTGTGTCCCATTATTCCCATAAGTTTCCTTCACTCTTTTTCATTCTCTTTTCTTTTGCCCTTTTGACTGGGTATTTCCAATGTCTTATCCTCCAGGTCACTGACTCCTCATGGTCAAGCCTACCTCTAAAGCTTTCTATTGAATTCTTCAGTTCAGTTATGGTATTTTTCAACTCTACAATGTCTGAGCTTTTTTATGGTTGCTATTTCCTTGTCAAACTTCTCATTTTTGTTCATGCATCGTTTACTAATTTTGTTTAGCTATCTGTGTTTTCTTGTAGTTCACTAAACTTCTTTAAGAGAATTATTCTAAATTATTTGTTTGACAGTTCATAGACCTCCATTTCTCTAGGGTTAGTTATTGGAGCTTTATTTTGCTTTTCTTTGCCAGTGTCATTTTTACTTCATTTTTGCAACCCTTGATTCTTTACTACACATTTGTATAATCAAGTCCCTCCTCAAGAATTCACACATTGCTTTGGCAGAGACTTTTTCACCAGTAAATTTAGTTTGCATTTGGAGATGTGTCTTCTGATAATGTCCTTAGACTAGTAGGGTCTGCTACTATGGTTTACTTGAGGGCAAGTCTCCTATTCAAATTCTGAGGACAGGGATGGGTGTTGTGCTGAGGCTAAGGATAGTTGGAAAAGACTGCTGGTTTGGTCCCTACCCAAGTAAGGCTGCAGGATGAGCTCTGTGGTTGTCTGGATTCTCTGGGCAGGCCTACCAGTTGGTTAGGATTGGATACTATATTCAGCAGTAGTGTGTGTACGCATTTGTGCTCAGTCGTGTCCGACTCTTTACAATCCCATGTACTATAGGCCACCAGGCTCCTCTATCCATGGGATTCTCCAGGCAAGAATACTGGAGTGGGTTACCATCTCCTCCTCCAGGGGATCTTCCCAATCCAGGGATCCAATCTGTATCTCTTGCATCTCCTTAACCAGCAAGCATATTCTTTACCATTGTGACACCTGGGAAGCCCCAGTCAGTAGTAGATGGGGTTATAAATTAATTGTGCTGCACTGGACCCAGGGCCTTTGCAGCTCAACATCTGGGGACCAAATCAGTCCACAGGAAGCACTGAATTCCCTGGCCAGGTGAGACCATCAGTTTTCCTCTGCAGACGGTGAACTCATAGATTGTGCAATCCGTTCAAGTGCCACTGTAGCAAAGCAAGGAACCAAAATGGTCCAGTTCTTTGGCAACAACCAGGGGCCCGTAAGGAGAAAATATATGGGCAGCTAAGATCCTATTTGATTTTTTTTTTAATGAAAAATGTTTCAAACCTAATAAACAGAAGTTTGGTGTGACAATAATAAATGGAGTTCAGACATGGCAATCTCAGTAAATCACCCCACACATTTTGAGGTTATTTCCCCAGTTTCTAACCCAATAGCTGAAATAGACCTTTTCAGGAACTGGAAAGCTCTCTAGACTGGCTCACTAGCCCAAGGCATATCCTCTTGATACCTTAGAAACAGATGCATGTACTAGACAGCAGGGGATAGATCCTAGAGGAATAAAGAGGCTTGACAACTCAGTAATGAAGACAAGTCAGCACCCAGTGGTTTCAAGTGACTGAATAGCTCCTCTAAAGAAAAAAATCCTTCACCCCACCAATAAGAAGGAGAGGCACAATATACTGTACACCTCTTTCCATGTGAAAGGCAAAATAGGTCACACTTGCAGAAGATGCTCTGATACATTTACTAAGTGATCTTTCAACCCCTGGCCTTGAGTGAGGTCAATAACAAGATAATGTTTTCTGACTGGTTAGATAGTAGAACCAGCCAGTAGAGTCAGAACTTTTGCCATCAACCTTATGACTCAAAGATGTCAGAGAACTCAAAGGGTCTTAGGTAGATCAAGTTGTTGTACGGAGACTGTAACAAACTACTCTAGGATAATCAGAGAGGAGGCCCCTTGGGTTCCAAAGGAAAGTCCTCTTTATCTTTTTTTAATTTGGCTAAGATCCATATTTATTATTTTTAAAATAGATATAAAATTAGGAAGAGGCAGAACCAGAACTTGAAATTAGGTCTGACTGGTATCAAAGCCTGTATTCTCATTATTAAATCATATTGCTCCTCTTGGGACTATAGAAAGGCCCATATAACTCATCACTGAAATGACTGATTGACCATATCACCTAGAAAAAATTCTTTTATTATACAGGGATTTTCATCTCTATATAAAAGGTCTACATTTTACACAGAATGTTAAATGTAGCATAGTTGAAATCAGTGATCACAAGCTGCCTATTAATCAGATGACAATGGGATTTTGTTTCCAATGATAGCTACATAATAATCAATATTTATCTGTACTAAAAGCAGTGAAATCTATCCTCTTCTCCTCTTAGGGGACATGTGGAGTAGGAAAAGGGAAGCCAGTAACGGGCAGGCTGCACTTAAATCCAGCTACACTGACAAAGCAAGGCAAGCGGATTTTCCTTCTCAACATACAAATATGTCCTTGTAAGTCCAATATTAAACAAACAAACAAAAAAGTTTTCCTCGATCCACTGACAGAAGGCCCTTTTTAGAAGCTACTGCCTTGCGATTAGGTTGGCGTAAAAGCAATTACAGTTTCACATTGTTGAACTTTGACCTTTGATATTAAAATACACTTTTAAATAAAAGTGGTTATGTTATACACCACTTTAATGTGCAATTTCTTGCTTTATATTTCTTTGTGAATGACATTACTTGTTGTGTATTTTATAATAATTTTAGACTACGGAAATGATGTTAGACTAAAAGCAAACTTGAGCAAATTAATTTGTTCTTGTTGTTCAGTAGCTTCGTTGTGTCTGACTTTTTGTGAGCCCATGGACTGCAGCACTCCAGGCTTCCCAGTCCTTCACCATCTCCTGGAGTTTGCTCAAACTCATGTCCATTGAGTCGGTGATGCCATACAACAATCTCATCCTCTGTCGTCCCCTTCTCCTCCTTCCTTCAATCTTTCCCAGCATCAGGGTCTTTTCCAGTGAGTCGGCTCTTCACATCAGGTAGCCAAAATATTGGAGTTTCAGCTGCAGCATCAGTCCTTCCAATGAACACCCAGGACTGATCTCCTTTAGAATGGACTGGTTGGATCTCCTTGCAGTCCAAGGGACTCTCAAGAGTCTTCTCCAACACCACAGTTCAAAACCATCAATTCTTTGGCACTCAGCCTTATTTATGGTCCAACTCTCACATCCATATGTGACTACTGGAAAAAACATAGCTTTGACTAGATGGACCTTTGTTGGCAAAGAGATGTCTCTGCTTTTTAATATGCTGTATAGGTTTGTCACAGCTTTGCTTCCAAGGAGCAAGCATTTTTTAGTTTCATGGCTGCAGTCACCATCTGCAGTGATTCTGGAGCCCAACAAAATAAAGTCTGTCACTGTTTCCATTGTTTCCCCATCTATTTGCCATGAAGTGATAGGACTGGATGCCATGATCTTTGTTTCTTGAAAGTTGAGTTTTAAGCCAGCTTTTTAACTCTCCTCTTTCATCTTCATCAAGAGGCTCTTTAGTTCCTCTTCACTTTTTGCCATAAGAGTGCTGTCATCTGCATACCTTATCTGCAATTTTCTTATTCAAGTTCAAAATGGGTCATAAAGCACTGGAGACAACTTGCAATATCAACAACATGTTTGGCCCAGGAACAGCTAACATACAGGGCAGTGGCAGTTCAAGAAGTTTTGCAAAGGAAACGAGAGCCTTGAAGATGAGAAATGTAGTGGTCGGCCTCCGGAAGTTGACAACAACCAACTGAGAGTAATCATCAAGAAGCTTATCCTCTTAAAACTACATGAGAAGTTGCCAAAGAACTCAACACTGCCCATTCTATGGTCATTCAGCATTTCAAGCAAATTGGAAACGTGAAACAGCTTGATAGGTGGGTGCCTTGTGATTTGACCCCAAATCAAAATTATCATTTTGAAGTGTCATCTTCTCTTATCCTATGTAGCAACAATGAACCATTTTTTGATTGGATTGTGATGTGCAATGAAAAGTGGATTTTATATGACAACCAGCTAACTGCTTGGACCAAGAAGAAGCTCCAAAGCACTTCCCAAAGTCAAACTTGCACCAAAAAAGGGTCACAGTCACTGTTTGGCAGTCTGCTGCCTGTATGATCCACTACACCTTTCTGAACCCCAGTGAAATCATGACATCTAAGAAGTATGCTCAGCAAATCAATGAGATGCACTGAAAACTGTAACACCCATAGCTGACATTGGTCAACAGAAAGGACCCAATTTTTCTCCATGACAATGCCTGACCACACTTCGCATAATCAACACTTCAAAAGTTGAAACATTTGAGCTACGAAGTTTTGCCTCTTTCACCATATTCACCTGACCTCTTGCCAATCGACTACCACTTCTTCAAGCATCTCGACAACCTTTTGCTGAGAAAATGTTTCCACAACCAGCAGGAGGCAGAAAATGCTTTGCAAGAGTTTGCTGAATGCCAAAGCATGGATTTTTATGCTGCAAGAACAAACAAACTTATTTCTTGTTGGTAAAAACATGCTGATTGTAATGGTTCCTATTTTAATTAATAAAGGTGTATTTGAATCTAGCTATAATTATTTAAAATTCACTGTCCAAAACTACTATTACATTTGTACCAACGTAATATCATACCCAGTTTCAGAGTGAATAATTTATAGCGAGATATGAATGACCATGGCATCTGAGCTGTATATAATCCAGATGGTATAAATCCTGGTATATTCATCTTCAAGAAAAAAAAAATACATAGGTCACTGTGTATTTTGGGCTGTTTACTTTGTATAGTTGGGCTTCAGCAAGTCCTGAAGACACAGGAAAGTTGCCTGAGCAGGTTGCTTATGCTTCCTACTCCAGTTGGCCTAGTCCTGCTGCTCTGCCAGCTCTTTTCAACTCTCATGGTAAGAGTATACCAAACAACATTCCTTCTGAACAGTCAAATCACTTTATAGTAAAGGAAAAAGCTGGGGCCCTTGGGATTCACTGGTATGATCATATTCCACAAAATTTACATGCACAGATATCAGACAATCAGTCATAAGAGACTTGTTCACAGTGTCCAAAAGGATCAAACATTTGAAAAGTTGGAGCACTACCATGCAAGATACAGTAAATGCTCTGAAATAGAAGCAAATCTATGGAACCTAACAATGGTTTCATTTAGTTGGAAGCTGACAGTTTCAGACATCTTCCAATAATGGGTAAAAATGAGGGAAATTATGGTATGGCACTGGTGATTATTTCTGATGAGCAAAAGGAATAGACTGGCAGCTACTGCCTGGAGGACGAGAAAAAGAGTATGGCCAGAGGCCAGATTATCTTTTGTAGAATCCCCCTGGTATAGTCAAGTCTAGGGGAAGAGTTAATTAATTACCCTACTCTGTGTCAGGCACTGGAATAGGCATTTGGAATACTGAAGTAAATAAATGGGCAAGACTAGAATCATCCTGACCCCAAAAAAAGACAGAGGCAAGGGATTACCTAAAGAGTTATACAGAAGCACAGCATCAGCATCTCTCTGTTCTAAGCAATCCAAGATATTTAAACCAGAATATTCTAAGTCTAGACTCTGATCATTTCACTGTTCAAAATCTTAGTAGCCATCTCCCAACATACCTCATCTCTATCACCTACTGAATTAAGTGATACCCTCTCACCATGGATGAGCTTTCTGGCATTATGCTCACTACCTCTCTGTCTCTACAGAATGCTATGACTTTCTGTTCTCCTAAGTACACACCACGTCTTTATGGTACTGTACCTTTGCTTACCCTGTGCTCTCCATCTATACTGTTATATCTCTACCCATTAAAGTTCCATCCATCAGTTACAGCACATCTCCAGTGGCACCTCCTACATAATACCTTGCAAATCTACCGCCCAAAACATATAATCTCTTCTTCTGTTGAATTTTTTAGAGTATTTCGCGTTTCTTCTCTTACATCAGTCATAGTATTCCATATTATAATTACTCGTGGACTTTTCTTCTCATTTTAGAATGGGAATAATTTAAATATTTTTCTTTGTGGATCCTAAAGCACCTGGTAGGTATCCCCTCCCAAAATATAACTGAATAAGATTTTTGGATGAATTCAGCACATTATGCTTCTATTGCTAACATGAAATGACACGTGTTCTGTGTGAAGAAGAGTTAAATCACCTATGTCCAGTATGGCAAATGTCCTTACTGGAAAGCAACTACAACTGCCTTCTAACGTGGCTTCTTGTACTAGAGAGGCTGGAAAACGGACCTGGGGACACATGTCAGCCAAAGTTTTTGTACTTCCCAGATTCTATTTATATATATATACATATATATGTAATGACTTGGGCTCCTCACGTGACTTGGATGCCAAGAAAGCAAACACAATCACATTATAGTTGGAAGTGGCTGTGAGTGATGGAGACAGTGCCTCACTGAAGGAAGCTGGCCAGAGGCACATTTGCCTGCTTATAGCAATGTCCTGTGGAGGCCCCAACGCGGCAAGTACCATGTGCCCTTTGAATGCTCCTTCTCTTTCTTCCAGTTCAATTTTATAACTACATTTGGCTGGGATATTATGTCTGTAGTTTTTCACTGTGCACTTCCTAGAAAAGACCCATCAGCCAGTTGTTAGAAGGAATCATTACTTGTTTTCATGGAATCTGAAATGAATTTTTTGATTAAATTTCTATGACTTATTTATAACATGTCACACTGAAGCATTTTCCCCAGACAGTAAGGCTTTAATGAATTTTAAATTCTGGGCTTCATAAGAGATTTTAAATATCCAAAGCAATTAAATTCTTTATAAATTAAATCCTTCCTGTGTAACGTGTTGAGTTTCTAGCCATTATTTGAAAATAATTGTTTAATTTGTTTAGCAATATGTTACAGAGCTTTTGTTCTTTATTGTTCCTGGCTTTCACTAATAATAGTGGAATAAAAATACAGTATTCTATCATTTTTATTATGCTATATGCCCTCAATTCCTCTTATTTTATATTAAATATAATAGGTAGAAAATAATCACACCATCAAATCTGCTGACAGAAAACCATAGTAATGCATTCATGCCTGACTAGGAAACACTGTTACCATCCTTTAAACCCAAAAGACATTAATACTGTACTGCAGACACTCAATATGAAGGGGTCTTAAATTCCTACTGCACCAAATTCTCTCAGCTTCCCAAAGATAGCCAAACCTTCAAGATTCCATCTTAAATTTCTTTCGGTATCAGATCATACATCATACTACTAAGTAATAAAACTCAACGACAGAACACAGGCTTTTATATCAGTAAAAAGCTTTTGAGAAGTTGTTCAGGCAGACTGCTGCTCTGTGGCCTTATTCTGACAAACATGTCAGGCACACATGCCTGGTGTATTTCTCTCTAAAAGCAGTTCCTTAATGGCTCTCTCTGGGATGCTGAGTTAATTATTAATCTTAATTTATAGTGCTCTCCATTCAAGAAATACAAAGTCTTCTCCACTCATAAACTTACTGGTAGGATATACTGTTACAGGATTTCCACAGAATATCTTGACAATGTATCAAGCCTTAATGCACATTTGAAAGCCTTAAAAAAAAAAAAAAAACTGCATACTTTTGTCCAAAAACTGCGACTTCTAGAAACTTATCCTAAGAAAAAAATTACTCTGAAAGATGGCATCATACATGGGCATAATAATGTTAGATGCAACATTGCTAATCATATTAAAAACTAGGAAAAACCTAAATATCTAGCAATAAAAGACCGGCTAAGAAAATGACAGTACATTTTGTTATATGGTGGTTACCAAGTATCTATTAAACATGTTCTAGAAAAATATTTATTAGCATGCAAAAAAGTCACAATAGATTGCTAAATGAAAAAAAAAATCACATCACTCAAATACTATTTTGTTCAAATATGTATCAAGAAAATGGGTGGACTGCTTACAAAGCCAGCACACTTCAGTTCCAACCCCCACTTTGCACCAGCCCTTCTAAAGTCAGGCATATCTTTGTTCAAGAAGAAAGGAACAGCTTCAGTCACTACCCTAGACTGGAGGTCCTGGTCTATATCCCAGTGATCATCTGGGAGTTCATGAGCCTGCAGACTCCCAGACCTACCTTCATCCCACCAGGTCTCCAAACACACACCTTCGAGAATATTCTACAGCATTTAGATCCTATTTTTGTCCCCTAAAAGAAGGATCTGAATGAGTCACTGCCTAGACAGAAACACCTTTCTAGATTTTATATAGAATGTTGTTGCTGTTGTGTAATCACTAAGTCATGTCTGACTCTGTGTGACTCCATGGACTGCAGCCCGCCAGGCTCCTCTGTGCACAGGATTCTCCAGGCAAGAATAACGGAGTGGGTTGCCACTTCCTTCCCCAGGGGATCTTTCTGACCCAGGGATCGAACCCTCATCTCCAGCTTGGCAGGAGGATTCTTTACCACTGAGCCACCTGAGAAGCCCATTTCTATAGAATATGTTATTTCAAAATCGTTGTCTTATGAGGAAGCAGTAAATGAGTACTCAACCCAGAATGTGGCAGGGGGAAGGATAATCAAACAAAACATTAAACAGTAATTTGTTATTTTTCTGGATTGTGCGACATTTGTAGTCGTTTCCAAGTTTACAAAATTTGTGATTTCTGTGATTTCCTTTACTTTTCTACATAAATATTCACTTTTGAACTCAATTTTGTATCTATACTTTTGTATTCCCTTTTTTAAAGGTCCTCCAAAATGTAAAAGATTGGATCTCATAAAAATTCTAGATTAATTCCTGATCTAGAAAAAGTACTGAAAAGACCAAAATACACTGTGGTATTAACAGTGAAGAAACCAATCATGTTAAGGGGGATTCTTATCTTGCTCTGCGTTTCCATATTTCCTACACCATGTAATTGTACTTTTTTAAAAAACATACAATAGGAAATGTTTAGAGAATTGCAGTATCTTTTATACCCTATCACACATCCTATATCTTAACTAACTTCCTGGGCTGAATTTGAAATATGATTTAAAAAATAAGCACTACACACACTCTCTCTACCTGGACACATAAGAAGCACGCCTTACATTCAGTGGGATGCCTTACGTTCAGTTAGCACTCGGTGACTGAATACAAAACATTGGGGAAAAAACTCTTTAAAAATATAGTCTTTACATTTAATTGAGAGAAATATCTTGCTAATGACATTTTTAACATTGGAGGCTTATTAAATTACCTAAATTAGCCTATGAATTAACCTGCCCATAGATTAATTAAAAGCTATTCTGGGAAAACATAAAATTGCAACCAACCCAAGAAATTATTAACCACCTCTCAGAGATACGAGCCCTCCTTTAGGTATGAAGGAACACAAAATAATTAAACCGAGAGAGTTTTCTCTGTGGAGGCTTATAATATAATTGGAGAAATAAGGATGTACAATGAAATAAGTCATGAACAAAACTAATATCCATTACCACTTGTGTAAAAGTACATGGCAGAAACATCTGAAGAACAAGGCAGTATATATTAAGATTCTGATTAGGTAGTACAAACTTGGAAGGATTTAAAGAAGGAAATAAATCAATGTGTGTAGGTATCCTGAATGAGGTCTTACAAAATATGGGTAAAACAGGACTGGAAAAGGCCTTCCAGATTATATAAATGTATTTTTAAAAAACTCAAGGTAAAGGTGAGCATGGCAGAGCTAAGAAACAGGAGGGAGACCAACCTGAAGGAAGCAAATAGTATTTGTAGAGGAGTAAAGATTCATATGGACTTTTTAAAAGATGGCTAGAGAGTGACATTTGAAAAAATTCATCTCTGCTGTGAAATATAAACTAAGAAAGTCAGTGACCTAAATAAGTTTTAATTGAGGAGATGCTCTTGATTAGAAAAACAAAAATGCAAATTATTGTAATTATTCATCCAAGTCCAGTTTTGTTAACCTAGATTTATTTGCATAACTAAGTCTCTCTTGTTGAAACCTGAAAGCATGGACATACGTTAAAATATACAGATATATCCTTTATTTGTTAGCAAATGTCAATAACTGAACCAGAAATAATTTACATGTTTTGTATAGATATGATAGATTAAGAAATCAAGTTTATAAGAATCCATTTCATGGTCACTTGATGTACTCTGGCCAGGCATAATTTTCCCCAGTAGTGAAAGGGAATTCTTTTTCACATGTCCACCAGGTACTCTATTAAATCTATTTAAAAAAATTATGATGGTTAATTCATTTCCTGGTAGAGAGAGAACATTTTCTCCTCTAGTTGAGGGTTTCAGGAGATAATATGGTATACTAGAGAATTTCAGCCAAAAAAAAAAAAAAAGAAGAAATTTCTGGTTCAGAAAGGATGCAGATTTTGAGCCACTTAACTATACGTTCAAATCAAATATTATGGCTCTTTCACAGGAAAGTTTAAAACTGTCAAAGTAGAGTATAAAACATAAGAAAATGAAAATATGACATATGTGAAAACAGAAATAAGAATATGAAAATTTTGTTCTTTCACTCCTAAATAAAGGAAGACTTATTAGATCAAAGAGCCCATAAGTACAACACAGGCATATTGAGAGTATGAATTTTTTACTATCTTAAATTTCTCACAAACAGATTCATGAACATCAGTCTTTGTGACCCAAATCTCCCCCAAAAAAAACTGATCAGAGGGTACAAAAAGATCAACATTAGAGTTAACAAGAGCCACTTCTAAGTTCACAGATACCTAGTATCAGGCCCAGGTCAAAGGCCACCTGGGGCATCTCTCACAGGCATACAGTGGCATGCAGGCCACCACCCTTCCCTCACTACTCCTATTCTCAAGGGGTTCCCAGGGTACCGAAATAATGGCCCCGGCCAAATCCTCCCACCGTGCATCATGACGGGGTCACGCAGAGGAAACTCACCTGCACTGCAACCTATCACCAACTCTGGATACTCACTCAATGTCTTAAAGAAATGCTTAATGGTGTGAATTTTACTTTACTTGATGTGATTTAGTTTTTACTTCTTATTCCGCCCCTCCTCCTAGGTCACTGGCAAAGCTCCCCTGGGAGTCAGGGCCATTTGCTACTCTGGCTTTACACCATTAACCAGGTATTTACGGCTGGCTGAGCTGGTAAGGAATACAGGCAGGCATCGCTTTTCTGCCCCATCCTCAATTCCACATTTTACCTCTACTCACTACTCAGGTATTTATTTGCAATACTAACAGAGGTATGGGCTTCCCTGGCGGCTCGGATGGTAAAGAATTCACCTGCAATATGGGAGACCTGGGTTCAATCCCTGTTGGGAAGATCCCCTGGAGGAGGGCATGGCAACCCACTCCAGTATTCTTGCCTGGAGAACCGCCATGGACAGAGGAGCCTGGTGGGCTGCAGACCATGGGGTCACAAAGAGTTGGACACGACTGAGCGACTAAGCACAGCAATAGAGGTATACTCCCACTTTATAGGCAGGAGTTGAGGCTCAAGAAAAGGGGTAAGGAGAGAGCAGGTTGGTGGGGGATGGAGTGGGAGGTGTAGCTTCTGTTCCCTAATAATCTTCTTGGATTTTGTTGGAACACCTGGCTTGGTCAATTAGAAGGAGGTGAAAAGGAGCCAGGCTTCAAGAGCTGCTGCCTGGGTGACATCCTGGCTCTTCTGCTTTTTCATCTATAAAATTGCTGTGATGATTAGATCATTATTTTATAGTCTGATAAATAGTAAGCCCTCTGGATAGAAAAATTAGGTCTTGAGAACAAAATTTTTCCTTTGAATTGCCTACTTGGTAAGTTAATGTGAAAACTGAAAAAATATCTTGTAGATCTTCCTATGATACAGAATATTGCCTTTCTAAAGTACATACATAATTGAAAAATGTATGAACAGTGTCAGAAAATCCTCAGTTTTTGCTCTCCCAAGGCCTAGTTCATAAAAGAGAAAACTTAATGGCTGGTTTCTGCCTAAGGAGAGAAAAGTCCATTGCAAAGTTGAGAAATTTTTGCTTAAAAAGAAAGTGAAAGAAAAAATATAAGGGGAAAAAAAGGATATTATTAGCAGAACACTGTTCCCACTATCTCAGATTATCACATGAAGAATCCAAGCAAACCATTTTGGGGACAGCTCAACTTTTCAACATCAGCTCTTGGAGGTCATTCAAAAGTAAACTTCAATAATAAAGGATGTTTATTTAGGACAGTATCTACAAAAAAAAAAAAAAAACCCACAAACTTTATTTAATGCTTCCAATAGATAACACAATGTAAAAATAGAAGCAATTTCTCAGATTCAGAAAAGAATCTCAAAACTTTAAAAATGGCAACCAGGCCTCAACTTGCAACATATGATCTCTAATGAGTAAGAGTTTTGTCATTTTCTGACCTCTGTAAAGAGTGAAAAATAAAATCTCTCAGCTACTCAATGAAGGATGATATAGTCTGATTTATTTACATCTAGTTCCACCTAAAGGATCCAGTTATGCTTAAATTTTTCTTCCAAGAGGCATGCATTTAGAATGAAAACAAGTTGTCAGTTTCTCTCCAGCATACCAATTAAAACTTCCACACTTGGTGGGAGAAACAGTGATTTGAGGCTTGAGATTGCAGGGAAAATAGAAAAATTTTAAAATCTGACTTTATTTGCTTCATTATCCAGGCATCACACTTATTATTTTAGTAACTGTCATTATCACAAAGCACTGATTTCTAGTAATATCTATCTCACATATTCATAAATATATTCTAATCCCTCTTCATGTTTTAACGGACATTCTGTTCACTGGAATAGGATACAGCACTTTGACGCAAGACTAGAACCTAATCAACCTAAATTTTTCTCAAGGACAGTCTTAGAAACACACTTAGTAATCAACCCTACAAGATGTAAGCAAATAATAACAGTAACAGTAGAAAATGCTACAAGTTACACCATATTCAAGGCACATCAAAAGGTATGCGAAGACCTGCAGTAGAGAACACTTAAGTATTTTTAATCTAGTGCTTGTAAATTTTGTTTTTGCTACAAAACTTTTTTTGCACAGAACATCTATAAACATCTTAAACATCGATCATATTTGGCCAGCCCACTGGGAAATGCTGGATTAGAGAGCAGTAAGGCAGAAAGCTGTATAGATGATATTTTAGAGTCCTAGGATGTGACCCATGATTCTTTGATTTATGGTGTTCTAGGACTTTTCAAGAAGGAATGCACTTTTATGTTATTCTGTAATGAACTTTCTCAATCACAACATAAATCTCAGTAACAGCTCATTTGTATTCCACTTTCATTTCAACCAAGCCATTTATTATGCTCACCCTAAGAGCAAAGCGTTTACAACAACCCTGTGTGGGTAGCAATTATTATTTCATTTTACAAATGAGGAAGCTGAGTTCAGAAAGGTTAATTAATTTGTGTAAGATCATGTTGCTATTAAGGGGCAAAAGCAAAGTCTGTTTCAAAAGTCAGTACATTTTCTAGTACCTTAGAATGCAAAATGAATATGAGTATTACTATTTTGAGCACTCGTTATAGAGTCTTCCTGCATTCAGCCCTAAGGATTCAATATTTAGCAAAAATAGACAAGACCCTTGCCTTCATGGAGCTGGAGGCCAGAGGGTAAGACCAGCATTAGTCAAGTAATCATGAATATGACCAAGGCACTATGTTAGTGATTCAAGGAAATATAGATTATACATTTCATTGAAGATTTTACCAACTAATTGAGTGCTTTTTAAAATGAGAAACTGACTAACAATACATAGTAGTAAATAACAATATAAACTTAAAATACAACTAATCTTCAGCTCAGTTCAGTCACTCTGTCGTGTCCGGCTCTTTGCAACCCCATGGACTGCAGCACACCAGGCTTCCCTGTTCATCACCAACTCCTGGAGTTTACTCAAACTCATGTCCATTGAGTCGGTGATGCCATCCAACCATCTCATCCTCTGTCGTCCCCTTCTCCTCCTGCCTTCAATCTTTCCATTTTCCAAAGAGTCAGCTCTTCGCATCAGGTGGCCAAAGTATTAAAGCTTCAGCTTCAGTGTCAGTCCTTCCAATTAATATTCAGGACTGATTTCCTTTTGGATTGACTGGTTGGATCTCCTTGCAGTCCAAGGGACTCTTAAGAGTCTTCTCCAACACCACAGTTCAAAAGCATCAATTCTTTGGTACTCAGCATTCCCCATGGTTCAACTCTCACATCCATACATGACTACTAGAAAAACCATAGCATTGACTATACAGACCTTTGTTGGCAAAGTAATGTCTCTGCCTTTTAATATGCTCTCTAGGTTGGTCATAGCTTTTCTTTCAAGGGGCAAGCGTCTTTTAATTTCATGGCTGCAGTCACCATCTGCAGTGATTTTGGAGCCCCCCAAAATAAAGTCTGTCACTGTTTCCATTGTTTCTCCATATATTTGCCATGAAGTGATGGGACTGGATGCCATGATCTTCATTTTTTGAATGTTGAGCTTTAAGCCAGGTTTTTCACTCTCCTCTTTCAAGAGGCTCTTTTTTCTTAAGAGGGGATATATGACTCCCAGAATCAAAATTGACTATATGAATAAGAACTTCCAGATATTTATAAAAGCTTTGGGGAGAACATTGGACTTTCCAAAGGACATGAGATAGGGGGTTGTGACATACTTACCTAAGCCTTAAAGACAAAGTTACTCAGCTGAGAGGACACAATAGGTAAGCAGAACAATAAACCGACCTTTGTTGCTACAGTATGGAGGTAAAAATATAAAGACATTTATTTATTCATCAACAAATATTTACTGAATCACAATTACATGTCAGGCACTATGTTACATTTGAAGCAGATTGTAAAAGGCTTTTTTAAACCAAGACAAAATGTTTAGCCAGCCAGGCAAATTCTCATTCCTGGTTCCACTATACAGAATTTGCATGAGGGTGGACAAAGGACACTGTAAGTTTCATTTTCATCATCTATGGAATAGATGCAGTAGGAAAATAGACTTCACTGGAACTTTTGTGATATTTAAACCATAAAGTGTATGGGAACAGCTTTCCACAATGACTGGAGCATAGTACATGCTCAATAAATAGCAGTGATCAGTAGTCAACAGAAGTGAAGAGTCATGGGAGTTTTCTAAGGACACACAGGACACGACCAATGAATGACTGGAGAAGATTAATTGGCAATGAGGTGAGAATTGGTTGGCGTAGGGAAGGATGAAGCCCTGTGCTCTACCGTACCAGATAGAAGAGCAGGCTGGGTATGGGATAAAAAGAAAGAGAGTGAGGCAGGGGTCATGATCTTCAGAATTACACGTGAGAAATGTATCAGGGGAGAATGGATATGACAGTCCTGAACCTCAGACAATATTGAATGCTTATTGGTCAAGGACCAGTTTTCACTGACTGTCAAGTTGTTAAATATTTGAACATGGTGATTTCGCAGCATACCCTGCCTCTCCAATAACACGGCCCCAACCCAGTGCTTGGTTCAAAATGATTCAAGATTCAATAGTGACCTATGAAAAAACGAAAAGCATAACTTTTAAAATCATATAGGCACTATTACATACCAGTTTTTCTGTGCACTTTTCTATTTAATAAATAAGACAGCGGAGGAAATTAAAAACTGAACTCAGCATTTAAAATCCTACAAAAGAAATGCTTTAGCGTTTTTCTTCATCCCTACTTAGCTCCAGAAATGTTTCCCCGAGGCCCCACAAAATGAGCAAATCAGGTGGTTTTATGAATAATGAGTCCTGATTATATTCAGACCCAATGCAAGGCAGGCAGACCAATAATGCCATCCAAAGGACATTTAGGGTGACAGCCAGGCCAAGGGGTAGTGTGTTGGAGCATTTGTGTCAGAACTAGGAGGGACTGGAAAGAGCATCCATTACAATTCCTCACCCACTGTTCCTGTGGCTCTCTACAACATGTTCAAGGATGCAAAGATCTAGCTGAAAAATGCCATGAGGGAGACCACAGATATTTTAGAGTT
The DNA here is from genome assembly GCA_024291935.2 of Okapia johnstoni. NCBI lineage: Eukaryota > Metazoa > Chordata > Mammalia > Artiodactyla > Giraffidae > Okapia > Okapia johnstoni. The sequence continues at coordinate 11,291,548 of CM044322.1, read as the reverse complement.
TGTGAAAGTACTGGTTGTTATGAGTTTCACTTCAATGATTTGAAATTTTGCACCCACATGCCTTGGCTGAGGGCATCTTAGAATCTGGTGTTCTCATTGCCAATTTCTTCTGAATTCTTTCAAAAGGCAACTTCAATTCATTTACAATAGGTAGCAAATGAAGCATTGTACTTTCTGTGGTTTTCTAATTATGTTTCAATTCCAGTATATTCAGCAAACAAATTGTATTTGCAAAACAAAAGCCACCATTTACAAAATGGAAATAATAATAAAAAGGAAGAAGAATGAAAGAAACATAGTAAGGGACAAAGGGGTAAGAGTAGCTGAAGAAAAGCACTTCCTAAAAACAAATATTGGTAACTTTCAAAAACACATAGGATTTCCATTAACAGTATACAGGAGATTGAAAGCCATGGGCCATAAAACATCTGGAAATGCTAGATAAGAGAGTTTAAACACTTTTAAATGCATTGCTGAGCTTGTAAGAAAGTAACAAATCTCCAGATGCCATAAATAAAGTCATGAATATAAAAGCCAGCCCAGCAGCTGCCTGTTTCCAGTAAACTTGAACTTTCAGTTTTAGTAGGTGGCTCTTTGCATATAAATAGTAAATTAATAAAGATAAGAGAAAGAAATCACAAAAATAGGACCACAAATCAAAGCAGACTTCTCAGTTATGTGCAAACAAATAAGAAAACATAGATGAAATGAATTGCTTTCTAGAAGAGAGTCAAAAGCAGTAAGATAATTTTTATTCTCTGATACGAACAGTCAACTCATTTGGAAAAGACCCTGATGCTGGGAAAGACTGAGGGCAGGAGAAGGGGGTGACAGAGGATGAGATGGTTGGATGGCATCACTGAAACAATGGACATGAGTTTGAACAAACTCCAGGAGATGGTGAAGGACTGGGAAGCCTGGTGAGTTGCAGTCCATGGGGTCACAGAGTCGGACATGACTTAGCTACTGAACAACAACAACAATTTTCATTAAGTCAAGGATAAGTCTTGGCTTGTTAACTATTGCCACAACTGACTAGCAGAGTTCTCAACCTACTAACCAAGGCAATTAACCAAAAGTCAGGCTCCCTGACTACACATGTGCAGAAGGGCTCCTTGGAGATCAAAAGGAAGGGGGCATCACCTCATAGTAAGTGATGTGGACTACCCACAGGCCTCATCACTAGAATCCATCTTGGCTAAGAGATGTGCGTACACATATGGAAGGACCCTGAGATGAACCAAATACGGATTCAGAATCAGGCAAAGCAAGATGACTGGCCAAAGGAAACTTGGAAGAAATGCCCCATAAACGTGATTCAAACTGTCATAAGGGCATGATTCTCTCTGAGCCTACCCATGTGTCAATTTCCATGTGTCTATGCATACATACTCTTTTCCTCCTAATAAACACTTCCTTGTTTTACTACTTTCCATCTCTATGTGGAAATTCATTCCTATACAGCTGACAGGGTCTCGCCACTGGCCATGGTCTCTGGCGGTCTAGCAGTTCAATGCTCTCCCTGCCTCTGCCCGACCTTGACCTCTGGCCAAGAACCTTGCTTCAAGCCGATTCGGGCCAAAGCCACCTGAGATCAGTAACATTTACATTTTTTTCAAGATGAGATAATTATAAACCTGGAAAATCCAACAGAATTCACTAGAAAACTATTATACTGCAAAAATATGAGAATTCAGAAGGAGGATGGGCTTCAGAATTAATTCAAACAATAGGCAAAACCACTAGACACACACTAGAGGAGAAGACACTCAAAACAGTATCAAAAATATCAAATATCTAAAAATCAACTGAGTCCAAATATAAAAACTTTCTATGCAGAAATGTTTTAAATATGACTGAGAGATACATTAGACCTTGGTAAGTGGGAAAACATACAACGCTATTATTAGATAGGAAAATTCATTGTTACAAAGATGCCAGTTTTCCCTAAATAAATGTTTATTATCATTGCAACTATTTATAAATCAAAACAGGAGTTACTTTTTATATAAGCAGGCTGATTCTAAAGTTTCCATGGGGGGTGGGGACAAAAAATTCTGAAAAAAATTTAAAGAGAAATGATGACTAGACCCACCAGATATTGAAATCTATTTTAAAGGTGCAATAATCAATGGATCAGAACTAAGGATCCATAAATAGGGGCGAATACATTGAGGTCTTGGTGTCATTCTATTCTCAAAAATAAAGATGGATTACTGGATAAATTTATTATTCAATAAATAATGCTTTATCAACAGGGTAGCCATACAGGAAAAACTATTTCATTCCTCTTTCATTCTTTGCTCATGCTCAGTCATGTCTGACTCTGTGACCCCATGGACTGTAGCCTGCCAGGCTCCCCTGTCCAGAGGATTTTTCAGACAAGAATACTGGAATGGGTTGCTATTTCCTCCTCCAGGGAATCTTCCTGACCCAGGGATGGAACTCATTTCTCCTACATCTCCTGAATCAGCAGGCAGATTCTTCACCACTGAGCCACCTGCGAAGCCATTTTATTCTTTATATCCAAGTAAATATCAGATGGAGCAGAGATTTAAGACATTTTTTAAATATGTAGAAAAGAAAAAAACACCCATAAACCATCAGTAAATAACAAGGGAAAAAAATATTTTTTCTTTCATCTTAGGGTATAAAAGGCCTTTCTAAGTTTGGCCACCAGATGTGAAGCACTAACTCACTGGAAAAAACCCTGATGCTGGGAAAGACTGAAGACAGGAGGAGAAGGGGATGACAGAGGGTGAGATGGTTGGATGGCATCACCAACTGGATGGACATGAGTTTCAGCAAGCTCCGCGAGTTGGTGATGGACAGGGAAGCCTGGGGTGCTGCAGTCCATGGGGTCGCAAAGAGTTGGACATTACTGAGTGACTGAAGTATGACACAGAATCCAAAAGACAAAGAGAAAAGACTAACAATTTAAAACACACAGAGAAAATTAATTTCTTCATGGCAAAAAACAAACAGAAATAAATATTTACAACAATATGTTAATAACCATTAATACATAATGAATTCCTACATAATGAATTCCTATTAAGACCAACAGATCAACAGAAAAAAATGATCAGAGGATATAAAATGATGATTCACAGTATAACAGAGATGGCTGTAAACATTTTAAAAGATATTGAACTTTACTCATAATAAAGGAAATTCTAAATAAAACTATAAGATATCAGGTATTTTCTTATGTATTACCTTATTAAACAGAATTCCAAAAATCAAAAGTTGGATACTTTTTGGTAAGGGTAGGGTTAAACAGGCCCTTATCTCCTCATTGGTGTGAAACTAGTGCTTCTTTATGTTGATAGTTTGTCAATGTCTATCAAATTTTAAAAAGCATGGTTCCTTTGTCCTAACAACTCTACATCTGCAAATATGTCTTCCAGAAATGCTCCAACATGTACTCAACGTTGCAAGTGCAAAGCTACTAGCTGAGCATAAACAAAAGACTGTTTAAGGCTGCAGACAACCCACTGAAGCAGACTGGGTAAATACACCTTGGTACATATGTGTGTTTGTGTGTGTGTACGTGTATGTGTACTCAGTCGTGTCCAACTTTTTGTGACTCCATGGACTGTAGCCTGTCAGGCTCAAGATATACATATACAACGCATTAAAAAATAGCCACCACAACTATGTTCTAAAATTGTACAATCTTCAATATAAATTGTTTGGTAAAAAAAAGAAAAACTGTATTGTATACTATGAAAAACATAATATGTATATATTTATTTATCTGTATATACAGACTTTCTCTCTAGAAGGAAATATAATAAAACTGACTACAGATGACTCAGATAGAATATTGGGTGACTGGTAGAGAAGGACAAGTACAAAATTTGTTTTATATTATATCTCTCTTTGAACCATTTAAATTATGTACTATGCTCATACATTAATTCTTCATAATTTAATTAGCTTTTCTAAGTAATATACATTGATAACCTCAAAAAAATATATATGTTTTTGGTTGATATACTGTGCTATCTCAGCCTGATAACTTGTACAGTTTGAAGAAGCATGTGAAAGCATTGGGTTTTTTCCAAAAAAATACAAGCAGTACAATCTTTTGAACAGAAGAGGTTTATTTTTGCTGGAGTCATCTACAAAAACATACCAATATAGATGGGCTTCCCACGTGGCTCTAGTGGTAAAGAATCTGCCTGTCAATGCAAAAGACATAAGAGACACAGGTTTGATCCCTGGGTCTGGTAGGTCCCCTGGAGGAGGGCATGGCAACCCACTCCAGTACTGTTGCCTAGAGAATCCCATGGACAGAGGAGCCTGGTGGGCTACAGTCCATGGGGTCACCGAGGTGGACATTAACTGAGGTGATTTAGCACCCAGCATGCTGGCACACACCAATATAGACAAAATTTGGGGAGTATAATTCTACATGAAGAAAATGCATCCATTTGCTTTGTCATTAAAACTACATTAATAATTTGGGTATAATTTTCAATATGTATTCTAATAAGTTTCTTAAGAGTTTAGCAAATCATTATTTGGAAAATTATTTTAATTTAGCTGCTTTTATAAACACAAAAAAAGTGGTTGTCTGAGGAGGCCTTACAAATAGCTGAGAAAAGAAGTGAAGCAAAAGGCAAAGGAGAAAAAGAAGGATATACCCATCTGAATGCAGAGTTCCAAAGAATAGCAAGGAGAAACAAGAAAACCTTCCTCAGTGATCAATGCAAAGAAATAGAGGAAAACAATAGAATGAGAAAGACTAGAGATCTCTTCATGAAAATTAGAGATATCGAGGGAACATCTCATGCAAAGATGGGCACAATAAAGGACAGAAATGGTATGGAACAGAAGTACATCATGAGAAATGCCAGACTGGATGAAGTACAAGCTGGAATCAAGATTGCCGAGAGAGATATCAATAACCTTAGATATGCAGGTGACACTGCCATTATGGCAGAAAGCGAAGAAGAACTAAACAGCCTCTTGATGAAAGTGAAAGAGGAGAGTCAAACAGTTGGTCTAAAATTAAGATGATGGCATCTGGTCCCATCATTTCATGGCAAATAGATGGGGAAACAATGCAAACAGTGACAGACTTTATTTTCTTGGGCTCCAAAATCACCTCAGATGGTGACTGCAGCCATGAAATTAAAAGATGCTTGCTCCTTGGAAGAAAATTTATGACCAACCTAGACAGCATATTAAAAAGCAGAGACATTACTTTATGGACAAAGGTTCGTCTAGTCAAAGCTATGGTTTTTCTAGTAGTCATGTATGGATGTGAGAGTTGGACCATAAAGAAAGCTGAGCATCAAAGAATTGATGCTTTTGAACTGTGGTGTTGGAGAAGACTCTTGAGAGTCCCTTGGACCGCAAGGAGATCCAACCAGTCCATCCTAAAGGAAATCAGTCCTGAATACTCATTGGAAAGACTGACACTGAAGCTGAAGCTCCAATATTTTGGCCACCTGATGTGAAGAGCTTACTCTTTGGAAAAGACCCTGATGCTGGGAAATATTGAAGGCCGGAGAAGAAGGGGATGACAGAGGATGAGATGGTTGGATGGCATCACCAATTCAATGGACATGAGTTTGAGCAAGCTCTGGGAGTTGGTGACGGACAGGAAAATCTGGGGTGCTGCAGTCCATAGAGTCATAAAGTATCTGACACAACTGAGCGATTGAACTGACTGATCAAAAAATATTATAGATCTTTAAAAAATACACATTAAAAGAGGAATATGTATTATTCCACTCAACTTCCATAAAGATGTTTTATATCTCAATTCTAAGATGATCATAATCATCTACATAATGATAGTTTTAGTAGCAAAAGCTTGATTTTTTAATATATTGATAAATGCCTAAGAATAGGCATTTATAGAGATAATACAATTTTAGGAAATGTGATAGCAATTACTTTAATATGTGACAATTCTTGAAGTTCACTATATAAAGAGTCAACATTAATATATAATTAAAATGTTAAGATAATGTTCGAGTGTTCTACTAATGAAAGGAAAGTTTTAGGAAGAAAAACACAGCTGTGTGACTATTTCCCAAAAATCATGAAACTACCATATGAGAAAATTTTACCAGAAACATTCTATGAATAGATTTTATTATTCTATGTTTCACTAGACTTAGTCCCAGGATTTCATTCTCTTATTTCCTACTTCAGTTTTTGCTATGAAAGGCCTCAAAAACACGGAAATATGAACTCCAGTGGTTGTTTCCTAACTTAGAAATATATTTTAGCAAACAATCCTTAAGAATGTCAAAGTAAGTAACCAAGAATTCAGAATATTAACCTATTAACTGACACATCCACAATGAGCATCTCCTATGAGTTCAGTATTATGTCAAAGTCATAGCTATAAAAACCACGTAACCAAGTGTGAGACACACAAAGACACACACCCCTATATCACATGATAGAAAGAAAGAAGAAACAAAGTTAGTCGCACAGTCGTGTCCAACTCTTTGCGATCCCATGGACTGTAGCCCACCAGGCTCCTCTGTCCATGGAATTCTCCGGGCAAGAGTACTGGGGTGGATTGCCATTTCCTTCTCCAGGGTACTTCCCGACCCAGGGATCGAACCCAGGTCTCTTGCATTGCAGGCAGATTCTTTTACCAACTGAGCTACTAGGGAAGTACATATATAATACTAGAGACTTTATGAGTAGGGATTGAATCCGGTATGCTATAGATTCAAAACAAGAGTCCAGAAAAGAGGGAGCTCATATAACCTGAAAAGGCCTCCAGGCTTCATCAACATGTGATAAACAGGAAGGATTCTTTTTTTAATTAAAAAGTTTAACCTAGATAAAAGACATAAAGAATGAAGTTTATGGGCCAAGGCAGAAATCAAGTTTTTAAAATTGTATGTTGGAAAACAGGAAGCACAGCAAGATAAGCAGACAGAGGGTAGGCTACAAGGACTTCAGAAGCTCAACAAATCAAGGAACCTTTCCAAGATCACAAAGCCAGTGAGAGCCTGAGCCAGGATGCAGCCCACCAGGACTGTTGCATTACTTGTTCTTACCCCCTCCAGCCTCAGATATATTTTACAAAATTTTCAGTTAGGAAAAAATTGTTTCCAACACAAACAACTATTTTGGTGGGTTAACGGTTCCATCACCATGAAAGCCTTTTCGTCAACTCTCTGCCCATATTATGGATCTTCTCTATCACATCTTCATCCAGCCAGTTCCTACTGGGCAAGAAATCCTTTGTCACCTCCTCATCTTTGCTGGGTGCTGCTCCACCTAGACAGCATGCCCTCCTTCTTCTTGGTTTCTGAACAAATTCTAACTTCCCTTCAATCATAAACTCCCAGAACGTTCTGTTGCCTGTCTCATTTCCTCTAAATCCACACCAGTGCCTGCTTTCTCTGAATCTTTCTAGTGTTTACAACTTACACGACATGACTGAGCTCTTAATTATATATTATTTTGTATTGTTCTCTAATGTGTATATCTCTCTGATTTATAGTATCTTACTAAAAACATCATATATATAGGAATCACATTATATTTTTTTCCTGCGTTTGCCATAACTCTAGATAGGTGTTATTTACCTTTATTACTCTTTCCCCTTTCCTTCAGTACAGTTTTACTTGAATGGTTCCACAGGTCAGATATACTGATGGCTAACAGGGGCAGTGGCTTCCAGATCCTCTCCTGGGAGGAATGAATAGGACATGAAACTAAGAACATTTTGTACATTTCCAAGTCAGTTAACCTTTTCAAAATGATCTCACTGGACATGTTAGATAATACAGAGAGCCTAAAATAATAAAGACTTCTTTTTTTTTCCTCTGCTTATTTTTTTGTTTGAAAAACACAGAGAAATGAATTATGGGTTCTAAAATCTGAAATGTTCGATTCAGGCACTTCAGAAAAACAAGCAAATTAAAATGCAATGTTTATTTAAAAATTTGCTCCTAGTAGCATCCAAAATTTAAAATCAAGATGAGTCACAAGTTTTATCTTTATGTTTAATTCAAGGACCAGAAAGAGTCAAAGGTCAATAAGAGCTGAGCTGCTACAAATTGCTAAGCAAAACTGTGTCTCCCTAGCAGTTCATAACGCTCCTTCAAGCAAGAGTCTCTGGGTTATTCAATTAGCAACGGCTTAATCTGCTGGAGAAGGGATGGGCTACCCACTCCAGTATTCTTGGGCTTCCCTTGTGGCTCAGCTGGTAAAGAATCTGCCTGCAATGTGGGAGACCTGGCTTCGATCCCTGAGTTGGGAAGATCCCCTAGAGAAGGGAAAGGCTACCCACTCAAGTATTCTGGCCCAGAGAATTCCATGGACAGCCCATGGGGTCGCAAAGAGTCGGACACAACTGAGCGACTTTCACTTCAATTTGATAGCTGAAGTGTTAGAACATAAGAGATTTCATTAGGAAAAGCACTGGCTAAAGTGATAACTATTGCCATTCTTGCAAAATGATTGGTGAAGTACCTTTCTATTTTACCTTGTAAAAATTCTTGGACATACACAAGAATGGGGTAAGACAGTTTAAAAGAAGGTTTTATAATGCTAACAGGTGCTTCCTTAACTCCTCCACTTAAGATTGATAGTTAATATACTCCTAAGAGGACATAGCAGGGGCTTCCCTGATAGCTCAGTTGTTAAAGAATCTGCCTGAAATGTGGGAGACCTGGGTTCAATCCCTGGGTTGGGAAGATCCTTGGAAAAGGGAAAGGCTACCCACTCCAGTATTCTGGCCTGGAGAATTCCATGTACTATATAGTCCATGCAGTCGCAAAGAGTCAGACACAACTAAGCAACTTTCACAAGAGGACATAAATTCTACATTATATTCTCAGATGATAATTTGACATGTCAGGAGATACAGAAAGGTTTTGCTATATAAGAGCATTTACCTCATCACATCCCATGGTATCTATGAGCCATACAGATGGACCAGACTCGGGCACTTTTCAGGCTGCAAGGAAAGGGGAGGTATGCTAAACAGAGCCCAAAATTGAGGAGACGAGTCTGAGTTGGGGGAGGCCTAGATGGTTAGAATTTGCAGGGTCAAGACCAGGAGAGGAGGCACTATGTGGAGAGAGGGCTCTTGAGCCCTGGAGACCCTGCAGGCTGAGCACTGGCTGGCACACATGTGAAAGGCCAAGGAAAGAACTAACAGAAAGGAGCAAAACAATTTCCAAAGATCACACAAAGCTGTGAGTAGTTCCAATTCCCACCAACTTTTACGGAGCAAAGAAACTCAGCACCAAAGTGGTGGGAGGGCTGATCAGGGAACTGCTACTTTTCATAAGAGGCCTCATGCCATTATCTGACTCTCAAACTCTGTGCTTATATAGCTTTGATTTTTTTTTAAAAAATGTTTAAAAACAGTTATTAGAGCTGCACTATCCATAATAGCCAAAAAGTAGAATCAGCCCAAATGTTCATCAACAAATGAATAAATAAACAGCCCTTGGTAGAAGCACACAATGAAACATTATTTAGCCGTAATAAGGAATGAAGGGATAATTGTGGTGTCACATCACCAACGTGGAGACATAGCCTGATCTGAATTTCCCTCCTTCCACAGACAAATTTACAGCTATTCACAGAGCAGTTCTCTCTGAGAGAAATCCAGAAACTAGTTGAGTGACCCCTCCATTTCAGTTGACAAAAAAATTATCCACATTGAAGCAGGTGGAAAAGGCTAAAAACAATCTCACCATAAACCCCACCTCCAGCCCCACCTCTACAATCAGGAGTGAAACCCCAAAGTCCAGCTTCTCCCTAAGGAGTGAAGGGCTTGGACTACAGATAGCACTTCAACTTTAAAGGTTGCCACCCAAAGGTTCCCAAATCATCTACCTCTGAGAGCCAATGGAGCTTGCACCAGTCCCACAGGACTATAGCAAACACAAAGCAGTTTTTAAATGGGTGTCCAAGTATTTCTCAAAGCTACCCCCCAGGCTCAGCCCAGGGGAAGCAGACAAAAACCCCCACCTCTCAGATTTTTTTTAGGAAGAATTTGAGTGCATATGTCACTAGCAGACATGGAAACAGGTAAAGTCTCTACCCACGCCCCCCAAAAAGAAACTGTTTGAAAGTAATAAATTCAGTGAAGTTGTAGGATAGAAAATCAATATATAAAAACCAGTCACATTTTTTTAAACATTAACAACAAACTATGGGAAAGAAATTCAGAAAAGAATCTCATTTACAACAGCATCAAAAATAAAATACTTGGGAATAAATTTAACCAAGGAAGTTAAAGATCTGTACACTGAAACTATAAAGCACTGACAAAAGAAATTGAAGAAGACACAAATAAAAGGAAAGATACTTAGTGCTCATGGATGGGGAGAATTAATGCTGCTAAAATGTCCATACTACTCAAAGCAATCTACAGATTCAATTCAATCTTTAGAAAAATTCCAGTAGCATTTTTCACAGAAACAGAACAAACAATCCTACTACTAGCATGCAACCACAAATTATCCCAAATGGACAAACCGATCTTGAAAAAGAATAACAATGCTAGAGGCATCACAGGGCCTGATTTCAAAAGATGTCACCAAGTTCTGGTGATTCAAACAGTACTATTGTCATAGCAGGGTCCATGAAACATGATAGAGAGCCCAGAAATAAACCCACAGATACATGGGCAATAATTTTTGACAAGGCACGATAGTACTTATATATGGAATCTTAAAAAAACAAAACCAAACTCACAAGGGCGCTGGACGATGCCGGGGCGCGCCGACCTAGTGGCTTCCCTGAGTTCAGGACGGGTGAGTTGGGGTCCTCGCACAGGCTCGGCAGTATTTCCGGCCACACGCTTTCTGAACCGGCCGGCGCCTCTTTAAGCCGCGGGTCTGGAAGCACGCGGTGCCTGATGGGAGCAGAGACGGCTCTGCACCGCCCCCTGACGCACGGAGGGGCGGTGTCCGCCGCGGCCACGCCCCCGGGCCCTACTTGGCCTGGCTTTCTCGGATATCCCGGAAGCGGAAGCCACAGAAGTCTGTGTGGTTCTGAGGTGCTTCTCTGTCCTGAAGTCTTCGTCCTACGACGTGGTGGTGAGTGTGGTGGTGGTAGTCTTGGCAGCTCAGACCCAGAAACCACCTTCCTCTTTCTTTATCCTCCCCTGGAGCTGTGGTGCCTTCCTGCGCCGCCTGCCTGCCAGCCTTGCAGTGGGGTGACCCTAGCACAGGCTGTCGGTGCTTCTTGTAGTGGTCTTAGGTTCCCAGAAGAGCCAAAGCGTCTTATTTGGCCATTAGTGGGGAAAGAAGAGCTGGCAGTGACTTTTGCCCGTCCCGAAGGCCTCAAGCCTTGGGCCGAATAGCAGCACCCCCGCTGGGCCGTCTAGTGCCGACCCACCTCTTTGGCACTTGTTCATGGGCTGCTGTCAACGGGGTCTCGGTGGAGTCGCCTTTGGTGGTAGAAGACTTTCCCGCGATTTGGAGTCTCCGCTCCTACCTCTCTGTGCCTGCGGCTCTGGGCCTGCTGGTGGTGACCCTGTGGAGGCAGCTGGCCAGGGCAAAGGCCTGAGCGGGCCCCCATCCAGCTGCCGCCTTCCAGGGTCTCCTGCTGCTGTTGTGGTGACTGTCCGCTGTATCCAGGGGCCCTAGGGCCTGGGCTGCGGGTGGGAGCCCCCGGAGTGAAGGTGGAGGCCTAGCTCTGCAGGAGCCATCCAGCCAAGTGGCAGGCATCACCCTCAGCCCAGACTCTGTGGGCCTTCAGTTCAGTTCAGTTCAGTTCAGTCTCTCAGTCGTGTCCAACTCTTTGTGACCGCATGGACTGTAGCACTCCAGGCCTTCCTATTCATCACCAACTCCCAGACCATACCCAAACTCATGTCCATTGAGTCAGTGATGCCATCCAACCATCTCATCCTCTGTCGTCCTCTTCTCCTCCTGCCTTCAATCTTTCCCAGCATCAGGGTCTTCAGCTCCTCTCTACCCGTGGTACCCGCCTCCTGGCCACCACCAACGCTCTGATCAAGGGTTTGTTGCTATTGTGCAGATCTAGTTCTGCTTGCTCTGTGGGTACTTGGCCTAGGACTTGGTACTGCTTGGCTGTGCCACCAACTCCCTCGCCTGCTTCCTGACCACCAGTGTTCTAGTCAGGTCTCTGGCAGGGCGGGGCAGTCTCTCTATACTGGACATGCTCTTTGGGGCCTACCTAATGGCGCTGGCAATCCTGAGCCCCTGCCTGTCCCCTGGTGGGCACCTCTTCCGGGTTGGCCCTTGTGTGGTGTTGTGGATTCTGTGTCTGGGCATGTTCCGTGTGAAGGTAGCTGCCAGCTCCTGGCTGCACTGGGAGGCTAGGAGGGGTAGGGGGAGCAGGGAGCATTTTTATTACAAAAAAAAACAAACTCACAGAAACAGAATAGAATGGTGGTTGCCAGGTATTTTCATTATTTCAATGAAAAGAGATTGGTGAAGAGTACAAACTTTGTTATAAAGTGAATAAGTTCTGTGTGTCTAACATATAGTATAGTGACTATAGTTGATTAGACTGTACTGTGCATTTTAAATTTGCTAAGAGAATAGATCTTAAGTGTTCTCACATGCACACAGACAAAAAATAAATATATAACGTGATGAGAGTGATGGATATGTTACCTTGATTGCAGGAATCCTTTCATGAGGTATACAGATATGAAATCATCCTGCTGTACCCTTTAAATATATTTCAGTTTTGTCAATTATATCTCAGTAAAGCTGAGAACGAAAAGGAATGAAATATTGATACATGCTGCAATGTGGATGAACCTCAAAGTCATTATGCTGAGTGAAGGAAACCAGACACAAAGGATTACATATTGTTAAATCCAGAGATCAAACACAGAATGGTGGTTGACAGGGGCTTAGAAGGGGAAGGAATTGGGAGAAACTGCTTAATGGGTAGGGATTTTACTTTGGAGTGATGGAAATGTTTTGGAACTAGACAGAGGTGGTGGTTTTACAACATTGTTATTGTGCTAAATGCCACTGAATTGTTCACTCCAAAATGGTTCTTTTTATGTTATGTGAATTTCATGTTCATAAGTTATTTTTAAAAGCACTTATTAGACAAAAGCAATAGATGCTATGTGTAATCAAGCTTTAGATATGAATTGCCACTCAGTTGAGCTCTAATTAAGCTTCATAATAACCAACACAATTTATTTTCTCCAGAAATCTTGATGGGAGGACTTTCAAAAGAGTAAATCCACAGTGAGTGCCAGTCATCATTGCCAGAATATTAACACAAGAAAAGTTGCTAATTTGTTTGCAATTTAATGAAGAAACAAACATTGACAAGAGGGTGGGGAGAATTTGTTGACGCTGAATCTCTGCCACATTTGTACAGCGAAGCCTTGAAGCACCTTTATCTTTTAACAAAATGTAAATTTGCTTTTTGATTCAACACTGCTACCCTGACAAATGAGAAATTTCTCCTACTTTAAATTCAGCTGAAGATGAGAATTGTATCTTAGTGTATAATGAATGAGAGCTATTTAGAAACATAAATGTAAATGTTCTGTGGCTTATGGTCAGTCCTTTGTTTCCAACAACTTATGCGTTTGGCTTCTCTAGCTTGTATTTGTATTCTGATTGTGAAGATTATTTCTGAATCTTTATTTCATATATTACCATGTCATTTAACATTTGAAAAACTGGACGATGTGATTATGGTTCAGCTGGTAAAGAATCCGCCTGCAACGTGGGAGACTTGGGTTCAATCCCTGGGTTGGGAAGGTCCCCTGGAGAAGGGACCGGCTCCCCACTCCAGTATTCTGGTCTGGAGAATTCCATGGATTGTATAGTCCATTTGGTCACAAAGCCCTGGACACGACTGAGTGACTTTCACTTAAGATTCCTTTGGGTTTGGTTTTCTTTTGTTTGAATGCAAATCAAAATAACATGGAAACATTACAAGCATTTCTGCAGTCTGCACTTTCCTTTATTTTTAACAAGATAAATCAAACATTAATTTCTTCCTTTGGATTACAATAAGGAGGCAACATGATGTGGAGTTTGGGGGTCAAGAGGACCTATATTTGAACCTTGGTCCTGCCCCTTAAAAACTTACATCGCAGTGCACATAATAGGTAGCTATAATTATTACCATTACCCAAAAAAGCAGAAGTTTGAAGAAGAAAAGAAATATTTGAGAAAGGAAGGAGAAAGAAAAAAATTAGGAAAAGGAAAGGGAAAGTGAAGAAAGAATAAATTAGAATTTCAAGAGAAGCTAATTGGTAATTTATGCAAGAATCCTAAATCTTTGCCTTGGTTATTCCTCTGATTTTACTGTTTGTTCTTCCTTTTCTTTGCTTCCCTCTCTTTGGGGATGTTACATAAAATATCTCATCATTTTCCATCTCCTCTTGGGTAATATTTTATGAATACACAGAATTCATTAGTGGGATAAAGGAGCAACAAGCCAATGAGGTAAATATAACTAGATCATAACATAATGGAAATCTAGTTGTTCAAGCCCAAAGACTTGACTTTACAACTTTTTTTTCTGACTGTTAAAGTCACTATTAACACATGACCCCACAGAAAGTTTAAAAACACAGGAAAGTACTAGGAAAAAGTTAAAATCGCAGTAAATATGCCCACCCTGATATAACACAGGTAATATTTTTTTTTCCCAGTCTGTTTTCCCCTTAGTCTTTGGTCTCAGTCTGTAATGTAATACTGTCTTCTGATGTTTTAGTTTTCATTATGTCATGAGCATTTTCCATGTCATTTTTTCCAAAAATACTATTTTTAATGTGTAGATGTATCTTAGTTCCATTTAACATTAATAAAACGTTAATAGCACCTTCTACCCCAACCCACACCCCCACCCCAAACGCGTCCCCTCAGAATCCTGACAGAGCTGTAAAAGAAACGTAATATGGGCTTTAAGAGCTGGGTATTGTTATATAAGTCTTAATTTTACAAGTAAAGACTAACCATGTATCTGAAAAACCTAAAAAGTTGGAAAAGATTGAGAAATAATACAGCCTTCTTCCCAACTATTCTTTTACTCTTCTTATTTTATTACACCTGTCATTTCAACATCAACTTCCGTTGAAGCATAAGGAAAACTCTTCCCCTCAAGTTCTTTTTTGACTTAGATTTGTTGCTTGCCTTAGCAAAGGCAAGGCCATGTCCTCCAGAAGACAGCGATCATTTTGGCCACAGACATGCTCAGGCCTTGACTTTTCCTTAGTCAGGGAGGCAATTTGCCAATGAAATTAACTAAGTCATGTCTCAGCTGACTGCAAGTCAATGGTTTTCCCTCAAATTTGGCCTAACTTAGCCCAGACCTGACATAAAAATTAAAATGAAAACAAATTCAGGTGCTATCTTGAGCTTTTGGGGTTTTATTTATTTCAGAAAAGAAAGTGTGGAATGCACATCTTCTTAATTCTCTGGAGACAGGAAATAGGGAGAGGCATCTTAAATATTTCAACTCCCTTAACTATTTCAATCTCATAAATACTATGCACTAAATATTTGTTGACAAATGAGTGAATAAATGAATAAATTTTAGCATTAAATAATACAGAGTTTGGAAACCAGGGAATAGGAGTCGGTTCTTGTGAACCCCAGTGACAGGAGTGTTAAGTTGAGATAATCATGAATGTCCATGTATGTTGTAAACAGCAGAGTAAATGGAGAGCCATAGACTTCAGACCACATTTTTTTAGCCATGCCAACTGGGGCAAATGACTCAAATTCAATAAACCTGTTTTCTTACCAGTAAAACTCGAATAATATGAATTTAGGAAACTGCAAGTTTTAAAATGTGGTAATATGTGTAATACACGTTGCAGATTAAATACTCTTTTCCTCAGGAATTAAAATTGTTTAAATTTGTCAAGAACTTTTAGGTGTAGATTAAGTTGTAATTATGTTTCAGGAACTCTTGATGCTACAGTTTAAAAAGTAGCATCAAGCATCAAGTAGCATACTTGTTTGTCTTTAATTTTTTTCCCTTTTTTCCCCTTTGCTGGTTTCTTAAAAACAGAACAACTTTCACTATTTGTGACATAAATATAAGGCAGAATAATAATTGGGAGACTACTAGTATTTAACATCAAGGACATTGGCAGGTATTGATGAAATTTTGTGTTTAAACATTAATAGTTTTCATAAGTAAGGAGTCAACTTCAGAGTTATGCTTCCTTAATGAAGTGATTACCACCAGATAATTTCAAAACCATTTTATTAATAAAAGTATAATGAACAAAAACCAATTGTAATGCTGAAATTGCTAAGGTGACTTTAGTTTATTCAAAATAATTTTGCTTCCATTTATACCCTTACAAAGTGAATTTTATATTTTTCAAAATAAAGTGGAAATGAGCAGCAAGACACACCCTCCCCCAAGGACCTCACCCGTTTTAAAGGCATGTAAACTCCTGCAGGAAATCGTCTAATATATAGTAAGAAACTATCCCCCAAAGTCTTGCAACAGTTAATTCATGTACTGTACAAAGAATAGTCTTTGTGGTAGTTTTTTTTCCAGATAGTTGCCATTGTTTTTTCTTCCCCCATCATAGAGTGGAATTGATTTTTTATGTCATTCCCCCATGGAAAAGTGGAATTTTCCCTTCCTTCCCTTGAAACTGGGCTGGATTGAGAGACTGGATTGACCAATAGAACACAGAGGAATGAAGCTCTGGGACTTTTGAAGCTAAGTAGTAGGTTGGTACAAAAGTAATTGTGGTTCCAGACCATGAATTTTAAATCATTATATCTAGGCTCAAATACATCTTTATTAATCAAAACATATTTGATTATGTTTTGATTATCACATTTTGCCAACAAGAAACGTTTGTTTATTCCTGTAGCATAAAAATTCACGCTTTGGAATTCACCAAACTCTTGGAAAGCATTTTCTTCCTGCTGCTGGTTGAAGAAGTGTTTTCCCTGCAGAAAGCTGTCAAGATGCTTGAAGAAGTGGTAGTTGGTTGGCAAGAGGTCAGGTGAAATGGTGGAAGAGGCAAAACTTCATAGCCCAGTTCATTCAACTTTTGAAACATTGGTTGTGCAACATGCCATTAGGCATCGTCATGGAGAAGAAATGGGCCCTTTTGTTGACCAATGCAGGCTGCAGGCATTACAGTTTTTGGTGCATCTTGTCAATTTGCTGAGCATACTTCTCAGAGGTAATGGTTTCACCAGGATTCAGAAAGCTGTAGTGCATCAGACTGGCAGCAGACTACCAGTGACCATGACCTTTTCTTGGTGCAAATTTGCTTTGGGAAGTGCTTTGAGGCTTCTCGGTCCAGCCACTGAGCTGGTCATCACCGATTGTCGTATGAAATCCACTTTTTGTCATGCGTCACAGTCTGATCAAAAAATGGTTGATAGTTGTTGTGTAGAATAAGAGAAGACAACACTTCTAAACGATGATTTTTTTTTTCAGTGAGCTCATGAGGCACTCATTTATTGAGCTTTTTCACCTTTTCAATTTGCTTCAAACGCCGAATGACCATAGAATGGTCAACATTGAATTCTTTGGCAACTTCTCATGTAGTTGGAAGAGGATCAGCTTCGATGATTACTCTCAACTGGTCATTTTCGACTTCTGATGGCCAGACACTCCATTCCTCATCTTCAAGGCTCTCGTCTCCTTTGCAAAACTTCTTGAACCACCATTGCACTGTACATTTATGTCAAAGGAATCAAACTTCTCATATGATAGGTGGTTTCCCCTAGAGCATTTTAAGAGAAAGCAAAAGCATACCAAGCTGTAAGTCTTCTAATTATTAAGTCGGTACAAAGATAATTGCAGTTTTGCATTGTTGGAATTTTTCCATTTGATATTGAAATGCATTCTTAAATAAGTGTGGGTATGTTATACATCACTTTAATGCGTGTTTCTAGCCTTTTGTGTTTTGCTAATGACTTATTATTTGCTGTTTATTTTATATTTACTTTAGACTATACAGGGCTTCCCTGGTGGCTCAGCTGGTAAAGAATCCACCTGCAATGCAGGAGACCTGGTTTCCATCCCTGTGTTGGGAAGACCCCCTGGAGAAGGGAATGGCTACCCACTCCAGTATTCTGGCCTGGACAAGTCCATGGACTGTATATATAGTCCATGGGGTCACAAAGAGTTGGACACAACTGAGAGACTTTCACTCACTTAGACCAGTCGGATTCTTTACCAACTGAGCTATGAGGGAAGCCCTGAGACTATAGAAATGATGTGAGCAAATTAGAGTGACCTTTTTATTCAAGTTCATTAACCGTTTCTGGGCCAAATGCATTGTTGATGTTGAGAGTTGTCTTTGTTGCTTTATGACCCATTTTGAACACAAATAAAAAAGTGTGTTCTGAGGTAATGCTCAAGTAAAGGTAACATATGTTGTCATGTCTCATGAATGTATTTTTTATCATTGTTAAATATTTATGCATTTGTATCTTTTTGTATTGAATTTTTTAGCCTTAGTTGCTGACAGTAAATTTGAAATTAAAAGTCTAAAATCTTTAGACGTTTTTCAGCCTTATATGTCATTGATTAATGTAAATATTTAGAATTTAGAAAGCACTGAAAAAAGGCAACTTTATCTAGAAAACACGGTAAACTACTGCAGAGTTACAATTGGTATCTGTTATAACTAATGTAATTGCAATCAATTATCCTGTCAGTATTTTTTCTTTTTGTTCTTAAGGGAACCAGATATTGTGTTTTTATTTTCTGATAATCTCATTTTATTGTTTGATTTCAAAGGGCATTTGACTTCATTTTCAGACACATACTAAGAATAGATAAGTTCTCAAATAAGCCTGAGTTTTGGGCACAAGATGGTGGCATAAAAAGAGCTTAAATTCACCTCCTCCCATATAAACACCCAAATCACAACTAACTGCCAAAAAACCATTGAGTAAAAAGATATTCTGTATATAAAGACAAAGAAAATGAAGAAGAAACCACAGGAAGAGGGTAAGAAGGGCATACTCACAATATTATCAAATCCCATACCTCCCAATTGGGCAACCCACAAACTAAAGGGGCTTGAGTCATAGCTTGAAAGAAAAGCTATGACACACCTACCATCGTGATTATCTGGGTCATGAAGATCTTTTTTGTATAATTCTTCTGTGTATTCTTGGCACCTTTTCTTAATATCTTCTGCTTCTGTTAGGTCCATACCATTTCTGTCCTTTATTGTGCCCATCTTTGCATGAAATTTTCCCTTGGTATCTCTGCTTTTCTTGACGAGATCTCTAGTCTTTCTCATTCTGTTATTTTTCTCTATTTCTTTACATTGATCACTGAGGAAGGCTTTCTTGCCTCTCCTTGCTATTCTTTGGAACTCTGCATTCAGATGGGAATATCTTTCCTTTTCTCCTTTGCCTTTTGCTTCTCTTCTTTTCTCAGCTATTTGTAAGGCCTCCTCAGGCAACCATTTTCCCTTTTGGCATTTCTTTTTTGGGGGGATTGTCTTGATCACTGCCTCCTATACAATGTCATGAACCTCTGTCCATAATTATTCAGGTACTCTATCAGATCTAATCCCTTGAGTCTACTTGTCTCTCCTACTGGATGATCGTAAGGGATTTGATTTAGGTCATACTTGAATGGTCTAGTGGTTTTCCCTACTTTCTTCAATTTAAGTCTGAATTTTGTAATAAGGAGTTCATGATCTGAACCACAGTCAGCTCCCGGTCTTGTTTTTGCTGATTGTATAGAGCTTCTAAATAAGAAAAGGAGTACGTCAAAGCTGTATATTGTCACCCTGCTTATTTAACCTCTATGCAGAGTACATGATGAGAAACGCTGGGCTGGAGGAAGCACAAGCTAGAATCAAGATTTCTGGGAGAAATATCAATAACCTCAGATATGCAGATGACACCACCCTTATGGCAGAAAGTGAAGAAGAACTAAAGACCCTCTTGATGAAAGTGAAAAAGGAGAGTGAAAAAGTTGGCTTAAAGCTCAACATTCAGAAAACTAAGATCATGGCATCCAGTCCCATCACTTCATGGCAGATAGATGGGGAAATAGTGGAAACAGTGGCTGACTATTCTTTTGGGCTCCAAAATCACTGCAGATGGTGACTGCAGCCATGAAATTAAAAGACGCTTACTCTTTGGAAGGAAAGTTATGACCAACCTAGACAGCATATTAAAAAGCAGAGACATTACTTTGCCAACAAAGGTCTGTCTTGTCAAGGCTATGGTTTTCCCAGTGATCATGTATGGATGTGAGAGTTGGACTATAAAGAAAGCTGAGCACCAAAGAATTGATGCTTTTGAACTGTGGTTTTGGAAAAGACTCTTGAGAGTCTCTTGGACTGCAAGGAGATCCAAAGGAGATCAGCCCTGGGTGTTCATTGGAAGGACTGATGTTGAAGCTGAAACTCCAATACTTTGGCCACCTGATGCAAAGAGCTGACTCATTGGAAAAGACCCTGATGCTGGGAAAGATTGAGAGCAGGAGGAGAAGGGGACGACAGAGGATGAGATGGCTGGATGGCATTGCTGACTCGATGGACATGGGTTTGGGTGGACTCAGGGATTTGGTGATGGACAGGGAGGCCTGGCGTGCTGCAGTTCATGGGGTCGCAAAGAGTCAGACATGACTGGGTGACTGAACTGAACTGATAGAGCTTCTCCGTATTTGGCTGCAAAGAATATAATCAGTCTGATTTCAGTATTGACCATCCGGTGATGTCCATGTGTAGAGTCATCTCTTGTGTTGTTGAAAGAGGGTGTTTGCTGTGAACAAACCTATGGGACACAACAAAAGCAATTCTAAGAGGGAACTGTATAGCAGTACAGTCTTACCTCAGAAAACAAGAAAAATCTCAACTAGACAACCTAGCCTCACACCTAAAGCAACTAGAGAAATGAGAACAAACAAAACCCAAAGTTTGTAGGAAGAAAAAACTTCATGAAGATCAGAGCCAAAATAAATGAAGTAGACACTAAAGAAAAAAAAAAATAGAAAAGATCAGCAGACCTAAAAGCTGGTTCTTTGAAAAGAAAAACAAAATTGATAAAAAAATTTAGCCAGACTTATCAAAAAAAAAAAAAAAAAAGCAGGGGCCCAGATCAATAAAATTAGAAATGAAAAAGGAGTAGTTACAACTGACTTCACAGAAATACTAAGTAGCATAAGAAACTGTTATAAGCAACTGTATGTCAATAAAGTAAACAACCTGGAAGAAACAGACAAATTTTTAGAAAGATATACAGTCTTCAAAGATGAACCAGAAAGATATAGAAAATATGAACAAGCAAGTTACAAGTACTGGAATTGAATATTTGATTTTAAAACTCCCAATAAATAAAAGTCTAGGACTAAGTGGCTTCACAGGAGAATTCTATGAAATATTTAGAAAAGAGGTAACATCTATCCTTATCAAACTATTACAAACAACTGCAGAGGAAGGAACACTTCCACATTCATTCTATGAGACCTGATACTGAAACCAGATAAATACATCACCAAAAAAAGAAAATTACCAGCCAGTATCACTGATGAACATAGACACAAAAATCTTAGCAAAATACTAGCAAACTGAATCCAACAGTACATGAAAAGTATAATACACCATGATCAAGTAGGATTTATCCCAGGGATGCAAGGATTTTTCAATATACACAAAACAATCAATGTGATACACCACATTAATAAATTGAGAATAAAAAACAGAGATGGTAATCACAATAGATGCAAAAAAAACTTCTCCTAAAATTCAACATCTGTTTATGATTTAAAAAAAAAAAAACTCTCCAGAAAGTATGCATAGAGGAAACATACCTCGACATAATAAAAGCCATATAAGACAAACCCACAGCTAACATCATACTCACTGTTGAAAACCTGAAAGCATTTTTCTGTGAAATCAGAATCAAAAGAAGGATGTTCACTGTCACCACTAAAACCAATAAAACTATGCTTTATTCAGCATAGTTTTGGTAGTCATAGCCACAGCAATCAGAGAAGAAAAAGGAATAAAAGGAATCCAAATTGGAAAAGAAGAAGTAAAACTGCCATGTTTCCGGATGACATGATTCTATACATAGTAAAGCCTAAAGATGCTATCAGAAAGCTACTAGAGCTCATCAATGAATTTGGTAAAGTTGCAAGATATAAGATTAATACACAGAAATCTATTGCATTTCTATACATTAACAATGAAAGATCAGAAAGAGAAATTAAGGAAACGATCCCATTTACCATCATATCAAAAGGAACAAAATATCTAGGAATAATCCTACCTTAGGAGACAAAAGACATATACTCCAAAACTGTGAGACACTAATAAAAGAAGTCAAAGATGATGCAAACAGAAGGAAAGATACACCATGTTCTTGGATTGGCAGAATCAATATTGTCAAAATGACTGTACTACCTAAGGCAATCTACAGATTCGGTGCAATCCCTGTCAAATTACCAGTGGCATTTTTCACAGAACTAGAAAATGTTTAAGTTTGTATGAAAACACACAAGAAAGA
Source organism: Okapia johnstoni (assembly GCA_024291935.2). Lineage (NCBI taxonomy): Eukaryota > Metazoa > Chordata > Mammalia > Artiodactyla > Giraffidae > Okapia > Okapia johnstoni. The sequence continues at coordinate 11,269,115 of CM044322.1, read as the reverse complement.
CCCAAGTAGCCAAAGCAGTCTTGAAAAATAAAAATGGAGTTAGAAGCATCAAGCTCCCTGACATCAAACTATGCTCCAAAGCTACAGTGATCAAAAATATACAGTGATATACAGTATGGTACTGAAACAAAAATGGAAACACAGATCAATGGAACAGGATAGAAAGCCTTTCAATAAATGGTGCTGGGAAAACTGGCCAGCTACATGTGAAAGTATGAAATTATGACTTCCTTGATGGTCCAGTAGTTGAGAGTTTGCCTGCCAATGCAGGGGACACAGGTTCCATCTCTGGTCTGGGAAAATACCACATGCCAAGGAGCAATTAAGCCTGTGCATAACAACTACTGAACCAGGGCTCTAGAGCCTATAAGCCACAACTGCTGAGCCAGCACAGCATACAACAGCTACTAAAGCCTGAGCACGTGGAGCCCATGCTCCACAGCAAGAGAAGCCAGTGCAATGAGAAGCCCGTGGACCACAAAGAAGAATAGCCTCTGCTTGCCGCAACTAGAAAAAGCCCATTGCAACAATGAAGACCCAGAGCAGCCATAAAAAATAAATACTTTCTTTAAAAAAAGAATAGAATTAAAATATTCTCTAACACCATATACAAAAATAACCACAAAATTGGTTAAAGGCCTAAATGTAAAACCAGATATTATGAAACTCCTAGAGGAAAACATAGGCAGAACATTCTTTGACAGAAATTAAAGCAATATTGCTTGGGTCCACCTCCTACAGTAAAGGAAATAAAAATAAACAAACAGGACCAAATTAAACTGAAAAGCTTTGCACAGGAAAGGAAATCATAAAAACAAGTTACAGAAGGGGAAGAAATATTTGCAAATGATGCACCTGACAAGGGATTAATCTCCAAAATATATAAACAGCTCATGCAACTCAATCTTAAAAAACACCACCTAATAACCCAGTCAAAAATGGCAGAAGATCTAAGTAGATATTTCTCCAAAGAAGACATTGAGGTGGCAAACAAGCACATGAAAAGATATTCAATATCACTAATTATTAGAGAAATGCAAATCAAATCTGCAATTAGGTATCACCTCACAGAGGTCAGAATGGCCATCATCAAAATGTCTGCAAATAATACTGAAGAGGATATGGAAAAAAAGAAACCCTCCTACACTCTTGTTGGGAATGTAAATTGACACAGCCATTATGAGAAACAGTATGGAAGTCCCTTAAAAAACTGAAAATAGAGCAACAAAATGATCCTACAGTCCCACTCCTAGACATATATCTGGAGAAAACTCTAATTCAAAAAGGTAAATGCACCAAAATGTCCATTGCAGCACTATCTACAATGGCCAAGCCATGGAAGCAACCAAAGAGTTTACTGACAGATGAATGGATAAAAAAAGATGTGATATATATACACACAATGGAATATTACTCTGCCATTAAAAAGAATGAAATAATTTCATTTGCAGCAACATGGGTGGACCTTGAGATTATCATACTAAGTGAAGTAAACCAGACAGAGAAAGACAAATATCATATTATAAATATTTTTATGTGGAATCTTTAAAAAAATGATACAAATGAGCTTATTTAACAAAAGAGCACTAGATGCACAGACATGGAAAACAAATTTATGGTTACCAAAGGGGTAAAAGGGGGATAAATTAGTAGTTTGGGATTAAAATATACACCCTGTGCTAGTGGTAAAGAACTTGACTGCCAATGGAGACATAAGAGATGCAGGTTCGACTCGTGGGTTGGGAAGATCTGGAGAAGTGCATGGCAACCCACTCCAGTAGTCTTGCCTGGAGAATCCCACAGACAGAGGAACCTGGTGGGCTGCAGTCCACAGAGTTGGACATGACTGAAGCTACTTAGCACACACATATATAAAAGAGATAATCAATAGAACCTACGTATAGCACAGGAAACTATACTCAATGTCTTGTAATAACCTGTATTGGAAGAGAATATTAGGGTAGCTTTGGCACCTAAGATTTTATTTTAGATTCAGATTTTATTTTTTTTAATTAAAATAATATTGAAATATAGTTGATTTATATTGTAAATTATATATATTAGACATATATATGAATTCATTATATATAGTTATTCAGTTATATATATATTCTTAGGGATCCATATATATAATATATATAGTTGATTTACAATATTTCAATATTGTTTCAATTAGAAAAATAAAAGGTGAATACTTAGATGCCAAAGCTGCCCTATGAGTTTGAACTTTGGAGAAAAAAAGAGAATAGATAAGCCTGGGCTTGATGAGATAGGTTAATCTAAGTATATTAAGTTTGCATTTTTTTAGTCACCTCACAATCTTTATTACATCTTTCAAATCAAGGTTGAAAACTAAACAGTTGTTTTAATCCACTGTGTTCCCAGATAGTAAGAACTTCCAAGCTTCCTTTTCTTTTATGTTTTAATTTATTTATTTATTTTTTTTTTTATAAATTTATTTATTTCCGTTGGGGGCTAATTACTTTACAATATTGTAGTAGTTTTTTTTTTTTGTAACTTCTGCCTCCAAAATCTTAAACCATTTGGACACTGTGCTTACTGGTTTAAATACTTTAGGTCTTGGTAGAGGTGCCATTTGTCTCTACAAATTTCTTCTCTGTCATGTGTGAAGCACAAGAGAGAATGAACATATAACTCTTGTTTTGAAATCGATCTGAGGGTAGATCCACTTCAAAAGCTTAGGGTCCAACTTTGAAGTTTACTTCACTGCAAAAGCTTTGCCTTGAAGTGTGTTATAGAGAGAAATGCACACCAAGACATCCTGAATTTTAAGGTTTATTGAGAATTATGTCCTGTAGAGAAAAATAAAAACAAAATAATAAATGAGGGAAAACCAGCCTGAAAGTAAACTTGAAGAAATGTAGAAATAAATTTTTTCTTTATCCAAAAAAAAAAAGAATTCATGTTTACTTTGCATAAGTTTTAGCATACTTTTTCTTCAAGGCTTATTCTACTAATAACTTTAAACTAAAAGATTTTTCATTCTAAATAAAATAATATTGTAAACAATTTGAGTATTTTTTTTAATCTAAGAAAATTTAAAATAGTATTAAATAGAGACCACCACTTGGAGTCAAGGGTAACAAAGAATAGTGCCGTTTCTCTTTGTCATGTAAAAAGTTTAAAGTGTTACTATATGAAATGAGGAACAGAAAAAGATGTAGTATAAAAGATATCTGTCATATTATTTTCTTTAGAAGTTTCACTTAAACTAAGGTACTTCTTTAAAGATAAGGTGTTTTCTGTTTTATTCACTGCTGTATATATTTCACTAGATTAATGCCAGCCACATTGTAGGTACTCAAAAAATGTTTACTGAATAAATGAATGCATCACTAGTGAGCCAGAGAGGATACAGAGCCTCAGTATTTTTTTTTCCTTTCATCTGCAAATTCAGATAATAATACACATTTCATGTGACTAGCACTTTCACTTTCATACCCTTCAAACTAGCAGTTCCATTCTTAGACATATACTTTTAACTATAGACAATCTTGCACATGTGAACAAAAAGAACTTTTGTAGCACCATAAAATAATAATAGCCAAACTGAAAACAACTAAAGCATACCGTACCTAATGGAATAATTTACAGCAATGGCAATTAATGAATAAAATCTACGTATTTTGGCTAAATCTTTGTAATATTAGATTTAGAGATATAAGCAAATCCGTAAGGACTACTACTACTTTGTTTTAGTTAAAGTTTAAAAGTAAATTAAACTTAAAATACTGAAGTATTTGTAAGTATTAAAACTGAAAAGTAAGGCAGGGAATGATAAGCACGGAAGTTCAAAATGGTTTCAACAGGATGGGAAGAAACAAATGGAGGAACTAAAGAGAAGCATAATGATGAAAGTTGTACCATAACCCTTGAATTGAATCCTGGATAGGAGGGTACCAATTATATTATTAAATAAATGAATCCAAAGGCCAGTGATTAAACTGTAATAAACAAGGATGATCACTAACATCAGGGCCGTACCCTGACCATGCTAATTTAGAAAACAAAAAGAATAATAGAAAAAGGATTAAAATTGTTGATAAGGTTGCAAAAGTCAAGTTTGTTGTGAAAATTATCAAATCATATATAATCAGAAATATTAAATCATTTGAGTTATTTTTACTCTAAGAATAAATGCGTATGTGCATTTAAAGGCAGAATATTGTTAATTTTAAGATAAAATCAATTTATTTTCATAATTTTAACTTTAATTTTAAGTCTCAAACTTTTTTTCTGTTTGTTGTTTTGTTCAAAATGGTAAATTTTGATTGTTCCTTTTCTAGAACCAATAATCTTAAATTAATATGTGTTGGAAAGAGCTTCCTCATATTAGTCCAAAATCTGCCTTTTGCAGTTTCTCTGTTGACTCAAGTTCTGTGTTTTGGTATGCCTCCCTACTTATGTGAAACAACCTTGCTTCTAGATTTCTACCTCTTCCTTTATAAATCTTACTCTGAGTACTCAGTGATTGCTGTCTTTTATGATTCCTTGTCCGCATCAGTGAGTTGATCATTTAAATTTTTAATTGAACTTATGTGCTCATTCCTGGCCTCCTCAACTACATTATAAGCTACTTGAGGACTACAAACTTGCATGTTTATATCTCATATTTGGAGTGTCAGACACTCACGTTTCCTCCCATCCAAGTCCTTCCTATGAAGTGTTCACTGTGCTAATCCCACACTTACTGGGAAAGGAGTAGCACTCTTCTCTGGTAGAAATACCAGAGAGAACATGAGCATCCTCTGTTGAATGAATGAATGAAATGAAAATGTTCATGAGACAAAAGGCAAATTGTGATAAGGAATGCCCCTGTACAAAGAGAAACACAGATATTCTGATGCAAATGATACCTGACCTACAACCTTATTGGTCCCTGGTACAACAGCTGCAAATCAAGATATTGTACACTGGGCTGGTATCCTATATACATACAATATTATAAACTGAATTTTCATGTCTGGAAACAGTTTATACCTAAAGAAATGAATATAAACCACAAATAGATCTTTTTACAAATAACTGAATATAAAGCTAAGTATAAATATTGCTAAATCCTAAAGGAAATCAATCCTGAATATTCATTGGAAGGATTGATGATGAAGCTGAAACTCCAATACTTTGGCCACCTGATGCGAAGAGCCGACTCATTAGGAAAGACCCTGATGCTGGGAAAGATTGAAGGCAGGAGGAGAAGGGGATGACAGAGGACAAGATAATTGGGTGGCATCACTGACTCAATGGACATGAGTTTGAGCAAGCTCCAGGAGATGGTGAAGGACAGGGAATCCTGGCGTGCTGCAGTCCATGGAGTTGAAAAGAATCGGACATGACTGAGCGACTAAACAACAACAACAATAAATGTTGCAGGGCTTGGGGAGGGGGAAGGTTCTGTAACTGGTTTGAACTAGGTGAGGCTTTTGCAAATATATGTCCAACAGTATGTCTCTTTCCTGATCAGTCTTCCCTACATCAGACAAAGATATTCTTTCCTCCAAGGAACTTTGATCCTCATTCAAAATTAAGGTCATCTTTTGTACAGTTATCATTGCCCATGCAATGTTCATAAATGTGTTCAGAAGTTTTTGAGCAGTAAATGGTAAGAAAATGAGGGAGTGGAGGAGGAAAGATATGGCAGTTTCCATAGTGACTACTTTACTGTGACAAATAGATGTATTTAGTGGAACAGTCATTCATTCTAGGTCACATTCTTTAGACTGTCATCCATGTGGCACATGGGCCACAGCATGTGGGATTTTAGTTCCCTGACCAGGGACAGAACCCATATACCCTGCAGTGGAAGGCAAATGCTTAACCACTGGACCACCAGGAAAGTCCCCAGTAGTTTATTTCTTTTTATTGCTGAGTAATAAAAAGGTATGGTATGGCTATGCCACAATTTACTGAATCACTCCCTGAAAGGACGGGAGAAGGCAATGGCAACCCACTCCAGTAGTCTTGCCTGGAAAATCCCATGAACCGAGGAGCCTGGTAGGCTGCAGTCCATGGGGTTGCAGGGAGTCGGACACAACTGAGCGACTTCACTTTCACTTTTCACTTTCACGCATTGGAGAAGGAAATGGCAACCCACTCCAGTATTCTTGCCTGGAGAATCCCAGGGACGGGGGAGCCTGGTGGGCTGCCATCTATGGGGTCGCACAGAGTCGGACACGACTGAAGCGACTTAGCAGCAGCAGCAGCCCTGAAAGGACATCTGGGTTATTTCTAGGTTCTGGCTTTATGAATAAAGCTATAATAAACATTAGTGTACAAGTTTTCATGTTACCTTAAAATTTTACTTCTCTTGAATAAATGCCCAGGAATGCAACTGCTGAGTCATACAGTAGCTTAATGTTTAATTTATTAAAGAAACTGCTGCACTACTTTCCAGAGAGAGTGTAATATTTTACATTCCCATCAGCAATGGATAAATGATCCAGTTTTTCTGCATTGTTGTCAACATTTGGTGTTGGCACTACTTTTTATTTTATCCATTCTGATAGGTGTGTAGTGATATCTCACTGTCGCTTTAATTTGCATTTTCCTAGGGGCTAATGCTGTTGAACATCTTCTCATGGATTCATTTGCCATCTGTATGTCTTCTCTGGTGAAGTGTCACTTCATACCTTTTGTCCATGCTGAGTTTTCAGAGTCCCTTTATATATTCTAGATGATAGCTCTGTGATAGGTAGTTTGTAAACATTTTTTCCCCTCTGCAGCTTGTCTTTTAATTTTCTTAAACTGAGTCTTTCACAGAGAACTGTTTTTAAGTTTGACGAAGACCAATTTATCAAATGTTTTCTTTTGTGCTTTCCCTGTTAAGTCTAAGAACTCTATGTTTAGCGCTAGACTAAGATTTTTCTATGATACTTTTCTTAAAATTTTATTATAGTTTTACCTTCTATATTTAAGTCTATGATTAATTTTGAGTGAATATTTGTGTAAGGTGGGAAACCTAAATTGAAAATCTTATTCTTAGCATATGGATGACCAATGCTCTAGCACTAGTTATTGAAAAGGCTATCTTTTCTCCACTGAACTAATTTTTCACCTTTGTCAAAAATAAGTTTGCCATATTTATGTTGGTCTACTTTTGGGTTTTTTGTTCTGTTGATCCATGTATCTATCCTTGTCCCAATAACACACAGTCTTGAATAGTGTAGGTATATAATAACTGTAGGTATATAATAAGTCTTGAAATCAAGTAGACTGATTGCTTCTACATTATTCTTTTATGAAACTATTTTAGCTACTATAATTCCTTTGCCTTTCCATGTAAATTTTATTTTAATTGAAATACAGTTAATTTACAATGTTTCTGGTATTCAGCAAAGTGTTTCAGTTATATATGTGTGTGTGTGTGTGTGAATGTATATATTCTTTCCGAGATTCTTTTTCATTATAGGCTATTACAAGATACTGTGCATAGTTCTCTATGCTATACCGTAGGTCCTTGTTTATCAATTTTATATACAGTAATGTGTATCTGTTAACCTGTGCTGTACAGCAGGACCTTGTTTATCCAGCTGAACTTTTAAATTTTGGTTATTTGCACTTTTCAGGTCTAAAATTTCCACATTGTTCTTTACATTGTTTTTACGTTCCATTGATGAGACTTTCTACTTACTCATTGAGGTTTTCTTTTTTTATTTGTGTCAAGCATGTTCATAATTGCTCATTGTTAGCATCTTTATCATGGCTGTTTGAGAATTTTTGTCAAGATACTTTTAACATCCCTGTCATCTTGGTGATGACATCCATTGATTTTCTTATTTAGTTTGACATAATTCCTCATTGTATGGCAAGTGATTTTCAATAAAAACTTAGACATTTCTGTATTACATTACGAGACTCTGGATCTTATGAGAGAGGTACCTCCTCATTACCACCGGATAAGGATGAAAGTTTCTGCTCTCCACATGGTCTCCACTGACACCATGGCATGGTGGCCTTATTAACACTGGGTGATGGTGAATGTCCTGAGTCTCTACTAGAGTTCCTTTGATGCCATGCCCACTAGTGGAGAAGTGTTTGGGTGCCTTGTTATATAGCCTTGTTAAGGTTGAATTCTGAGCTCCTCATTTGCCCTTTGCTAGCATGGGTAGGGGCTTCCCAGGTGGCACTAGTGGTAAAGAACCTGCCTGTCAATGTCGGAGACAAAGAGATGCAGGTTCCCAGTCCCTAGGTTGGGAAGATCCTCTGGAGGAGGGCATAGCAACCCACTTCCATTTTCTTGCCTGGAGAATCCCATGGACAAAGGAGCCTGGCAGTCTGCAGTCCATGGGGTGCACGGAGTAGGATATGACTGAAGCGACTTAGCACGCACGTATTGTTTTTAGAGTAGAATGGTTATTGTCCAAAATGATTCTTTATTGCTAGGTTTTCTGCTTTCCAGATTTTTTTTTTTTAAACTTTGCTGTCCCAGGTCTTACTTGTGGCACGTGGATCCTTGTTGCCATGGGCAGGATATTCATTTCGGCATGCATGATCCAGTTCCCTGATCAGGGATCAAACCCGGGCCCTCTGCCTTGGGAGTGCAGTCTTAGCCACTGGGCCACCAGGGAAGTCTCTGTCCTGATTCTTTGACTAGAAACAGCAGACTTTTGTTGAGACTTCTTTGGTCTGTGCCAACTGGAATTTCTGAGTTGGCAGCTTCATCTTCATTTGCCTATCTGAGGCAAAAAGAAAAGCCAAAGAACCCGTCAGTGTGTTGTTCCTTGAGTCCCAAGGTCCTTAGCTAATCTGCTCTCTTCTCTCCATCTTTCAGAGTCTTCTTACATTTGTTCTATATATAATATTAACATATGGGTTAATCTGTTAATATTTATATAATTATATATTCATATTTTATATATTTGTTTTATACATAATGTCCAGGGTTTTTATAACTGTTCTTGGTGAGAGAAATAGAGAAAAAGTACATCTACTTCACCTTTCCAGATGTGGAATTGAATTTTAGTATTTCTTCTAATGTCCAAATGTTTATACTTTTTCTCTTACTTGTATTGCAGGCATTGTCTCCCAGGTGTAACTTTTCTTTTAATTTTGCTTTACAAGTCTTTGTCCATTTCATTCACAGGAATTTTTAAGGAGACAGTTTTTTTTTTCCAATGGGTAAGAGAAAAGCAGATAATTAAAACGGAAAGAAACATCAGTTCAGTTCAGTTTAGTTCAGTCGCTCACTCGTGTCCGACTCTTTGTGACCCCATGAATCACAGCACGCCAGGCCGCCCTGTCCATCACCAACTCCCGGAGTTTACCCAAACCCATGTCCATCGAGTCAGTGATGCCATCCAACCATCTCATCCTCTGTCGTCCCCTCCTCGTCCTGCCCCCAATCCTTCCCAGCATTAGGGTCTTTTCCAATGAGTCAACTCTTCACATGAGGTGGACAAAGTATTGGAGTTTCAGCTTCAACATCAGTCCTTCCAATGAACACCCAGGACTGATCTCCTTTAGGATGGACTGGTTGGATCTTGCAGTCCAAGGGACTCTCAAGAGTCTTCTCCAACACCACAGTTCAAAAGCATCAATTCTTCAGCGCTCAGCTTTCTTCACCGTCCCAACTCTCACATCCATACATGACCACTGGAAAAACCACAGCCTTGACTAGACGGACCTTTGTTGGCAGAATAATGTCTCTGCTTTTAAATATGCTATCTAGGTTGGTCAAACCTTCCTTCCAAGGAGTAAGCATCTTTTAATTTCATGGCTGCAATCACCATCAGCAGTGATTTTGGAGCCCAGAAAAGTAAAGTCAGCCACTGTTTCAACTGTTTGCCCATCTACTTTCCATGAAGTGATGGGACCAGATGCCATGATCTTAGTTTTCTGAACGTTGAGCTTTAAGGAAACTTTTTCACTCTCCTCTTTCACTTTCATCAAGAGGCTCTTTAGTTCTTCTTCACTTTCTGCCATAAGGGTGGTGTCATCTGCATATCTGAGGTTATTGGTATTTCTCTTGGCAATCTTGATTACAGCTTGTGTTTCTTCCAGCCCAGCGTTTCTCATGATGTACTCTGCATATAAGTTAAATAAGCAGGGTGACAATATACAGCCTTGACGTATTCCTTTCCCAATTTGGAACCAGTCTGTTGTTCCATGTCTAGTTCTAACTGTTGCTCCTGACCTGCATACAGGTTTCTCAAGAGACAGGTCAGATGGTCTGGTATTCCCATCTCTTTCAGAATTTTCCACAGTTTATTGTGATCCACACAGTCAAAGGCTTTGGCATAGTCAATAAAGCAGAAATAGATGTTTTTCTGGAACTCACTTGCTTTTTCAGTGATCCAACGAATGTTGGCAATTTGATCTCTGGTTCCTCTGCCTTTTCTAAAACCAGCTTGAACATCGGGAAGTTCCCGGTTCACATATTGCTGAAGCCTTATTTGGAGAATTTTGAAATATGAGTAACAACTAGTAAATAAATGAAATTTTTTATCAGTGAGTTTGATTTGAAGCAAAAGTATGAAATTATAGAGATGATACAAATTTTAAGGATCAAAATGTAAAAGCTTTAATGAAAAAAATTCAGTGAAGTATCAGTCATTCCATGATTTCCTGTGCTAATAAGGAATTTTAAGTTTATATTCAATTCTGGAATTTTTTTCATCCTGGCGTGATGTTTCTAATTGTTAAAAAAAATTTACAAATCAATTTGTACATGGAGTATCATGGGGATGTTAGAAATTCTCTTAAAATTAGAGATGTGCAAGATTTGTTTTATGACCTGTTATTTTTGTGAAATTCACAAAAGAGACATAAAATTAAAGCACTGGAAGTACTTAGATCAGAACTCCTTTTAAAGATGTAGAATTCTTAGTACTCTAAATAAGACAAATAGTCTCTGTGAGAGCTAAATGTCTTTTTTAGGCTAATTTACTAAATGCATCAAATTATTAGGCCCCAATAAAGAAAGATACATCTAAATATAAGTTTCCTTTTAGGATAATGGCTAATTTTTCCTTTTTCCTAAGATGCCTTCAGCCACTTATGTGCTTTTAATATGTAGTATTAATTTTGCAACACAATGCTCGTGAGAATTCATAGCATATCTAGTTTCCTCAGAAAAGGGTTTTAGAGGATTACATTGCTTGGTTTTGTTTTATAGGCCTCACATAATTACATATACTGTATTTGACTGGATAAAAATACCTGTGGAAGGTTTGGGAAATTTTATGGATGATAATGTAGATATCTATTTCACTGTGTATCTGTAATTGGCGTTCCATTTTCTCCAGGGGAAGGGGACATAGGTACTAGAGTAATCTTGAAACCTAATTTCAGCCTTGTTCATAATAAAAAGTAACTTGAGTTGCAAACTATCCAGAAAATTACCTTGATTCATACTTGCCCCTACCTGTCTATTTTCTGAGACAGCTGCTAGTGCGACATGAAAGATGGGTAAGAGAAATAAAGATAACCAGATGACTGGATTAAGCACAGTGGGCTGGAAAGTTTTCAGCTCAAGTTATAGAATCTGAAATACCAATCATGTCATGATGTAGGTATAAAATAAAAGTAATGACAATCATTGAATTGTGAGAAAAGGTGATATAGCAATATATAATAGGCTGTAAAGGAACGTTTCTTTAACAGTGTATCTCACTATACTGGAATATGATATTTGAATAGAGATTTTTAGTCTAGAATCCTATAGAATGGCCATTTTTGTCAGTAAAATATGAACAATTTCATATGGCTCAGTTTATACAAACTGCCCAACATGACCGCATATATTAGGCAAGACATTTCAAAATAGAAAAATCCCAGATTATGACTTCTCTGATGGTACAGTGGATAGGAATCTGTCCCTGGTTGGGGAAGATCCCACCTGCCAAGGAGCAACTAAGCCTGCGCGCCACAGCTGCTGAGCCCACGTGCTGCAGCTATTGATGCGTTTGCACCTGGGGCCTGAGCTTTCTAACAAGAGAAGCCACCACAGTGAGAAGCCTGTGCGAGGTAATGGCAAGTAGCCCCTGCTCGCTGCAGCTAGAGAAATCACACAGCTGTGAAGACCCAGCAAAGCCAAAGGGAAAAAAAAATCCTAGACTGTGATGGGTGAGTAGGGATGAAGTAAGGAAAAGAAGGTGTAGCATTTGGATCACATGACACAGAAAACAAAAAAGGCAACTCTCTGGTATCACAAGAGAGCAAGTTTTAAAATGTTGAACTTTACTTCTAGGCCACGTATCAAACCTTCACCTCCACCCCACCCTCACTAGCACCTCTGTGCAGATTGTGTTTAGAAGTGTGAGAGTCTGGATCAGTCCAGAGGAAGAGGAACCAGTCATTCCTAGCATGATAGGGATCTACAAATGGTGCTGAAACAGCATGAAAAAATAACGTGGAAAACACAGAACAAGTAATCATGGAAAGATACTGAACTACAATAGAAGGAGCAGTGCTTTGTATCTGTTCCTATCCTGGTGTATGACTGGTTATATTTATTTGATAATTTAATAATTTCCAGAAGTCTCTGTTTTTTGAACTCATAGATCTATGTGCTGCATTTGCTGTATCATTTGAGAACTGATTTGGATTTATGAACTAACATGGAGCAGTGAGGAACCAACCACAGTTCTCTATCTGAAATTGTAGCAGGGTTTCTAGAATTAGCTGTTCTAGTTGCTGGCACAAGCAGCTCATGTAAGTTTAAAAAATTATACAACTTTCTGGATCTAAATTTCTGTTAGTTGTTTTCTTGCTAAATATGATGTCTTTGGTGTATTATTAAGAAGTATACCACGTAATACAAAATGCTACTGAATACAGAGCATTAAATCACTAAATCACTGTGGACGGTGACTGCAGTCATGAAATTATGAGATGCTTGCCCCTTGGAAGAAAAGCTATGACAAACCTAGACAGTACATAAAAAACCAGGACATCACTTTGCTGACAAAGATCCGTAAAGTCAAAGCTATGATTTTTCCAGTAGTCATGTACAGATGTGAGAGATGGATCGTAAAGAAGGCTGAGCACCAAAGAACTGATGCTTTTGAACTGTGGTGCTGGAGAAGACTCTTGAGAGTCCCTTGGAGAGCAAGAAGATCAAACCAATTATTCCTACAGGAAATCAACTCTGAATATTCATTGGAAGGACTGATGCTGAAGCTCCAATACTTAAGCCACCTGATGTGAAGAGCTGACACACTGGAAAAGACTCTGATGGTGGAAAAGATTGAGGGCAAAGGGAGAACGGGGCAGAAGAGGATGAGATCATTAGATGGCATCACTGACTCAATGGACACGAATCTGAGCAAACTACAGGAGCTAGTGAAGGACAGGGAAGCCTGGCATGTGGCAGTCCATGGGGTTGCAAAGAGTCAGACACAGCGTAGCAACCAAACAACAACAATGGAGCACTGACTATACACAATAGGGAGATAAAAGGAAAAGTAGCACAAAACACAGTCATTTGTTTCTTTTACTGTGTGTGTTTAATTGTCTCTTTTATATTCATTCTAATTAAAGAGGGAATGCATGAAAGTCATGAACCTAGATAGAATTTTGGAGTTATTCTCAAAGAGCCTCCCTTGTTCACTAGGGAACATACATGGAGAGCAACTACTGCACATGGTAAATAAAATAAAAATTTAACGTACAGTTATAAATCTCAAAGAAGTGTGTCACAATGTGCTCTAGAAAGGGATTGAGTTTGTACCTTTGGCTAAGTCTGAGTGACTGTAAAGTAATCCAGGAGCTAACGTTTAAGAGAATACCCAGAGAGCAACAATCAGTTGAAAATCAACACTCATAAGGAAGAGAAGCTATTACAAAGGAAAACAATTCTGAAGTGAGTCTTAGGAGAGGGGAAGCATGGATCATTACAGGTGCTTATTTCTTTCTACAGAGTTGCTTTCTTTCAAAGAGATTAACTGATTTAAAAGATTTCAACTTCTTTTTCCTTAAGAGAATATTCACTGCCTACCCTATGTCATTCAAATTAAAATTTAAACAACCACTGAAAACATCAATTCTGTACTAACTGAGGCCTCACGAAGAATCTGAGATTATTTCTTGCATTTAATGCACTATCAAAGTATACTGATTGTGATTCCATTTTCATACGCTGCACACATTTCACTCCCATATACCTATCATGTAAAATAATGCAAAAGCAAACATCAGGATGCTGACATTTTCTATGTATAGAACGATAGTATTAGAAAAAAAAGTTATGGCAAATCTTCAAAAACCTGATTCTACCACAATTTGAGTAACTTTAAAACAACACCACATTCACTTTAGAAAGTCCTCCGCTACTGATTTGGTTAATAGAAAATGGTGAAATGCACATCAATATTTTTAGGAAATCTTGACGAAGCTGTCACTACTAAGATTCAAATACATTATTATAATAATTTTAGATAAAATCAAATTGGCTTCAAATACATTTCCTTGAGGGCAGATTTCAGGTTTATTTCTTAAGGGTCTCATCCATGTGGTCAAAATAAGTGCAAACATTCATCAACCTACTGAATGTATTTTAGTAATCATTTCTCTCCCTAGGCAGCACAATCAGTAAAACAAAGCAAAATAGCTTCTTCCCCCACTGCCTGACAAGGGCATCCAACCCTACTAGCCAGATAGCAGGTACGCAAATTGCAGTACATATACTGCAGACTGAATGAAGTGGCTGTTTGCAAAATCAGCTTGGGAAACTGCAGGGTATTAACCATGGGGTGAGATTTCAGCCTCTCAATATTTTTCTAGATATAATATTCATTTTCAAATATCAAGACAGGGCTGATGAAATATTCATGGTAGACAGCAAGATTTCAAAAAGACTTTCTGCTTGTTTAATGTTTTTAACTCATCTCTGTCTCTTTCTTGACAATAACCTCAGCTTCAGTTTTATAGATAAAATTGAGTTCTGGATCACTCTGCATGTCTTAGCTTTCCTACTTCTTTTCTAGGTAAGAATTATCCCTTGTCCTTGCTAAGTTCAAAACTGGTATCTGAGCTCATGATTTCCATTTTGTGTGTCCTCCTTCGATATACACTATGTCCCAGGTGGCTCAGGGGTAAATAAAGAATTCTCCTGCCAACACAGGAGATGCAGGAGACATGAGTTTGATCCCTGGGTGGGGAAGATCCCCTGCAGGAGAAAATGGCAACCTACTCCAATATTCTTGACTGAAAAATCCCATGGACAGAGGAACCTGGTGGGCAATAGTTCACGGGGTCACAAAGAGTCAGATATGGCCTAGCAACTGAGCACACACACAAAGTCAAGAGAGCAGCTCTTTTAGGGGTTCACTTTTGCCTTTTCTGCTTGCTCCATTTCTGCCTCTAAACATGACATTTCCTGTTACAACGTATTTCCCCTTGATCCTGCTACCATCTCAAGTTGTAAGTACAGTATCACACGATATTGAGCATTTTTCCATGTACCTGCTGGCCACCTGTATGTCTTTGGAAAAATATTTACTCAAGTCTTCTTCCCCTTTTTTAACTGGGTTGTTTGTTTTTCTGATTTTGAGTTGTAACCTCTTTTGATGTTGTTTAGTTGCTCAGTCGTGTCCAACTCTTTGCAACCCCATGGACTGTAGCATGCCAGGTTTCCCTGTCCTTCACCATCTCCTGGAGTTTGCTCAAACTCAAGCCCATTGAGTTGGTGATGCCATCCAACCATCTCATCCTCTGTCATCCCCTTCTCCTCCCACCTTCAATCTTTCCCAGCATCAAGGTCTTTTCCAATGAGTCAGCACTTCACATCAGGTAGCCAAACTATTGGAGCTTCAGCATCAGTCCTTCCAATGAATATTAAGGAGTGACTTCCTTTAGAATTGACTGGTTGGATCTTCTGCAGTCCAAGGGACTCTCAAGAGTCTTCTCCAGTACCACAATTCAAAAGCATCAATTCTTTGTTGCTCAGCCTTCTTCATGGTCCAACTCTCACATCCATACATGACTACTGGAAAAACCATAGCTTTCACTATATGGACCTTTGTTGGCAAAGTGATGCCTCTGCTTTTTAATACAGTATCTAGGTTTGTCATAGCTTTTCTTCCAAAGAGAAAGCATCTTTGAATTTCATGCTGCAGTCACTATCCACAATGATTTTGGAGCCCAAGAAAATAAAATCTGTCACTGTTTCTGCTTTTCCCCCATCTATTTGCCGGGAAGTGATGAGAATGGATGCCATGATCTTCATTTTTTGAATGTTGAGTTTTAAGCCAGCTTTTTCACTCTCCTCTTTGACTCTCATCAAGAGGTTCTTTAGTTCATCTTCACTTTCTGCCACTAGGGCGGTATCATCTGCATATCTGAGGTTGTTGATATTTCTTCTGGCAATCTTGATTCCAGCTTTCCAGAAGAAATATCACTATCTAGCCTGGAGAATTCCATGGAAGAGGAGCCTAGCAGGCTACAGTCTGTGGGATCACAAAGAGTTTCACATGATTGAGTGACTAACACACACACTCTGCATATAAGTTAAGTAAGTAGAGTTACTGACCATGGCCCTGACCATGAAAGCAAGACCCAGTTTTCCCTACCAGCAGTCCCTCCCATCAGGAAGCAAGAACTATAATGTCACAGTCTCCAGAATGAAAAAACCAAAATCATAGAAATCTAACCAAAATGATCATATGGATCACAGGCTTGTGTAACTCAAGGAAGCTCTGAGCCATGCCGTGCAGGGCCACCCAAGACAGGCGGGTCATGGTGGAAGAGTTCTGACAAGACGTGGTCCCCTGGAGAAGGGACTGGCAAATCTATGTTGAGACTGCTATAAGTGACTCTTTTTTTTTTCCTTGTATATGTAGCTGAACAAAAGCTAACTGATATGTAGCTTATTATCCATTGTATTTCCTAATTTGATATTGCTGGCATAGGAGAACACAATTTATGTAGATTGATATCATAGAAATTTGCATTAGTTCTAGACGCTTGCTCCTTGGAAGAAAAGCATGGCAAACCTAGACAGCATATTAAAAAGCAGAGACATTATTTGCCAACAAAGGTCCGTCTAGTCAAAACTATGGTTTTTCCAGTAGTCATGTATGGATGTGAGAGTTGGACCATAAAAAAGGCTGAGTGCCAAAGGATTGATGTTTTTGAACTGTGGTGTTGGAGAAGGCTCCTGGGTGTCCCCTGGACTGCAAGGAGATCCAACTAGCAATCCTAAAGGAAATCAACCCTGAATATTCGTTGGAAGGACTGATGATGCTGCTGAAGCTCCAGCTCCAATACTTTGGCGACCTGATGTGAAGAGCTTACTCATTAGAAAAGACCCTGATGCTGGGAAAGACTGAAGGCAGGAGGGGAAGGGGACGACAGAGGATTAGACGGTTGGAAGGCATCATGGACTCAATGGACATGAGTTTGAGCAAGCTCCAGGAGATGGTGAAGGGCAGGGAAGCCTTCTGTGCTGCAGTCCATGGGGTCGCAAAGAGTTGCACATGACTGAGCAACTGAACAACAATTAAACAATTAGTTTGTGCATTATATTGATTCACTTGAGGTTTCTCTGTAAAAGATGAAATCATATGCATACGATGCTAAACTGTTATTATTTCCCCAATGCTTACAAGAACTCTTTTTTTTTTTCTTTCCTTTTCTTAGTATGCTGGCCAAAACTTTGGAGTACCAGTGGTCGTATATTCTGAAAATATTTACTGAGCATATATTTTTTGCCAGATGCTATACTAACCACTGTGGAAACAAAATTTCTCTAGTATACTAAGGACATTCTTTTTTCTTATCTTAAAGAATTCATTCACATATCTTATCTGTTTTATTATTGATTTTAATTCTCTTACTTATATCTATACTTGTTGTGAAAGCAAGTCTTGTGCATACATGCGCAGTTGTTCAGTCGTGTCCCAACTCTTTGTGACCCCATGGACTGTAGCCTGTTAGGCTCCTCCGTCCATGGAATTCTCCAAGCAAGAATACTGGAGTGGGTTGCAATTTCCTCCTCCAGCAAGTCTAGTTCAGCTTCTCTATCATGCCTATAAGGAGTTGTACCCAAAGAATTAACTAACACACATCAATATAAAGTTCCTGCTTACCCATGATATTTGCAGAGGTTTTTGGTAAATAGTCTTTATAAGGTCAAGGGAATTCTATTTTGTTACTAATTTCTAATAATCAGAAATTAATTTGTTAAGTTGTATCAAAAAGTTTTCTGGGTTTATCCTGTGGTTTTTCTTCCATAATTAATGTGGTGAATCACAGTGATTTTTATGAGATTTATTTGTGTTCTTGTACTGAATTTCATTTTATTATTATGTAGTACTATATTTTAAAATAAACCATTCTATTCGGTTAATATTTTATTTAGAATGCTTTTGCATCTACATTTTTAAGTGAAATAGTCCTATACTCTTCATTTCTTCTTGCTTTTATATTTCAATTTTGGAATCAAGACTACTTTGACCTCATAAGATAAAGAGGACTACTTTACTAACTGTCTTTTTTCAAACAGCTTTTTTTTCCTTGTAGTAGGTCATCTGTTACGTTAATGTTGGATGGAATTCACTTGTATAATTTTCTGGCTCTGTTCAAGCTTTCTATTTCTTCCAATTTGGGCATTTGGGATTTTTTCAAAATTATGTCTATTTCTTCTAGATTACCAGTGTATGCTTTTTCATGTTATCTTTTTATTAAAGTACCTTTTACATTTTGATATATTATTTTTCCCTTTTATTATATATTTTAACTCCTTTTTTCCCATCTTATTAAACTTGTCAAAGAATCTAATTTTTGTGTAATTTATTATGTTTTGATTCTTTTGTCTTCTAATCCGTTGAGGCCTTATAGCTGTCAATTAGTTCCTTTTTCTTTTGGGCTCATTCATTGCTTTTTATCTCTTCTCAATTTGGACATGTGGCTCCCTTATTTAAAATTTTTATTTAAACTATAACATTTCTTTTTTAAATTAATCTTTATTGGAATATAGTTGATTTACAATGTTGTGTTCTGCTGTACAGCAAAGTGAATCAGTTATACATATATATATCTACTCTGCTCTTTTTTATATCCTTTTCCATATAGGTCATTACAGAATATTGAGTAGAGTTCCCTGTGCTATACAGTAGCACATATAAAATTTCTTTGAGTACTGCTTTAGTGATATCCCACAGATACCAGCATGCAGTGTCTTCAGTGTTACTCAGTTCTTAGCATTTAACAATTTTCCTTAAAATTTCCTCTTTAATGCAGGTGTTATTTCTTAGAATATCTTTCAGTTTCCATAAATGCCAGCTGCCATACTTATGTATTATAACTTCTGGACTAGTTTGTAAACTCCTTGGAGATTCTGTGCTTTCCTTACTGTCTTCCCTTACAATATTCAGCGGAGATATTTTATACTTCTGTAAGTTCTTAATGGATTTCTATGATAAAACTGGTAATCTATAGGAGAAAATTACTAAATTGATGTTTACATAGCATTGTAGTCATTGCTGGCTCTAATATTGCTTTTTTTTGTGCCTGACTCTAAGGAATTGTCCTCTCAGGAAAGGCACACCCTATAAATAACCCAGCTGAAGAGGTCTACTGAACAAGCCAAAAAGCTTAAGAACTGCAAATAGATGATTACATTCTTACTTTTGACAGAGCTTGTAAGTTGATTTAACTCACTGAGTAACTCCTCTTCCTCTTTTCCTATGGTAGATGGCTGCCACAAAGCTGTGAAGGGTGGAAAACAACAACTCTGATTCCAGTTCTGTATTTATTTGTTCACTTAGCCCAGTGAAGCCAAATGACATAGAAGGACCTATCGATGCTACCACTTCTCTCTCTCTTTTTTTTTTTTTTTTTACATCCCATGGCATTACACATATGGCTGTTTCACTGTCAGCTGAAGATATTTGAAACTCCTCTCTCTCCACCTCAAATAGATTGTGGGATTTATTACTTTACTAGTAATGAGAAACTAAGAGTCATTATTTTTTGGTGCTTGAAAGGCACAAATATGTATAAATTTCCATTTAAAATATTTGAGTCAATTAAATAAAAAATAGACTAGGAAATGAACAAATATGCACATGTTAAGTCACTTACTGGCATCAGTCCAGTTCAGTTCAGTCGCTCAGTCGTGTCCGACTCTTTGCGACCCCATGAATCACAGCACGCCAGGCTTCCCTGACCATCACCAACTCCCGGAGTTTACCCAGACTCATGTCCATCAAGTCAGTGATACCAACCAGCCATCTCATCCTCTGTCGTCCCCTCCTCCTCCTGCCCCCAATCCTTCCCAGTATCAGGGTCTTTTCCAGTGAGTCAACTCTTCGCATCAGGTGGCCAAAGTATTGGAGTTTCAGCTTCAACATCAGTCCTTCCAATGAACACCCAGGGCTGATCTCCTTTAGGATGGACTGGTTGGATCTCCTTGCTGTCCAAGGGACTCTCAAGAGTCTTCTCCAACACCACAGTTCAAAAGCATCAATTCTTTGACGCTCAGCTTTCTTCACCGTCCAACTCTCACATCCATACATGACTACTGGAAAAACCACAGCCTTGACTAGATGGACCTTTGTTGGCAGAGTAATGTCTCTGCTTTTTAATACGCTATCTAGGTTGGTCATAACTTTCCTTCCAAGGAGTAAGTGTCTTTTAATTTCATGGCTGCAATCACCATCTGCAGTGATTTTGGAGCCCAGAAAAATAAAGTCAGCCACTGTTTCCACTGTTTCCCCATCTATTTCCCATGAAGTGATGGGACCAGATGCCATGATCTTAGTTTTCTGAATGTTGAGCTTTAAGCCAACTTTTTCACTCTCCTCTCTCACTTTCATCAAGAGGCTTTTTAGTTCCTCTTCACTTTCTGCCATAGGGGTGGTGTCATCTGCATATCTGAGGTTATTGATATTTCTCCTGGCAATCTTGATTCCACCTTGTGCTTCTTCCAGTCCAGGATTTCTCATGATGTACTCTACATATAAGTTAAACAAGCAGGGTGACAATATACAGCCTTGACGTACTCCTTTCCCTATTTGGAACCAGTCTGTTGTTCCATGTCAAGTTCTTACTGTTGCTTCCTGACCTGCATACAGGTTTCTCAAGAGACAGGTCAGATGGTCTGGTATTCCCATCTCTTTCAGAATTTTCCACAGTTCATTGTGATCCACACAGTCAAAGGCTTTGGCATAGTCAATAAAGCAGAAATAGATGTTTCTCATAAATAGTTTGATCCAACAGTCCCTCCACTTCTGCTTTTATGCTGTTTATAATACTGATCCTAACCTTTATTTCAACACTCTGGAGTCCACACCACAGCTAGAGAGAAGCCCGCCCACCACAAACGAAAATATCCCACATGTCGCAACAAAGATCTCAGGTGCCGCAACTAAGAGCTGACTCAATCAAATAAATAATTTTTTTTTAAAAAAAGAAGAAACTATTAACACACACACACACCAAACTAGATGTATCTCTAGAGAATTAGGCTGAGTTTTTTTAATCCCCAAAGATTATATGCTATGTGAGTCCATGTCTCTAACATCCTTGAAATGATAAAATTATAGAAATGGAGACCAGATTACTGGTTGCCAAGGGTTAGGGAGGGAATGGGAGTGGAAGGAATGTGGCTGTGATTATAAAAGGTAACATGATGACTCCTTATGGGGATGGAAATATCACGTATCCTGACTGCATCAATGTTCATACTCTGGTTGTGACGTTGCACTATATGTTTGTAAAATGCTACCTTTGGGGGCATTGGAGCAAAAAGTGCATCAGATCTCTCTGTACTGTTTATTACAACTGCAAGTGAATCTGCAATTATCTCTAAATCATTAATTAAAAGGAAAAAATCAATGAGAAATTACTATTAGAGGCAGTTGTGCCAGCTTTTCCTTTATAATTCTGGTGTTGTCTGCTTGGAAAGTGTCTGCTCTGTTCAAGATTGCAAAAGTGCCCTGTTGCATCTAATGCTTTGATAGGTTAGTTTTTAAAATTTGGAACTTTTCTCCATTTTGATGTTTTAAAATTCTGCAAGTCATGGCATTCCTCCTTCTGGATCAAACCACAGGTCTCTTGATAAAATCCTGTATGCACGTATGCTGTTTTTACACCACACAGCTGACCTGCATTCTCTTAAGAGACGGGATGACACTGGCCCATCTGTATTCTCTCTCACATACCATGAACTGTTCTGTTGGCAACTATGATGGGTTTTATAAATTCTCAAAGGGAATTGATAATTTTAAAAAATCACCGTACTTTTCTACAAGCACTTTCACAAGCAAAACCTAAACACATAATTAGGAAGTTAGTCACTGACACTAAAAGTAAGCTAGTAGATTTTCAGTTAAACCACGTTGCACCTGGGTAAGGTTGCCCCATGCAGTGATGCAGGTAGGCACGACTCCAGGGAGCACTGTGAAAGTGAACTACGACCTGCACAGCCTCAGTTGGCAGCACTTTTAATTCAACCTGTCACCCTTTTGTCCATTGGCTCTCTGAAAGTTTACAACACCCAGGTGCTACCGACCATGGCTCTGCAATGGAAGAAAAGCTTTTGGGCGAAGGGAGGAAGGTTTACTAGGAAATACAATAGGAAAGGCTCATCAGGAGAGGAGAGTAACTGAGCATCTGAGCTTTCTTCTCAAATACCCTGACCACACATTTCACTGTACTTAGATATGGAAAGAAAGGCCCTTCTTCTCATCCACATTCCTCCATCTCCTGAGTTCCAGCTCTCTGAATCTAGAGTAGGACTCCCAGTGACCAAATGCAGAAAGAGAGAAAGGGTCACATGAGGAAATGGACCCAGGATGAAGAGGCAGCACAAGGGCTTGCCCTGCCTGAAGCCACGGGACTCCCTGACAGTTGGAACAGTTTCTCTGGCACTCTTCAGCCCACAGTTCAGAAGTACAGCCTGGGGAGATCAAAGAAAGTACAAAAACCCCAGGCTTCTAGTAAGCAGCAGAAACATGTGATTGTCATAAGCCAACTAGTGACCAAAGATTTGGAGTGCTGCTAAGTATATATAGCCTTCAATTTCCATAAGCACTAACCAAAATATCTAAACTCTAGCTTAGTTATCTAGCTTCCTTGAGAAAACAAGAAAATGACATCGCATCAAGTATACATAGTCAAAGAGAATACCTGTCTTTGAAAAACAGACCCAGAGTGTCCTCAAAATGTTTAATCATGAAAAATGATTATAATGAGTTGCTGAGTACTACTATCCCCATGACACAGAGTTATCCAAATGATTCTGAATAGGGGCTTAATCTTGTAGGTAGAATGGCTTTATTCAGCTTCACTTGTCCCCTGCTAAAATGAATGGGTACACTTTAAACAAAGAAATAAATGTCAATGGAAAAATTTATGAATAAAATTCTAGCTTTTTCATCCAGTTATCATAGAACTAACAAGAAATCTGCATTTCTAAAGTAATCCAAGTATCATTTCCAGTAAACCAAACACTGAGAATCTTATATTAATGTTTTGCAGATTTAAAACTAAGAGATTTATGTGTGTGAGGAGAGAGTATTCCAGAAGTTGAATTAGGTTGAAATAACACCAGCACCTTTGATTTAGATGGAGCTGTCAGTAATAAGAGTTCAAAGTGCCTTCACAGAGTGGTGCTTCACGTACCAGTAAATCCAGAGATTACTGCGAGTCAAACCACTTCTCACGTTTGCAGTTTGATTTATCTTATCCGCTAGAAACTACTTGCAGTGAGTGTTACTTGAAATAAGCAAGGAGTGGAAATACTTTTTATTAATTTAAGATTGAGATTTGGTGGGGGGGGGGGAATTTATTTCCTCATATTGGGATTACATCCAACAGTTACGTCCTAGTCACTGATTGCAAAAATCACTATGTGCAATTTCTAAAAGTTTACTTCCAAAGTACAATGTCTTTGTCCACTGTTTTTCTAGTTACTGTTACTGGTAACGGTATTAATGATGGCTGCCTTTTTGAGCATTTATGATAGCCAAATAGGCTTCCCAGGTGGTGTTAAGTGGTAAAGAACCTGCCTGCCAGTGCAGAAGACATAAGAGACACAGGTTCAATCCCTGGGTCAGGAAGACCCCCTGGAGGAGGGCATGGCAATCCACTTCAGTATTCTTGCCTGGAGAATCCCATGGACAGAGGAGCCTGGCAGGCTACAGTCCATAGGGTCGCAACGAGTTGGACATGACTGAAGCAATTTGGCACACCTGCACAATGGCCAAATAGTATCATATATATAAAATCATGTAATCCTCACAACAGCCCTGTGAGGTAGGTATTATTATACCCACTTCAAATATAGAGAAATCCAAGCCTTGGAGAAATTGAATAACTCCTCAATATCACAGAGTTTATAAGTGGAAGAAGTAAGATCTAACCCTGATCTGTCTGCCTCCACAGCCTGTGTTTGAACCACTCAGCTAGCCCACAATTCTGAATATTGTCTCCCCTTTCTGTGTGATGCAGGGACTAGGGAGCACCTCTTAGCACCAAGGCTTTAGGGATGCCTTCGCATTCCCTGAAACACATTACACTGGTGGGTTTTCTCTGGACTGTGGTGGAATGATTGTTGTTGTTGCTCAGTTGCTAAGTCCTGTCCAACTCTTTGCAACCCCATGAACTGCAGATTCAACTGTGGAACAATTACCCTTCCTTAACTGAACATTTCCTAAAAACAGTGAATGTATCACTTAGATAATGCATCACCTTTATGTAGTTAATAATCATGGCAAACATTTTTAAGGTACCTGCCAGTCCCTTTTCTAAACACTATGAGTACATAAATATCACTTAATAGTTGGTACTATTGTTGTCCCAACTCTATAGCTGAGGAACTTTCCTGAGAGCACACAGCTAGTAAGTGGCAGAGCCACGTTCACACCAGGCAGCACTGAGGGTCCCCTAGTGAATCTGAGCAGGACCTGGATGCTCAACTCTGTCCTGGGCTCCAGGGAAGCTACTATGAACCAAGCAGACTGACATCCTGGAGCTACTAAGTCTGGTATGAAAGGTAGAAATGGATCCTATCAATACACATATGATTACAAACTGTAATAAATATAGGAAGAAAATGAAGCAGGAGCTGAGAAAGCATACCAGTGACCTGGCTGGGGGTCATCAGGCCAAGCAGGCCTCTGTGGGAAGCTCCATCTAAGCCGAGCCCTAGAATGGAAGAGGAACTGGGCATGTGAAGCCTCCACGCCCAGAAAGCAGTGTGTGGAGGCAAAACTGAGGTCGGGACATCCGGACATCAACTCATTTCCTTATTATTTTAAAACTAAGAACAACCTTAACTGTGGCTTGTTCTGTTTATTCTCCCCATTGGCTGACAGCAAAATAATAGATCCAAGACTTCCCCACAGAACTTGCCAAGAGGGTACCCAGGCATCCCTTCATCACCCCCTAATCTACCACCCTTGAGACTACAACAGGGTTGGAGTTGAAAAGGTTGAGAGCAAGAATTTCTCTGAAGAAGCTGTCATTCTGCATCCACTCCCTCAACCTGTCTCTTCCACAAAGGGGAAGAAAAGGGATCTTTTACCCACACACTTTGAGATCTAGTGGGGAGATTCCAGGAGACTACTCAGTACACTGCAGTCTGACTCAGCTGAAATATCTGAAATCATGCTAACAAGCAGCGTTAGAGAAAGTGAATGTGAATTGCACTTTACACAGGCAAGGATGTAAGGAGAAATCCTCTTCAACCATATATGGGTCTCCTGGGAGCCAGACTGGAGCCATCTTCAAAGAGACCTTCCTCTCAAGAGGTTTACCACAGAGACTCTGGTAAGGTGGAAGGCCTGGGATTCCAAGTCTGAGAGTTTGTACTGTAAAGTGGCCAACCACAACCCATATCACAGGACTGGTTATTATCGGAGATTCCTGGTGAGGGGGTGGCGAGCAGAGTTTCTTAGAAACCCACAAGATGTATTGCAAGAGAAAGATCTAGATCTAGGTTTATTTTTGCCAAGCTTCATGAACACCAAGGACAGATTGTAAAAACAGCAATCTCTGATCCTGTTTGTTTCCTTAATGCCTTCTTCCCAATTCAGAAGGAATGAGAAGGAGTCAGAAGCCTGGCCTAGTGAGCAGGATTTAGAAATGGTAAGGCTATGGAAGAGAAGCATCCATGCTTCCCTTCCCAGTACACGATTCAGAAGCTGGGGATGATGATTAAATTATTTTTCATCATTAAGCAAGTATGTAGAGTGCTTTCAGTGTGCCATGTATCAGTATGATCCCATGCTTGGAAATATCAGCAAACAGACCAGATATCTACCTTCTTCTGGGGTGGGGTAGGGAGATAGGATAAGAGAACACAGTAAATATGATGAATAGGTAAATTATATATTATGTTTAAAATGATTAATACGTGGATTTCCCTGGAGGTCCAGTAGTTAGAAATCTATCTGCCAGTGCAGGGGACATGGGTTTGATACCTGGCAAAGACATTACTTTGCCAACAAAGGTCTGTCTAGTCAAAGTTTTGGTTTCTCCAGTAATCGTGTATGGATGTGAGAGTTGGATCATAAAGAAGGCTGAGCACAAGGAATTGATGCTTTTGAGATGTAGTGTTGGTGAAGACTCTTGAGAGTCTCTTGGACTGCAAGGAGATCAAACTAGTCAATCCTAAGGGAAATCGATCCTGAAGATTCATTGGAAGGACTGATGCTGAAGCTGAATCTCCAATACTTTGGCCACCTGATGTGAAGAGCTGACTCATTAGAAAAGACCCTGATTCTGGGAAAGATTGAGGGCAGGAGGAGAAGGGGATAACAGAGGATGAGATGGTTGGATGGCATCACTGACTCAATGCACATGAGTTTGAGCAAGCTCCGGGAGACGGTGAAGGACAGGGAAGCCTGGTATGCTGCAGTCCATGGGGTCACAAACAGTCGGACATGACTGAGCTGCTGAACAACATAAGAGCACCATGAGCACCATGTAAAGCACCATGAGTGAATTGTGAAGTATCCAGAACCCAGGTAGAAAAGGAAAAGGAATGAATTTGCTTAAAACCAGAACAGAACTTTCTGCCAAGTATTGTTGTTCAAAAAAAAATCTTACTACATAGATACTCTTTAGTAATTCAAAAAGTTTTTTTCAATAATTGCTGTTTTTTAAAAGATATTCTGGGTTTCTTTGTCTCAGTTCAGTTCAGTCGCTCAGTCATGTCCGACTCTTTGCGACCCCATGAACCGCAGCACGCCAGGCCTCCATGACCATCACAAACTCCCTGAGTCCACCCAAACCCATGTCCATTGAGTCGGTAATGCCATCCAGCCATCTCATCCTCTGTCGTCCCCTTCTTCTGCCCTCAATCTTTCCCAGCATCAGGATCTTTTCTAATGAGTCAGCTCTTCGCATGAGGTGGCCAAAGTATTGGAGTTTCGGCTTCAACATCAGCCCTTCCAATGAACATCCAGGACTGATCTCCTTTAGGATGGACAGGTTGGATCTCCTTGCAGTCCAAGAGTCTTCTTCAATACCACAGTTCAAAAGCATCAATTCTTCGGCACTCAGCTTTCTTTATAGTCCAACTCTCACACCCATACATTACCACTGGAAAAACCATAGCCTTGACTAGACAGACCTTTGTTGGCAAAGTAATGTCTCTGTTTTTTAATAATAAGTTAGTCATAACTTTCCTTCCAAGGAGTAAGCATCTTTTAATTTGATTGCTGCAATCACCATCTGCAGTG
Source organism: Okapia johnstoni (assembly GCA_024291935.2). Classification (NCBI taxonomy): domain Eukaryota; kingdom Metazoa; phylum Chordata; class Mammalia; order Artiodactyla; family Giraffidae; genus Okapia; species Okapia johnstoni. The sequence continues at coordinate 11,241,465 of CM044322.1, read as the reverse complement.
ATTTTGGAGCCCAGAAAAATCAAGTCAGCCACTGTTTCCACTGTTTCCCCATCTATCTGCCATGAAGTGATGGGACCAGATGCCATGATCTTAGATTTCTGAATGTTGAGCTTTAAGCCAACATTTTCACTTTCCTCTTTCACTTTCATCAAGAGGCTCTTTAGTTCTTCTTCACTTTCTGCCATAAGGGTGGTGTCATCTGCATATCTGAGGTTATTGATATTTCTCCTGGCAATCTTGATTCCAGCTTGTGCTTCCTCCAGCCCAGCATTTCTCATGATGTACTCTGCATATAAGTTAAATAAGCAGGGTGACAATATACAGCCTTGATGTACTCCTTTTCCTATTTGGAACCAGTCTGTTGTTCCATGTCCAGTTCTAACTGTTGCTTCCTGACCTGCATACAGGTTTCTCAAGAGGCAGGTCAGGTGGTCTGGTATTCCCATCTCTTTCAGAATTTTCCACAGTTTATTGTGATCCACACAGTCAAAGGCTTTGGCATAGTCAATAAAGGAGAAATAGATGTTTTTCTGGTACTCTTGCTTTTTCTTTGTCTAGATTTTTATTTGTTGAATTTCTTAAAATGGGAAACACCATGTATCTTCCATACTGGGGAGAAGAGAGACTGCCTAGGGTCAGGGGTGGCTTGAAAATGTGATAGAACCTCTCTGTTCTCAATGTAGAAAAGGCTCTCCTGTTAAACTTCCCTCTCTTGTTTCATCTATTCATCTTTCTTCTTAGTTGACATAATAATCTTTCAATCACATAATCAGATGATTGGCCCTGGAAAGGTAAGTGGCCCACTGACCCGGTTCTCTTCCCAAAGAGCGCCCAGGGCACCAGCTGAGACTCAGCCTGCTTGTCCAGGAGAGCTTCTTGCTCATACCTTCCTGATAAGCCTTTATCGGAACCCAGTTAGCCCTGCAGCTCTCGACAACATAACTGGCATGACATTCTTCTGATGGAAGAAAAGAAATAAATGTCTAAATTAGTGTTATCAATAAAGCCAAATATAATGACTTTTCTCCCTGAAGAGTTGGAGTGAAGTCCTTCTTCAGCAATTTTTTTCAAATTTAGAGTTCCACATCTCTCTTAAACATAGACAAAATAATTTTTTATAGAAGTGTTAATTTCTTTATGCCAGCCAGTCAGTTAAGAATATTTTTGGAGTCCCCTCTGTCCGTAAAGTATTAGTTATCTATGACTTCAGAACTCAGAGCTACATTCCCACCATTGTTCCTTGGTGAACCCTCTAACCACAATAAAAAAAGGAAATTTAGTCTCCGTCTCTGCAGCCCAGACAAAGAAAATAGCAGCTAGCGGTCAGAGGAACAGACTAAATGTCACTCTGACCCAAAGGTTGGAAAGACTGTGAACATGCCACTATGAAAAATAAGGGGCCGAGAGAAATCATGGTGTAATGTCAAACTGCTAGCTATGGTCCTGGGATGAGTATGTTCCCATGATGGATGGACCTAGAACACAGAAGTACAGACAGTCTGTTCAGCTGAGTTTCAGACTGAAAGTCAGATCTAGACTAGTCAGTCCTTAACAGTCCTATAGCTCTAACACAGTGAGTAATCAGAGTACAGAAAACAATGGAGCGAACCCCAAAAAAACAGAGAGGTAAGAATAAACATAGCCTAATAAAGGAAAACATTTGTAATGTACTTAAACTCAGAGAATTTCACTTTGACTTAGAAGGCAATAGAAGAACTAGTTCCAAATCAGGCTGAGAGAGTTGTTTATTTTGCTTTGCTCGAGTCAGAGCTAATGATCCTAATGACTTTACATGTTCCTAAATTATTCCCCAGACTTGGTTAGATTGTGTGTTGGGGCCATAGTTTAGACAACAGACACTGATTTATTTAGTGTTCAATCAATCCAGCTCTCAGTTTGCCAACATTCTGGCCCACTGTCCATACGGTGAGGGTTGAAATTCATACTCCCACCTCTGAAACATTTCAAAGTCGTAGCATCGCTTCAGATTTATCAAAGTACATTTTCAGAGTTAACTGTATAGGCTTTTTTTCTTTTTTCATTTCTTTCTTTGATTTGTACTTTTTTGAGCCATATGTAATATCTTTATGTTACCCAGAAAATTCAACTGAGTAGTACCTCTTTCTCTAGAACTGTGCTGTGCAATAGACCTTTCTGCAGTGAGGGACACGCTCTGTATCTGTATTGTCCAGTACAGTAGCTAGTAGTCACATATGACTTGATGTGTGACTGGTGTGTCTAAGGAACTAAATTCTGAATTTAATAATTTTAATTAAATTTGTATTTTAAAGAACCACATGTAACTAGTGGTGACTATGTTACTGGACAGTGCGGTTGTAGAAAAACAGAGATGGTGTTGTATATTACTAGCTTATAGACAGATACTACCTTTACATAAAGGCAAATGGGTCTGCAAAACACAGTGGTTCTTTCCATACTCTAAGCAGAAGAAATCTATCTTTTATTATATGGCCTGTGGTAGGCCATAAGAAGAACTGATATGGGACTGCTGACAAGGTAAGGAGGAGTATTAGTTATACCAAACAGTGGATGGCTTGAAACAGTAGGAATGTATTGTCTTGCAATGTTGGAGGCCAAAAGTCCAAAACCAAGATGTTGGCAGGGCCATGCTCTCTCTTACATCTCTAGAGGATAATCCTTTCTAGCCTATTCTGGCTTCTGTTGTTTGCCAGCCATTCTTGGTATTCCTTGGCTTGTAGATGGCATTTTTGAGTCATATGGATAAAGTCCCCTGTGCATCTTCATATTATTTTCCCTCTGTGTCTCTGTCCTAATTTCTCTTTTTTATAAGGATACTAGTCACAGGGACTAGGGCCCACTCAGTGACCTGATTTTAACTTGATAACCTCTATAAAGACCTTATTTCTGGGTAGAGACTTTCCCAGTTTTCCTGTAGATATCATGTTTTCCCTAAGGAAAATAAAGGCAAGGTCTGTTTTCCAGTCTTTTAAAAGATTAATAATAAAGACCCTATTTCTAAGTATGGGCATATTCTGAAGCACCTGGAATTAGAACTTCAGCATATCTTTGCCAGGGGGAAACAACTGAACACAGACTCTTCACCACAGTCATTTCTTTGTGTGGACGTAAGTGAATCCCTGAAAGCTGACAAGCCCCCCCCTTTCATTCTGATCCTTAAAAGGCAGCAGGTACAGGTCAGAAGTCCTAGCAGCCCCCCATTTCCATGTAAACAGTATTGACCACATAACTCTGAGAAGAAGATATTGAGAAGCCTCATCTGCTCATCTTTAACCTTCTCTAGTGTCTTCTCTTTTCGTACAAGTTTTGCCCTAGACTAAGGAGAAAGTGACTTTGAATGGAAACCAAGGCATCATTCCCCAGCCTACAGACGAGACCAGCTCTATGGTCTGGCCTGCACAGGGTTGCTTTCTGAATTCACAGCTTTCAGGAAGTTTAGATAAGGAAGCCTTTCCCTTTAAATTTTTTTCTTTAAGAAGTGCATACTTGCCCTTCTCTCCTTTTGTCTGTCTCCTCAATTCCTTCTGCTAAGTCAATCTGATGTGTCTAATGCTCTTTTTGTGTCAGGCAACATGCTTCTACTACCCCTTCACTTTATACCTGATGCTTCAGAAAACCTGTTAGGTCAGTCAAAAGTGAAGGGCACAAATCTCCCCCAGATTAAATCTGATCCAGGCAGCAGCTCAGGGGAAAGCCATAGGCCCTGATGAGCTGGGCTGTGGAAAATGTCCCTGGTGAAGCTGAAGACCCATGACTGCTAGGAGGGCTGAGAGGGAGGAAGAGGATTTGCATGAGCAAGAAAGTCCAAGGGGCTTCCCAGGTGGCACTACAGGAGACGCAAGAGACCTGGGTTCGATCCCTGGGTTGGGAAGATCCCCTGGAGAAGGAAATGGCTACCCACTCCAGTATTCTTGACTGGAGAATTCCATGGACAGAGGAGCCTGGCAGGCTACAGTCCATGAGGTCATGAAGAGTTGGACATGACTGAGCGAAAGAAAGTCCAAAAGCCACAAAGGGAAGGGAAAAGGTTATGAAGGGACTGGAGAGATGAGGCTTGTCAAGGTAGCTCAATAGGGGACTTTGAGAAGCAGAACAAGGACATGAGATGAGATGCTGAGGAAATTACTATGTTGTGGCATGAGGGTGAAAGCGAAAGTGACTCAGTTGTGTCCCACTCTTTGTGACCCCATTCAGTCTGTGGAATTCTCCAGGCCAGAATACTGGAGTGGGTAGCCTTTCCCTTCTCCAGGGCATCTTCCCAGCCCAGGGATCTAACCCAGGTCTCCCACATTACAGGCAGATTCTTTACCAACTGAGCTATCAGGGAAGCCCAACATGAGAGAGAGGGAAAAAAATAAAAAAGAGAAAAGGCTGTTCAATCAGCATCTCCAAGAACTGAGTAAGATGATGTCAACCAGACTCTCAATAATACTTCATCAGTGGATAGTTGAGTTGAGTTAGACAGTAAGCTTCTTGAGGGCAATGAAAAGAGACTATCTTATGAGCTTTCTATATCAGCACCTAGTATAGTCCCTGGTGCATGGAAATTGTCCAATAACTGCAAATGTATTTTATTTCACCTGCATGGAGTTAAAAAATAGTTTTTAAAAAGGAGATCTCCAATGGACATAAAACTCATTGGACTGTAGTTCACAGTGGCATGCCTGCTCAGGCTTACCACAGTCTGCACTGCTCTCTGTTTTATCTCCGTAGAGTCCATTTTACTCCACCTCTGTGGCCAGTGTCTGTTTTGATCGATAAATGTCGCTCCCATAACAGTGAAACATCATTAATAGCATCTCTACATGTAGGTCACCTGCCAGTTCCCCGCAGGCCTTTGAGCTTGCCACCTCTTCAAACATTAGCCATCTCTCCATCTCATGCACAGGTGCTCATCTGAAGCGCCTGTCTTCTTCTGCTGCCCTATAAATATCAAAATATTTGGCTTGTTGACATCTTTATGTAACCTGTAGAACATGGCCTTTTTAATAGCCTCATTCCCCTGGAAAGCCCTAAGTAATTGCCATGTCCAGCCTTTAAGCCTAATCACTCCTCTAATCCTCTTCATTGTTGCTGGTTAGTTTCCATTGATATCTTCCCAGAAAACCCTCCCTTTGCTCACTTCTCTGGGGCTCCGTCCACCCCCATGGTTGCTGTTTATTACTGGATTTGAATTCTAAATGTTTGGGTACTCTTTGTTTACCTAAAATTTAGGCAAAATAAAACAAGAAGAGGAAGTTTTATTGCAGAAAAATATTCTATGGATTAAAAAATTACTCAGTTTCGTAAAGAAACTTGAATAATCAGCAGATAAGAAAGAAAATCAGAAACATAAATTTTTGGACCAATTTTCTAAGTGTTTCTGTGTAAGCCAAGAAAATATCTAAAGTACTAGGAGCTCCATCTTAACACTGAACTCCTGTGGTGGCCAGAATTTGGCTGCATTTCAAAATAATAAGCATTTGGTTCAGAAGGCTGTTTAAAGGAAATAAAAAGGCATAAAATCTCAGTCATTCAATATGGTTTGTATTAGAATAAATTGATTACCCAAAACCTAACGTGATTAGAGCTCTGCCAAGAGGCTGGCAAGCAACCACTGTTGACATAGTCCAAATTCTAATCAGTTACTTGTAACAAGTGATTATTTAATAACCATTCACATTCATCTTTGCTGCTTCAGCCAAAAAAAAGGAGGAAAAAAGAGAAGAATCCTCAGAGGGAATAGAGTTCCAAGCTTTTTTTTTTCTCTTTGTGAGTACAAGAAAATGTATCCATATGCAAGGAAAAATTCAGTGTTGTCAGTCAGACCCTACACAGTGAAAATCCAAGTCCCTCTCTCCATCCTTGAAACTCTTAAAGAGCAGTTGGCTTACTCAGCAGTCCTTAAAGTGGAAATATTGGATGAGGAGATTTGGTGTCATGACGCTTCTCCTAAAGAGAAAATTATTTTTTTCTCTTGTAACCTGTATAAAAGCGTAAAACTGCAAAGCAAAAATTTAATTTAAAAAACGTTCCATTCTTTTTGGTACTTTATCGAATGATGAATCCATTTCATCACGCTTCTGAAATTCCAAAAATGAACTTATCAAGTATACTGAATAATGATAGGCATGGCAAATTTAAAGAGAAAACTCGGAACATGTTTTAGACAGTGATGCTTTACTAATAGACAATTAACTTAAAAAACAAAGTTTTTGTTAACCAGAGTCTTGAACAGAAAAAAAAAAGCAGCTATATTTTTTACTTCATGTTATCACTACAAAGAATATTTCTCCTCATTTCTCCCTTGATGAGTTTTGGTAAAAACATTTGTAGTTAGCTCTTGACTTCCTAGTGTTTTACTTACTTCATAAGACACCCATCGGTTGTTCAGGTTGCTATCCAGTTGTCTTTTGTAACTGTCTAAAAATATGATAGAATTGTCGAAGGTATATGAAACTAGTTACATAAATCTTGAAAGTCAGTATTCTTTGCTCTCTGATGGTATCTATTTTCAGCCAAAAAGTTAATATAAATAAAAGCTATAAATGCCATTTGCTGGAGAGATCAGACACAACCATGCCTGTTTCCCTGCGCCAGCACTGATGACAGCATCTGTGATGTTGTTACAGAAGTTCCGTGGTCACTGGCTCTTGAACTGAACTGAGGGAGGTCTTAATGCAGACCATTCCCACCACCCTACAGAACACACCTCTGCCCTGGAAGCTACCTCTCACCCTTTTCCCACGTTTTCCTAGAAGAACTGAGCTGGGTCGGGCATCTTCAGCGTGGGTCACGAGAGACCCTGTGAGAAGGACCCTGAGAAGGGTAGCTTTCTCTGGGTCATCTCTGGTGTTCCCTGAGAAGAGCCCATGTCTGAGAAAATTGCTTCTGCATCTTAGGTTCCTCAGGTGTTCCTAATCTTCTAGTATTTGCTTTGTCATGCAAATGGAAGGCCTTGTGGGAAGCTAACTCCGTTTTCAGCCCATATGTGTTTGTGTGTGTGGGTGTGTGTGTGCATGCGTGTGTGTGTGTTGCTAACTCCGTTTTCAGCCCATACATATGTGTGTATGCTGCTAACTCCATTTTCAGCCCATACGTGTGTGTGTGATACTAACTCCGTTTTCAGCCCATACATATGTATGTGACTTAGTCACTCAGTCATGTCCTCACGTCCAACTCTTTGTGATAAATCCATTTTCAGCCTGTACCTTCATGTGTGTGTATTTGTGTGTGTGAGAGAGACTTAGTCACTCAGTCATGTCCTCATGTCTGACTCTTTGCAATAAATCCATTTTCAGCCCATACCTTCGTGAGTGTGTATGTGTGTGTGCACACGCGCGCACACGGACGTAAGTCCCTCAGTCATGTCTGACTCTTTTGTGATACCTTCCTAGCTCTGTTAACTGGCAAGCAAAGTCACCATGGCCACTTGTCAAGGCTGCTGTCAAGACCTTCTGGTGCACACTCCCGCATTGGCAGACTTCTCAGCCAAGATAGGGAATTTGGAAGGGTGAGACCTCTTTTTTCTTACCTTTTAATTGAGGCTCACTTCCTTCAAAATCTTACTGAGAAACATTCTAACCCATGAAGCCTTCTCCTGGCTTCTAATTAATTCCCTTGACTCAATTAGTTCATCTTATTTAGAGATTAGAGCCTTAAAATGTTGCAATGAAAAGAAAAACTATCCCTGTAGTCTCAAATGCCTTGTCTGTCTCTACAAGGGTACAAGATCTTAAGAAATCATCTAAAGTTTTATGCCTCAGTGTTCTCAACTGTAAATGGATATTTGAGTATGTTATTCCTCATTTATTCAGCATTTATTTCATGCTCAAACACTGGGAATCACTGATGGCTTTTATAAGCTTCTAGGGGCATCTCTGATGGCTCAGCAGGTAAAGAATCTGCCTGCAGTGCAGGAGACACAGGTTCAATCCCTGTCAGGAAGATCCCATGGAGGAGGGCAGGGCAACCTACTCCAGTATTCTTGCCGGGAAAATCCCATGGACAGAGGAACCTGGTGGGCTACAGTCCATGGGGTCAAAACAGTCAGACAGGACGGAGCATGCATGCACGCATGCTTTCCTTGAGAAGCTGATAGTTTACTAGGATTACCCCAAAGTGTCCCTGTTTCTTTTTCTTGCTTTTACTCCCTCATTCCATAAATATGTTATGAGTTCGTATTATATTGCAAGCATTATTCTAGGCACCAAAGTAGAAAGAAGAGAATGAAGGGAGAGAAGGAGAGATAAAATTCCCTAACCTCATGGAATTTACTGGGGAGACATAGATTACTTTTTTGAAAAAGAAGATCTAAAATATTAAGCAGGTAATAGACACTGATAGCATAGACTGTATTAAAATCTAAAGGAATTGGAGGGAGAGAGGCGTGTGGATATCTGGCAAGATTTTCCCCAGCAGGGAGCACAGCAAATGCCAATACTGAAACAAAAGCACCTGGCACTTTAACAGCCAGAGAGGCCAGACCAGAACAAGAGGGTGAGACTAGGAGATGAGGGCCAGAGCACAGTGGGATCCTGCTCACAAAGGCCATGGAGAGGACGTTGACATTTACTGCAAGGTAGAAGGAAGCTCATTGGGGATTTTTAGCAGAACAATGACATAATTCTACTTTCTTTTAATGGAAAGGCAAGGACAGCATCAGAGAACTTTATAAGGCAACTTAAAAAATCCAGGTGAAAAATAATAGTATCAGGGACCCAAAAGGAAATAGTCATGATAGAGGTGGGAAGAAATTTGTTGTTGTTCAGTCACTCAGTCATGTCCGACTCTGCAATCCCATGGACTGCAGCATGCAAGGCTTCCCTCTCCTTCACTGTCTCCTAGAGCTTGCTCAAACTCATGTCCATTGAGTCATTGATGCCATCCAGCCACTGCATCCTCTGTTGCGCCCTTGTCTTCATGCCCTCAATCTTTCCCAGCATCAAGGTCTTTTCCAGTGAGTGGGCTCTTTGCATCAGGTGGCCAAAGTATTGGAACTTCAGCTTCAGCATCAGTCCTTCCAATGAAAATTCAGAGTTGATTTCCTTTAGGATTGACTGGTTTGATCTCCTTGCTGTCCAAGGAACTCTCAAGAGTCTTCTCCAGCACCACAGTTCGAAAGCATCAGTTCTTCAATGCTCAGCTTTCTTTATGATCCAACTCTCACATCTGTACATGACTATTGGAAAAACCATAGCTTTGACTATTCAGACCTTTGTAGGCAAAGTAATGTCTCTGCTTTTTAATATGCTGTCTAGGTTGATCATAGCTTTTCTTCCAAGGAGCAAGCGTGAAAGAAATTTTTAATTTTGTGAGAAGAAATGGTTGGATGCTTTATATGTTCTAGGAATTCTTAGTACACTGTGTATATTTCCATTGTATCATTTACCAAGCTGTTCTGTAAATGGTGCATTTATCAGGACTGAGAGCTGCTGAAAACAGTGGTTTTATCTTTCCCCTTTGTACCTAAGCAGAATTCTCTTAACTTTATTTATTAATTGCTTAATAAACATTTTCTGAAAATTAAATGAACCTGGATCAGAACAGAGAGCTCAGAATTGACCCACACGAATACAGTCAACTGATCCTTGAAAAAAGAACAAGGGTAATGCAATACAGAAGAGATAGTCTTTGCAACAAATGGTGCTGGAACAACTGGATGTTCATACGGATAAAAATCAAAATCTGAACACCTTATACCCTTCGCAAAAATTAACTAAAAATGGATCATAGACCTAAAGATAAAATGGAACACTATAAAACTTCTAGAAGAAAGCATAGGTCTATGTGCCTTTGGATTTGGTGATAACTTTTTAGGTGCAACATCAAAAACATGTCCCATGAAACAAAGAATTATTAAATTAGACTTCACTGAAGTTAAAAACTTCTGCCCTGCAAAAGATACCATTCCATAACAACAACAACAACAAACCTGAGGAGCAGAGTAGTTAGCAAATCAGTAATGGCACACCCGAACACTGCTCTCAGCGCAGAAGTTCTCAAGGGAGAAACTTTGTTCTGACCTCAGAATAGCCAACTTCAAGCCAAAGTCTCTGTCCCTAAAGCCCATCTGCACTCATGCTGAGCAATGTTGAAAGGAATATTTAAATCGATTCTGTTGCTCCCACTGGGGCTTCTCCTTCCCTGCCAAGAACAAGAAAGACCCAGGATCACTGCTTCTTGGGGGAGATGATTATCATAATGTCCTGCATTGCTCCCTCCTGTGATTTGGAAGGTGTCACAAGAGTGGAACTAACTTGGATACTCCCATTCCAACTCATCCCCTCTTCCTGGGATGTGAGGAGACAAGGAGACACAGAACCATATCAACTCTCATCTGCTGGAAATGGAGACTGGTGGACTTTTTTTTTTTTTTAATTTGGTCTTGAGGTATTAGCATCAAGCTTGGTAAATAGATTGTTGCAGTAGGAAAAACAGGATTTCTAGAACATGTCACTAATTCAAACACATTTGCTGGAAATTTTAAAAGGTGGAAAACAGAGAATTTTAAATATTTCTATTACCTCCATATACACAAGAGAACCTGTGTGGTCTGTCACACAGGGTCCAACCAGGACGCAGAAATGACACCAACAATTTAAACGGAATGAATTTAGTAAAGAATTGTTAATTAGATATTGCAAGACTGAAAAAGCAAACAAAAGAACACAAAGGATTTACAGAGGTTGCAAGTGCAATAAGCAGTAACTATTCCTAAGATGAAAGGAAGAGGTGAAAATTACTAAAATAAACATACCTGAAGGAAAGGCCTTGCAGGTTCACTCAGGGAGGTTAATGAGGCTGGTGAGTGTTGGGACTGTTGTAAATTGAATCCATTTGGAAAACCTGTTCTTCCCAAATAGTGCAGACAGAGCTCAACCTAGAGTATGTACGACATTTTCACAAATCCCAAATTAATGAATACATCAGGTTTTACTATACCTGCAAAGTTATATAAGGCTTGAAACTTCTAATCCAGTTCTCAGAATTGTACTAGGGTGGTGAAGGTGAAAGTCACTCAGTCGTGTCCAACTCATTGCAACCCCATGGACTGTAGCCTACCAAGCTCATCTGTCCATGGAATTCTCTAGGCAAGAATACCGGAGTGGGTTACCATTTTCTTCTGCAGGGGATCTTCCTGACCCAGGTCTCCTGCATTGCAGGCAGACTCTTCACCATCTGAGTCTAGGGTAGAGGACTGCAAACCATTCCAAGTCAATGCAGGAGAGCATCACTGGTCAGCAATGTGAGGGTGGAAGCTACAACTATTAGTTAAATCAGAGTTGGAATCAGAATAGCCTGATTTTAACTCTACACTAACTTCTTTAAATAAGCAGAGGCTTTTTGACTATGCCTGAAAAGTAAGTGTGTATGTGTGGAAGAAGACTTTAAACACTGGATAGAGCCTTGGAGGGACTTCCATGAGTTCACAGTTGTAAAATGGGTGTTGGCAGGTAATAGCTGTGAGATGGGGGTCCCAGGTCTGCCCAGCCAAGAATTAGCAGTCCTCTCATGCAACTGAACTTCCAGTTCTTGAACTGTAACTGTAAAAACCTCCAGTGCTCTGGGCATGTTCTGATCCCCAGCCTGTATTCCTTTCCCATGCTTATCTCTCCCCATCTCCTCAGTGTTCCTCCTTCACACCCTTTTGTTTCCTTCCCTCACTGTCCATCTTTCCACATTTCCCGATCATCACCACCAATAGTGCATTCATTACCAGTTACTGTGAGATGGTCATGGTATCTAAGTCAACCAACCTTAAATCCCAGGCTCATTTACTTCAATCACTTAAAAAGTTATTTTAGAGACTAGAAACAATTAAAGTGGAAATTTAACATGTGAAACCAGAAAACAAAAAAGACTTGTTTATCTTTTTGAACTTAAAAAGTATATAACAGTAAAGAACAGAATTGAGAGGAAACCTTAGTGGGTAGCTCTCTAGCTGAGACAGAGTGTGTGGTTAATAGCTCTCCTCTGTTAGTGTGTCATGAAAAGCTACATGAGGAAAAAAATGTTTCCTTAATATCTCTATTTCTGTTAAAAATAATTTTTGAGTTAGGGTGAGTTTGTAGACAATATTTCTATTTTCAAAATTCTATTATTTTTATATTGACTTAAAATATATTTTGCAGGCCTTCTCTGGTGGTGCAGTGGTTAACGCTGCACTCCCAACGCAAGGGTCACGGATTCAGTCCCTGGTCGGGGAACTGCCACGTGGTGTGGCCACAGGAATAAATAAATAAAAATAAACACTCTACAAAAAATAAAATATATTTTGCTTTTGCAGTGACCACCATGGATTCTTCATCTGTATTTCTACTTGATCTTCAGTGGGTGGAACCCTCTAACTAACCTATTAAATTTCTCTCTAAACATTCAGCCTGTCAAGTGATTAATTCTCCTCAAAGCAACATAGTAGGGCTGTCACCCACTGTTACTTCAAGGGAGTACCCGGGAATGATTTGGAAAGGTTGATATTCAAACTCCTATTTGGTTCTGGTTTTCATAAATTGAATCAAACTTGAGGATATAGGTTGTACATATGAAGAGAAGGAGTCTGGGAGAAGTTCTTAAAATTCTGACAAATTCTATCTGAGGATTTTTTTTTTTAAAGTAAAGCCCCAATTGTGTAAAAGACACACACGGCCATGTTTGAGAGCTACTGAGAGAGAAGCCCTTGAGCACACAGAGGCATTGGCTTGGGGGAAAAGCCCAGTGAGGGAAGCAGAGAGCTTCTGTGATTCTGTCACCAGAAACACTGAGTGTTCATTCTGTGTGTCTGTCCCCACAATGATTCCCTTAACACGCACACACATACATCTCTCTGCAGCTGGCATCCTAATCATGGCTTCCCTACAGGTTTTCCTAGTGAAATCACCTGGTCTATAAGGCCAGGACAAAGCGAAGGGATATTCAACCCGCATAGAACTCAAGATCCAATTTTCTGGGTGTGGTTCACACTTGCTACTCCTTTGAGGGCTGCAAATGATCATTTCTAGAAAAAAAAAGTGAAAATATTATTCACACTGGTCACATCCTTTATTTTTTTAAAACACCATTCTGAGGAGCTGGAATGCAGGTTTCAGGACAAAGTGTGGGATGTAGAGGAAACAATTTCTTATTCAGGATCTCAATGTCTTCATCTTCAAAGTAATAAAGGAGACCTAGATAATTAAACCATACTGTCATAATAGAAGTTATGGATGCCCCCAAAGGGCATTTGATTTTTGGACTTTGTAGCTATTGTAAATACCTGATATTGAGGGAAATCCCAATAGTCAGAGTAATGAATGACTTTCAAGATGAGCATTAAGAGGCACTGGGGAGACTTCCCTGGTGATCCAGTGGTTGAGAATCCACCTTCCAAATGCAAGCAACGAGGGTTTAATCTCTGTCAGGGAACTAAGATCCTACGTGCTTGGGACAACTAAACCTGAGTGCTGCAAGTAGAGAAGCCACCATGCATCACAACCACCGAGGCCTTGTGCTCTGGAGCCCATGCACCACAAGGAAGAGCCCACACAGCTAGGACCCAGCACAGCCAAAAATAAAGCATTAGGAAATGATGTACTTTCTTTATGTCCTCCCCAGTGGAATTTAGGTTTCAGACAGGTACCCTCTGCCAATCCAAGCAGAAATGCTATTCATGACAGACCTGGAGAAAGTAGGATTGTTAGGCATATGAGTTTCAAAGGACTGTCTTGCTCAAGTAGCAGACAAAAGACAAAGTATAAAGAGTGCAGGAACTGGCTAACAAAAAATCATAAAACAGGCTTTGCAATTATATCAGGAAGCTTATGGGTAGAGAACAGAATTTCCTCCTGAAAGTTACTTTAAAACATAATAGCTTATTTTCTGACATGACAAGAAGTCCAAGATTGGTTCAGAGGCTTGACATAGTTGTCAGTGACCCACCTTTGTGATCTGGCATCTGTGTTTTGGAAATGCTTTATTTCTGGTCTCAAAATCAGTGACTATAGAGTGGTCATCATAACCAATCTCTGGCAAAAGAGAATGGAATGACCATAATTGGCTTATGCTAATTTCATTCCTTTCCTAGGAATGGGACCATATTTTCTGAGCAAATGCTGCCCAGCATCTGAACAAAAGCAGGTTCCATTGGCAAGAAAGAAAGTGGAAGTGACAGTTGAGTAGGCGATCAACCATCTCTACCACAGCAATGAAAATTTTCTGTCTGGGGATAATTTTATTTTTAACTGACTAAATTTGCTTTAAAAATATTAATAATTCTTCATTGACTACAACCTTCATTGACTACAACATTCCAAATGTTTGGAAGATCAGTGTGAGACTCTGCAAACCAATATATTCTCAATGAGTTTATAACAACTTCAAGGAGGAAAAAATTCTAATTTTGTTATACACGTTGGAACAAGATTTAGGATGCTAATTTGGGCTTCTGGTTTTTATAACAGCAGATTGGTAAGTGGAATCTGCAGTAAATCTTCTCAATAGGAACTTGTTTTAACTTCTAGGAATGATGGGTATCTTCCATTATTTGCTCTGCCGTTAGAATCTTTTATATGCAAGCCCATGAACGTCTGGCATTTCAACTTGTCTCACAGGTTGAATACCTAACCTCTGAAAGAACGTAATTGGGCAGAGCCAAGGTGTAGCTCACTTACCTGCTCCAAGTCAGGCTGTTTCCAAAGAAAAATAAGTCTCCATACTCACTACACCAGTTTACAAATCAGCAGTAGCACTTCTTAACTTCCCCACAGGTCTATGATTTGGAGGAAAGTGACCACCAGCCTGCTGTGAATGCATAAACTGTGGGCTGCCCATAAGCAGCATAAAGGAGACAAAGCATTGTGGGTGGACACAGGGCATGCTCATGACCCTCTGCTGGCCCATGTCCAAGAAGATGACCATTAAAACAACAGGCAGGTGGCAACCAGGACAATGGACAGCCCAAGACCTAGCAAGAAGGCAAGGACTCTCAGCCAGTATATGCTGTTAGATAGCACAGCTTCGATTTCAACACCCAGAAAATCAGCTCACATTTAAGACTCAGAAGTATCCCAATGTTTCCCTAAAAAGTCTGTAACTGTGGAAAGCTGCCATTTTTCTACCTCCTTGCAAAAGCAGCATTGGAGGAAATTTTGAAGTGGGAAGAATTGAAATTCCGTAAGATTACAACAGTGTAACTTTTACTAGAAGCCATTCCGGACTAAAGCGTTAAATACAGCACATTTTCCTTAGGTGTGGAGTTGTCCTAAGCCCTAAAAAAAAGAACTTCCCCCCACTGGGTTCAGAATAGGATCCTAAAAAGAACTCATTGGGATGGTGTTTGACTTCTTGGTCTCCTTTACTCTCTACTAGGGGGTATATGGTAATATATGAGGAGCTTTGGACTGGAGATCAAGTCTAGAACCTCAGCTTTGTTTTGCTACAAACTTTGTAGCATTTTTGGCTATTTTGGAGGGTGTCTTCTTGAGTGGCAAAATAGGGCCCACTCCAGTATTCTCGGGCTTCCCTGGTGGCTCAGATGGTAAAGAAACTGCCTGTGAGGTAGGAGACCTTGGTTCAGTCCCTGAGTTGAGAAGATCCCCTGGAGAAAGGAACACTACCCACTCTAGTATTCTTGCCTGGAGAATTCCGTGGACAAAGGAGCTTGGCAGCTACAATCCATGGGGTCACAAAGAGTCAGACACAACTGAGTGACTAACACTTTTCACAAGATTATTAAATATCAAATGAGATAAAGCATTTGAAACCGCAAGGATTCCACTTGACAAGTATGGTTATTTGTATACATACAAACATTACCCTCTGATCACCCTCAAGGTGTCCTAGAGGAGAGGAATAACAAAAGACAGTCATCTTATTCATCTCCCGCAGTCTTTGTTTTGAGAAAATGAGGGCTGGTGGGAATTTTGTGTGCTGGAATTCAATCTTCAAGTCAACAAAAATGTGTTTAGTCTGGGGATATGCATGTTTCCTCATGGTTTTCTAAAACATCAATAGAACATTTATATTTACATACATAAATACCTCAACATCACATAGGACGACCTTGCTGCAGCATCAGAAGCAACACAAAAGCAGTCCCTTTGGCTTTCATACCAGGAAAGGCTGCTGCTAGAAATGAGGCAGACAAGAATCTGCACACCTATTACTCTCCAGAAACCACTAGAAAATTCTGTCCAACACTACACAGGGTGGAAGAGTGGGACATACTAGAAAAAGAATTGAGGCATAGAAAAATGAGTTTCTGTAACCCAAAGCTTAAAATATACATACATTTTTTACAGTAAGACAATGCTATGACTGGAGGTGCTGATGGTTGAAACAAAAGTATTTCTCATTTTTAATTTATTATGTGTGAGCTCAGTTGACTTTCTAAGCTTGAATTAGGCACAATTCGTAATGTTATTTCTGTAAAGAAATGTATTTTGAGTTCCAAATGGTCAACTCATATGAACTTCAGCAACACAACTCATTTGTAATTAAAATTGCAGCAACTGTTTTGAGTATTTTTAATGAGCCAAAGAAAAACCAAAACCAGTGGACAGTACATTTGCAAGATCAGTAATTCAACAATATGAACAAGCCTGCAGTGATTAAACTCATTTGCAAAACAAGCATTAGTGGTTTTGAGAATGGTGAGAATTTTGTAGGACAGAACTTCATCTGAAATTAATGTGTAGTGTTGGATGAACAGATTTATCTACCAGTTGTAAACTGAAATTTTAAAATCACCTGTGTAATTATCTGTATATAGAATTGTTTGGTTGCTAAGTTGTGTCCAAATCTTTCACGACCCCATCGACAGTAGCCTGCCAGGTCCCTCTGTCCATGGGATCTCCCAGGCAAAAACACTGGAGTGGGTTGCCATTTTGTTCTCCAGGGGATCTTCCCAACCCAGGGATCGAACCTGGGTCTCCTGCATTGATAGGCAGATTCTTTACCATTGAGCCACCAGGAAGCTCATCTACAGAATAACCAACAATTTATTAAGTGTAAAATCATTTGTATAGGTAAATAATAGGCAATGAATTTAATTATCATGACAACATCAAGATGTATTGTTTAGTTGCTAAGTCATGTCCAACTCTTTAAGATCCCACAGACTGCAGCACACCAGGTTTTATTCACTTCAGTTCAGTTACTCAGTCATGTCTGACTCTTTGCAACCCCATGGATTGTAGCACGCCAGGCTTCTCCGTCCATCACCAGCTCCCAGAACTCGCTCAAACTCATGTCCATCAAGTCGGTAATGTCATCCAACCATCTCATCCTCTGTTGTCCCCTTCTCCTCCTGCCTTCAATCTTTCCCAGCATCAGTGTCTTTTCTAAGGAGTCAGTTCTTCGCATCAGTTGGCCAAAGTATTGGCCCTTCAGCATCAGTCCCTCCAATGAAAATTCAGGACTAATTTTTCCTTTAGGATTGACAGGTTTGATCTCCTTGCAGTCCAGGGGACTCTCAAGAGTCTTCTCCAGTACCACAGTTCAAAAGCATCAATTCCTCAGCGCTCAACTTTCTTTATGGTCCAACTCTCACATCCATACATGATGACCACTGGAAAAACCATAGCTTTGACTAGATGGACCTTTGTTAGCAAAGTAATGTCTATGCTTTTCAATATGCTGTCTAGGTTTGTCATAGCTTTTCTTCCAAGGAGCAAGCGTCTTTTAATTTCATGGCTGCAGTCACCATCTGCAGTGATTTTGAAGCCCAAGAAAATAAAGTCTGTCACTGTTTCCACTGTTTCCCCATCTATTTTGCTATGAAGTGATGGGACCAGATGCCATGATCTTAGTTTTCTGAATGTTGAGTTTTAAGCTAACTTTTTCACTCTCTTCTTTCTTCATCAAGAAGCTCTTTAGTTCCTCTTATTTGTCTGTCATAAGGGTGGTGTCATCTGCATATCCAAGATATGTAGTACTTCTCCCGGCAATCTTGATTCCAGCTTGTGCTTCATCCAGCCCGGTATTCCCCATGATGTTCTCTGTGTATAGGTTAAATAAGCAGGGTGACAATATACACTCTTGATGTACTTCTTTCCCCATTTGGAACCAGTCCATTGTTCCGTGTCTGGTTCTAACTATTGCTTCTTGACCTGCACACAGATTTCTTAGGAGGCAGGTGAGGTAGTCTGTTATTCCCCATCTCTTTAAGAATTTTTCACAGTTTGTTGTGATCCACAGTCAAAGGCTTTGGTGTAGTCAATGAAGCAGATGTTTTTCTGGAATTCGCCAGGCTTTATTACTATTCCCAATTTTATCAGAGGAAACTAGGGCATAGTGAAGGTCTAACTTGGCCTAAGGTCACATGGGGAGCCCAGGCATTCTGACACTTGACTTTAATGTCTACATTATACTAAACATGCATTTTAAATAGTGCTTATGCGTTGAGTTGGGGCTTCTCAGCTGGTGCTAGAGGTAAAGAACCTGCCTGCCAATGCGAGAGACATAAGACATGTGGATTCCCTCCCTGGGACAGGAAGATCCCCTGGAGGAGGGCATGGTGACTCACTCCAGTATTCTTGCCTAGAGAATCCCCATGGACAAGAGAAGACTGGCGGGCTACAGTCCATTGGTTCTCAAAGAGTCGGACATGACTGAAGTGACTTCTCACACACACATGCATGCATTGTTAGTAGTTATAAGTTTTAAAAGTTGAAATTTATAGCTAGTCTCATTTTAAGGTTTTGAAAATTCAACAGAAGGTAACACAAGCCAGATGCCATCATCCTAGACTGAGAGACAGACATCTGCATTGCACAAAATGGAAAAGCTACTTCTATCACAGGAATATTTGTGCTATCAGAATTATTCTGGAACAGCCTGCTCCCAGAAAGGCACCATATAAACAACAGAGAGGGCTCTCTGCTCACGAAACCAAGTTTGAAATACTTCAACTTTCTGAGCCCATGTCATCTTTTATCCGAGGAGGATAATCCCCATTTTGCAAGCTTGTTGTGAGACCCATTGTTATTATTATTATTCTTAACAAGCTCTCTCCAGACATGAGTCAGAAGCTCTGTGTCTCTTACTTAATCTTAGCCTATGAAATGGAGATCCTAATGTCCACCTCATGAAGGTATAAGGTCTGAGCAAACAAGTGAAAACACTGAAATGAATACAACTTTCCACACAGTGTTTTAAGTAGCTGAGCCATAGCTCAGGTGAATAGTGGCCTTAGATACACAGCTCTACCTGGAGGTAGGATGCTAGTTTCAGGTTCTCAGGCTTTTCTCATTAGAACAACCTTGTTCTTCTGAAGCTACGCAAGTTCTATCCCCTCAGTGTTCCCTCTGGTCAGTAAAGCCCATTTCTCTAAAGGGAAGGCAGCTTATGTGAATAGAAGTGAGAGAAAAAACGTAGCTCAGCTATCCTCAATCAATTAATTTGCAACTACCGATTCCAATGTCCTGCTGAAGAAACACTTGTATCCACTTTGTCAACCACAAAAGGGGAATAAAATACATGCCAATGATTAGTTCAACTGCTGATTGTGGTACAATAAACCTCTGACTTATAAAAGGACTTCCCTGGTGGCTCAGTGGTGAAGAGTCTGCCTGCCAATGCAAGAGACACTGGTTTGATTCCTGATCTGGGAAGATTCCACATGCTGCAGAGGAGCTAAGCCCGTGTACCATAACTACTGAGTTTGTGCTCTAGAGCCCGGGAACTGCAACTACTGAGCCCACATGCCCTAGAGCCTGTCACAGCAGTGAGAAGCCTGCACACCACAAGTAGAATAGCCCCTCTCGCCACAACTAGAGAAAAGCCCACACAGCAAAGAAGACCCAGCATAGCCTAAATAAATACATAAATCTTTGTTTAAATTTAAAAATAAAGAATTGGTCATTGTTTATTTCCCACTTAAATTATTTTCATGACTTCTTGCCCTAGCCTGAATGGCTTTAGGAAAGCTAACTTGGAAATTCTAAGATCAATGTTCTGAGCCATCCTAAGAGTACTTAGAAGTCTTTTCAACCAAAAACAGTTGGCAAGGGAAACGGATCACCCCTTCTAGAGTTAGGAGACCCTGGGAAGAATTATACTGACTACCTTCCAGGTTTATACAAATCTAAATTTAATAGTTCCAACAAAAGTAATAGATTGGAATGGAATGAGAAAAATGACAAATCTTGGAGAAAATTAGTATGTATACGAGTTGAGGGGTTACTCTTAGAAACTCAGGCTACAATTTCAATGTTGGTTTTTATTTTTATTGAAGATGCAGTCCCTTTGGACTCCTGATAACTCTCAATAACACAAAGGACCATCTTAGTTCCTACAGAATATTCAAGATGAAGATAATCATCTCAACTGAGCCTGTCATTGTACAACTGAGAATCAAATACCTACATCTCTGGACTTGGTCTATTTTCCCCTATGATTTGTCAACCAGATCTTATCTGTGACTCAACTGGCTTATCAGGTACTTCAGGGTTAGGACTAGTGTATAAAGTTTTCATGCTATATGCAATGAGAAGGAAACGGCAACTCATTCCAGTATTCTTGCCTGGTAAATCCCATGGACAGAGGAGTCTGGCAGGCTATAGTCCACGGGGTCTCACAGAGTCAGACACAACTAAACTACCACCTATATGCAACTCAGCTCATAGTATAACAAATATTGTTAGCTTGAGGAAAAACATATTTAACGTCTTGGCTGTCCATTTATAAGACTGTGAACAATTCTCTACAATTATGTAAATGGAAGACATGCTGAGGATTTCCTGTAACAAGCAGCAGCAGCTACAGTCCACCTGCGACAAGATCAAGATGCTTTCATACAGTGGAATATTACTCAGCCATAAAAAGGAACAAGATTGGGTCATTTGTAGAGACGTGGATGGACGGAGACAGTGTCATACAAAATGAAGTAAGTCAGAAAAATAAATACCGTATATTAATATATATATGTGGAATCGAGAAAAATGGTATAGATGATCTTATTTGCAAAGTAGAAATAGAAACACTTAGAGAATATACAGATACCAAGGGGGAAGGTGGGAAGGTGGGAGGGGTGGGAGGAAGTGGGAGACTGGGATTTACATATGTACACTATTGATACTGTGAATAAACTAGATAACTAATAAAAACATACTGTATAGCTCAGGGAACTCGACTCAGTGCTCTGCAGTGACCCAAATGGAAAGGAAATTCAGAAAGGAGGCATTATGTGTATACACATAGCTGATTCATTTTGCTGTACAGAATGCTACATTGTAAAGCAAATATACTCCAGTAAAAAATTAATAGAAAAGAAAAAAAAAAAGGATGCTTTCAAGGACCCACGGAATCACCCAGGCAGACCTACTGAGTGGACTCTTCCATTAACTGCAGACAGCCAATAAAGTTGATGGCCTGATAGTAGTAATATCTCCTCTGGGCCATGCCCTTGAGAACACGACAGCCTTGGGGTGACTTACGTTAAGGATATTGCACGAGATCACAACCCCAAGCAACTGAAGAAACAGGAGGAAAGACAGGATATCACTTGCAGTAGATGAATACTAAGTAGCTTCATATTATTGAAGCATTATCCAACAATACAGGCCACCTAGCAAAGGACAATTTTAAAATATAAATGTTAGTATTTGTCAAAGTTTATACATAAATCTGAACTGAAAGTCAACAGCAAAATTATCTTTTACAAGTTCATGTCTTGGAAAACTTCTTTACCCTGATTCGAGGACACAAGGACTTGTTCCAAAGTTTTTGGAATTGATATGGCTCATAATGCCTGCATATTTACGAAACTCTGTCATCCAAAAATGAGCTGGAAAATACCACATACTTGTAACCTTGTTGATGAGATTTAATGAGTACACACAATGTGCTAGGCACTGGCTGGACGTATTATATGCCTACATAATCTTCATGGTCCACATTCCAAACCATGTCTTTTTAATATAACTGAATGTGTTTTCTAAAAGTAGTAGTATCATTGGTTAAAACATTTTTACTTTTATAAGAGGCTGTTGAAGTTAGCAAGAAATGGTACCAAAGTTCATAATATATTTATATTTAGAAATCATTTGTACATATAACAAAGGTGAATTGAATTTTTTATTAGAAAAGATGCCATATTTTATAGATCACCATTTATGAGAATCCTACCAAAATACTACAACAAACTTGCCTTGAAGAGAAATAGCACAATGACAGAAAACTCAAAACATTATACCTTTGAGGAGCCTGCAACCATGCTAATTGAAAATCAACACACAACTCCCACCACCCCACACACAAATATGAACAGGTTATATAAGGAAGCCAAGACTGAGAAAACACATTGGAAGATGAGGAACACGCCCACACGCGATCTGTGTGCAGGGTTTCCTTAAAAACATGTAAGAGGGTCTCCTTCATTTTACTCAACTCAAAGAAATTCTTGATCTAAAATTATTCCATGTCTAACATTATACAAAGGAAATATCATAAAGCAAAAGTTTACATTTTCCTGGGAGCTGTCCATTGCAAGTAAGAAAATGTTACTTGCATTTTTTAGTGTAAAATCCACATAAAAACAGGAGTTGTAATATACAGTGCTTGCCGTTTAAGCGTAACACTGCCAAAATGCTTTATACAGGACTATTTTACATTACAGAAGAGGAACATCAATGAAGAGGTAATCAGTGCTTCCAAACTTTTCTAATTCTTCTACAGGGGAGATCTAAATAGTCAAATATATTTCGATTTAAAAGGAGTTGTTTTCTTCCCTCTGATAAGGTGCTTGCTGAATAAAAAGACAAGCCCACAGTCACACTGCTTTCTGTTCAACAATTGCCACCTTCCAGGAGTCCTGACACACACAGGCTCTTCTACTGGACCCTACAGTTCTCACCGCCCTTGGACTCCAGGCTGGCTTCTGGGCTGGGGGCGTGGCGGCCTCGCTTGGCTCTCAGGCCCTCCCTGGGGCTGCCCGCTGGACTTCTCTCGGGAAGATTACTGATGGAGAGCGATCTGGCAGTGGGATCTCTGAAGGTAGTGCCTGAATCCGCTGGGCTCTGTTGAGAAACCTTGACCTGCAGCACAAGTATCATCGTTAGAGGTTTAAAATCACATTCTCATTTCTACAACATGAAAAATAAAGTACTGATTTAGGTCATCGCATTTGAAGTTCAATTCGTCTTCTAGGAGTTGTACACAGTTTGACTGTTTCTTCTACCCTGAAAACAGGCCCCCACCTAAATAAGCAGAAGCTAGAGAAAAGGGTCAGATACAGCCTCTGATGAGCCACCTTGCAAAGCTCTTCTTGACATCTCTGATGACCGGAGACTTGTTCCCAAGGCCACTGTGACCTCAGATCAGAAGGTAACCTCTCTGAGGACAAAGACGATGTCCTCTTTACCTTTGCATCCATAGTGCCCAGAATATGCTTGACTAACTACAAACATTCAATATTTTCATAAGAACCCAAACCAGCTTCCATTTATCTTACTTGAGCCCCTATCATTCAAATAAATGTAATCCAGTGAGTCATAACACTTTCATAAGGTGGAAGCCTTATTTATAACATTTAAAAGACCTAGAGCCTCTTCCTCACATTAACAACCTTTTAATCATTCTCCTTCCATTGTTGGTTTATGGCAGAAGGGCAGCTATCTAATAACAAAGTCCAGAAAAAAAAAAGTTCCCTTTCTGATGTCCTGCCTTTGAAGAGAAAGGGGGATCTCAAAAAATGTGAGACTTTAAGAAGTAGATGAGAGGGTAATGCAGCTGGTAGGGTTGAGATTTTTTAAGGTTTCTGTGGTAGTGAGAAAAAATACGGAGTCAGGAGAGAGAAAAAGCAAGACAGATGAAATACAGAAAAACTTCACAACCAAAGTGAAAGGGCAAGAGTAGACGGTTCAGGTAGGAAGATCTTTAAAAGAAAAAGAGGAAGGACCCTTAACCAGGGTGATACGTGTTCAGTACCAACTCTGAGAAGCACCTATGCCCAACCAACTGCCTGGGACCTCCTTCTGAAGCAGAAGAATAAAGAATGGAAATTATTTCCCCGCATATATTCTTTCCATAGGAAGTGTGTGGTTTTAAAAGGCAGCTAAATACTTTTCATTACAGAAAACAGTAAATCTGGCCAACAGATCAGATCCCTGGAAAGGTTGCCTCTACCTCAGATGATGTGCAGAACACTTAAAAGGAGCGGCCTTGAAGGATCAGGACTTAATGGAAAATTACTGTCCATGGAAATTTGAAGGCAAAAAACACGAGTTTTACTGGCACTCTTTTCTTTCCTTTTTTTTTTTTTTTAATAGTAGAAAGCAATACAGAAGACAGACATTTCCCTTGAACCCATGAGCTGCAGGAGAATGAAACCTTTAGTTGCATCATTAAAAGAGAGAGGAGGTGGGGAGAGACACCGCATTGGGGAAAGAGAATTTGAGCTAGTAAAACTCCTTCTGAAACCCAGTAGAATAGCCAAAGTTCACCCTTTGGCCTCCCCTTCCAGACTCAATTTCTTTGATTCTGAATTGAGGAAACTGTAGTTGGTAATCAGAGTTTTAACTCTGGATTTGATCCTCATGTTGGTTAGTTAGCCTCAGACTTATCCATATAACTAGATGAGGTCAGACTTCCCCAGGTATTTAAACTATTAAGTGCACCCATACCCTAACTGTCTTAGAAACCGTGTCTGCCACCATAGCTCATTGGAAAAGAAACTCATAAGTAGGAAAAATGGCTAAGATCCCAATAAACTGCTGAAGGGCCCTGTGGTGAAGGCCTCACAATCATCTTGTACAGTTAGTGGACAGTCCTCTGGAACTAACTCCCAGAGACAAAGCAGAGACTGATCCTCACCTATTCTGCATCTTACCCATGTTCCCCTTCGAACTTGTCAGATGTCACTAACAGTTCTGTTAAATGATCTAGGAAATCTCTCAACACTCAGCCAGTGACTTCAGGTGAAGAGTCATAATCCGAAGTTTCTAAGCAACCACTTTAGAAAAGGATAACTTGCTATCTCTTTTTTCAAAATGAATGATGAAATATGCTCAGCAGATGAGGCAAGCATTTTATAAGTTGACTCAGAAAGTGTTGAATTACATTAAAAATCAATAGGCTGGGTTTTGAAGGCTTGCATCTAATCACAAGTCCCCTATAACCTACTTTCAAGAGGAACCACCCCCCATTCATGCGCACAAGTGCACAAAATTGCTTAGCAATTCATAACCACTGGTGCCTACTGAAGCCTATAGCTCCTGCACACACAAGTCTGCAGGAAACCATGGTTACTGCTCTGTCTTCAGCAGATGCGACAGCAGTGTGGAAAGCAGGCCCCCTAGCGTGCAAAAGCTTTCTTAGAAAATAAGTTCGAACTCCACATGAAAACTGCTTTACCATCAGCTCCTCAAAAAAGAACAAAACGTGACCCCTATGGTAATCTTATGAGGTGGATTTCCTAACACACCTTTAAACATTATTTCAATCACTTCAGGACATTAAGAGCTCCATTAATTTAGAAGATAACTGTATTAGACATGAGGACTCAAGTAAACTGTTAACATAATCAGCAACATCACAGAAGTCATACTGGAAAGAGCCAAATACTTCATTTCAGGAATTAGGTTGTGGTTAATAGCTTTGGTCAAGTCTGGAAGCTTCACTCTTTAAAAGCACTAGTTACTTTATGGAAAAGAAACTGTTCTCAGGGTCCCTGGAGAGTTAGGACCTACTCCAGTATACTCTTCAGTGTTTTACTGTTACCAACATTCAAAAGTTAACTCCAAATGTGAGTGAGGGAGTGAGTAAGAAAGAAAAATAGAGAAAGGTGGGTTGGAGGTGGGAGGTGGGAGGTGGGAGGACTGATGGGGAAAGGAAAGAAATACGCACAAAATAGCAGAATATTTCTAATTGCAAGTCATAGATGGGCCCATTTTAATGAGTGCAAGAAAATCTCAGACCCTTCTCCCTCAGCCCCAGGTTAATAAAATCTTTATTATAATGTAAGTTATGAACAAACTCAACTGTATATATAAACTCCTTAATCCTTAAAGCTCTTATACATCAGCATAGCAAACATTTGCTTAAATGTTGCTTTGATGCAACTAATCACCAAAGTCTTTGTATTTGGTATCTAAAATCCTAATGAAGAACACACCTGCCCACTTAAAAAGTATTACATTATACAAATAAGGGTTACTACACCTTCAAAGTTTTGCTGGCTGGGTCAAGGTTAGCTGATTGAATACTTAAACTCTAACCAATAAACAAAGTAAAATCATAATATTAAAAACAAAAATTCTGTAAGCTATTCCAGAAACTTCCAACAAGATTCCTATGATCCCTAATTTGAGAAACAATAGGAAAAGAGCAAGATGAGCTGAGAGAGACAGGTGTTAACCCCGGGTAGATTCAGTCTTTATGAGTCTTACTTTCTTCATCCTTTTATAATACTACTTATGAGAGTTCAATAAAATAAAATAAAACTGAGTTCCCTAAAATTTATGTACTTTGCATATATAAATGGTAGCTGCTGGTATGGCTGTGAAGCAAACACACTCTGTGTTTTAAATAACTTGACTGGGCTGTTTGCAAGGTGCTGCTGCTGCTAAGTCGCTTCAGTCATGTCCGACTCTGTGCGACCTCATAGACGGCAGCCCACCAGGCTCCCCCGTCCCTGGGATTCTCCAGGCAAGAGTACTGGAGTGGGTTGCCATCTCCTTCTCCAATGCGTGAAAGTGAAAAGTGAAAGTGAAGTTGCTCAGTCATGTCTGACTCCTAGCGACCCCGTGGACTGTAGCCTACCAGGCTCCTCCGTCCATGGGATTTTCCAGGCAAGAGTACTGGAGTGGGGTGCCATTGCCTTCTCCTTGCAAGGTGCAGAGGTTCCTAAGATTCCAACCCTCTCTTGCCTCAACAATCAAAATAGAGACACCCACAAACAGAACTCCTTTCTTTAGACATCTACTGGCACAAAACTGACTGTCAGCACTGCTGACTGCAATTTCATCAGCCTCTCCAGTGGAAGTGATATTCACGAGTGAGCAAGGATAAGGGTGACTCCAAAACCACTTCCTCCTCACCACAGTGGATAGTGGACCCACTTTATTCATAATTACCTTGGGAGGCAGCAAACTGAGTAAATCCCTAACAGGTTTGTTTTTTTTTTTTTTCCTTATCAGAAATATAAGAAACACCATGGGGAAAAGGGAGGTGGGGGTGGAAATAACATTAAAGAGAAAACAATCCTTCCTGCTTCTACTAAGAACAAACCAGTGGGCCTGCCTATAAGATGAATCGGAGGGGAAAAAAGGGGGGTAAAACAGAAAGGGACAGGCAAAAGAAAAGGCCTGCTCTTGTGGAAAGGGGCAGTTTGTGAAGTCACAACAGCTACTTGCGGTGACTCCACTCACATAGACCGGATGGGAGGCGAGTCTGGATCTTGCTACGAGTGACTTCACTCGGCATCATCTCCCCCCATAGAGGGAAATAACACACCTTGTGATGACCAAGAGGAGAACGGCAATCCCAGGGACACTAAAAGAAAGCATGTCACACACACTCCAGAATAGCTTTAAAGTAACTACATTAACTACAGGAGCCTGTGTTTTTGGCTTTGTTTTTAACCCTTTAACTACAAATAAAAAGCAGTCATAAAAAAGAGCCAGCTAACTATTTGGAGGTTAGATTTCTTAGCTAAGGGTTAGAGTTACTCAGAATAGTGCTTCTCAAACCATCTATGGCAAAAAAAAAAAGTGTTTTTTTCCAAATCATCTCCCAGAATTTTTTCAATTGAGGTATAGTTGATTGACGGTATTATATTAGTTTCAGGTGTACAACAGAGTGATTTCACAACTTTTAAAGGTTATATTCCATTTTAGTTACTATAAAATATTGGCTGTATTACTGGCTGTATTCCCTATGCTGAACAATACACACTTGTAGCCTGTTTCAAACATAGTAGTCTGTACCTCTTAATCTCCTGCACCCATCTTGCCCCTCCCCCTGTCCTCTCCCCACTGGTAACCATTAGTTTGTTTTCTATATCCCAGAATTAATTTTTAAAAATAAACTGTTATTGGAGTATAGTTGCTTTACAACTTTCTGTTAATTTCTACTGTACAGCAAAGTGAAACAGCTATACGTACTGCACTCCCATTTAGGTCACTACAGAGCCCTCAGTATGGAGTTCCCTGTGCTATGCAGTGCATGCCAGTTTAGTCAGTTAGCTGTGTCCGACTCTTGGTGACCCTTTGGACTGTAGCCCACCAGGCTCCTCTGTCCATGGGATTTCCCAGGCAAGAATACAGAATGGGTTGCCATGCCCTCCTCCAGGGGATCTTCCCAATCCACGAGTGGAACCCTGGTCTCCTGCATTGGAGACCAATATTTCTTTATCATTCATAAAGAATATCATTTATTCTTTATCACCTGGGAAGCCCATGCTATACAGTAGGTTCTCATTAGTTACCTATTTTATACATAGGATCAACAATGTCATATGTCGATACATATATATGTCAGTCCTAACCTCCCAATTCATCCTGCCTCCCCGCTTTTCCTCTTGGTATCCATATGTTGTTCTCTATGTCGGTGTCTCTATTTCAGCCCTATAAATAAGACCATCTATACCAATTTTTTCAGATTCCACATATATGCATTAATATATGGTCTTTGTTTTACTCTAGTTCTAGAGAAGAGTGGAGGGGTGGGGAGTAATTTCCCATCTGCTGTGTAATGATACTTTTGTACAATACAATAAGAATGAGTATAATAGAAAACTGATTATGTGCTTGGATATTGCAAACAGCAAAGTAGCAAATGGCTATGAAAACTTTCAACTCTTAATTCATGATTTCTGTACATTGGTTTGGTCACGGGGCAGTAACAAACATTCCTAGACTGGCCCCAGTCTCTGGGCTACACTTTGAAGAACACCGGGCTTAAAAAAAAAAAGTGGTAAGTAGCTCCAGCCAGGAGCCAGCATCATGGGGCCCATCCTTCAGCTCCCCTACTACCTGGGTCACACAAGACTAAAGGTAGGAAACCTGAAGGGTTATCTTTGATTTGGGGATTTTTCAGCACAGAAATATCAAATTCCAAACAGTTTTTTCACAGTCATTTTTCAAATCTCCTAGTATTTTTTTGTACTGCGACATAAGTAGTTAGATCTGTCATTCTCTCATGACAGAAAAGAAAGTATATACCTTACCAATTTAACAGTGGACTATTGCGTCTGAAGATTAATTAGGACCATGGCATAATAACCCCAAAATACAAATGCTTCTTTTCCTTTTGTATGTGAATTTTTTTAGAATTTTTTTAAAAGAACACAAATACTTTTAAAATTATGTCATACCTTTTTTTACAACTTCCGGAAGCCCCTCTGGCTCAAATTCAGCATCTTCTGCATCCTCTGCAGGGTAAGTACCACTTTTGATGGCTTTCCTGCTTTTTTTAGAAAATGTCTCTGGTGTAGAAGGCGTGGTTTCTCCCCCATCCTCCCGAATCCCACTGGACCTTTGCCTTTTGCCTGAAGATTTATTTTGGATGGATGGTAACTTCTTTTCAGTGGCAGAAAGGACTGGGGATGGTCCTGGAGCAACTGAATTCACCAAAGGAGAACTTCGAAGATTAAGTTTAGATTGTTGTGAACTCAGACGAGCAACTTGTGTTTCTAACATCTCTTTGGCTTTCTCTAACTTCTCATGGCTTATAAGCAGGGAACAGTATTTATCCAGGTATTCTTCTGCCTCCTTGGTTTTTTCTTCCAGGGTTTCTTTTAGCTCTTTCATTTCGGTTATTAATTCGTTGACATTAGCATCCATAACAGTATCTGTCAAAAGTAAAGTGAGAAGTCATTTGTAATGTGACACTTCTCTAGTTAACATCAGGCATCATCAAGCAGATAACCTTAGACTTGCTCTTGATTTTTTTTATTTTGGAGGAGCGGGGGAAGATGTAGCTACAGATGTTCTTAAACTTCAAACAGCTCTTGTTTGGGAGGGATTGTATCAAGATACATATTCTAGTGAATTACATACATATTGTTGTTTACTCGCTAAGTCATGCCTGATTCTTTTGAGGCCCCACAGACTGTAGCCCACCAGGCTACTCTGTCCATGAGATTGCCTACGCAAGAATACTTCAGTCGGTTGCAATTTCCTTCTCCAGAGATCGAACCCACGTCTCCTGCTTGGCAGCCAGATTCTTTACCACTTGGCAGGCAGATTCTTCAGCCAACAGGTAAGCCCACATACTAACTGGGATAGCTTAAATATAACCCATCAATATCTCAAACTCGTATTTCAGCCCATCCATCAATCCATCAAGAGGTAGTTAACATACTACATAAAATAAATTAATTTATTATACCCCCCTATATTCCCCTGTCCATTCTTTCTATTTTAAGTGAATGAACAGTAAAAGTCGACAGAGAATATAAACTCACTGTTGTAATGGCTTTGGGAGACGGGTCAGTTCAGTCTCTCAGTCATGTCCTACTCTTTGTGACCCCATGGACTGCAGCACACCAGGCCTCCCTGTCCATCACCAACTCCTAGAGTTTACTCAAACTCATGTCCATTGAGTAGGTGATGCCATCCAACCATCTCATCCTCTGTCATCCCCTTCTCCTCCCGCCTTCAATCTTTCCCAGCATCAGGGTCTTTTCAAATGAGTCAGTTCTTTGCATCAAGTGGTGAAAGTATTGGCATTTCAGCTTCAGCATCAGTCCTTCCAATGAATTTTCAGGACTGATTTCCTTTAGGCTGGATCTCCTTGAAGTCCAAGGGACCCTCAGGAGTCTTCTCCAACACCACAGTTCAAAAGCATCAATTCTTCAGCGCTCAGCTTTCTTTATAGTCCAACTCTCACATCCATACATGACTATTGGAAAAACCATAGCTTTGACTAGGTGGACCTCTGTCGGCAAAGTAATGTCTCTGCTTTTTAATATGCTATCTATGTTGGTCATAACTTTTCTTCCAAGGAGTAAGTGTCTTTTAATTTCATGGCTACAGTCACCATCTGCAGTGATTTTGGAGACCCCAAAAATAAAGTCAGCCATTGTTTTCACTGTTTCCCCATCTATGTGCCATGAAGTGATGGGACCGGATGCCATGATCTTAGTTTTATGAATGCTAAGTTTTAAACCAACTGTTTGACTCTCCTCTTTCACTTTCATCAAGAGGCTCTTTAGTTCTTCTTCACTTTCTGCCATAAGTGTGGTGTCATCTGCATATCTGAAGTTACTGATATTTCTCCCAGCAATCTTGATTCTAGCTTGTGCTTTATCCAGTCCAGCATTTCTCATGATGTACTCTGAATATAAGTTAAATAAGCAGGGTGACAATATACAGCCTTGACATACTCCTATCCCAATCCCTTATGATTATACAGAGGAAGTGACAAATCGATTCAAGGGATTAGATCTGATAGACAGAGTGCCTGAAGAACTGTGGATGGAAGTTCATGACATTGTACAGGAGGCAGTGATCAAGACCTTCCCCAAGAAAAAGAAATGCAAAAAGGCAAAATGGTTGTCTGAGGAGGCCTTACAAATAGCGGTGAAAAGAAGAGAAGCTAAAGGCAAAGGAGAAAAGGAAAGATATACCCATTTGAATGTAGAGTTCCAAAGAATAGCAAGGAGAGATAAGAAAGCCTTCTTCAGTGATCAAGGCAAAGAAATAGACGAAAACAATAGAATGAGAAAGACTGGAGATCTCTTCAAGAAAATTAGAGACACCAAGGGAACATTTCATGCAAAGATGGGCTCAATAAAGGACAAAAATGGTATGGACCTAACAGAAGCAGAAGATATTAAGAAAAGGTGGCAAGAATACACAAAAGAACTATACAAAAAAGATCTTCACGACCTAGATAATCACGATGGTGTGATCACCAGAGCTAGACATCCTGGAATTTGAAGTCAAGTGGGCCTCAGGAAGCAGCACTATGAACAAAGCTAGTGGAAGTGAAGGAATTCCAGTTGAGCTATTTCAAATCCTAAAAGATGATGCTGTGAAAGCGCTGCACTCAATATGCCAGTAAATTTGGAAAACTCAGCAGTGGCCACAGGACTGGAAAAAGGTCAGTTTTCATCCCAATCTCAAAGAAAGGAAATGCCAAAGAATGCTCAAACTACCGCACAATTGCACTCATCTC
Organism: Okapia johnstoni; assembly: GCA_024291935.2. Taxonomy (NCBI): domain Eukaryota; kingdom Metazoa; phylum Chordata; class Mammalia; order Artiodactyla; family Giraffidae; genus Okapia; species Okapia johnstoni. Next base: position 11,209,389 of record CM044322.1, on the reverse strand, counting down.
ATATGCTAGCAAAGTAATGCTCAAAATTCTCCAAGTCAGGCTTCAACAGTACATGAACCATGAACTTGAACCAAATGTTCAAGCTGGATTTAGAAAAGGCAGAGGAACCAGGGATCAAATTGCCAACATCCAATGGATCATCAAAAAGCAAGAGAGTTCCAGAAAAACATCTACTTCTGCTTTATTGACTATGCCAAAGCCTTTGACTGTGTGGATCACAACAAACTGGAATATTCTTCAAGAGATGGGAATACCAGATCACCTGACCTGCCTCCTGAGAAATCTGTATGCCGGTCAGGAAGCAACAGTTAGAACTGGACCTGGAACAACAGACTGGTTCCAAATCGGGAAAGGAGTACGTCAAGGCTGTATACTGGGAGACAGGCAGGGGCTAATGAAAAGACAAGGAAGTCCAAAGAAGTGCTGAAAACCGTGTGGAGACAATGGAGGATCTGATGGACAAGTGTTTGAAGGACAGTATATGGGAAGATGTCTCAGTAAGTTGTAGCTGCCTGGTTGGTGTTGATTCCATCCTTGAAGCCCCAGTCCATTCTGACAATTCTTCTCAGCAGGGAAGACTGTTGACCCCTCACCCCTGCCAAGCTACGTATGGTCCAGGTGTACTATATTTGCCATCATCTATCCATACAGAAAAAGCATTCTACTCTAGGGGGTGTATGTAGAGAAAAGTGACAAAAAGTGTTGTCATTACTGTTTCGTTTTACCTACACACCCAAAAATACAGTCCCCAACCTTTTATTTAGTAGGGCCAAGGACAACCAGAATCATCTGTTTGTAAATTACCAGTGCCAGCTCAGATGCAAATCTTCCTTTGATGTAGGAACTACATAATGGACAGCCACATGAATAACTCTTCTTGGAAAGACTCATTAGCAAACACGGCTGCCAGGTTTTTATACGTTTTATAGGACAGAAGGTGCAGTCATTCTATTTTTAAAATACAGGCTTCTTTCTGAATCCTATTAATGACCCCAGCCTGAGCACAAAATTCAGAAACTGGGAAGTGGCTCACTGCTCAAACTCAGCATGCCGTCACAGAGCAGAGCACTAACCACGCTTCCTCCGCAGACACACAAGTGTGTGATTTCACTGGTGGACACCAGATGGGCCCGTCAATGTGCGCCCAGTTAGCACCCACCTGCTCTCTGTTTCTTGTGTGCAGCTTCAAGATGAGACAGTTCTTTCTGCAACATCACCTTTTCCTCTTCTAGCTGTTTACAGGATTTCATCCATAACTTTATTTTACCCTGGGCACGATCATTTTCCTTCTTCAATTTATCTGCATATTTTAGATTTTCTATCTACAAAACAAAAAGCAATTCCACTTAAAAACCTTAAATTGCTTTTCGTGAGCATATGGAAAAATAATCATGAGATATAATTACAAATTATATGCTGTAAGTTTAAAAATAAGACAAAACATCTAAAGATGCATAAAACAATTCCTCATGTCAGTTCAGTGTCCTAAGTACCCCCAGTAGACACTGGGTCTTTGTCACTCCCTTTCTTAGTATCAGCAAACCTAAGTCACAGTCCTTTAAGATAATGTCCTATTAAGTAGCCCAATGTATCTGTGTTTAGCCAATGGGAATCACACCGGGAGGTAGGGGCCGAGGGTTCATGGACATATTCTTGGTGGGCCAAACACTCCAGATGAGAACTGTGTTCCCATTTGTGATTCTGTGCTGTTGCAGTTTCAATACCTAAGATGACATCTGTTGAGTCATACCAAATGAAGGCCAGAGATATGGCTCACAACACTAATTTAAAGCCAAATGATATTATGGTTTATAACACAAATTTAAATGTTATAGTAACTCAAACAAAAAGTGAATAGAATGATGGGAGAATTATGTCATCAAGCACTTCTTAGTCTACATGTTCATAGTTCCTTAAGCACAACTGCAAAATCAAAAAAACAAGTTCTGAAAATGATTTATGAGCAAAACTTGACCTGGATAGATATAAAGGAATTTACAGTCTATATTTATCCCACCTTGTGAAAATATTCATACATTTTGCTATAAAAACATGAATTTGATTATGAAGTATCACCCCAGATTCTGATAGGATATTATGTGATATCTGTCATATTAAGAAATACAGAATTCTAAAACAATCTAAGCTCTAAGAGTTTCTGATAAGAGATGATAAACATACAAAGGCAGACCAAACTATCAAAAAAAAGCTGAGTAGCACATTGATGTTACAAGTAGATTTCCCTCTTTGTAAATTTCACCTTGAAATAATTTTATCAGCAATGTTGCAATAAATCTGTACTTTCAGAATTTTCTATTTCTGATTCCAAACATAAATGGATTAGATTTAATTCAATTTCAACAATGCTTATCAACTTCAATAAAATTATGAGATCTGTATAGACTCAACTAACAGTGTACCATTTGTACATATATAAATAGACATTCCTCACAGTACAACTGTCAAAGATTTTAAAAAAGGAGAAAGTAATTAAAAAATAGACCTGAAGCTATTTATTTGTTATTAAACCTAGTATCTCTCATTTTGTAGCAACAGAACATTATTGATCATTAATGTTATTTTAAACTTAGTTTGTATTTCCTTGGTATATTTCCTTCACCGTGATAATTGTATAAGACTATAAACCTAAGAAATCTATGCCTAGTTACCTTAACTTTTCTGAAAGATATTTATTTTCCAGGTTCATATTTTACATTCTGGATGGTATTTGTTTTATGCAAAGTATTTGTGGGAATCAGAACAGCCTCCTTTTCCAGGTAGAATTACTAAAGGACTTCCCGTACTCTAACAATGGAACTTTCCAGGTGGCACAGTGGTAAAGAATTCGCCTGCCAATGCAGGAGGCACAAGAAACATGGGTTGGATCCCCAGGTAGGGAAGATCCCCTGGAGTAGGAAACAGCAACCCACTCCAGTATCCTTGCCCAGAAAATTCCATGAGCAGAGGAGGCCGATGGGCTACAGTCCATGGGGTCGCAAGGAGTCGGACATGACTGAGCAACTGAGCCCACACATAAAATCTAACAATATTGAGATTAGGGTTCACCTTTTTTTCTAAAGAAAAAAGTTTGATGGTCCTTGCGTCATGAGGAAAAGGAGAACGTACACATATGTATGGCTGGCCAAGTGTTTGGCCCACCTTGAGCCCCAAAGTCATGGGAAAGTGGGTTTGGTGACAGTAGTGAACTTGAAGACCACTCATGTAAGACTTTCACCACCAAGTCATTATCTACGTCTGGAGGGGCCTGCAGCGATCTGTTATTGGCTTGATCTTCATATCTACCTCAAGAGATCTCTGACATCCTCTACTCTGAGAGGATTCACTGGGTGATGGATCAAGTCTGCTCAAGCTATGGGACCGCATGCTGCCCTCTCATTTGGAGAAACAACTCAACAGACAACGGATGAATGATTTTATTTATCACTACAAAAACTTTTTTCATGAAAATTAAAATGAAAACATTTAATTTCATCCCACTAAAACCACTGTTACATGTATGAGCCATTCTCAGTTATGAAGTAATGATAAGTGAGCATACCTTGGTTTTCTTCAATTCTTCTAAAATCTCAGTGGTTGCTTTCAAAGAATTATTGAGTTCTTCTTTACTGGACTTTAAGAGGTCTATCTCCACCTTCTGTGAGCTGAGACATTCCTCCTTAGAAGTCAGTTTCTCTCGATATGTCTGGATTTCAATTTCATGCTAGGGCAGAAAAATGTTACTTTAGCCAGGAGGCTCAAGTAAAAACATCATAAAGGAAACAAACAGAAAAGAAAACTGCTATTCCAAAGACCACGGTTTTTGGAACTCTCTCCAAGATGGAAATGTATTTTTTAAAAACTCAAGGCATAAAATAAGACATGTGCAAATAACTGAGGGAAAGAAAGGTAAGTTAATAGAATGAGACCATTCACAAAATTATGAAGCATAATTATAATACACAGCACTGGCTTGCTTGCAAAAAATGCCTCATCGCTACCGTCGACACATACTCTCCAGCTTCCCCAGTCACCAGACCACACATTTTTACCTGTTTGTTTGTATCCAGAAGCAAAGCCTGATGTTTGTTTTCAGCTTCCTGAAGCCGTAGCTGATATTCAGCTATTTCTCTTCTCATTTTCCCTTGCTCTTCCATCTGGTCTTTGTGTACACAATCCAAACTCTTCTTCAATTCACTGTTTTCTAGCATGAGCTCCTTCAGTTGACCCTAATGAGAAAAACAATAAAATTATGGGAAGATAACTAAGAACCTGGACATATATGTTTAGGAACACTGAGTATGGAAGAGGAAAAAAATCATTTACAGGCAAGACAAAATCTATATAGAATTAGTGCTATAATCCTCAGCAATGTACAGTTGATGTTCTATAGCCACAGATTAAACATCCATAAATTTAACCAACTACAAAACAAAAATATTCCATCTCCCCTCCCCCCAAATTCCAGACAGTTCCAAAAAGTCAAACTTGAATTTTCTGTGTACCAGGAACTTTCCACACAGCCTTTACATTGTATTTACATATTCTAGTGAGTTACATGTTGTTGTTGTTTAGTTGCTCAGTCCTATACAATTCTTTTCAACCCGATGGACTGGGGCCCACCAGGTTCCTCTGTCCATGAGGACTCTCCAGGCAAGAATACTGGAGTGGGTTGCCATGCCCTTCTCCAGAGGATCTTTCCAACCCAGGGATCGAACCCAGGTCTCCCGCATTGCAGGTGGATTCTTTACTGTCTAAGACACCAGGGAAGTCCAAGAATACTGAAGTGGGTAGCCTATCCCTTCTCCAGGGGATCTTCCCGAACCAGGGTCTCCTGCATTGCAGGCAGAGTATTTCCAACTATTTATATAGTATTAGGTATTTTAAGTAATACAGTATGGGCTTCCCAGGTGGCTCAGTGGTAAAGAATCCACCTACCAATGCAGACACAGGAGACTTGGGTTCGATCCCTGGGTTGGAAAGATCCCCTGGAAGAGGAAATGGCAACCCACTCCAGTATTCTTGCCTGGAATATCCCAAGGACAGAGAAGCCTGGCAGGATATAGTCCATGGAGTCACAGAGTCAGACATGACTTAGCAACTAAGCACATGCAGACTTAAAGTATACAGAAGCATGTGTGTATGTTATATGCAAATACTACGCCATTTTATATGAGGCACTTGAACATCTGTGAATTTTGGAATCTGGAGGGTATAGAACCCATCTCCTGTGGATACCGAGGGATGACTTAATTCACTTTAAACGGCGACTTCACCTCCAGGGGCAATTTCCTTTGTTCCAACGCCAGGTTACCTCCACAAGGAACACGGGCTCTCTGAAACCTCAACTTCACAACTAAGACACCCTGGACCAAACCTTCCTTGGCTCCCTTGGCTTCTCACTTTTTTAAGTACTTCTATTACGGTAATTTCTTGACCTCATCAACAGCACCACCAACACCTTTACACTCAAGCCCCTCCAGACTTGTGTTTCCTTCCTTGGCCAGCTTAGGTGCATCTTCTGTCACTTTAAGAATTTCCTTCCACATGCTCCCCACTCCTCTGCCCCTCTCTCCCTTCACGGTGCGGGACTAGCAAAACTGCAGCCCTAGAGGCATCTGGCTTCTCCGTGCCTGATCCCAAATAGCTGTTTCTACATGTGTTTATATACATGCTGTGTCCACCTTCCCATCAACCACTCAAGCCACTCCAACCTTTTATCCCAGCTCCTCCTGAAATAGCATCATCAAGCTCCATGTTACACATCCCATTCTTTAGCCCTCATCTCTTTCAACCTCTGAGCAGAATCGGATGCTGCTGACCGCTCCTTCCGTCCCGGGAAAGCCTCCACGCGTGCCTTCAGGAATAGAAGACTCTCCTAGTTTGCCTCCTCTCCTTAGTTTCTTTGCTGCCTCTTCCTCCTCCGTCTCACCCTATGTGCTGGGGGTCACCTGGGCTGGGCCCTGAGCCTCCTCTTCTGCACCTTCTCATCTCCATCTGTATTTTCTATCATCCTCATAATTTTTAAACACTACCTATATTGTGAACTAGCCAAATTCATGTATCTATCCTAAACCTTCCCTTCAATCACCAGCCTCCTGTATTTTGTGTCATTTTAGATTGTACTCAAGTTCTTTACCATGTCTTCCTACTGCTCCAACCTTTCATATTAGTTTCCATCTGACTCCAGCCACAATGGCTTCCTTTCGATTTAAAAAATATCCATAGGTGCTTATAATTTCAGAGTTGTTTTTTCCCCCCTTTTTGGCTGCTCCACGTCTTTGCAGCACACAGGATCTTCAATCTTCATCGCGGCATGCAGGATCTTTACTTGAGGCACGTGAACTCGTAGTCGTGGCATATGGGACCTAATTCCCTGACCAGGGATTGCACCCAGGCCCCCAGCATTGGGAGCACGGGAGTCTTCGTCACTGGACCACCAGGGAAGTCCCTAATTTCAGAGTTTTATCACACTGCTCTCTAGTCCTAGAAGGCTCCTTTCTTGGTCTTGTTCTTCACATGGCTGACTTCTTGCCTTGCAGGTGGCATTCTCAGACCACCTTGTCTAAATTAGGTTGTTCCCTACTCCTATACCCAACTTCCCAAACATTCTGCAGGGAAGAATCTTGTTTCCTTTATCACACTTAACAGTTGTTTTTTTAAAGAAATATTAATTTATTTATTTGGCAACACTGGGTCTTCATTGCTGCACAGGGGCTTTCTCTAGTTGCAGCAAGTGGGGGCTACGCTCTAGTTCTGGTGCCCGGGCTTCTCACTGCAGCGGTATCTCCTGTGGCGGAGCACAGGCTCAGAAGTTGTGCACACGGGCTTAGCTGCTTCACGGTCTGTGGAATCTTGCTGGACCAGGGGTCAAACTGGTGTCCCCTGCACTGGCAGGCAGATTCTTAACCACTGGACCACCAGGGAAGTCTTATAGCACTTAAAGAGTTTATTTATTTTATACATTTCCTGTAGAGTGATTTTGGAGAAGGAAATGGCAACCCACTCCAGTACTCTTGCCTAGACAATCCCGTGGACAGAGGAGCCTGGTGGGCTGCTGTCCATAGGGTCACAGAGTCGGACACGACTGAAGCAACTTAACATGCATGTGCGCATGCATGAAGTGATTTACTGTGTCAAGATGGTAAGCTCTGTGAGTGCAGGAACCACTGGATAGCAATGGTTCACTGTTCTATCCTTTGATTTTAGTAGTGTCTACAGAATGAATAAAGCCATTGCAGACCAACACACTCAAATGTACGGCCTTCAGGCTGAACACTTAGCTTTTTTTTTTTAGTAGAGCCTATAAATGAAATGCAAGTAACAATATACTAGGGATACTCTCAAACTGCTCAGTCCCAAGCAGATTTCAGCAGGTGCAGGACTCCGATATCATTCATAGGAACCCCTTCCACACAGCATTGCCACAAATCCCATGAACCAATTGCTGAGATTAAACGCCAAAGCTTTTCCATTTTTATTAAATACCATATTTAAAGAAAAGTACAGCGCTTCCCTGGTGGTTCAGTGGTTAAGAATCCACCTTGCAATGCAGGGGCCATGGGTTCCATCCCTGGTCCAGGAAGATCCTATAAGCCGCACAGAAACTAAGCCCACGTGCCGTAACTGCTGAGCTTGGACTCTAGAGCCCGTGCTCCACAACAAGAGAAGTCACGGCAGCGAGAAGCGTGAGCACTGCAACTACAGACTAGCCCCCGCTCTCCATAACCAGAGGAAGTCCATAGGCAGCAGCAAAGACACAGCAAAGACATAACATTAATAATTTTTTAAAAACCTACCTTATTAAAAAAAAAAAAAAAGCACAAATTTCCCCCATTTCTTATACAGGCTATTACAAATATCATTGCAACTTTATGTGATTATTCTGGGTCATAATCAGAATTATATCTTGCTATTCTTTTCTAAGAACTACTTGGGGACGAAGCTGCACACAGACTAACTGGATATAGGAATTTTACCAGCTGGCTGCATGGTAGCTGCTACCTAAGTCTCGTTGTTAAGAGATTCAGGAGAGAGCACGTGAATCAGCAATGTCTATTACGGGACCAGCAGTGGGAGTGGCAGCCCGAATGCTATAGTTCTGCCACCACCCGCCCTAAAATAGCACCCCAAGACTGCTCCAATCTTACATTTTACTGTGACTCTGTTACTTTGTTAGTTCTTTGCAAGATCAGTGCATCTGTCTCTAGCAACACTCTGGCTTGTAATCTGGGGCAGGCCAGGAAAACAGCCTATTGAAACCTGCATGCAATCCATTCCTGGTATGAGTTAATATAGTTAGAAGGGCTGTCTTCTATGAAAAACATGTCTGGGCTCCTTGACAGGTATTTTGATGTGTTTGGGGGCCTCTGTGGACTCCGTCAGGGCTCATGACAGTGCTGGATGGCGGAGATTACTACAGGTCTGACCACGACATAGCTTTGGGTTATTCTTTTCAAAAGCTATAAAAAGTTTGATACATTACAGAAGGTCTTAAAAAACAAACAAGGAGAGAGTGCACAAAAATTACTAGAGTGCAATGAATCTGTCATAGAGAAACTTACTTTGCTGCTCTTTATTTCTTCCAACATTAAATTTAATTCTTCCGTTAGCCTGTTTTTCTCCCCACTAAATTCTTCTTTCAGTTCTGCCGTTTTTTGTATCATTGCATGCATTTCCTTCTGAAGCTCAGTTTCCTTCACAGTCATTGTGTTTACCTGAAATTTCATCTTTCATTAGGATCTGCTTATGGTTGTCTGTTTGATCAAATTAATCACTGTGGTACAGCATATTCGTGACATTCACATCACTCCAATAATAAAATAAAACCCAGCTAATCCTCCCGTTACTAATCCACTCAGCTAATATTCTCAAAACCGACTTATAAGCTTACCTTTTCTGCTCTGCAAGATTTAACAAAAGACAGCAATAAGGAAAGGAATGACAAAGAAAGATAATATTATCAAATCTTAAAATCCTTCATAGAGGTAATGATTTGAATTAAACATCAGAGAGTGTTTGTGAGGCAGTGACTTAATCTATCAGCCCTTGGATCTCTTATGTATTCTCCAGAGCCATGCTAAAATGCAAGAAACAGGATGATGGTTTGTTAAAACCAGTTCAAGCAGGATTGTTTGCATCCATCCCTACACCAGACTGAAATAGCCTGGTAAAGTTTGTCTAATTGTCTCTACCGTAACTGCTATGACTTCAAGCTATGCAAAAACTTGAAATTCTTGGAAAATATTGAGATATGATTGGCTGTATTTTCTGGACAATCTACTTGTCCAATAAAAACTTAATTTGAAGGAATCACTTTCCTAGATCAGTAAGTATAGGGAAAATTTTTAATTTTTCTTTAATAATTGAGCTTCTTGATGGCAGGTCTTCCCTTTCATCATCAGCTAACAAAACAGGAGACTGCCCAAAGAGAAGGGGGCTGAAAGCACAAAATCCCTAGGAGGGACATGCCCTGGGAGCCATGAGGGTTCTGTTGGTTATAATTATATCAGTATCTTTAACAGGTCCTTCTCCTAAAGGCAAAAATGGCAGGGCAAAGGCAAGAGCGATCTCTTAACTGATTCTGACTAATATGTGTTATACTCTTCTACAGCAGTGGTACTCAACTGAGTATGGGTATGGGGGCTACTATTCTGATGCACTACAAGAAATGAACCATGCACAACCCAAAGCTTCTTCCCTACCCAGGTGTCACAGTGAAAACTGGGCCAATCCATGGAAGCACCCCATGGAAGTGTGTGCCAAAGCTAAGAATCACTCACTATGGAGCCAAGTCAGTGTCCCCCACAGTTCAAGACTGCCAAACTTAAAGCCTTTTCACAGTTTGATGCAATACAGCAAACACTGTCCAGAAGGAAACAGAATTCACACAGTGGTTGCCCCTCCTCATGATAACAAATTCAAATGAAAAGACATAAAGCCACTTACTTTTTCAACAAAGGACATTTTTTCCAATTTTGTCACCTCAAGCTCTTTCTCCAGATTCTTGGAAGAATTCTGCAGAGCTTCTAAGGTGTCCTGCAAAGCATCATTTTTGGACTGCAGCACCTGAATCTTCTGCTCCAATTCCACCATCAGATTTTCCAGGTCTGCCTTTTGCTTCTTCCAAAGTTGCTGTTCTCCTTCCATCTGGGACAGTTTAGAGACAAGCTGCTCTTGGTCTTGAGTCTGACTTTTTAGTATACTGATTTCTTCATCCTTTTTCTCTAGTTTCTGTTTGCCATCTTCAGCTTCTTGAATGAGGTCATTCACAGAAGACTGCAAAATCATGTAATTACTTTTGGCATCATCAAGGCCCTGCAGCAACTGAGCCTTCTCATGTTCAAGGGAATCTACTTGACTACTCAGGCTCTGTTCTTTGACCTTCCAGGTCTCTTGGTCATTACCCAAGGCTGCCACTTTCTCATTTAGCTCTTCTAATTGTGTTTGCAGCATCCCCACTGCAGCTTTAGATTCTTCCTTCATCTGTACTTTCTCTTGCTCTTTTTCTTGCAATAGGTTTTCAAATGAAGAATTTAATGTTTCTAATTCAGACACTCGACTCTGCTCTTTCTGTAATTCTTTAGTCAGATCTTCTTTTTCTGATCTTATATTGATAAGATCTAATTCCAAACCTCTTAGATTTTGGTCCATCTCCTCCATTGCTGCCTTCAGGGTCTCTACTTCTGCTTTGGACTTCTCAGCCTCAAGAGTCACATGCTCTTGGTTTTCTCCTGATAGCTCGAGTTCTCTTTCAAGGGTCTCAACTGTAACCTTAAGCAAATCTGCCTGATGCTCACTTTCCTTGAGTTTTTCTAAGATATGGAGCTGCTGCTTTTTATCAGTGTCCAAGTGGACTTTCAGCTTTTCAATGTTATCTCTCAGCTGTTGTACTTCCTGGGCAGGAGAGTCCAGAATCTGTTCTTTGATCTTCCAGGTCTCCTGGTCATCACATAAGGCTGCTACTTCCTCCCTTAGCTCTCTCAATTGTGTTTGCAGCATCTCCATTGCACCTTTAGATTCTTCTTTCATCTGTATTTTCTCTTGCTCCTTTTCTTCTAATAGGTTTTTCACCGAGGAGAGTAGCGTATCTAATTCAGACACCTGGCCTTGTTTTTCTTGTAGCTGTTGCAAAAGATTTTCTTTTTCAGACCGTATTGTGACAAGGTCTAATTCTACATCTTTCAGGCGTTCAGTCATCAACTCTGTTTGTGTTTTTAGGGTCTCCACCTCTGCTTTGCAATTCTCGGCATCAAGAATCACCAGCTCTTGGTTTTCTTCTGCCATCTGCAGCTCCCTTTCAAGGGTCTCAACCTTGTCCTGAAGTGAGTCATTCCTCCGCTCACTGTCTTTCAGTTTTTCTGAGACATGGAGCTGCTTCTTTTCATCAGCCTCAATGCGGACCCTGAGTTTCTCGATGCCTTTTCTCAGCTGGTGCACTTCCTCTTGCGTGGAGCTCAGCCTCACCGCGACCTCACCTTTCTCCATCAGTGCAGCCTCCAAGGCCTTGGTGACGGTCAGCTTTTCTTGCTCCGATTCGCTCAGTTTGGTCTGCAGGCTTTCGGATTCCCATACAAGTGAGTCTTTTTCTTTATTCAGTTGTTCAATTTGTTTTTCCAGCTCCCTTCTTACCAAAGACAGTGCCTGTGAGTCCTCTTCCAAACTCTGAAGCTGCTCTTGGAGATGCAGACACTCACTTTGATGAGATTCAAGCTCTCGTATTTTCTCCTTCATCTTTTCAGACATCTGATCTAGCTCTTGGTTTTCTTTTGACAAAGTATCTAACTCTCCACGAAGCTGATCTCTCTCACTTGTGACTACTGAGAGTCCTTCCTCAAGACAGGTTATAACTTTTTGTTTATTTTCATTGTCTTCTTCTAAATATAGTTTCTCTGTTTGAACTGCCTCTAAGCTGGCTTCCGCAGAGAGGGCATGATGCTCCATGCTATCTTTCTCAGATTGAATCCTCTGTAGCTCATTTTCCACCTGGAGACATTTCTCTCTCCAGTTGTCAGTCACCCTGGCTACATCATCTTCAGTACCTTCATGTGGCAATTTGCTTGTGCCCATTTCTAAGTTAGAAGTGAGACCTCCTGAACTTTCTTCTCTCTGGTTATGACAAGAATAGGATTCCAATTTTTCATTTAAATCTAATTTTTCTTTCTTAAGTTCCTCAACTGTTTTTTCCAATGCCACACATGCTTCAATCTTGGTAGTTAGTTGTACTTCCAGTAAATGGAATTTTGAGTCTAACTCTTTGATTTCATTTAGCAAGTTTTCAACTTTTTGGTCACGTTCCTCTATGCCATGAAGTAATCTCAAATTCTCATTTGATGTCTCTTTTATCTTCAGCTCGAGACTCTGAATGGTTACCTGATTCTCCAGAAAATCCCTAGGCACTGAAGCATTAGGACCAGAAGGGGACAGTTCAGAAATGCACTCTGAACAGCCCTGGGCTGTATCTTCCACTGGGGTCTCATGATGGGTTTCTGAGCACTGCTCTCTGGACCATTCTTCTGTAAGTTTGGTTGCACTAGTCTTTGTTATTTTTTCCATCTCTAGACTGAGGTCCTGCTCAACATCTTTTTCACAAATCTCATGAATCTCACGCTTTGGGGTCTTCTCTTTAGTTTCTGAAGTATATTCTTCTGATTCTCTTATGTCACAGCTATCGTTTCCACCCGGAATAGCCTGTAGTTGCAAAATATAATAAGAATCCATCTTACTTTTCAAGAAGAATCAGAATAAATAGGCTTATTATTTTTTGGAAACTAGATACTTGTCTCTGCTAAACACATCTCTTCAAATGGCATACTGCCTACCAGATTCACCTCTCTCCATCCAAATAGTCAACACAATTAAACAAACATTCAGGAAGTGTCCTCCATGTGCAAGGTCCTGGGTATTTACCAAGAAGACAAACCCTTCAGGTCAGTTATGTGATCATCTAAATTGTGATGTAGTTACATTTCAAAATTCTTTTCTTGTTAGGAATATTCTAAGTAGCCATATTTGAAATTTTCTTTGGAATTATCAAATAAGAGGCTAACAAATTCCATAATAAAATGGTCAGCTTCCATCTTCAGCATTTATGACACTCTTCGGTAAGAGAAGGCAGTAAGGCTTCATGACCAGATTCCCAGGTCAAACACTTAATCACTTAATATAAGCGGCCTATATTCTTGGAAAAATCACATGTTTGAACCTCCCCTTCTCTTATCTGTAAAGTGGGGATCTGCTACTTTGACCACAATTGCTGTCACCTCTCCACCTGCCTTCTACCACCTTACAGAGGTAGAGGGAGGGAATTAAGTGAGACTCATTGACTGTACACCGTTATTAGTTTAGCTGGTAGACTAGAAAAGACAAAGGTATAAGTAACTAAACAACTTTTATTCAATAAAGAAAAAAGTGTCTCTTAGAATAACTGATATCAAATCATAGATGTCAGTTCTGCGTACTCACATCTTCTGTGTCTGTGCCAAGCAGAGACCGAGAGCTCAAGTCCAAACCCTGCAGCTGGAGCCGCGCCACTTCCAGCTCAAGCGTAAGGCGCTCTGTGTGTATCTTCTCAGCTGCCAACTTGGACTCCATCTCCGCTGTCACATCTGTCAGCTTCTGCCGCCACTGTTCATTTTCGGACAAATACTGCTTCCTGAGGTAGTCGAGCTCCCCCCTTGAAGAACTCAGTAACTCCTTGAGCTCTTCGATTTCCTTATTTTTCATAATCCCTTGACTTTCAATTTTCTCTTCCAGCTGCCTGAGGGACTGCAGGTACGTCTGACAGAGGGTCTCAAGTTCTTGAGTGCTCCTCAGTAGGGCAGAGGGGATTTCTTTCTCGGTCCGATTCTCCTCCTCCAGACTACTGCAAGAGACTTCCTCTACATTGGACTGGTTTGCCGAAACAGTCCCTTCTAAATTATTCAAGAGGGATGTTTCTGTCGTATGCTCTAAAAGATCTTTGTAAAAAGAGGCTTCTCCCAAACTTGTGTTACCAGGGCTGTCAGTCACACAAGAGAATGACAAGGACAGTAAATGCTCCTCCCCGGGTCCTGGCGTCACCTCCTTTACCAAGTCACCTTGAGAGCTTCTCAGACTCATCGACAAGACTGAATTTTCAGCCTTTAATGTGTCAACGTAGGACTGCAGCTCTGACATCTTAGAGCTCATCAGACAGTGCTGATCGTGTAAAATTTTGTGTTCACTCTGTAAAGATGAAAATTTCTCCTGTAATTCAGCAAAGTGCATTTGAACCTCTTTGTTTGACAGAGTCAAATGCTCATAGAAATTACTGTCATCCAAAGGATTTAAGTTCGCAGATGTCTGCTCATCTTGTTGCTCACCAAATTCACCTTCTGGCCTTTCTTCCACTAACTCGCCTTGGAGAAGTCCATTTTCATCATTTAATGTTGTAACTTCATTTACTAGTTTCCCTACCTCTTCTGCCATTTTACTAGTTGCTGTGATACATTCTGATCTTGAGTCATTCAGCTCAGATATGAGTTCAGACTTTTCAACCTGCAGGGCTTCACACATTTTCTCTAACTCATTCAGCTTGTTCATGGCTGTCTGTAGAGAGCACTGCAGGTGGGCATTGTCCTGCTGACTTGTTGACAACTCATGAAGCACTGAAATATATTTTTCTTCTGGATCTATTTCAGAGTCTCCAAGGCCACTAATATCTTGTGACTGAGTATCTTGTTGCAAATCTTCAGTTTCTAATTCTCTAGTTTGTAATTCGTGCTGTAGACACTCTTCCTTCTCACTCTTCTGAAGTTTTAATTCCATGTTTCTGGCTCTAGAGTCTACCTGCACCAGTTGTGCATTATAGGTGTCTAGAGAAGTGTCTTTAACATCAAGAGCCATCGGAAGTTGAACGTGACATGTATTTATCTCCCTCTCTCCTTCTTTCTCAGAGTCTTGAATTGGTTCCAGTTCTAGACATCGATGCTCATGTTTTGTCTTCATTAATTCCATCAGGTGCTCATTCTCTTGTAATAAGGCATTAACTTCCTGTTGCACCTTATTTTGTTCTTCCTTTAAATTCATGATTTCTTGCTTTAAACCATCAGTCTCCCTCTTGGAACTGTTTTGGATATCTGTAATCTCAGATCGCAGGGCTTGCTGCACTGTCTCCAACTCCAGAATTAAATTCTGGTTTCTTTCTTCAGCTAATGCTAACTGCAATACAAATGCCTGGTGTTCCCTTGCAAATGCTTCCTTTAGCTGTCCCAATTCATTTTTTCTGTCTTCACAAACACTCGTGCACTCACTCAGAAAGCATTCTAATTTAGAGTTCTTTTCCTGAACCGCTTTATATTTTTCACTAAGATCCTGAAATGCATTTCCTGTTTCTTCGCATCTTTGTAGTAAAGTAAGTCTTTCTTGTTTGTACTGATTAGATAACTCTGAAATGCTTTTGTCTCTCTCATCTATACAGTTTGAAAAACTCTCAGTTTTTTGGAGCAAGTTCACCTTCTCTTGAGTTAAGGTGGCATTAATTTCCTTGAGAGTCCCATTCTCTTGGGTCAACCCTTCAATGTCCTTTTTATTTAGAGAAATGATGGAATTCAGTTCCTGTTTCTCCACACTCAGGGTTTCAGACAGAACCTGTAGCTCCTTGAGAGATTCCTGAAGCAAATGGTTCTTCTTCTTTAACTCGCCAACCTCTGCCTGCTCAGTTTCTAATTTTTCATTCAAAAGTTGCAACTCTCTCTCCTTGCTCTCCAGGGCAGCTAAAGTTTCAGCAACAACATTCTGATGAACACAAGTGTCTTCTTGTAACTTACTAATGCGTTGACTTGTTTCAGCCACAAAACTTTGATGCATCTGTTCTGCTTTCATGAGGTTTTCTTCAATTTCTCCTTTAATTTGCACCAACTCTTCACACTGTTTCTGCAGATCTGAGTTAATCTGCTTTTGCGACTCTAAGGAAAATTCAAGAGAAACGACTCTATTTTGCAACATGGATGAACTTTTTGGACTTTGGTCTGTGGCTACGTGGCATCTGCTCCTTTCTGAAGGCACGCTTTCTTGCTCTCCAATTATATTCGCAAAGGAATTGTTCAGTGCAGGCTGCTGTTCAAAAGCCAAATGACTTCTCTGATGAGGCTCACTTGTTACCAGAGAGGAATCTCTGGATTTTAGAAGATCCCTGAGGCTCTCAGATTCAGCATGCAAGTCTTGGTAACGCTGATCTTTGTCCACGATTTCACTTGACAGTAACTGAAGCTTATGTTCTAGGTCTTCCACTTGCCCAGTGAGGTGAGAGATTTTCAAACACATATTTTCTATCTCCTTCTCGTGTTTCTGATCTGAGAATTCGGCTTTCTGTTGCAGTTCTCCGTAAGCTCGTTTCTGTGTCTCTGCCTCCGCGGTCTTGCTGTCTATCACATTTTGAAGGTTCCTGATCTCCACATTTAGATTTTCTCTTTCCATCTCCAGGGTTCTTACCCTCTCATTATATTCATGACTTTTTATTTGTTGTGTCTTAAGACAAGTTTCCAAGTGATTAACTTTACTCTGCAAGCTTTCCTTTTCTGATTCCATCTGATTTAAAAGTTGTTCATTTTCACTTTTCCAGCGAGAAAACAGAGTTTTCTCTTCTTTCAATTCTTCATATTCTTTCTTCTTTAATTCCAAAGCACTCAACAATGCTTCGGATTCTCTCTCTGTTTTGCTTAACTTTTCGTTCAGTTGTTCAATGTGATGTTCCCTTTTCTTCAAAAGGTCTTGAGAACAATCTCGCTGCTTTTCCAGGTCAGCCAAGGCAAGCTTCAGTTTCTCTAAAGTCAAGGAATTCGCTTGCTGATTTATCTTTTCTTGAAGATCTCTTAACATGGTTTCCTGAGAGGTATTCTTAGCTATTGAAACAGAAAAAATATATTTTTAAGTTGTCCTGGCTTTAATAAATATTTATTCTACAAGAATTCTAAACTCTAAAAAAAAAAAAAAAAAAAACTTAAGTCATGTAAAAATTGGCATTACTGCCTGCATACCTCCTTGAAAGTAAACCAGCTGATAATTATCTAAGCTCATATAAAGAAAATGAGAAAATGGTCCCTTTCAGGATGGCAATACATTTGTTTATCTTCTTTCTAAGCAGCATAACCAAGGGGTTATTTTCCTAAGCACTTGAAACTTTCTTTTATTCTTTTACCTTGTATATGCTTATGTATATGCATATTTTTGCCCTTTGGAAATAGCTATTCAAGGAGAGAAAAGTGTGACAAGAGCAGCACTAAAATGGAAATATCCCACATCACTATTGCAATATCCCTGATATCTCAGGAAAGTTAATAACTTCTTCACCATTTTAGCCAAAAATCCACAGGATCAGGCTTAAGTACAAGAGTATGTGGTGCTATAGGGAATTATACTCAATTAGTCTGTAATAACCTATAAGGGAAAAGCATTTGAAAACAGATATGTGTGTGTGTGTGTGTGTGTGTATATATAACTGAATCACTCTGCTGTACAACTAAAACTAACACAACATTGTAAACCGACTATACTTCAATTAAAAAATATACTTTTTTTTTTCCAAAGTATATATGGTTCTATATACCAGTAACGCTCGAGGAGTACATAGGAATGTCAGTGAGGAACAACGGCCCTACAGCCCAGCCCCTCAGAGTCAGGGTGGTGCCTGTGAAGGTGAGAATCGCCAGGAAGGTGTCATAGACTGCATCACCGCCTGTTCTCTGCTTAAAAACCCCTCTCTGCCCACGGGCCCCTCCCAGTTGAGAATAACCACACTGCTTTCATTCGACAATGGGAAGTCTTACAGAATCTCAGCAGTAGATGAAAAAGGTAGTATGTATTATAAACTCAGGTGTTATATCAACTGGACAGCAATTCCTCTTTCTAGCCCGCTCATCTCAGTCTCCCTACCGAGAGTGGATGGCTTGCTGGAGACAGCGCCATAGGGGCTATTTGCTTGTGAGCGCCTCAAGCAATGACACTGGTGACCAACGCTGAAAAAAAAAAACCCTCTTTCTTTTCCTATAGTTTTCTTTCAAAAAATCTGAAGATTGATATTTCTACCTCCTGCTGTGGAAAACTGAAAGCTGTATGGGGAGGTTAGCATTTAAAAAAGTAAAGAGTCAGAGAAGTGCTCAGGTTAAAAGAAATCCAAGACGTGCAAACACCCCAGGGGAGAAAATAAATCTAAATAAAGATACATGGCACATACAAATAAATGTGAAACAAACAGTGGAATCATTTTGTGCACATAGCATCATTCTGTAGCTATATAGAAAGTAAGGAAATAAAATCAGTCAGTCAAGTAAGCCATCCAAAAACAATGGTCACTAAGGGCTGGGAAAACATGCATTTAATATAGAATTTTCCATTATAAGGGAAACGGTAATGGGTGAGAAGATGAGCCGTCTGCATATAACTAACACACACACTTGAGACACAAAATAGCGCACTGGGGAGAGACAGCACCAACGGTTCACTTTCGTGTGGAAAATATTCACCCTTCTGGGTTCAAAGTGCTGAAAACCAGGCATTTGGGGACTCAGTGTGTCCAATAAAAAAAAGTCCAACTATCAGTCTGGAAACTAAAAAGTGGAAAAGCAAACACTTTTTCCACATCAGCTGCTGACATCTCTCTGGGAGAAGATATGGAAAAATTCAGAGAAGTTTCTAATGACATCCACCCTCCCTCAAGGGAACATCAGCCTGGAGAAAGAGCTCTACAACACCACTCACCCCTCATTTCTTCTGCAAAATTCTGGCTCTGACTCAAACACTGCTTGGCCTTCTTCAGTTCTTCCTCCAGGTGGCAGACTTCTCTGGCCCTTTGCTCAGACTGACTCTCGAGGAGGCGGTTTTCCCTCTTCATTTCCTAAAGGACAGGTTTAGTTAGTTATCTTACGGTCCAGACAGATGCTGAAGCAGCTCAGGACTTCTGCCTTGGTGGGACTTCTGTCTCATGGGACTGTGTGTGCATCTCACTAGGGCAGGAACCACACTTGCCCTTCGAGCAATCAAGTTAGATAGTTTTATTTCAACAAAATGATATAAATAGAAGTCAGAAGCACAAAACCTAAAAACTGATAATCTTTTTCCTTCAAGAAGTTTACTTTTTGAACTTTCCAGTGTCCCTATGGTTGTTTAAGCATTCGCTCATAAGGAAAACCCTTTTTACAAGCTCCCCAAAGACACAATCGCTCCAAGTTTCCATCACACCTAAATAATCAAAAATATCTTTGCAAAGTTCCGAGGTGCTAATGAACCAAAAAAATTCATGTAACGATTTTTGATGTTTTGTTGTAAGTTTCACTGCTATATGGGAACGTCTTTATGAGTAAAATTACCTTTAAGAAATGTTTATTAAAGTCTGCAATGTACAAGATGTTGGAATGGGCATTATGAAAGGTGCAGCTACAAATTAAGACAGAGTCTCTGCCCTCAGGACAGGTACCTGCGAGGGGGCCATCACTTAATACCTGGCAGGATGTGTTATATGCTCAAGCGAGGTGAAGTGTGCTATGGGAAATACGAGGGCTGGAGTATGGAAGGATCAATTCTAGATGGAGGAATCTGAGGCTTCCCAGTGAAGACAGGTCCTTTGGTTGGTACCTGATTAAATGAAGAGCCGTGTATCGATTTGCCATAGAATAGCAGAGAGACACATGCAACCTCCTTCTATTTTCTAGGGAGACCTATTTTTCTTAGTCTTAAAACAAAGTAGTATTTGTTGCCGAATAAAAATGCTTCTTATTAACCATGTGACTTGCATAATAAATATTATAAATCCTCTATCCATATTCCTCAACCTGCTGTTCAACCTTCAATGATATTACAGTTGTTAATTATTTCAACCTATATTATATGGCACCTTCTGGATCACTGGGAATTGGCATGTATCATAACAAACTGACAGAACTAAGCAACCCCCATCCTTGGAGTGGTGTGGGGAGGGGAGACTCATAAGCCTAACTTTAAAAGCACACAAACACACTTAAAAAAATATTCCTCTGAATAAATAAAAGAAAGGATATTTTTGAATTCTTAAAGAAACAGTTAAGACCCATCCTCTAAAACCCTACTGCGCCATTAGAAAACAGATGGCCCTGGCAACGTGGTGCTGGAAGCCTGCCTTCAATTATCAGTCTGGTTACTACCAGCAGATGGGTACTGATGTAGCAAAGCCAAATTCAAGAAGAGGGAGAATCTGGCTGGTACAAAGTACTTGAAAACTTGCTGGCGGCTGCTGTGTTCGTACATATATGTTCATTTCATCATCAAAATTTAAGAGCCCATGGTAGTTATATTTCTGTCTCCTTTGTCTTGATCCTCCCTCCTTTCCGTGCGCTCAACTGAGACTCTGTCAAATTAAGAGATCCACCAGAACTAAAGGCCCACACCGACTCATGTCAAGACTGACGTTCATACCAGTCATTGTGAAATTCTGCACAGGATGAATGATCACTAAGGTGCAAGGACGTGATTGACTTAAACGAGCATCATTCAACTAGAGAATGTGTAATCACTTGTTTGCTCTTCAGACTCAGAATAATCACCACTCAAATGAGATCACAGATGTGAAAGGAAAAATACCTTAACTCACTCTAACATGGGCAATGGGGCATTATTAGTAGTGTTTCTTCCTAAAATTCAACAGCAGCTAGGTCTGTGTGTTCAATGTTAAGATCAGCTAAATGAGCTCAACATAGGAGAGTAACTAGAATGTAACCATCTAAGTTGCATTTTAAAACTTGTATTTTTTCCTCTAAAAAAATCATTGAATCAAATGGCATCTACATCTAGAGGCGTGACAAGAAAGTTGACAAGACACTGTGTGAAAAGCTGGGTGCATCCCAGTAGGAGGAAGGAAGGTAAAAAGAAGAGGAAGGAGGGACCCCAGGAGGGACGGGGACACCTTATGTTTTATGTGTCTGTTTGTCTCTATCCATCTTTGTCCCTAACTGGAGACCTTTAAGTGAACACTAAGCCCAGTGGAAAGATTAACGTGCCTTTATTCTGGCATTAGCTCCGTAAATATTTGTTTCAAATGAAGAAATGTTCAGCCAATCCCAGGACCCTGCAGGCTTATCATGCTATGGCTACGGCCAACCCAAGAATTTTAAAAGGCCAGAATTTAGAAAATGAATATCTGAAAATCAAGCTGTAGGCTGCCATCCATCAGCAATTAGTTTTCTGCACAGCTTACAGCCACTTAAGACTTGATTGGGTAGCTCATTACCAACAATGAGTTAAGCATACAAGGATACAGTCTCCCAGGCATCTCTCGCAACCAAACATGATTTGAAAAATTGGGCACTGGTCTGGAAACACACAACAAAAATCCCTATAACCACAAGCCAGCATTAGAGCTTAGCAAGCAATTCCACCCAGATCAACTTTGGTTTTAGAAGCAGCAAGGGAAGTGTCATTTCCTAGGGCCATACAAAACACATTTCAGTTACTGTGTGGCATCTCGTGATCGCACCCATGAACGAAGCTTAATACGTCCCCTGCTGGCGCAAAGTCTATATGGTGAACCAGGGATGGATGCAAAGGATGTGTTTCTCCCCTTCCAGCTCATCATTTTTGCCTGCCAGACCAGGTCCCTTAGAGGACCCTGTGTCATACAGGTCCCCACGCTCAGGAAGGTCCCCAAGCAAAGTGTTCCCTCATCTTGGCTGTCAAATGATGGTTTATGATCGTCTAACCCCAGTGCTATGGGGCTGGCACTAGATGTTGGATGAGCAGCCTAGCTAAACCCTCCATTCACTTTGATACTAAATGTTAACTTTACCCTTGATTGGGCCATTAAATCACGTTTCCACTACTGATAATTTCTCATTGTGAGCGGCATATTAGTTTGCTAAACACGGACAAGGAACATTTCAGTACAACTGTCACATTATTTCAGCATCCAAAACCTATAAGCACATCAAACTTGCTTTGCACTTACTTTAGATACAGAAGGACACCCAGAGTGATAAACTAGAACAGGCTATAATTTTAAATGTGAAAAATCTCAAATGCCATGTCCTTTGCTCATCCCTTTCTGTGCCTCGGGGTGACAGCAAACAGTGGTCACACCAAAAAGTTCTAACAGTTATCAAGGCCAAAGGGCCCTGGAGGTTTGGGCACAGGTCTAAGCACTTGACACACAATACTTAATCATTAATTCGACTCTGAAAAGGGAGGGGTTTTATTAGTCCTCATATGAAGATAGGGCAAGTCAAACTCAGAAAGGGTAAGTCATGGTCCCGAGGTCACACAGCAGGTTCAGATCTCATTTCGTCTAAAGCCACCATTTTACCACAAAGTTATACCACCCATCAAACTGGGTAGATTGTTTCTCTGATTCCAATCCCAATTCAAAATGCGAGAGCCAGCTAAGCCCTTTGAATTTGTGATATTATTCCCAAGAGAAGACACATAGACACAAACATGCATTGAAGACTAATTCTAAATGAATTCCCTGGCTCTGTGCTAGACCCCTCCATGACTGCCCTCACTGGACACAGAAATTTATGAAATATTGAGCAAAACATAACTGGCATTGAACTCAGCACAGCTCAAGTTCATGGTGGACAGCTCCTCAGCTGACAAACCAGACCCTGCAGGGATGCATGAGTCTTCAGAAACACCTGCAAGAAATGTCCAGCTTGCTATGCAGCCTTGGCCAGGCAAACCATTTGAAAGGTGTTTGGACCCATTTAACTAGACGATCGCTTTTACAAAATGTTTCCACCAGGCAGCCAGTGGAGTCGCAGGAGAGTTCCTGGCTGAAAGGGAAGCTCAGGGAGGGAAGAGCTCGGTGCCAGTCTGCCTGTGGAAATGTTAGCAGAAGCATCTGTTGGTTGGTCCCCACTGGCCAAAAGGCAAACATTTGTTTTGCTGAAACAAACGCTCCCATTTAAAAACGTTTGCTGATGAAACCATCATCTGATATGAAGCTTTCCTCTACTTAGGCGGCTGGGGCTGTGGCCGCCTCTCTCCAGCAATATTACCCCTCTGAGGCTATAGCTGCTTTAACAACCTCTTCTTTGCCACTGACAGATGTTCTGATTTTAGAACCGATACACTTTTTGAAACTGAGAGGATAAATACATTTAGACTTGCCCCACCTGGATAAATCACTGTTCCTTACAGAGAACTTAAAAAAACAAAAATCTGCACAATCTAACAAGTAATTTTAGATATGTAAATGATTTAATATTTAATACTTTAAAAAATATTTTAAAAACTAGTGAAAAATAGTCTTCCTGTGACATTTGATGGAGAAGAAACTTCTACTGTTCTGCTATGCTTCTTCATAAAATTATGATGCTGACTTATGGCTCTATTCAAATTGTTTCAGCCTATTAACTGTCCCTAAGTGGTTCTCAATTAAGCCCTTTAAAATAAACTCCAAGCAACTAAATAAATTCAGAGAGAAGCAAATTAAAGCAAGCACAGATGAAATCTATCGGTAGAAGCAGTATCAGAGCACTCTGTGCATCCTCGTCACCGGGAAGCCTCATCCACCATCACGTATCATGACCATGACTCTACAAAGACATCATCACACGTACCTGCACGTGCTCAACATGAAGTGTGACTGCTGAAGCCAGAGTGATACAATTTACCATTACTTGATGCTTTTGTAACAATATTAAATCTAGAAACACTTTATGTCAAAAAAATCTTATTTAAGTCTATCACTTTGCACAAGGTTTTAAATACTTGATGACTCAAAAGCCAACCCTTGGAAAGGGGACTTAAATCATACCTTCTATCACCAATTTTGTTACTTTTCACTTAGAAACTCTCTTGTGGGACTTTTCTGGTGGTCCAGTGGTTGAGTCTGCCTGCACTGCAGAGGACACCAGTTCGATCCCTAGTCCGGGAATATCCCACATGCCATGGGACAACTGTGTGAGCCTGTGTGCTGCAACCACTGAGGCTGAGCGCCCTACAGCCCATGCTCCACAACAGGAAAAGCCACCACAACTAGAGAAAGCCTGTGCAATGAAGACTCGGTGCAGCAGAAATTAAATACATTTTAAAATTAAAATGAAAAAAAAAAAGAAGGAAAATCCCTTGCTTTCTTCCATCCTTCCACCTCACAGGTGGTCTAAATCTATCTTCAAATAATAAAGAGTAGTATCAATATGGTCTTACTACAAGTCATGTTTTCCTATAATCGCTAGATGCATATTAGTAAGTTACATCAGAATAGAAAGTGAAAAAACCACTTATGTTCTATGTCATCGATTATATACAAAACACTTTGTAATACTTCTAGCCAATAAAAAAGAAAAGCACCACTGGAAAATGGTGTAGAAACTCTCTGACCCTCGCACCCCCCACGCACAGAAGCGAATGAGTGCTCTCTGCTCCTCACCTCGCTGCTTCTCCTCAGCTCGCTTTCCTTGGCCTGACTCGCCTGTAAGGCCTGTTCGGTTCTGCTGGAATTTTGCTTAAACTCTTCCAATTGCTTTTCTAGTTGGTGCTTTACAGACGTGACCTACAAAGAGAAAACAAGGCAAAGCTTCATTTTTGTTTTTACTTTTCAAGTAGCTATTCATTCTTAAATAATAAAAAGGTCACGGAGTATAAGAATTGAAGCAATCTGTTTTGGTTGAGACATACTATATATGTTATAGCTTAACACGGTCCTAGAAGCTGAACTTAAAATACCATCACGTTAACCCATGGCATCACTTGGCAATAGCATACGTTGATGAATAAGGCTGGGTTTGGGGAGGAAACCACAAAAGAAAAAAATTAACCACAAGAAATAAAACAACTAAATAGTAATAAACAACTAAAATTTGTTTACAAAAAATGAGATGAGAAACAACAACAAAAGACGGGAAAACAAACTGAGAGAACACATTTGCAATAAATGCAACAGAATAAAAATGAGGTTTCCAAAATACAATACATAAAGCATATCTATGATTCAATGTGCAAAAAAGCAAGCCCATTTAAAATTGAGCAAAAGACAGAAATAGAAATTTTATACAAAAGATATAAATGGCAAGTCACCCTCTGAAAGAAATAACCTCAGTGGTAATCAAGAATGTGTGAATTAAAACAATAATAACATTTTTCACTCTTTGGCAAAATTTTTAAAACCAGGACTGTCCACTACTAGCAGGATGGAGGTAACAGGCCTCTTATACCTGGTGTCAGGGAAACTGCTGCAACTTTCCTGGAGGACAGCTTGGAAGTACCCTGTCACATGTGAGAAGATACACGCCCCAGAGGCCATCAGTGTCACATGCAGGAAGCTGTCCTACAGAAACATCAGCCCCACACACGTTTACCTGCCCAGTGATCCTACCAATGGTACCACACAAACCTCAGTACCCGTCAGTAGGGAAAATAAACTACAAAACATCTGACAAGGACAAAGCTCAGACAGTTTTCCTTTTTTAACAAAAATTAAAACAAGCAAGAAAAAAAGTTGTACATCTGTAAATGTTGATTGTTTTTTTAATCTTGGAGGACAGCCAACAAATAATTCATAAAAATTTATCCTGGCACAGGAGGATACTGCTCGTACAGAAACCCAGGTGAGAGATGATGTGTATCAGAGCACACACATACAAATGACTGCAGATACACAAACGCACTCAAGTGTACGTGTGTGTGTGAGTAAATAAAGGTACAGTCAGCAGAGTTTTAAGGGATTATTTGACATATGAGGGGAAAGAGGAGTTGAAGATGACGGGAAGGTTTTGACCGAAGCAATGTGAAGAATGGAATTGCTATTTACTGGGACAAGGAAGACTAAGCAAAGAAGTCTGAAAAAAGCTGGAGTTCCAGTAACAACACGTTAAGTGTGAAATGCCTGTTAGACACGTGAGTGGAAATATCGGATGCACTCCCCCAAGTCTGAATTTCAGACCAGATACCCAGGCTGGAAATTTAAATATGGGTGTCATCATCACCTGGAAGATTCAGAAAGCCATAAATCTGGATGAAATCATTTGTGCAGTGGGTGCTGAAAAAGTAAATTATAATTTTCAGCGCTGTGACCGGGGGCATACACACTTAGAGCGCTCCCGTGTGGTGGCATGACCAAGAACCACCGGAGGATCAGAGACGCCCACTCGGCGCCCTCTTTCTCTAGACGAGAACACCCAGACCCAGAGAGGTTCAGTTTGCTCTCCACTTTAATAACTAAAGAAAGGGAGGGAAGTTGTTTTCCTTTAAAGGAATCCTATTTCCGCTGTGCTGCAGAAATGACACGTTACTTTAAAACGCGGGGGAGGAGGTTTCGGAGGAGGGAGAGATAAGTTAGCAGCCTACTTTATCCAGTTCAGCCTGCAGGATGTTGTGTGTGTTCTTAGCTTGCTGTAGCTCCTGGGTGAGCTTGGCTTTCATCTGCGTGCACTCCTGGTCCAGGGTTTGGAAGGAACGCTGTTGACGGGAGATCTCCTAAAAAGTGAAAGTCAGATGCATCCAACGGACGCTGGTTAACAAGGGCAGCCCAGGGCGAGACCCAGACATCCTCCAGGCACCGCCCTTCTGAAAGAACAGGACAGCATGGGGCCAGTCGGCATCTCCTTGATGGCCAACACAGGCAGCCTTAGCACCGGTCCCGGGCATCAGAGCCAGGTCTCTGAGCAGAAGAGGAAGCAATCCACCAGGAGAACACGTGGAAACTGGCCCGTCCACACCTCATCCCCATCTTAAATGAATCACCTCTGTTCCGAGGTACCCAGTGACAAAGGAGTAGGGCTGAGAGGCAACCGGTCACAACTCCACTGAGAAATCAACACACTCGAAAATGGAGCTTAAAACATCAAATATCACATGCCACTGACCGCTGAGAATGACAGAAAGTAGATGCCACCAATTAACTTTGATAACCACACAGGGACACCAAATTAGCAATTCCAATAACTCTCACTGAAAGACTATAGACCTACTTCCAGGCTAACTTACCTGAAACTGATACCAAGATTTATTCAAGTGCATCTTCAGCCCTAACTTGTCTGAAACTTCCTCCCCCCAGACATTAATTACCTTTCTAATGTATTTGCCAACTCACAGACTTTAAAAACAGCTGGAAGGACTTCCCCTGCAGACCAGTGGTTAAGACTCCACCATCCAATGTGGATTAGGTGTGGATTCGATCACTGGTTGGAGAACTAATATTCCACATACCACAGGGTATGGCCAAAAAATGAAAAAATAAATAAAACTTGTAAAAAATTAAAAAAAAAACCAAACAGCTGTAGAATGTAATATAATTTCCCTTACAACACAGAGTGTTTGAAACAAGAACTACGATCCTTTTCTACTTGGTATCGAATTTCAAACAAATCAGAAAACATGGATTAAAAAAAATATTCTAAAGCCCTTCTCCAATCAAAAACTG
Organism: Okapia johnstoni; assembly: GCA_024291935.2. NCBI lineage: Eukaryota > Metazoa > Chordata > Mammalia > Artiodactyla > Giraffidae > Okapia > Okapia johnstoni. Next base: position 11,182,046 of record CM044322.1, on the reverse strand, counting down.
AAAGATGGAAAAGTGTGAAGGAAAGTATAGTAACCTTTTCCACACACAGCATTTCCCCTCTAGTGGAACATCCCAAATGATGACAGACACTCCTCTTTTCAAATGATCAAACTAGGAAATGCCCACAGGAGCCTTCTGGACAAACTGCTCATGAATCCATTTACCTTACCTCTTGGAACTCTTTTTCTTTTTCCTTGATTTTCTGTTCCAGAGAACATCTGGCACTTTCTGCATTTTGACGCTGACAACTCAAATCTTCAGTCAATTTTTTCAGTTTTTGTTCCAAAGCAGTACACTAACAACAAATTAAGACGTTCAATACAAAATATTCTTGGAAAGAAGCAAACCTTCTTGAATTTTAGAAAAATTAGTACCATGATCTAGTTCAAGTTTAACATTGCGTTTTGATTTTTTTATAGCATACAAAGTTGGGTTTAAAATGATTAGCCAAACACCAAAACTACTACAATTATTTTAGCACAGATAAATTCATATTTGGGAAATTTATATTTACATCAGCAAGGATGTAAACCTGCATTAGGCTATTTAAATAAACACTTCATAAGTTGTGCCATAAAAGAAATCAGTGTGTCTGAACAGTGAGTCACCTAACATTTTGTCGTATGGAAATGAGGTTAAAATGCAGTGATGCTGACCTGTGTAGATTAAAGGCGCAAAATAACCAGAGGGTACCTATTATCCTCATATGTAGTCTGTTTCAAGCATAATAGATTTTGTGAGAAATTTTAAATATTAATATGCATCTTTCCACAACACTCCCACTATGTCATTTTAAATGTTTGGAAGTTCACAGCACTCCAGAGAGTATCACAATGGGTTTTTAACCAAGCTGCCAAAGGCAACACAAAGAATACTCGTTTGCCTTTTTACATAGCCAGTTATCTTTTTTTTTTAAATTGAACTATAGTTGATTTACAGTGTTGTGTTAGTTTCAGCTATACAGCACAGTGATTCAACTACACACACATGCACGCACACACATTCTTTTTCAGATTCTTTTCCATTATAGATCATTATAAGATATTGAATATAGTTCCCTGTGCTGTATTATTTATCCATTTTATATACAGTAGTATGTATCTGTTAAGCACAAATCCCCAATTTATCCCTCTCCTGCACATTCCCCTTTAGTAACCATATATTTGTTTTCTATGTCTGTGAGTCTTTCTATTTTGTAAGTAGGTTCATTTGTATGAGTTTTTTAGATTCCACATATAAATGATATCATGTGATATTTGTCTTTGACTTACTTCTAATCTCTAGGTCCATCCATGTTGCTGCAAACGGCATTATTTCATTCTTTTTTATACATAGCCAGTTATCTTTAAAATAATTTTTAAAACATGAACTACATTGAAATTTAGGATGCTCTTTAAAATTAAATCTTCAAAGTGTTAAAACCCATTCCTCTAATTCTTCCCTGTGGTGTTCAAATCCTAGAACTGCCCTACAAAACAACTCTAAATTTCCAGGAAAGAATAAGAACAACTCAAGAATTCCTGGTCCAAAAGAAATATATCCCAGTGTGGCAAATCTCTCCACTAATATATTTCTCTGAGACTCATTATAGACACATTTAGAACTATTAGAAATTTAACAAAGAGGAAAAGAAAACATGTAAAACTTTCCCATACGACCTGACACCAATTATTAACTAACCAAAGATGAAAAGATAAAGCTGGTCTGATCTTGCAAATATCAGAACTTTCAAGATCCTGAATTTAAAAAGTAAAATATTGAGCCAGTAGTTCGAATGAACTCACTGCTTTGAATATTAAGATACCTCTGTCATAATCCTTATTGTTCTTGAATTTTTAAACCTCTAAGGAAAAGTAGGAAAGAAATTACTTCCAACAGTAATAAATATGAACTCAGCAAATATGTCAAGCGCCATGCTAGGCACTGGGGATACAGCAGTAAGCAACTAAGACAAAAATCACTGCCTAAATGGTGGTCTAAAATTTTGACAGTTCTCGGGGGGGAGAAAAAAATCATGCACGGCAGAATAAATGAATGAATCCCTGGCACCCTCTGCTGGCACTCCCTCAAACTGCAATCCACAAGATCTCAGAATCAATAATACTTTATTATTGTACAAACAGTTGGTTTAAAAAAAAAAAAAGCCTTTGGGAGTAATTTATATTTTATTTAGTTTTTTTTTTTTTTAATGTTGGTATTTATGATGCACCATCCATATACAAGTACCTGGCCACTAGGTGTCATGAATGCTCCATAATACTCTAAAAAAGGGTTCAGGGCTCTAGTCCTTTAACAGTATGTATATAGAGAGTATATAACAGTATGTATATAGAGACCCTAGAGACTCAGTGCTCTGGGCCTGAGTTTTTAGCCATAAAGTATGAAGTCCAAATTTTCTGCCCAGCCCCAACACTCTGTTTCTACATGAGTTCAAACCTTGCATCCTACATGGTATGTAAATACTTGGAAAGAAGCATACTAGAAACAGCATATGTTTACTGAAGCACGTGGTTGATTTTGGCTAAGTTAGCTCCATTTTATTTAATAGGTAATTCTAAAGGTAGGTCAGGGAATAGCATAAGCAAAGGATAATTTGATTTCAGCAACATATTGGACAAGGTCATACTACCTTTAGAGACAAGATGGAGAAAGGTAGACTGAATTTTCAGTTAGGTGGATTTGTAGTTTAATGAGAAAAAAAATGGAATGCAGAATGCATCGAATAAATGAGTCTGAAGAACCTGGAGGGAAGTCTCTAACAGAAAGAAAGCAAAAGCTATATTCTCAGCACTGTCCTATTCAAAAATTCTATTCATGATCTGGTAAGTGACCTCATAATATATGCTAGAGAGAAGGATCTGGTGATCCTGTCACACCAAAACCAACAAAACAATGTGTAAAAGTTAGTTGCTCAGTATCTTTGCAACCCCATAGACTTTAGACTGCCAGGCTCGTCTGTCCATGGAATTCTCCAGGTAAGAATTCTGGAGTGGGTAGGCATTCCCTTCTCCAGGGGATCTTCCAGATCCAGGAATTGAACTTGGATTTCCTGCACTGCAGGCAGATTCTTTACCATCTGAGCCACCAGGGAAGCCCTCAGCATGTAAAAGAATAAGTATGATTCTCATATATAAAAGAAGCCTGAGTTGGCAGAAATGCAAATGAAACTAACTAAATTGACCAGGAACTTGATATAACAATAACAACTATTACAAGTTCACCATATGCCAGGCACTATGCTAAAGCCTTTATAAAAATTATCACAGACTTTACAGCAATCCCATGAGAAAGGCATTATTACTAACACCATTTTATTGATTAGGCAACTAAAGCTCAGAAGTTATTTAAATAGCTCCAAAGTAACATAATTGGGATGCAATAGAGCCAGGGCTTGAATCCAAGTCTAACTTAGAAAACCAAATTACAAACCCAGACTCACAAAGAGAGTAAATATACAGATCAAGGGAGGTCGTGTTTCATCATATATCTAACCCATAGTTGTTGAGAATTTTTCTGTGGAAAGCACTGCACTAGAGGAATTCTAAAAATGAACTGGGACTACCACCTCCAGGAAGATGGAAGAGATGAACATTTCCCCATAACTCCCAAAACAATTCAAAACCGACATATTTTATTAAAACAAACATAAGAAAGCTCTGAAAAGAGAGAAGAAAGCAGATTAACAAGAAACTTTGGGACCCAAGGAAAAGCATGATAGTACTGAAAGAAAAAACTGTTAACCCAGAATCCTATACCCTGCAGAAATATCTTCCAAGAATAAAGACATTCCCAGACAAAAGAAAGTTTAGAAAATTTGTTGCTACACTAAAAGAATGGTTAAAGGATGTTCTTTAAAAAGAAAGGAAATGATTAAAGAAGGAAATTTGGAAGAAAAATAAGTTAAGAATATTTGTATATACAATAAATGTATATATAATAGGCTTTCCTTTTCTTCTTCAGTTTTCTAAATTATGTTTGACAAGTAAAGCAAAAGTGTAACACTACCTGATGTGGTTCTAAATGTATATATAAAAAATGCTCAAGAAAATTATACTATAAATAGGGGAGGGTAAAAGGACAAAAAGAGAAGCAAACTTTCAATAATTGATTAGAGTTGATAGAATAACACCACCAATAAACTGATAAATTGTATGTATATATACATTATCTAGAACAATCATAAAAGCCCTACAAATAAATGTACTCAGAGACTATTGATAATTCAAAATGGAATTCTAAAAAGTGTTCAAGTAACCTATGGGAAGGCAGAAAAAATGAAGACAGCCAAATGAAAAGTGAAAGAAATAAAAAACAAAAAATAAGATGTAAAACTTAAGTCACGACATATCAATAATTACACTGGCTATAAATGGTCCAAAAACATTAATAGAGAGATAGTGTTTCTAAAAGGGAATAAAAGTGGATTAAAAAATATGACCCAACTATGTCCACACAAAACTAACATGAGGCTATTTTTTTAACTCATAGTAAGGTCATATTTTTTAACCTAACAGTATAGATAGGCTGAAAGTAAAAAGACAGAAAGAAACACATCATGACACTTTAACCAAAGGAAAGCTGGAGAGGTTATATTCCTACCAGATAAAGTAGACTTCAGTATAAAAAAAAAAATTATCAGAGACACTAAGGGATATTACATGATAAAGGCCAATCCAAAAGAAGACATAACAATCCTAAATGTATATGCACCAAACTACAGAACTGCAAAATAAGTGAAGCAAAAATTTATAAAACTGAAAGGAGAAATAGACAATTATGGGAGACTGCAATACCCTTCCCTCAACAATTGCTAAAAGCAATTAGACAGGAGATCAGCAAAGATAAGGAGGAATTCAACACAGAACATTAATCAACAGGAGCTAATGACACTTTTAGAATATTGCTCTCAACAAAAGAATATACATTTTTTCCCAAGTGCCTATGAAATAAATACCAAGACAGAACATACTCTAGACCATAAAACAAACCCCAAGAAATCTGAAAGAACTGAAATCATAGAATATGTTCTCTGAGAGCAATGGAGTCAAACAATAAATCAATAACAAAAAAAGAAAAATCTCCAAATACTTGGAAACTAAACAAGGTATTTCTGAATAATCCATGAAACATAACAAAATTTGAAGGGCACAGTTAAAGTAGTATGGAAAGGGAAATTTATAGCATTAAATGTCTGCATTAGAAAAGAAGAAAAGTCTCAAGTCAATAACCTAAGCGCCCCATTTCAACAACCTAGAAAAAGAAGAGCAAAATAAACTCAAAGCAAGCAGAAGAAAATAACAGAAGGCAGAAAAAAAAAAAAAATCATTGAAATTGGAAACAGGAAATAGAGAAAATCAATGAATTAAAGAGCTGACTCTTTGGTAAGATCAATAAAAGAGCCATAAAACTGACAAACTCCTAGCAATATTGACAAAGAAAAACAAAAGAAGACACAAATATCAGAAATGAACAGGGAATAAGCCTGACCTACAGTCATCAAAAGAATAAGAAAATACTATGAACCCCACTTACATAAATCTGACCATTTAGATGAAAGTTACTCTAAACTCACAAACTAACCCACCTCATCCAATGTGATATAAATAATTTTAATAGTTGTCACTATTTTAAAAATTCAATTTGTAATTTTAAAACTCCCAAAAAGAAATCTTCAGGCCCAGATAAGTTTCATGGAGAATTCTACCAAATGTTATAAAGAAGAAATAACACCAATTCTACACAATAGCTTCCAAAAAATCAGGAGAGGAGGGAACGCTTCCCAATTCATTTTATGAAGCCAGAATTACCTCTGATACAAATACCACCAGACAAAGACAGTACAAAAAGAGAAAACAGCTGACCAACATCCCTCATAAATATAGACACAAGAATCCCTAACAAATTATTAGTAAATAAAATTCAGAAATACATACAATGAATTCATTTTTCTCTACACTTCTCTCCATATAGCGCACTATCAACGTGCCTGATACATTTACGTCACATCCCCCATTAGGACGAAGCTCCGTAAGGGCAGCGCTTTTTGTTTCTTTACTCACTGCTACTGCCGCATCCCAGGTCTAGAACAGGGCAGGACATACAGCAGACTGTCAATAAATATTTGTCAAATGAGTCAGTCAATGACTCAAGCTGAGTCCAGAAACACTCACCGATTTAGAGAATGAACTAATGGTTGCCAGGGGGAAGGCTGGGCGAAGGGATAGTTAGGGAGTTTGGGATGGACATGTACAAGCTGCTATACTGAAAATGGATAACCAGCAAGGGCATACTGTCCATCACAGGGAACTCTACTCAACAACACGTGGCAGCCTGGATGGGAGGGGAGTTTGGGGGTGAATGGATGCATGTATATGTATGGCTGAGTCCCTTCGCTGTTCACCTAAAACCATCACAACACTGTTACCAGCTATACCCCAATACAAAACAAAAAGCTTAAAAAAGAAAAAAGGTTAAATGGCAGAAGGGTATATGTTGGTTTCCATGAGTAGATCAATTCAACTCTACCATATGTCCTAAACCTCTTTTAAAGCTCCATGACTTTAAGTGCCTCTTCTACCTATCAGGCACCTGCCAGATGCTGTATACACATCTTTATTCTTCACCACCCTCTGAGATGTAAAAGAGATCAGTGACTTGTCCAAGTCCCTCAGCTAAAAAAATGTACAGTCCAGATTTGACCCAGATCTACCAAATTCTAAAAGAACTTACTGTTCAACTGCAGTCAAGACTGCCTAGTATATGTTAATAAGGTTCATTACTAATATTTATTTTACAAGTCTAAGCATACTCTTTCCAAAGAATTGTATGAAAAAAATGCATATTTATCAATAATTCATGAAAAGTTAAGTACCTTGGTTGATGCCTGGTCATACTGTGCAGTTGTTCTCACTAGTTCATCCCGATTTTTATTCAAAACTTTCTCTTTTTCATTTAATTCCACTTTTACTTTCTCCAGCTGGAGTTGGAGTTCTTGAAGTTTATTCACTTGGCCTTTCATTTCTTTTTCTTGTCCTTGCAGACGTAGTTCCAACTCACTAATCTTGCTCCTTAGCTCTTAAATCACAAACAAAACCCACACTTCAATTAACATATATTTTTCACAAAGAAATTTACAACTAAACTCAGAACGTATCACCATTACTACACTCTGAAATCTTTGGTAAGTCAAATATAAATCAATTCACATTAAACAAAGAAGCTACTTTAATTGGATTTAATTTCAATATTTAGTCTTTATTGTTATTTATATTCAAAAATCCTATAAAAAGCAAAAGAAAAATTTTGTTTTCACAGAAAACTTGTGGCGGGGGGAATGCTTTTCTAAAATCATGAATAGTATCTTACTGAGAAAACTGCAAAAAGTGTATCACGTATAATACCCTGTGTTAAAATTACCACTTGGTTTTATACACCCACAAATATTTGTTTTGTACCCATATCAATGCAGATGAGTGCTAAGCAGTGAAAAATTCACCCTCCTGTATTCTCTAGTGGCTTTACCTCCAGTAAAGAGCAAAACAGTGTGAACCTCCTCTACTGCCAAAATTAACAACAATTTTTTCATTTTTTTCTCCCCGCATATACACAATATGGGTTCCAAAGGCACTGGCCGTGCGCTAGCTCTCACCAGTGCATGCTGATGGTGATTTTCAATCTATCACAGCACTGGAAATTATCAGTCTGCAGAGCAGATTCCAAAACACCACCTGGCACCTTTGGCTGTCAGCAGCAGCGCAATGCAGCAGCCAAGGTTACAGGTTTGCCCCCATATGGACAGCCTGGCAGCACACAGAAAAGCTGTTCTGCAGACACATGCCACACCTCTGGCCAAAACTAGCTTGTTCCATGGGCCACAAAAGGAGCCAGGTGAGAAGCGCAGGGAATGTCAACAGTAACCACTTTTCCCTGCTTTGGAAAGTCAAAGCCACTCACCCTACTTTTGAAGTCTTCACGGCACCAGCTTTTTAGTAAAATAAAGGTATCTTTCCAAATGGTGATAGCTGTTTTCATTATCCCAAAGACACTATTTCATATCACCAGGCTGGGATGTTGACCACAGATGGGTCTAACAAAACACATTACCACTTTCTAGGATTAAAAGTGTCTGGAGTTATGTCTGAAATTATCTCAGGAAAATTTAACTCAAGAAGTTACCTTGGTTCTGTGCTTTTAACTGATCCAAAAGATGAGAATTGCTAGAATTATCACAAAAACTGCTATTAGCATCTGTTTTCCCTACTTGCAAAGTTGATCTACTCGGAGTCACTTCTTGTTCCCCAGAAAAATGAGATGCAGAGAAATCTCTCCTAACTGGAGTTTTTAGAGTGCTGGATGAAAGACGGCTTGGCGTTTTTTCTTGTTGCCATGAGAACACAGATGAAGAAGCCTGATGTCGGGCGATGTCCCGGTGATTCATGGTGCTTTGGGGAATAGCCTGGCTTGCTTTCTGTAAAAACAGAAGCTCTTTAGAGCCCTTTAGAAGTCACAATATTTAAGACTACGTACTAGACTCACAGACATAAACAAACTTATTAAAGAGGAAAGTGGTGGTGGAGGAAAAACTACTACATGTGATGTAGATAAACAAGATCTGATACACAGGCAGCTATATTCAATATTTTGTAATAAACTATAACAGAAAAGAATATGAAAAAGTATGTGTGTGTACACATATATATATATATATTTATATATATAAAACTGAATCACTTTGCTGTACACCTGAAACTGATACAACACTGTAAATCAGCTATACTACGATTAAAATTTTTAAAAAGACTATGTACTTATTTTTAAATAGAACATAAAGCCATGCCAAGAAGGTATTTAGTAGCACTTCCACTGTGTACCAAGAAAGAACATTCATCAAGTCAGGGGAACCACTGAGTCCCATTACCCAGTGAAATGTTCTAACGGTCAGACTTAGCACTGAAGGGTGAAGCCAGCATCATCTGAGGTCCAACCTATTTTAACTGGGCTCAGCTTTTGTATTTATTCTGCATCCCTCATATACTTCATAAAAACGCATGTGAGTACTCACTGCCATTTTGAATTCTAAAATGTGACTTTCCTTTGCCCATCCTTGGTCACTTCCCCCTACAGCTTTCCACACAGAGACTCAAAATTCAGTACTAACCAAAGAACTCTTACAAGAATCTCATGTTCCACCATACCGTTTCCCCCCAAAAAATGTCCTAAGAGGCATTTTGTTTTATATAAAACACATTTGTGGATTTTCTGCTATTTAGAATCCTTTTTGTTCTTCTCTCTGTCTCTCTTCTGACAAACATGAAGTTACAGCTACAGTAGCTGAGTTAAATTTTTTATAGCAAGGGCTTTTCTCACCACGGGGAGAGGTTTAATGTTTCTGGAGACTCACAGTCCTCCATAAAATAACTCTAGGAACAGATGTCAGGGTCAGAATTGATACCAATGACTGAAATGAGTAACAAAGCAAATGATATTTCCAAGACAATCAGAAGTTTACTGTTTAATTTTTATTCATGTTGAAAAGCAATGCCTTTGCTATGTATCAAAACTCTGGTGATCTCAAAACAAGGGTTAAAGGCTTAAAAAAAATTAAAATTGCTAAAACTTTAACAGGTACTTTTTGATCCTCACTATTTAAGGCATATACTTATAAATTCAGCCTTAACCTGTCTGCTAAGTTGGGCCATCTCACCAAGTTCATATGCTTAGTGGAATTGTGCCATTCGGTACCAAACTGGAATTTTTTTAAAAAAACAAATAATATCATGTGAGCAGAAATGGCAAAAGTATATTCTACAGATACCAGGATTTTTCAAGGTCTGTCCCATAACTAAAAGCTGGAGTTCCCAAAACATGCATTTTATTCTATTGATGTAAGCAAACCTTTCACCCACCTCTCTCAGCCTTTTTTTCCCCTATCAAATTGGAGTTTAAATCCCTTGTCAGCTACTTATTTAAAAGAACTAGACAGATTATGTTGACAACCTTCTCACCTGAAATAAACATTTCATTAATAATCCCCAAACCTCTCCTCCCTGGTGGCAATCACCAAATTCCATCAGAAGGTCTGAATAGGAAGCAATCACCTCCAGGTGCCAAAGTCAGCCAGGAATGACTCCGGTCCCACCCTTTCCAAACATACTCTTTATCATAAGATCTTAACAGAGAAATTTAGGTATGTTGCTACAGTTTCTGGAGAATTTGGGGCCTATTTGATATCTAGGGATAAAGTCATCTGCCCAATCTATTTTACTCCACTCTTACCTATTTTTAAACTTAAAAATATCATAACCGATGAGCCAGCAGCGCTGTTTTCTCAGTGTCAGAAAAATGGGTCAGCCCCATGTACAGCAGGTTTTTCTGTCCTATGTGTATCCAAGCGCTTCTTCAACTGCACACTCCATTAAACGGCCCATAATTAACTTACCTTTGCCTGCAAGGCTTTTACCTCTGCCTCCAATCTTTTTCGTTCTTCAACTTCTTTATTATATTTTTCTTTTAGATCTTCATATTTGGAACCTAAACACAGACAATGAGATAGTTTCAGTTTGATCACTGATTTTGCAAAGAATCATTATGATAGTCTAGAAATGAGTATCTTCGTATATCAGATAGAACATTTTGGTTAAGGCAACCGATACTGATCAAATTACCCAAATATCAAAATGCATAGAAACACAGGCATTTTGAATATTCCAAAACTGAATTATTTTAAAAAATACCATAGACGCATAAGTGAAAAGCTTAAAGGCTTACTGATGGCGCAACATATTTCAACAGATACACAAATATATATGTAATTAATGGCTGCTTTTTGTTGTTCTTTTTAATGCTTAAATTAGAACCTGAGTTCAACGTTGAAAGATTTCATTTCTTGGGCAGAATTAAAATCTCAACAAAAGAGCTATTTATACAAAGGGAAAAGAATCCTTACCGCTATAATACTGGCTTGGTGTGAGCGGAGTTGCAAAAATTTTTTGTGGTGTAAGGCATGAATTCAGAGAGACATCCGCAGATTGTGCAGCTTGTTGGCTTCTTTCAAGTTCAGATTTACACCTGTGAGAAAACGACCCAAGAGGATGCCACACCAGAGTCACAGCTGCAGAACACCAACACCATACATTCCCGGAGAGCAACAAACTGACAAAAAAACCCACCCTCTAAGAATTCCTACCACTGCATTTATCCAACAGACACTTCCTAAGAACTCAGTTGTGAGACAGTCCTTTGTGTCCAAAGGAACTAGGTCTGGTTAGGAAAACAGAAATATAAGCCAGCCAATTGCAATGTGATAAAGGCTATAATGCAAATCTGTAATAACCACTATCATAACAAAGAAGAGTTGGAAGGGTTGGGACACACTCCAATCAAAGTTTATATTCTAGGCCAAAGAAAGACACAGTGCTACCAAAAAAACCCAAACAAACACACAAACAAAAACCCCAGAACTTAAGAAACACAGGAGGACTTTGCTATCACTGAAGCAGGGGCTCAAATCTTGAAACTAGATAACATTACATATAATATTGTCATTATATTAATAACATAGACTTTGGCAAGATCCTTTTGACCTACCTTCTAGAGAAAAGAAAATAAAAAGAAAAATAAACAAATGGGACCTAATTAAACTTAAAAGCTTTCGCACAGCAAAGGAAACCATAAATAAAATGATGAAAAGACAACCCTCAGAATGGGAGAAAAATACCTGCAAATGAAGCAACTAACAGAAGATTAATCTCCAAAATATACAAGCAGCTCATGGAGTTCAATACGAAACAACAACAGCAGGGCCTCCCTGGTGGCTCAGTGGTAAAGAATTCACCTGCCAATGCAGGAGACATGGGTTCGATCCCTGATCCAGGAAGATCCCACGTGCTGTGCAGCAACTAAGCCCACGCACCACATCTACCGAGCCTGTGCTCTAGAGCCCGGAGCCGCAACTACTGAGCACGTGCATCACAACCACCGAAGCCCGCGTGCCCTAGAGCCTGTGTTCCACAAGACAGTAGCCCCTGCTCACCGCAACTGGAAAAATGCCTGTGCAGCGATGAAGACCCAACACAGCCAAAAATCAATATATAAATAAAAATTATTTAAAAAAAAAAATTTAAAAAATGGAAGATCTAAACAGACATTTCTCCAAAAGATACAGATAGATGGCCAACAACATGAAAAGATTCTCAACATCGCTCATTGTTAGAGAAACGCAGATCAAAACTACAGTCAGGTATCACCTCACACAGGTCAGACCAGCCATCATCAAAAAATCTACAAACAATAAATGCTGTAGAGGATGTAGAAAAAAGAGAACCCTCCTGCACTGTTGGTGGAATGTAAATTGATACAACCACTGTGGAGAACAGTACTGAGGTTCCTTAAAAAACTAAAGACTACCATATGACCCAGCAATCCCACTACTGGGTATATACCTTGAGAAAACAATAATTCAAAAAGACACATGTACCCCAATGTTAAGGGCTTCACCAGTGGCTCAGCAGTCAAGAATCCACCTGTAATGCAGGAGACATGGGTTCAATCCCTGGGTTGGGAAGATCCCCTGGAGAAGGGAATGACTACCCAATCCAGCTTTTTTTGCCTGGGAAATCCCATGGGCAGAGAAGCCTGGCAGGCTATAGTCCATGGCGGTCGCAAAAGAGTCAGACACAACCTAGTGACTGAACAACGACAACCCCAAATGTTCACTGCAGCACTATTTACAATAGCCAGTTCACGGGATCAACCTAAATGTCCATAGACAAATGAACGGATAAAAAAGATGTTCAAATATACAAAGGAATATTACTCAGCCATAAAAGGGAAAGACATTGGGTCAACTGTAGTGATATAGATGAATCTAGAGTCTGTCACACAGAGTGAAGTACGCCAGAAAGAGAAAAACAAGTATCATATATTAACACATATATAAGGAATCTAGAAAAATGGTACTGATGAACCTATTTGCCAGGCAGAAATAGAGAATGGACTTGTGGACAGAGGAGGAAGGAGAGGGTGGATGAATTGAGAGAGTAGCATTGACTTATATACACTACCATGTGTAAAATACATGGCTAGCGGGAAGCTGCTGTATACCACAGGGAGCTCAGCTCAGTGCCCCGTGATGACCTAGAGGCGTGGGATGGGAGGCTGGAAGGGAGGTTTAAGAGGGTCGGGATAGATTTATACTTAACAGCTGGTTCACACTGTTGTACAGCAGAAACTAACACAATATTATAAAGTAATTATACTCCTGTTAAAAATTAAATAAGTAGATATTTTAAATAAATAAAAACATAGCCTTGATATACATACCATGCCTTTTATGACATTTTTTAAAGGGATATATAAAAATCAAGTTAACTTCATGCATGTAGAAAAGATACTGGCAGACCCAAAGAAATGGAGAAAGTGAGCTAAACACAATCATTCTCAGTACGTATGGAGCATTGGTTCCAAGACCCCTGCAGATGACAAATATCCAGGGATGCGCAAGTCCCTTATATAGAATTAGCAGTGACACCTTCAGCCCTTCATATCGTTAGGTATAGAACCTAAGGATACAGAGAACCTGGACTGCACACGTGTACAGAGGATCCTTACCATTTAAGTTCTAACACCTTTCAAGAGGACTCAATTCTTGCAGCTCAACCAGTGTCTCTGATTTTCCCTTAACACAAGAAATAAAATGAAGCTCCTCGTACAATCGCTAATGATGTGCACCATTCTCTTTGCCAAGGACACATTACTCAAAGCAAGGAGGGAAGAAAGGAACAAAGGAAGGGCCTCAGTGCCCTAGCTCCTCCCGGATCTAAATTCAATCCAAGAAGGAGCTGAAAATGGTTATTCAGCAAATCAAATCACCTTCGAATTTATAATAGATAACACCTCTCCAACAGAAATGTTCTATTAGTGTGAAAAAAATAACAAATAAATGAATTCACTCTTAATATTTCACTCAATATTTTTGATACTATCATTTCAACTTATAATCAATGCAAAAATCATTAATAAGGTATTTTACATGTTTTTGTACTAAATCTTCAGACTTTGGAGTTCACTGTGTACTTCCAGCACACCTCCATTTACACTATCCACATTTCAAGTGTCCCATGGCCACATGTAGCCAGTGGCTACCATATTGGACACTGAAGGTCTATAGACTTCCCAAGGTATAAAAGGTTGGTGACTCCAGAGAGAAATTTTGACGGAACTTGCAAAATTGGTACTTCTTTTCCCCCCTCTCAAATTCACATCTTATTCCCTTTTCCCTATCTTTTCATTTGAAAAAGTTTATTAATTTTAATATTAAATAAAAATATACCCTGCTGTTAATTTTATAAACCTTTGTACCGCCTGTCTCCTAGGGGAAAAAAACAAACTATCACCACTAAAAAAATGTACTAAATTAAGCTCTTTTCTACTAGGTTTAATTTAGCTAAGCATCTCTTCCTCAAATGTTAAAATACGTTGTTTCTGTCTAAATTATTAAAATCAATATCTCTAACATTGGAACCCAAAATGTTCTTTTCAAAGAAATAATTATTCCAGCATACTGAACTGAACTCCCTACTTCCCAGCACCTGCTTTCCAAAACCAACGCTGCTGAATAAATGAATATTCATTCAACAAGTATCTGAGGACCTGCAATTGCCAGGTGTTAGGAATACAGTGATGAACAAGACAGACAAAGTTTAGGAAAACAACAAAACAGACATTTATTTATCATTCTAACATTGCGACTTAATAGCCACCTTACCACGTGGATAGAAAACAAAATTAGAAGAAGACTGCTGTGTACCTAAGTTATCATCTTCATAAAAAGACAAGCACACAATCAACCCTTGGTGCCTGCAGAAGGTTGGTTCTAGGGCCCTCTTAAATACTAAAGGGCTTCCCTTGTGGCTCAGCTGGTAAAGAATCCGCCTGCAATGCGGGAGACCTGGGTTTGATCCCTGGGTTGGAAGGATCCCCTGAAGAAGGGAAAGGCTACCTACTCCAGTATTCTGGCCTGGAGAATTCCAGGGACTGTATAGTCCATGGGGTTACAAAGAGCTGGACATGACTGAGCGACTTCTCACTTTCACTTTAAATACTAAAATGTGCAAAGGCTTAACTCTCATAAAAAATCACATAGGGAGCATCTGCATAATAACCTATGCACATCATCCTGTACATTTTAAATCACCTCTAGGTTACTTATAATACCTAATATAATGTATATACTATGTTAATAATTGTCAGCATGCAAATTTAATTTTTGCTTTTGGAACTCTGGAATTTTTTCTTCAAATATTTTTGACCCTAGTTGGTTGAATCTGTGGATGCAGAACTCATTGAAATGAAGAGTCAACTCTTAATTTTTAAATGTTTTACCTTTCAAAAATATGTTTGCTTTGTAGGTAGAATTAAAATAACCGCAAGCTATGCCTGGAAAAAAGTTTTGGGTATCAAAATACTTACTAATTACAAATGGAAAAACTGTAATTTACAATCCAGAAATTCAGGTAACACCCTAACCAAGTGATGGTTTAAAAGTCAAGTAGAATCATGTACCCTCTGATATGAACCACTGAGAAAGGCATGTCACTAGTTCTGTGATACTTTTACCAAAAATTCATAGCTTCAATCTGACCCAGTGATTCTCTCCAGGATGACTTTGCCCTCCCAAAGGGCATTTGGCAGTGCCTGGTGACATTGCTGACTGTCCAAATTTGGAGATGGGGTAAGTGCTACTGGCATCTGGTGAGTGGAGGCCAGGAATTCCATGAATCCCGTGGTGAACAGGGCAGCCTTCCGCAACAAAGAACAACTCTGCCATTGTTGACAAACAGCAGACAAATCCCAATTGAGTACTATTTTACAATAAAGGGGTCTAGTGCTAATGGTACTGAATTAATGTTTATTTCTGGTTTGGTCATTGTACCCTAGTTATGTAAGGTGTTAACTACTGGTTCTGGAAGTGTGAAGTTATTTAAAAATAAAATTTATTCTTAGAATTTCTAGGGGAACATTCGCAGAATTAACATGGGCCAATTTGCCAGTCTTTTTTGCTTTTAATCTTCCACTGTTAGAATGAGAAGATTCCATATATAAGCTAGCAGTGCTCAAGTCCCACTAAACTTATTTTTTATTTTGATTAATACCTCTAGTTGGGTTGGGGATTTTTTTTTTAATGGAAAAATAGTAATAAGCACTTTTTAAAAAATTGGTTAAATATGGCATTGAAATTGATGGGGTTTTTTTCCATTTAACAAGTATTTTATTGGTTGCCTTTTATAAGACGAGCAGTTTTATTTTTTTTATTGGAGTATAATTGCTTTGTAATGTTGTGCTTAGTTTCTGCTGCACAATAAAGTGATCAGCTATATGTATATATTTCCTTCCCTCTTAGACCTGCCTCTTAGCCCCCACGCCCCCATCCCACCCATCTAGGTCTTCACAGAGCACCAAGCTGAGTTCCCTATGCTTTATAGTAGGTTCCAACTAGCTATCTATTTCATACAAGGTAGTGTATGTACGTCAATCCCAATTTCCCACCCCCACCTTCCCCAACTGTGTCCACGTGTTTCCAGGGCAGGAAAAGAGATGCAGTCAGAGAGTGAAATCAGTGAGTTGATTATGTAATGCTTAAGATGGAAGATGGGTCTCTTGGATGGGGATCTCAGTGGAAAACTCTTCCAGACTTCACTTGCCTCCTCTCCAGCTGAGATTCCGTGGCACCCAACTGACACCCAACTTCAATCACTCTCTTCCACATCCTCAATTATTCCCCTGTCTTCCATCCCATCACCCTTGCCCCCAAACCCTAAATCAATCCTCTTGGATATCTTCTCAGCATTTATATCCCACATGCTAAAGAAAAAAAAAAAAAAAACACAAAAAAAAAAACACAAAAAACCCTCCCACAACTCTATAGACTGGTCCCACTATAAATTCCTGGCCTCCAATCTTAACTGAGCTCTCAATGCTCCTCATCCTTTGGAAATTCCCTAGTTCTCTCTTTCCTACAACAGCTTTCCCATGCAGAGAAGACACAAGCCATCAATATAAGCCATGTTTTAACTTCTCTGCATCTTTCCAGTAACCACTGTTGACAGTTTTGGAATTTATCATTGCACCCCCCTAGTAACAAACACAATGCCTGGCAGGAGGCGGCTTAATAAACATATACTGAATAAGTAAACGAATAAGCCAGCAACCATTTAACAAATTTACACAGCTCTGAGCCATGAAACAACAGGACTGAGGCATATTAGAATTGTCCTCAGATCATTGTTCATTCCACTGGAAAGAAAAAAACTACACTATGTAGTAATAACATCACAAAAAGGATGCATCTGATAAATACATATAAAGACACCCATAATAAATACTATTCCCAAAAAAGTTACCTTTTAAGTTCCTGTTCCAGCTTTTCTATTTGTTTTTTGCTCGAGTTCAGTTGACCTTCTTGGAAATTCACTTGTGACTCCTTGACTTGAAGTTCATGAGAAATCTTCTGCTTAGTCTTCTCCAGATTTTCACATATTTCCATCAAGCTTTGGTTCTCCCTTTTCAGGTTTGCACCCTCAGTTTTTTCATTCTCAACCTAATGGGGATTGTTCAAAGGGAAATACATCACTTACTCATGAACTTACCAGACATTATCTGTGAATCTGAGTCTAATCCTGATGACTAATTTTCTGAGATACAAATGTAATAATCCAGAAGTCAATGCTTGATGAACAGAGAAATCCTAGATGATCTCATTTTGAAGTTTATTGACAGAAAAGTTTTACAAAGTCATGTATTACACTGTCTTTGGTTAGGTCTACACACACCAATCCTAGAGAGGCTTTAATATGCTTTTGAGAATTAAAAAAATTAACCTTATAAACCCTCTCTTAGCTACTTATTTTCAAGTTCAGCTGCCAAAGCCAGTAAGTGTAAGAAATTGAAAAATTCTCCCACTAGCAAAAACGTTTTAGAAGCAGTAATTGTACTACTACTCTAGTATGCTGCTGCTGCTAAGTCACTTCAGTCGTGTCTGATTCTGTGCGACCCCACAGACAGCAGCCCACCAGGCTCCCTCGTCCCTGGGATTCTCCAGGCAAGAACACTAGAGTGGGTTGCTATTTCCTTTTACAATGCGTGAAAGTGAAGTCACTCAGTCGTGTCTGACTCTTCGCGACCCCATGGACTGCAGCCTACCAGGCTCCTCCGTCCATGGGATTTTCCAGGCAAGAGTACTGGAGTGGGGTTGAAAGAGTACTATTTAAGTTTCCATTTACTAGTCCTGAAGAGATCTGGGAACTCCACGGTGAAAGCTCACTGTCAAAAAGCAGTATCTAGGAGACTTCTTTGGTGATCCAGTGGTAAAGACTCTGAGCTTCCACTGCAGGGAGTGTAGGTTCGATCCCTGGTCAGGGAAATAAGATCCCACAAGCCGCACAGCCGCCCCACCCCCGCCAAAAAGCAGTATCTATTTGGGCTGCAAAGTGTTCTGATACTGACCCCAGATTCAGAGCCAGAGACTTTTGGCCATGTTGGTGCAGAATGCAAAAGCAATGTCCAATTCATGGTCCCTAACAGAAGTGAAAATGGAACTCAGCACCCCTACAGAGGAGCACGTAAGCAGAAATGAGGCCCGAGGATGGAGAAATATGGTAACCACAATCAAAAAGACTCAAAAGAGGAGAGGAGGGAGGATTACCACCTCAAGACAGCAAAATCATTTTTCTCTACATTAAAAAGACCAAGATAAAACTGTTAATACAAATAATGAGTGAACAGCTTGAAATACCAGCATTTCGGTGATACCTTCTGCTTTTGCTTCTGCAACGCGGCCTCCAGGGTTTCAAGCTGAAACTGCCTTTGCTGCCTCTCTTTCTTCAGCCTGTCGAGCTGTCCTTCAAGCTCCTGAATCTTCTGAAGAGCTCTTGTAGGCAAGCCTTCCTTCCATTCTTCCAAAGCCCAGCTCATTGTGCTCTCCTTTCTTTATTACTCAAACATTGGTAAACAAACTGAAAAGAATTAACAGACTGTTGATCTTACCATAGTAAAAGGAAACTTAGTCTCAGAGACAAACTAATCTACATAACCACCTCTAAGAACCAAATTTCAAAACTTCTTTCAAAAGATAACAAAGCATAGCATCCACCTGGCCACCCTCTGCAAGGTGACCCCCACTTAACTCCGACTGTGAAGTAGTTCGCAATATGCTCATTTGGTTTCACCTTGCTTTCTGTTTTCCTTATTTCTCATTTTTTACTTCTTATTAGGCTACCTGCTTTCTACCAGTCAGTTCATTTTCATTATACAAGCTATGAATATTTTGCTATAAGGTTTCTGGGGAAATCGGTCTTACAGGACAAATAAGATGCATAAGTTGTTTTGCAAATGCTCGTCTTTCTTCTCATGTCATTAATTCCCACTCATACTCCGCCCCTCTTCCTCCAGGAAGCCTTCCCTGAGGACATCCATCATAATCTGGTGTTTTCTCCCCATCAGAGCCTCTTACGTACGGCACAGGTACCTCCGTCGCCTCCCAGGTGGTTATCATTTGTTGAGTAGGTGCATGAATGAACAAAAGATGAAGGCCAGACTAGCACTAGAGTCACTGCAAAATGCAGTCAAGTCATTCTCCAGACCAGCCGTGACCAGGAATCAGGTATACAGCCTTAGTGAGTCAAATCCCTCCTCAGCTACAGGCAAGATGTGTGGCCTTGGGCATGTTATTTAACAGGTCTGTGCCCTAGTTTCTCATTTGGGAATAATAATGGTGGTGACTCCCTAAACCTTTAGAACGCTATCTCCTGATAAGCTTTCCATACATTTTAGCTATTATATTAGTCCCCGAAAACACTTTTTCATTTGTATATTGCTACCTATGGTACCAAGACAGAAATGGTACCTCTTTCTCAGACATATCTTAGAAAATTTTAGTCAGCTGAGAGAAAAATATGGCAATTATTCTTTTCTCATTAGCCTTTAGAACTTCAATGGAAAGAAAAAGCATTCATTTTCCAGTTAGAGGATGAGAATCTGTTTTTTTTACTAAATGAAGTCCACAAACATTTTAGTGTTTTGTTTCAACCGACTTCACCAAGGAAATTATCAGCATGATTAAAAAATTGTTGATGAAAGTACTAAGAATAATAATTTTTTTCCAAAAATTAAAAGAGAAGCAAGGGTCTCCGAAAGCACATAATTTAGTATCAAGCCTTGGAAAGCAGTTTTCTCTGCCATTCTCCCTTCCCTCTTAATTCTTTGAACATAGTATCTTAAACCCCATTCCCATCTACCCAGAAACTACTTCAAGGAGTCTCATGCCTCTCCAGCAACAAAGACAATTTACACTTCCCCAGTAGGCAACCTCCTCTATTATAAACTAGCTTGTTCATTCAGGAGTTCAGGGGTGGGTGTACCATACTTCAGAGGCACATAACTCCTAAACAATTCTGCCACCCATGGAAAGTATTACATCAAGACACCATAGCAAACAAAATATTAAAAGAAGCAATTTAAAAAGATGATACAGACAATGGAAATAAACAGAAGGACAACTGGCAAGTTAAATGCTTTTCCATTTCAAAGTCTAAGATACAGCAAAACATAAATGGTTAAAGCAATCACCAGACCCAAGCTAATTTTGATTAGAGGGGTCTTCAACAGATTTAAGATATCAATCATTTAACAATTTATATGGAGCCACTGGGGCAACAGGACCAAAAAAAAAAAAAAACGTAAACCTCAAGATGAAAGGGGCAAAGGGGGTTTGGAGGTGGAGGGTGGGGGTTGGGGTGATGAAGAAGAGCCCAGGATGTCAAGCTTCCTGCCAAAAGGATCTGCAGGACTACGCTCCTTCCACAAATGCTCCTTCAATCTTAACCAAGTGGAGGACACTTTCCATGCCCGAATCACTCAACCCCATAAAGTGCCCAAAGAAACTCTTTTGTGACTCGCGCACATCACGCACTGCAGGCCGGGTTCACACTTTGCCCTTTATCAGAATCCCCCATCTTCGGCAAGAAACCCGAGTCCCTGCCGACAGAGCCACCGCGGAGCCTGTGAATGAAAACTCTGCCTGCTCCTCCAGACCAAGCTCGACAATAGGACTCAAAGTCACTTATTTCTGAGTCCTCATCCCACAGCGCAAGCCAGGTGCACAGAGGCAGTGCAATAAATGCGAAAATAAACGGAAGGCAAGAGAGAAGAGCTCTCGCAACGAACAATAGGCACGCCAAAGCGTTGCCCAGATGAAAACCCTCAAATCCCAACGCTGCATCTCCTCCAAGCAACAAAAGACTGATGTCCAAATTTCAAACAGGAGGAGCAGAAAGGCTGCCAGTGAAATACCCGCTGAGTTTCAAGTCCCTTACCGTACAGAGGAATCAGTTTCCCCCAAAGGGCGGAGCAAGGTCTCCGGACACTAGTGCAGGCCCACTTTCACCGGGAGCACAGGGGCGCCGAGACCCCTAAGAACCTGCCCGGAGCCGATTCTTAGTCCCTCGGGTGGGAGGAGGCAGCGGCCCGCGGCGCCTTCAGTGCCCAGAAGCGCCATCCCACAGGCATCGCCGCCCAGGAGCCCCCAGCACAAGGCCAGCGGCTCCCTCGCGCCCGCCGCCAGAGCTGGGACCCAAGGAGAACGCTCACCTTGCTGGCAGGAGAGGGCAAACCACCCTTCCGAAAGGCGAGTCCTTGTCCAGCCTCCGCGAGCAGGAGCACAAAGGCCAATTCAAACTGCCCGCGGCCGCCGCCCGTTTTCAATTCGACCGCTTCCGGCCTCCCAGACTGAACTCGGCTCCAAGCCTATTGGTCACTGGCAGAGGTTGTGAGCCAACCGGCTTCCGTGTAGTCGAACGGCTGCCTCTGATTGGCCTTTTCGGATGGATTTAAAAATCAAGCCAAGCCCTCAGAGGGGCCGGTGCTGCTGCTGCAGGGTGTTTTGTTGTTGTGGGCAGGCGGAGCCCACGTGCTTTAGCTGAGGCTGAGAGACGTTAGGAACCGCTGTTTCCTCCTAAGCCAGGGAATGGGAAGGTGGATTAGGAGGGTGTGGTCTATCGGCTACAGCCAGCGGGAGAGGGCTGCCAGGTGAAAACTTTTTAATACTTCACACACGTATCTACTTACTATTAAATATATAATTTAGGACATATCTACTAAAGTACTGTTCTGCCAGACATTCTTCCTCCTGTGTCATTCCTAACAATTCTTTAGGAAAGTATTCTTGTTTTTATTTAAAATTTAACTGAGGCACAGAGAAGCTAAGTCTTTTGAAATTGAATCTAGAAGATGCAGGGACTCACGTTTAACTGCTTCTAAACAGGTGATTCTAAGCATTTGTTATCTGCGATTCGAGGGGAGAAGACTGTATCCAGAAAAATCGTGAACGTATGATGTAACCCCCTCTTTTCTTATGAAACTCCCTAGTAATGTGTGTACTTATGTACCCTGAACTAAAAGTAATGGACTTGCCTTGTGGTTCAGTGGTAAAGAACCTGTCTGCCAATGCAAGAGACCCGGCTTTCCATCCCTGGGTAGGAATATCCCCTGGAGAAGGAAATGGCAATCCACTCCAGTATTCCTGCCTGGAGAATCCCATGGACAGAGGAGCCTGGCAGGCTCCAGTCCATGGATTTGCAAAAACAATCCAACAGGATTTAGCTACTAAACAACAACAACAAACTAAAAATAAGCCTCTAAAGACAGGATCAAAACAACGAATTGTTAAATTACTATTTCTCTGACACTATTGTGTTCCTCAATAGATTCCAACTTTTCTGTTTACCTTCCATTAGGCTATTCCTGCAGCCCCTTATCTTTCACTGAAAGTTTACTCATCCTTCAACCCAACTCAAATGCCACTTTCTTCTTAAAATTTTTGCTCTTCCCACCTAGTCCTTGAAATAATTCCCTAGACCTTTCCTAGAGTTTGGCTTACTTCACTATAAGGATTTTTGCTGCCTTTTAAAATAGATGGATAGATAAATATAGGTATACATATAGATATCTATTTTTGTCTGGCTCCCCCTGCAGACTCAAAAGTTCCTGTAGGGTAAAATCTTTTTGAATTCATCTTTACATTCCTAGCAACTCCTTAGTAACCTTGCACATCATAACTTAAAATTATCTTGGGAAGTAAAACTGCCAGCTGGAGAAAGGCCTTGTTCTCCACTCTCCTTGAAGCCCTAAGGAGAGAGGAGGGAGCAGGTAGGGGAAGAAAACTTTTCTCAGACACTGCTCTACGAGTCTAGTATCTGACTGTTCCGGGATTTGAACCAAATTCCAGAAATAGTTACAGCTGCATTGTTTTCCAGGGTAATTATTCAACTATTAATTAGCTGTCAAAGGAAAACAGAACTAGAAAGAACAGGACAGAGCAGCCTGGTGGGCTACAGTCCACGGTGTCACAAAGAGTCAGACACAGCTGAGCTCATGAACATGTGTTATGAAGTGAGGATTGATATTTTTACATTTTCCCATCTAGAGATCCAGTTATTCTACCACTATTTGTTGAAAAGATCATCCTTTCTTTTTTGAAAATGCCTTTGTACAAAATTAACTGAATTTAAGTTAACAAATAAGGATATATTTGTGCCCCTCTATTCTGTTTTACTGATCTATATTGTCCGTCTTTATACCTGTAGCACACTGTTTTGATTACTGCCACCTTATAGCAAGTCATGAAATTAGGTAACAGAAATTCTTGATTTACACTGTGATCTTTTAAAATTGTGTCATCTATTCTAGGGCCTTTATCTTTCTAAAAGAAAATAGAATAAGAATATAAAATTTTCCAAGAGCCTTCTGGAATTTTGATTGGGATTATGTTCCTAGGTGAGAGATTAGTGGTCAACATACTTGGATTTCACTTGATTTATATCACCAGAAATATTCAAGCGTTGGCCCAGCAGAAAGCTGAGAGCCACTACTATGCAAAATCAAGGGAGGGCTCTGTATGCGGCCATGTCCTCTTCGAACCTAACAATGCTGGAAATGAGTATAGCAGAAAAGGCCAACCCTCTGGCAAGCATCAGGGAGCGATTCACTGCACAGACTCCCTAGCATCCTGGAGCAAGGCCATGTTTTTTCCATAGAGAATGACTCACCATCTGAAAAAAGCATCCTGATGTGCTGCTGTCTTTATCAAAGACTGAACGCCTGAGCTGAGAACATCGGTCGTGTCCATCACTAGCTGTGTATTGTCAGACCCACCAAGTCAGGGGTTCTAGTGGGTACGGCAGCAAGCCATTCTATGATGGGTCCAAAGGGCATAAATAACTTATATAAATAGATAAATGGCTATAGGTCACCTGTTCTGTTCCACCAAGACTTTGTCTCAGTGGACATCTGAGATCTTACAGTGCGTGCGTGCATGCTCAGTCGTTTCATCGTGTCTGACTCTTTGCGACCCCGTGGACTGCATAATACACCCAGCTCCTCTGTCCATGGGATTTTTCCAGGCAAGAATATGGAAGAGGGTCACAATTCCCTTCTCCAGGGGATCTTCCCGACCCAGGGATGGAACCCATCTCACTTGCATTGCAGGCGGATTATTTTAGGTTCCCCCAAACAAGCCAACAGAGGAGAAAATGCCTGATCCTTGTTCACAGATGGCTTGGCTCAATGTGCTGATGATCACCCAGCTGATCACATCGTCACTAGCAGGGCAGCGGGGCTTTCAGGATATCCTTGCACACGAGCCGTGATGCTCCTGCAGCAGAGATCCTAAGGGGAACGGCCACAAGTCCCCAAGCAAGGAGCCCGCACTGAGGGGAAAATCTACCCCATACCACCACCACTGGGCACAGGCTGATGCTTCTACACCTAGGGGGGCTCTGTCCCTGCAGAGGGCTGCTCCGCAGGTCCTGGTGCCCCAGCTCCAGCTCATGGTGTGCTTCCAGAGTAGCAAGGACCTGCTGAAAGGTTTTCCCTTTTCCAGTACTCAAGAGGTTTTCTTGAAGCAGCAGCTTTATCAAGAATAATTTTTTTTTTTTTTATAAAGGCTCAACACTTTGAGAACTGTTCTAGGGCGTCCTGAAAATAAACTGCTGTTCCCTACAGCACCACAAGGTGCTGTGGGCAGAAATCTGTGAGCAGCTTCTACCCTGTGGGCAGAAAGCTGTGAGCAGAACAGTTGATTGCTTCACATGGAAGAAAAGTTAGCCCAAGACCAGGATATATCTCTGGGCAAATGATTTGGCTGATTGATCAGGGGCCTGGAAAGAGCAGGATTAAATTATTAATATTATAAACAGTTTTAGAAAAGGGGGTTATGGGTAGACCTTATAGGAAAGAGAACGAAGTGTCTGAATCTTTGTGTCTTAACGTCAGTACTCATTGGAGAGCATCCACCGCAGAGGAGGGACAGCCAGATAGACAAGATGATTGATCTGATGGATTGTCCAGTGGATGTCCTCAGTCTCCCAAGTGCACAATGGTCCCATCATCAGAGCAGCCATGGTATCAGGGATGATAGCTGTAAATGGACGCAACAGCATGGGCTCAATAAAGCTGGTCTAACCTGTCATCGTAAGACTGACACCAGGCCCTCAGAAACCCAAGTGAGAACAACCAGCTGCTTGATGGCAAGTCAATTGCCTTGGATCCCTTCCACTCTGAAGGACTTGATACCTGCTCCCGATATTGGTCTATCTTCTCTTTCTGCAGTGCCTCTACCAGTTGTACTATCTGAAGGGCTTACAGAATACCTGATTAACAGTCATAGCATCCTGCATAAGATTGCCTTGGATCAAGGCACTCCTTTTATTGAGAAATGTGTACATGACTATGGGATTTATTGGTTCTACCATATCCTACCTTTTTCCTGGAAGTTGTTGTTCAGTTGCTCAGTCTTGTCCGACAGTTTGCAACCCCATGGACTGCAGCACGCCGGGCTTCCCTGTCCTTCACCATCTCCGGGAGCTTGCTCAAACTCATGTCCATTGAATCAGTGATGCCATCCAACCATCTTGTCCTCTGTCATCCTCTTCTCCTCCCGCCTTCAGTCTTTCCCAGCATCAGGGTCTTTTTCAATGAGTCAGCTGTTTGCATCAGGTGGCCAAAGTATTTCTGGAAGTAGCTGGTCTGCTAGTGTTTGAGTAGAATTGGTCTTCCCCCTGCCATAAATTCATATGTTGAAGTGGTAACTCCCAGTAAGTCAGAATGTGACTTAACTGGAAACAGGGTCATTTCAGATACATCAGCTTGTAGATGAGGTCATTAGGGTGGCCCTTGATCCAGTATGACTATGTCCTTATTAAAAGGAGACATTCAGACACAGAGACAGCAGCACAGGGGGAACAACATGTGAAGAATGGAGTTACGCTGCCGTGAGCCAAGGGACACCAAAGATTGCTGGTAAAGGACCAGAAGCTGGGCGAGAAGCATGGAACAGTCTCCCTGACAGCTCTCAGAAGGAACCAATCCTGCCAACTCAGGATCTCAAACCTCTAGAATACAGAAATCTGAGACAATAAATTTCAGTCATTCTAAACCACCCCGTTGTTTGTACTTTGTTACAGCAGCTTCAGGAAACTAATACAAATACCACATTGGAATGGCCTATGAATAGCTCAACTAAGGCAACATCCCATAGACCTGGGGAAATATCCTCCATAACTCACTATCTGTATTAACCAACGTATCAAGTGGTGTCCCTCGTGGCTAGAATCCAGCTGCCAAGAAATGGAACAGGAATTTGTCCTTCTCACTACCACTCCCAATAACCCATTTGTGGTTCTCATTCTAGTGTGGGCTCTACTGGGTAAAGTGGGGAGTGGGTCACACTACTCCTAGTGACACATGAAGGGTTCCACAAAATCAGAAGCTACAACTGATCTTTTTGGTTTCCTGGTTTCCTTTTTGTTATGTGGGTGTAACAGCAGGCAAAGAAAGGAGTTACAATACTGGTGAGGTTACTCAGTCTTGATTATCATCAGAAGCCAGCACTGGTGCTATGTTAAGGGGGCAGTGGAGAATATGTCTGGAACTCAGGGGATTCCTTGGGGTACCCTTATGTGTCTTTGTGTTTGATAATAACAGTAAACAAGCAATTGCAGTCACCATAGCAAAATAAGGGCAAGACAGTGAAAGGCCTGACCTCTCAGATGAAGTTCTGGGATTCCCCACCAGGCAAATAAATTAGACCAGCCAATGCTGGCCAAGGATGAGATCATCCAGAATAAGTGGTAGAGAAGAGAGTTGATGAATATCAGTCATGGCCTTGGGACCAGAAGGCGTCGTGACCTTATTCCACTATTTCTTCTGCACAGAGTCCTTTCTAGAAATCACAACCACCACCTGGAGGGTACAGAGACAGCGTGAACTTAATAAGAGGACAAACAGATCTGAGTAATATAAGGTGTGGTCCATAGCTAGTACTTCATGACATCCCCCTGGCCCAGCTCTGATTTCAGCCACAGTTGTGGTAGAGAGTTCCCTGTAGGCTCAGAATTTTTCCACCTCAACAAGCCACACGTCACTCCAATTCTCTGCTCCAGGGCCTTTTCTGAAGCAGAGGGAGGCTGCTTAGCCAGTACACAGCACAGCTTGGAGATGTACGGCAGTTACAGTATACAGGAGCAATCCTCAATGAACAGAGTCAGGAGGCAGATAAACATCACAGGGTTCCAACTTTCCCACAGCAATTCTGAGAGATGCTGGGAGAATCAAGCCATAGGCATCTACTGTAATAACTGCCATTTGTCCCCCTTCTCTTGGCTTCTCCCCCCCCCCCCCCCCCCGTCTCAGTCTCCCTGCTCCCTACTTTGCTTCCTGGAATCATCACACATGTGAACTACTTCCAAATGAACTACTACTAAATCTCTATCTTACTTTCTGTTTGGGGGAGAACCGAAACAAAAACAGAAGTTGCCATCCGCATATGTTTCATTATTATTTTCAACAAGTGAAAATTCCATCTTGGTCCCAAATAGTTTAAAGTTTCTATTATATAGATAGAAATTCAGCTGTCTCAACTGTTAAATTAGAAGTACAATCCTAATGGATTTACCTGGGCTTCCCAGGTGGCTCAGTGGTAAAGAATCCACCTGCCAATGCAGGAGACACGGGCTTGATCCCTGGGTCAGGAAGATTCCCTGGAGACATGGCAGCCCACTCCAATAATCTTGCCTGGAAAATCCCACGGACAGAGGAGCCAAGCAGGCTACAGTCCATGGGGTTGCAAAGAGTCAGATACAACTTAGCAACTAAACAACAACATGGTTTTTAGACCAGAGGTTTCTGATAGGTAAGGGTCATGATTTCATGCTTGTTTTGTGCATATCTAGACTTTTTGACTATGAAGTGAAAGTCGCTCAGTTGTGTCTCTTTTTTGACCATGGAGCCATGAATTTAACACACTCTGAGACAAGATTTAATTTTCAAAGCTTAATAGTAGGGGATTTTTTGATCCCTCTAGAAAAGAGAGGCTTGGGGGTAAATATTTACATATTCAACCTATTAGTATGATTTCAATAAAGTTGATCACAAAAAATAAATATTCAACATCTTCTCATGTTTTAAATAAATTGATTGCAATCCATATGGACTCGCACAGGAAAAAAGGATCTTAACACTTTTAAAAAGCTTTTCCTAGTTCTACCACTAGGTGATCCCCTATACCGTACCTTAGAAAGTGTTTAAAAACTGCTGCTGTCGGAGAAGGCAATGGCACCCCACTCCAGTACTCTTGCCTGGAAAATCCCATGGATGGAGGAGCCTGATGGGCTGCAGTCCATGGGGTCGCTAAGAGTCTGACACTACTGAGCAACTTCACTTTCACTTTTCCCTTTCATGCACTGGAGAAGGAAACGGCAACCCACTCCAGTATTCTTGCCTGGAGAATCCCAGGGATGGCGGAGCTTGGTGGGCTGCTGTCTATGGGGTCGCACAGAGTCGGACACGACTGAAGTGACTTAGCTTCAGTCGGACACGACTGAAGTGACTTAGCAGCAGCAGCAGCTGTCGTATATCCTGGGTTATTTCAGCATCCTACTTTCCTCTCTCCCTTCCCTTGGTGGATCTAATGTTTTTGTTTACTCTCTTTTTAAAATAACATGTGCTTGTTTAAAGTAGAGGAAAAAATAACAGCTCATAATCCTACTGCTTCTAAAATCTTTCTTACTAACAAAATAATGATAATGTTCACATGATAAAAATTCCAAACATTCAAAAAGGTTTAAAAGACGGATTCAGGAAACTGGAATGAATGTTGGACAACCACTAGACTGCAATCATTTTGTAGCTGAGGTCAGTGAGATCAAGATATTTCTAAAAATTCACACAACCAGTTACTGACCCTCCCCCTACAAAAAACCCAAGATGCAAATTAAGAAAATAAACAGATAAAACATCATTATTCTGGAATCAGCTACCTTACAGAAACTCAAAACACATCTTATGACTCTAGCAGTAGTAATTTTTATGAGTGAAATAATGTATGTTTTTTAAAATTTTAGTAGCATTTTGTTAGGAGGGAAACGTCTCACCTGGTGCTTATCTCTTCCAAAGTATTAAAAGCAATGTTCATTAGCTATAAACCTAATCCTCAAAGAAAGAAAGTGGCTGGTATAGAGCCAAATTCCCCAACAGGCAATGATGTAGCCAAAAATAAATCTCTCAACCTGCAAGACAAGTTTGCTTAAGGAGAGGACAGTATTTTTATCTTGTGACTTAATTTAAGTTCAGTTTGTGTCTAGCTCACTTTCAATAATAGTTTTGATCCAAGTGTTAGATCAGCCATGGAGTGAAGCACGTGATCCTCCCAACCTCTCTGACTGTGGAGCTTGACACAGGAAAAGGTGAAGGAATTCCCTAAACCAGGAGGAAAACTTTAGTGTCCCTAAGAATACCATGGACGGAACTGTACTCAGTATTTCATAATAATCTATAAAAGAAAAGAATCTGAAAAAAAGGATATATATATGTATGTATAACTGACTCACTTTGCTGTGTACCAGAAACTAACACAACATTGTAAGTCAACTACAATTCAATAAAAAAAAAAAAAAGATTAAATAAATAAGCAAACAAATAGAATTTAAAACAAACAAGAATATCACGGAAAGCTTCTTGTAATGCAAATTTTGATGCTATATCTTGTTCAGATTTGACAGGCTTGGAGTGGAGTACAGAAATCCATTTCATGAAGCACCCCATGGTAGTAGATAAGGTGAATATACTTCCTGATTTACTTCTATTGTCCTGGCATCCCTCTGGTTTAACAGGTCTCCCACAACTGTTGTTGTTATTTTTAAGAAAACATTATTCAAAACAGTTGTATTCAAATAAGCCGGCCTGGGTTTGATAGATCACTTTGTACTTCCATATTCTACTGGGTTTGATAGATCACTTTGTACTTCCATACTCTATGATTGGCCTTCTTTTTATATATTTATGTACTTTTGGCCACCGTTGGGTCTTAGCAGTTGCCATGCCAGCTCTGTAGTTTGCAGCACACAGGCTCTAGTTGCGGCAGGCAGGCATAGTTGCCCTGTGGTATGTGGGATCTCAGTTCCCTGACCAGGGATGGAACCTGAATTCCCTTCACCGGAAGGTGGATTCTTAACCACTGGACCACCAGGGAAGTCCCCCATGGCCTTCTTTGGTAGCCAGTGAGCTACACGGTGCAGTAAGCAGAGTCCAGCAATTAATAAGTGGAAAAATCCGAACCAGCAGATAAGACCTCTGACTTATCCAAAACCAATTTCGACACCGGTAACTAACTCCACCACTTTCAGGATAGCATATAGGATGCAGGCTGATCAAGTGCAGTTGCCTATAGGCAGACGGTTTGAGACAAGGAACTTCTGGTTCTCAGTGACGTGGGTGAAGCGTTTGCTGCTGCCCCTGGTGGCCATCTGGTGGATGAATTGTGGTTTCTTAGTCCAGAGAGAGGCCTGTGAGGGAGGAAGTAGACTGCCAGTCTCCCAGTGGGAGAGGTCATATTGAAATGTGAGATATTAGAAATTCCCGTGCATGAGAAATAAAGACGGGAAGTGGGGGTGAAGCATGCCTGCAGTAGAGCTTTTACAGAGAAGTGTGAGCAATCCTGCTGAAATGGGTTTGTCTTACACTACTGTATGTAAGACCACAACACCTTACAGCTATCTTCCTTTTTCGGAAAATCTGCTTTAAGCCACTTATAGTACCTTTCTTTGACAACTGAACCAAATCTGAAGAGGATTTTTGCTTTCACAAAAAAGGGCAAAAAGGGAAAACAGCATTGCGTGTTTGTTTTGCAGGAGCCCATATTATAGAGGCAGTACACACTTGGCCTCACCAACTTGATGGACAAGTTGGTGTTTGAGTAAGTTCTGGGAGATGGTGAAGGACAGGGAAGCCTGGCATACTGCAGTCCATGGGGTCGCAAAGAGTCGGACACAACTGAGTGACTGAACACACACTTGGAACTGGGAGAGAGGTACCGCCAAGCTCCTTCCCCAGGAACTACACTCAGCATTTGAGCATCCATCCACCACAGCTTTGAACTTTGAGCATCCGTGCCTTAGCTGGATTTATGCTGTGCATCCATTAGCAAGATGTGTCCTCAATAAATTGCTTTTTCACTTCACATCATTTCAGCTTAGGAAAGATTTAATAGAAACACTCTACTTTTGTAAAGCAAGGGAAACCTGCATTTACTTTATTATTGTAACAATTTTTAAAGATTTTACAATGAGCTCTCTCAGGAACAAGGAGCTCAAGAAACAAAACTAAACAAAACAAAAACACAGGTTTAGTGAAAATGAAGTAGAGAATTTTTATTTTTCAGTAAGGTTGATAATAATTGTACACCATACGTAAAATGTTTGTCAACATTTACCATAAACCATGGGGCCTGTAGTAACAAAAACTGGGACATAAATATGCTATAAAGACCCCAGAATTTACTTTAAATCTTAGATATTATTTTAAGGTTTTCTTGGATGAGTATAAACCATGAAAAATAGCTATTAATGTGTTTGGTTTAATTAACAGGAGAACTCTGCAGATAGCTAAATGACTCAATTTTTATGTGTCAACAGTTGTTTCAAATTAAGAAATTAGTTCCAATAATTGTTCAATTTTTTCATGATTCATGGAATCAAAGTTTTAAAAGTTAATTAGACCTTATTGTGAATACTACTATAAATTTAGTTAAAAGTTTAATTTTGAAGATAATTTGTTTTGTGAAGATCATACAGGTACAAATTCTGCATACAGTCTATCTTTTAATAAATTTCTTGCTAAATAAGAAATATAGAGAGCAGAAATGCTTTTTGAAACTTTTAGAAAATTGCATTTCATAAAAACAAATTTGGAAACAAGGAGATATTGAAATGCAAGGGAAAAAATGAACAAATTAAACTACGAGGGCATACAATTTGCAAGGTTTGCTTTTGAAATTCTAACATTGTGCCTTGGAATATCCAGACTTGTGGAGTAATCTTCTGAGAGAGCCTCTTGTTTTTATTTCATGAATGTATATTCTGTCCCAGAGGGAATGAAACTGCGAAAGCTGACAATTTTGAGGCATCTAAATTATACAAAATATTTTGAAGAAGTGTAAATGGAGACAACTTACAAGTTTTGTCTTGTTAAGTGTATTTGTAGAAAAAAATAAAATACTCTGAATGAAGGCAAACATAAGGCACCTGTGAAAATACCTTTGCTGAGGTATTTACACAATAAAAAATAAAAAGAATAGAATTGATGATCTCCTCCATTCAGCAGAATTAGTTCTGAGCTTACCATGAGTCTCACCACCTGAAGAATAAGTTCTCAGTTGAAAATACTGTGGGCTTCAGAGAAGAGTCAATTGGAAAAAATTGTGGCAATTTGATGGAAAAAGTAAAGATCGTATTGAAAGCAACATATTGTTCAGAAATATCTCAGTAACAAAGTATTAGCAAATGATACAGCTAAGAAACTGAATAAAGTATATAAATACATACCAACAACAATTACTATGTTTATATTATTTTTAATATTCAGATAATCAATATAAATGTTTCCAAAAGTTTGCTTTATTATGCATGGGTATATATGGGTTTTTGCTTTCTGATTTTTGGCTGCACCTCATGGCACCCAGGATCTTACTTCCCCAGCCAGGAATAGAACACGTGCCCCCCGCCGTGGAAGCATGGAGTCAACCACTGTACCACCAGGGAAGTTCCTGGTGTATATGTTTTTAAGAGAGAATTTTTTTTTGAAAATGAATTTTAATGGAACTATTTTATAGATCCACCAATATAAAAAAAAATTTATTGCTCAATAAATAAATATGTTAAAAGTGACACGTGTTAAATAATTTTAGTCAGCCTTTTTGTTCTCAAAAATATCTTTTTCGGTTAAATTGTATACTCACTCTATTTTAAGCCCACATTTGAGAAACAGTTAAATCATTCACGCCCTTTATTGGTTCTAGAATTTTTTTTTTTAAAGAACATATCCCTTTTTTTATTCGGCTGTGGTGGGTCTCCGTTGCTGCTTTTTGGTTTTCCCTAGCTGTAGAGAGTGGAGGCTCCTCTTTGTTGTCACGCGCGGGCTCCTCACTGTGGTGGTTTGTTGTGGCGCACGGGCTCTAGGCGTGCAGGCTTTAATCGTTGTGCCGCGGCCTCGATGCTCTCTGGCATGTGGAATCTTCCCGGGCCAGAGATCAAACCAGTGTCCCCTGCACTGCAAGGTGGATTCTTAACCACTGGACCACCCAGGAAGTCTAGTTCTGGAATGTTTTTAAATGGATTTGGATGGAGATTCTTTTATTATTTTAGGGCATAAGACATTGAAGAAAAAAAAGGCCAGAGTATGTTTAAAACTGTTTCATTTGCTTCTAAGCAAAACATAATCCTACATATTGAGGGTGTAGGTTTAGCTTGTTGCCTTTCAAGGAATCATTGAAGGACCAATGTGACAAATGCCCAGGAGTGAAGAATGGTTTCCTGGGCTGTGGGACTTTCAATGCTAAAACTGTGACTGTCTCAAGCAAGCAGAAATTGATATCTCCCTACATCTATTACATGAATGCAGACTCCAGGGTGTTTAGGTGAGGCTAGGTTTGCACGTAAAGAAATGAAATCATGAATACTGGGCCCCTGAGCCATGATTTTAGAAAAATCTCTTTACCTTCACTGTATCGCAAAATAAATAGCAAGTTTTATGACTCCTTTATATTCCAGTCCTCACTTCTCAAACTAGAAAAGCTCAAGACAAATATGAGGATTCTTTTCCTTCTCTTTTCTCTCCAAGGGATACCTGACTTCTGCTTCTTCACACCCTTGGCCTTAAAGCCACTCCTGCCTATGAGAACAGATGCAATATTTGAACAGCACGTGGGGACTGCCTGACTTTATAGATGTCCATCTCCCTGCATATCCACCAAAAAAGCTGAGCATTGAATCCTCATGCCTAGTTCAATGCTGGACACATTGTAAGTTTCAGTGACTGTATGTAGAACTTGTGAACGATAGATCAAAGTGTCCCCCCAAAGAAGAAATTCATCCAACTGTTCTCACCCAGCTCTGTGGTGAAAGTCCTTGGGAGCAGAAGGGAGAGAAAAAGTTGGGGAATGACTGGTTTCCTTTTTGCCTCACCCAAGAGCTCAGAGGATGAGCTGAAGTGCAAACAAACCACAAATGGGCAACTCTTTTTTCCTGTCTCCTTTGCCTCTTTGACATTAAAGGAGAAAGACCAGCTGAAGGAACCTAGCTCTCCTCTCATGGTTGATATCAGTTACCCAGACGTCTGAGAGATAGAAAGTATAAAATCACCCCTTATATTTTCCCTTCGATAAGATTTTGCTTCTAGAATCCTAGAACCAGAAAATAGGAATACCCGATTATTTCAAAGCAGGTAACCAACACTTTTCAGATTTGCATGCGACTCAATTACCAAGAAAAAAGATATTTTTTTCATGAAAAGTCAAAGGTGACAGAATATGTGTTCAGGATGTCTGAAGGTGATCTGTTGACCATAGTAACTGAAGAGTGTTTTCCTCGCCTTCTAGATTCCCATCCTGCCTGGTGACTGGGAGGCAGCCCAGTGCTGGGCTGTAGGTATCAACTGAAGATCACTTCTCAGGGCCACCACCTACCAACTGTGAGACACTGGGCAAATGACTAAATCTCTTTTCACCTTTATCCACCTAATAGGGTTGTTAGGAGGATTAAGGGAGATAATCTGGGGAAAGCTCTTAGTGCCGGGCCACACGGTAAGCACTCACAAGGTACTGTTCTGAGTAGGCTGTGTCATCTAATTGCCTGTGATTTCTGCTGGAAGAGCTAAGGTGATTTTTACACCTCCTAGTAAGTTTATAAGGTCTATTAATCATAGGAAAGGTTATACGGTGAGTTGGTGGTTGCCTAATTTGATGAGTCAGATTGTTTTCTTTTTTTTCACTTCTGTGCTGAAAATAGAAATTTGGGTCAAATTTTTGCTTGAGGCAGAAAAGCGTTTTTATTTGGTTACTTGTCTGCAGTGAGAACGTAATGCCTGTTAATGCCTGGCCACCGACCCACCCTTGTGGCTGATGGATCTCCTTTAGGAATCACAAGCAGGAGTCTTAGGACAGAATCTGTATCTGGCTCTTCAGTTAGGAAGCATAGATGACAATCGAGTTTAGAGTCTTTTATCTCCAAGCCCATCTGAATTGAAACATTTACAGACTCAGAACACTAGACTTCTCCGGTTGACTTTAATGGACAGTGTAGGCTGGTGAACAGCTACACCAGATCGGAGCTCATTACTTCCATTGCCCAGGGAGGCAGCATCAGGAAGGCTCCAGAGCAGAGGGTGCACGTGATGGGAAACTGGAGGACACCTGGGAACACCCAAGGTGGTCGTCCTGCTAAGAAGAGCTCATCTCACAAATCGCTCTAACCGGCTCCTAGGTGGCTATTAATAATAATCCTACGGCTCTAA
Organism: Okapia johnstoni; assembly: GCA_024291935.2. Taxonomy (NCBI): domain Eukaryota; kingdom Metazoa; phylum Chordata; class Mammalia; order Artiodactyla; family Giraffidae; genus Okapia; species Okapia johnstoni. The sequence continues at coordinate 11,146,154 of CM044322.1, read as the reverse complement.
TGAGCAGTAAATGAGCACCTACCTAATCAACTCAGAGTCCCAAGGTAATGTGATCTAACAAGAAAGGTGAACTGCCTGTTCACTAAATAGCATAACTTTGAACAAAACTGGCAGATTCTCATTTTCCCAGTGTTCTCCTCCGTGCATGAAACTGGGTGCTGGCTTAACAACTCTCGGCCATAAAATACTGTAACATGTTAGTTCATGCTGAGTGGCAACAGGTTTGTTTTTCATGATTATGTAATCTGAATTCTTTTTCCAAGAAAGGATTTGGAAATGAGTTATTACATTGCATTGCCAGCAAGCGTTTGGTCTAAATGCACATGTGTATTAGCTACAGTAAACTCAGACCTTTCCTCTCAAACTGCCCCCAACCCCTAGACAAATCTGTAAACTACAAATCGAGCGTGACCTGTGAGAAATGTCCAGTAGCCGGCTGAGGTTTACAGAAAGCACTGAAATGCCTACTAAGGACTTTTAGGGAGGGTATTTGATCTCCCTCAGTCTTAAATAGCAACCTAATGAGCCAGGAGATCTGGGCTCTCTGTACACTAGTACCCATATTAGATTGGCTTTAAAAACTAATACAGTATTAAAAAGGTGGGTAAAGGGTACATACTGGAGTAGGTTCAAAGACTCTGGGCGCTAGGTTGGTACTTATTGACTAGAATGCTACTTAGAAAAGAGTTCACATTGTTCTTAACTTCCAGGACAAAACTTGAAACCACAGCAAATAACTGCTTGGGGGTTTGCATTCCATAGTCCTGGGCTCAGAGGCAAGCTTCCTGTTCCCTCTTGGCTGGCAGACCCGATCCCAAGGCCAGACGGTGAATGGTTTGATTCTTATACTTGAAGAATCTGCCCTGGCTTTCAGCCCTTAGTGTTCTGGGTGCCAGACCAGGTGTGGGCTTTTTTGTTTTTGTTTTTTAAGTTCCTCCTGGAGACTCGGATTTCACCTGAAGATAACAGACTGAGTTAGGCATTTTGGGCAAAGACCGAGTCTAATAAAGATCCCCACACCCATGTAAACCCCAAAGAAGAGTGTTTCAGAATAACTGAGGACCAAGCTTGGGAAACTCCAATCATTCTCTGGGATCTTCTTGTTAGGTTTCAGGAATTAAGATGGGGAAAAAAAAGAACACTACAAGATTCTTGGGCCAACATGATTTTTTTTTTTTTTTATTCTGGGGGAAGTGGCAGATTTTTTTTTTTTCGAGTGGTAAAATTCTATGCTTTCCTATGCAACGTGTACACGCAGTGGAATGTTTCATATGCATTGAAAGTCAAATGCTAAGATTTCCTTTGCTGCCTTCACCAGCTAGCGCTATTAAATGGGCCCCAGGTCAGAACCTGTGGGAAATTCTGAGTGAGGGAGAGAGATGAGATTGTAACTGGCCGTGATTGTGCGTGTGCGTGTGTGTGTGTAAACAAGGAAAGAATTCCAAAACTTGTCCTTGTATGGAGTAGCTGAGTCTGATATGAATTTTTAGCAAAAAATAAATTAAGAGAATACTAGAAAACTTGTTATTCAAAAAGCATGCCCAAATTAATTGCTTAGGAAAAACTGTTAACTTTTTCTTCTCTGCCTCATTGTTTCAGCAGTGTTAAAGGTCTTATGGCCAAAGGAAAGGATCCTGAAGGGTTGGTGGTGGGACAGGGGAGAGTTGAATTTTAACTCAGCCAAAGTGGGGACTAATTTCCTTGGCAGTTCAAAAGTTCTTAATGAAGGCTTTCTGCCAGACAGAAGCAGTGTGGGCCGCTGGGCAGGCATACTGAGGCCATCCTTCAGAGAAGAGGCTGGTATCCTGCATCTCAGAGGCAGCCTCTCTCTTGGCTGGAACAAACAGCCTTCCTCAACCCCTACCCCCATCCCCACCACTGTGCTCATTCGAACCCCTCTGCCCCCTTTGAAACTTTGCTTGGAATTCTTTCCCCTCACCTCTCTAATTTCCCTCCTTCCAGGTCCAACTCAAAACAGCCTTACCAATAAAGAACTTCAACCCAAGGGCACTCTCCTTCCTCCAAACTATCATGAAGCTGCTACTGTTTTCACTATTTCTGGTAGATTCTTTGAGCTAGTGAAGTGTTATTTGCCCAGTCATGTCCATCTCTTTGCGACGCCATGGACTGTAGCCCGCGAGGCTCCTCTGTCCATGGGGATTTTCCAGGCAAGAATACTGGAGTGGGTAGCCATTCCCTTCTCCAGGGGATCTTCCCGACCCAGGGATCAAACCTGGGTCTCCTGCACTGCAGGCAGATTCTTTACTGTCTGAGCCACCAAAGAAGTCTCACTAGAGACAAAAGCCTTTCTCTTTGATTTCTTGGCTGCAATTTTCTTTCTTTTCTTAAAAAACAAATAAAAAGTAGTCTCCCTGCCTGATTTTATCATTGTTTACTATAGCCACGGAAGTGGAACATAACTGACTTTTCACTGCTGTTGCATCCAGGCATGATATTATTTCAACTTAATCCACCATGATCAACCCAAGTACATATTTGGTTTTTGCAGAAGTTCTCTGACATTAAAACTTAAAAGCATTCTGAAAGAATGGAAACTATTTCTCCAACAAGGTCAGGAGGAACCGAAGAGAAAGTGCACAGAGGGTATGTCATGTTACTTACATTCCTCTTCTCCGGGGAGCACACAGAGAAGTAACCTGGAGGAACTTTTCAGAAACATGTCTGAAGATACCAGGGAAAATCCTCTTTCTATTAACAAAAATGTCTTAAAGGCTTTTTAGATGAAACAGAAAGTAGAAATGTTTTTCTATTTAGGTCTCCCTAACTTTTAAAATCTCCCTTGGTAGTAATAGAAATGAATACAGGGAATAGAGATTCATGAGAGAGAAATAATTCCTTCTTGTGTGTCTAGACGTCCCTACCTAGGGAAGCTTAAAGGAAATTGAGTGCAGTCAACCTGCAAGGGTGAGCAGAGATCATGGAAATGCACTGATAATTCAGAATCTCATTTCCACCTCATTAATTTCAACCCCTGTTCCCTTCTACTGGTACTTCTCCAAAAAAAACAAGGTAGACTAAGTTGAAGATAACATCCTATCTGCACTCCTGCCCTCTCCTCCCCAAGATGCTCAGTTGAGTGGAAGATCATTAACAGAAGGAGGCAAAGCAAGTGGCCCATAAGTTTCACAGCCCAGCTAGCCTCTCTTCATCACTTAATTGTGCAAAGACTGTAGATGAGTACCACTTTAATATTGGCAAGATCTAATATGAAAATTATTTCTGGCCTTGATCTGTTTCCAGTTTGTCAATACCCTAGATTTTACCAAGTTAGGGAACCTTAGCATAATGATGGCTAAAGTCACTTAACTACAGTTAGTGAACTTCTGCGTTTTTACTCTCCCTCCCATTCTTTGGGAAGGGGGAATTTTGCATTGCTTTCAATAGGATAATAATTGAAATAATTTCAATAATTGATAGGGTTATTAGTTATTGCCTATACTGGAAAGTAATTGAGGCACTGCCTCTCTCTAATATTTTCCTCTGTTATTTTACAGTATGTACTCATCCCATTACTGTATAAGAATATGAATTGTAAATACAGTAAGTCATTATAAGGAAAAAAACCCTATATTCTTGCAAGGAAAATTTGAGGATTTACCAATACTAGATAACACATCTGGGTGATAATCTAGGGAACATCAGACATTAATTAAGTATTCTAGAACAATCAGGTATAAGTGCAAAGAAGAATATTCAAAGTCATAGGAAGCCATTGTAAAGAGAGAGGAGGAAATTAAAGCAGATGTAAACAGCAGAGACTAGATGGAAAAAGGGTCAGAGAAAGTAGTTTCCTGTGAGAGTCAGAGTGAGTCCTACTCAAAACTATGCTACAGACAAACTTAACTTTCCTTTTTCCTCTTCTTTACCAAGACCAGCTTAGAATTTCCAATAACAGGATAATTATTATTACTACTTATGGAGTTTACATTTTAACAGTGTTTGCCACTTAAATTATCTCTAACTGGCAAAATTTTAGGCTGGAAAAATGTAGATGAAGGGCAATTTGTGGAAGCAATTCCCTAGCCCAAAATTTCTCTTGCACATCAACAGTGCTTTAGTCCAACCTTGAATAGCAATAAGGAAAAATTCTAGGCCCTGATCAAGGTATCTGGTATGACGAAATAAAACATATATGCCAGCCACTCTTTTCCCTTTCATTCAATGGAGAAGGAAATGGCAACCCACTCCAGTATTCTTGCCTGGAGAATCCCAGGTACGGCGGAGCCTGGTGGGCTGCTGTCTATGGGGTCGCACAGAGTTGGACACAACTGAAGCGACTTAGCAGCAGCAGCCAGCCACATGAAAAGAAAGATTAAAAAGAGTCCAATACTTCTAAGCAGGGTGTGTTGGTTGGCTTTATATGTCAACTTGGCTAAGCTATGATATCCAGTTTTTCAATTCAGTATTAATCTAGATGTTGCTATAGAAGTATTTTGTAGGTGTGGCTAACATCTACAATATGTTGAAGTTCCCTTTTATTTTTTCAGTTGACTTTGAAATAGAAGAGATAAGCCTACTTAATGAGGGTGGGCCTCATCTAATCAGTTGAAAGGCCTTAAGAGCAAAACTGAGATTTCCCTGAGGAACAAAAGTCTTGACACAATAGTCTCGGGGCAGAATCTACCCAAGACTGCAGTGTCAGCCCCTGCCTGGAGTTGCCAGCCTGCTGGGCTGACCTACAGATTTCAGACTTGCTACCACCCCTCCCTCCATAAAATGTCTATCTATTTATCTATCTACATAGCTTCATCTCTGTCTATCTGTCTGTCCTTCTATCCACCATTCTTACTGGTTCTGTTTCTCTAGAGAACCTCGATATAGAGAGTTACCAGGGAAGACCTGAGGAGGTGATAGTAAACTGACCCCCAATGAATAAGGAATCAACTGTATGAGAAGTAGAGGTTAACTGTGTTCCTTTCAAAGAGGTGAGCATATATATACCCAAAGGCCCTGAGATGGGAAGTAGCTTGTGATAAATCAGGATGTGAGAAAGAACTGAGGATGTTTTAGGCACAGTGAAAAATAGAGATGGCTCAAGATGAGGTTGGAGAGGTTTGCAGAAGTCAGATCATACAAGACTCTTAATAAAATACTTGAACTTACGGTTCAAACTACCATAGGAGGCCACCGAAGGTTTTTAACCTGGAGAAAGATGGCTGCCTCTGGAGAAGACAATGGAGGCCAATCAACAGGTAGAATGTTACTATAGTTGTCCAGGTGGGTAATGGGAATAGCCTGGCCTAGTATGCTGGCAGAGGAGATGGGAAGATGTGGGCTGATTCAATATTATATGATAGACTGCATGAGGAAAGTAGGAGGTGAGAGCATCACAGATGCTCCTATGTTTCTGGCTCATACGGTTGGGTGGATGGTGGTGGTAACGCATACAATGGGCTAGACTGGGAGAGGAACAGGATTAAAGAACATGAATTCAGAGTTTAATCTTGCTACTGGAGCTCAGAAGAAAGATTTCAGCATTAGATATGAATTTGGAAGACATCTCTTGCCAATGGCATTTGAAGTCACATGAATGAACATAATTAATCAAGGAAAGCAGAAGAGCAATCAAAGACAGAGTGCTTAGGACAGAACCCTGAGTCATTCCAACATTTAGAGACGGGTCGAGAAAGGAGTAGCTAGAGAGTTTGGAAGGGGACAGTGAGAGGAAGAGTGTGCCAAGAGGTGTTGTGTTTCAAAAGAGGAGGTCGTCAACTCAGTGAAATGCTGCCAAGAAGCCAAGCAAAGAGAGAACAGAAAGAAAAATGAACGTAGGGCTTGATAGCATGGCCTCACTCTGAGAGTCCCAATGTCTGGTGTGCCTGATTATTTACTTAAGGTGTTCTCATTTACCATTCACCATTTATCATGACCCATCATGTCTAATTCCAGGCTATTACTGGATCTCCTAGGTATTGGTTTTCATAACTGGGTGTATGTGTGTCCGTGTTCAGTCATTTCAGTTGTATCCGACTTTTTGTTACCCTATGGACTGTAGGCCACCAGGCTCCTCTGTCCACGGGAATCTCCAGGCAAGGACTGGAGTGGGTTGCCATGCCTTCTCCAGGGGATCTTCCCAACCCAGAGATCGAATCTGCCTCTCCTGCCTCTCCTGCCTCGCAGGCAGATTCTTTACCACTGCGCCACAGGGGAAGCCCAGCCGGATGTACATGGGGGCCTAATTGTTTCTGAAGGAGAAGGAAGGAAAGAGTTGGTTTCCAGGAACCTGCGGGTGAAGAAGGAAGAAAAGAGAGAGGGGTATAGAAAGGAAGGACATTCTACATCCCCCAGCCTGACCTTCGAGAAAACATCTGATCTATAGGAAGCATCTTATATAAAAGATGAATGTTTTAGGAAATTCCCTGGCAGCCCAATAGTTAGGACTTGGCACTTTCACTGCTGTGGCCTACAAGTTGAATCCCTGGTCAGGAACTAAGTGAGGTATACCTATGGGGTATAGCCAAATAAAGAAACAAATAAAATTTAAAAAATCTTTAGAAGATGAATTGTTCTAAAGGTTCAAATATCCCAAGTTCTAGGTTACTCTCTCCTTTCATATTGGTTTTTTCTGTTTTTCTTCATTGTATTTGAAGGTTAATTTTATGTGTTGACTTGACTGGGCAAAGGGATGCCCAGATAGCTGGTAAAACATTATTTCTAAGCGGCTGTGAGGGTGTTTCTGGAAGAGATGAGCATTCGAATTAATAAGGTGAATAAAGAAGATCCACCCTCACTGATGGGAATGGGAATTTTCCAAACCATCGAGAGCATGGATGGCACAAAAAGGCAGAGGAAGTGGGGATTTGCTCCTTCAGCCTGAGGTGGAACATCCATTTTCTCCTGTCCTTGGACATCTGCACTCCTGGTTCTCCGGCCTTCGGATCTGACCTGGACTTACGCCATTAGCTTCTCTATTACTGGGCCCTGGGACTTGAACTGAACTGCGCCCCCAACTTTCTTGGTTCTCTAGCTTGCAAATGGCAGATCATGAGATTTCTTGGCCTACATAATCATGTGAGTCAATCCTAAAAGAACTCCCTCTCTCTCTCTATGTCTGAGCATGCTCAGTTGCTCAGTCAGTCCTTACTGTTTGTGGCCCCACAGACTGTAACCCTTAAGGCTCCTCTGTCCGTGGGATTTTCCGGGCAAGAATACTGGAGTGGGTTACCATTTCCTCCTCCAGGGGATCTTCCTGACCCAGGGATCGAACCCACGTCTCCTGCATTGGCAGGTGAATTCTTTACCATTAAGCCACCAGGGAAGCCAAATATATATATAGCTTCTATTGATTTTGTTTCTTTGGAGACCCTTGACTAATACATTCAGCCCGGCTTCAGAGATCACATCTGATCTGGCATAAAAGAGAAATTGTTTTGAAGATTCAAGTATCCCAAATTCTAAGGAGATTTATCCTCTCTCTCGTGATACTATTGTTTTTCTCCCTTCATTACATTTAGCACAACTGGTGATTATGAATGTATTTGGTATACCAATTTCTTTAGCGCTTATGTCTGTGCTAGCTGTAACTTTCGTGAGGCCAAAGCCTGTCTGGTTCTATCTACTTGTGTCCAGTGTCTAGCACAAGGCCTGGCTCACAGTGACAGTTCCAGTTATAGTCGCTGAGTTAGTAAATGATGATAGTTTCTGTAGAAATAGAAAACTACAGCCATAAGTTTATAAGCATAGATAAACTCATGAACTAAAATTCAGCAGTCTTCTATTTCTCCATCTGCACTCTTTTGTTACCTGTTCATAATGCTCTCCTCCACCAATAGACAAATAGTGGCGGACCTTAGAAACTTAACAGACTATTTGGAGAAACAGCGGAGAACATTTGTTGTACTAACTTGCTTTTCCAGAGATTTTTTAAGAAAAGACAACTGTTTTATTTTACCTGTAGAAAGTCTCAGGTAGAATTCTGCACAGTTTTGGAGATTAAAAACATTTTTTCTTGACATGTTCCCCAAAGTCCAGATGTATAGTAGACAAAGTTCCAGAATTACAGGAAATACACTTGTGTAGTTTCCAGACCATTGGCCCAAACCACCACTCTTCAAAATAGGGGGTCTGGGGACAAGGCGTATAAGGGAACTGTGAACCTACACCACTGATGTAATAAATTTATCTTAGAGAAATCAGAAAATCATACAATTTTAGAGTTAAAACAGGTTTTAGGCCAGTTTTCCTGACTGTATATTTGGGAAACAAGGACCCACAAATGAACTGTAGAGTTACATGGCCAGTTGTTACAACTTGTAATAATCTCATGCCTGACCTCAAATCAAAATAGCACATCATGTGTGTGTATATGTGTGTGTATAATTTGCATAAATTTTGAATTCTGATGTATAATCAGTACTGGAGCACATAATATAAATGAGCCTGTGGTTAGAGTCTTGGCTATTTACCTTGAATGAGAAACAATCCCTCAATATATTTAGTTCATAAGTTTGGGATTTTTATATTAGGCTTTCTCCAAAATGAGGCACTGCTGAACTATTCTGATGAAATCTCAATTTTAGTGTGAGTGAAAATGTCACTTTCTCCTCTTACAAACTCTTGCTAAGACATCAGTGAGCTCAGCAGGGGCTATAGAGTGTGGACAAGCGCCCTGTGCTCCAGCAACCCAGGCCTGGCCAGCGACCGCCTGAGTGGAGGGTCTCACACATGAATCGCATCCCTGTCCTGCCAGCTCTTCATAACTCATGTATTTTTGTGCATTTTTGAGGAAATTGATAGTTTTGTGTGGCCATGTATTAATATTTACTTTCTCGGTTACAGAATTTGGTTTAGAAATGACTACTACAGTAGTTTTCTCAAATGTTTTTCCACAATATAAAGAGTGTTTTCTCAAATGTTTTTCCTAGAGTGCTTGCTTTCTGTATACTAAAACGGGTACCAATGGCTTTGCTGATTGCAAATCAATAAAAATGTGTGTTCGGTCAGATAGAAAACACACAGAAAGATGTAAGTCACTCTGCAGAACAGCTATTATTTAGAGTAAAATTTTTAGTTCCTTAATTTAACACTGTTTTCTTCCTTCGTATGGTTTTCAAATACTAGGAATTCTGAAGTCAGACTCCTTTTACATACTTCATTTATAGTCCTTACAGCAAAGTGCTATTTTAGCCAGAAATGTTATCCTTGTATTCTTGTGCTCCTCCTAAGGACTGTTTTCCTAAATCATCATGATTTGATAATGTCATAATATTTTTCAAGTTTTACCTTAAGTATCACTTAATTCGAATGATTCTTTTTAAAATTAAAGAATACAGAAAGATGTGGTAATAGTGTTCCAAGGAAAGTAGCTATTGAACCTTTTCCCCAAATTCTATTATAAAAAAACACCCTTCATTTGTATCAAAAACCATGTAGTCTTGCATAATTTTGTCTTACAGATAAGAAATTATCAAAAGATGATAACAGAGCCCTGCTTTAGTATAAATATGGAAGATTGTTTAAAAAGTTCACCCCAAAACATGTCTTATTCAACTGTATATTATCAACACTTAACAAACAGTAGGGGCTTATTAAACACTTTTGAATTAATGTTAATATCAGCTGGGTACACAGAAAAGAATAATTAACATTAGCCAATATTAATCTATATACCATCTATAATAAATAGATTAAATTTTACACAAATTCAATCATGTAAGTGCTTTAATGAGTTTGCAGAAAAATTAGTAGGAAAGATGCTGTCCTTAATTGAAAAAAAAAAAAAATCTCACAAAGAGATACATTGATTTTAGAGAACATATGGAGCTGGCCTGGCAGATGGGTGGGAGTAGGTGGTTCCTGGCATGCAGAAGGGCCCTACAAGTCCATCTTTCTGCTTCTTGTCAGAAAAGAGATAATAAGATTGATGCACACACTAAGTGTTTCTCTCTCTGTTTTTAAATAAGGTCCATGTAGTTATGATACTTGGTGGCTATTTATATTCTTACGCTTGCTGAGCTTTCTTTTCTTCTCTTTCCTGGACAGGTCTACTGTGAGTAATTTATCAACTATTTTAATGGAGTATTTCTAGCTGAAATGGATAGTTTTAAAAACCTAATTGACAGGATTGACCAGTTATTTGGATTCCCAGCACACAGGTTACCAATAGATTCAGTTCTTCTGACTTCAAATCCAGATCATGGATCATGGAGTGCGTGCATTTGAAAAGTTATGTATAAATTCAGTAGAACTTAAAAATCAAAATAAGTAGTGGAATGCACCATCTAAAGGAGCCCTAAGCTATACTTATGTTTACTTGTTTTGAGTGAAGATTCCTTCTATCCAATCCCAAACAAATTTGTTTCCTCAGTTTGGAATGCTTATACTGTGTTTTCTCCTAAGTATAGTATCTTGGAACTTGTTCTGATAGCTTCAAATCCCAAATTTAGAACAAATGAAAATGCCATTTTTCTCTTCTGTTTTGTTAACAGTTTGATATGTATGGATAATTACAAACTTTAAAAAAACTTACAATCTTGTGTCTATCCTACCCAAAATGTAGGATGGCTGACAGTATTTTGTAGTAGCTAATACTTCGCTTCAGCTTTCTCTTGCACTTAACATATATATAGCCATAAAATAACTCATAAAACCTTTGTATCAGTATAGAATTAAAGTGATCACCTGCAGGGAATTTTAAGATGGAAATAGGATTTGAAAACATGCAACCCATCTTTTATTTATATACTTCAATAATATTTGAAATGAGGACATATTATTCTTATACTTTTCTTTTTTAAACTTTTTATTATTAGGCTTTTAACTTTATTATTTCATACTTATACAAAATTAACCAGAATAGTAAAACGAATGCCCATATATCCATCAACAAGTTTCAGCAATCATAAACTCTTTGCCAATCTTGCTTTACCTGTACCCCCATAAATTTCTCACCTCCTGTCTTATTTGGAAGCAAAGCAGAAATATAACATTTCAACTATAAATAAATTTTAAAAATATGTGTACATATATGTATGTATATTTAAAAGAGGAGGATCTATTTTTAACATAACAATATCAGTTAAATAAAATATTTCATAATAACTTCTTAATATCTAATCAGTGTTCAAAGGTATTCATTAATAGAATAAATAACTTTTTTTTAGATGCTGTTTGAATCAGGATACAGATAAGGCCACATGTTGTGACAGTTGATATGTCTTTTAAGTATCTGTTAATCTATACATTAACCTTATTTCTTCCCCACCATTGAAATGTATGTGTTTAAAAGGAAAAAAAAAGTTTTCTTCTTGACGTTCCCACAGCCTACATTTTGCTAATGCTCATTTACTGATCTCTGAGGTCTGTTTGAACATATTCCTCTGACATGCACTTTTTGTAAATTGGTAGCTAACTCTATCTAGAGGCCTGATCAGTTTCAGATTGTCTTTTTCAAAACAAAATAGTCCTATGTTTGACTCTCTTTAGTCCTCAAAATAGTCCTCTTTTTGTGATGTTAGCAACCACTGCAGCTCTTGCCTAGATCCATTCCTTATCAGAAGTTGCAAAATAGTGATATTCTAATTTCATCATCCCTTTTATTTGTTATCTAGGGTATTTCCATCATGTAAAATCCCTCCTCATCTACTATTTGGTTACCAGTGGTGTAATTTCTTAGGAAAGACATGGTGATTTATTTCTATGCCTTCATTTATCATTTTGCAAAATAATGAGTTGGTTCCAATAGTGACTAGTTGGGCTTTTTTTTCTTTTCCTTTTTTTTTCTTGTACCATTATGAACTTACGGGTTTCAACACAGTTGAAATTTTATAACTAATTGCTGTTATTATACTTACTGATGCTAAAATTGGTCTAGCTACACCCACTGAGAGTCTCTTCAAGGTGGTTCCTGAGTTCTTTGGTTATGATCCTAGTGTTCTTTTGATACCTTTCTTGTACATTTCTTTCCTCAGACTTGAAGTTTGCCATTTCTCTAAGGAGCCCAATGTTCTGGTTAGTGGGAAACATTTGGAATGAAATAATTTTTTAGTTGAATGGATAATCTGACCCAATCACCTTTCAGCAAACCCTGAGTATAGTTTAGGGGCTAAAATCACAAGGATTGGAATAAAAAAGATCAAAGCTTGAACCTCAGCTCCATCACTCACAGCTGGTGATCTTGGGAAATTTACGAAGCTTCTGGTTCAGGGCAAGATAGCAAAGAAACACAGATTGAGTGTTTTCTCCTGGAGAAATGCCACGGGAGATGAAAAACCTTGGAACTGTGCTCAGCAGTTAGCCACAGAAAGAAATTCTTGGAGAGTATAGGAGTTGACTTGATCCACCAGCAGGGAAACTGGCCAGGAGTGGGGAAGCCCCGGGGTCACAAGCAGGGACTCAGTTTGGGGGAAATGTTTTAGTGCTGCCCTTTCCTCATCCATGTTGCCCTAGGCAGATTTGTCCCCTCCTTTTGGGTACCATGGAGGCAGGATTTCAGAGCATAGGCCAGAAGCAGTGGGGTAACTATAAGGCAGAGCTCAGACCAGGTATGGGTATAAGCAGATGGCAGTGAGTGTAGCTGGTCTGACCAATCCCTAATAATACCCCCTCCGCACAGACATCTTCTTGCTCTCATCCCCCTATGGCATCTACTTACGATACAGAGTGGCTGCCTCCAATAAAAGATAATTCAGAAGCTCTTTGGAGACCAGTTGAGCAAAGTCCTGTGCCTTTCCCACAAATGCACATAACAAATATAGGCATCAATTCATCTAGAGCAGCATAAGCTTACTATAGATGTCTTCCCTCTCCACAGATGAATTTTGCTAACCAAGGCAGCGCAGGGATAAAGAATTAGCCTGCCAATAAAGAAGATGCAGGAGACTCGGGTTCAGTCCCTGCTTAGGGAAAATCCCCTGGAGGAAGAAATGGCAACCCACTCTAGTACGCTTGTCTGAAAAATCCCATGGACAGAGAAGCCTGGCAGGCTACAGTCCATGGGGTCGCAAAGAGTCAGACAAGACTGAGCAACTGAACACACACACACACACGATGGTCCCAAAGGAAGAAGGATGAGTTCAGAGGGCAAATACTGAGAACCGTGAGTCTAAGGAACAACCAACTGAACGGCTTATGTCAGAGAAAGCAGAACTCATGGAAAAGAGGAAAAGAATTTAAAACCAGAATAATAAATATGCTTGAAGAGGTGAGAGAAGATATTGGAAACATAAAGTGAGAATAAACAGTTCTTACTAGGAAAGTAAAAGAATTAGAATGAATCCCGACAGAGAAAGACAGTACTGATGGTGTCACTCCTACGTGGAATCTAAAAAAAAAGTCAAACTCATAGAAGCAGAGAGTAGAAACAGGAGCTCGAGGGTGGGGGAAATAGGGAGAGGTTGGTAAAAGGGTACAAACTTTCAGTTACAAGATGAATAATGTCTGAGGACCTAATGTGTAACTATGTGTGATTATGGTCAAAAACACTATTGTGTAATTGAAATTTGCTAAGAGGGGTAGAATTGAAATGTTGCCACCCACCCGCCAACAGTAAATACGTAAGATGATAGATGTGTTAACTTAATGGGCAAAATCCTTTCACAGTGTTTACATATATCACATCATTGCATCATATATTTTTAAGAATCTAACAATTTTGTTTATTATACCTCAATAAAATGGAAAAAATAATTTTAAAATCCTGTAATTATTGAATAAATAATTCAATGGTTTGCTTACAGAATGAAGGTATCTAGTAAATATATGAGCTGGAAGATTAAGTTAAGGAGTTTCCCCAGGAGGCAAAGAAAGTGTAAGGATAAAGAATGGAAAATGGAGAGAAAAGAAACGTGGAGAATCAAGTAAGTGTCAAAGTCTCTGTATTAGGGACACAGGAGGAAAAAAAGGAAATGGAGAGAGACCAAAAGTTCAAGAATCACGACCAACAACTTCCTAATGTTACAGCTAATAAGTGGCAAAACCAGGAGGTCAGTCCAGGCAAACTAGCTGGACCCTTAACTATTATTTACTGCCCTAGACATACAATATCAAATGCAAATCTGGAGGAAGAGCACCAAGTTAGGAACAGGACATAAAGAGGGAAAATTATAAAATAAGCAACAGGGAGGCAGTGTATAAACTGAAGAACAGAATGTGTTTGGAATGGAGATAAGTCCAGGCTTCCCTGGCAGCTCACATGGTAAAGAATCTGCCTGCAATGTGGGAGACCTGGGTTTGATCCCTGAATTGGGAAGCTCCCCTGGAGGAGGGCATGGCAACCCACTCCAATATTCTTGCCTAGAGAATCCCCATGGACAGAGGAGCCCTGCGGTCTATAGTCCATGGTGTTGCAAAGATTTGAACATGACTGAGTGACTAAGCACAGCCCTCCACTCCATGTGACTGAAGTCCTTACAAACAAACAGTCAGGCTTCCCTAGTGGTCCAGTGGGTAAGAGTCTGTCTTCCAATTCAGGAGACACGGGTTCAATCTCTGGCTGGGGGACTAAGATCCCACACACCATGGGGCAATTAAGTCCAAGTGCCACAACTAGAAAAAGCCTGTGTGCCTCAACTAAGACCCAGTGCTGCCAAAGACAAACAAGCAAACAAACATCAAAACCTCCTAAACACAGAAACCACCAGCTAGAAATAACAACAAAACCAGATAAGTTATTTCATCTATCTAATCCTCAATTTCTTCATCTATAAATGGGAGATTATAACCCCTACATCATAGGATTTGTTGTAAAGATTAAATAACATAGCACATGTAGAATTCTGAGCATAGGAAAATAACTGTATATAATTACATAAAATTATACAGTTTTTATTTATCCAAATATTCATGAAAAATGTGTTGAAGATCTGTGTACCAGGCAGTGGAATACCGTGGTGACCAACACACACAAAAATCTCTACCTGCGATAGAGCGTCTGGAGGGGCAGGGTTGGGGTGGGGGTGATAAGCAAACACATGTAAATAGATAATATAATGTCAGGTACTGTATGTGCTATCAACAAAATTAGAGCAGGGTGAAGAAAGAGAGGGTTTCCCAGGTGGCTCAGTAGTAAAGAACCCACCTGCCAATGCAGGAGATGCAGGAGATGTGGGTTCAATCCTGGGTCAGCAAGGTCCCCTGGAGGAGGAAATGGCAACTCACTGCAATATTCTTGCCTGGAAAATTCCATGGACAGAGTCCACGGGGTCGCAAAGAGTCAGACATGACTGAGCATGCACACAAAGGAATAGAGAATGGAGTGTGAAGAGGTTCTATTTTGACAGGATGTCTGGGAAAGTTCTGTCCAAGGAATGAAGTGAGGAAACATCTGGAGGAGTGGAGTTCTTGGCAGAGGAACCAGTGCATGCAAAGATCCTGGGGTGGGAGAGTACTCAGAGTGTATGTTCAAGGAATAGCAGAATGCCGGCATCCCGGGGGCAGAGAGAGCCAGGGAAGTATAGTTGGAAATTAGATTGGAAAGGTAGCTAGTTTTTCTTTCAGCATATAAAAGCTCTGTCTTTGTGTATCCCAGGACCTCAGAGGTGCCCATCGTGGAGGGAAGCCCAGGACGCGCCCTCCTACATGAGTAAACTCCTTCTAGCATCTTAAGACTTAGGATGTCAAAAAAAAAAAAAAAAAATTTTAGGATGTCGGAAGGTACCTCTGTCTCCTAATTGTAGCAGAAGACACCTCAAAATTGAGCTTCCTAGGCCATTTGCCTTTCCCCTGCTGGCCACCAGAAGTATCTTGCGATCCTCAGTGGTCATTCCAAACCAGTCTTCTAATTGCCCTTGTCTGGGTCTGTGGGAATTACTCAGAAATGTTTGAAGTCAGGGAGTCAGCCACACTCTGAGTCACCCCTTATTCTAGGGGAGGCAGCTAGGAAGCAGCCGGGTCTTAGAGAAGGTTTTGATTTAATGCTATTGGATTCACTGACATAGCCCTGCCCATACTTGGGGGTAACCCTATCTCACCCCTGCAGGCTGGGGAGTCCATGTTCTTTAGAAAGGCATCCCAAACACGACCTGATTCTTCCCTCCCCCAGCAAAGGTTGTTCCTTGTTGCTAATCACAGCAGAAGATTCTTTTCATGGCCCATACCTTCAGAGGGGTGTTCTGGCAACAGCAGCCAATGTTAGAAACAAATGCACCCTTTATGGTTCTATTTTCCAGTCCTCTCTGTATCTGTAATCCATCTGGAAGTCTATCTAGCTTTTTTTTTACTTCCATAAATGCAGTAGTACAGTTTGCATTATTATTTATTGACAATTTCACCTAGGTGTTTGCTGTTGCTATTACATTTAAAAATAAACTCAGAACCAAAGAGGTGAGGGGAAAAAAACAAACTAATGAATTGCCTTTTATTGGGGCTTTATTTAAATGTCACATTCAGGACATGAGATGGAGAAGAGTCAGTTCCCATAAAGTTGGAATCCAGCTTCCTCAGGCTGGATATATTTTCAGGGAGGTTTTAGGGCAGCTGCGAATATTAGCAAACACAGTGTCAGCGAAAGGGCTGTATCTCGCCTGGCCCCTTTATTCTGAATGGTATCATTATAAGAAGGTACAGACTGACCCTCTGGCTCTAAACATTTTTCCTCTGAGGTTGGTGGGAAAGGACTGGAAGATGTAGATAGTGAAGAGGGGGAATCTATTGACATTTTACTCAGAAACGTCCTGGCTGACTTGACTTTTTTTTATAACAGTGCACTTAGCCATCGCTTTATCTCCTACGAACAATGATTTTAAGATTCCACTCAGGATTTCTCTAGCCCAGTTATTCTTAGCAACCTGGAAACCTATTGGCACTACCACGTCACAAAATGACAACAGGCAGATGTTTTGGAGATGGTTAGACAGGGATAAGTACGGCTCTCATTGACCTGCCCTCATGCAGCTCCTTGAAGTGTTGATGGCTCCTTGGCCAGCCCTGGTAAATTCTATAGCTGTGTACCTTCCTCAGAGCTGGCTCGGGTAGGGATTAAACGGCGAAGAACAGTTTAGCTCAGTTCATGGATTCATGAGAGATTCACAAGTAACTATTCTTAGAAATTAGGGTATTTCTGACCTTTTGAGATCGAGGTCATGAACAGAAATGACACTGCACTACCAGAAACTGTGACTTCATGCCAGTTGAAGGCGATCTTCTGTGTGCTAGGAAGGACCATGGACCCAAACTGCCACTTCTTGGACTTCATGCAGCTAAAAAGTGAGGACATTAACTCATAGGAATCTTGGGAGCTGATGACATAAATACTGTTGTTCAGTCGCTCAGTCATGTCCAACTCTTTGCGATTCCATGGACTTCAGCACACCAGGCTTCCCTGATGCAATAATTAGTAGTGAAAATTAGAGTTCTTTGAAAGGCTTTGCTCCCAGACCATATGGCAGCAGCTTCCCTTCCCCCTTTTACTAGGCACACTCAGAAAGACATGGGAAAAGAAGGATTTAAAATAACCAGAGATACATACTCTGGGTATGTGCCTTCTTATTAGCAGAATTTAACATCAGCCAAGTACAACTGTCCTCTTCATGGGGAATTTGGACTCTACCCTGTTGATGGTTTCATTTCTCTTTTTTTACCATACAAGCTCGGCCACCACCTAACCCTACTCCTGACCTATCATGGTACTCAATAAACTTTGCGGCAACATGATGGTTTAGAAAGAACATGAGCAGTTGGAATTAGAGAGGTCCACATTTGAATCTTGGTTCTGCCATGTACACAGGTACTTAGGGACTCGTCTAAATGCAGGTATTTAATGTCTTGAGATCTCAGTTTATTTCTCTGTTAAACAACGAAAACGCTAACCTCAATGTATCAGCCTGCTAGGGCTGCCACAGTGAAATACTACAGCCTGTGTGGTGCAAACAACAGAAATCAACATTCTCACAGTTTTGGAGGCTGGAAGTCCAAATTAAGGTGCTGTCAGGTTGGTTTCTGGAGGGTCCTCTCTCCTTGGTTGGCAGATGGCCTCCTTTTGTGTCTTCACGTGGCCTCTCCTCTGTGCACAAGTACAGAGAAAGCTCTGGAATCTCGTCCTCTACTTATAAAGACACGGGTCCTATTGGATTGGAGGCCCACCTTCATGACTTCATGTAACCCTAATTAGCTCTGTAAAGTCCTTATCCCCAAATGCAGCCCTGTTGGGGCTTAGGACTTCAACATACGAATTTTGGAGGGACACAGTTCAGTCTACAACACTCAAACACCATCACAAGCACTACTTCGGATTGCGTATATATAGGACCTAGCCTTGTTCCTAGCGCATAGCAAGTGCTCAGTGAGTCCTGGTTCCCTTCCTTCCGCCCTCTGTCACTCCCCTCTCTAGGAGGTCACTTTCTTCTCTACCATGAGGAGCCAGGTGTGAACAGAGGGATTCTCAAGACTTCACTTTGGGAAAAAGAAAAACAAAAAGCCTCCCTTCCCTTCTCATTGTGGTTTCAGATGCCTCCCTGGGCACTCTCTTCTGTCTGGGAATTCTCCTTCCCACCCAGAGGGCTGCACCCAGCCTGCTCCTTGTCTAAGACCCTACACTGACACCTGAAGACATATTCTTTCTCTTGGGAATTTGGATTGAGATTCAGATGGATTTTCCTGCTGAAGGCAAGAAATCCAGTCTGTAAGAAATCTACAGAATGAGGTTGCTGATGGCATTAATACGTATGTAACATATTGCGAGTTCAATGTGAACCAGGTGCTGTTTGAACAGTTTCCTACATAGTGCCTCACTTACCACAACCTTACTACTCCTCGTTAATGCAACCCTATGAGAAAGACATGCTCATAATTCCTCGTTTTACAGGTGAGGAAGTTTAGGTGGGAAACCTTTAGTACTTTGCCCGGGGTCACATAGCTGTCAAGTCGCTTCCCTGGGGACTCAGTGGCAAAGAATCTGCCTGCCAATGCAGAGGAGACATGAGTTCCATCCTTGGGTCAGGAAGATCCCCTGGAGGAGAGCACGGCAACCCACTCCAGTCTTCTTGCCTGGAGAATCCCATGGACAGTGGAGCCTGGTGGGCTACAGTCGATACAGTCGCAAATAGTTGGACCCCGCTGAAGTGACTTGGCACGTACGCACCAGATCGGTTACGCTCTAACAGACTATGCTTTTGAGTTTATCAATCACATGTAAATGACTACAGAGAGCCTTTCTTTCTCCCTTTCATTCCTCTCTCCCTCCCTCCTCCTTCCTTTTCTTCTCGC
This sequence comes from Okapia johnstoni, assembly GCA_024291935.2. Taxonomy (NCBI): domain Eukaryota; kingdom Metazoa; phylum Chordata; class Mammalia; order Artiodactyla; family Giraffidae; genus Okapia; species Okapia johnstoni. The sequence goes on along the minus strand of CM044322.1, from coordinate 11,126,993 downwards.
TTTTCTTTCTTTCCTTCTTTTTTAATGACTCTATTTCATTACAAAGTTTAAACTGGTTTAAATCAAAATGAAGCAGCTCTCCAGAAAAGATTTTGGAAGTAGTGAAAACTTCTCCCCCTCCCCCGCCCTGAATAATAGATGGCTTTCAGCAGTAAGAGGGTAAACTCTTCCTTGGCAGTGTGCCCCATGGAGGCTATGGTGATGATGTGTGTGTGTGTGTGTGTGTGTGTGTGTGTGTGTGTGTGCACACGCGCGCATGCACATGTCAGTGTGGGAGGAAAACTGTGTGTTCTCATCAAGCCTGGAAAAGCTGAAAGACAAGGTGGGGGCCGAGAGCAGGGGGGAAAGTCAGCAAGCTGAGATCAGTGAGTATGACCAGGAAGCTTTCACCTTTAAGACATGATTCAAAGTGTGTTTGTGATCTAAGGTGAAATTAGTAGAGAATAATGAATACATTGAAATAGGCAAGATACTTAATGGTGTCTAGGTTATATTTCTTTTAAAACTTGCTGAAAATAGTGCAAATGTGTGTGAATTAACCTTTCTCAAGTGTACTTGATTAATATATATTGCTATTGTATCAAATTTTAAAGAGTAAATGATTGGCTGCGTCTTGTACATTTTCTTTGGAAAAACTAGTGATCGGCCTACAGTGAGGCTGCCTGGTGTATATATGACCCTTGCTGATACCATTGCCCACGTGGTCAACTGCAGTTGCCAGGAGAGCTGGCACAGTGTCCTAAGAGGACAGATTTATCTTTCTCCTCCCAGCTTGAAAGAACACAACCCCAAAATCTTTGGAATTCTTTCCAGAAGGAAGTAACAAGGCAATAATTCATTTGTGACCTTGGTTGATGGGCATGGATCTGGGGGCCCTCTCTTCTTTGACTTAAGTCAGAGGGTGATCCCTTTGGAAGGCAGGGAGCATTTTCCTGAGAGGTGGATAAAAGAAGAGAAATGAAGTGGGGTGATAATATGGTGCCCAGAAGGCGTGGTGGCCAGAGATAGGGGTCTATCAAGAATGAGAGAGCTGAGACATAGGAAATATGATGAAGTGGAGACAGTATGTAACATAAAGGGTGCAGGTATGGTGGGCCTCAAAAAGAGACTGGAAAAACAGGTATCTTGCACTTCCGTCTTATTCATGAGTCCACAGAAGTCTCCTGTTATGTTCAGTTCAATTTGGTTGCTCAGTCTTGTCCAACTCTTTATGACCCCATGGACTGCAGCACACCAGGCTTCCCTGTCCATCACCAACTCCCGGACCTTACTCAAACTCATGTCCATTGAGTCGATGATGCCTTCCAACCATCTCATCCTCTCTTGTCCCCCTCTCCTCCCACCTTCAATCATTCCCAGCATCAGGGTCTTTTCAAATGAGTCAGTTCTTCGAATTAGGTGGCCAAGGTATTGGAGTTTCAGCTTCAACATCAGTCCTTGCAATGAATATTCAGGACCGATTCCCTTTAGGATGGACTGGTTGGATCTCCTTGCTGTCCAAGGGACTCTCAAGAGTCTTCTCCAACACCACAGTTCAAAAGCATCAATGCTTTGGTGCTCAGCTTTATTTATAGTCCAACTCTCGCATCCATACATGACTACTGGAAAAACCAAAGCTTTGACTAGATGGACCTTTGTTGACAAAGTAATGTCTCTGCTTTTTAATATGCTGTCTAAGTTGGTCATAACTTTTCTTCCAAGGAGCATGCATCTTTTAATTTCATGGCTACAGTCATCTTGGAGCCCAAAAATATAAAGTCTGTCATTGTTTCCATTGTTTCCCCATCTATTTGCCATGAAGTGATGGGACCAGATGCCATGATCTTAGTTTTCTGAATGTTGAGTTTTAAGCTAACTTTTTCACTTTCGTCTTTCACTTTTATCAAGGGACTCTTTAGTTCTTCTTCACTTTCTGCCATAAGGGTGGTGTCATCTGCATATCTGAGGTTATTGATGTTTCTCCTGGCAATCTTGATTCTAGCTTGTGCTTCATCCAGTCTGGCATTTCTCATGATGTACTCTGCATGTAAATTAAATAAGCAGGGTGATAATATACAGTCTTGACGTATTCCTTTCGCGATTTGGAACCAGTCTGTTGTTCCATGTCCAGTTCTAACTGTTGCTTCTTGATCTGCACACAGATTTCTCAAGAGGCATGTCAGATGGTCTGGTATTCCCATCTCTTGAAGAATTTTCCAGTTTGTTGTGATCTGCACAGTCAAAGGCTTTAGCATAGTCAATAAAGCAAAAGTAGATATTTTTCTAGAACTCTCTTGCTTTTTCAATGATCCAGCAGATGTTGGCAATTTGATCTCTGGTTCCTCTGCCTTTTCTAAATCCAGCTTGAACATCTCTAGGTTCATGGTTCACATATTGTTGAAGCCTGGCTTGGAGAACTTTGAGCATTACTTTGCCAGCATGTGAGATGAGTGCAATCGTGTGGTAGTTTTAGCATTCTTTGGCATGGCCTTTCTTTGGGATTGGAATGAAAACTGACCTTTTCCAGTCCTGTGGTCACTGCTGAGTTTTCCAAATTTGCTAGGATTGAGTGCAGCACTTTCACAGCACCATCTTTTAGGATTTGAAATAGCTCAACTGGAATTCCATCACCTCCACTAGCTTTGTTCATAGTGATGCTTCCTGAGGCCCACTTGGTTTTGTATTCCAGGATGTCGACTCTAGTTGAGTGATCACACCATCGTGAATATCTGGGTCATGAAGATCTTCTTTGTATAGCTCTTCTGTGTATTCTTACCACCTCTTCTGTTATGTTAGCAGTATTTATTTGAGCATGGTGTGACCTCCTGCCTTTAGTCACCGTGGGGAGATCTGAGCTTTAGAAAGTCACTTTTTTGGAATTCCCTGGTGGTCCAGTGGTTAGGGTGCAGCACTTTCACTGTCAAGGGTGCAGATTCAATCCCTGGTTGGGGAACTAAGACTAAGATCCAACAAGCCGAATGGCATGCCCCCCACCCCTTAAAAGGCACTTTTCTTCCCCAAACTTAAAGTCCACAAAGGTGCAACCAGGAGGGAAGGGCTGTCTTCTGTGTCAGAAATGATTCTTCCAAAGCAGATTCCATGAAGTTATTAATATCTCTAATATAAGAGCTCATAATATCACAGCCACCACAGTGCCCTATCCAGAGGATGCCATTCACACTGCAGACTATTTGAGCTCCTGGAATTCTGTGTACTGTGCATGTGGCTGTACGTGACAGTTCTGCATAGTCACATAGCTTTTTAAAAAGTCACTAGATAACACAAGTCCGTATTCCAGTCAATTTCCTAATTTGTTTTTATTGATAAGAAGCTCTGAATGTGTACTACCATTAAAAAACTCTTAAAGTTGGTTGTTCTAAAATGTTTTTTCCTCCTCTGCTACTTAATATTTTTTGTAGGTGTTAATAATCTAGGCTTATTTATGATTACTTTTGTTGTAACTCAACAGTTCTGAATTGGAGGTGGTCAGGCATAACAGAATTACTTGGGAAATGCTTTCAAAATATACTTACCCAATATATCAACAGAAGAATGGATAAGCAAATTGTGACCCAGACCCACATATACATACACATATTATATTTATCATTCTATTTATACAAAGTTTGAGAACCTGCAGAACTAGTCTATAGTAGTAGAAGTTAATCTTGAGAGGTGATACTGACTGAAAGGTCACTTAAGGGAAGTTTTTGTGGTGATGGATATTTTCTATATCCTGATTTGGGCGGTTTTCACATGGGTATATCTGTGTGAAAAAGTCAAGTTGTATGTACTTTTTATGGAGTATGAATTATATCAATAAAATACTGCCTAAAAATATTATATATATAAACACATATATATATACACCAACTGAAGGCTCTCTCCCCTAGACCATGGGGATAGATGAATGAGACATGGGGAGCAGGGGTTACAGAGGATGTGTATTTTGAAAAAGCTTCTCTTTTCTCTTTTCCTCTATTGCTGTAAACTGCCAAATATCCTCTTAGGAACTGAAATTAGATTTAGGGTAAAAGCAAACATTCTCTCTCTCTCTCTACTTATATATGACTTTACATTTTGTAGAAGGCCCCTAGTGGTTGTCAGACTTCTCCTAAGAGAGCCTGCTCACTTTCCAGGTTTCTTTGATTGGGGAACTTGTTTTGTTTTGCTTTTCAATGGTTTTAAAGGTACAAAATTAATAAATTAATGAGAAACACCTTGGAGGCGAGGAATCACGGTGGCCCATGAGATTTGGCCTGTATTTGTAATTTAAATTGGGCTTAGAACTGATTGAAATATTTGGGAGCATATTTAATATTGACAAGTTCCTAAAATTACAAAGTTTGAAATAAATGTGTAGCGATGTGTTTGGAGCTTATCCCATCAACCAAGCTCCTAGTCACTCTGATGCATATTGAGGAGACTCAAGTATAATGAAGACTTAGGCAACGGGTTGCTTTTTTCTCTTATGAAAGAAACCTGTGACTACTTTCATATATTTATCTAGAGAATGAAAGTTTTTTTAAACACTTTATGGGCTTTTAAATTACTAAGGCATTTTTTCTTAGAAGTAAAATTATTTAAAATAAAAATGAGTCCACAGGAGTAGTACTAAATCTTATTTGGTGGTTTTCTGTTTTGCCATTGAACACCCAGTAACAGTCTCAACATTTATTTTGATTCTGAAGGCAGTGTGAAAACAGTCCTTTCCCCAAGACGTCCTGGCTTTATCACTTAGCTTCCTCCACAGGCATGCCATCTGCAGAGAGGAGTATATATTCATCCTAGTTCAGACTGGGAAAGACTTCAGAGATGAACTCCTTCAACGAAGCTCCGAAGTGCATGTCACATTCTACTTCACAAACTCAGGCCTATAGGTGAAGTGGCTTCCTCAGGGTCACCCAGGTGCAACTGTTGTCTACATACAAGTCCTTTCTCTTCTACACAGCAGTCTCAGAGTGTTGTGTTCCAGAGTTTGGTATCAAAGTGACTTTCGAGCAAAAATACACAAATGCCACTTCTTTTCCTCCAAATCCCAGGAGGCCTTCCTTGAGAGCCTGTAGGCATTTCCTTATCTTTGATCTTAATCCTGTCCTGGTTAAATTTTAAAGAGTTTGTAAGTTTGCATTTTGGGGCCAGACACACTAGGGTCCATTATCATAGTATACTTGCTGTGTGATCCTTGGTAAGACAGATAATGTCTTCACACCTCACTTTCTACATCTTAGAAATGGGGATAACAGTATGTGAGCATATGAAGTGCTTTCCACACTTCCTGGTGGACAATAAGGCACTCCCTAATTTTCTTTGGAAATCCAGCAAGTCCATATTGACAATATCCAGCTATTTCTTGAAAGTTGGAGAAACTGATCTTAACTCCCTTCAGCCTTTTCCCTTCCATCCCTTTAAGGTCTTCTCCGCTTCCTTGTAGTGTTGCAGATGGGCAAATGCTCAGAGAAGTCACGTGACCACAGATTTGTACCTGATGGGTACAGGAGACTCTTCCCCAAGAGCCCAGGAATTTTCTGAGTTGTGGGACACGGAAGGAATTTGGAACGACATCCTCGATGGCAATTCTCCGAGGACCCTATTCAACCTAAGAAAGGTTGAGAGGACCGGGCTCGGGTAAGACCACCGATTCCTCAGGCATCATTTTTGCAATGCCAAGGACCACAGAAAAACAGGCAAAACCTTTCATTTTTACAGCGACAGAGGTCAAGGCTTTCAGGGACGGGGACACTCTTCGGCCGGTGACGGCAGGGCAAGTCCGAAAATCCGGGTTCCCGGGCTTGGCTACGACAGCCTGGTTCGTCTTACCAGCTGCGTCTCATTAACTCCACCTCCGAAAACGCTAAGGAAGTTTCCTTCCAGTGCCTACGCCGGCTGGGTGGGGCGATTCTGTGGCATGGAAAGAACCGGGGAAACGATTCTAACTCCTTGGGTACACTAATTCCTTGGGTACACTAACTCCTTGGGTACACTAACTGTTTGTACGATTCCCGGAGGAGCGGGTGGTTTAGACTCAAGGTTTGGTACCCAGAGGTTCCAGGAGTCCTGGACAGATAACTTAAAAGACTGCCTACTCTGGGAAGCCACCCTCCTTTCTCCAGGTCTGTTTCCCCTGTGCAGTGACTGTGTGGGGACAACCTGCTTCGAGGGGTCCCCCAAGTAAGGTGGGCCGCTCGAGGTCGGGGTGGGCCAGTCCCCGTCGCGGCCCCGCCTCTGCAGGTTGCGGAGTTCTCGGTGGGATTTTTCCTGCCCCACCCCCGCCGACCCCGCCTTGGCCCCTGTACGGGAGAGGCGCTAGGTGGGGTCGCTGTGGTCCCTTCGCTTTCCCCATTCCCCCCGTTTCTTACTCCGGGGAGTTTCACCCCGTCCTCCCAGCTCAGCCCTCACCTTTGAAAACCTTCTCCCAAAGCCACCACATTTATAAAAGTGCGCGGCTTCTCCCGGGCCTGCAGAAGGAGCTCCGGCAGCTCGGCATTCCTCGGATTCCAGCGCTGTGACGTCCCCAAGGACGCGCGCCCGGGGCTCGGGAGCCGGGGCTCCCCTGCCCGCGCCGCCTCGCTGCGCCCCAGCGCGCGCGCGCGCCCGCCCCGCCGCATTCCTCCCCGCCCCCGGCGCGCGCCCCGCGCTCCCCCCGCGCCGCCGAGCCGGGCCCGGGGGTGGGGGAGCCGCGGCCGCCGGCGCCTGCTCCGTTCCCTCCCACTCGCCAGGCCCCTTCCTCCCTCCTCTCGCGGCCGCTCGCATTTCCTGCCGCTCTGGCTCTCCCGGCCCCTGAAAGTTCGTCCCAACTTTTTTCTCCCCGGGGAGGGCGCGGCGGGCGCAGTCCTGGGGCAGGTTGCCGCGCTCGTCCTCGCTCTGCCGCCTGCTCTCCGGGCGCCGGTGCTAGGCGAGCGGCCGCCCACTCCGTGCTCCCTGGCGGCGCGTCCCCTCCCACCTCGCCCAGCCTCCACGTCCCGGCCCCCTCTCTGGCGGGACAGCCCCACGCCGGGGTGGTTCTCCTTTTCCCCCTTCTCCGGGCGTCCCCGCGCCAACTCTCGCGCCGGGATCGCGGCGGAAACCTCTCTCCCCTTTCGCCTCCTCCGGCTCCTTCCCTCCGCCCCTCCTCCGCCAGCCACTGGAATCAATTCCTTGGGGGGACCTGGGACTCCGCCGCCCGCGGAGGGCAGCCTTTCGGCGCGGGACTCCGGGGGTACCGACGGGGCCATGTAAGCAGGTACGCGGCGTCTAGGGCGGGGAGTCAGGCCCCAGGTTGGGGGCCGCCCTGTGCACTCCGGGTGCCTTGCCGATGACTTGGGCGAACGCTGGCCACGCCGACTTGGGATCGGCGGCCCGGGACGCCTGGCAGGACAGCGGGAGCGCGAGGGGGCCGGGCAGCTGGACTTGTTAAGTGGCGGTGGGAGCCGCCAGCTAATGCGAACGGCTTGGAGTTACGGTGGAAGGTGTGCGCTGTCTGCAGAGTGGACGGTGAAACTCGCACTCTCGCCCCCTCCTCCCCACTGCCGTTCTCTTTTGGGGAACCACAGAGGGCCTAGTGAGGGCAGCTGGATACCCAGACGGCGGGGGCCGGAGGATGAAAGCCAAAGACGTCGCTGCCTCTCAAGCTGGAGAGGGTCCCCCGCCTCGACCCTCTTCTGTTCCACACCCCCCCTCCCGCCCCCGGCCCCCCCCCAACCCCCCAGGAGACAGGATCTTGAGAGGGAGACGTTTCCATGCCCTCCCACTAGGCCACAGCCTTGCCACCAAACTCCTGGGCTTCTTGGCCCCTACTTGGGTGGTCGGCCGACTCACAGGAAGACCCTATGGCCCCCTAATTTCAGAGCAGGTCTCCACCTAGAACGCCCCAAGTTCTGAGTATTGACAAGTTCCGAGGGTGGTGTTCAGACACCGTCTCCCCTTTCTCCTGGCATGACCCCTACTTCTTGGGTTTCAACGCTCGGAAGGGGTTTTTCACCTTTTTGAGGAGCAGTAAGGGAGCGCTGTCCCGAGCCCCCCTTTCTTTCCCACTTCCTCCAGGTCCCCTCACCCCCACCCCACCCCTCCCTGCAGCTTAAGGCCGAGTGTGGGCTTTCACCTTCAGTCCGTCCGGGGGCTGGCTGTTGCTGGGTCTTTGTGAAGGTGAGGAATTTCCAGACCAGCGGCTGTTGATGGGTTACAGGGTTTCCACCAACGTGTGAATTTCTTCAAATGGGTTAGTTCGTTGGCCCATTCATTCAACAAACCTAGAATGGCAGTTTCTCCCCCTGGGCTAGGAACTGGGGATACAAAGATGCTAAAACAGGATGTGACTGCAGCCTGCCGGAGGAAACCCACTGGCTGATCTGGAAGTAGAGTGTAGTGAGAGGGCCTGGGAAGGCTTGGTCCAGAGGTGAGGGGGCCAGGTGTGCGCTGAGTCTGGAGAGTTGAGGTGTTGCTCACCTAGAGGACCGATTAGGAAAGTGCCTTCCAGAGGGGAGGAAAGAACTTGTGCAAAGAGTCATCCAAAATACGAGTGCAAAGAGATCATACTTAGCAGAGAGCCGGGGGCTGAAGGGGGATTTGTGACTTGGTTGGTTCAGTGTAGCCAGGACAGCTTTTTTTTTTTTTTTTGTAAATATCAGCTATTAAACTGGAAGCACTTAGGAACTAAGTAGCTTCCAGAGGCGCACACATCTCTTTGGATGCCTGATGCTGGTTCTGCAACAAGCAGTGATTGGGGGACCATCTACATTTTTGTTGACACTAATTGGCTCTCGCCTGGTCTCATCAGAATGGTACTGATTGCCTTTCAAAGGGCCACCTGACAGCAGTGGGTGATAATACCGCAGCTTACAGAACCTGGTATTGAAGTCGCCTTATCTTTTAGTGATGGCGTTAAAAGCATGTGCCTTGGGAATGATAGCCTTAACGAGTGGAAGCTGGAGAGCACAGATGCCCTTTTGCCTAATCTGACTGGGCGTCTGTGCTGTGCAGAGTGAGTTCGTGTGTGTGTCACTGTGTTTGTTGTAGTATCCTCCACTTGCCCACGTCATCACGGCATCAGCACAGTTGGAGGAATGACTTTTCCTTCCTCTGAAACTTGACGAAAAGCTGAATGTCTTCTAGCAGATTGTTGTCGCCTCCTGGTCCAGGAATCAGCAGATCCTGCCTAGAAAGCTTTTTATAGCTCAGGAGCCTCCTGTGCGTGGTTCAGGCTCAAGGGTGCCTCTTCACTGGGCTGGAGTGGCGGTGTAGTATTATTCATAGTGGCTGCGTCCTGGCCGAGGTGGCGGAAGTCCAGCTCTCGGTGACCTCAGGCCAGTACGCGAGACTGAGGAGAGCACACTGACTTCCTACAATGCTGGTGCTTGCCTAAACCTCCCCCAGCCCCCCAAAATGAGAAACAAAAACACACCTTTCTTTATCTCAGGAACAGCCTCCAGACAACGGCTTTCCTGAAGGTACAGGACCTTCATGAGAGAAATGGCTCAAGAGAAACTCTTGATATTCCCAGGTACCGGTCCAGCCTCCATCATTGGCTTAAACATATAGTTATTATTAACACTTTAGATATTCAGGTTTGTGCAGACCATGTGGAACAGACAGCTGTAATGGAAAGAGCATTTAGACTATTTTCATGTGGAGGAACCTTAAAAAAATCAGAGAAAACTTAGGATGTTGAGGAGAATTCTTACTTGTCCTGAATGGATGAGCCGGAAGTTGACAACTATGAGAACTTTTCCCCCCAGTGCTTTCCCTCCTCATTAAGGGTTTCTGTTTTTAGCTTCAGGGACTCGAACATACACCCTTGGATTGCACCTTGTCCCCCACCTAGGCTCCGTATTCTTATCCTTTGTCACCTGCAATCCTGCATTCGGACTTCTTCAGTCACCAAATGCTGTGCATTTTTTCAACTCATTCTAAGCCTCAGCGCAGTGTGGCTTGTTAGAGATAAGGCAGGGGAAAGAGATAAGATGAAATCTTTAGCCAATTCAATTATTGCTGCTTGTGCTGCTTGAAAAAGAATGAGGGAAAACAAGCACGTTTTGGTGGAGAAGAGGTTAAAATTGGTGTCTAAAATAAGACTCTGAGGTCTCCCCTTACTGATTTAATTTACCCTTCCCCCCCCCCCCCCCCCCCCCCCCGTCTGAGCCCCAGGGAGGGCTTATTGAATGGTTCAAGGGGTGTGTGTAGCAAATTCAGCAGCTTTTCTGGCCTGTTGGTATGTTGGAGCTGGAGATCCAGGTTTGGGAGTTCGAGATACAGCTAAGTTTGTGTCCCAGCTCTGCTGTCTTTTAGCTGTGATGTTGACCGAACTTTGCAGCCCCTCCGAGCCTCCCTTCCTTCATCCCTAAGGTGGGGCCAGTAGTTGTTAATGTGCCAGGGTACTTGCGGGGAATTCTGTGTGATGCCCTGTGCCCCTCTGCTCACAGTGCCTCCCTCACACTGAGGAGGTGTTGGGTCAGGATGGCTATTTCTATGTCCCAGGAGTTATATGTGGCCATGAATGTGTTCTTTGTGTGTCGCTTTTCCCCAGCAGCCTGAATTCACATGCGTGCCAACATACACATAAGGCTTTGTCTTTGACCTTTTTTTCTTTTTTGGTCTGTTGGCTCAAAGCAAACGTGTTGGCCGGCAGCTGTTAGCCCCTCATGTAGAAGGAGGGTGTGAGTTGCAGGACCAGGCAGTAGGTTAGTTTAGGGGGGGAAAGCCACGTAGACAAGGGCAGAAAAAAGGATCCTTTCCCCCATATACTGCTTCCTATAATGAGAGTCTAGTGCTAATACAAGGATCCTTGCGTTTCTAATGTTGAAATCCAGTGAATTAAATGATGTTAGAATAAATCCGCCTGCCTTTAGCAAGAATGCAAAAGGTAGCCGATCGGCACAAATGGGTCTCTGCAGCCTTGCTTTCCTTCTTTGAAGCTCAGGTCTAAGGAGTCAATTGCAACGCGCCTCTCAGGTCCTGCCAGCTTCAGGTCGCTTGAACTTTAATGTTGCCTTTCATCCGAGAAGCCTGAAGTATTTGGCAAACATTAACTCACTGATCTTCATGTCACCCTCCCAGCAGGAGGGGATGTTAGAAGAAAGGAACAACTCCTAAAACGTCAGGAGGACAGGTGTGTAGTAACTGTTCCAGAAGCCGAACGGATTGTTAGAGCCAAGAACTGATTGAGAATCCTACGTGATACAGGATTGCAAACAGGTCCCAGGTGAAAGAAGACCCCTTTGAAGAGTAGAGGGAAAAAGTTTAGGAAAATGCAGATCAGGCTGTGGTTTTTGCAGTGGAAAGGGAGAGGAAATCGCATTGCTAGGACCAGCCATTGCCTTTGCTGTGTATTGCATGCATGCTGATTATGAAAATAAATAATCTCTGAATTATTTATAATTTTGAATGAGAGGATATGATGCAATTCTTGTGGATGAGGATTTAGAGTAGCTGAGGTAAAAGGTAAGTGACTAAGTACCTTTTTGTGGGATAGGAGTGGTTATGTGTCCAAGTTGGATTATAAATGGCATATGAACATTGTTTTAATTTCCTTTCCCTTTTTCCTGTTGGTTCCATATGCCTTGGCATGGTTTTGTTTCACTCTCCACTCAAGCTTTTGTTAGACTTGTTTTATGGTCCTTGCTACTGGAAAAAAACACATTGTGGCCAGGCTTGGATCAAGCTTGTATGTAAAGTCTGATACGTGGCTGCTTTTGCTTAGTTCTTGAGGGGACTCCATCAGGCCCAGCTCAAGGATTTCATCCTGGACCTGGTCAGTTAGCTTGACTCAGAAGTCTGTTGCATTTCCAGAGGTCCTGTAAACCATAGGTGGCCATCCCACCAGCACTTGATGCTGGTCATCTGGGAGGTGTCTGGTGAGAAAAGGAGGAAAAGCGTGGCATGGCATCCTCTGTGAAGCTGAGCATCCTTTTCACGCTTGTAATGTTTGAGATTTTAGTACTGACGGATATTCCTAAATCAGGGAGCTTTACCATGAGGGCCACTGACTTGATCTCCTTTGGCTTCATTGTTGAAAATTAGCAAAAGTTCCTGATGCTTGTCTTTGTGCAAAGTGTATCCTTTTCCAGCACTTCGTTTCCTCAAATCTTTGGGAATCTGTCTCCCAGGAGTTCTTTCTTTCACACTCCATTCCCTTCAGGTAATTGGGACATTAGCTTAGGCGGTAGTGAGACTCAGAATCACCTGGAGGGCTCATTAAACACTGTTTGCTGGCATTATCGCCCACGCCCACCCCAGCTTCTGATTCTGTAGGTCTGGGGTGGGCACTGAGACTTTGCATTCCTAAGACACTCACAGGTGATGCTAATACTCCTGGTCCTCGATCACCAGCATTTTGAGAATGGTTGAGTCATTTTGGTCCACCCGCCTCTGTCAGCCTTCCGTGGTAGTCACTTAAGTTTTTCACTGCACTGGTTTGAATGATTCTGGTTCTGGTGATTTGGGCACTCTGGAGAGGCTGGGAGTCACTTAATGGTAACTTACTCCTAGCTAGGCCCATGGAGAGCATGAATTAGATGCTTCTATTTTAATGGATTTGCATGCTACCCTCTCCCATCTGACCCCAGCGCTCGGTTCTAAACAGTTTGGTTTATCTGGTACTTCTCTCCGTCTGCTTATCCGCTATACATGCCCAATTCTACCTGTCTCAAATTGAACTCATTAGTTTCTTGCCATAAAAGCTGCTGCCCCTGTATTTCCTGTCTTACTGACATGAATTGAGTTAGCTGCTGAGGCCAGGCACTTGGAGTTCTCTCCAACATGTCACTCTTCGTTAGCACCCAGCACCCCCGCCCCTCAAGCCCCCATAACAAACCCAAGTAGTCCTTAGGTCCTTTGAGTTTGTGTCTCTAAAGTATCCTTGATTTGTTTCTTTCCCTCCAACACCACTGCCTCTTGGGATTGTTCAAGAGCTTCCAAGGCTGTCTTTCACATTCTCTTCATCTGTTCTTTTAAAGAGCTTTTAAAAACGCAAACCGTTTATAGTATTTCAATTCTTACTGTGCTTCTTACTACCTGTATGATAAGGCTGCCTTCCCCTGACTACCTTCACATTCCCATCTGCGGTTCTTTGTGTCTCTATATGCTAGGGCCCTAAGACCCTAAGGGTGATGTGTAATCCCCTCTCCTTTATTCCTTACATTCCGACCCAGACTGACCTGTTCCCCTTGGCTGCCTGCTTAGCCCCTGCACCTTCAGCTAAAGCTTCTCCTGCCCTGACACCCCTTCCCACCGCCAGTCAGGCATTCCTTTCTTTATAGTTCCAGAACACTTTGCAGTTAGCTCTATCGGTAATTTCTGTCTCACCATATTATTTATGTTTACCTCCCTGTCTCCTCTACTAAGTTATAAGCTTCTCCCGGCAGGATTTACATTTTGTTTGGTTCAGCATCTCTGCCCTGTATGGAGGTTGGCTAGAAAGAGCCACCGCTTGCCTTTACTGGTGCTGACTCTATCCCAGCGTTCTTAGCACTTTCTATTATGTCTTTCAACAATCCTGTAAAGTAGGTACTATTATTATTGCTGGTATGCAGAGAATGAAATGGAGTTGACTTTTTATAAAGAAGTGTTTAAAGAATCCATGAATGAATGCGTGTCTGAAATGCTGACCTGGAGGTTTAGAGTCCAGTTTGGTACGGAATCTATTGTTTATTCTTTAACAGGAGGTGTGGTGCACTGGGAAGATGATATCATGTTAATGACTGTATGTGATTTTCAAAGTTAAACAGATGTCAGTGCTGTTACGATACACATCTTATTAGTTCATTTGAGGAGGCGAATCACATCCCTGAGCTGTTTTCTCAAGTTACTGAGGCTCGGGCTCTTATTGTTGTTCTGTTTTACTTGGTTACTTTCAGACACATAGTTATTTTCTTTCTCAATTTTTCAAACCTAGGAAACCTTTTAGATCAAGGGAGTCTAAATATCACACAAAAATTAGTAAGTAGGAACATTTGGTTCTTAAGGCATAAAAAAAATTGTTTTCACAAGTTTAGATGTACTATTGATTAGAGTATGTTTCATTTCATTTCTGTGCATTGTTTTCTTTTGTACCTTATATTAATGAGGAAAAGGCAAATCACTCATTATTCACCCTCTGAGTTACTAGTCTTTATAATGGAAAAGAGAGAGACCCTCCGTGACATTGTCATAGTGGATACCAACCTGTCCTTAACCAAGATATCCTGTTCTAAATGGTGTTGTTGTTTAGTTGCTCAGTCATGTCCAACTCTTTGCCACCCCCATGGACTGTAGCCCGCCAGGCTCCTCTGTTCATGGGATTTCCCAGACAAAAATACTGGAGTGGGTTGCCATTTCCTTCTTCAGGGGATCTTCCTGACCCAGGGATCAAACCCATGTCTCCTGCTTGGCAGGTAGATTCTTTACCACTGAGCCACCTGGGTTCTACATATAGAACCGTGTAATAAGAACCCTGTAATAAGCAGCACTGATATCACTGGTTATCCCCCAAATCATGAGATGGGCTTTAGTCATTATTTTAGTTCTCCAGTAAAAGGAATTAAGGCAGATTTCATGGTCATGAAAGTGAGTTTGTTATGAATTACATGTGCACACTATATATACTTGTGCTTGATCTTTTAAGGTTCTCCACGAATAACAACGCCCCCCCCCCCCCCGCAGTGTTCCTCTGATTGCTTCAGCTCTATGTCCTGCTATTCTCCAGGGTTCTGCCACGCTGCAGCTGTTTCCTGAACAGGTCCCAGGAATCCGAGAGCTCAGCCATCCTAACCTGTCAAAAGCATCTTCGAAGGTCCACCATAAACACCACTCCCCTGGAGTGGTGCCACTTTTTAAAAACACTTTATTTATTTATCTGGCTCTATCAGGTCTTAGTTGCAGCAGGTGGGATCTAGCTTCCTGCCCGGGGATTGAACTTGGGCCCCACCCTGGGTTGTCTGTGTTGGGAGCGTGGCGTCTTAGCCGCTAGACCACCTGGAAAATCTCCCCTCGGCCACTTCATCTTGGCATTGACCTCTCTGTGCTCTGTGTCCTGGTTAACCTGCTCATCCCTCTCTTGAGCCTGCCAGCTGCCCAGGAGCTGCCACTGGCCTCACTCCTCTCCATGTCCCTCCTCCGCCTGGGCACAGACCGCCCCAAACTGTTGCTTCTCTTCTGCTGCTGGTCACCTGTACCTGTTCATTCAGGTCTGCCTCCTGCTTGCCGCGGGAGTGCCCTCTGAGGCTACCCCTTTTCTCTCCATGGTGACAGTTCCTTCAGGAAAGACCGTTATCTCAGCCTCTCTTTATCACCTGTCCTGCTGCTGCCAGTGCGGAGACCAGTCCACCCCCTACACTTCAGAGTCTTGTTTTAGACGCGTCTGGGACTTCCCTAGGGGTCCAACGGGTGAGACTCTGCGTTTCCGCTGAATGGAGGGTAGGGGAGTGCAGGCTTCATCCTTGGTCGGAAACTAAGATCCCACATGCTGTGCAGCCCCCCCCCCCAAAAAAAAAACAAACCACGTCTGTATTTTCCTTCTCTTGCTTGAAATCTATCTTGCCATTTGATACTGTTCAGAGATACATACACCAGTCCTAAAAGTAAAGTTGAACCTGGAACAATGTGTGCATTTAGGGGCACCAACCCTTCGCACATTTGAAAATTCTCATGTAACATAGACTTGTGTACCCCCCCCCCATATCTGTGGTTCCACATCCATGGATTCAACAAATGCAGATCAGGTAGCACTGTAGACACTTACTATTGAAAAAATTCCAAGTATAAGTGAACCCATGTAGTTCAGATCACGTCCAAGTGTTAACTGGGTATAGAAATACCAGAAAGACAATGAACACCAAATACAGGGGACAAGGTGGTACTGAAGGTGAGGAGGGAAGTGTAGTGTTATTTTATTTCCTAAGCTGAGTGGTGGAAACATGTATGTTTACTATGTTCTCTTGTATGTCTAATGTACTTAATTTTAACAGTACACAAAGCTGCCCAAGGTCAAGTGCAGACTTAGCTGAGCCTTCCAGGCTCTGCATGTATAGGTCTTGTTCCCACCTAACCTAACTGTTAGCCTGGGCTGGAAACATTTCTCACGGTTGAAACGTTGTGGCTTTGACTCATGTCCTCACTGTTACTCTTCCCTTGAATTCCTTTTCCAATCTGGTCACATACCTAATTTCTTCTGCTCTGTATCTTCTTAGATGTTTTGTCTGACATTCCTTTTTTATCGTTTGGAAGAGTTCATTGTCACCTGGTCTGTCTTCCTTTGGTCTTCTCCTCATTCTTTACTAATAAGCATCACATTAAATTATAGCTGTTTGTTCGTCTATCTCCCCACAGTTTTGAGCTCTTTGGGGACATGTTTTGTAGATTTATTTGTCTTTGGGTTCTTGGCACCTGCTGCAAAGTAGATATTCAATAAATGCTTGGAATCGTTGAGTCATAGATGTAAGATTAGTGTTTTTAATTGAAGTAATTTTTTTTTTTAAAGAGCGTGTCCAAAAAAACTTCAAAGCAAATTGAAGGAAGGAATATCTTGTGGATTCAGTATCAGAAATGTAGACTGTAGACTGAATTGATTTATACATGTGCATGCTTCTGTGTGCTAAGTCACTTCAGTCGTGTCTGCCTCTTTGCGACCCTATGGACTGCAGCTTGCCAGGCTCCTCTGTCCATGGGATTCTCCAGGCAAGGATACTGGAGTGGGTTGCCATGTCCTCCTCCAGGGGATCTTCCCAACCCAGGTATCAATTTATACATGGATCCCCTAAGTCAAACCCATGATTAGTTTTAGACATAATTTCTTCTGGTTTTCCCATTTCCCTTATGGTGACAGGGGATAGTGTGATTGTTTGGGTTTGTTCTTGTTTTTGGTCCTTTCCCCCCATGATCATGACTGTGTTGGTGTTTCCTGGAGCAGTGTCCGAGAGTCTGTGTGAGTCTAGGGACGGAAGTAGATCTGGGCTGTGAAGTGGTACCACTTGTTGGAAGGGTGACTTCTGCCGTCCATGCTACTTGCTCTGGGATAGAGAAGCAACACATCCTTGTAGAGGAGAGGCAGCAGAGTTTATTTTTGCAGCAGACGTGTCCCACTGCAGAGCTATAATAACCATAATGAAGGAGGATTATGCTGTATTAGGTTTATGAAGGGTGTACTGGTCTGTTACCAGGGTCAGTGGTGACAGCTCAAGCCAGCAATTAGGTTTCATTAAAGACTCCAGCAGGCAATTAGCATTTGTTTCTGCCAATGAAATCCTATGATCTATTAAGCATATTCTTTTTCATTAGACACTTTGTAAACTGTGCTTTACATGACAGAGGAATACTTTTTTTTTAGACATACACACGTCTCCAAATTATCATGTGAAAAATGGGCTGACTTTTAGACTCCCTGTGTTTAAACCTGTTGACTATACTAACATTGTGGGTGGATTGTGCTGTTTTAAAATCTGTATATTTTTAAAAGTTCATACAGATTCTTTTATTCAAAGGCAAGGAATTTGTTATGGAATATTATATAATTATGTGATTTATGAGGGGAAACAATGTGACTGATGTGAAATGAATTATAATAAAACTCTGAAAGAATGAAATGACACCTACCAGTTTTAATTATATTCTCTAGAAAATTATTGTTTTACTTAAGACGCATCTAAAAATAAAGGCTGGGAAGGATGATTTGTGCTGTGTTTCAGCTGAGCAGCTGTTTGGTTGTTTTGAAAATGAGGCTTATTTTCCAAGGGGTGGGTTTGGTACAAGTGAATGTTTCATGTAGCTTCATCCTTAGGCATGCGTTGAGGCATTTAAACTTTGCCTGTGAAAATGATGTGATGTTTACACTTACCACATCATTAAAAGAAATTTCCTCCCTCCTCTCTTTCTCCCTATTCTAGTCCTTTCTCCTTGCTTCTTTCTTCTTCCCTCCCTTCCTTCTTTTGTAATAAATTGCCTTCATGTGGAGGACTGTGATAGGTTAATTTGGGCTTCCCTGGTGGCTCAGTGGTAAAGAATCTGCCTGCAATGCAGGAGACATGGGTTTGATCCCTGGGTCAGGAAGATCCCCTGGAGGAGGAAATGGCAACCCACTCGAGTATTCTTGCCTGAAAAATCCCATGGACAGAGGAGCCTGGTGGGGGCTACAGTCCATAGGGTTGCAAGGAGTTAGACATGACTGAAATGACTGAGCACAGCACACACAGATGGGTTAATTCCTGTATATGTATCAGGGATGATAAAAGGGACGATTGCAGAGTACAACCCATCAGGCTGGAAACTTGGTGTAAAGGTCTGTACAGATGTCTGTTTCCATGAGTTGCTTAAGCTATCTTCCTGTTATTTGACTCTCTTGATTCACTTACTGTTTTTCTCATTTGGAGACTGTTATCCCCACTCACAGATAGAATGGTAATAGTGGCTGAGCATAGCAGCCTGAGAAGGAAGCTGCTGAGAAGCTACTGGAGAAGGAAAGGGCAACCCACTCCAGTATTCTTGCCTAGAGAATTTCATGGACAGAGGAGCCTGGTGGGCTACAGTCTATGGGGTCACAAAGAGTCAGACACGTCTGAGTGACTATCACTCACTCACAGCAGCTTGAACTCTGTGTGCACGAGCATATTAAAGACTCCAAGAAGTCTTGCAATAAACAAAAATGTGTTGAATTTATTTAAGGACTTTTTTTTTTAAGTCAATTTTATGGAACACGTAATCTCAAGGGACATGACTATTATATAAAATACTTTCTAGGAAAATCTCATTTTAGAAGGTGGCTGTAATAGAGAAGGCTTGTTTGTTGTCTTTAAGAAACCCCACATCTAAATTAGAGAGTATAGTGACTTAGATTATTAACACGAATAAGCATTAAAAGTCTTTGCTAGCAGACTAGACTAACTTTATACTTTTTATTAGTTGAGTTTTGGTGGAAGGAGTGGCGGTGGGGGGAGAGGCAGAAAAAGCAAGTTTGAAATAAAATATCAAGACTTTATTTGCAAACCAACTTTCAAGGAAAGTTGTAGGAATAGTAAACATCTATTCTAATTTTATGTATTTGTAATACAGGGAAGAGTTATGTTCCGATTGAACTTGAGGCACTGCAGCAACCTTATCCTTCAAAGAAAGATCCATATATCTTCAGTAATCCATCTAGTTGAGGCCAGAAGCTGTGATTAATATATACACTACCAAAAAAATCTTGATTCTCTAAATTTTGGCAGTCAGCCATATCCCACACTCCCACCCCTTATCATTCTGCCTAAAGAAAGCAGTCAGGCTTAGGAGATATAAACCATTGAGGGCTTTAGAAATGTCACTGCAATTATTTCATTAATAGCTGCCACTGTGGCGGTTGTTTTGTGTAACTGGGCATTTAATGCAGATGCTGTGACTATCACATGACCAATTTTTCTCTTCCATAGCCTTTTTATTATCTCTAGCTAATTTGCTCATTATTTCCTTCAGTTTTCCCCACTTTCATTCCTGACCTTTTACGAAGCGGAACTTGCTGTATGGAAACCCCTTTTCCTTTACAACCTTTCAATTTGTAACAGTCTTATGAAAGAGAGGTTATTTTTACCTATAGTTTATCTTTGAGACGTATAAAAGAGGTTATTAGCTAACGAACCACAGCTACCAAGTGGAAGAAGTGGATTTGAACTCGTTCCACAGTCCAAGTGCTGAACCACAGCCCTGGGTGCAGAAGTCTGTGCAGGTCAGGGACATCTGCTCTTTCTGCCTTCCTCTTTCATTATTTCCTTTCGTCCATTCCTTTAATAAGTGCGTTTTGATGTTTTTAAAGGTGGGGATTTTTTTTCTGAGGTCTTAATCTTTAAAAGACTCAGCAACTATTCAGGTAGCCACTAGGCACATGTGACCATTTGGCATTTGAAATGTGACTTAGTTTGAGTTGTGATGTGCTGTATCAAGTCCACACAAGATTATTGCAGAATTAGTACAACAACAACAACAAAAAAGAATGTTAGGTATTCCATGGTAATTTTAAAAAATTGATTACTTCTTGAAATAATTTTCAGATATACTGAGTTGAATACAATCTATTATTAAAATTAATATCTTGTGTTCTGTTTTGCTCTATAAATGTAACAACTGGAAAATTTTAAATTACCTATGTGGCTTGCATTTGTGGTCCACATTATGTTTTGAGGACATAATGAGTCCTTGAGGACAGGATGGTTACAGATGGTTATCCAGCTATGCTGGGCAAACCTAGCCCCTGAGTGATGCCTCAAGACTGAGGGAACAGTGGATGGAGACGAAAATTAGAAGTAGTTTTTGGTGACGTGAAAAGCAAACTTGATGGTGCCTTAAGATGACGAGCAGAGAGAGGCTAATATTAGCTGGCATTTATTTACTACTTACTGTGTGCAGGTACTTTGTCAAGCACTTTACATGGATTATCTTTTCGATCCTTGTAACAACTCGGTGAAATAAGCGCTCTCATTGGCTTATTTTATAGATGAGAAACTTCGGGCTTAAAATGGCTAAGGCACAATATCCTACACTAAATACTAGTAAATACTAGTATACGGTGTAAATACACAGTAAATACTAGTTTACTGTGTAACACCATTGGCATGCAAATACGAGTACATAAATGATGGAGCTCAGTGTCAAATCCGGGCATGAATCCAGAATGTGTGCTTGTAACCCCTCTGCATCACTGCCTCTCAAAGGCAAAAGAGAAAACATTACCTGGACTCAATCAGTAACAGCTCTTGATTCATTCATTGCCTAGGAAGGACACACATTCCTCTCCGCAGCCCTGGCCGATGTCACCTTGGAATTAGGGAATGCAGTACAACCATTGATGAGGTCAGGTTATCAAGAAGTGTTGAAGTTACGCTTTGGTTTACTCTCCTTACTAATCCAAGGTTGTCTTAATTAGAAAGGTATTTACCAGAAATTGATTTTAGAAACTTTTAAGTGTGCTTATTGCTTTTAACTGAGAGACATTGATGTATCTCATAGCAAGTAGAGATTTTGTAAATATAAGCATTAGATCTTTTTCCTTAGTATAGCTATAATACTTTTCAAAAATTGCTAAAAGTGTATTTTACAAATCTATTTAATTTTTTAGCCTTTGTTCTTATGTAGACATATTTTTGTAGTTTTATATAAACTCCCCTGCAAATGTGTTTTTCATCTTTCTTACTATCTTAATAATTAATATTTTATATATCTACATATATTGACATTCTGTGAGTTCCTTTTTTTTTTAATTGTTGAAAATACATACATTTATATTCTTGCTATCTCATAAAAGAATATAGTGAGAATCTTCACATTAACAGATTTTTAAAAAGTCTGTATTGAATTTGTTACTATATTGCTTGTTTTATATATTTTGGGTTTTTGGCCCCAAGGCATGTGGGATCTTAACTCCCTGACCAGGGTTCAAACCCCAGCCCCTTGCACTGCAAGGCAAAGTCTTAACCACTGGACCACCAGGGAAGCCCCACATTAACAGTTTTTTAAAAATTACTGCTGAATTTGTTTGATAAATTTCTGTGAGTAACAGTACTTGTTATAATAAACATGATTCTTGAATCATACAAGTGTGGTGGAATTTCAAGCAGGTCATAAAGATAAATTCAAGGGTAGCACAACTTTATTTTCTGGCTAGTTAGTTCAGTCGCTCAGTCATGTCCGACTCTTTGTGACCCCATGGACTGCAGCATGCCAGGCCTCCCTGTCCATCACCAACTCCTGGAGTTTACCCAAACTCATGTCCATTGTGTCGGTGATGCCATCCAACCATCTCATCCTCTATTGTCCCCTTCTCCTCCTGCCTTCAATCCTTCCCAGCATCAGGATCTTTTCAAATGAGTCAGCACTTTGCATCAGGTGGCCAAAGTATTGGAGTTTCAGCTTCAGCATCAGTTCTTCCAATGAACGCCCAGGACTGATCGCCTTTAGGATGGACTGGTTGGATCTCTTTGCAGTCCAAGGGACTCTCAAGAGTCTTCTCCAACACCACAGTTCAAAAGCATCAATGCTTTGGTGCTCAGCTTTCTTTGTAGTCCAACTCTCACATCCATACATGACTACTGGAAAAACCATAGCCTTGACTAGATGGACCTTTGTTGACAAAGTGGTGTCTCTGCTTTTTAATATGCTGTCTAGGTTGGTCATAACTTTCCTTCCAAGGAGTAAGCATCTTTTAATTTCATGGTTGCACTCACCATCAGCAGTGATTTGGGAGCCCCCCAAAATAAAATCAGCCACTGTTTTCACTGTTTCTCCATCTATTTGCCATGAGGTGATGGGATTGGATGCCATGATCTTAGTTTTCTGAATGTTGAGCTTTAAGCCAACATTTTCTCTCCTCTTTCACTTTCATCCAGAGGCTCTCTAGTTCTTTACTTTCTGCCATAAGGGTGGTATCATCTGCATATCTGAGGTTATCGATATTTCTCCCAGCAATCTTGATTCTAGTTTGTGCTTTCTCCAGCCCAGCATTTCTCATGATGTACTCTGCATTGAAGTTAAATAAGCAGGGTGAGAAGATACAGCCTTGACATACTCCTTTTCCTATTTGGAACCAGTCTGTTGTTCCATGTCCAGTTCTAACTGTTGCTTCCTGACCTGCATACAGTTTTCTCAAGAGACAGGTCAGATGGTCTGGTATTCCCATCTCTTTCAGAATTGTCCACAGTTTGTTGTGATCCACACAGTCAAAGGCTTTGGCATAGTCAATAAAACAGAAATAGCTATTTTTCTAGAACTCTCTTGCTTTTTTAATGATCCAGCAGATATTGGCAATTTGATCTCTGGTTCCTCTGCGTTTTCTAAATCCAGATTGAACATCTGGAAGTTCACGGTTCACATATTGCTGAAGCCTGGCTTCAAGAATTTTGGGCATTACTTTACTAGCATGTGAGATGAGTATTTTCTGGTAAGTAATGTCTTTTCAGGTCTTGCTTTTGCACAATGTTTGATGACTAGAAAGTGGATTATCCCTGAAAATAACTCTTGCTTTTGTCTGTTTTTTTTTTTTTTTTTTTACAATTCCTTTCCTTGTAGTCTGACAAAAGAATTTGATCAACCCTGACTTCATACTTTAAAAAACCAATTAACCTTTCACACTAGATTTACTTTTAGCATAATTGTTCACTAATATTTATATCACTTAATGCAGAAAAAAGTGTGTTGGATAGAATTACTTCTGTTATAATTATAATCTGTATATATATATATTAATATAAGTGAAAGTCACTTAGTTATGTCCGACTCTCTGCATCTGAGCCACTAGGGAGGCCCAAGAATGTTAGAGTGGGTAGCCTATCCCTTCTCCAGTGAATCTTCTCAGCCCAGGAATCAAACTAGAGTCTCCTGCATTGCAGGTGGATTCTTTACCAGCTGAGCTACCAGAGAAGCCCTATATTGATATAAAGGTAGCATTTAAAAGGGAATTAAAGATATATAAGTGCCTGCTTTATTGATAAAAATAACCATAAACTTGTTACATCATTCTGAGTTAGTTAATTTCTGGTGCTTGTTGGCTTGCCTTATTTTATATAAATGTCCTTGGTAAATGCCTATTAGTTTCATCTTCTATTTTCTCATAAACATTTTTCAAATATGTTTTCCTATATCAGCTACTCTATACCTTGCCATATTTTCATGACTGTTGTATTAGTTTTTGATATGGTAACAAAAAAGGTTCCAGCATCTCAGTGGCTTATGACAACATTTATTCCCTGTCTGTGTGACATGAGTGCTGCGATGTCCTGTGGCTCCTGGTGGCTTGACTGGGCCTTGGTACCGCTCCACATGTCTTCTTATCCAGGAACCCAGGCTGAAGGTCAGCCCCCATCTAGGACATGGTGTTCTCCTGACTGAGGGCAGGAATAATGTGAGAGGTGTGCAGTCTCATTTAAAGCTGCTGTATGGAGGTGGCAGGGCTTCCCAGGTGGCACTAGTGATAAAGAACTTGCCTGACAGTGCAAGAGATGTAAGAGACCTGAGTTCAATCCCTGGGTTGAGAAGATCTCCTGGAGGTGGACTTGGCAACTCGCTCCAGTATTCTTGCCTGGGAAATTCCATAGAGGATCCTGGCAGGCTATAGTCCATGGGACCCCAAAGAGTTGGATGTGACTGAGTTCCTGAGCATGGAGGTGGCAAGTAATGCTGTCTGCTCACGTCTCATTGGCCAAAGTATATCCCATGGCCAAGCCACAGGCCAGTGAGTTGGAGACCAACACTGGCCTGATTCCCAGGCAAGTCACAGGGACATGGATGGGATATATTATAGGAAGGGAGCAAAGAGCTGGGATCCATAATCTCATCTTTTATACCATCATTGACTTAACTATTCTCTTATGGTTTAGTATTTGGATTGTTTTCAGCGTTAACAATTATAAATAACATTGCAGTCAACATTGTTGAACAAATTGCATTTCTTTATCTGCTGAGTATTTTCTTGGAATACAGTTTCTGAAGTAGGCTATCTGGGTCAGAGGGCATGGATTGCTTGTAGATCTTGTTACATATGGCCAGATTGTTCTTTACAAAGGCTATCAGTTTATAGCACCATCATCAATATTTAAGTATACAGTTTTCATCAATGCTTATTGTTTAATTTTTGTAATTATCAAGGGTGGTATTTTAAAACAAAATGTTTAGAACAAATTGTGTTTTCTATTAAATTGAATAAAACCAGGGCCACTTATAATTTCCTTTCCCAGTTTCTGAAGGTCATTGTAAGTAAATACTGATTTTTGCCTTCTGTTTTTCTCAATACACTGTTTTTAAAATACACCTTTATTCTTGCAATAAAACAGAATGGTGAAAAAAGTAGAAAAAAGCATATATTTGATCTGAGGTTTTATAACTTTTATCCAAAACAAATCAGTAATTATTACTGTGGAACTAGGTAAATGGCTGAACCTACTCAAATTGCTGACTTTTGCTGCATATTTCAAAGTCTTAGGAGAGGAGATTTGTTTATTGTTCTATTGCCTAACATTGGATGGCTTTAATTCCATGGCATTCAGATTCCCCATGGCCGTATGGTTTTTATATCAGAAAATACCAATTGAAACTTAAGAACCAGGCTTTGCTACAGTTTCCCCCCTCAAACTGTAAACTAAAACGCTTTATTACCAACTGCCTCCTCTCTCCTGGCTTACTTTGCAAGTGTCGTGTTGCCTGCTGCTATACTCGTCTTTGGTTTCTGCTTAGAAATAGTAATATCTAGACATGCCCATCAGTGTCCTCCGTTATACTTCCTCATGTAAGGATCTGAGATCTCACAGCCAAGGAAACAAGAGTTGCCGGACAGATAAGAGAAATCCTTAGGCCACTCAATCCAGAGTGCATAGGCAGAATAAGCAGGGGGTGTGTGTGTGTGTGTGTGTGTTCATGTTTGGATGGGAAATGGTGTGCTGGAATTTGGGGGTGGTAGGTTTGATTTTGCAACTACCATTGAAGTGCAAATGCCTCCCACCTCATTTAGCAGAGGAATGTTAAAAATCCTCAGAACTGAGAAATTCATTTTCGAGAGACAGCCTGGTCAAGCTCGTAAGAAATATTACAACTCAGTGG
Source organism: Okapia johnstoni (assembly GCA_024291935.2). Taxonomy (NCBI): domain Eukaryota; kingdom Metazoa; phylum Chordata; class Mammalia; order Artiodactyla; family Giraffidae; genus Okapia; species Okapia johnstoni. The sequence goes on along the minus strand of CM044322.1, from coordinate 11,101,517 downwards.
GAAACAAGTGTATGAGTGAGCCAGACATCAGTGTGTGAACCAGAGTTCATTTGAACAGTTAGAATAGGTGCTGATTGCAGAATGTTAAAAGTGTGAGTATTTATAGAGTATTACTATTGTGAATAGTAAGACTCAGATTAGTGTTGAAGAAATATTAATTTGAATAGACTTGCTGTGAAAGTCTTTGGGTTTTTGTTCCTGAGATGGTTTCCTGTTTCAACTTAAGTTCATTTTGTATAGGTCTTCTTGAAATTTGGTGCAAATTTCTTTGGAAGATGAGGACCCTGGCTTTATGAAGTTTTGATTTGGTAATTAAATCTTTTGGGAAAATTGGATTCTAAGGCTCAAACTAAGGAGAATGAGGATGTTTTATGGTAATATAGAGAAAATCAAGTTATCACAGAACAGGAGCTTTTAAAAATCAGTGTTGTGAAATAGGATACTTATTTTATATTGAGTGATGATATATCTAGGTTGAATTTACAAGCAGAAGGTTATTACTGAACTTTTCTCAAAAAAAAAGTTGTCATGCTAATTGTAAATGTTTTCTTAAGCTGCTAATAATTTTAAAGACAAAAGAAGTGCTTATCTTTGCAGTGTGTTCCTCTTTTCCGATTTCTGTACTTCAGAGTTGAGGCTAAGGGTGTAAAGGTGAAAGTGAAAGTGTTAGTCACTCCGTCGTGTCCGACTCTTTGCAACCCCGTGGACTGTAGTCCATCAGGCTACTCTGAGGATTCCCTAGGCAAGAATATTGGAGTGCGTAGCCATTCCCTTCTGCAGGGGATCTTCCCAGGGACCGAACCCAGGTCTCCTGCATTGCAGGCAGATCCTTTATGGTCTGAGCCACCAGGGAAGCCCAAGAGTGTAAAATATATGTAAAAGCTATATTTACATATATTTTTTAGGGGTGTAAAATATATGTAAATATAGCTTTTAGGTCTGGGATTGATGGTCCCACTTATGGAACCCTGTACAGTTGCCCCAAATTAGTGTTACCCTGTTCACTCCTCAGAACTTTTTCTTTTCTCTTCTCCTTCCTTCTTAGCCTGTGTGTTGGCCTAAAAGTGGAATCCACTTATATAGTGCTGTGCTCTGAATGTGTCCCCCTAAGATTCATATGCTGAAATCCTAACCCCCAGAGGTGATGCTTTTAGGAGTGAACTTTAAATGCTTAGGTTGTGAGGGTAGAGCCCTTATTAAAGAGATTAGCGCCCTTATTAAAGAAACTCCACAGAGTTCCCTAGCCTCTTCTGCCGTGTAAGGATACAATGAGAAGTCTGCAGCTTGGAAGAGGGCCCTCACCCCATCGTGATGACACCCTAATCTCAGATCTCCATTCACCAGAACTGTAAACAGTACATTTTTGTTGTTTATAAACCACCCAGTCTGTGGTATTTTGTTCTAACAGCCCAAATGAACTTGGTCGCATGGCTTAACCCGATGGGTGATTGTCAGGCACAATGTTGTGGTTGTTTACCTAGGAAGAACTGTGACTACTAGACAGTTTTAATATACCTGCATCCAACTGACTATGTCTTTCACCAGCATTGAATGTTCAATGCTTTTTAGACATAACACAGACTTGGGGTTCTTCTCTCCCACTGTTGGTCATGTAGTACTTAGTACCTGTTTGTTGATATCCACAAGTTGCCTGAGGCTGTTCGTAAGGAGGGCAGTGGCCAAAACCATGTTAATTTCTCTCCTGTCTTCTTGCTCCAGGTTCCCCCAAGAAACATAGGCAGCATATTCTGTTGCACTGTCGTGCTCAGTTGTCAAATTCAAGTGCATTCTGGGCAGTGGCTACCTTGTGAGTGACTTGTCATCTTCCCCTTGCTGCTTTGAGGATCTTGGTCTCACAAGCGCGTACTTTGCTTGTGCCCAGGTATCCTTGACTTACAGCTTAGAATCTACCATCCATGACTTCTGTGCTATGGGCATCACACTGAGGTCCCATTTTAAAAAACAACCATACTTCAATTCTTTTTCTTTCATATTTGGCCATGCTGAGTGACTTGGGAGATCTTAGTTCCCTGACCATTCATCTTTATGTGTACTTTATTAATTTTTTAAATGTTTATAAATTTTTTTGGTGGGGGAAGCAATGAAGAGAAAAAAAAATGTAAAAAAAAAAATATCCAGACACCATTTGTCCGAAAGACTTCAGGATCTGCTTAACTGCATTCCCCAACTACTTTTTTAGAATTTTCTGTTTGGTTGATTGTGATTGGCTAAGCATATCTCAGCATGCATTTCTGTGCTACTATGAAATCAGGTCCATTTTTAAACTACTTCAGTATTCAGACTCTCGGATGTGCCTGCTAGGAGGAAATATGTTATGCCAATAGGAGTTTTTAGTTGATGAAAGGAAATGCTAAAAGAGAAGAATTAAAAGTATAATTACAGTAATGTTTAAGGGTCATTCTGAACAGGTAGCAGAAGAATCAGAGCATGTCACAGACTCTCCTTGTTTTATAGCAAAAGGTAGAATGATCTATTTCTCTTCATTATAAATTTTTGAGTCCTAAACTGATTTGCCAAAACCCATTAGTCCTTTTGAGTTGCGAATGAGCAGAGTCCCTTTGAAAGTTTAGCTTCTCAGTATAATTTCTCAATTGGCATTGGTCGTTTGTGGTTGAACTCAAAATCAAGTTCCTTAACCGGCAAAGTCAAAGACCAAACCTGATATGTGGACAGCCTCTGTTGGCATTTGAACAGAAATCTCCAGATATCCTGGGACATGTGATCTGAGTCTCATGTCTTGATCAGGGTTTTCCCCCATGAAGGCATGAGGGCTTTCCTACTGCCCTCTTAGATAATATGTACCTTTTTTTTTTGCCTTTCCTGGCTTGTACCTCTGGCTCTTTAATTCTTCTTTACTTTCTTCTGATTTTCTATTCTACCTCCTGGTCTGTCCCTTTGTTCATCTATCATTTCGTCCACACATCCCAGGTTTAATATAAAAAAACAAGCAAACAAGAACCTCTAGATTTTCAAATATCTTGCCAGTCAAAATGCCCAGTCTTCTCAGCTGTGCCTGGGCCAGTCAAAGCTGGGTTAAGGCCTTGAATATCTTTCACTGCTGTATTTTGTTCCTGGGAGCTGTGTTCAAAGAATTGCTCTTCTACTCAAGTTAGTTCTGTCTCTCTTAAATGATGTGTATCTTTCTAGTGTCTGGGCACCTACCTCGAATTGTTACTAAATAGACTCTCAGCGTACTCTCCTTATTGTGGATATTTTGCTGGTGATTGAATACATTAAAATGATATTTTCTCATAGATTACTATTTAACCCAGAAAATCGAATAATGACTTCTTTGCATGATACTTGAGCTGCTGTTGGTATGTGTACACTCAGCTTGATTTTAATTACTTTGATCACACATATGTCTAAAAAAGCTACTACCCCTTAGAAAGGCAGCGCTATTATGAAGTGACTAGCTTGTTACATGCGAGTCCCTTAAGTCGTGTAAGATGAAACTATGCTGGGCAGATGTGTAATGGGCTAAGTCCAGTTTGAATTTTTGCAGGCTCTCCACTCATCCCCCATCATCACCCATGTGGTCTAGTGGAAAGTGCACTCCTGTGCAATTTAAGAAACCCGAGTCCTACTTCTGCCACTAATTAGCTATTTTGGTTTTAGGCAAGTTTCTCAGCCACTCACGACCCGGTTTCTTGGTCTTCATCTTGAGTTTGTTGATCTAGTAGAGGATGATTTCTCAGGTTCCTGGCTTCACACTTCTCTGAAAATTCAATAGTTCTGGAAAACTTTTTGTTTTAACTCTGTGGTTGAGTTTGTGGTCAGAGCAAAGGGAACCTCTGCTGTTACACTTCTCAGAAGAAACTACTAGTTGCCTGGTTTATTTTTGTCCAGGAAAAGATTCAACTAGCATAGTTAAGTATTAAACTTTTTTGCAGTGATGGTTAATTTTATTTGAATGAACCTGTGGCATTTACCTTTGACCCTTCCCATAAAAAAATGGGGATTATCCTGTATGCTGTATATGAACTTACTCCGTTTATTTAGATCGATCCTAATTTGGTTTGAATGTATTTTCAGAGTTCCACCCTGGTCTTTGAGGTCATTTTAGATAGCGTTAGGTGTTTTCCTGTCAAAACGTGGGAATCAGTGGGGTAACAGAATGAGTAGAATTTAGCAGAAGTGTCTTTGTATTTTGGAAAAGGATTCCAAATCTTGGAGATTAGTGCTGACTGTTGTTACCATGTGGGTCTTAGAGTGTTTGTGGGTTGCTGTATGTTACATATATGCCTCTTTGGCATCTCCTGAGCAGTGATTTGTCTCCTTTTGGAAGTTGCAACATCATCTCCCAGGGTTTTAGGTTTCCTGATGCCCTCTAGGGTAGATTTCTTTATAGCATACACTTATTACATTGAGTTGTTTTCAGAATTTCATCACTTATTTTGAAATACTTTAAGACATTCAGGGTGTTTCAAATTCCAGGCTGGAAATCTAGTCTAGAAAGCAGTAGGTGGTGGATAAGAGAGACAAGAGAAGATTGGGAGGTGGGTGGGTCAGTGATTTCCAAACACAGAGCCGAAGCTGATGTATAGAAGTTGCAGGGTAAGAGTAGTCTGAAAAAATAGATTTCACAGTACATATGTGATCTTTTCTCCCTATTTTGTTTTCAGTCCTTTCATATTTTTAAAAGCACATCTTGTGTTGTTTACTTTGCACTTTAAGTGATTGGATTTTAATGTAATCAAAGTTTTTTTTTTTCATTACACACGCACACACACAGTTTTGTTTATTGATGCAAATTGCCATTCTTTCACTTTTACTGCTTTAAAACATGTATCCTATTTCAACTTCTAAGCCCATTTTATCAAGAATTGATTCCAAAAGTTTGTGTGTAAATCAATTATCCCAGAACCAAGAATTGATTTTCCTGTAGAAAGATGTTAAAATTGATCCTAAGTTCTCAGCTCCCTGGAGAAAAAGTCTCTTGTGTTGTGCATGATAGAAGAAGCTCATCTTTTAAATACTATTTCAGTGTAAAAAGTGACTCCTATGTCTTTGCCCAGTAACGGGAGTCAGCAGGCTCCTGGGCAGCTGCTAGGAGGAAGGGCTCTGGACTTTGCAGTTGTGGCTGGTGCTGTTGGGGGTAGCTGCCTGGGGATTACTACTAGACACCTGGGCTCCCTTACCCCTGGGCACCTTCACAGAAACTGCCCTCAGAGCCCCCAGCTGTCAAATCCATGAAGCCAGTTAAAGTTATTACTCTGGGTTCATTCCTTGTTAGGAAAGATTACCCATAAGGGATTTACAAGGAAAATGGGAAGATAGGAGAGGAGTGGGCAGATGTGCTTCAATGAGAGATTATGTTCACCTTTGCGTACAAGGTCCAAGGTCATTGCCCTCTGTAAAGATGGGTCATGCCTGTCGCTGTAGATCCTGCACTGTGAAAAAATCAGAATCATTCAAGAATTAATAACATGTTAGTCTCCTATATGCTTAGATGCCTCAGAAGTACGATGGAGTCAAGTCAGAATAATTTTCATTATTTTGGCACTTAACTCTTGACCACCATTGTAATAAAAAAAAATCTTGTGCTGGTATTTCCCTGCTTCTTAACTGGTCTAGATGGATGTGAGAGTTGGACTTTAAAGAAAGCTGAGTGCAGAATTTATGCTTTTGAACTGTGGTGTTGGAGAAGACTCTTGAGAGTCCCTTGGACTGCAAAGAGATCCAACCAGTCCATCTTAAAGGAGATCAGTCTTGGGTGTTCATTGGAAGGACTGATGCTGAAGCTGAAACTCCAATACTTTGGCCACCTGATGTGAAGAGCTGACTCATTTGAAAAGCCCCTGATGCTGGGAAAGATTGAGGGCAGGAGGAGAAGGGGACAACGGAGGATGAGATGGTTGGATGACATCACCGACTCAATGGGCATGGATTTGGGTAGACTCTGGGAGTTGGTGATGGACAGGGAGGCCTGGCGTGCTGAGGTTCATGGGGTCACAAAGAGTCGGACATGACTGAGCGACTGAACTAAATGAACTAACTGGTCTAGTGATGGCTGCTTTTTCCTTTTGTCTTATCTTGCCAGTATTTTAACTGTAACTGATATCACTGGCAGTTATTAAGTATTAAGCATAAAGTTGCTTGTTAAATCATTAAAAACACCATGGCATTTATTTTCACCACTGGTGATCTTTTGTTTACAAGTGCAGTTTTTTTTTTTTTTTTTACAATGTTCTTGCAATTTTTTTCTTCTGGTGGTCTTCATTTATACTTTCCAATGTCCTTTATTTAAAATAGCCTGAAGTCTGCTCATTACTCTTCTAGGCAACCTCTCCCATTTAGCACCATTTGGTTTAGACTCATGGAATGTTAGCTATTTTTTATGCTGGTTTGAGCCAAATGTAATTAGGAAAGCGAGTTTGTTTCAGAATCTGATATAAAGCATGCAGCACGTGCATTCTTGCTTACATGCTACTGATTTGGGGTGTTTCTATTCTGCTTGTTCCTCTTCTGAACGTAGAAGTCTTCTGAACGTAGAGTCTCTTGAATTAGCTGACTCTTTTGCAAGTTATCCTTTTTGAAAAAGAGGCCAGGTGGTGCAGTGCTAAAGAATCTGCCTGCAATTAAGGAAACATGAGAGATGTGGGTTTGATCCCTGGGTTGGGAAGATCCCCTGGAGGAGGAAATGGCAACCTACTCCAGTATTCTTGCCTGGGAAGTTCCACAGACAGAGGAGCCTGGCAGCCTACAGTCCATGGGGTCGTAAAGAGTTGGACACAACTGAGCATGCACACTGGCTATTTAAAGCTTGCCTTGGCAGTGATTGTTATCACAGACTCCGCAACCCAATTGGCAATCGTGTATTTAATTACAGCTACTTTTGAACATTTCAGTTGCTATACTATTGATATGAAATCACTCATACTTGTGAAAAGATGATTTAAGAAGTTTCTGATTTATGTTTTCTTGTAAATTAAATATAAACAAAATGAAAGTATCGTGAAACGTGGTTTTAGGTGCCTTTGACAAACAACTGGGGGAACATAATTAGGGGATCAATATTGCCCATATTCTTAACTGTTTATGTTACCTCTTTGAATACATTTTTTTATTGAACTCCTTTAGTTCTTTCTTGTTTCTATTTATTTGTGCTGTCCTCAATTTAGTACTTGTATATGCTTTTCTCATTTGATAGTTTTAATTGTTAGTTGTTTTGTAAGAATTTCTTTTGTATACCTGGGCCAGAGTAGGTGGCTAAGAAGTCCTTTTTGCCACTAACTAAGGGATTATCAAATACTTTATGAAGGGAACATACATGTGTATGTGTTTATATGAGAGGTCTTTTTATTTAGTCTATTAACATGTCGTATGTGTCATGGACCTTGCACTAATTCATGCCTTTTCACCAAAACTTGAAACAAGCAAACATGCATTTATCTCTCTCTCTCTCTTTTTTTTTTAAACTGCCACTTGCAAAGATAAATTTTATTCTCTACTTAGGAAAACAAATGACTTTCTTTCCCTAAAATTCCTTCTGTGAAATGGAATGTGGACCCAGCAGCCACTGTGAATCTGTTTTATTTTTCCCTTGTGTTACATAAAGCAAGGAAGGCATTTTAGCCCCTTTAAGGAGACACTGGCCTGGGGTAAATAACAATTTAGTCCAGGTGGGTAGGAAAGAATGCTTATGACATTCTTTTCATGGGCTCCATGTGTAACCTCCAAGCAGGAGGTCAGGCAGTAAAACATTTGAGTGAACGGGTGAAATGTTTTGTATTTATTTACAAGGCTCTTAATCACAAGACTGATCCCAATAAACTCAGCAAGTCAAAGTGATGGAGGAAAGTATATGAGGCATGCAGAACAGTAAAAGTAGGGGGGGGATGGGGTCTTTAGACTGCATTTAGCCTGCGCTTCTGTTCCCACTGTGGATGATGGCCATCAGAGTCTGGTGCAGTGGTCATGGGTGAATTTGATGAAAAATGCAGTTATACCCATTCTGTCCCCACCTGCTGCTGAACTACTTGACAGTTCGCTTTTAAGGTTCCAGACATCCTGAAGTATTTGAATTCTCTTTTGCTAAAAATCCTCAATTTTTTTTTTTTTTAACCTTCTCTGCCCCAAGCCTGTCTTTCTTTGTTCCTAGGGTATTCTGCATTTTCTGTGGCACTGGAGTTGACGACTTGATTTCATTGCTTATTATAGCCTGATTTAAAGCAAAAGCATTCAAATACCTTCTTTTTGAAAAATTCATTTATTTTTGGCTATGCTGGGTCTTCCTTGCTGCCCTCGGGCTTTTTCTAGTTGCAGCTCGGGGGCTTCTCCCTCGCTGCAGTGTGCGGGCTTCTCGCTGCGGTGGCTTCTCTTGTTGCAGAGCCCAGGCTCTGGAGCTCGAACTCAGTAGTTGTGGTGCGTGGGCTTAGTTGTCCCGTGGCAGGTGGAACCTTCCCAGAGCAGGAACTGAAGCTGTGTTCGTTGCATTGGCAGGTGGATTCTTAACCACTCGACCACCAGGGAGGTCCCCAGATACCTTCTAAGTTCTGTCATTTAATGTGATTGTATTTAAAAAAAAATTGTTCGGATGTAGTTGTAGATTATTCAGAAAAGGAAAGTGGACAGTGCCTCTAGATAAGCAGTCCCTAACATTTTCTACCCAGAAGGCCAATCACACAGTGAGCTCTGGGGTCACAGACACGTCCTCCTTGTCTTTCTTGCGGCCTGTTCACGTTTTGTCAGGCAGCGCCGCCAAGTGATGGGCAAGGCTGTAATCCATACCTGACAGCTCTGCTTTCTTATATCTTAAAGATTGCAAGAGGTGGGAGGGTTCAACTATTTTTGAATATTAATAATCCAGATTAATGTGAAAGAGCTTTCATTTTATATGCTACCAGAAACACAATTTAGACAAGCATTCCTCTCGCTCAGCAGAAGTCTAGATATAATGAGTAAATTAGAACAACTTAGTGCTAGCCTGTTAGACAAATAAGAGCGCTTTGGTATCTGGAATAAGATTTTGCCGAGTTTTGGACATTTCTTTTTGCAAACTGACTCTGGAATATATTAATGAGTATTTGGCAGTTACTTCAGAGTTTAATGGGCCAGCAAACATTGAGAACTGACTGGGTTGCGGGTAGGTACAGGGACTATGAAAATGAGTTAGGTGCTCCTAGCTGGAGTGGGGATGGAGAAGAGATTCAGAATCAGATAATTTTACTAGAATGGTAAGAACTTGGTACAGGAATGCAATTGATGCTACTCTCAGAACACGCTTCCCACTTGCTTCTTGAGAGATTTTTTAAAAATTTTGCTTTTAATTGGATGATAATTGCTTTACAGTATTGTGTTGGTTTCTGATATACATCAACATGAATCAGCCATAGGTATACATATGTCCCCTCCCTCATGAACCTCCCTCCCCCCTCCCACACCACCCCACCCCTCTAGGTTGTGATTTATTTTTTTCTTTATTAAGAGGGGGAGTAGTTTGCAGCAACCATTTCTGGAATATAAAATAGAATATAGGGCAGGCATTCTTAGGACATTTTCATCAGGTCACCATTTGTTTGATTTTGTTGTTTGTAGTTTAGCTTTTTCATTTTTCCTCTTTGCTTCTGTGTAGTTGATTCTAACTTAAAATAGAATGCAAATCTATTGTCTTTAGAGGTAGAGCAGGTAACAGACAATTCTATCATTTCCTTATATTTTTTCCCCACTTGGATCCAGCTGATCCTTGTGTCCAGTGGGATTTTAGTTGGTTTAGATGTTTCCTCTTGAGCCAGGAACTCAAGAGAAACCATAGGAATCTATTTTTGAAGCTTCGTCTTCTCTGTATGAATAAATTACTTATCATTATCTACTGCTTTTCATTCTTTGTGAAAGAAATGAAAAGAGAACTGGAGGCAGGGAGAGAAGAGAAGGAAAGCAAAGAGACTTAAAATATATGCAAAGCTTATAATAAAGTCCTCTAGAGAAGGAGCTTAAAATTCATCATCTATAATAATGGATAATGGAGAAGAGTAGTGTTCTAGACAAAAGAGCTTATATTTGGAACAGGTCATGTAATACAACATTTACTCCATTTAACGACTTTTACGAATAAAGGGCTTCCCTGGTGGCTCAGACGGTAAAGAATGCGTCTGCAATGTGCGAGACCTGTGTTCCATCCCTGGGTTGGGAAGAATACTGGAGTGGGCATGGCAACCCACTCTAGTATTCTTGCCTGGAGAATTCCATGGACTGAGGAGCCTGGCAGGCTGCAGTCCATGGGGTCGCAAGGAGTCAGTCATGACTAGTGACTAAGCACAGCACATGAACAAAGAAGTGAAATAAAATATTGTTGTTCTGGGAAATAATTTACCAAATTCTAAAGGAGATTGTCCTGAATCTGGCTGGGACATCTTTTATTAGTCCTGGCGAATAGAGATTACTGGCTTGGATATGCTGGAGTCATCTTTTCATTGGGTCGAAATCTCTCGAACATTTCTGCATGACGTGGTGCTTCTCAATTCTCCCCCCTAATGATAATTTCATCCTTGGGAAAAGAAGCCCATCATGGCTGGGTTTTCAGGTACAGCACTCAGGTCCCTCCTTTGATGAACACGTATTGTTTACTGTGTGCTAGGTGAAGTCGCCGTGATAGTCGAGGGACTGTGAGAAGAAAACAAAGCGTGATTCCTGTTTTTAGAGACCTTTATTATAAGTTTTACATGTGTTGAGCCTCTTTTCTTCTCTCCTGGCCTTCAGTTTTTGTTTTTCATTTTGTTTGGTTTTATTATTGTTGTTTTAAAATATTCAGGGTCTTCCTTGCTACACTTGCCGACTGGGGGCTACTCCCTAGGTGCCGTGTGCTGGCTTCTTATTGAGGTGGCCTCTCCTTGCAGAGCGTAGGCTCTAGGGCTGCCGGGCTTCAATCGTTGTGGTGCCTATGATCCGTTGCCCCTCGGCATGAAGAATCTTCCCGGGTCCCAGAGATGAAACCCGTGTCCCCTGCATTGGCAGGTGGATTCTTAACCACTGGACCACTAGGGGAGTCCTGTTTGTGTTTGCTTCCCTTTCCATTTTATCCGAGAAGAAAGATGTGTTTCACCTTGCTGGTGTGTTCTTGCATCTTTTCATTGATGGCTCCTGGTTAGCGCTGTGATAAGCTTTTCAGGTGTGTGTGTGTGGTTAGGTGACATTTCTTTCCTAAACTGTTTTCTCTGTTTTTCTGAGGAAGGCTGGTAACCTGACCTAGCAGCAGCATTTCTCAAGCACCGTCAGATTCAATGTGTGTGCTAACTTTTGTCTTAACCAGTCTTAATCTTCATGGTTGGTGTTCCATTGAGAAATAGTTGAGGCAGAGGTCTCCTTCTCCATTTAGGTTCCTTAAGATCTGGTGCAGTAATGAGTTTAGGAAGGTGCTGCTAAACTCAGGCATGCAATAGTGTTGTGATGCATACATGAAGTTTGCTTTGGGGAAAAACTTTTACAGTGCGCCTACCATGCTTTCACAGAAACAAGGTAGAAAGAAGATACACAGGATTAATAAATGCCATGAATAAGATGCTGTGATGCTTAGAGGCAGAACTGATTGAATTTGCCTGGATGACATGAGACAAACTTAGCAGAACGAGGTGGGTCAGGAGGAAATGAGTAGGATGTATTTGTTGGGAAGAGAAGAAAGAATGTCCCCAGGAAGAGAGAAAGCAGGAGCTGAAAGACTGGTAGAGTGTGGATGCCTTCAGTGCAGGGCATATTCAGGAAGCCAGGAGTCCAGTATGTGTTTTTCTTAGGGTAGGTCGGGTGAGGTGGGGTGGGAAATGGAAATTGCTTTCAGTCTGGGTTGTGATGGTAACCCAAGAATTGCGTATGACTTTTCTCTTTGGAAAGATAAGAATTTTCCTGGATGGGACCCTTAGGACTTGCCTGTGTCACTGACTTTTTTTTCTTGTTTCCAAGTCAGTCCTTTGTTTTCAAACATAAACTGCCTATCTCCATTTGATTCTGTGCCCAGAGAAAATACATATTTACAGACCTGGTAGCAATGTGGATTGCCTGGGTAAGCTTTTAGGAGTAGGTAACGTCAAACATACTTTACCAAAGCACATTTTGTATTTGTCTTGCTCTGGTGATAATCTGGCAAGAATGATGGCCAGCAGGAAAGTCAGCATATGTTAATAAACCATCTGTTTTACAGGAATGCTGGGGTTCTGGCAAAGGTCATATCTGCCTGGCATACATTTTATAGTGATGACTCTTCTGAACTTGTTTGGGTGGCGACAGCAGTGTATGTCCCTGGTCACGGTTGTCCTTGCAAAGGGTAGTCTGAAGTGCTGTGAATTACTTTTCAACTGGTGTGCATACCTCAGCCTCTTACACCATGAGCTTGAAAAACCAAACAAAAAGCATCATCCAGAAATTATTTCTACCATTTCGGTGCTGTGGCGTCAGAAGTGGGTGGTAGTGAAGGGTGAAGGAACTGGAGAGACAAATGGCGTGTTCTCTCTTTTTATTTGGCTGCACCAGATTGTAGCTGTGGCCCTTGGGATCATCAGTCTTTGTTGTGGGATCTGATTCTCCAACCAGGGATCCAACCTGGGCCCCCCTGACACTGAGAGTGGGAAGTGTTAGTCCCTGGACCCCCAGGGACATCCATGTGTCCTTCTGTGACTGGGTTTGTCAGCTGGGCATGTGCTGATGTGTGTGTGCTCAGTCACTCAGTCCTGTCCGACTCTCTGAGACCCCATGGACTGTAGCCCACCAGGCTCCTCTGTTCATGGGACTTCCCAGCCAAGAATACTAGAGTGGGTTGCTATTTTTTATTGAAGGGGATCTTCCCAACCCAGGGACTGAACCCGCGTCTCTTGTGTCTTCTGCACTGGCAGGCGGATGCTTTACGCTGTGCCAGCTGGGAAGCCCGAGTGTGCCAATACAGGGGGATTTTCCTTGAGAACCTGGGCGCAGGGTGAGCCCAGCGCCTCTGAGATGAGGTAGAGATGTACTTCCTGCTTTTGTGGTTTGGCAGGAGGGGTTCAGGAGAATTATACCCAGATATTGGGAGTTTCTTTAAAAAGCTGGCTACCACCCTCTTTATCCGATACAGGACGAGGCCTAGTGAGAATATCAGCCCAATTGCAGTTTGGCCAGAAAAGCTGTATTTGCCAAATGTTGCTGTTATAAGGGCAGTGATATAGTAAGACATTTCCCGAGACAGGGAAGGAAAGAGGAAATTCCCTGTTATGGAATTAAAAATGGAGAGAGTATGCTGAAGTCAGTTTCTGAAAACTCAAATAGTGTATATGTTTTTTTTGTCTTTTAATCCCTGAGGTAAGGCTTTTTCTGCCTATGGAGGGATCTTTCTGCACTCTTGAAGAGCTGATTGTTGAGAAGGCATTGAAGAGATGCCATTTCCTGGGCATGTTGTCATTTTGATGATATGGAAGATGTGTTGGGAGGAAGGGATTCTTTTCTTGATAATTCTACCTCTCCATGGTGGAGAGAGAGTTATGGTTGACTGGAGGAGAGACACTGCCAGGAGACTAAACAGGGTTAAGAGGGTTCCTGCTTAGTATGTGACTTAAACTAACACCTCTGGTGCCTTTTCTGGTCCTCAGGCTGAGCTTGGGATGCATGTCGTGTGTGGAGTCTTAAATGTGTGGCCTTGTGCGCAGTGCAGTAGTTGGTGAGCGGATGTGGTAGGGTGGTGAATGCTGGATCAAATGATGGAGGAGTAGACATACTTTGGTATTTCATCGTAGTCCTGGCTCTGCTGACCTGGAGGGCTTGTTAAAACTAGATTCCTGCTGGGAGTTCCCTGGTGGTTAGGCCTGGTGGTTAGGATTCCAGGCTTTCACTGCCATGGCCTGGATTCGATCCCCATTCAGGGAACTGAGATTCTGAAAATCATGCTTATCAGTCAGGAAAAGAAAAAGAAAACCCAAAAATCTAGGTTCCTGCAAGGGACCCCAGACATGGGGAATCACACTCTTTAGTGAAGCCTTGGAATCTGCATAACAAATTCCTTAAGTGACTGTTCACTTGGGAAATTGCTGGTTCATAGTTGCCTATCCGCAACTGCTCTAAGTTCATTTTATAGTTGGGAAAAGTCTTTCCCTCAATTATCCAGCTGTGGGGAAGGGGTGTGAGTGGCCCAGAGTGGTTCTGATTCACCAACAGGACTCATATGCCGCACATTCTAAAATCAGGGTCACCTCGTGATATTTTGCAGAGAGCTTGGGAGTCTATTTCAGGCGCTGGGTTTATTGCCCTTTAAAACGTGGTATTTCCCCCTGTTTAAGAACAATTTAAGACTGTTAATTTGCTCCCTGGGGTTACAGGTTGAATATGCTTGCTGTTCTGGAATTTGTAGCCTGGGCTTGGCTGGATGGTAAAAGACCACCTGATTTTCCTAAGTCAACTCTCAAAATTATGCTCCTGAATATTCATTGGAAGGACTGATGCTGAAGTGCCAATACTTTGGCCACCTGATACGAAGAACTGACTCATTAGAAAAGACCCTGATGTTGGGAAAGATTGAAGGCTGGAGGAGAAGGGGTCGACAGAGGATGAGATGGTTGGATGGCATCACTGACTCAATGGACATGAGCTTGAACAGACTCCAGGAGTTGGTGGTGATGGACAGGGAAGCCTGGTGTGCTGCAGTCTTTGCAGGGGTAGCAAAGAGTCCGACACGGCTGAGTAACTGAACTGAAAAAGAGAGAGAAAAGAGAAAAATTGTTGGCCTAGAAGTGGTGCAGGGGAGGAGTCTTTCACAACTGGATGGGTCCTAGAATTCCCTGCGTGTTTTAGTTGTTTAGAATGGTGATGGTGACGAGAGTAATAACACACACAATAAAAATAGCAAGTATTTAATGAGGACTTACTCTGTGCCAAGCACTGTGCTAAATGCTTTGCATACCTTGTCTCATCTAATTTTTGTGACAATCCTCTGAAGTAAATATTTGCACTTCATTTTACAAATGAGACAACTGAGGTAGAGTGATTAGCTCAAGTCGCATAGCTAGTGGTGGCAGATGTGGAATTCAGACTCTGTGAAGTCTAACTTCAGGTGCAAAATCCAGTGCAGATTATAGATTCCGTGCCTCTAGGGCGAGGCAGGAAGAATGAATGAAGGGGGCACACGTGCAGTCACACAGGGGGCAGTGGGGACCACAGCCAAACCTGAGTCCTTCCCCCGCCAATGCAGTAATCACTGCAGTCCCACCTCCTTGGTGCTAGGCTGAAATCCAGGCCGTTGCTATCACATTTTTTTTTTTTTCACGAGCTAATGGAATCTGTATTTTGGGGTGAGATAGCTTGGTTTTTGGGCTTTCCAGGTGGCGCTAGTGGTACTTAAAGAACCTGCCTGCCAGTGCAGGAGATGTAAGAGACATGGGTTCGATCCCTGAGTTGGACAGATCCCCTGGAGGAGGGCACGTCAACACACTCCAGTATTCTTGCCTGAAGAATCCCGTGGACAGAGGAGCCTGGTGGGCTACAGTCCACAGGGTCACGAAGAGTCAGACCTGACTGAAGTGACTTAGCACACACACACATCTTGGTTTTTAAATAGGGGCAACAAATTCAGATTCTACAATAGAAGTATCTGAGTCAAACAGAACAACAGAATGTAAACAAGATCTTTAATCTGTTCTGTGTACTGCTATATTCACAGCTTTAAGAACAGTGCCTGGCATATAGTAGGTAAGAAGGAAAAGTTGAAGTGACTGTGAACTTTTTGTTTTCCCCCAGAAAGCTGAACCATCTCATAGTGGCAGAGCTTAGTGTATTTAGAAAGGATGGATAAATTGAATAGCCACATTAGAAATGTAAATGAATGATCTTGCCTTGTGCTACATTGCTAGTTGGTAATGATTAGAACAAATTTGATGGAATTAATGTGCTGAAGTGTTAGATGCTCAGTCGTGTCCGATTCTTTGCAACTCTATGGACTGTAGCCCTCCAGGCTCCTCTGTCTGAGGAATTTTCCAGGTAAGATTTCTGGAGTGGGTTGCCATGCCCTCCTTCAGGGGATCTTCCTGACCCAGGGATCAAACTCGGGTCTCCTGCATTGTAGTTGGATTCTTTACTGTGAAAATAGTGGTCAAGTCTAACACTCTCAAATCCCAGAGAAGAGTAAGTTGAAGTCTGTGACAGCTAATTTGTAGTTTCAGGGTTAAAAGGTGTTATGTACACCTCTTGAGATTTTTACTCTAGAATTTAATATCACAGAGTGAACCTCTCCTGACTCAGGATTAATTGAAAAAAGGTACACATGTTAAGAGGTTTTAACTTCTGAGATGTTCTTTATTGATAGAGCATTGCTGTGGGATTAACCGTATCTGGAGCCTTAGAAACAGGAGGCATTCCTACCTTTTCACTGTCTGGTTCGCAGACATGAGGGCTTGGAAGGATTGTCAGGGCTTTTGTGAGGCAGTAGGTTAATGGTTAACTCCTGCAACATGCCAGACATAACACCTAATCTTTGATGAGACCTACAGCTCAGAATGACTAATGGTTAACCATTCCTTACCTTTGACTCAGACCATCTACCATCCATAGTTTGTTCTCTTAAATATGTGAGACTGTGAAGGGTTTTTTCTTTCTTTTGCAAATAAAATTTACATAGCACAGACATTTTATGACTCATTCCTTGCAAAGAAAGCAGGTGCTATCTATGAATAGTTTGGTGTTTTTTTGGGGGGGACTAGCAGAATGATTGCTTCTGAGTTTTCATTTAACTCTATCACAGCTGTGTAGCTAGAGATCCATCTAAAATGGTCCTTTGCTCAGTGCAAAATATGGGGAAAAAAATAGTGCTGGTGTGAGCAGACGGGTCTTTTCGTCTGCTGTGCTGCACATGACAGTGAGACCTTCTTATTGATGGTGACCAGTCATCTGGACTGAAAAAGATAAAAAATGAAAGCAAACAAAGACGGACTGGGAAGCCTGGCATGCTGCAGTCCGTAGGGTCACAGAATCAGATGCGACTTAGCTACTGAACAACAACAAGGGAGCAAAGAGAAGTTTGAGGTCTCCGTCTGCTCACAGGGGTTGTTGAGTTGGGTTGTACAAGGAGTCAGCCCCTTCATTGCTGGTTAATGAGTGGTGGTCACCAGACAGAATGCCTGTTCCATGATGAGGAGTTTCAGATCTACCATGTATTATGTCCAGCTGAAGCTTTTGGTGCTCTTGCCTACTGAAGAACAATCTATAAACATTAGAAAGAGTCTCTATCTTTAAAATAAATAAATAAATAAAGAACCTGGGCTGAAAATTAGTTTTTGCCAGTTCTAAGAAGTTGGTCCTTAGTGGTGTTAATGGTTCCATACTCATTATTATCAGGGTGCTGGTTTCCTTTCTTAGTAATCTTTCTAAGCAGTTGTTCTTAATTTCCTCTCTTCAGTCTGTCTGTTGTCTGAGCTGAGGATGCGTGGCTGACATGACCAGTGTCTGTCTGGCTTGGATTTACTCCTGAGAGTTCATTGTCATGTCATGTGCTATATGCTCAGTTGTGTACAAATATTTTGACTACATGGACTGTAGCCCACCAGGCTCCTCTGTCGTTGGAATTTCCCAGGCAAGAACACTGGAGCGGGTTGCCATTTCCTCCTCCCTGGGATCTTCCCCACCCAGGGATCCAACCCATGTCTCCTGTGTCTCCTGCATTATAGGCAGATTCTTTACTTGCTGAGCCATCGAGAAAGCCCTTACTTACTGAGAGTTCCTTGTAAATCTGTCTGAACTGACAGTTCAGTCCAGGTTGGAATACATTTTGTTTATTACAAACTCTTAAAAAAGAGAGAGACTGGGCACCGTTTCCTTTGTAGGTAATGGTTTTTGAGAAAGCTCTATGGGCTGGCTGCATCTCACATTCAGACTTTGGTTCCACGCAGATGCTGGCAGCCCCACCTCACCTTGGACCCTGCCTTTGCAGAGGGGCTGGCCGTCTCCTAATGGCCTCAGTGCATATTTCTCAGTTCTCATCTGATTTGACCTTCCTTTGGAATTTGACATTGACCATGGCTGCCTCCTTGAAGCATTACCTCCTTGGGCCCCGGTGATTTTCTCCTCCCCTGGGTGTCCCTGTCACTGTCCTTTGACGGTTCTTCTCTGCTGCTCAGCTCTTGAGTGCAGGTGTGGTCCAGCGAGTGACCCTCTGTTCACCTGTCACTGATTTCCAAGCTTGTCTGGAACTCATCTCTCTCTGTCTTCAGGGCAGCCACGTTCCAGCTGCCCATTGGATTTTCCACGTGATTGACTGCAAATATCAAGGTCAGAGTGTTACCCACATTCATTGACTTTCTCCTGAAATACTCTTCCGTTTTCCATATTCCCACTCTTGGGCATGTTGTCACCTCCTGTCGAGTTAAATGCACTAGAGACTTGAGTCAACTTCCTTCACCCCCAATGTGTGTAATACCAAGCCCTTTTCCCTTACTCTAAGGTTGGTATTTTTTTTTTTTTCAAACTGAGCTGATTCGGCTGTCCTTCAGAGATAGTCTGTACCTTTCCTTGTGCAGACAGATTCTCCAGGATTCTTGACCTAGTCCATTAGTGTAATAAATCTTATTTACCTGTTGGTCGCTGCCTTGATGGATGGGACTCAGCCATCTCCGAGCAGAATGGTACCTTGGAACTCTGTAATCTAGTGGAAGAGTGTGAATCCTATTCCATGGCTAATGGGTGTGCTCCCTTTTACGTTCAGAGTTGGGTCTGGGATATCAGTCTGTGGACTTCCTGCTTCTGAGAACCCTGTTTCTGTGATGCCTATTATTTGGGTGCTTTAAGTTGGGTGTGACAACTATGAAGGTGAAAGAGGGCAGGAGGCAGTTTTGGTTCCTTGGGAAGAATACAGACTTCCAGAACATTGCTGTAAGGATCAGGGAAGACTCATGCATCAGGAGCTCCCAATGAGAAGCAGATTCTCAGTCGTAATAGGTTTTGGGCAGCTCCCCACTGCCAGGGCTGGACACAATGCTTGCACGCAGCAGCTGAGAGAAATGGTCTTTGGCTAAATGGCAATTGACTGGAGTCACAATCCTCACGTATTTCCTCACTCCTCCAATGTGGGTATGAAGGTCATCTCAGAGGTGGGGCTCAGGTGAAGGTAGTAGCAGTGCTTTATGTTCTGTAACGTCAGTTGGAAGACTTCAGTCTTAAGTTGACTCTCCCTCATTTCCAGAACTAGTGGGAAGGAATTGGGAAGGGGTGACATCACTGACAGCATTCTAATGACCATTTCCTACTTCTGCAGTTGGGGCAAGGCACCTGACTTCCCTGACTATTTCTCAAACTTCCCCAGAACAAGGAAGTTCTGTATTCAAAATGGGTAGAGTCCCAGATAGCATATTAAAAAGCAGAGACATTACTTTGCCAATAAAGGTCTGTCTAGTCAAAGCTGTGGTTTTTCCACTAGTCATGGATGGATGTGAGAGTTGGACAGTAAAAAAGGCCGAGTGCCGAAGAATTGATGCTTATGAACTGGGTGTTGAAGACTCTTGAGAGTCCTTTGGCCTGCAAGGAGATCAAACCAATCAGTCCTAAAGGAAATCAACCCTGAATATTCACTGGAAAGACTGATGCTGAAGCTGAAACTCCAATACTTTGGCTACCTGATGTGAAGAGCTGACTCATTAGAAAAGACCCTGATGCTGGGAAAGATTGAAGGCAGGAGGAGAAGGGGACGACAGAGGATGAAATGGTTGGATGGCATTACTGACTCAAAGGACATGAATTTGAGCAAGCTCTGGGCAATTGTGAAGGACAGGGAAGCCTGGTGTGCTGCAGTCCATGAGGTCGCAAAGAGTCAGACATGGCTGAGCTGCTGAACAGCAACAAAGAGGCGCAGAAACCAGCCGTTGCTCTAGGCTTGTCCTTACTGGGAAGGCTCAGAGACTCAACCGTAAGCTAAGATAAATAAGTAAAAAGACATAAGGCAAACCTTGTTGAAGTAGGTGATGTCAGGTATATTTGCGCCCAGACAGATAGAAGTATTTTATATGCAGATAAAATTAAACAACACATAATTATTGCTGATGTTAGTCTCACCTCTTCCTGCAGCTAAATATGTCACATGATTTTTGCTGATCGCCCCAACTACAAATTTCAATAACGTCTCATTTGATTTTTCTGTTATCTTGTTAGAAAAGTTGAAAGGAAATCTGGTTACAGCCTATGTAAATAATTGATATAAGAATGATAGCACTGTTTCATCTATGTATTCCACATGTATATTTTCTGTGAGATTTTTAGCATTACACTAAGAAGGAGCACAAGACCACATACTAAGATGCTGCACTCTGCTTTGAGAGGAAAGAATGAGCCCCTGGGGAGCTGGTGGAAATACGACAATTCTAAACCAAGGTTTGAAGTGACAATGCAATGCTGGATTTTATTTTTCTGCTCCTTAAACTCTATCTTTAAAGTTTATCTTGTCTTGTAACTATATACCTGCATGTTGGAGATAAGAATGGAAGAGGGGCAGCTGGCGATAAATTTATGGCTGTGTTTACATAAGGTTTAGTCTTCTGATTACTGAGGTGTGTCAAAGAAGTCATGCCTGAAATGTCTTGCAACATCTTTCCCCGTGCCAACCCCAATACTGGATGTAAGTTTAGGTCAGATTACCTCTTATGTATTGTTGGAGATTATTTTGAAGATATAATGAGTTATTTCTTACAAAACATTTAGAATAGTGTCATAGAAAACACTAAATAGTGCTTGCTGTTAATACTGTTTATTTTTAACAAAATTGTATTTAAGTTTTACTTTTAATTTAAAACTCAGAATTCCTCTGTTAATTGGATTTTGATTTTTTTTTTTTTTTGGTTGAAATTTTCTTTTGAGATCCTCTGTTTACTTTTATAGGGTTAGGCTACAAAACAGACTAATAATATATACTACCAATAATATATTTAAAAAAATTTTAAATTGAAGCATGGTTGATTTACAATGTGGTGTTAGTTTCTGGTATACAGCAAAGTGATTCAGTTATACATATACATATATTCTTTTTTCATATTCTTTTTTACTAGAGGTTATTATAAGATATTGAATATAGTTCCCTGTGCTATACAGTAGGACCTTGTTGTTTATCTATTTTATATATAGTCATTATTAGGTTTTTTAAATTACAAATTTCAACAAAGTCTCATCTGATTTTCTTATCTTGTTAAAAAGCTTTTATGAAAATCTGTTTACCTCCTATGTGGATAATTGATGTGAGCGATAGCACTGTTTCATTTTTGTTTTCCACGTATATATTTTCTGTGATACTATTGCTTTTAACATTACTGTGTTATGTTTCATTATGGAACACTTCCACACAATCAAATAACTGCCTTTGTTTTTCATAATTTCTTCTAATTCTTAGACCTTCAGATGCTGTATTTCCCCCAAAGCTTAGATTAAAATGCCTGTCTATCATTTTCCTTAGCTTTTAAATGATGAAAATGTTGAATTAATATAACAAATATTTTTCAGTTCACATATGTTTCTTATTTAATTCTTGCCCCTTTGTGAGTTGTATTGTAGCAAGAGGAGGCTTATCTTGTCCCTGGGAAAGCAGGCTGATAAAGTGTCCATCATTTGCCTGGCTAGTAAGAAAGGGAACTGAATTAAACTCAGATCTCTGCCTCTAAAGCCCAGACTGTTAACCAACACAATAAGAACATTTCATAACAGTTGTTCTTAAAATTGAGTATATGGCATGGAAAATGGCTTTAAGTTAATGTTTTCTTTATATCACACCTGGTGATCCCAGTTCATTTTCTTAAGTGTTTGTTAAGCTTCTCATATGTTCCACGCTCAGTGTTGGGTAGAAGTTCAGCAGGGATAAATATGAATAGGGTCCCTTCTTGAAGAGTTTATAGCTTCTTGTTCATAGTATTTTTATTGTTTTTACTGATTAAATTTTCTGTTTAACCAGCTGTCTTCTGGTTTATGAGACTATAATATTATTATCACACTGTAATATTGTTAAAATATGAAAAGAAATTTTAACGTTTTTGCCCAGTTCTGCCAGATGAATCTCAACTGTTTGCCATGATATTCCTTGAACCTTGGTGTTCACTTAAAACTGCACAGCCTAACAATTAGAATACATTTTAATCTTTACTATAGTTAGTTGCCTCTAACTATTCTTGAACACGGTTAAATCCTTCATTGTTAGTGTCTGACATAGTTTCTCACAATAATGAATAATTACCAAGTACTAGAGGTTTTTCTTCATCTTTCCTCTAAGGCTCACACTCAATCTCTGGAATGAATATATGCTTTCCTCATATTCATAATGCAAGGATCCAAGGCACCACAGGCCCTACAGATGTGGTTGTTCCAGGCCAGAGTCGCCCTGGCAGGCTTCAGGTTTCTTTCAAGCTCTTATAAAGATCTTAGATAGGCTGTAACAAGTTGTCCCCTCATCCGCTCCTGTGATCACCAAGGTTCTTTACTGACATGGAAATCTGATGAGACCAGTGATGAACTGATTTTGAACATTCATTTCTGCCTGTCCCTTGGTGGTCCTGACAGCGTCAGGATGTTGTACTTCTCGAGAGATTTATTCAGTAAACACTGTATCCCGGAAGCCACTTGTCTTCGAGCCACTTGTATTAGGAACCAAAAAAAAGAGTTGTCACTTACTGAGATGGAGAAGGGCTTCCCTGGTGGCTCAGATTGTGGCTCATTAATGAGATGGAAAAAGATGGCATTCTTGCAGGGGTGGCTCTGATTCTGAGAGCCCTCAAGTAGAGAGTGCTCAGGAGAGGTAAAGCCGAGCCGTATGGAAGAACGTGGGAAGTTGAACAAATTTGGAGTCGCCTTGGGCATGTTGTAAAGGAGACTGCAGATTTGGCTGGCCAGGGAGTGAGGCAGATCTATGGTACCTTCTAACTGGGAAGCTGGGACGTGACTATGCCTTTTGTTCCAGGCCCCTAAAAATCAGGTGTCTTTCATGATTGTCACAAATATAACAGCAACATGGATTTGTGAGTATATGGTACTTAGTTGGGAGATTATTCTTCAGAGAATTTTATGCTTGGGCACATCCTTGCTGATGTCTTGGAATTAAATATAAAGCCAAGATGCCATTGACTGGAATTGTGACTCGTTGCCTTCCGTGAGAAAATGTCACACGGAGTTGCTGGCAGACACTGGCAGGTCAGACTGTTTTCCCTTTCCCTCCCCAAGTGGCTGGTACAGTTGTGTCTCCAGGAGCAAGAGTTCCTGTAGGATATGCAGTGGCTTTTGAAGTTGAGTTTCCTGTAATATGAAGAGCGTTTTCTGTATTTGGAGACAAACAGAACTGAATATTATTTTACTTTTAGGAGTTGTCTTATAGTCATTTTTTGAAATTTTGAATTAGAAGTCACATAACAGCCTGGGTTCCATCCCTGGGTCAGGAAGGTCCCCTGGAGAAGGGAATGGCTACCCACTTCAATATTCTTGCCTGGAGAATTCTATAGACAGAGGAGCCTTGAAGACCACAATCCATGGGGTCACAAAGAATAGACGTGACTGAGTGACTAACAAACATAACTCTCATAAACATAACTAACAACTTTACAGAGAGTCTGACATATTAATCATTTAAAAAATTATAGTGACGGGAACTTGAGCAGACTTCCTGAGTTCAAACAAATAGATAATTTTACCATGTAAAGTATTGGCTTTGAAGTTTCCTTTTGAGGGCAGAGATAAAGTGCATTAAATTTAAATTTTAAATCATAACTTTTAAACAATTTTTTGAAATGTTGCTTTATTTTTGGACAAACTGAGACATGTGATCAGTGCTTCATGTAGCTCCTTTAAGAGCTAATAGTTTTAATGAAAATGTCAATCAGTTAATCTTTATGACTATTAAAGACTATTGCTACTGTATCTTTTTGTTAATTTTTATTTGAGTATAGTTGCTTTATAGTGTTTTATTTATTTGTGCTGTACAGCAAAGTGAATCAGCTACACACACACACACACACACACACACACACACACACACACACACACACACACACACACACACATATCCTCTCGTTTTTGGATTTCCTTCCCATTTAGGTCACCACAGAGCATTGAGTAGAGGTCCCTGTATTATACAGTAGTTCTCATTAGTTATCTGTTTTATATACAGTATCAATAGTGTGTACATTTCAATCACAGTCTCCCAGCTCATCCCACCCCATCCTCCCTGTGGTAGCCATACATTTGTTCTCTCCATTTGTGTCTTTATTTCTGTTTTGCAAGTAAGTTTCAGTTCAGTTCAGTTCAGTCGCTCAGTTGTGTCCGACTCTGCGACACCATGAACCACAGCACCCCAGGCCTCCCTGTCCATCACCAACTCCTGGAGTCCACCCAAATCCATGTCCATTGAGTCGGTGATGCCATCCAACCATCTCATCCTCTGTCGTCCCCTTCTCCTCCTGCCCCCAATCTTTCCCAGCATCAGGGTCTTTTCAAACGAATTAGCTCTTCCCATCAGGTGGCCAAAGTACTGGAGTTTCAGCTTCAACATCAGTCTTTCCAATGAACACCCAGGCCTGATCTCCTTTAGGATGGACTGGTTGGATCTCCTTGCAGTCCAAGGGACTCTCAAGAGTCTTCTCCAACACCACAGTTCAAAAGCATCAATTCTTCGGCACTCAGCTTTCTTTAAAGTCCAACTCTCACATCCATACGTGACCACTGGAAAAACCATAGCCTTGACTAGATGGACCTTTCTTGGCAGAGTAATGTCTCTGCTTTTTAATAAGCTGTCTAGGTTGGTCATAACTTTCCTTCCAAGGAGTAAGCATCTTCTAATTTAATTGCTGCGATCACCATCTTCAGTGATTTTGGAGCCCAGAAAAATAAAGTCAGCCACTGTTTCCACTGTTTCCCCATCTATTTGCCATGAAGTGATGGGACCGGATGCCCTGATCTTAGTTTTCTGAATGTTGAGCTTTAAGCCAACTTTTTCAGTCTCCTCTTTTACTTTCATCAAGAGGCCCTTTAGTTCTTCTTCACTTTCTGCCATGAGGGTGGTGTCATCTGCATATCTGAGGTTATTGATATTTCTCCCGGCAATGTTGATTCCAGCTTGTGCTTCCTCCAGCCCAGCGTTTCTCATGATGTACTCTGCATGTAAGTTAAATAAGCAGGGTGACAATATACAGCCTTGACGGACTCCTTTTCCTATTTGGAACCAGTCCGTTGTTCCATGTCCAGTTCTAACTGTTGCTTCCTGACCTGCATACAGGTTTCTCAAGAGGCAGGTCAGGTGGTCTGTAAGTTTATCTGTACCATTTTTCTAGATTCCATGTATAAGCAATATTATATGATATTTGTTTTTCTCTTTCTTGAGTGGGTGAAAGATGAAAATAATACAGAATATTAAAGGTATCCTTGATCCCCAGCCTCAGATTCCCCCTCTTAGAAGTCAGTTTGTAATAGTTTTTAATGTAGTCTTTTCTGAACTATTTTGTACATAAATGTGTATGTCCCTCCCCCCACTGTCTCCACAAACCTAGTGCATCACTCCTGTTCTTATCAAATGTTATATCTTATCCTGGAAACAATTTATTTCAGTGTGTATGGGCCTCCTCATTCATTTTTCCTTTTTATGTGCACACCATTATTTAACCTGTCCACCATTATTTAACCTGTGATGGGATTTTTAGGTTGTTTCCAGATTTTGTAATTACAAAGAATCTTTTCACACGTGTATGAACCTTAGAATAAATTTCTAGAAGTTGAATTGCTGGATCAAAGGGTTTATGCATTTGTAATTTTAATAGATATTGCCAAATTGCTTGTCATGGAAGTTATACCACCAGCAATGTTATTGGGATACATTGTAGACTGTTGGCCTTGATATCTTTCTGTTGGGGTAGGAATTTGAGAAATTAAAAACATATACTGTTAAATGTATGTGTCCCACTCCTGTATTCTTGCCTGGAGTATTCCATGGGCAGAGGAACCTGGCCAGCTACAGTCCATGGGGTCACAAAGAGTTGGACATGACCGAGTGACTAACACACACACACACAAATATGTGTGTGCATATTTAAATGTGTTTTGGCATATATTTCATTATTATATCGTCATCTAAGAGTCTCTTTTGGGAAGCTAGGTGCTTTAAGTGGCAATTTGCAAACGTCGAGAGCTATCAGATTGAGGAGAGATGGCTACTAGTAAGATAATTGGAGGGATTTGGGTTCATGTCCTCTTTTTCTCTCCTTACTTTCCTTTGCATTGTTCAAGATTTGGACCCGCGTTGCCCTCTCCTATGATATCTTCCATAATTATTCTAGGTCTTAGTGACCTGGGACAATGTTTGGAGCCTATATTTCATTATATTCTTTTATTAACATTAATCTGTATCATGATTGAGTCATGTTGAGAGAATCAGAGTTAGAATGAAAAGAGCAAGGAGGACTTTGCCCTGGGTCTAGTTCTGGGGGCAGAACTCTAAATACTGTTATAGTTATTATATTATACTTGGGATAGGAAATCACTATCCCAGGGAAATCAGACTTCCCTGGTGGCTCAGAGGGTAAAGCATCTGCCTGCAGTGTGGGAAACCCGGGGTTGATTCCTGGGTCAGGAAGACCCCCTGGGAAAGGAAATGGCAACCCACTCCAGTACTCTTGCCTGGAGAATCCCATGGAGAGAGGAGCCTGGTAGGGCTATAGTCCATCGAGTCGCAAAGAGTTGGATAGACTGAGTAGCCAACTGATACTGACTTCACCTTCACTTTTGGGACAGGCAATAAACACTATTTTCTCAGGTGTTTTAAAGCCCCTATAAGCACTTCATTATAACATTTTGAATGTAACAATATTTTTTCTGAATATAAAAGTAATAATTATCGTTGTAGAAATATAGAAAATTTTTTAAAATAAAAAATCTCCCAGCATCCTACTACCCGTGAATAATCACTGGATCACCTGTCTTGTCCTTTTCTGTGTTGTGTGTATGCACAGATATGTGCATTCCCTGCATGTGTGCAGGTGTATGTATGTGTTTTTAATTAAATTGGGAACAACATACTGATATAGTTTTATGTTCACTTTTTTTCACCCTGCCAACAGCTGACAGTTGGAGGTATGTGTTCCCAGAACTATTTTTATGCATATGCATACACAATGTGAAATGTAAAGAAAGCTTTAAAAAAACAAATTAGAGACAAAATTAGGCTTTTTTCACGCAGAGATATGCGGTAATAGCTCCTTATCCTGTGACGGTAATAGCTCCTTATCCTGTGTGTATGTACACATCCTGGTTCTTTTAAATGTTTGCACCATGTTCCATACAAAATTTCAGTTTTATCAAGTTTTCCCTATTGTAAGTAATGCTAAGGCAAACGTCCTTTTACATAAATACATGTAGAATCTTGTAGAATAGATTCCTAGAAGTAGAAATACTGGGTTAAAGGTCACGTACACTTATGTTTTCCCAGGTAGTGTCAAATTTCCCTTAAAAGAATCTTACCTGTGTCTGTTCCAATAAAAAAACACTGTATCCTCACTGGCACTGAAAATGGTCAGTCTCTTAATTTTTTTCCAACTTGAGAATTTAAAAAAACAGACCACTTATGCTTAATTTACATAATTACATGTGTCTAATTTACATTTCCCTAATAATTTGGTGTGTTTGTATGTCTTCATGTACTCCTTAGCCCTGTGTCTTTCAGTTATGTATTGTCCATTTTTCTAGTTTCTTACTGATTACTAGGATATCTTTGATATTGACTTTTTTTCTGTTATATATGTTGCAAGTATTTTTTCCCTTGCAGGTCTTCTAACCTGCTTTGTTATCTTTAGCCATGTAGGAATTTTAGGTTATGTAATAAAATCTGATGTGGCTTCAGAAGGTCAGGATCTTATTTAGGAAAGACCATACCTTCACATTTATAATGTATAAATTAAACACTTTTATAACTTTAACATTTAATTTGAGCCAGATTGGTGGACTTCTACTATTCCTTTTGCCTATAGTTTAACCATGAAAACTGGAATATTTTTGTATGGAATTTTTATGATTTACCAAAGCGATTCTGTAGAATAATAAACCAAGTTAAAACTGAATGATGGAAATTTACATGTCCTAGATACATTTTTCTGGAGGATCTCCCAGTCCTTCTCTAGCTCCCATTTATTCATAGTTTGTCTTTTCAGATTGTGTTTTCTGTCAAATCATCCCACCCTCTCCTTCTCCCACTGAGTCCAAACGTGACATATGTAAAATAGATAGCCAGGGAGAATTTGCCTATGATGCAGGGAACCCAGAGCTGGTGCTCTGTGATGACCGGAAGGGGTGGGGTGGGGTGGAGTTTGGGAGGGAGGGGACTCATGTATGCCTATGGTCGATTCATGTTGATATATGACAGAAACCACCACAGTTTTATAAAGTAATTATCCTCCAATTAAAACAAATAATTTAAAAAGATTGTGGTTTCTGGTCACTTTAGAGATCCCAGGACTCGGGACTGGGTGTCACCAAGTCAGTTTTGCTTTCCTCTGTAATGTTTTCTTTGAGAATAACGATGTTGCTTTAAAAAAAGAAACATAACTACTGATTTGCTAATTTGTTTGCTGTTTGGGGAGCAGGGCAGGTAAAAGGAGCCTCTTTTCGCCTGGAGGGGTCCAGAGGGTGGCACTTCCAGTGCTTGGTGTTGATCCTGCAAGTAGTCTGTGGCCTCTGGAGCGAGAATTCCTTGCCTTGAGGACCCGTGCTGAGCTCCCTGGGCGGGACTGGGCTCAGCCTCACCCTGTTTCCAGCCCTATCCTGTTACAGTTATAAAGTATGTTCCATGGCTTGACCTTCCACTCTAGAACACTTTGCACGCTATTATTCCACATTTCCTCCTGAATACCTTTCTCATCTGTCCACTGGGATGTAGTTAAGCAGAAGCAATAAATACTTCAGAGCATAAATATTTTTGTTAAGCACTAAAGTGCTTTTCTAAATCTGTGAGCACAGAAGTGACATGGAAAATTACTGAGTACATTCTAAGCTCCAGACCAAGAATGCCAGGAGAGTTTTATTTTTATGTTTAGAAAAGAAGCATGAGGTGTTGTTTGTCTGTGGGTGTGAAAAAAGTATTAAAATAGCATTTGTTAACTATCTTGTGAAGCTTTTTTCCTGCCCTATCTTAATTGGATAAGTTCAGTCTTGTTTAAATATGTTTTCTCCTGGAGTAGATTGATGGCACAGTCTTTTTTATTTGGACTCCTTTGAGTTACTGCAGACTTTTTGACTCTTTAATTCTTATGCCTCACCTTAATGTTATTTAAATTTTTCAGACATTATCAAATAAAGTTTAGTTGTTAGTGTCACCCTTCAAATTTGTTTATGTCTTGAGTGCTTTTTTGTTTTTGTTTTCAGCTGTTCTGTGAAGCTTGTGGAATCTTAGTTCTGTGAGCAGGGATTGAACCTGGGCCCTTCGCAGTGAGAGCACTGAGTCCTAACTACTGAACCACCAGGGAATTCCTTGAGTGCTAATTTTTTACCACCTTTCCTCCAGCTGTAATAGATATATTATTAGAAAACTCATGTCGGTTTATTTGTGGTCCAAATACCCTAACTACTTTATATGTATTGTCTCATTTAATCCGTCATAGCGCTGGTGGTAAAGAACCCACCTGGCCAATGCAGGAGAGGTAAGAGATGCGGGTTCGACCCCTGGGTCAAGAAGATCCCCTGGAGGTGCAAATGGCAACCCACTCCAGTATTCTTGCGTGGAGAATCCCATGGACAGAGGAACCTGGCAGGCTAAAGTCCATGGGATCACAAAGAGTTGGATACAACTGAAGCGACTTAGCACTCAACCCTGTGAACTGTAGTTACTATTATTTTTATCTTACAGATGAGGATATTGAGGTTCAGAGAAGTCAAGATAGTTTGCCCAAGATTTTACAGCTAGTTAAAACTCAAGCTTAGTATTCAAAGTTAGGCCTTTCTTAAATCAAAGCCCAAGCTCTTAACTCGTATTAATGTCTTTAGATTTTTTCAGGATGTGTCTCCATCCTTTTCTGGTATGAGGCTAAGGAGAGGGAAAATCTCTCATCGCCGGCACTGGTCCCAGTTCTCAGACTGTCATTGCTTAATCTAAAGTGAGCTGTTAAATAACCTTCGAGATCTGTTTAGTTTCGTGAGCTGGACAAGAGAAATTCCAGGTCTTGTAGGCATCTCTTTCCTTTAGGTTCACTTGTGGTGAAGATGACACATGGTCATAGTTGCTAATTATATTTCATTCCTTCCTTCCCTTGAATCTTGTCAAGGAACAGAATCACCCGCCCCCACTTCCTCTCCTTCATCCAATAGTGCAGTGGTGATTCTTGGTCTTAAAATGTCAGGGGAGGCCATTCTTCCTTTAGATATGCAAGCATTTTGCCAGCTCTCCTTCTCTCTGCCTTGCTCCTGTCCAGTTAAGAGCTTCTATGTGATCAGTTTCCTAGCATCATCTCTTTCTACTCCTTCAGAAAAAAGAGCAGCTCTAACTTCCTAGATGATGGGACACAACAGAGCATACTGTTTGTTGGTTAGCTCAGCAGGTAAAAGAAGTATATCCAGAGTTTACTCCTATTTTGACCAGCAGACATTACAGTGTAAGTTTATATGGCAGGAATCGCCCACCTCTGTGACCTTGGGGACCATCCAGTAGGCTGCCAAGACCACTCATGTAACATAAGGAAGAGAGAAGGAGGGAAAGGAAGGCGCTGAAGATGGGAGAGAGGACCCTGGTGGAGTGTCCCAGCAGCTTTATATTTGGTTGTCTTCATATGAGTTGAGTGCCACTGGTTTAGAAGCTGTTCTTACTTTCTTTGATGCATGCCTCTAAGAATGTGTTCTGTGTATGCTCCTCTCAATATAATCATTCTGCCAATATTTCACATTTGGGCAGCTTCTCGTCCTGTATGTGTGACCTATATGTATAGTGCTCTTATACATAAAACAGGTCTAACACATGGGCCAGCAGATCAACCTAGAGCATCGTCAATGATCTCACTATGTCTCTGAGGAAATGAAAATTGTGTTTAAAAAGTAAATGTCTTGCTTAGTGTTCTGGTTTTTTTAGACTAAGACCTACTGTAATAAATAAGCCTTTTGTCGGAGGAGGGTGGTGTATGCGAGAACAATGACACATGGAAGGAAAAAGGTGCAAGTTTGCTGTGGCAGGCTATGCAGCTGAGTACCCATCTCATCTGGTCTCCTTCCAAAACTAACTTTCCATGTTCCGAAGCTTTCATTGTATGCTTCCGGAGGTGGGGTGGGGGGCAGTGTGGGAAGATGCATGGTACTTTATCAAGGCTGGTGAATAGAAGTTGGAATACTTCAGCAGCATTGCCCATCTACAGCCACTGTAGAGCTCTTACAATTGCAGTTTTATCCATGAACTAATATGACATTATGGCATCATGAGAACATATAAGATGAGGCTTGGTTTTCGAAATTTTCCAGGTCATTCCTAGTTCTACATCATTATCGTAATAAAATCTATAGAGTTTTACCACCTATTAAAGAAAACATAATTTTAAAAGCAAATTGTTCATGCCTGAACGGGAGTGGAGTTTGGGGGAGAATGATACAGGCATAGGTATGGCTGAGTCCCTTTGCTGTTCACCTGAAACTGTCACAGCATTGTTAAATCAGCCGTTGTTATTGTTCAGTCACTAAGTGGTGTCTGACTCTTTTGCGACCCAGTGGACTGTAGTCCGCCAGACTCCTCTTCTGTCCATGGGATTTCCCAGGCAAGAATACTGGAGTGGGTTGCCATTTCCTTCTCCAGGGGTTCTTCCCAACCCAGGGGTTGAATCTGTGTCTCCTGCCTTGCAGGTGGATTCTTTACCACTGAGCCACCAGGGAAGTCCTAATTAACTATACTACAATACAAAATAAAGTTTTTAAAAAAAACAACCAAATTGCTCCTATGGCACTGAATATGGGATTAGGTCATGTTAAGCAAATTATATTTCTTAAAGTAGCACAAATACAACTAAATTCTGACATCGTTCATGGTATTGTCACTTGTATATGCAAGAAGGGAAACACTTGTGTTGTCTAATTTCTAGCTAAGGAGGTTTTCACCAGTATGGTATGAAAAGACTAAACTTTTTAACTTGAACTAGTGATCAGTAATGATACAATTACTAACAGTGCTCTGTCAGAGGTAATTGTTACAGTAGCAACTGCTTTATTCTGAGCTAGGTCATCAGTTCCCAGGGAAATGTTTGTCTTGGGATAAAAGGTTAAATTCAAGGTTTTGGGTGAAACATTTTTTTTTCCTCTCAAAGCTTTATTGAAAAACCTAAGTGATTTTTAAACGTTTAGCTCTGGAAGGGACTCAGATTGGTTGTGGAAGTGATCTGTCCCACCCTGTAGCCATTTTGTAGGGGGAACAACTTTGTATCTGCTCAGAGCGTTTAGATTGGAGGGGAGAGAGAAGCTGGGTACCAGGGCCAAAGTACTTTACTACTGCTGCTGCTGCTGCTGCTAAGTCACTTCAGTCGTGTCCGACTCTGTGCGACCCCATAGACGGCAGCCCACCAGGCTCCGCCGTCCCTGGGATTCTCCAGGCAAGAATACTGGAGTGGGTTGCCATTTCCTTCTCCAGTGCATGAAAGGGAAAAGTGAAAGGGAAGTCGCTCAGTCGTGTCTGACTCTTAGTGACCCCATGGACTGTAGCCTACCAGGCTCCTCCATCCATGGGATTTTCCAGGCAAGAGTACTGGAGTGGGGTGCCATTGCCTTCTCCGACTTTACTACTAGAGGGTTAGTTATTGACTTGTACTTTACTACTAATAGCTGACATTTATTGAACACATACTATATGCCACGTACTGAGCTGTGTTGTTAAATCTAAATCCTCAGAACAGCCTTTTGAGCTATATGCTATTGTTAACCTTCATTTTATAAAGGAGATCAAAGCTTAGAAAAGTGAAGTTGGTCAGGTTGGTAAACGATCAAGTTAGAACTTGAACTTGGGTATTTCTGGCTCCAAAGAATGTCCTGGAATAAGCCCTTTAGCTTCAGTTCTCTCTCCTTAATTGTTTGTTCAACCAACCAGCATAGCTGATTTGATGCCTGCTTCACATAAGCACTCCACAAAACTTTGAAGCTCCAAAATTGAATATGAGATGGCCCATGACCTTGAGCAGCTCAGGACTGAGTGACATGTTGAAATAAGTACTGTGAGACAGAGGACCCATGCCCAGGGCCGTGGAAATCCAGAGAAGAGACATCAGATCTTAGAGAGGGGCATTTTAGAAAAGTTTCCTGGAAAGATGACCCCAAACGAGTCTTGAAAGACAAGTAGGAGTCAGCTGGGTGAAGGTTGTAAAGACAGTAGGACCTCTCAGAGGCCAGAGCACTTAAAGACTTGGCAATTAGAAAGGGTGTGCTGGGTTCCTGCCCCTTGCAGGTGATGGGTGCAGGTGGGGAGGGCAGAGTACATTGGGTAGACAGTTGAGTGTGACTCTGCCACTTCTAGCTTTGTATCCTTGAGCAAGTCTCTACGTCTTCAATCCTCAGTTTCCTCATCTGTGAAATGGGGATAAATAAGATAGCTATCCCACAGGGCTATTATAAGCGTTAAATGACCATGAACCAAGACTGCTTAGCCCAATGTTTGACTTGAAGCTTGGTTTTAGAATTTTTCCAAATGCTCTGTTCATTGAAGCTGCAATTATTAATCACCATCATTATCACCATCATTCTCTTAACTCCTCAATATTTAAGGAAGGCAAAGACCAGATCTTAAAGGACCTTCCTTATATCACCTTATTTAGTCTCCGGGAGCAGCCTTTAGCCATACCAAAGACTAGGGAAAATTTAAATGACTTTGAATGCCATAGTGGGAGGGAGAGTGAATTTCATATTTTGTGAAGTGGCAGCAGGCTCATTTTGATAAGCACATTACACCATAGCAGAGGTCAAGAGCCTGATCTGATGTCAGTGCTTACTTGGGGAAATTTGTAAGGGAAAAAAGCAATAATATTACTGTGTGTCAATTTTGCAAAAATCTTTTTTGAAAAAAGAAATTTATTTACTTATTTGGCTGTGCCGGGTCTTAGTTGTGGCATGTGGGATCTAGATCCCTGCTGCTGCTGCTGCTAAGTCGCTTCAGTCGTGTCCGACTCTGTGCGACCCCATAGACAACAGCCCACCAGGCTCCGCCGTCCCTGGGATTCTCCAGGCAAGAACACTGGAGTGGGTTGCCATTTCCTTCTCCAATGCATGAAAGTGAAAAGTGAAAGTGAAGCCGTGTCCGACTCTGTTCGACCCCATGGACTGCAGCCCACCAGGCTCCCCCGTCCATGGGGCCCTCCAGGCAAGAGCACTGGAGTGGGTTGCCATTGCCCTCTCCGCTAGATCCCTGACCAGGGATCAAACCTGAGCCCCCTGCATTAAGAGTGCAGAGTCTTAGCCACTGGACCACCGGGGAAGTCCCTCTAAAACTCTTTATAAACACAGCTCTCCAACCTCTTTCCAGAGAATGCTCGTTGCCCTCCCTGATTTTTAAGCTTTCATTCTCACTAGATTATGGGCTTCCTGAAGACAAGAACCAGATTGTATGCATCTTGGTATCTGTGGTGTCTGCAGGGTTGCTCAGTGGAAATGAGTTGAATTAGATGCAGTTAATGGTGTTCCTTAGTGTTCTGGTATTTGTCAGTAAACAAGCGCAGCTATCATTAAGAAAAAAGATGAGATTTAATGCTGCTGCGTTATTTGGTGATTTTTATGTGCTCAGCTGTGATACTCCCCTACTTGGATGCTTTAGTGATTTCGATCTTTGTGTACTGTACAGACAGTTGTTTTAGAGATTAAGGTATTTTATGGTAGGTGAGCTTCTTGAGGACAGCAGAGCTGTGTCTGTTTTAAATAGTTTTATCTCTGCTGTCTAGCACGGTGCCTGGCACGTTGTAGGTCCTTGATAAATATTGGTAATAATTTCTTTTAAAAAATGTGTTGTTAGGCCATTGCTCTGAAATACAATCTCAATAGAGACAACAAATTTGACTCTTACTGACTTCTCTTGGCTCGTAAGTGGGAGGGTGGCCCGTGGTCAGTACAAAATTCAAGTGTGGAGAGAAATGCTCTTCTGTCTCAAAGGATGACTTAGATGCTGTTTGATGCATACAGGGCCTTCTCTTTCTCGCAGAGTCACCGTTAGCGTGGTGCTGTAAAGGTAAGGTCTTTGGGCTGAAAGGGTTCAGTGCGTCAGGTGTGGGCTTTCGGTGCCAGCTCTGTTTCGTATCTGTTTGCTCTCCTGACTCTGACTGGAGTGTTGGAGGGATGTCCCGGCAGAGTGGGAAAGCCATCCTGCAGGGCTCTCTCCTCACCCTCAGATGAGCCGACTGTGTGGCCTGAAGGTCACACCCATAGCATCCTCTGCCTCCTCTTCCCAGGCAGGTCAGAGAGAGGCCTTCCCCCAGAGCTGGTTTCTCTTCCAGTCACTGTTTAGCATGTGACCTGGCAACACAATGCTTTCCTACCTTTTCCCTCTGTTATCTGCAAAGTGTAGGTTGGATGAGCTTTTTTTTTCCTATTTCTTTCATAATTGGATTTCATAGTCCTTGATTCACCTCCCTTAATTGTAGCCTATTTTTTGAGACCTCTCAGTAAGTTTTCTGTCTAGTCTTTCTTTTCCTTTTCTTTCCTTTTTTCCTTTTCTAGGCGTATGTGAACTACCCATAAATTGGTGACTTCAGGATATGCCCTGGAAAATAGGCGTAATTTACTTTAATTTTGTTATTTTATCTTTTTATTGAAGTGTATTTGGCTTCCCTGGTGGCTCAGCTGATAAAGAATCCACCTGCAATGCAGGAGACCTGAGTTCAATCCCTGGGTTGGGAAGATACCCTGGAGAAGGGAACGGCTACCCACGCCAGTATTCTGGCCTGGAGAATTCCAGGGACTGTATATCCATGCGATCACAAAGAGTCGGACACGACTGAGTGACTTTCACTTACATGTAGTTACAATGCTGTGTTAGTTTTCAGTGAACAGCAAAGTAATTTAGTTTTATATATGTGTGTGTGTGTGTGTGTGTGTGTGTGTGTGTGTATTCTTTTTCAGGTTCTTTTCCCTTACAGATTCTTACAAAATATTGTGGTGGTTCACTGGGCTATATAGTAGGTCCTTATTGGTTAAATTTGTTTTAATACTGACACTGGCTTAAGAGGAGCAGGTGCAGTGCAGTTTGTGTTCACTTCTGCACTTACCCATGAGAATATAAAAGCATATTGTTTTTTTCTGGTATTAAGATTTTTAAAAATCAGCTTTATTAGGGGTATAACTGACATATAAAACTGTAATGTTCTTATAGAATCAGCATCATAGTGATTTGATATACACGTATACTGTGAAACCCACTCCAGTACTCTAGCCTGGAAAATCCCATGGACGGAGGAGCCTGGTAGGCTACAGTCCATGGGGTCGCTAAGAGTTGGACACGACTGAGCGGCTTCACTTTGACTTTTCACTTTCATGCACTGGAGAAGGAAATGGCAACCCACTCCAGTGTTCTTGCCTGGAGAATCCCAGGGACGGCGGAGCCTGGTGGGCTACCGTCTATGGGGTCGCACAGAGTCGGACACGAGTGAAGCGACTTAGCAGCAGCAGCAGCATACTGTTAAAGGGTTCCTTCCATCCAGTTAACGAACACATCCGTCACCTTATGTGTTTATCTGGTATTTATTATTTGGTTGGTAAAATGAAAAGATGCTTTGGAGAGTTTGACCAAAGTGCAAAAATGAACGTGAATAGGTAGAAGGTTGCTGCCTCTGGGGACAGTGGTTCAGCTTTTCCAGATTCCATGAGAAGTGCTGAAGCTAAAACTTGGGATGTGCCAATTTGTCATGTAAGTGTCTAAGAACGTCCCCACATTTTAGTTTATTTTTTCAGTCCTACAGTATCAAGATTGGCCTCTGTTCATTAGTAGGAGGAGTTTCAGGGTCCAGGGAGGTTGTTTTTGTTTTTGAAACAGAGGAGGAACAATAGTGGCAAATTCCAGGCATGTGTTTAGAGCAGAAGACCTGGCTTTTCGCCTCCAATCCCTCCAGTCTCAGTTCTTTCTTTTTCTCCTGACCCTGGGTCATCTGGCAACTTTGCTCCTCTTGTCCTAATTCTAGGAACTCAAAGAGTGCATTTCGCTTATGTGGTAATTAATTGTATTCCACACTTGGAATACAAGTTGGTCTTGAGCTCTGAGTTCTATGTCCATGCATGGGTAGAGACTGATTTCCCTCTTTTCCTCCATACTCTAGACTAGTCATAATAAAGGCCCATACTGTAATGTATTATGGAAGATGGGACTCCACATGGCCAAATGGAGACCATGTAAACTCCGTGGCTAACTAGTGAGCTGTCTTAGGTAAGTTACTTAAAACTTTGTAAGCTTCAGTTTACTTATCTATAAAATGGGTATGATGCCTAGTAGAAGATTGGTGATGTGAATACTGGAAATAATATATACACAGAGTTTAGTGTGAAGGAAATGCTCCATAAATGGTAATTGTAATGTCTGGCTTTTGGCCATGAACACTTAGTGATCAGCACTCATTGACCTTTACTCACTGACCCAGACTGGTACCAGCATCTGTACACGTCTGTCCTTAAGGAATCACCACTTACATATAAAGGCTGGACGTCTTCAGCGCCCCCTGGTCATCTGTCTTCATGGATTTAGACTCAGTGCAGAAGCCACCTGCATTTGCATTTAGATTAGCCTCTGTAGTATCTGAGTGGTGGAGGTTGGGAGTTGGAGGTCTAAGTTAGTTGTATTTCAGATTTCTCTCCCCATCCACTTCTCCCAGCTCAGGGTCCATGGGCCCTTCTTTGTCCAGTCTAGCTTCCTCTAATGAGACCCTGTTCTCTAGTCACAGACATCCTGAAACTGAGCAGGATGCTCCTCTTCTCAGTGAAGGAATCCCAAAGGCTGACTTCGGGGTGTTCAAGGGGACCTTTCCTTCCTGGAAAAACATTCCTCTTTTCTCAGCCTGGGAGGCTTCAAGGTGCCTTTTGTCTTGACCCCTAGGAGAGACAGGAGCTGACTAGTAAGTGCTCAGAATAAAAATTACAAAACACAGTTAAGTGTTCAATAATGTTAGCTTGGCTGCTGCTGCTGGCGGTGACGGTGGTGGGAGGTAAGGGCTTGAGCTCATTTTTAGTGCATCTTCCTTTCCACCATTCTTTCAGGATGATTAGTAGCATGGATATTCTGGTTAGACTCAGTCCAGTGCTTTCTATTCATATAAATATGTAAGTAATGTTTACAGCTAAGCCCAGGGTGTTGAGATTGCATTTGCTTTTTCAAACACATTTTGATTTTTCCTTGAGTTAGGAAATGCTTTCCCTTTCCCTTTGCTGGCTTTTCTTTAATCCTCTAAGTTTTCCCACACACCTCCAGTGGCTTTGTGAAACTCCTTTTATACAACTTTCCACATGATCCAGTCTTGTCGGATAATTTCACATTCCTCTTCCTCCCCTCTCCCCTCCTGGAGACATCTCTTTTGGAGCCCTCTGACTTCCTGTTCCATCTGGACTGGGAGAAGTAACACTTCCTTGTGAAGATGCTCAAATCTTTGCTACTCACAACCTACACACTCACAAAGCAAAACAAAACAACCTGCCCACCCCAGCAAACAAGACAAAACCCCTGCTGTGTTGTGCCTCTCAAAGGCAGGCTGGCAGGGCCAATTTAATCTGCTCTCCCAGGTTTTTCCAGCCTGGATTTGCATTTTTTTTTTTTTTTTTTTTTTTTTTTTTGCCGGAGGTTTCTGAAATCCTCTCATTTCATCAAGCTTGGCGCTTTTAGCATTTGTGTCTTGTTTTATCTTTCAGTTGGGAGAAGAGCATAAACATCTTTATTTTGTCAATTAAACTCATCAATCTCCTAGCTTCTAGCTCCATATTTGTAGTTACTCATTGGATTCAAGCAACTAGATGGAGCAAGGAATTAAACCTACATATTCCAGGCTGATGTTATACTTTCTTTTTCCTTTGCCCTATTCTTTTTCTTCATCTGGTACAAATGAAAACAGAACTAGGTTTGTTTGTTGTTTTTTGGTGTCTTTCTCCAGTGAGAGATCTTTTCCTTCAAGTAAAGATATGGGATGAGATGGTTGGATGGCATCACCGACTCGATGGACATGAGTTTGAACAAGCTCTGGGAGTTAGTGATGGACAGGGAAGCCTGGCAGGCTGCAGTCCATGGGGTTGCAAAGAGTCGGACACAACTGAGCAACTGAACTGAACTGAAAGATATGGGAAAACTCTGCTTGTGTGTGCTGTGTTTTCTGTTGAATCATGAGCTCATCTCAGTGAGACAAGTTGTAAAGATAGCTTGTCTCATTTCACTTCTGCAACTAGAAGAAGATAAGGGGAATTTAGAGTTAATAGGGAACCACAGAGATAATTAACGGACAGTAAGCCAGTGCCTAAAAAGAGAAGGTAAGAAAGGAAAGATTAAGTTGGAATCAGAGGTAGTGTATGTCATAATAAGTGTTAAATATTTGAAGGTGTGATGTAGAGATGATGACTCGCAGTTGCCCTCTTCAAGATGAAAGACTGTAAGAGGACACTACTTGCCTGTTTGAGCTGCTTTATTAGAATACTCATTTACCATCTTGACTTAACTGCTCTTGAGAACTAGTGATTATGACAGTGTTTGAGTAAATGAAACAGTTTCAAAATACCGTATTTACAGTAAGATCAGTAGAGTACTTTAATTTTTATTCTTGTGCTGTATGAGTTTGGACCTTCCATTGCTTCTGTCTCAAATCTTGTGTTTATGTGAAATAAAATGAGCTTGAACGTAACCTTCAGCCAAAAACCTCTCCATCTTTGAAGCTCTTCTTGAGCCACCAACCTTTCTCATTTCCCTTTATACCTTTTGTAGGTTGTCCTAAAGCCTAAGACAGTCTCCAGGGGGCTGCTGTGCATTTTCATCTACTCCTTCTTGCCCTTGCTCTGTCTGGGCTAATATCTTTTCAGCTGCTCCGAGCATTGGCGGCTCTTGGTTTTTATCCTTACCTAGCATTTCCTACAACTTGGTAGGCAGAGAGGGTGTCTTTACTTGTTCTTTGGGATTTCCCACAATCAGTAGTCTGTGCTGAGTGAATAATAGTTTTTGAGGAAATGATATATAAATATAAGGAAGTACAGTCATTTGATGTTCAGGCCAAGTAATTTCCATAGTTACCTCTTGATGGAGGGCAACATATTCCGTTTCTCAAAAGCTATCCTTAGAACTGCTGCTGTGTTACAGCACTGTAGCTGTGGAGAGAGGGGGATCCCATTTATTGCAGGCTGGATATTGGGAGGTGTTCTGTTGCCTAGACCTCTTGTCACATGGTGCTTTGGGGCTTTTACGTCTCCCTTTTGGGTTGAAATTTTCCTTTTCTGAGGCTTTTCAGGTTTTGGGGGAGTTGTGCTGATGATAACTCTGTAAGGGAAGGAAACTTTAACCTAATCTTTATACTTTTGACTCCCAAGTT
This sequence comes from Okapia johnstoni, assembly GCA_024291935.2. Lineage (NCBI taxonomy): Eukaryota > Metazoa > Chordata > Mammalia > Artiodactyla > Giraffidae > Okapia > Okapia johnstoni. Next base: position 11,061,084 of record CM044322.1, on the reverse strand, counting down.
TAATTTCTTTCTGTTTTATTATACAGCTTTTTATTACAGTATTTAAGGAAACAAAGGTATTTCAGTCATTTTGTAGGTGAAGAATTGGAAGTCTTAGCAATTTGTCATGGTTTCTGCATTTTATAGTCCTTTGGGAATCGCTTTAGAATTATACAATAAGACTTTTAAAAACCTGTAGCTTTTGACTTGATAACACTCCCTCTTATCTACCATAAAAAAATGATCAGAAGTCTAGGCAAATCTTCTTTACCAATGGCAAAAAATCAGAACCAAGCAAACATTTCAGCAATGGATAAATGTTGATATTTCCCATAGAATATGATGTAACAGTTTAAACTTGTTTTTGAAAAATTTTCAGTAATATGGGAAGATAAAAAGTAGGAGTGAGAAAGAAAGCTCAATGTTATATAATCCCGACTATGTAAGCAAATTTAAAATATACTTAATTAAAAGAATGGGATAAAATGGGCAAAAGGTTTATATTGATCTGAGTCATGACATTATGAGTGACTTTTATTTTTTCCTTTTAATTTTCTATAATTTCTAATTTTCTTTTAATGAATTTATAAACACAAAACCTTAAAGATTATTAAAAGTTTTAAAGGGAGAGAAAGTATGACATTTCTAACTCTAATAATTCAAAAGAATGAAAACTCATGCATGTTCCACAATTAAGTGACTTTGAAAGTTGCTCAGTTTTGTCCAACTTTTTGTGACCCCATGGACTATACAGTCCATGGAATTCTCCAGGCAAGAATACTGGAGTGGGGAGCCTTTCCCTTCTCCAGGGGATCTTCCTAACCCAGGGATTGAACCCAGGTCTCCTGCATTGCAGGTGGATTCTGTACCAGCTGAGCCACAAGGGAAGCCTTGTGATTAAGTGGCTTTGCTGCTGCTGCTACTAAGTCGCATCAGTCGTGTCCAACTCTGTGCGACCCCATAGACGGCAGCCCACCAGGCCCCCCAGTCCCTGGGATTCTCCAGGCAAGAATACTGGAGTGGGTTGCCATTTCCTCCTCCAGTGCATGAAAGTGAAAAGTGAAAGTGAAGTCGCTCAGTCGTGTCCGACTCTTCGCGACCCCATGGGCTGCAGCCTACCAGGCTCCTCCATCCATGGGGTTTCCCAGGCAAGAGTACTGGAGTGGGGTGCCATTGCCTTCTCCGTGGCTTTAATTAATTCTAATTTTGAAAAGGAATGCTTGATCCCAAGTGACTTTTTTCCTTTTGCTTTTACTCAAGGGATGATTATGTATGATGCTGAAAGCCATATGGTTAGTGAGATAGTGTTCTAAATATTGATATTTATCAAGAGGACATATATGGCAAATGTGCATCTTGCCATGTAGTCTAATGGTGAAAGACTGGACTTTGGAGGGAGCCTCTGGCACCTGCTTGCTTTGGGAATGGCCAGATTGTATAGTCTGTTGTCTTACCTGTAGGTTGGGATTGTGATGATTGATTGATATGATGCATGAAAAGTCTGTAGCCAGTTTTGGCACATAGTAATTAATCACTCAAATGATGCTGTGACTGGAGTGATCAATGATAGCTGATGTAACACTACTCCTGAAGGGAGACTTCTTCCAGATTCCCTTCAAAGTTCCCCAAAAGTGGCATTACTGAGTCAGAATATGTGTTAATTACAGTGCAGAAGGATTTGGGGTTATAGAAGTTGTGTAAAACATTGTTGGTTCCTGCCCTCTAACAATCTAGTTGAAAATCAGATATGCATTTTTTGTCCCAGCGATTTCTTTCTTTCTTTCTTTCTTTTTCTGCTTATGTACAAAGACTTCAGTAGATGTTTATTTCCAGGGAAATTTGAAATCCTTAACATTTTAAAATATAAATCAGAGCAAAAGGGGGCCTCTTGAATGAGATTTACTCTGTATAGTCTTTGCTGCAGTTGTTAGATATGAATTTGTTAGAATTGTACATGTGTAAGTTTTTCAGTTTTTAAGAGCTAACAGTCCCACTTGCGAACTGAAGCACTTGACATTTGCCCTCCTGGTGCTGAATCTGCTACACCCTACAGGGCACACAAATCCCCTGTGCAGGGAAAGGGTCACCCCATGTGCAGTATCTTATTTCTCAAGGCCCAGACTTGCTCTGCGAGATGCAGGCAGCTGAACAGATCTTCAGGTTTGAGGTCACTGATCCTAACATGAAGAAAATGTTTTTACAGCAGTGAAGTTACTATGCTGTGCTCGAGGTAGACAGATCTTTGTACTGTCACTCAGAACTACTTAGTACAACATAAGTGTTACAAAGTACCTACTGTGTGTGTGACGGGGTGTGTGTGTCTACCTAGCAGGTAAGGGACAAAGAAAAGAAAGGATAGTTAGGGTGGGTTTGCCATGCATGGGTGCGTATGTGTACGTAGTCTTCCTTCACGAAGGGACGTACTTGTCGCATGACCATCTATCAATATGTAGAAGCTTTGTTTTCTTCCATTAGTAATTAACGTTTGATTGCATCAGTTGGGATTATGCAACTCTCTGACAGCTGACGCTAGTTCATACCTGTTTTCATTCTTTCTCCCCCCTGATTCAGCATCTTGGCTCCCGAGAAGTGATTGTATTATAATACTTTAGAACCCACTTTGCTGTATTCCTGACTCACTGGGGTGGTCACACAGCTGAGACTCACTGGGCGCCTTGTCATGGTCCTCGATCAGCGGGACCAGTAATTGCTTGTTTTTCATTCATGCTTTGTCTCTTTATAATGAATAGCCTTAACTTTAAACATTCTAAAACCATTGATTTGTTGGAAAACAGTTTTCTGTTTGTTTTTAACTCTTTGGCGACTTAGCAATAGTCTGGGTTTTCTTGGGCTTCCTGCAATATTCAGTGAAATAACAGTAACAAGGGCAATGAGAGCAAACAGACGCAGTGTGGACCACATGCCAGGCACTGGGCCAGCCCCCTAAATGGTACTTAACTCCTATCGTTCCTTCAACAGCTCTGTGAGGGGTGGAACTCATCACACCCATGTTACAAATGCAGGAAATGAGGTGGCTTTTAAGTGGCTTGTGCATGGAAATGACTCCACATCGGGATGAGGCTCACTGATGGGGCTGGAGAGACTCGGGAACAAGGCGACCCGCCCAGGGCAGCCAGCGCTGGATGTGCAGACCCGGAGGTGGTGGGGTAGAGAACGGGCAGAGATGCTTGGCTGCCGCCTCTGGAGAGGAAGTGACACAGATGAGTCCTCCCATCTGAAAGCCCTGGACTTGCCAGGGAAGTCCAGGGAACTCAGGACAGGAAGGAAGCAGAGGAAAGGGAGGTGTGGAAACTGGGCTCAGAGAGTTCGCTCGCTACAGCCTCTCACAAAGAGCCCCTTCTCTTCATGAGCCTTGTCCCTTCAGGGTGTTCATCCCAGCGGCAGGGGGGTGAAGCAAGTGAAAGGTGTGTTTACCTTCAGCCAGTTTTTTTTGTTTTCATAAGTGAGTCACATGACCAGGCTGGAAAACCTCATCGGCGGCTCTTACGATTGTTTCTGAAATTGGTTTTCGAAGAGGTTGTGTGTGACCTGCTAGGATTACCCCAGTGGGTGGCATAGACCACAGACCAGGACTGTGGGAAGAAAGCCATTTAGGTAAGAGGCCTCGGGGGTAGGGTGGCATGTGGTGGGCCAAACCGGACCTTGATCCTGCTGCTGTAGCCTCTGGAAAGAACATCCTAGGGCTGAGAATGGGTCACCTGCCTCAGGGTCTGTCTCCGCCATACCTGAGCCCTGTGTCTGTGGGTGAGCAGAGGCAGACTGCAGAGGGCGTGTCGCAGTCCGCACAGAACGTGGTGGCTTGCTTCTCTCACTGTCATTTTTCTATCACCAGGTCATAGTTTCCAACCTGCTTCCTGGATTTTATTAGGATGGTTCCTTGAGTAAGAACGTGGCAGGTCAGATAGCGTCATTAGGAACTGGCGAGATCTTGAGCTCTCCAGCCTTGATGCCCTAGCCTGTGAAATGGGGCGTTAGGAGGCGCCATCTCCTAGGGCCTTTGCAGTTAAAGCTCAGCAGGGCACCCCTGGCCTCAAAGCTCCTTTAAACATGGAGGCACCCATCATTGCCTTCTTCGTGTTCTGACACTTGCGGGAGTCACCCGGTCTGGTCACTGACTGCTTGAACATTCCAGGACACACATCACCATGCTGTGGGTGTAGACACTGATAGTAGAAAGAGCTGGAATTGAGAGTTGCAGATTCTATGGTCTCTCAAAGAAGGGTGGAGTCTTTAGAACAAAGCATTCCTGGCATGAATAGACAGAGAGAACTCATTTAAGGAGTAAACCCGAGTCAGGTATTTTGATACAGGTGATTATGCAAGTTGGAGAGAGAAGAATCCCTTATTTGCCTGATTGATTGTTCTCTGTATTTTGTCCAACCTGTCACTTTACCTACCAAAAGAACTATTCCTGTCATCTTTTAAAAATGAAATGAAAAACTCCACTGTCAATTTGATCTAAGTACTTAGATGCAAGGTTTACTTTGGAAGGGCAAGAGGGATTGGGTTGGAGGGAAAATATTGACCCCCATTTTTCTGTAAAACACCTGTTGCAAGGTAGACACTGTTATCTGTTATACCAGGTTACTTTCAAAGTACCATTTAAGAAATACTTCTTTATAAAAAAAAAAAACAGCTTTTCAATATGGAAAAGATTGCAAGCACAAAGCTGTAGAGAGTGGTCTGAGCCCTGACATGCCTGGCTCCAACCCTTAAGACCTGTCTACTCATGGCCAGTATTGCTTCACCTGTACCCCCCACCCCCGAGTTCCCCCACCCCATTCCTTTTAAGCAAATTCCAAACACCATATTATTTCATTTGTAAATATTCAAGAGGTACTTTGAATGCCTTAAAAGTTTAGTTAAGTGAAAAATGGAAATTCTCACATTTTAAGGTCCTTCTTGTGGGAAGAGCCTGTCTCTCTAGAAACCTCAGGGCAGTAATCCTCAAAGTTGGGGGTGGGGAAATGATTTTTTTAAACATTTACCTTGGGAGGGGGGGCCTTGTCAACTGCTTGTTTTCCCAGAGTTGCCTTCTGCAGGTCTCCTCCCCTTTCCTCCACATCTCCCTGTCCTCCTCTCTCCTTCTCCCTTCCCCAGTTAAAAAAGGCAGCATCTGATACTTCTTGAAACTGGTTTGCTTCTGAGTGTAAGAGCAGAAATAAAAGGGAACCACTTGCTTAGGGAAAAAAAAAATGATTCCAAGTAACAGAAGCTTTACCTTCTCAAGAACCATTTTTTTTTTCTTGTTATTTTTAACCAACATGAATGGGACTGTTTAAAAATATATCCATTTTCTGCCTTCTTAACCAGAGTCCACTGGATGTTATTTAATCATTCTCATTTACTGCAGAGTGTTTTCCATACAGCTTCCCATGCTGTTGTGTGCATGCTCAGTCATGTCCAACTCTTGTGACCCGATGGACTGGAGCCCTCCAGGCTCTTCTGTCCATGGGATTCTCCAGGCAAGAATCCTGGAGTAGGCTTCCATTTCCTACTCCAGGGGATCTTCCCGACCCAGGGATCGAACTTACAGCTCCTGCGTCTCCTGCATTGGCAGGCAATTTCTTTACCACTAGTGTCTTTTTACAGTTTATCTGTCACCTCCCTCACTGCTAATTGTATGCCCTGTCAGGGTGCTTTTCCTTATCCCTTTTGAATCTGCTAAGGGCGGATTTAGCTATATAAAGGTATATAAAGTTAGAACGAATGAACTGTTGAGTGTTGTTTCCCCAAGCAAAAGTGTATGTTGTTGGACTTAAGGTCCTTGTGATATTTGAGTGCTCAAAGGCTGTTTCGGCTCTGTTTCCTGATTTGCAGCGATATTCTGCATAGATGTTACTGCGTAGCTACCTTTCCTGTGAGGTACCCTGTGATGGGGCTCTATAATAGGAACCTTTCTTCTCACTTTAAATACAGCTTAAGAAAGGCTTGAAAGGCCAACTACATAGTTAGTGCATAGGAATGTTGGAAAATGTATTTTTGGACACATTTCTCACATCTCACTGCTGGATGTTTGGAAGTGAGTTGGTGGGAGAGAAATAAAGGGAGTTTAAAAAGTGGCCATTCTGTTTTTGTTGTTGTAGTTGTTTAGCAACCGAAAGGTAGAAATTTGTGTTTCAGACCTTGCACAAAAATTTTATTTGGCTAAAAATAATTTGACATATGGGTATATGTGAAATTTATAGCAGAAACTAATAGTCTGATTTTTTACTAAACAAAATGAACTTCCTCTCTGCTATTCTTTCTGAGTATAATTGGTTTACAGTGTTGTGTTAGTTTCTGCTGTACAATGAAGTGAATCAGCTATAATATACATGTATCCCCTCTCTCCTGAACCTCCCTCCCACCCCCTCCATCCCACCCCTTTAGGTCATCACAGAGCACCAGGCTGAGCTCCCTGTGTTATACAGCAGCTTCCCACTAGCTCTCTATTTTACGCATGGTAGTGTTTATGTGTCAAACCCAATCCTGTTTCACCCCACCTTCTCTCCTTTCTGCTATTCTTCAAATAGGGAGTCAGAGAAGGCATTTTCATCCCCTCTCACCCCATGCTTTTTTAAAACTCCCCTTAGGAAAATGGAATAGTATTTTTCAAAACCAAGCTGTGCCTTATGCAGGTTTATACACAGGATGTGTGAGTTACATCAATTTTTCCCTTCTCACACCCAGACCAGGGTTACATAGTTCTGTGAGGTGTGCTTGGGAGTTGTAATAATATGGAATGCTGGAAAGATTCCAGAAGCTGTTGGTAAATAAAGAATGCAGCTGAACAACAGTTAGCTTCTGCTAGTGATTTCAGAACGTACATCTGGGGGAGTGGGGAAAGAAGGCAAGTATATGTAATATAGCATGAGAACGCAAGAGAAAGTGTGATGACTGTCTTGGAGATTTATTTGGGTTTTAATTTCTGTCTTTCATTTTTCTAAACACCGTACAGGTAATTTAATAAAGAAGATTAAGCTATATTTGGTTGACATTATGAAAGATCTCTCTACTTTTAACTCATCATATTTAAAGATTTATTAGATCAGCCAAATAATTTTTTCTGTAAAATGGTGAACCTGTCTTTGCTTTGTGTTTTTAACTGGCAGGATTTTCACTGATATGTTTAGATAAAAGGAGTACAAAGTACTAGAAATTCACAGCTGATAGTTAAAGATGGATATGTACATGTTAGAGGTTTGGGAAATCTGATGGATTAGTCAGGAGTGGGTTTTAGAAGTGACTTTAAAGCTTTCTGTACGTTCTCTCTTACTGTTGCCTGTTACATGAAAGGAGTGGGGTGTTTACAGAGCAAATATCCCAACAAACTGCTTTCAGCAGTCACAGGCCCGCTGAAACACTGTCCCATCAGTAGTTCCAGTGTAGTTTTTACAGAGAGCTTCCGGGCATATGGCATCTTTCTGGTCTTCAAGGCCACCCCTGGAATATGGCACATCAAAGGCTGGAGAAGCGGAACTTTTAGACATCTGGGTAAAACTTTTCCCCCAAGAAGCATCAGGGAGCTAAATAATGTCTCATGCTATTTTTCCCATGGTTTAAGCCTCTCTTAAGCTTCCTCAAGTCCATCCTCTCTGAGGCTCCAGATTCCTCCAGTCTCACTGAGGTCATATGAAGATGCCTGTCCTACCCTGGTTTCAAAAATCTCAACTGTTTTCAGGATTCATTCTTTCTTTCATCATAATGACAAATATTTATTCAGCTTCCTGCCATGGACAAAGCTCCATTTCCGACAGGGGACCACAGAGCTGAATCCAACACAGATCTTTCCCTTTAGGATGTTACTTGGGAGCCCAGAGGCCTATGGGAGATTCTTCAGTGTGAGAGAGACTGGGATGTGCCTGCGGCTGTAGAGACGCAGCCAAATAGGTTATAAAACCAAAGACAGTTTAGAATCAACCTTCTACCAAAAAACAAGCCAAAGAAACCAAACCCCAAACCAGTTGCTGACACCACACGCGCTCTACACGTTATTGCCTGAGATGACAGTCTTCTGACCCGCTGAGGATGGGCTGGTAATGGGACATTTCCTCTAAAGGCTGGTTCATTTCTGCTCCAGGTGTCAAAGTCTGGGGGGATGGCAAGGGAGCAGCGCTGGGAGAGGCCGTGATTTTGTTACACTTGGTCAGGTTTCACCATGGAATTGTCATTGCTTCATGCTAAACTTGAAACTTATTCTTTGTTCTGCCTTTTTCTTTTTAAAATTTTTTTGGAGGGGAGGGATGTGGGCCATTTTTAAAGTCTTTATTGACTTTGTTACAGTACTGTTTCTCTTTTATGTTTTCGGTTTTTTTGGCCATAAGGCATATGGGATCTCAGTTTCCTGACCAGGAATCTAACCCACACCCCCTGCATTTGAAGGCAACGTCTCTACCACTGGATCACCAGAGAAGTCCCTGCCTGTTTTCTTTGTTAAAAGACTTTGTCCACAGTAGGTGTCAAGATCCGCCAGTCCTTTCGAAACACACCTGCTCTGCTATCCTTGAGCAAACCCAGCTCACAGCTAGGGGCATAGGAGGGGAAAACGCCCACACTTACTGAGCACACCCAGGAAACGTTTTCTCATTGGCACCTCACAAACACCTGGGGAAGAAATTATCTTTACAGGTGAGTAAACCCACTCCAGTACTCTTGCCTGGAGAATCCCATGGACAGAGGAGCCTGGTGGGCTACAGTCCCTGGGGTCACAAAGAGTCGAACATGACTGAGCAACTGAGCACAGTCTGAGGCTGAGTTTATCTTTGTGCCTGAGTAAACTGAGGATAAATAATTGGCACTCACTCTAGGCCTCTCTGGATGAATCCAGTTCTCCCACCAAGGTTTGAGTGTGTCCTGTTGCCTGAAACTAAACTTTGAATCTTAGAACTTCTCCTTCTGTTAAGTGAGTGACTTTTTACACCTAAATATATAGTGTTGTTGTTGTTTAGTCACTAAGCTGTGTCCGACTCTTCGCGACCCCATAGACCCCGCCAGGCTCCTCTGCCCATGAGACTTCCCAGGCAAGAATACTGGGGCGGGTTGCCATTTCCTTCTCCAGGGGATCTTCCTGACCCAGGAGTCGAATACGTGTCTCCTGCATTGCAGGCAGATTTTTTACTACTGAACAATCTGGGATGCCCATAACCACAATTCCACTGTTGAAAAAGAAGAAAACCATAAAACATTCATATCATCTCATTTCTACTCCCTCTTTCAGACTTCCCTAATGTTTTATGTGTTTTATAACTTCTTTTTTTTTCCAAGGTTGGTTTTATGAAGGTCACCCATTGCATTTTGTTTTTATAACTCCAGAATTTCTCTTACTCTGGAGCAGTCTGCCTCCAAGCATTCCTGTTTAATTTTTGTTTCATGACATTGACTTTTAGAGGAACCAGACCAGTTTTCTTTTAAGCTTTTTTGTTGACAGTTTACCTGGCAAATGTCTGGCAAACTGAAGATTTCAAAAGTTCCTTAAAACTTAAAATAGGTATTTTCTAGGAGATGTATTGTCAGATGTTGCACTTGATGTACCATTTTCTGTAGCTAGTGTATTTTAAAAGAATCTTTAGTTACAAAAATAAGGCAGTTGTAAAATGTTAAAACAATTCAGAAATACAGTTGGCCCTTTGTAGCCACGGGATCCGCATATGTGGGCTCAGCCAACTTCAGATGAGAAATATTTTTGAAAAGGAAAGTTCCAGAAAGTTCCAAAAAAGCAAAACTTGAGTTTGCCAGGCTGGCCAGCTCTTTCCATAGCATTTATATTGTATTAGGTACTGTAAGTAATCTAGAGATGAATTGAAGTATAAGAAGGTTCTTTGCAAGCACTGTGCTATTTTACATAAGGACTTGAGCATCCTCCAGTTTTGGTCTCTGTTGAGGTCCTAGAGCCAATTTCCTGCAGAGACTGATGGATGATTGTACAATATATGAAATATGAAATGAGAGCTCTGCTTGATACCGTCACCATGGGGCCCTGAGATAACAGTCATTTTGGTGAACTCACTTTTTTTCCCGTTTATTTGTGTGTTTTTGTTCATTATAAAAACAGTGTTTATCTGTGCACATTGTTGCAATGTGTACTTTTTATCTCGCTGTATTATGGATTGTGTCCTGTCAAATATATATTTAAGAGCAGGGGCTGTGTTTAGTAGTGGCAGGGATAAATGTGCACCAAGCCAGCCGCATTCCTTCCTAGGTGTTCAAAGTGACACACCCAAAGGAAAAGTGCCCGGCCCAGGATGAGAAATGTGACTTGTGCCCACAGAGCAAATATTTTTCTCTCTCTGAGGCTCTCTAGTTTTTTAATATAGGCATTGAATCTTGATGTCTTCTGCCTGGTGTTTTAGCAAGTTCATGGAAATGTGAGAGGAGTAAACTCTTTAAGGACTCCATAGTTGAATTCTGATACTCTCTTTTTTTTTTTGCCTTTCTTGGGTGGGTCCCTCCCTGTTTTTTTCTGCCGATATCAGGAGATCATCAGGTTGGCCTGCCTTGGAGGTAAACACGACACTCTGCCAACATAAAGTGATTTAGAAACGTTCATTTATTTTACCAAGCCCAAGTCTCTCGCACATATATTTTAAGCCTTCATAAAACACGTACCTGTCACGCTAAGGAATGTGCCGAGGGCAGACATCAGAGACTGGCCCAGGGAGTCTCGGGAGTGTGTTTGGCTGTGTTGTAGGGTTGTGTCCTGACAACCTCCTGGCTTGAGGCCTGGGGTGATTTCTGACACGGAGTGATTTCTAAATATTGAAGCCATTAGAATTATTAATTCAAGAATTCCTGCAAGTAGCTATTCCTATTTGTCTATCCAAGTGTTGGGGGCTCAGAGGTAATTCTGTGTAGCAAAGGCTTAAAGGCTGCCTGACTTACGGAATCAAATTAACAGAATGATCATACGAACAGGAGATGGTTCTTTGTGCTTCTCGGGAAACAGTTGAACAGAGAGGCCATGTGGGCATGTCTGGCTTCTTTGGAAGATGAGAGCGTTGCTGGCACGGGGTGGGTGGTAAAGCTGCTTTTGTTGTTGTTTTATTCTTGGGTTGTTCGTGGCAATAATGTCATCACTGGCATTCATGGGACATCTACGGGCCAGTAAATCTTGTTATTAGTGAGTTAAATTTGGTGTAGTTTGGTGATGGGCTTTTGCATCAAGCATTTTGTAAAGGAACAAAATGAGAATAGGGTGGTTCCCCACATCTGTCTAAATATTTGGTGAAAAAAAGGATACAGCTGTGATTTAAGTGCATTAAAGAATTCATGTATTCACTTTTTCTTAAAAAAAAAAGTTGCAGACTAACTCATCATTAATGACTAATTTATAATTAATTAAATGCATATTCATTTATTTTCTATCATCCAATAATAAATAAGAAAATACAGTAAATAATAAATATAAGTATTAAAAATAAAGACAAATAATGTTAAAAGAGGAACAAGATTAGATTTCAAGTTCAGGATCAGTGAATTGCTTAAATCATTGAACTCCAGTTTTTCCATCTGTAAAACAGGGATTATACGTCAACACTAGAGAGCTGGTAATGGGGTTGAAATGAGACAATATATTTAGAAGTTAAAAAAAAGTTCAAATTTCACTCCTTATTTCTTGAAGTGGACAGGCTGTATTATGTAACAGCCTGAATAGGAAAAGAATTTGAGAAAGGATACATGTTTATGTATAATTGAATCACTTTGTTGTACACCAGAAACTAACACAGCATTGTTAATCATCTATACTCCAATATAAGATGAAAAAGTTTATCTAAAAGAGCATACAGAAGAGACTTAAGAAATTTGAAGTTAATGATACTTGAACCAAACTTTCTGATAGGTGGATAAAGAGGGGCAATGAGGTATAAATATCTTATTGAACTCCTAAGTATTGCTGCCCATCTGAGACTTCTCCAATCTTATGGTTACACTGACTTTAATACAAGCTGTTGGATGGTTTTTATAGAAGGTTGGTTCCTAAGTAAACATAATATTTTATTCACTATGTTTTTCCCAATCATTAAATCAGTGTTCACGACAATAAAAACAGAAAATCAAGAGTAATCAAAGGGATATTTAAACTACAAAATCTCTCATAATTCGATTCACCTGAAACAACCATCATATTAAAGCTACCATATGTACACTGAAGGAGCTTCCCAGTGGCTCAGAGGGTAAAGAATCCACCTGCTGTGCAGGAGAACTGAGTTTGGTTCCTGGGTCGGGAAGATCCCCTGGAGAAGGGCATGGCTACCCACTCCCAGTATTCTTGCCTGGAGAATTCCATGGATAGAGGAGCCTGGCGGGCTACAAGTCCATGGGGTCACGGAGAGTGGGACACAACTCAGTGACTAACACTTTCACTTTCATACATTGAAAGAGATTTTCTTTACCTGTGCTGTCATAAATATTCTGTTTTTAACTTAACCAGAATTAATATAGTAACTTTTCCTTCTATCATCAGTGATCTAGCAGCACATGTTTTAGTTACCTATTTTTTCAATTATAAAAGTGATACTCTGTAAGTAGATTAAGAATAAATCTTTATTAGAACTCACAGCAAAGTACAAGATTTCTCTCCCAAGAAGCAGCCACCCAACAGTTTTCTGTGCATCCTTTAAGAAATATTTAATGTATACACAAGAATATGTCTTTATATATTTTTAATTTTATGCAACTGGAATCTAACTATGCATACAGTAAACATCTTGCTTTTTTTTATTCCATTTAATTCCATATCCTAAATTGCCACACTGAAAACACTAGCTCCCTAGCCTGATTGAAACAGCTTTGCAAATGATATATTTATCTCAATTGTCAGTGGTAACACATTTTTACGCTCTATGGGTACAGTACTACTTACATAACGAATCCTCTGTTGATAGAGAAAATGTCTCAAATTCATGCTATGTGTACATGCTAAGTTGCTTCAGTCACGTCCAGCTCTTTGCATCCCCATAGACTGCAGCCCACCAGGCTCCATGATTCTCCGGGCAGAATGCTAGAGTGCTACTTATAAACAATTTTTCAGTGGATGTCCTTTTGAAACTTGGACAAATGTATCTCTAGAAAATATTTCTTAAATTAGAAGTTCAGAGAGTAAAAGGATATATACATTAAAACTTTTGTGCATTATTATTAACCAAGATTTGTTTTTTAGCATTTCATCAGTTTACACTCTCACCAAAAAATATTACCCAGCATTTTCCTTAGTGATGGGTATTACTAATTTTTTTGGTCTGTGCCTGTCTAATAAATGAAATATGATCTCTTAAAAAATGTGAGTTGAAGTTGCATAGACATTGGTTTGAATACTGGCTTTGCCATGTGGGTTCTTGGATGAGTCCTTTTAATCCTCTGAACATCTGTGTCTCTAGCCATAAAATGGATCTTGTCATATCACCCTTGTAAGATAAGGTCAAGTGCATGGGTTCCACCAAGGCGCTTGGGAGCATCAGAGTTTGCAAGCTCTTGAATCTGTGCCTCAGGGGGATGTGCTCATGTGGGAGGAACGTGTGCCGCCTGGAGCTTCCCTTTCAGCCGTAACCTTACTGCTACATTTGTGTTTGCAGCGACCCTCCGGAGTGCCACGCCGGGCATGGACGCCTTTTTCTGCACCTGGAGGAGCACAGGTGGTAGTGCCCCGTCACGAAGCTGCTAAGGCCATCTCACGGGCGTGGGCGCCAGGACACGAGGGCAGCATCCCAGGCCCGCAGAGCCATGCCATTCGGCCTGAAGCTGCGCCGTACGCGGCGCTACAACGTCCTGAGCAAGAACTGCTTTGTCACCCGCATTCGCCTGCTGGACAGCAGTGTCATCGAGTGCACGCTGTCCGTGGAGAGCACGGGGCAAGAGTGCCTGGAGGCAGTGGCCCAGAGGCTGGAGCTGCGGGAGGTAAGGGCGCAATGCATGGGGAGTGGAGCGGCCGCAGTGCTCCCCGGGGACCCGGCTGGTCAGCCTCAGCCTGGTTTTCAAGCATCCTGTGATTCCCAGCATGGCCTCCATCGTAACATCTTTCGGTGGATGTGGGGACCTGCTCTGATGCTGCGAGAAGCAAGGATACCTCCTAGAGCTTGCACGGGGCTGGGGGCGATGGGGGGGGGGCGGAAATAGGGGTGTGTGTGTGGCAGCTCCCCTTTGCTTTCAGCCCCTGAGGAGGTTGTAATGAGATTCTCCTCCCCAAAGTCCTTTACTCACTTTAAAAACAATCAAGCAGGGTAGCTGGGGTTTTGATGTTCCAGCTACATATCAAGGAGAAAACTCCCACATACGGGGTGGATGTAGCTGCTTTTATTTTTTGTTTGTTTCTATACTCTCCTCTTCAAAGAGGGTAAAAGGAAAAAGAAAAAAGCATTTATAGTGAGCATGACCATTGAAGATTTTTTTGTGGGAGCTTGTAAAGTGGGAGTTTTGTTCCTCTTAAGATTCCTCATGACCCGTGTTTTCTTTGGGCTTTAAGCAAACCCAGCGTTCACCATTCAGACAGTCACGTTACCTCTCTTTAGAAGAGACTCTTAGAGCAATATGCCCTTTGGTAATAAGCAAGCCCTGCTGTTTTGCAGTCTTGTAGACATTCAGGAGAAGAAGACTTTTGAGAGAGACCCACTTCAAGCATTTGTTTCTTGAGAGCTTTGTAGGCTGGTAGGTAAGGGACCATGGTTGAACGGTTGCCAGTGTTGAAATGACAGCAGACCCTGAGAGCCCTCCTTAGGGTAAGGAAGAGCCTGTGATTGTCCTAGGCCCTGGGATATCATTGCCCAGTTCTCAGGGTGATGGGGAAAAGGGGAGTGGTCCCTCTGGAAAGTGATCACATTTGATCTCTTTCCTCACCTCTCAGGATCCACACCCTCTTTCCATTTGCACAAGGAGTTGGGGTCAGGGAAGGTCTTCCTGCCCCCTTGGCACCTACTGCAGGCTGCCTCTTGTCCTCTGGAGGACTGTTTCACCTGAGCACTTGTTTCTCTGACCTGTATTCATGTTTATACTTTGGTTTTGGTGTTCAGGTCTTCCTTTGACTTTTCTTTTCCTGTGGAGGAGGCTGTCCCGCCCGAAGGATACATGTAGCTTGGTAACTGACACAATTGGATAAGCACATGAAATGTTCTGATCTTGGTGGTTGATAGTTGTCTCTTTTTTCCTTACTAGTAGCACATTAGGGTGTATGCATTTAAGCATATGTGTGTATATCGGCATAAAGCATGCATGTTTTATAGTTTAGGTGTGTCCTAAACTTG
Organism: Okapia johnstoni; assembly: GCA_024291935.2. Lineage (NCBI taxonomy): Eukaryota > Metazoa > Chordata > Mammalia > Artiodactyla > Giraffidae > Okapia > Okapia johnstoni. Next base: position 11,045,872 of record CM044322.1, on the reverse strand, counting down.
ATAGTAGCTTTGTATTAGGAAAATAAAATAAATTTTTATTTAAATTTTGATCTACATTAATTACAATTGGTGTTGTATTCGATAACTTTAAAATAGACTATAGTGGGGGGTCCCTGGTGGTTCATTGGTTAAGACTGCACCCCCAATGCAGGGGGCCCAGGTTTGATCCCTGAGCAGGGAACAAGATCTCACATGCCACAACCTAAGACCCAATGCACCCCAAAAAACAAAAACAAAAAGCCCAAAACATTGTAGGGAATTTCCTGGCAGTCCAGTGGTTAGGACCCCATGCTTCCATTGCAGAGGACACGGGTTCAGTCCCTGGTTGGAGAACTAAGATCCTGCAAGCTACATGCTGTGGTCAAAAAAAAAAAGAAAAACATAGGCTGTATTTTTTAAGGCAGTTTTAGCTTTATAGCAAATTTGAGTGGAGAGCACAGAGTTCCATATACCTCCTGTCCCGCCTGCACTGCCTCCCCCACTATCAACACCCCACACCAGGGTGGTACCTTTGTTACAGTCAAGGAACCCACATTAACACATCATATCACTCAAAGTCCATAATTTACGTGAGGGTTCACTCTTGGTGTTGTATGTTCTGTGGATTTTGACAAATGTGCAATGATCTCTGTCCATATGGTAAACTTGTTTTTTAATTAAATGAACAGTAATTTCTTAAATATACTCAAGCATTACTGTAAAAGGATACACGTTTTAGTGTTAAACACATATTCCTCTTCCAACAAAATGAAAGGTCATCCTGAGGCACCTTGGGTCACCAAAGGCCTCAGATGTCTCTCTACTGGTGTTTGACTGTGTCCTATATGACTTCATCCTCTTGTTGAATGCAGGTTCATGTGTTTGATACACGGTGAGGCCCAACCCACATGTCCGAGTTTGGAGCAAAAAAAAAGGTTTATTGCAGGGCCAAGCAAGGAGAACAGTTGGCTTGTTCTCAAAAATCCCTGAACTAATATGGTAAACTTTTCAAAGGTCAAATCTGGTTTTGAATGCATGGCTTTGCTGCTGTCTCAGCTCCCAAGCCTGGTTCATGTGATTAGCAAGCAGTCATCTCCTGGGGAAGCAGCATATGACAGGGTCCCTGCTCACAAAAACCCCAGAGTTGGGAGAATAGGAAAAACAAGAAACAAAGCAAAGAAAACATCCTGTGCCAAGGTATAGAAACAGGAAAGAACATGGAATTTTCAGGGAAGGGCAGAGTGCAGTTTGTACTGATCTGTGTGTGTGTGTGTGTGTGTGTGTGTGTTTCTGTGTGTGTGTGTACGGGTTATGGCGGGGAGGAAGGGTTAGTGTGGGTAGGTAGGTGGAGACCACTTTTGAAGGGTTTGATGTATCTGACTGCTGCTGCTGCTGCTAAGTCGCTTCAGTTGTGTCCGACTCTGTGCGACCCCATAGACAGCAGCCCACCAGGCTCCCCCGTCCCTGGGATTCTCCAGGCAAGAACACTGGAGTGGGTTGCCATTTCCTTCTCCAATGCAGGAAAGTGAAAAGTGAAAGTGAAGTTGCTCAGTTGTGTCCGACCCTTAGCAACCCCATGGACTGCAGCCCACCAGGCTCCTCTGTCCATGGGATTTTCCAGGCAAGAGTACTGGAGTGGGACTAAGTACTTTTAACTATTAACAGATCCCATAGGACATTGTTCCTAAAACATGTCACAAAAATAATTAATCACCACCTTTTAATGTACCATGTGCTATGCTGAGCACCTTTTGTCAATCAACTCATTTAATGCTTCTTACAAGTCTGCCAGGTGGCTACTCTTGCTGTTCACTTTTATGGTCCAGGTAGGCCGACTCCGCTGTTCTAATTCCCAGGGATGTGTAGCGGCAGAAAAGGGGGCCATGGTAAGATGCTTTGAGAAACACTCTCATAAGTGCTGCAGTTAAAAAAAAATTGTGTTGAGCTCAGTGTTTCACAGTTATTTAAGCCTTCTAATAAATACTCTTTGAATCGTTTGGAGAATAAAAACACTGCCTTGAAATAGAAAGCCATCAAAAGATTCCAAGATGAAGCATGGCATAGTCACCTTGTGTTTTAAAAGAACTAAGTGGCAGAAAAATGATGGGGATTGGGGTGACATGGGAAGTAAGTAAGTAAGCATAAGTGTTAGTCACTCAGTCATGTCTGACTCTGTGACTCCATGGACTATAGCCTGCCAGGCTTCTCTGTCCACAGACTTCTCCAGGCAAGAATACTGGAGTGGGTTGCCTTTCCCTTCTCACAGAGATGCCAATTAGACATAATAAGAACCTGGCAAGAGGAAATAAAATGAACCCTTTAAGAAAAAAATTTTTTAATTCTTTTGAATAAGTTCAGAAAAAAAATTAGGTATGAGTTTCTGACTGGGAACTTTTATTAAGGAGGAGACTTGAGAGATACACGAGGCTCAGAAAATTAGAATTCTGATAATACAGTTACAATATACTTGGATCAATGGATTTTACCTTTTCCCTTTTCCCCAAATGAAATCTTGGGTGGAACTCCATTAGGTAAAATGGAGCTGCTCTGTTTGCTGAGGGGATCACTAGGATTATCTGGAGTCCCATCTCCTTGAGCCTTTCCCACCTCCCGCATGGCTTGAAAAATAACTGACCCAGATTAGGAGAAAAATAGCTAGAAACAATGCTGCCTTATGATTGAGTCTTATATTTGAAAAATAAACACGTGGAGAACAGCAGAGTTTTGTGGCCAGCAATATGAGCTTGGACCAAACTGTCCGAGTTTGAATCCCGGCTCTGCCACTGATTTGCTATGTGACCTTGGGTAGTTTCTTAACCACCGTGTGCTTTTGTTTTCTCATCTGTGAATGGAGATGGTAAGAGTAGCAGCCTCCATGAGTTGTTGAGAGTAGATTAAATGAGTTAGTTTTTGCAAAATTGCCACTGTATCACAGTGTCAGGCACATAGGAAGCACTCAATACAGTGGTCTCCTTGGCAAGACAAACCACTCAGATCAGACAAAGAGAAATACCATATGATATCACTTATATGCAGACTCTGAAAAGAAGTGATATAAATGGACTTATTCACAGAAACAGACACAGACTCACAGACTTAGAGAAAGAACTTATGGCTGCCAGAGGGGATGGGTGGGAGGAAGGGTAGTTGGGGAGTTTGGGATGGACATGTGCACACTGCTATACAATGGGTAACCAACAAGGACCTGCTCTATGGCACAGGGAACTCTGCTCAGTATTATGTAACAACCTAAATAGGAAAAGAACTTGAAAAGAATAGATACCTGCATATGTATAACTGAATCACCTCACAGTACACCTGAAACTAACATAACATTGTTAATCAATTACTGTCCAATATAAAATAAAAAGTTTAAAAAAAAGACATCATCCAGGCCCCTCCAGAGACTGGACTCTCACCTTTTCATAAGTCTCTTTTTTGCATTTTTAGGTGGCTTTAATCATAGAAGCTATGATCTTCCACTGAGCCAAAATCTTTCAGTTCCTTGCTTGCTTGCTGCTGCTGCTGCTGCTGCTAAGTCTCTTCAGTCGTGTCTGACTCTGTGCGACCCCATAGACGGCAGCCCACCAGGCTCCGGCGTCCCTGGGATTCTCCAGGCAAGAATACTGGAGTGGGTTGCCATTTCCTTCTCCAGTGCATGAAAAGGAAAAGTGAAAGTGAAGTCTCTCAGTCGTGTCTGACTCTTAGTGACCCCGTGGACTGTAGCCTACCAGGCTCCTCCGTCCATGGGATTTTCCAGGCAAGAGTACTGGAGTGGGGTGCCATTGCCTTCTCCGTCAGTTCCTTGAATAGTTGCTAATTTCAGATTTTGCTGTCCAGTAGGATGGCCATTGGCTACATGTGGCTATCGAGCACTTGAAGTGTGGCTAGCTTAAACTCAGATGTGTAATAAGTATAAAATATACGGCAGCTTTTGAAGATCTAGTATGACAAGAAGTTAAAGTAACCTCATTAGTCATTTTTATATTAGTTATGTAAGTAAGTAAGTAAGCGTTAGTCACTCAGTTGTGCCCGACTCTTTGTAACCCCATGTACTGCAGCCCACCTGGCTCCTCTGCCCATGAGATTTTCCAGGCCAGGATACTGGAGTGGTTGCCATTTCCTCCTCCAAGGGATCTTCCCGACCCAGGAAAGACCCAGGGAAGAAGTTGCATATTAAAAGCATAATACTTTGAATGACCATTTTAAATAAAATTTATTGACATTTGAATTTTACTTCTTTGTACTTTTTAATGTAGCTACTAGAAAATTTTAAATTAGGTATATGGTTCACATTATATTTCTGCTAAATACTGCTGCTCTAAGAAAAACAAGGAGGCCACTTTACTAGTAATAAGGAATATAAATAATTCCAATAAAATGTAAAAATATGTTGGAATTACTTCCTTTAGGAATAATCTTGACTCTACATTTTTTCTGAGTTTTTTTATTGGAATGTAATTGTTTTATAATGTTGTGTTAGTTTCTGCTATACAATGAAGTGAATATGCTATGTGTATATATATCCCCTCCCTCTTGGACCTCCCTCCTGCCCCCAACCCCATCCCACCCATCTAGGTTGTCACAGAGCCCTGAGCTGTGCTAAACAGCAGGTTCCCACTGGCTATCTTTTTTGCATATGGTAGAGAAATGACTGTACTTTTTCCCTGGTGGCTCAGAGGGTAAAGCGTCTGCCTGCAATGTGGGAGACCTGGGTTCTATCCCTGGGTCGGGAAGATCCCCTGGAGAAGGAAATGGCAACCCACTCCAGTGTTCTTGCCTGGAGAATCCCATGGATGGAGGAGCCTGGTGGGCTACAGTCCACGGAGTCCCAAAGAGCCAAACATGACTGAGCGACTTCACTTCCACTTTAATTAAAAAATAATAAATGAAAGAGGGAGAAATAGCAGAAGTACCTGTACTACTCTTCCTGGCCATATTCTGTTCAAGATAGATAACTTTTTCATTAGGAAATCCAGCACTTGGTGGAAGGATGGATTTGATAACTCTTGGGTCTCTTCTAAGGCTGGACTAAGAGTCCTGGTTTTTAAAGGAGCCTAAAACAATCCATAACTGTTTCATAGGGTTGGTGATTATCCTCTAAGTTATCCCCCTTTTCCTTTACAAATTTATATTTTCATCTTTACTGAAAGCTGATTTATCCAAAGCTAGCAGCTTTGGTAGAAGTGTCTCGCATTTTGCTATTTTCATAATGGCTAGAGTTTATAAAGGTACAGCGTCTTAACATGCATTTCCTTTCATCAAAGTAAAGCTAGCCTACATTAAGGACATTGCTATGGCTTGATTTTATGTTAATCTTTTGGGAATTGGAAATTTATCTGTGATAATGGGAGTACTTGAACACCTCATTCCCTGGCCCAGTGAGATAATAGTGGAATTTGCTCTGTTTTATAGCCAGCTTAAACGCATCTAGATGTGTCTGTATTTGGAGAGGACTAAAATAATCAACCATGATTAAGAAACGATTCAAGAGTAGTCTGCTGGGGAGATTTCTGAATTTTGTACTGCTTTTTGTCTTTGTAAAGATTATAATGTGAAATCTTATTAGCTTCATGTCAATTCTGTAAGCTAAACTGGCACCAGTGTCTGTTTTCCAGATGGACGGATTGTAGGTGAGGTAATCCCCCGGTCTTCATCTTTTTGTGTATTCCAAGTGAGTGGTATAGCCTCCTAAGGAGGGATTTTTCTTGACTATGAGATTTGCTTCTTGGGTCTGTGTTACTCTGCAGTTTCTTTTCCTGTACTTTTACGAAGAGATTGCCTAGGAAAATGAAGATGGTGCAGTTGTTAATTATAGACGTGTCAGTTATAGAAATCCCAGACTACCCAGAGTAGAGGTTGATTGCGCATAAGTTGTTTTTTTGCAGTTATTCAACTGATGTATGATGGTTTATTTTCCAAAGCTGTTGGAATGTAATTGCGTGAACTGCTATTTCAGAGTCTGCGTCTAGTCATCTTTTGAAGTATTTTCCATACCTCAGTGAAGGTTTGAATGCTTGTATATAATTCCTCTATATTTTATGTGGAGGCATCTCAACCTCTCTGCTTCTTAATTTACAACTGAACTATATGCTCCTACAGAGAAACCCTTACAACCTAATGCAGGGTATTTTAAACTTTTGCTTCTGGATGATTACCTCTTCAAAATGCTTGAGATAAGATCATTGGATTTAATCCCTGGTCCTTCTTAATTGCCAAGATTGTGTCTGTAACCCTTATAAACAGCATTTAAGCTGTGCTGTTGGTCACAAAACTAGAAAAACAAAACCCTCAAAAAAAAAAAAAAAACACCTTAGCCTCATTAATAGCTACTGTAGGGGATGATACCATTTTTACAGATGAATGGACAGCAAATCAAAAACATCTCAAATTGTTTTTTACTTTTTTATTTTTTATTTTTCAAATTGTTTTTAAAGGCCTTCTTCACTACAGTCTTTTGATGATTCTGCAAGAGGGATCTTACTTTCACGCTGGAGGATTTACAGGCCAATCTGCTGCTGAAGAAACCTACTTTTGTGGGCTCACATACACTTATGCTTTCCTGTTAAAATGCAAAACTCCAAACCAAATAAACCAGGAAGCAACTCATATGAAAATGACAGTTTAAGGTGACTCTTCTTCCATTGTTCTTTTAGTCGTGCATTTTTAGCAGTTGGTTCAGAGATGTGGTTCCTCTCCCTGGGAACTGGTTCTTCTGTCTTCTTTTTCTTATCTACAGTGAACTCATTGCAAAATTCACGGCACCAGAGCTGTTTTTTCTAAAGAAAACTAGAGAAGTAAGATGGGATTTAGAGCTCACACAGAGGTATTGTGAGGCTTAGATGGACCTGGCTTATGTTTGGTGCCTTGGAGATAAACCAAGCAAGTGTCTCAGGCATTTTACTTGGGCAGTGCGGTAGAATCCTTTGGGTCGTGGAGGAGGGGGTTTCTGTTCGGAATCCACCACATTTTCTTCAACCACGTGGCAGTGTTTAGCAGAGGAGCTCAGCTTTCAGAATTCAGCTGGAGTTGAAATTGGCAGGTGACTTATGCACAGGCCTGGTGTGGCCTCAGCTAGGCTGGTTGGGATTAATGGCCCCTTGGATGATACACAGGAAGTTAACTGGCGCACATATTAGTTTAAGTGAGAGGTTAGGTTCTGGTTCTATTTCTTGTGACGCACTGTGAGACGTGGCTGAGTAAACGTGCGGCCTTGTGAACTTGAATAGATCAGGGTAATAAGAACTTTAGGCAGGGTCTTTTGCCTCTGTTGAGCACTCGAGAGCAGGCATATGGCAGAGGAAGAATAGGGAGGGGTGAGGTGGGAATGGAGAACATTACTTGGAGCGGAGCTTTACGAAACAGTGTGCGGATGGGGTGGATAACTGAATTCAGCACTTCTAAAACCAGCTCGTTCTGGCCATAGCAGGTAGAAACTGTGTCCTCCAGGTTATCTGCCTCTCCTGCACTGTAACCCCATTTCTTGAATAGTTAAATAATCGTTTCATTGGATAAATGCATGTGAGTCACCCAGAAATACCCTGGGTCTTGTGGAAAAGGCTGTACCGCAGCAACAAAAGTGTCTTATGCCATGGATTAGGTTTTGACGTTAAAAGTGGTTTGCCTGGTTATTTGGAATTCTGTACTATTAATTATAGCTCAAGACTATTTTCACACCATGATTCTCTTACACCTCATCACCTTCCTTTTCTGTGTATGCACTCGTGCATGCATGTATATCTGTGTGTATATATGTATTCCATGGAATACTTTCTCAGGGTGTTTTTTTCTTTTTTAAAGAGCAGAGATCAGGTCTCGTTTAATGATTAGGTGGGAAGGAGAAAAGGAAACTTAAAATATTGGCCTTTAAAGCACAGGAGAAGTAAAAGTTACCTTGTTTTTTTGCAAAATCAGTTATAGAATGTTTATGCAGTTATTGTGGACCCTTTATAGTTTAAGTGCTACAAATTTGAGTGAATGTTACAGTTTGAGTGAAGTAGGGACTGTAAAATCATACCTCCAAATGTCAAGACTGCTTTTAGTGAAAGGTGATAAATCATGGCTGGCCTGCTGCGCAATTGCAAAGTTTGCCCTCACTTTCTCCACCCAGGCTTACAAAAGGGCTGTTTTCCAAGTAAAATAATTATCACATAGCCCATCACTGCTTACATATATTACCTCATTTATCATATACAGACTCACTCCTAGTCATCCAAAATACAGTGGAATACCCTTATACGGCACTGTGCTCCATGAAGGAATTTGGTGCAATGCAGAACTGCATTGGATCTTTTTCAGATGGTTTATTAAATTAAGTCCCCAGATTGCCTCATTTTCAGGCTAGCCTAAGCCCACATGATAGATCCCGTTGGAAAACGTCAGAGTGATATTCCAGTGTCCCATAAACACCTTTAATGAGACTCTTAAAGAATCTCTTTGGGGAGACACTGCTTTGTGATGTTTTTTCTTATACCTTTTAGATTTTTATGTTACTCATAGACCTTCCAGCTTCTGCTTTTGCCTGCCTCTTCTCCTTTATTTCCAGATAACTTCTGTTTTCTGATTCTGTGGTTGACAGGGATGCCAATAGCAGCTGATGACAAAGATTCTTGAGGCTTGTCTGCTTTTTTTTTAACAGAGGCTGATGATCGTGGTGATACATAGCTGCAACAGAAAGCACCTTTGTGAAGTAGTTACGTAAGGTGGGCCATGCACATGGTGGATGGTCTTTATCTCATTCACACCCCTAACAGCCTGTGGCTGATGGTGGTAATCACCATCCCCATTTCGCAGAGGAGAAAGCTGCGAGACTCTGGGAGGCTCCATCACTCATACAGTTACGGAGACAGCGAGTGTAGAAGCTGGGAGATGAACTGACGTCAAAGCCTATTTTCTTTCTGTTCAGCCACATTTCATTTCTTCTATATCATCAGTCACACTGGAACAACTAATGGACTCGCTGGAGCTGGGAAATGAACAATAGGGTCAGAATTCACTCAAGCAAGTTGGCCTAAGTTTTGAATAGAAACATAGCCTTGGTTCTGTTTGTTGGCATTTTGTTGCTCGAGAAATGCATAGATTTCTGGTGTGGACTTGCCCTGTGAAATATCGTGGAGGAAACGGTCCCATCTGAAAGCTCACACATTTAAAAATATCCTTTAGAATATTTAGATCTACAGTTTTATATAGGGAAGGATATGTCTGGTTTTCTAGTAAACTCAGTCAAGACTTGATTATACATTTTGGTGGCGTGGTGATGGGGATTGATGTACTGTATCGTTGAGGGTGCAGCCAGCTGTAGTGAGAACTTGGGCACAAAAATGCCTTTGGAAATTAAACATTGTAATGAAATCATGCCTTTGAAGGCAGATTTCCAGGTGTGCTGTAAACCATTCTAGGCTATAATTGAAATATAAAAGAACGCTTCAAAAGCAGTGATCTGTTTTTTTTTTTTTTTTTTTATTTCGAGTGACTGCTGTGCTAATCCTGAAATCCTAGCATGAATTAATATAAAGACAAGATTGAATGCATAAAAGTACCTGTTTTGATCATTTAGCACGTTGTTCAAAACTCAACCAGTTGAAGCTTCAAGTCCAAGGGTGAAAAACCTCACTTTCATCTATCAAATCCCCCCCACTAATCTGCCAAGAACAGCCACCGGGGGCTCCTGTGGCAGCTGCGAAGAGCGACTCCTTCCACTCTCCATGCTTAACATGGGGGAGAGACTCGCTGCAATTCATGTATAATGAAGTGGTCGAGGCCGATGTTTTTTAAAGTACTTCATTAAAGCTCAAACAGAGTGGATCCATTTTCTGTTCAAATCAGGTACCCTATGAAAACATTCTACACTGTGGAAGCTTAACGTTGGCAGAAGGTTTCATCTTCGGAGTTGAGCAGTAAGTTACTTTGCAGCAGGTGCAGGAGCCGTGTTTGCCTCTGCCAGCGAGCTCCATGTGAGATCATGAAGCATTCTGAAAGCACAGGGAAGTCAGCCTCGAGATCTTAGAATAAGTCTGCATGGTCTCCACTCTGTATCACCCACTGCCCCTACCTAACATAGGTGTGTCTGTCCCCACGTGTACACAGAGCAGCCATGGGTAGGCATACTGCCGTCTGGAGACTGGGGGTGGTTTACAGTACTATGTGCCTCTGCTTTCTTTTCATAAGTTCCAAAGTAAAAGCTGGATCCTTGTGTCTGGGCTGGGGGACCAAAGGTGAGGTTAGACGCTGGAGTCTTATTTCCTGTGTGGTCTCAGGATGCCCCTTAGGAAGCCTGAACTGATACTGTCTTGTCTTTTTACCTAGACACACTACTTTGGCCTTTGGTTTCTCAGCAAGAGCCAGCAAGCACGATGGGTGGAGCTGGAGAAACCTCTGAAGAAACATCTGGACAAATTCGCTAATGAGCCTCTGCTTTTCTTTGGAGTCATGTTCTATGTGCCAAATGTGTCATGGCTTCAGCAAGAAGCCACAAGGTAGGTGCAGTTTTTTTCTCCGTGTTCCAAATAAGGGTGTGGACTGACAGGCTTCAGATGAAGTAGATGAGCTGGTTGATTTAGGGGTGTGTGTGTGTGTGTGTGTGGAGTGGAGGAGAGGGTGAGGTAGTTGGGGATTGTTTACCCGTCACTCTGCAGCTTTAGAATTTTTGTTTGAATCCGTGTAACTCATGCCAGTGGTTCCCTCCTCTGCTTGTGAGGTAGCAGTGATCCTGAGACAGGTAGAATTTTGTGTCTAGAAGCATAGAAATATTAGTTGGAGACTGTGAGTAAAATAAATATGCTAGAATTTAATGAAAAAAAATTAATTAACCACCTAATGCTGTTTGGTCCACTCCTTCCCTCAATATGTCCCCAAACAAAATGCATCATCCAACTTTGAATTTGAGGATTGAGAAGGTCACTGAAGATAGGAGTAGAGTTGAGGAAAGCTCAGACAGGGTAAGAGTTTTGGTTTGGTAGGTTTAATACAAAGAAACAGGAAGCCAGCAAGCAGAGAGACCTGGGGACTGGCCCCACCCTCCTGCTCATTGGCTGCTTTACCTGGGAGAAACTCTGTGCGGTCTTTGAAATGGTGTTTCTCCCCCATCTGTAAAGTAAGGGATTTGCGTCTAAGTCTTGAATGATCTGATTAGTCTGCAGCTCTGTGAATGAAATGACTACGTTTTTATTGATGTTCATTAAAATATGCAGGTGGGGGGCTGTTTTATCAAACGGTTATTTCCAGTAATGAAGGGAATTACATAAACTCTACTTACAAGCCTTTTACACAGATCATGGCATTCAAAGTGCTCTGGAAGCGACGCCAGTGACATCTGGGGTAGAAGGAAAAGTATGCTACTTGATTATTATATGTGTCATTTCTTAGATTTTAAATTTCTGAAATAAGGATGCAGTTGAAATTTTTATTTACATTTTAAGGTGATAGTGTCCATCCTCTTTTTTTAATCCAAACTATTGTTACGTAGGTGGTGTTTCTATAAAACAGAGGCTGTGAGAGAGCTGACTGTCTGACCCAGGAAACCTACATCAGTCTTTCAGGTGTCATTCATTTGAAGCACTTGATTATATACCATCATGTGCTGTTTTTGAGTGATTTCATTTAAGTCCTTTCTGTCCAAGAAATTATCTCCTCAAATCTCCTCAAGTTAGATCAGATCAAGATGATTTCCTCCAGCTTCTGAATCCTTCTTGTGTTAGGAACACAGCATTAGGTTAATAAATACTTGATGATTCATAGCTCTTGGACCATGAGTGCCAAGGGTGAAACATGGACTATAATGCATACTGAGAAAAGTTCAGCCTGTAAGAAAAAAATAGTGAAGTGGTGTTCCTCTAGACAGATTTATTCTGTAAGGTCTATTTAGGAAGAACAGTTGAAGGGACTCAGAAATTATGCTTTATGAAGTTAAAGGAAAAAACGAAAGATTGTTTAAGCTTAGAAAGATGAAGACTTGCAAGGGAACAGTAGCTGCCTTTGGACTCTCGTGGGGAGGGAGTTCTGTGTCAGCTCTGGAGAACAAAATTAGGGTCAGCAACAATGAAGTTCAAGGAGTTGAAAGACTGGTTATTTGGCTTGACATAAGAACAGAGTTTCTGATAATTAAAGCCATATAAAAGTGGAACAAGCAGACTTACAAAAGAGCAGGCTCCTTGGTCTCTGGAATTGCTATAGCTCAGCGTGAATAGCCTATGTGATATCTTGAAGAGGAGACCGCCGTATTGGATAGGATGTTGGAATCATCAGTGGTTCTCAAACAGACCAGTGCTTGCTGGATCATAATTAACCCAAAGCATTTATTCAAAATAAGGATTCTAGGACTGCACCAGAAGTCTGAACTTGAATGTCTCAGGCTGGGGATCACAAGGATGTGTTGTTTAAAATAAATGATATTCCTCAGGTAGTTCTGATATTCATCCAGACTTAGGAATCAATAAGTTAGGTAACTTCTAAAGCTCTTTACAGTTTTAGATTTTTCTAGATAAGTAAACTTAATACTGCATTATTTGATTGTCAATATTTGCCTATATAAGCTGAAACAAAACATGTTTAAATCTTAAAACCTGAGGTATAGAGTAGGAACTTTTGACTTTCTTTTTGCTTGGTTAGATTGGTTCATGTGAGAGGTTTGGTAAGGAAGGAAAGAAGTGTTTTTCAACACAGGCATTTGAAGCAGACTCTTACTGTTGTTTGATCAGAAAAACTAACTGAAAGTAATTCAGAACTTTGAAGGACATTTTTTTAGACTTAAGTTCTGGAACTAACCTGTGTAAATTTCAGGTATAACCTTCTGTCTGTGGGAAAGGATATTTGTAATTAGGAGCTGGGTTTGCATGAGGAGTTTTTTGGTACTCCCCCCCCCCCCCCCCCCTGCCCCCCCAACCAGCATTGCAGGAATTTTTGTTGTCCCAAAGGGCCCGAAAACTGAAATGTGCCAAGGAGTGTCAGAGCAGGTCAAAGACTTATGCTGGAGAGATGGAGAAACAAGAGAGAAAAGTGTTGCAAATAAATAAAGGAACATTGATAGAGGGATAAAGAAAAGAAAAAAAGCAGGGAATTCTGTCGGAGTTCAACATATGGAGGCCCTGGATTTCATCCCTGGTTGGGGAACTACAATTCCATAAGCCACACAGTGTAATCAAAAGAAAGACAAAGAAGAGAAAAAAGGAATGTATATACTTGGGAAGGTTGAAGGCCACCAACCATGACCCAGATTTGGCTCACTGAGACCTACCCTTAGTTTTGGACATATAGACCAGAGTATAAAGGAGACCTGGTTCAGACAGAAGAACATTTTTGAGTGCTCGGGATTTCTGAATTTGATGTTAGAGATGAACAGATGAGCTGAATTCAAGTGGAAGAGAGCTGTAATACCAACAGTCATTAGGAGCCCTAGGGAACGTGAACCTTCTTGGGAGGTTTTAGATGCATCTGGGGTCTCCACTGAATATTGAAACTGTCTTCCAGGCAGAGCGGCCGAGGGGAAGCAGTGGTGGGGCGGGATCCCAGAGGACTCTTTCACCGAAGGCCCCAGCAGCATTCACGAGAAGCTGGTTAGTGAACGGCTCTCCAGTCAGCAGCCCTTGTTCCCTGAGTGACCAGGTGTCTGAGGTGCAGATGGACTTTGGCTTCTGAGAGCACCTGGGATCTGCAGCTTTGACACAGAACAGTTAGTCTTTGTGATGTCCCACACAGTAAGATGTTTGCATAGATTAGAAATAGAGATCTGTCTTTCATTGCGGGCAACCCTTTGGAGGAGGCAACCATTCAACCATCTGTGCTTAAAAAATAAGCCTTTGTCTGGAGCCCATCACACTTGTTTTCAAGCAACACATGTTTGCAGTGATTTGGCTACCTCTGTTTAAGAGTGAAACAGGTTCTATAACATTAGCCACTTCTTCTCTGAATAAGAACAAAGAAGTTAGAATTAATACTCTCTCTTTCTCTCTCTCTTTCCGTGAATCTATATAAAAACACACAGAGGTGAAAGGAAGATATATTTAATGTATATTTCATTATGTGTGTTTCATTTCTCGTCTTCAGACGGTTCTTCCCTTGAAAACTTGTGGGTTAATATGGTATTTGGAACAATACAACAAAAATTGGAGAAGGATATTGATTGCATGCTGTTTAAGAAGGTGATTGACTTTATTAAGATGATCCAAGTTTTTTAAATTAGAAAATTGAGACTCTGTTTTTTTTAAGTTTTTGAAAAAATAATTTTACTTACTTATTTTCCGCTATGCTGGGTCTTCGTTGCTGTGCGGGCTTTTTCTCTGGTTGTGGTGAGCAGGGGCTACTCTCTAGCAGTGTGTGGGCTTCTCGTTGTGGTGGCCCCTCGTGAACCATGGGCTCTAGGGCATGTGGACTTCAGTGGTTGTGGCTCTTGGGCTCTAGAGCACAGGCCTAGCAGCTGTGGTGCACGGGCTTACTTGCTCCATGGCATATGGTATCTTCCGAACCAGGGACTGAAACCTGTGTCCCCTGCATTAGCAGGCGGACTCTTAACCACGGGACCATCAGAGAAGCCCCTAGTTTTTTTCCTTTAATTTTGATGTACTGTGTTTCTTGTCATCTCCCAGATATGACTTTTCAAAAACAAGCCTCTTCATAAGTGAGGGGAAAGTGCCAAGATAACTATGGTGGAGTCAGGGATGAAACAGACAGTTCAGAACCAACATTTAGGTGGTGATTGAATAGAAGACCAAAGTTATGAGAAGGAGAATACACACAGAAGTACACATAAAAGGGAAAAGAAAAACCCTCTTAATCTTCTTAAAGAAGTGTGAAAAAGCTGGTGAAGAGGACACACTGACAGACAGATGGAGGATGAGTCATGAAACCATGAAAATGAAAGAGATTAGGGAGAGAATTCTGTCCAAGCTGTAAGATACGTTACTTGGGGCTTTAAAAATGTTCATTTTTCCTCCTTTGGTTAAAATGACTCAAGGATGGACCACCATAATTTTTTCCATTTTTCTTGGCTTCTCTTCTGCCTTTTTGCCAGCTTTTCTGTTCAGCAACGGGACTCTGGTTAGGAGTTTATCTTCCCCCGTTCTGTCCTCCTCCTGACTCAAAGGAAAGATTTTTGTAATGTGTTTTAACGATGTGCATAGCAACAGGCTTATTATAAACACATGGTGTTCAGATTTTTCTGGACACAGAATGAAAAAAGATGGTTTGTGAGAGGTGGAGAAATTCTTAGTCAAACAGAAGGATCCTTAATAATAGCCAGGGGAAACCAGAAAGCTGCTGGCCAAGATCACTGCTTTTCATTTAGGTCTGGGGTTTT
This sequence comes from Okapia johnstoni, assembly GCA_024291935.2. Lineage (NCBI taxonomy): Eukaryota > Metazoa > Chordata > Mammalia > Artiodactyla > Giraffidae > Okapia > Okapia johnstoni. The sequence continues at coordinate 11,030,604 of CM044322.1, read as the reverse complement.
TCCAAGTCATCCTCCAGTGAGGAAGTCCCTCTTTAGTTTTTTCAATACTAAAGAGAACACTTTGTAAGAGAAGAAGTAATTTTTGAAGAGTGAATTGGCTTCGAGGTTGAAGTTCCTTGACTGCATGCATGATTTCTAAAATTTTCAATTCTGAGGCATTTTTCCTTTATCAGAACATGTTTGTCTTTGCATTATCCGTGTTGAATGGTCTATTTGCATATTGCCAAGGGCCTTCTGGGCTTTCTGGATGGTTCAGTGGGTAAAGAATGCAGCCTCCCTCCACTAGTAGTCACTCTTCTCTTGAGCTAATTCCGCAATGTTAAACGTAATTCCTTGTCTGGGAAGAACTAATGGGACAATGTGTCATTCCACTAACTGGAAATACATGCCCACGTTGAAAGCTGCACTGTTTAGGTGCCATAAAGAGCATGTGTGCGTTTTCTGTCGTGATGGTGGGTGACAAGGGAGTTACAAGGTTATTACAATGTTAGATGGTGGTGGGGAGTGGTACCCCACTTTTCTTCCAGTTACATGTTTTGGGCTGTTGGCATTTCTGTTGATGTTTAAGGTAGATTTGCTGGAGACTTTTTACATCCCTGTGAAGGTCAAACTGGTGTTTTGATTTTTTTTTTTAACTAGGCTTCAAGAAGTGGTTCCAGTGACCTTACAAAAGCTTTCTTCACCTTACCTTCCTTGTAAATACCTAAGGTTTCCTCCTTAGTCTCTTGCCATCTGCCTTGGGTACTATTGTAAACAAGTCAGCATTCAACCAGTGTTTAAAATGTCTCTTTTAAAAGCTCTAATTATGGTAACGTTTCCATTTCCTTTTACAACACCATTTATTTTGTTCCTCTGGTTCTCTGAGTTCTTTGATTATTTTGAAATGTCATTTTAATGGCTATTTAAAGTTTACCCGTGGGCTGGGAAATAGGGACTCCCTTCAAGTCAGACTTAAGATTCAGCATGAATTCCCTGTGGATAATATAATTTGCTGAGAATGGCAAATCCTTCTCCTAGCCAGCTCCAGCCAGTGAATGAGAACTTGTTCTCTCTCTGTCTGATGATTGAGAATGAAATTGTTTCTGCCAGATATTTTAAGATGCTGTTGATACTGAGATTTAATCTCAAACATTATACTGTGTGGCCAACGTCACATATGATGAGATGAGAGAGGAGAATGGCTGTGTGCCACAGACGGCCATCTTGAAAGCAAGAATTGATTCCCCAAAGGAGGTGAGCTGATGACAATGTGAGTTGCCATTTGCATTATTTTTTATTTCAACCTTTGTGTTAAGCACCTATTCCATGTTAGACACTTTGCTAGTCAGTGGGAGTGTGAAATGAACAGATCTCAACATGTCCCCTCTCTTCTGAAAGAGCTGTATCTCCAAGCAGCGTTTATTTCGTTTCCACATATTTGATTTGTTGGAAATTGGAGTTTGTCTGTAAAGCTTGCACTGCTCATGTTACTTCCTTCCTGGCGTAGGCTTTCTCGCTCTTTTCGTGAATCACGGGGAGCCCGATAAGTGTCTTCCTGGCCCAGCTTTGTGGGCTTGTGACCTGTGCAGTTATTTGCACACTCACTCAGAAAGGCCCCCACACTCAGAAAGGTACTGAACTTGGCTTTGTGCTCTGCTGTCATTCTTTTGAAATTCTTAATGATTTTTTTTTTTGGCTGTGCCAGACAGCATATGGGATCTTAGTTCCCTGATCAGGGATTGAATCCGTGCCCCCTGCAGTGGAAGCTTGAAGTCTTAACCACCGGACCATTGGGGAAGTCCCAGAAATTCTTAATAATTTTTGAATAATGAACCTGCATTTCATTTTTCACTAAACTCTGCAAATTTTGTAGCCAGTCCTGCCCAGGACAGCCTGCTACCTACGTCCCTGTTCATTCACCTCTGCTTGTTTTATTGTTGCCTTGTGACTCGCTGGGTGGATCTGAGTCTGCTGTTACGGGTGTGATCAAAGAGAAAGAGTAAATAATAATAGTAAAATCCACAAGGGAACAAAAGTAGAATTTTCGCTCTGTATGCACACTCTAGCAGATAGTGTGGAACAGGGAGGCCTGGTGTGCTGCAGTCCATGGGGTCGCAAAGAGTCAGATACAGCTTAACGACTGAACAACAAGAACATGCAAATATGAAATAAAATGAAGTTGGTACTTAAACACAATCTGGTTGTTTCTTTGTTAAAATTCTCATTTTCAATCATACGGCTAATGTGTATTTACTGGTATTTGATGATCTGTTCTGAAATTCTCAAAAGCGAACAAAAATCATGTGTTTCTGTTGAGCTTTTTGGAAATAACTGAATGTCTTAAGCAAGGGTAACAATTTTATTCTTTGTGCATTCCCTGATCTTCAAAGATACACTTATTCATTTGTTTATTCACTGATTCATTGATTCCAAATGGTTCTTTATCACAGTTGCATCGCAGAAGGCTGAGAAATATCCAACATTTGACTCATGGAGTAATAAAGATTTATAATAGAGCAGGGGTTAAAATGTTAGAATATTGAATTTTTTCAAAAGCCAAGTAGAACTGGATGATCCCATGCAACAGTGTTTACCTTCAGCTGAAAGGTGGAGAGAGGGGAGAAGTAAACAGTAGCGATGAGAAGAGGTGTTTTGTCACGTCAAAGCATGCCAGCTATGCTGTATGGATTTTTTTTTTTTAAAGAAAACATCCACTTCCTTAAAAAGTATTTCTCGGATTTGTTGGGATACCATTATAATGGGTGGGATTGGGAAGAGTGTGTTAATTTCACTACTGGGGTTTTTAAAAAATCTTGCAAAGACAGAGAAGCACAGGGGTAGATGTTTTAGAATCCTATGCTCTGCTTTTCCCCTGGCATCTCAGTGTGGGGGACCTTAAGTTGGGGCAGAATGGGTGGGGAGGGAGGAGGGAAGTGGCAGGCGTGCGGGGCTCCCACATTAAAGAGGCCCACAGTGCCCAGCAGCAGCAGCATCTAGAAAGCATAGAGTCCTCTTTTGTGCTTTTTTGGCATAGCTGTTTTCTGACCCAATACAAGACCTGCAAGCCTAGCCAGGGCCTGAGAACATAACTCTATGAGGTTCCGTGGAAGAAGGTAGTTGGTATTCCATCACTCGACAGAATTTAATAGTAGTAACCGTGAGAGTGGCTAGCATTTATGTATAAGGTACTGCAGTAAGTATTTTAAGTAATTATCTTTTTTGGTCCTCACTTGTGTGCTTAGTCGCTCAGTTGTGTCTGACTCTTTGTGACCCCATGGACTGTAGTCTGCCAGGCTCCTCTGTCCATGGGGATTCTCCAGGCAAGGATACTGGAGTGGGTTGCCATGCACCCCCCTCCAGGGGATCTTCCCAACCCCAGGGATCGAACCCAGGTCTCCCACATCGTAGGCAGATTCTTTACCATCTGAGCCACTAGGCTACAACCCCATAAAGGGGGCTCTATTATTCTTCTCTGAAAAAGGATTGTGGGTTATTTCCCTAATAGAAGTTTTATTACTAATAAGTGGAGATTTCATCCATCAAATTAGTTGAATCCTTTACATTTCATTGCTAGAGAAATACTTCTGTCCACATGTCCCCTGAGTGGGGGTTAGTTCCTACTGAAGGGTCAGCAGAGAAAGGCGAGGGCAGGAGTACCTGTGAAGTCAGAAATGATGAACTGGCAGTGTGAGAGCTGATTCTGGTTTACTGGTGGGTTTTGTTGTACCTGAAGCATTTTTTAAAGAGTTGGATTTGGATGCCTTGCAGGTGGGCATGTGCTATCCAGTTTGCCCATTACCCCGACTCCCTGTGGTGCAACATGGACTCCTTCATGTGACCTGCTGGCTCTGTAGATATTTAGGTTGTGACCGCTGATACTTGTACTTTCTATATACCTTGGCGTGCTTCTCAATACTGCAATCAGCCCCTATCTCCGCATTGGCCCTTCTGGATCTATGGCACTCGGAGTCCAGCTGTCTTCATGCTTTAGCCACCTACCAGAAACTGGAGATGGTCCAGATGGATGTGGGAGTATTGTTCTCCTTATATCCTCGTTTGAAAAGCTTGTTTCTATGTCAGATCACTCCAGAGTGCCAGATCACATGTTCCTGTACTTTATGTGGTGGAGATGTGGCTCAAGTCTTCCAGATTTTCCCTCTTTATTGCTTTCAATATCTGCTTCATCTCTGATTACTCATAGAAGATTCCATCCATCAGAAAGGTACCAGATCTACTTTAGGGCCAAAAAAAAAAAAAAAAAAGAAACCACCCAAATTTTAAGCAAACATAGCTTATTTGAGAAAGTAGTTTGCTATCTGTCAAGATAGATTAAGCTTTACCAGAGTCATGGTTTTACATCCAAACGTAAAATGCGACACATTCTAGAGGCCACTTGCTTTATTGTACAGATGAAGGAGATGAGAACTAGGGAGATGAAGGGGCTTTGCCCATAGTCACACCACTGCTTAGAGACAGAAGTCTGGCTCTTCACCCGGTACTGGCATGGTTTGTAGGTTAACCAAGAATGCAGACATGGGAGAGGATTTATTTAAATTTCCAAAAGCCTTAGCCCATACTCCCCTCTCTTGCCCTGCCACAGCTAAGACACCCTGTGGGACTGGAAGAGATGTGTTTTGTCCAAGGGAAGGAAGTAGTTTAGACAGAAGAAACAAAGGGCAAGGGAAAACAGGCCCTTCTTTGAATGGAGTTCTTTAAATAGGGAGCCTTCTGTCGAGATTGGAACTGAGATGGGTTTTATTTAGCAGTTTTATCAGTGATCTGCAGCCCTGGGCATAGAGTGAAAGTGCCAAGCTTTCAGATGACACTAAGCCCTTTAGAAGAGTGGAAAATTGAGACATTGGAAATAAACAGTAGAAAGGTGTCAGCCGGTGTCAAGTTCCCAGGTGTGACTGTGAAAGGATACTGTGCTTTCTGGTATAATTTGTGAGCGGAGGGGAGGAGTCGTCATAGCAGCGACATGTTGCAACGTGTTTCAGCTTACAGCAGCCCAGCTCTCAAGGTTAGCCCATCAATCTTGTGCCTGCAGCTGGCCAGAGTGAGTAGATGTGTTGCCAGTGTAAAAATGTTTCCTGCCAACATGAAAAGGTGTTACTGTTATTCAGAGCAAATCCCAGCAAATTTGACGTAAGTTTCACTAAAATACAAGCCAGACACATTATAATTTACCAGAAACTCAGAGAGATGAAGAAGCAATGTTAGAAACAAATGTTTTTGACCAGGACACCAAACGTTTTGAAGAAGGTCTTCAGAAGACATGAACTGTGATAAATAAAGAGAGAAACCTGTAGATGCAAAGGAAAACTCAAAAAGGTCAGTACTTTGGATCCTTGAAATAAATGACCAATTGTGGAAAGATGGATATTGGTGGAAAAATATGAATGCAAGTTAGGTATCTGCCAGACTGCACTGTGTATATACTTTGAATGACTAATAGAATCAGTGAAAAACTGGTATTTGGTCTAATCTTCAAGGAAAATATTAGCTGAAAGTAAAATATAGTTCAAAAACAAACTCTGCTGTAGTAGATTTGTAGTCAGGAAACCTACTTTGCAGGTATTTGTTTCTTAGTCAGGGTCTGCAAACTCCCTCAAATTCAGCTTTTGTGTTTATAGTCGATTGGAGATGATGCCAGCATAGCTCCTGTGAGGATTAATTCAGAAAGCACCCATCACTGTGTTCAGCCCATAGTGGATGTTCAAATAATGTTTGTTTTTTAAATAATAAAGATGTACTGTGAGGTAAGGAGAAATTGCTGTGCAGATAGTTGTCAATCAGTTTTGGCCCTGGTAACCAGAAATGTACCAGGAAGAGAATTCGGGGGAATGTAGATTAATCTAGTCAAGTTGTGACATTGCAGTGCCACCAAGGGGCTTAGTATCTAACTGATGATTGTGCTCACTGTGCTCAATCGTTCAGTTGTGTCCGTTTCTTTGAGACCCTACGAACCATAGCCCACCAGGTTCTTCTGTCCATGGAACTTTATAGGCAAGAATACTGGAGTGGGTTGCCATTCCCTTCTCCAGGGAATGTTCCTGCTGCAGGGATCAAACCCATGTCTCTCGTGTCTCCTGTATTGGCAGGCGAATTCTTTACCTTTAGCGCCACCTGGGAAGCTCTTGATTCTGCTGATGATTAGTCGAGTCCAAATCACTATAAACCCTGCTTTTGTAGCAACTCTTATTGGCTAGAAACTTATTAATAGTATTGACTCATGAGTGCTAGCCCCTTCATGGATCACACCCTTGTCATGGCGAAGGGGCTTGCCATGCAGAGCCACCCAAGATGGACAGGTCATAGTAGAGAGTTCTGACAAAATGTGGTCCACTAGAGGAGGGAATGGCAAACTACTCCAGTATTCTTGCCTCGAGCACCCCATGAATAGTATGAAAAGACAAAAAGATATGAGACCAGAAGATGAGCTCCCCAGGTCAGAAAGTGTCCATTAGGCTACTGGGGAAGAATGGAGACATAGCTCTGGAAAGAATGAAGAGACTGGGCCAAAGTGGAAATGATGCTCCGTTGTGGATGTATCCGAAAGTAAAGTCTGGTGCTGTACAGAACAATATTGCATAGAAACCTGGAATGTTAGGTCCATGAATCAAGGTAAATTGGACCTGGTCAAGCAGGAGATGACGAGAGTGAACATCGACATCTTAGCAATTCGTGAACTAAATTGCGCTCATTTTACATGCTAGCAGGGTAATGCGCAAAATCCTTCAAGTGAGACTTCAGCAGTGCTTGAATTGAGAAATTACAGATGTGCAAGCTGGATTTTAAAAGGGCAGAGGAACCAGAGATCAAATTGCCAACATCCATTGGATCACAAAGAAAGCAAGAGAATTCCAGAAAAATCATCTGCTTCATTGACTTCTCTAAAGCCTTTGACTGTGTTGATCACAAAAAACTGGAAAATTCTTAAAGAGATGGGAATAGCAGACCACCTTGCCTGTCTTCTGAGAAACCAGTATGCCAATCAAGAATCAACAGTTAGAACCAACATGGAACAACAGAATGTTTCAAAATTGGGAAAGTAGTACGTCAAGGCAGTATGTTGTCACCCTGCTTATTTAACTTCTATGCAGAGTACATCATGCAAAATGCCAGGGTGGATGAATCACAAGCTGGAATAAAGATTACCAGGAGAAACATCAACAACCTCAGATATGCAGATGATACCACTCTAATGTCAGAAAGTGAAGAGGAACTAAAGGGCCTCTTGATGAGAGTGAAAGAGGAGAGTGAAAAAGCTGGCTTGAAACTCAGCATTCAAAATACTAAGATTATGGCATTCGGTCCCATCACTTCATGGCAAATAGATGGGGAAACAGTGGAAACAGTGACAGACTTTATTTCCTTGGGCTCCAAAATCACTGCAGTTGGTGACTGTAGCCATGAAATTAAAAGATGCTTGCTCCTTGGAAGAAAAGCTATGACAAACCTCGATAGCGTATTAAAAAGCAGAGACATCACTTTGATGACAAAGGTGCATCTAGTCAAAGCTATGGTTTTTCCAGGAGTCATGTATGGATGTGAGAATTGGACCATAGAGATGGCTGAGTGCTGAAAAATTGGTGCTTTCAAGTTGTGCTGCTGGAACAGACTCTTGAGAATCCCTTGGACTGCAAGGAAATCAAACCATTTAATCCTAAAGAAAATCAACTCTGAATATTATTGGAAGGACTGATGCTGAAGCTACAATACTTCTGCCACCTGATGCGAAGAGTCGACTCATTACAAAAGACCCTGATGCTGGGAAAGATTGAGGGCAGGAGGAGAAGGGGTGACAGAAGATGAGATGATTGGATGGCATCACTGACTCAGTGGACATGAATTTGGGCAATCTCAGGGAGATATTTCAAATCCTGAAAGATGATGCTGTGAAAGTGCTGCACTCGATATGCCAGCAAATTTGCAAAACTCAGCAGTGGCCACAGGACTGGAAAAGGTCAGTTTTCGTTCCAATCCCAAAGAAAGGCAATGCCAAAGAATGCTCAAACTACCGCACAATTGCACTCATCTCACACACTAGTAAAGTAATGCTCAAAATTCTCCAAGCCAGTCTTCAGCAATACGTGAACCGTGAAATTCCAGATGTTCAAGCTGGTGTTAGAAAAGGCAGAGGAACCAGAGATCAAATTGCCAATATCTTCTGGATCATCAAAAAAGCAAGAGAGTTCCAGAAAAACATCTATTGCTGCTTTATTGACTGTGCCAAAGCCTTTGACTGTGTGGATCACAATAAACTGTGGAAAATTCTGAAAGAGATGGGAATACCAGACCATCTGACCTGTCTCCTGAGAAACCTGTATGCAGGTCAGGAAGCAACAGTTAGAACTGGACATGGAACAACAGACTGGTTCCAAATAGGAAAAGGAGTACGTCAAGGCTGTATATTGTCACCCTGCTTATTTAACTTCAATGCAGAGTACATCATGAGAAACGCTGGGCTGGAAGAAACACAAGCTGGAATCAAGATTGCCGGGAGAAATATCAGTAACCTCAGATATGCAGATGACACCACCTTTATGGCAGAAAGCGAAGAAGAACTAAAGAGCCTCTTGATGAAAGTGAAAGAGGAGACTGAAAATGTTGGCTTAAAGCTCAACGTTCAGAAAACTAAGATCATGGCATCTGGTCCCATCACTTCATGGGGAAACAGTGGAAACAGTGTCAGACTTTATTTTTTTGGGCTCCAAAATCACTGCTGATGGTGATTGCAGCCATGAAATTAAAAGACGCTTACTCCTTGGAAGGAAGGTTATGGCCAACCTAGATAGCATATTTAAAAGCAGAGACGTTACTTTGCCAACAAAAGTCCATCTAGTCAAGGCTATGGTTTTTCCAGTGGTCATGTATGGATGTGAGAGTTGGATGGTGAAGAAAGCTGAGCACCACAGAATTGATGCTTTTGAACTGTGATGTTGGAGAAGACTCTTGAGAGTCCCTTGGACTGCAAGGAGATCCAATCAATCCATCCTAAAGGAGATCAGTCCTGGGTGTTCATTGGAAGGACTGATGTTGAAGCTGAAACTCCAATACTTTGGCCACCTCATGCGAAGGGTTGACTCATTGGAAAAGACCCTAATGCTGGGTAGGATTGGGGGCGGGAGGAGAAGGGGACGACAGAGGGTGAGATGGTTGGATGGCATCACTGACTCGATGGACATGGGTTTGGGTAGACTCCGGGAGTTGGTGATGGACAGGGAGGCCTGGCGTGCTGCAATTCATGGGGTTGCAAAGAGTCGGACACGACTAAGCGACTGAACTTAACTGAGGGAGATAGTGAGGGACAGGGAAGCCTGTCATGCTGCAGTCCGTGGGATCCAGAGTCAGACACAGTGACTGAACAACAGCAACATGAGTGCTTGAAATCAAAATTACCCTCCAAAGATAAAGGATTTGATGTCATTGAAGTGAAGTTGAACTTTGTCCCTTATTTCTTCTGGCACTTCCTTAAAGGTAGAGTTGCAAAAAGTAATTGAAACAAAAATTGTATTGTTATCACGAACATTTATTTCCTAAGTATATTCCCCACTCCTGCCCCAGTGCCATACGAGGGGTCAGGTCTTGCCCAGAGGGTCCAGGCTGGTCATGCTTACTGTGCAGAGGTTATCAGGCCAGTGTGAGAAAACAGGATGAGGCAGGCCTGGCCTGCAGCTTCACAGATGGTCAGAGCAGCTGTTCAGGGTCTTGAAGCCAGGTTGGCTACAGCAAGAGGGACCAGGATGACTTGATGCTAGTCTTGCAGTACTTGTAACTTGAAGAGGGTGTAGCTTGAAGAATATCAACAGATTTCAATTAAATTATTTAAGGAAATGATAGACTTACCAAGGTAAGTGATGATTTTTTTTTTTTTAAAAGCAAAACTAAGTAATTGGGCTGCTTGTGTCTTTAAGTGTGGTCCTTAGCTTGCATGGCTCAGAATCACCTGTGGCATTCTTTAAAAATGCATGAAAAAGTGAAAGTGTTAGTCGCTCAGTTGTGTCTGACTCTTTGCTACTCCATGGACTGTAGCCCTCCAGGCTCCTCTGTCCATGGGTTTCTCCAGGCAAGAATAGTGGAGTGGTTAGCCATTCCCTTCTCCAGGGGATCTTCCAGACTCAGGAATCAAACCCAGATCTCTCTCATAGCAGGTGGATTCTTTATTGTCTGTGCCACCAGGGAAGCCCTTTGCTGTACAGAAGAAATTAATACAACACTGTAAATCAACTATACTTCAGCAAAATTAAAAAAAAAGAATCTATACCTTAAAAAGTTGCATATTCTTATACCCTGCTCTTGATTGCCTGGTCAAAATCTTTTTAATTAATGCCACATTGAGACTTAAACTTTGTTTTGTTAAATGAAAGGAAATTCTATCCTGATGTTCTTTCAGGTGTAGCTAGTGTTTTATGTTAGTAAATAGATTTTGGAGATTGTTAAGATAGATTGGAGGAATTGAGAAGGAATTAAAGAGTTGCAAAGTTCATTTTAGGCTGAGGAACCTGGAGGAGAGATTATTTTTGTTGTTTAGTCGCTCAGTTATATCCAACTCTTTGCCATCCCATGGACTGTAGCCCTCTAGGCTCCTTCTGTCCATGACATTTCCCAGGCAAGAATACTGGAGTAGGTTGCCATTTTCTCCTCTAAAGGGTCTTCCTGAACCAGAGATCAAACCTGCATTTGCAGGCAGATTATTTATCACTGAGTCATCAGGGAAGCCCAGAGGATAGATGGTCTTTTTCGTACAATAAGTGAGCATCTTCATGATGCCTGACATCTGCAGCAATTTTGGTTACTTTTCATTTCTCATGTTTTATAGTTTGAAATTTTAGCCTTTTAGTTAGAATTAGTTAGTGCATAACTGATTATACATAATATAATGTATGGTATATCCTTAAATAAGTCATTAAATTTACTTATTGTACAAGAATTTAGCATTATGTTGTTGTTCAGTCCCTCAGTAGTGTCCACCTCTTTGTGACCCCATGGACTGCAGCATGCCAGGCTTCCCTGTCCTTCATCATCTCCCAGAGCTTGCTCAAATTCATGTCCATCGAGTTGGTGATGCCATCCAACCATCTCATCCTCTGTTGTCCCCTTCTCCTCCTGCCTTCAATCTTTCTCAGCATCAGGGTCTTTTCCAATGAGTCAGTTCTTCGCAGCAGGTGGACAAAGTATTGGAGCTTCAGCTTCAGCATCAGTCCTTCCAATGAACACCCAGGACAGATTTCTTTTAGGATTGACTGGTTGGATCTCCTTGCAGTCCAAGGGACTCTCAAGAGTCTTCTCCAGCACCACAGTTTAAAAGCATCCATTCTTCAGCGCTCAGCCTTCTTTATGGTCCAGCTCTCACATCTGTACATGGCCACCTAATGCGAAGAGTTGACTCATTGGAAAAAACCCTGATGCTGGGAAGGATTGGGGGCAGGAGGAGAAGGGGATGACAGAGGATGAGATGGTTGGATGGCATCACCGACTTGATGGACATGGGTTTGGGTAAACTCCGGGAGTTGGTGATAGACAGGGAGGCCTGGCGTGCTGCGATTCATGGGGTCTCAAAGAGTCGGACACGACTGAGCGACTCAACTGAACTGAACTGGAAAAACCATAGCTTTGACTATATTGGTATTATGTATGTACATCCTTAATAGAACTGATAATAACAACTGGCCTAAACTCTAGTACTCTAGGACCCTAAAACCCTATGTGAGACCTTTTCCATTGTTTACTCATACTTTGAAATTATAAATTTAATTTAAAAAAATATTTCAAAACTGAGAACCTGGTATGGATTTTAATAATTCTCTTACCATTCCAATATGTCAGCTTCTACTGAATTTAGGTAAACGTAAGATGAAACAATAGATGAATTTAGAAGTGATGATAAAAACATTTCAGCCAAATAAAATTCCCAAGTTGTAAAAACATCAGAGTTTTCATCATTAGTTTTATTAAAGAAGGTATTATTTTCTAGACTGGTTTATGGAATCCTTGATTCTAATTACCAACCAGAAGCACAATATATTTAAGTAAAAAAAACAAACTAAAGATAGACATTCTCAGTTCTAGATTGGAGGTATTTTAATTGTCTAAACTGTCTTCTGTGACTCTGCTTTACTTTGAGAGGTTTTGTGTTACACGTGTGGACACGCGCGCACACACACACATTTTTGAAGTGCCCCCCTTTGTTATGAGTACTGAAAGTTTTATCCTGAGAGCTAATACTCTGACAATCTTTCACAAGAAAATTTAGCTCGTATTTAAAAAAAAATATGGTCTGCTGGAAGTGTTTTTATCCACAGGAAGTTGGGAAATACCACATAAAAGAAAGCTGGGTTCTTTACATCTGGCTCATTTTCAAAAGGGTGTCACGAATCTTATAACCATTATACACCAAAGGAGATATTTTTCCTTCCTGATTTAATATCATTATTTGCCATTTTGTAACATTGTGTGATTATAACTGCAGTGTGATTGGAAATCTGTTTAGAGCTTTGACCATCTGCAGGAGAGGAATGTTGAATGGCAGAGGTTCTTATTCATTGCTTGCATTTTTACCTGGAAAAACACACACACACACACACACACACACACACACCCCAGGACTAAAACATTTTACCTTTTTACACACACACACACACACACACCAGGACTAAAACATTTTACCTTTTTTACCCTTGACCCAACATATAAATAATTGGTTAGAAAGCATTAAATAAATGAGAGAGAATCAATCTGGCTTTTGATCATCGATAATGAAATACTGTATATATCATTTAATTATCATGTTTACTGATGTTGTGAATGAGGCTCACTTGGCCATTAGACAGATTCTCCTCTTATGATTTTCATTTAAGAAACACAGAACTTTATCATGATAAAGGACAGTACAAACCATCAAATGGGACTCTTCTTTAAAGAAACCACCCTTATCAGATCCAGAGCCAAAAACCCAGGCTGGCACCTACTTCTGGAGTGGCTTCCTGTGCCCACATCTTTGTTTACTATGTGCCAGCTGCTGCTTCTCTCCTCCCACCCTTCACCCAGGTCCCGGGGCTGGGTGCCTGCTGTCTACTTTTTTCCTTGACTGTCATCGCTTTCCCTAGGCTAGCTCCAGTTTCCAGTGATTTTCAAATATCTTTAATATCTGCTTCTCATAGACTCCTTGCCTTTTTTTTTCAATCAGACTTTTTTTTTCTATTTTAAAAACTCACCCCAAATATTCATTTCACACATTTTTACTTCTTAATTACTATTTAATATTTCTATTACCTTTTTGGGTGCCTGGTGTTTCTGCTTGTCTTCTGTTTGTCTGCTTACTGCTTCCATCATTTTTTGTTTAGCCATTCCATCTTGAGCCCTTGAGAAATTATGTCCATCATTTATTTGGCTCATTTGAGCCCCTTGCAGGTTACACGGGAACCCCGACCTCAGAACCAGGGGCTTTTTCCTATTCATTTCACTCCCGATCAACACTAGACATGGAGAGTCCACTCCTGAATTTCTCTCCCTCCTAGACTCCCAGTACCATTCCCTTATCTGATCCTTCCTTTGCCAGAACTCTGCCCTTCTAAATTTTTCTTTATCTATGATCTTTATAAAGCTTAAAATCTCCTGCCTTTACAGGTAGTTTCTGATAGATGTGTCTTAATTTTATACCAATTACATCTTACTCTTGATCCCCTACTGACAGAGGACAGTCTAGAATACATTCATACATATATTGAGTATCTACTGTATGCATGGCCCTGGAAGTGTATGCATAGTACAGCCTTTTTCTTAAAAGCGCCTATGTTCATAGGGGCCCTCCTGTTGCCTGTTAGTCTTGCTTTAGGCTCCTCAGGGTGATGATGACAGTACCGTTGTTGATAACCTCTACCTGGGGCACTTTGCTCACTCATGCTCAACCAAATTTTGCAAGACCTAGAAAGCTAGACAGTGATGAACTATTACCCTCCTGCTACCTTCTCCTGACCTTAAATCCTTCTCTAAACATCCCATTTTTCTGTAGGTAGCTCCATCATCCTTTCCCTGTCATAATTTGACAATTTTCATAAATTGACAACGCGCATCATCCAGGGCTCTCTATCCTTTTATCATTTGTTATACCAGGTCCTTGCCATTCCTCCAGACTCTCATAGACGCTTCCACTTGAAGTCATGTTGTTACCTTCTTTCTCTATCATCAGTCATTTTTTTCGGTAAATTTTTATTGAAGTGTGACACATACAAGTGCAGAAATCAGACTGTACGGTTGCCAGTCCTTCGATCAAAACTTGGAACATCACTAGCCCCTCACATCCTTTCTCATGTTCCCTCTTAGTCTCTGTGCCCCCAGAGTAACCATTAATCTGACCTCAAACAACATAGGTTAGTTTTACTTTATTTTTTTTTAAACTTTTTAAAGTGACTAATATATGTTGTCTTTGGTTTCTTACTTCTTTAATCACCATTTTGTGAGAGTCATCCATGGAACAGTATATGAGAGTCCTTTTCACTGCTGCCTAATATTCCAGTACAGACATATACCACAATTTGCACATTCTACTGAGGACATTTGGACTGGTTTCAGTTTGGGACTGTTGGGGACTGTGCTGCTGTACATGAATTACAGACATTCTAGTACATTTTCTATGGGCATTCGTCCCTATGGCTTTGACAAATGGACTTGTTTTCTGCATATGCACATATGTTTGTTTTATCTAACAGTTCTACAGAATTTTTATTATTACCAGGAAAATGAAAAGCAGATTTTAAGGCTGGAAAATTTTAGCTACATGATCTTGCTTTCTCTGTGCTCCATATATTGAGTTCATTGTTAAACAAGCAAGTGTTGCATGCCTACTGTGTTTGAGGTTCCTAGGGCACATCAGTAAACATAAAAACAGGTATTTGGGCACTTTGTTGCAGATCCTTATGATTATTGATCTTTCTAATTATTAACAATAATGACTATTATCATTTATTAAATGTTTAATATGTGCCAGGGTACAATTCTAATTTCTTTATATGTATTAAGTCACTTAGTTGTTAACAACTCTTAAAGTTAATACTACTGCTTTTCTAATTTTACAGACTAGGCAACAGAGGCACAGTGAGGCTGAGTACCTTGCCCCCAGATATGAATAAGTGACAGAGCTGTGATTCAAACCTGTGCATTGTGGTCCAAAATCCACGGCTACCCCTGTGCTGCCCCACTTTCCATTTAAATCCATTCCAGCTGCCTTTGCCCTGCTTTATGTTTTCTTACCTCTGGCCCGAGTGTATAGGGAGGTAGTGAGGACCACGGGCTTTTGAGTTGCACGGACTTGGGTTTGAATTCTAGCTCTGCCGCTCGCCCTCTGTATGCCCTTCGGTGAGCTATTTATCCTCTCTATGATTTAGTTTCTTCACAGCCAGGTCTGGTGAGGATTAATCTGGTTAATAAATGGAAAAGCATGCTTCATAGTGCCCGACACCACCATCGTGGTTATTATTTGGCCTCCTAACTTGTATCTTTCCCACCCATCTGCGTGGTACATACCACATACATACCAACTTTAAGCATCTTCCTTAAGGGGGGGGTGTTCACAGCATTTTCCTTTTATCAAAAAGGTTTAAGTATCGTTGCCTTAAAGATAAAGACAAACATCCACAAGCATTTGAAGCATTGCAAAATTGTGTCTTCCTTATGGCCTTCTAACTTCCTTCCATATATCTTTCACACTTGTTTGGCTGGCCTGTTCAGTGTTTCTTGACACCCGTGCTCCTCAGTTCTTGCTGTTCTTTGCCAGTACTGGCAGGATCTCCTTCTTCCTTTTTCCTTCCTGCTTTGGAAACCTCCCCTGCCATCTAGATTCATCTCTAGACATTCCTTCAACATGTTTAGTATAGTCCCTAAGTAAAAGGCACTCTAAAATGCGGAGTGGTGTGAAATGGCACTCTGTGAGTTTTTCAGTCTATGAGTTGGACTGTGAAGAACGCTGAGTGCTGAAGAATTGATGCTGTTGAAGTGTGGTTTTGGAGAAGACTCGAGAGTCCCTTGGACTGCAAGGAGATCCAACTAGTCCATCCTGAAGGAGATCAGTCCTGGATGTTCATTGGAAGGACTGATGTTGAAGCTGAAACTCCAGTACTTTGGCCACCTCACGTGAAGAGTTGACTCATTGGAAAAGACCCTGATGCTGGGAAAGATTGAAGGCAAGAGGAGAAGGGGACGACAGAGGATGAGGTGTCTGGATGGCATCACTGACTCGATGGACATGAGTTTGGGTAAACTCTTGGAGTTGGTGATGGACAGGGAGGCCTGGTGTGCTGCGATTCGTGGGGTTTCAGAGAGTCGGACACGACTGAGCGACTGAACTGAACTGAACTGAACGAAGATTATATGTTATGTAAAAATATCTGAAGGTTGGATATGGTAGGTGCCAACTGGAGGTACTTTTCAGGGGTGAAATGGTAAGAGGAGACTTTGGGAATATGTATTTGGGTTCTCTTAGAGAAACATAACTAACAGGATATATAGATATGGAGAGCGATTTCTTTTAAGGAATTGGCTCACAGGCCTGTGGAGCCCGGCCAATCCAAAATCTGCAGAGTAGGCCTGCAGACTGGAGACCCAGGGAGGAGTTGCTGTTTGTGTCTGGAGGTAGTCAACTGGCAGGATTCCTTCTTCTTTGGTCAGGTTCAGTCTCTTAGGGTTTTCCACTGATTGGATGAGGTCCACCAGTGCTATGGAGGGTAATCAGCTTTATTCAAAGTCTGTTTGATTTAAATGTTAATCTTATCAAAAAAATTAGCTTCCCAGAGACTTGTTGAATAGTGTTTGACCATATGTCTGGATAGGGGCTTTCCTGGTAGCTCAGCTGGTAAAGAATCCGCCTGCAATGCGGGAGACCTGGGTTTGATCCCTGGGTTGGGAAGATCCCCTGGAGAAGGGAAAGGCTACCCACTCCAGTATTCTGGCCTGGAGAATTCCTTGGACTGTATAGTCCATGGGGTTGTAAAGAGTCAGACACGACTGAGCGACTTTCATACATCTGGATATGGTGGCCTGTTTGAGTTGACACATAAAGGGAACTGCCGCAGGAAGTGCCAGTTGAGTTGGGCATTGAAGAAGGCATCGGATTTTGATAAGTGAGTCAGGACTGTTGGGAGGGAAGACAAGGTGGTAAACCATTTTCTTCCGAGTGGACCTAAAGAGAAAGGTCACTTCCATCAGTAGCAGGGGTTCACTGATGGGTGAAGGTGGAGAGTCTGAAGGGAGAACAGTCCCAGCAGAGGAAATTTTATGAGAGGAGTTGAGAGTTGCAGTGTAAGTTCCTCAAGGGTGTCACAGAAGGTGGTAGGAAGCAGCTGCCTTGTAGCAGGAAGAGTCTTGGATTTGTATTTTGGCTCCTCCCTTTCACTCCTTGCATAAATTGTGTAAGGTGACTACCCTCTGAGAGCCAGTTCCCATGTCTGAAGATAGAGGTGATGAAGTTCATCTCTCCCCTCGACTAACACAAACACACCCACAATTCTTTTGAATCAGTGTGGTTTCAGCCAGAAACAGAGACACCCAGGAGCCAGCAGCTCTGTGCTGCTTTTGGTGCCGGTGTTAACTTGCTGTGTGACCTTGGGGAAACCGGTTAGCCTCTCTGTTGTTTTCCTAAGTTGTTAAATACTATCTCCTATGCCACAGCAGAAGTTGAAATTTTCTGTCTTATAGAAATAATCTTATCTTTTTGAATAAGCTTTTGGTTTTTTGGAAAAAAAATTTTGAAGTTCAGGATTTTCCTATTACTACTGGGTCACAGGTTCCTGGTATGAAATCAATCTCTCTATCTGAAACTAAGTTACGCTGTTCTTTAGAGTTTTAATTTGGTAATCATTAAGGAAAAGTATTATCTTCTAAATCTAGTCAATATTTTCATTATAAAGAGACCACTTTTGCTTTTTCTTCTCATCATAAAACCCTATGTTTTGAAAAAAAATTATCCACCTTTCAGATCAGTTCAATCGCTCAGTCGTGTCCGACTCTTTGCGACCCCATGAATTGCAGCACGCCAGGCCTCTCTGTCCATCACCAACTCCCGGAGTCTATCCAAACCCACGTCCATCGAGTCGATGATGCCATCCAACCATCTCATCCTCTGTCGTCTCCTTCTCCTCCTGCCCCCAATCCTACCCAGCATTAGGGTCTTTTCCAATGAGTCAGTTCTTCGCATGAGGTGTCCAAAGTATTGGAGTTTCAGCTTCAACATCAGTCCTTCCAATGAACGCCCAGGATTGATCTCCTTTAGGATGGATTGATTGGATCTCCTTGCAGTCCAAGGGACTCTCAAGAGTCTTCTCCAACACCACAGTTCAAAAGCATCAGTTCTTTGGCGCTCAGCTTTCTTCACCATCCAACTCTCACATCCATACATGACCACTGGAAAAACCATACCCTTGACTAGACGGACTTTTGTTGGCAAAGTAATGTCTCTGCTTTTAAATATGCTGTCTAGGTTGGCCATAACCTTCCTTCCAAGGAGTAAGCATCTTTTAATTTCATGGCTGCAATCACCATCTGCAGTGATTCTGGAGCCCCCAAAAATAAAGTCTGACACTGTTTCCACTGTTTCCCCATCTATTTCCCATGAAGTGATGGGACCAGATGCCATGATCTTATTAGTTTTCTGAACATTGAGCTTTAAGCCAACTTTTTCACTCTCCTCTTTCACTTTCATCAAGAGGCTCTTTAGTTCTTCTTCACTTTCTGCCATAAGGGTGGTGTCATCTGCATTTCTGAGGTTATTGATATTTCTCCCAGCAATCTTGATTCCAGCTTGTGTTTCTTCCAGCCCAGCGTTTCTCATGATGTACTCTGCATATAAGTTAAATAAGCAGGGTGACAATATACAGCCTTGACGTACTCCTTTTCCTATTTGGAACCAGTCTGTTGTTCCATGTCCAGTTCTTCCTAAAAATTTCTTATCATTAAATACCACATATTTATCCTTAGCATGGAATAACTAATATAACAACACAATTTTTTATTAGCTTAGACCACCATTTGGGGCAATATACCAGTCAATTGGGTTTCATTTATTCATTCGTGTGAGCATGTATACAGTCAGTAAGAATTTACTGAGCATCTGTTATGTGCTAGGAATATCCTAGTAATTAGAGATACAACAGTGAACAAAATAGCCCACCTCCCCGCCTTCCAAAAAGGTCACGTTTTAAAAATATTTATAGTAGTTTATGAATGTCTCCTTCCCTTTTATAAAATTCAGGGAATTATAAGAGGATATGGCACCTAGTTATCTGAATAATTAAAATCAGATACCAAATTCTCTAAAGAAAAATTGTGAAACAGTTTTCTTCAAGTCTCCCTAAATGGTTTCTTTTCACATGGTTATTAAAAGCCTTGCTGTAGAGAAGATGATAATCATATAGAAGATGTTAAATACACACACACACACACATATATAATAAATATAATATAAATTGTAGAAGGGTCTTCAGCGTTTGTTCTTCTTTAAATAAGTTTTTGATCTATAGACTTGACATAAATCTATGATTATGACTTTGATGAGGAAGTGCCTGTTTACAAAGCCAGTTGTTTATTTATGTAAGAATTGATGGAAGTTATACAGAATATACTAACTTGAGACAGTGAAGAAATACTTGGGACTTAGTTCTGTGTGGATTGTTTTCAGGGCTTAGTTGCAGTGTAAAGAGGATAGTGGCTCTAGATGAGTCTTCATAAAGATAAAATTTAACAGGAAATGCACCAACTAGTAACTAGGAATTACACAAACTTTTTTTTTCTCTCTAATCTTTTTAGCGCATGTTTTTCCGTCAAGTTATACTGCAAAACATTTTTTTAGTGTTACTGTTCTTTAATTAGATGATGACAACGTTGTTTTTAAAGTATGGCAGTTTTATAATGGAGGTGAAGTGGGAAGGGCCCATGATTTGGGCTTCCCAGGGGTTTTGCAAACACTGGGTAAGAGTGGTAGTTCATTTCCCATTTCCTGTGTGTCCTTTTGCTCGCTCCATGTTTGCTACGTGGGCCATTTTGCTGTTCTAGATCAGAACTCAAAATTCAAATCACAGGGAACTTCCTGATGGTCCAGTGGTTAGGACTTGATGCTTTCACAGCCGTGGGCCTGGCTTCAATCCCTTGTCTGAGAACTAAGATCTCATAAGTGTCTTGGCACGGTCGAAAAAACCCCAACAGTTTAATCATAGAAAACAGGAAGAAATATCTATGAACTTAATTCATCTCTGCTTTTTTTTAAGAAAAAATATTTTAGCCATGCTTCATGTCATGTGGGATCTTAGTTCCTTGACCTGGGTTTGACCTGTGCCCCTTACGTTGATAGCACAGACTCTTAACCACTGGATCACCAAGGAAGTCCTTCATTTCTGCTTTTACAGAAATAGAAAGCAGAAGACTTAAGGGGACGAGGGAGAAGAGGAAACAGAAGAATGAGAAAAAAGAAGTGAATCCATTACTATGTCAAAGACACCCCCTCCAAACTTAAAAAAGATTAAATCAAATGTTTGCAGTGTTTCAATGAACTCATAATAGTAAAGGATAATCTGCTCATAACTGCTTGTTAACTGATAGTAAATTCCATTTCCCTCCAAATCAACTTGTTGAAAAGCAGTCTGTCAGTTTTCCATAAAGGAGAAGTCTTTATCTGAAAATGTTAGTTTAGTTGCTCAGCTCAAAAATCTTGCAATCATCCTTAAATTCTCTTTCTCCTACACCCTGTAACCAGCCAGAATATGTCCAGAATGTAACTACCTCCCACGTCCACGGCTTCTGCTCTAGCTCAGTGCACAGTCATTTCTCATGATTGGTGTCCCTACTCCCAACCTTGCCCCTTGCAGCCCCATGTCGACACAGTAGCTAGTACCATCCTTTTAAACGCATGTCCATTTATGTAGGGGCTTCACTTGTGGCTCAGATGGTAAAAAATCTTCCTGCAATGCAGGAGACCTGGGTTCCATCCCTGGGTTGGGAAGATCCCCTGGAGGAGGGCATGGCAACCCACTCCAGTATTCTTGCCTGGAAAATGCCATGGACGGAGGAGCCTGGTAGGCTGCAGTCCATGGAGTCACAAAGAGTCGGAGATGACTGAGCGACTTCACTTTCACTTTTCACTTTCATGCATTGGAGAAGGAAATGGCAACCCACTCCAGTATTCTTGCCTGGAAAACCCCATGTTCAGGGGAGCCAGGCAGACTCTAGTCCATGGGGCTGCAAAGAGTCAGACACGACTGAGCGACTTCATTTTTTTTTTTTTTTTTTGGCTCAGCTCCTCCACTGATTTGCCATCTTCCTTAGAACAGTCAAATCCTGACAGTCTGCCCTAGAAGCTGTTTACAATCTGTTCCACTTCCTGTCTTTCCCCCATCTTTCCCTGCTGTTTGACTTCTTGCTCGCTCCTTGCTATGCTGGCTGCCTTGCCATTCTTGAACTCATCACAACCTGCACTTTCCCACAAGCCTTTGTACTTGCTGTTTATCTGCTTGGAATGAGAGCATCCTTACCCCTCCAAGTAGCCACATGTCCAGTTCCTCATTTCTTTCAAAGATCTCTGCTCAAAGTTCATCTTATCAGTGTTCTTGGCTTCTTCCACTTTGTCACTCTCTATACTTCTTACCTAATTTTATCTCAGCGAGCCTATCTATTTTCTTGAATATTGCTTGTTGTCTGCACCAGCATGTAACCCACATGATTGAGAGCAGGGATGAGGACTTTTTAGCCACTGCTATTTGCCAAGTGCTGAGAACCACTCTTGGTATGTAGTAGGTACTCAGTAAGTTTTATTGAATGGGTGAATACATAATTGAATTTATTTGCACACTTCTAAAATTTTACCAGTAAATTGGGTCTATGTTGGCCTTACTTGTTTTTTAGAGAATAAGTTGGCTAAAAAGTTGAAACTGACTCTTTTTCAAATATAATTTTCTATATTTGAACATATATTTATATTTGAAAATATATTTATTTTGGGCTGTGCTGGCTCTTCATTGCTGCACGGGCTTTTCTCTAGTTGTGGTTCTCAGGCTTCTCATTGCGGTGGCTTCTCTCGTTGTGGATCCCGGACTCAAGGGCGAGTGAGCTTCAGTAGTTGCAACTCCCGAGCTCCAGAGCACGGGCTCATTAGTTGTGGTGTGTGGGCTTAGTTTCTCTGTGGCATGTGGGATCTTCCCAGATCAGGGCGTGAACCCATGTCTCCTGCATTGGCAGGCAGATTCTTTACCACTGAGCCACCAGGGAAGCCCTTGACTTTACTTTTGAATAAAGGTGTTATAAGAGGTTAAAAAAAAGAATCATTGTAGTAGTAGAATTTGATGGCTTTTATTAGAATTACTCCCCAATGGATCTTGTGCTGGTTTCATGAACAGGTTAACAAAGTATAAGCGGCCATATATGTTCTGCAGTCATAATTTTTAAGGAGAAGCCCACTGAACTTTTTGCTTAAGGGGGAGTTTGAGTGCTTACATAGTTCTTTTCTGTAGGAATCCTGCCCTCTGAACATGGCCTCGGAGCCCGTGTAGCCACTGACTCTCTGGAACTGGCCCCCTTCTTGGGTTTCTGTACTTGGGTTTTGGGTTTCTAAAGAAACATTTGATGTGTTTTTATTCTGGTTCCTAGTGAGATAATTTTAAGTTCTTAAACACAGAATGACAAAGAGACATATGTTTCTAGCAGCTTTCTGCATGAAATGAGAAATGAGGAATTTTCTTTGATGTGGGGATTACAGTTCTCTGCTTAACAGTCCCCCTTCCCTGTCCTCATACCTAAACAAGGGCTTCTTTCTACTTGTGTATGGTTTGTTGTCACTTCGGGTCATCATTTTTGTTTTTTAGAAATTAAATTTCCTATCTCTGATAGCTCAGTTGGTAAAGAATCCGCCTGCAATGAAGGAGACCCCAGTTTGATTCCTGGGTTGGGAAGATCTGCTGGAGGAGGTATAGGCTACCCACTCCAGTATTCCTGGGCTTCCCTTGTGGCTCAGATGGTCATGAATCCGCCTGCAATGTGGGAGACCTGGGTTTGATCCCTGGGTTGGGAAGACCCCCTGAAGAAGGGAAAGGCTACCCACTCCCGTATTCTTGGGCTTCCCTTGTGGCTCAGATGGTCATGAATCCGCCTGCAATGTGGGAGACCTGGGTTTGATCCCTGGGTTGGGAAGACCCCCTGGAGAAGGGAAAGGCTACCCACTCCAGTATTCTGGCCTGGAGAGTTCCATGGACTGTATAGTCCATGGGGTCACAAAGAGTCGGACACGACTAAGCAACTTTCACTCACTCACTCAGGTTGAAGTTTACTAAGTATTGAGGTTTGTGTAGAGACGAGGCAGTTAGTAAACTGAAACTCGAATGGAAGAAAGGACAGTGAAAACTGTTTTAAAATTACATTCACCACAGGGAGTATCCTAGAGACCCAGAAGGGGCCTGAAAGGAAGAATTTCAAGAGACATTTTCATGCCTGAAAATATCAGGGACAGTTTTGCCAGAAAGCAACAGGACAGGAAGATGGTAGATTCTTGCCCAATGAGATGTGTGCGGGTTTGGTATTTTATCTTTGGCCATTGTCACCACATCTGATATTCTCAGCTGCTTTTGAAGATTCTGCAAAAGAATAGTAGTATTCATTTCCAGCAGCAAAAATTCAGTAAGTGGTCAGTGGATTCATGTTGTAATGTGTTTATAGTAGTTTTTTTCTTCCTTCCAGTTTTTCCTTTGAGGTTTATGCTTCCGACTTATAGAAACCTGTGGACTGCGTCAGTTTACTACACAGGCGCAGCGTCGTCATGAGAGAGCACTTGACTCGCACATCAGAAGTCTTGGCAAGCCGCCTTGCCTTTCTGAGTCTCTACTTCCGCACGAGTGAAAGGGAAATTGTAGTGGCTGTCTTAAAGGGTTGTTGTGAATATGAGGTGACATGTCGCAGTACCCATGAAAACACTTGGAAAATAACTCTTCACATGGAAAGCACTGTTGTTAGTAAGACTATTTGAATCTTCTGATTTCTTAACATCTAGAGAATTTCACTTGTGGAGAATTCAAGTTGTCCATAGGTTTTGATGCACAGAGGTGTGTTTTTATGGTTTCTTTCGGAGGTCCCTAAGAACGATGTAAAGTTTCTGTCAGCTAGCCTGAAATTAACTGGCTTTTAAGGAAGGCTGCATCAGATATGGCTGGCATGATGTCTTGCTCTAATGAAGAGATGCAGTGAAGACCTACTTTATGTAGATCTTGAGGTGAAATACAAAGATGTACATAATAAGCTTATAGAGTAGCCAAAGAGGCAGAAGTAAATCCCCATAATTAAACACATCGCCTGATTAGGAATGTGAGAGTTAGCAAATGCCTCAGGAACACAAAGGATGGAATGAATGACTCCAATTCTGTGGCTGGGGAAAGTCTTTATTTTGCAATACCTGGAGAATAGGTGATTTGGGGGGTTTGTTTTGCTGCTGAGTGTAGTATTCTTTTATGCCAACTATTTGGGTGGCTGGCTTCCAAAATTAAAAAAAAAGAAAAAGTGTTCTATTTTATCCACTGGGCTTCTGTGAGTCAGTAAATGATCACAGTGTTTTTGAGCACAGTTATTAATGTCATGTCTGGGATCATCTGTGGGTCTGTGAATCATTGAACGATGAGGGGTGGTTCTTGCCCTCAGAGTGCTTTTGGCTTGATGGAGATGGGTGAGCCTGCCATCATTAGAAATGTGTAAAGTCTGTGATAATGTGAAATGCTGTGACTGGGGAGAAGTTGGACATGGATCTCATTGGCCAGATAGAAAAAGGGGTGGAATGGGCACAATAGCTCCACACAATGGGAATTTTGACCATCCCTCAGGATTTCAAGGCGTCTCCTGTATTTTTGACTTCAGGGCTGAAATTGCAGCTATTTGTTGTTTCTGATGAACAACCCATCTGGCTTATGTGTTTGTTTTTTCTGTCAGTGTTTTTAAATATACTTTTAACATGAGTCACTCTGTTAGGTCTCAGACATTTTAAGCAATGTATATGAGGAAATATGTATTAAGTGACTAAGAGAGCATGGGGTGAGTGGGCACCTGAAGAATTTAAGCACTAAAGTCCAAAGCCTAGTGATGAAAAATATTTAAAACTTAATTGGTCAACATGTAAAAACAGCAGCAGGAGTGTAAAATTAGACTTGGCTAGCTCTTAGTTGGAGCTTCCCAGGTGGTGCTAATGGTAAAGAATCTGCTTGCCGAAATGGCAGTCCACACCAGTATTCTTGCGTGAAAGATGCCATGGACAAGAGGAGCCTGGCAGGCTTTAGGCCACGGAGTTGCAAAGAGTCTGAGCAACTGAGTACCATTGGCTGCTTAAGTTAGTGACCTAGTTGTTGGGCTTCCTAGTAGTTCAGTTGGTAAAGAGACCATCTTTAATACAGGATACCTGGGTTCAATCCCTGGGTTGGGAAGATCTCCTGGAGAAGGGAATGGCTACCCAGTAGGGTATTCTTGCCTGGAGAATTCCATGGACAGAAGAACCTGGCAGGCCAGAATCCATGGGGTCATGAAGAGTCAGACAGGACTGAGCGATGAACGCTTGCACACACAGCTCTTAGGGACAAAACCTGAGTGGGGTCATGGTTTTGGTGACACAGGTACCGGGAGGGGAAGGGTGTCTTGGTGCTGATCATACAGAGCACTGAGGTGTAGGAGCCCAGAGACAGGGCTGGTGGAAGACAGCTAAAGGCAAGGAGGATTCCCAGCCCATCATTGTGAACAGAAAAAACCTCACAATCAATGACAGATCATTCTCTTCCAATACTTATTTTAGACTAGAGATTCCCATGGCCGGAGGGTATTGCCTTGGCTTGACTTGTCACTTGCCTTTTGGCCAGTGTAGAACCTTTGATTATTTCTCGAGTCTAGTGGGGTTGTGTGAGAGTTGGATAGACTAGCACATTTCATTTGTAAGAACTCAAGAAAGCCTCCTCTTGGTGTTGTCCTGCTCTGATGATAGGAAACTGAGTTGGAGGAGATATTTATAGAATCCTGGTACTCAGTAATCTCCCCTTTCTCCTCTATCCATACCGAGTTTCCTGGTCACCAGTAATGATCAGATACCCTCTGGGTCAAACCATGTGACTTAATACAGGGTGGAAACTTCTATTTTTATCATAGTCTCTCAGAATGTATAGTTGATTAGTTAATTCCTTTCATTCCATCATTCATTCATCAAACATTTATTAAGCCCATAGTCAGAATGTCCTCATTTCTTGGGCATTACCTCATTGACTGAACTGGCTTCTTTTGACAGTTGCTGTGGAAATGTGGGAGCTATCCCTAAGATTCTATCCGTAGGATTCTATACCTAACTATGTTATGTTTCCTCCTCCCACTGCAATCACTGATCTTTGGGCCTTGTTTATAGGTTTGCCTTTTTGAGAATGTCATGTAGTTAGAATCATACAGTATGTACCCTTTCACACTGGCTTCTTTCATCCAGTGTTATGCATTGAAATATCCTCCACATCTTCCCATAACTTGATGGCCTAGCCACAGAGATGATCCTCGTGCCAGCCTCCTGTTCATTGATTTTTATTCATTTTCTCCTTCAAGCCAGGCATATTGCTAACAGTAGTACTGCTTTTCCATCTGCTAGCTCACCAGCATTTTAAGGATGTTATGCAAACTTTTTAGCCACAAACCTGGCTCTTTCCCAGGAAGACAGATCTTTGGGCAGTTGGACTCACCCAGTTTCCAGGTGTAATTGAAGCACTCTTTTTCCCACAGTGTTGTTGTAGGTGATACTATGAACATCTGCTTTTCGAGGCAGGCAGATGTGTAGTTGGAGCTGACGAGTCAAGACATATTTATTCCTAGTGTTATAGGGCTGCGAACTTTGTTCTACAGTGGTGGTGTAGAGGAGTCATTTGCCCATGTAGAGTGCTAATTTGAATGGACTTTGTTCCTCCTTAATTGGTGCTGCTTTTGCCACCAGGAGGATTTACTTCATGCTGCTGTTGATCATAGACTGTGATTCATCCCCAGATTCGTTCTTTGCCTTTTGGTAGCTCAGAAAGCAGTGTAAATAATTTACAGGTAAACAAATGATTCACATGCTAAAAAAGTATTTTTGTTGAGTCTTTTTTTTTTTTTTAGAAGTTTTAGGTTGATAGCAAAATTGAAGGATAGGTATTGAGATTTCCCACGAACCCCTCTGTCCCAACACATGCATGGTCCCCTGCATCATCAATACCTCTCAGCAGAATTTTTACCACAGACCTATGCTGACACATCATAATCACCCAAAGTCCGTAGTTTACCTTAGAGTTCACTTTTGATGTTGTGTAGTCTAAAGGTTTGGACAAATGCATAGTAACACGTATCTATCATTATATGGGGCTTCCCAGGGGGCACTAGTGGTAAAGAATCCGCTTGCCAATGCAGGAGATGCAAGAGACACGGGTTCAATCCCTGGATCAGGAAGATAACCTGGAGAAGAAAGTGGCAATCCATTCCAGATATTCTTGCCTGGAAAATTCCATGGACAGTGGAGCCTGGTGGGCTAAAGTCCATGGGGTCACAGAGAGTCGGACATGACTGAGCAATGGAGCAGCTTCTGTCATTATATAATCATTGAGGATATTTTCACTGCCCTGAGTCCTGTTCTTTGCCTATTCATCCTTCCTCTGCAACCATTGCCCTTTTTACTGTCTCCATAGTTTTGCCTTTTCTAGAATGTCTTAAAATTGGAATTGTACAGTATGTTGCCTTTTCAGATTGATATCTTTCACTTAGTGATATGCAATTAAGTTTCCTCCATGTCTTTTTGTGGCTAGATAGCTCATTTCTTTTTAGCCCTGAATGATATTCTAGTGTGTGGATGTACCAGAACTTATTTATTGATTCACCTACTGAAGGACATCATGGTTTCTTCTAAATTTTAGAAATTGTGACTAAAGCTGATGTACACATCTATGTGTAGGTTTTTGTGTGGACATTAAGTTTTCAGTCCCTTTGGGTAGATACCAAGGAGTGCTGTTGCTGGATTGTATGGTAAGAGCATGCTTAGTTTTGTAGGAAATCACCAAACTGTCTTCCAAGGTGGCTGTGCCATTTTGCAGTCCCCCAACAATGAATGAAGAGTGCCTGTTGTTCAACATCCTTGCCAGCATTGGGTGGTGTCAGTGTTGTGGATTTTGGCCATTCTAAGATATGTAATAGTATTTTATTATTATTTTGATTTGCATTTCTCTGATGCTTTATGAGTAGAGCATCTTTTCATGTGTTTATTTGTCATTTGCATATCTTCTGATGGGATGTCTGTTAAGGTCTTTTGCTTTTTTTAAAAATTGAGTTATTTGTTTTCTTAATATTGAGTTTTAAGAGTTCTTTATGTTTTGGATCAGACTTCTATCAGATGTGTATTTGGTAAATATTTTCTCCTGGTCTGTAGCTTGTCTCGTAATTCTCCTGATACTGCCTTTTACAGATCAGAGGTTGTCTTTTTTATTTTTATTTTTTATGTATTTGGCTACACCAAGTCTTAGTTGCAGCATGTGGGATCCCGTTCCCTGATGGACTCAAACCCAGGGCCCCTGCATTGGGAGCTTGGAGTCCGAACCGCTGGACACCAGGAAGTGCCGCAAATCAGAGGTTTTTAAATTCAGTGAAGTCCAGTGTATCAATTATTTCTTTTATGAATTTTTGTCTTTGTTGTTTTATCTAAAAAGCAGGTCATACCCGAGGTCATCTAGATTTTCTCCTGCGTTCTAGGAGTTTTATAGTTTTGCATTTTGCATGTAGGTCCGTGATTCATTTTGAGTTAATTTCTGTGAAAGGTGTAAGATCTGTGTCTTGGTTTATCTTCTTGCCTGTAGATTCACAGTTGTTCCAGCACCCTTTGATGAAGAAGCTATCTGTCTTCCATAGTATTGCCTTTGTTCCTTTGTCAGAGATGAGTTGACTGTGTTTACAGGGATCTTTATCTGGGTTCTGCATTTTGTTCGTTGATTTATCTGTCTGTTCTTTTGATGATACTGCACTATATACCATTGCTGTAACACTGTCGTAGGTCTTGAAGTCATGTAGTATCATTCCTCCAACTTGAGTCTTCTTCAACATTATGTTGGCTATTCTAAGTCTTTGAAGGAATATTTTTTCCCTTTGCCTGAAAACAGATATGTAATGGCTTACATTTCTGAAACTTGAGGTGCCTGTTTCATACCATAGAAACAGCAGCTAAAAATCTTACCCTGAGGTGATTAGTCTCACTGTCTCCCACTTTAGTATTTCATCTACTCAGAAGCACATATTGTGTCTCTAGTTGGCACCAGGTACTGGCATTAAATGGTAAGACCCGTTCCCGAGTCTGTGTGGAGTGGGAGAGATGCTGACAGCAGTGAAGAGGGACCTGGGTGAGGTGCTCTCAGGGCTGGGAGAAAGGTTCGTTAGCTGGTTGAGAGGGTTTGGGAAGCTTTACAAATGAGATACGTTTCTATGGAGGATGAGTAGGGGAGTGTCCGAAGGGAGAAGAGCGGGTCGGGGCGTTCAGATAGAGGAAACAGCAAGAGGGCGATACTGGGAAGCACAGTACGCCGGCATAGCTCAGTGTATGGTGCGTGCTGAGACATAAAATGAGAAAGAAAGTAGCTCTGAGCGAATCCCAAAGAGCCTGTTGTGCTGGATCAGGACTTCCTCCTGAGTCGGGTTATTGGATATTTCGTTTTGTTGAGATACAATTCACATAATGTAATATTTACTATTTTAATCATGTTAAAGTATACAGTTCAGTGGTTTTTACTATATAAACAAAGTCACCCACAGCCATCACCACTATCTAATTTCAGAACATCAGCAGTCATACCCCCTCCCTTTGTCTCCCAGACTCTGGCAACCACCAGTCATATGGATTTGTCTGTTCCTGGACATTTCATGTGAATAGGATCATCCAATACATGGCCTTTTTTGTCCTGAGTTATTTCACATAGCCTAATGTTTTCAGAGTTCATCCATGTTGTAGCAGTGTATCAATACCTTGTTCATTTTTGTGGCTAAACACTATTCCATTGTATGACTAGACCACACTTTGTTTATCCACTCATAGGTTGATGGATATTGGGTTGTTTCCTCTTTTTTGGTTGTTATAAGTGATGTTGCTGTTTGTGTACCAGTTTCTGTGTGAATATGTGTTCTCAGTTCTCTTGGGTGTATACCTAGGAGTGGAATTGCTGGGTCAGATGATAACTCCGTATTTTGAGGAATTGCTGAACTCTTGTAAGTTGCTGTGTTTTTTTTAGCCCGGGCAAAACAGACTCAGGTTTTGTTTTAACGTCACGTACTTGAGAACAGTGTGGTTTTTTTTTTTTTTTTTGAGATGGAGTATTTCTACTGCTGTTGCCTTGTTTTCCTACTCTAGGACATCACAGTTCACAGCAGGGAAACATATTTGGCTCTTTAAAATTCCATTGATGTGATTACTGTAGAGGAATCTGTACCCAGTAGCACACAGTGGGACAGAAAGAAGTGCTGTCAGGGTATTCACGTTCTCTGTCTAGGATGTATTGTAGAGAATGAGTTTTTCTAGTTTAAGAAGAACCCTTGATTAAATTATAGGCTATTATTAGGGAACTTATTGTGCATATAAACTGTACTTGGATTCCCTGTAATTTGTTATAATTAATGCAAGAGTTCAAGAGCAGAAAGCAAGGATCAGGTTGTGGCATGCTTTGCTCTTTTGCAACACCTGGCTATTATTGGCCTTATTTTCACTAGCAGTTAAGGCCCGTGTGTGTTTGTGTGCATTTAAACAAACATTATCCTTTTTAGGAAGGAATTGCGATCCTTTGACTCACTGATACTTAAGGAGCCTAGGTAAGAAGTTAGGTGTCTCTTGCAAAATAGAATATTGATCAGTGATTGCCAAGACAGTCTTGTCTGTATGTGTTTGAATGTGTGCACATGTTTGTATTTTCAGGTATGCATGTGTGTCGGCTTGTAGTGTAAAAAAGACAAGAAGAAAAACTTTCCCTTTTAAGGTGCTCTCTGTCAAGTTATGGTTTTAGCCTTTTCCTTTCTTTTTTTCCCTCTCTGTTGGTTTGTTTCAGTTTTGCATAATTGCAGGCAGTGTTGAAATCTGTCAGCTGCTTGATGATGCAGAGTTCTAATTGACTGTCAACTTGAACATTTCATTAAATAGAAAAGATTTTAGATAGTGCATTGCTCAGGTACCAAACACATTATTATACTTGAATAATCACAAACTGGAATCTCCTTGGAAGCTTTGAGGACAGAGGGGCTGAGAGAGGGGAGCCTTCAGGTTTGTTGAGTTACATGCTCATGTATGGGCTTCCCTGGTAGCTCAGTTGGTAAAGAGTCCGCCTGCAGTGCAGGAGACCTTGGTTCAATTCCTGGGTCAGGAAGATCTGCTGGAGAAGGGAAAGGCTACCCACTCCAGTATTCTTGGGCTTCCCTTGTGGCTAAGCTGGTAAAGAATCCGCCCACAATGTGGGAGACCTTGGTTGGGAAGACCCCTTGGAGAAAGGAAAGGCTGCCCAATCCAGTATTCTGGCCTGGAGAATTCCATGGACTGTACAGTCAGGGGGTCGCAAAGAGTTAGACATGACTGAGCGACTTTCACTTTCACGCTCACGTATGTACTGTTTATCTGGTCCTGGCAGATGGACAGCAGGTTGCGCCACCCTCTCTATTATCTGGATTTACAGCTGTGAACACCCTTCCGAATGACTGGAATGTGCTGTTCCTCTCGTATTGGTACCTCTGTCAGTCTAAGAATGAGAATTATGCTTTGCCATCCCGTATCCCAGACTTTTAGGGCAGCTTATCATCAGTCCCCTCCTTTTTTTTTTCCATAGTGGGGAAATTTGTGTGTTTACTTCTTATTGGCCCAACATAATGCCAACCACGAGCGTTTCAGCACCTATTGCAGTGTCCTGCGAGAACTGGGTTTCTA
This sequence comes from Okapia johnstoni, assembly GCA_024291935.2. Classification (NCBI taxonomy): domain Eukaryota; kingdom Metazoa; phylum Chordata; class Mammalia; order Artiodactyla; family Giraffidae; genus Okapia; species Okapia johnstoni. Next base: position 10,998,689 of record CM044322.1, on the reverse strand, counting down.
GGACATTCGAGCAAGATTCTTCTGACATTGCTGATTTTACTAAAGAGAGTGTTCTAGTGAGGAAAGGACAGTTGAAGTCTTACCATTTTCTCAATAATAACAGTGGCAAAACAATCTGTCTTTCTCTCTCTTGTCCTCCCATCCTGGTAGATTTATGGAAAAGCTTCCCAGTTTGAGGATTTTCAGGATGGATTTTCAGGGCACCGATCATGCCCCCTCTCTCTAGATTGTCACAGTCCTGCTGACCATGTGCATGGGAAGAGACGGGTTGATTGGACTGACCTTGAACTGTAGAGAAGGGAAAGGCATATATATGTAGCTCTCTGATAGTGACACTGCATGTGCATAGATCGTTAGGCAGGCAGAGTGCTTTTACTGACCTGTTCTTAACTATAAAAGAACATTTTCTTTCTGTCCCAGATCTCCTTGGGCACTGGGCGTAAAAGAGGTCAATCTGTGGATGGTATGTGCCGATCAGACAGCTTCAAGTGTTATTAATACCTTAATTGAATGAAGTCTGTGTAACTTTTAATGATCTGTAATAGGGAAGTATCTTTACTCAATGCAAGGCAGTAAAGACTGTATGTAATACTGATGATGAACTCCTGTTTACTCTTTAAAAACATGTGGCGTTTAGAAATAAATGCATTTAAGAGACTAGTCTGCACCTGCTTCTGGGTATAGCTTCTCCTTTTAGGTAGGAGCCTGTAATCTGAGGCCCCAGTGTCTAGATTTTACTTTTATCCTTCCGTGCATCTTTCTAGGTTGTCAACGAGTAGTTAGACGGTCTCTTTTTCCTTCCTTCTGCCTCCAGGGAAGGAACGTGAAATATCCCAGGGGCTACTGCTGGGAGAGAACACGGACCTGAGCAATCCACGGGCCAAACTGTGAAACATGTCGTGTGATGTCTTCACAGAACTGCTCCTATGTCGGTGTTTGTCTCATACACTGTGGCGTAGATGATCTAACAGGGGAGGGAGGGCAGCATGGTTGTCGAAGCCTGGGATCATGAAAATCACCTGGCAGTGGTGTTTGTGTTTTCATCTCTCTCTCTCTTTAATGTGGCTGTGCTGCACAGCTTGCAGGATCTTAGTCCCCCAATCAGGGATTGAACCCAGCAGTGAAAACCTCGAGTCCTAACCACTGGACCACCACGGAATTTCCTGTACTTTTATTTCTACAACACTTTTCGACCTCAGTGAAATTGATGACTTGCCTACAATGGCTGGGAATCCGATCTCTCGTCACCTTGTGGTTGCCATGCAGAAAGGGATCTCCGAGCTCTGGTCTGCATGGTCCTGCCTTTAAGGAGCAGTATTACCTTGGGCCAGTCCTTCTCCTCTCTCAACGGAGTTTCCTTCTTTAGAAACAAAAGAGCTGGACTTGAGTTGTTGAAATCCTTCCCTTATTAGATAGCTTAGGCTAACTCACGCTGCCACAGTGTATGACCTCCAGCTGTCTGTGGCTTTCAGAACCAAAGGCTCATTCCTCGCCATCTTCCAGGTCCACTGTGTCCACTCCTATCTTTCTCTGGGGCTCAGGCTAACTGAGCAACAGCGCCTACCTGGCTGCCGCACATCTCATGGCAGAGGGAGGCAGAACAGGGAGCCAGACACGGGCTTGGAAGGCTTCTGCTTGGAATTGGCACGTGCTGTTTCCTCCTCCATGTCATTGACCCCAAAGCTAATCGCAGAGTTAATTTGTTAGGTGGCTGTGACCCTCTGGGAGGGGCAGAACCATGGTGAGTTTCGGCAGACATTCACACCAGTGACGTGACTTTTCACCCTCCCGCCTCCACCATCCTGTGATTTCAGCCCAGGCTTTTGCTCTCGTGAGTAGAAGCCCAACAAAAATCACCTCTTAATTTTATTTATTTTTTAGTTTTTGGTGGCACAGCATGTGGGATCTTAGTTCCCTGACCTGGGATCGAACCTGAGCCCTCTGCATTGGAAGGCAAAGTCTTAACCACTGGACTGCCAGGGAAGTCCCCCCAACTCACATCTTAAAGCTTTCAGATTTTCATGTCTATCCTGTGTTTAAGGCATTTCTGCTTAACTGGACTTGGAAAGAATATTTCATTTGTGAGAGGGGTGGGAGGAGCATTTTAAAAGTAGCACATACTCTGCCTCTGAGTTCTCTTGCCTTATCTGTGGTTCTGTGGCAGTACAGTCCATACTTTTCAGGACAACACGTGGAAATTTCTCAATCTGAGAAGTATTAATAGACCTGCAAGTGAAATAGGCTTGCACAAATGCTTAGATAGAGTCCTCATACGTGAATTAAAATGAGAGATGAAAGATCTTAGCAGTACATCTGTAAACATTGAAGATAATGTTATGGGGTATAATTTTGAAAGAGTCCTTTGATACCACTGGCAGAAGTACTTAATGCTTTATTGAATTAACTCAGTGTGATTTTTTTTTTTTAACTTTCTTTTCATAATCTTAGGGAGAGGAGGGAACATGGAAAAGTCACTTATTTTCTTGAGTTTGTGTAGAAAATATCCTGATGCTGGGAAAGACTGAAGGCAAAAGGAGAAGGGGATGGCAGAGGATGAGATGATTAGATAGCATCACTGATTCAGTGGACATGAATTTGAGCAAATTCTGGGAGATACTGAAGGACAGAGGATCCTGGCGTGCTGCAGTCCTTGGGGTTGCAAAGAGTTGGACATGACTTAGTGACTGAACAAAAACAAATTCAAGACAGATGAAACCTCTAGGGATAGGTTCTTAGTGACTTCCAGTTTCCAGGTGTGATGTTTAATAGCACCAATTACCAGGAAGCCTTTGTTACTTCACCCAGAGAAACCTTCATTCAATCCACAAATCAATATTCTCTGGAGATTCAAAACAAAAAACTTGAAAATAGAAATGTTACCCTTATTCAACAAGCACAATTACGTTCACTAATTCTTAGAGAGAAAGCAAAATCTTCATCTAAAACCATTCATTGGACCTCAGCAGATGGACTATTTCCAGGTCTTTGAATATAAAAAATATTTAAAAATTTTCCTTGTGGGCTTGAGTTTTCAAAGAGGATCCCTTTGGAAAGTTGGCAAATACTTACTTTCCTGGCACAAAGATTGGTTTTTTTCTTTTCCCCCTCCACCCAAAGCTATGACAGGGTGGGGTGGAGTATCCTTCCATGAAATTGCATGTTTCCAAAATAGGATTCACTGTTACATTTGACTTCTGTTAGAATTGAATCTCTAATCAAAAATAAGCTAAAACCAAACACTCTAGAAATAGAATTTCAGCTCATATTCTCTAATTTGGTCTTCATATAGGATAGAATTATTATATTTTATAAAAATGCCTTTTGAGCAGAAATGTAGCAAACAATCAATTAACAAAGTGGTTCAGATTCCATTCCTGTGTCTGTGATCTCATGTAGTAATATCCACAGTCTCAAATGGCTGTTGTACCATATCATTAACACTGTTCAGATTCTCTTGCAGTCTGGACGGCTTCCAGGAAAGAGCCCTGCATTCTTCCACTCCTTGGTTTTGTTTCCCGGTATTAAACTACGTTTAACCTAAAGGACCAGGGAAAACCCTGGTGTTCCTTGCTAGTGGATTGGGATTCCCTGTTGCCTAGCATGGGATGGATCTGTAATAGAAACCGCTCATATGTTTTATAAAAGTGATAATTGTAGCTGAAAGTTGGGATCAGTAAGGTAAAAAAAATCATAACTATTATTTTGCTGGATCCTGTGGATTATATTTCCCCAAGGTCTCAGCTGATCATTCTTGCCTCCAGGTGATGGGCAAAAAGGCTTCTAGCTATGGTAGCGAATGCTAGGATAATACCTTTTACAATGCTTTTACTCACTGGTTCTTAAGCGTTAAACCCTTAATAGTGCGCTAGAATGAGAAACCATGGCAGCAGTGGCCCGAGAGACAATGCGCACCCTTGCAGGGCAGAGACCGTCTTAGACTCCTCCAGGAACTCTTCAGCTTCCGGCCGAGTTGGACGTACAAGGAAGTGCTTAATGACTGTGTTAATATCCATGTGGGGAGCAGAAAATGAGTCGAAACCACTTGAGCTAGGATGGTTTCATGCATATAGAAGAGTTTCAAACATTGTAGGAATAGGAGGAGTAGCAAGCTTTACTGTCCCTTCCCACCTTGAAACTGGGTCTTCTGGCTTGTTTGGCTTTGGGGTTTCATGGACGTTGTTCTTGTCGTGAGAGTCCCATTGTAGCTTTCTTCAATAAACATTAACATTCCTTCCTATCCTGAGAGTCTGCTCTTGAGTTTTTTGGGTGTTTTCTTAACTTGTTTTTAATATCCTGTAACTTTTCTGTAAAAAGACACAGGTGGAGGGTCCTCTGGTCAGAGACTGAAGTTAACACTTTTCCTTATCCCTTTTTTCTTATCCCCTTAGTTTTGAAAGTGTGGTCTTCAGATTCTAAGTGACTCTTCTTGAAAGATCTGTGTGCTTTCACAGTGAATTCTTGGCACTCGAAAGATCTGTGATGCCTAAGGACTCCCGTGTTTGCCTGGGTTTCCATAGGAAGGTATTCTCCTGTCTGAGAACCAGCTAGGCTATAAGCATAAAAGATCTTCCGTGAAAGCGTTAGTCACTCAGTCATGTCTAATTCTCCAGGCAACAAGAGTGGAGTGGATTGTCGTTTCCTTCTCCTGGAGATCTTCCCAACCCAGGGATCGAACCTGGGTCTCCCACATTGCAGGTAGATTCTTTACCACCTTAGCCATCAAGGAAGACCCACCAGGTTATAAGCATAAAAGATCTTCAGTGAAAGTCTCCCAAGCAATTCCTTAAGTCTCCTGAGAGAAGTTACCTTACATGAGTGAGTAGACCTTTTACTGTTTCCTAGGGAACTGGCCCAGAAGCACAAGAGAGGAGCCAGAGAAAAATCAAGATTCAATCTGGGGACAGGAAAAGAGCAAGGCAGAGAGATACTGAGGAAAAACCTTGAAAGAAGGGTGGAGAACACCGCAGAAAACATGGACTATAGCTTCACTTGAGAAGAAAGCTCCTGAAGCCTGTGTTTCTCCTAGCTTTCTTCCAGGAGGTGAACTAATAGTGTACATCTTTAGATTATGGTTTTAGGCATGAATCTGTTATTTAAGTAAGGGCTATAAAACCCTGAGCTTTGCTTGTATTGATACTTAATAACGGTGCATGCTCCTTGAAGCAAAGGTGCTAGTGTAAAGCATTTTTGTTGAGGCTCTTGATTTGCTGAATGAAACCATGGAACCTGTGATCCTTGGCACTTGCCATCTGCAGGCTGGCCGTCTTTCCCCTTGGAACAAGAGACATGCAGGCAAACAGCAGGCCTGTGGATCCCGGGAATGTATGGGACGCCCTTCTGTGATCATAACTCTCCTTGGGTAAAACATCTGAAAAATATGCCTGAGCTTGGGGACTTGACCTGAATGAACGGGGAGGAAAAATGGAAGCTAGAAGGTAACATGTAACATACTTTAACTGCAGCAGTTCAGGTTTCTTTAGTCTTCAATACTTTGATCCACTCTCATGCTGTTTCTTTTAATTCATGTATAGTTATTGCTTCAAAATATTTTCATTTACTCCGATTCTCTCTTGTGAACAATGAGCAGGCGGGTCATGGCTTCCCCTTTTCCCGCCATCGTATGTTATTCCTAGAAACTCCGTCAACAAAGAAAAACACACACACACACACACGTAAGGGCGGTATCTTCTACTTTACAGGATTTTAAAAAACATCCTATCTAGTATTTGCTCCAAATTGTGCGCATTCAGAAGCAGCAGACTGCCACTTTATTACCAGGAAAAGACTTTCAATCACAAGTTTTTAGATATAACCTCTGTTCCTATTTGTTGAGATTGAGACTCCACGATGCCTTTAACAAGCTAAGAATACAGTGAGTAGGTGAGGGCAAGGCAGTGTCCTCTGAACTCAGAGTGGTGAGTGGACACGAAGATTTTTTCTACACGTACCAGGCACTTGTCTCTGAAAATCAGCGAAGATACTAGTTATGTACATTAATTGGTTTCAGTCAGTTCAGTTCAGTTGCTCAGTCGTGTCCGACTCTTTGCGACCCCATGGACTGCAGCACGCCAAGCTCCACTGTCCATCACCAGCTCTCAGAGTTTACTCAAACTCATGTCCATTGAGTTGGTGATGCCATTCAGCCACCTCATCCTCTGTTATCCCCTTCTCCTCCAGCCTTCAGTTTTTCCCAGCATCAGGGTCTTTTCCAGAAAGTCAGTTCTTTTCATCAGGTGGCCAAAGTATTGGAGTTTCAGCTTCAGCATCATTCCTTCCAATGAATACTCAGGACTGATCTCCTTTAGGATGGACTGGTTGATCTCCTTGCAGTCCAAGGGACTCTCAAGAGTCTTCTCTAACACCACAATTCAAAAGCATCATTTCTTCAGCGCTCAGCTTTCTTTATAGTCCAACTCTCACATCCATACATGACTACTGGAAAAACCAAAGCTTTGACTAGATGGACTTTGTTGACAAAGGAATGTCTCTGCTTTTTAATATGCTGTCTAGGTTGGTCATAACTTTTCTTCCAAGGAGTAAGCATCTTTTAATTTCATGGCTGCAGTCACAATCTGCAGTCATCTTAGAGCCCCCCAAAATAAAGTCTGTCACTGTTTCTGCTGTTTCCCCATCTATTTGCCATGAAGTGATGGGACTGGATGCCACGATCTTAGTTTTCTCAATGTTGAGTTTTAAGTCAACTTTTTCGTTCTCTTCTTTCACTTTCATCAAGAGGCTCTTTAGCTCTTCTTCGCTTTCTGCCATAAGGGTGGTGTCATCTGCATATCTGAGATTATTGATATTTCTCCTGGCAATCTTGTTTCCAGCTTGTGCTTCATCCAGGCCAGCATTTCTCATGATATACTCTGCATATAAGTTAAATAAGCAGAGTGACAATATGCAACCTTGATGTACAGCCTTAATTGATTTAGTCAGCTGATTTCGACAGGAAGTCAAATTATTGACTCACTAATGGACCCCCTGAGAGGTAGGGAAAATAGGGGAAGGTTGGTAAAAGGTTACAAACATTTGGATATAAGATGAATAAGAGCTGAGGAACTAATGTGTAACATGACTGTGGTTGATAACACTATACTGTATGTGTGCTCAGTCGTGTCTGACTCTTTGCGACCCCACGGACTGTAGCCCGCCAGGCTCCTCTGTCCATGGGATTCTCCTGGCAAGAATACTGGAGTGGGTCACCTTTTCCTCCTCCAGGGGATCTTCCTGACCCAGGGTTCAAACCCACATCTCCTGTATCTTCTGCACTGGCAGTCAGATTCTTTACCACTGAGTCACCTTGGAAGCCCTACTATACTGTATGACTTTATATAATTGTATTGAAATTTGCTAAGAGAATAAAACAATTTTTAACCAGGAAAAAGTGAGAATAAATAATAAATAATATTCTTATATATATATAAAATAATCGACCCTGTAAAATGATTATGAATATTTTAGGTGAAAGATAAAATGGTAGTAGGAAAAATAGATGGCTTTTCTAATAGATATTAACTTTGACTAGAAAAAGTCTTTAGATAACTCAGAGTGTTGGTCTTTCTAATTTTAAGTAAAGGTTTTCCCACCAGAGTCTTCCCTAGTGGCTCAGATGGTGAAGAGTCTGCCTATAATGCGGGAGACCCGGGTTCAATCCCTAGGTCAAGAAGATCCCCTGGAGAAGGGAACGGCAACCCACTCCAGTACGCTTGCCTGGAAAATCCCATGGGCGGAGAAGCCTGGTGGGCCCCAATCCATGGCGTTGCAGAGTCGGACACGACTGAGCGACTAACACACACTTTGCCACCAGAGGCTGACATGGCTGTCTTTACCCTGTCCTGTAGACTCAAGAGGAAAGAAGTAGAGACTGTTTTGTAGAGAGAACTGGATTCTTCTTCTCAAATAGGTGCTAGGTTGACATGTAGTAGGCTTCCCTAGTGGCTCAGACAGTAAAGAATCCACCTGCCAATGCAGGAGACCTGGGTTTGATCCCTGGGTTGGGAAGATCCCCTGGAGAAGGGAATGGCTACACACTCCAGTATTCTTGCCTGGAGAGTTTCATGGACAGAGGAACCTGGTGGGCTACAGTGCATGGAGTTACAAAGAGTCAGACATGACAGAGTGACTAACACTACTACTGACATGTAATGATGTCCATGATATCAAGGTAGAGACAGCAATAATCAGCTCTCACGACTGATTGTCTCTCTACAAGAGAGCTGGGCTTTGGGTCACTCTTGAATTCCCTTGACTGACATGCTGAAGTTTTGAAGACATTACAGAGTTGTGGTTACCAGGAGCAAAGAGGTTGTTAGCATTTGCCAAGAATTAATGCCTAAAAAGTGTGACTATTCTAGAGGTAGCTTGTTTTAAGAGTATATTCAAAGGAAGTAGAGTCCTGGGATGTAAAGGTTTGGGGTGAGGAGATTTCTAAACGCTTAGGTAATTCCAATTATGATTTTATTGGCAAGGAAACAATAGCACTCTGTTAGCTTCTGAGAACAGTGGTCTGGTCTGAGGTTGATGTTGTATATGGGCACATTCTGTCTGTCTGCACTTTGCAGCTTTGAGGATGTACTTTGGGTTGGAAGGCTCAGTATCACATTCGATTAGATTTTTATGAGTCACAGATGTGGAGGTTGAGCCTGACTCTGAAAAGCTTTATCCTGTCCATTAGCAGAATTCTAAATGGTTTGGCCTGTTTGTCTTCTACCCTTTATAACCTTGGGATTAAAAAAACGGTGTGTTTCCATCATTTTTTTTTTCAGAAATGCACACTGTTGCATGGCTTTGGCAGCTGTGTGTTGTGAGTGTCCAGGTGTGCAAGAGTGCTCCCATCCTCAGTCTCTCGTTATGAAGAGCTGGTCCTTATCAGTAGTTCATCCTGCCGGCCTGCCATGAAATGATGTGATGAGAGCACTTTCAAACTCAGAACGAAGGGGACGTGGCACCTGCCACATCAAACAGAGACAAACACAGGCAGAGGTCACTTTCCATCTTTTATAGACCTGACCTTTATCGACATCACCTGTGTATCCTGCTGTGTACACAAGGGGTCATATCTAGAGGCATTCATGGCGTGGGAATATATTCCAAGTATGTGTTTTTAAGGTTATTTCTTCTTCTTCTGTTTCCATGAATAGATATCAGTATTACCTGCAAGTCAAAAAAGACGTGCTTGAAGGGCGGTTGCGATGTTCACTGGAACAGGTGATCCGGCTGGCAGGCTTAGCTGTGCAAGGTAAGAGTGGGGACTGGTGTGTGACAATCCATCTTGTCTTGAATGCTGGCACTGCTAGCCTCTCGGAGGGAAAAGTTAAATTTACTTAAATGATCCCTTCGTAACTCTTTTTTACATTTTGAGGTATCTTACATTAAAAGTGTAGAGGTAGTGACTTTTGGTGGCAGGATGGTGGATTCCTCAAAGCTGTTTGCAAATTGCTCGTGCTTGTGCAATTTTAGTTTTATTGAAGAAATAGCAGCTTTTATCCTGCCTCTAATTAAAGCTCCATTGCAGGGTTTGTAGACCATTTTCTTAGAATTGTTCCACTGCCCAATGTGGTCATATTTTGTGGCTTGATGTTATGGCTGTGTGACTTTCACATCAGTTTCAAGCGTGAGAGCTTAAGATATTATAGTATACTTTATTCTGACAGTTAAAGAGAGAAATTTAAAATGCAATGTTGTAATGTGAGATAGCTAATGTGTATTAGAGTCAATTTATCTTTCAACCTACCCTACGTAGATCGACCTAGATCAGACTGTTATGTTTTTTTTAATCTTCTGTAAATTTTTACACCTATTCGTATAGCACACTGTGTAATCTTTTACATATATTTATATACATTATTCTTTATTGACTGGTAGCTTCATTGTCTTTAGTCATGTTAAAAACAAGAAGACACAAGAAGATAACAGAAACGTTTTTAAAAAGAAACATGTTTCCCTTGCAGTAGTGACTTTCCTTAAAATCAGATACCATCCAAATGTAGGCCTGCCAGCTGCAGAGTCCTTGCTGTGTGGATTGTTGTTTTAGAAGCTGTGAACTGAACTTCTCATCCCAAAGTCTGCGCTGAAGTTAAACCTTTTGGCTTTAAAATGCCTAAAGTGGCAGCCTTCCCTTGATAACTTTCATTCCTGGGATATTAATGGGTTAGCAGTTTTGGTTGGCCATATGATACTTAAGTAGTTAGCTTCTCCCTGTGGATTGGAAGTCTGCAAAATACGTTGTATCTCATCTGTTCACCTAAAGACTGGAAGGGGAAGGAGCAATGCCCTGACTGTGTAACAGAAGCATCCGTGGTTATAATTGAAAACTCATTCAAACAGTGGAGAAGATACCCTTAATGGGGAGATGAAAGGAGAGATCTGGCGGGTCCCTCATCTTCCAGTTGGGTCTTTCTCCTCTAAGTGCTTCCTTTTCTTTTCTTCTTTTTTTTAACTCTCTTTTTCCCCTTTCACTCTTCAATCATTGGTCTCATTACAAGCATCCTGGAGATTGGAGGACCTCAGTGATGGCTTTCAGGCTGAAGGAAGTTGGTGAACTTACTGTGGGGTCCCTTTTACTTGGGTCCTTGAAGCTCGCCGTTCAATCTGATGAAATCCTCTAGCTATAATATTTGTAGAAGAATTTTTCTGAGAACTTTCAATGGGCAGTTAGAAAGCCACATCAACAGAGATATAAGCTGTGATAAAGTAAGATAACAGATGACTGACCTTGGAAATAGGCAGAGCTCATGGTCTTTGGTAATTCCAAATGCCTCACCTTGTAATTACTTGTAGGAATTTACACATATTTGTAGGTGCAATTTTGCCTTCTTGGTCTTTACAGTGGCCTTCTGTGTGGATCCACTTATTCTTGTTACCTTAAAGGTATCTGGATCCATTTCTACCTGATAGTGAATATTTTACATGAAATTTAAATCTCATACTATTTTGATTTTTTGTTGTTATTGAGAGCAACTAGGATAAGATGCAAGACATTTATTTATTTATGATAGAGGTTCTCTGTATTCATTTTATGGGATGTTCAGACTTAGAATTGTGAGATGAAAACAGGACAAAACGGAATTTGGGGCATTTTGTAAAACATGGAGTTGTTTAGGAGGTGTAAAAATTTGCAGCGTTGCTTGCCAAGGGTGATTTACAGTGGGAATTTCCAGCTGCAAATATATGAAGAGATGCAGATGGGTTTGGCTCTTCAGTTCTCAAATTAACCTTGTGTTAAAAAGTCCCCTTGGCAGATAGTCTTAAGATCTGTGTTGGGCACACATTTCATAAAAGATAAATATAGGTTTGTTTTAAATTCTTAAAATAGATTAGGAATCACTTTCAAATTTCTCTATTCTTTCTACAAAATAATGTAGCAGTGCTTGCATGCTGATATTTACATGATTGCTATGTAAAAGTGGTAGTACTAGCAAACCCATCTTGGCAATGTTTGTATTTAATAATAGTGCAGAAATAGGATGAGGTGAGAAGAGTCAATGTGGTAATAAATTTACCCTATTTTATCCCATCTTTAATGTCATATAATAAAGACTACCCTCCCCCTTTTCTTTTCAGCTGATTTTGGAGATTTTAATCAGTTTGATTCTCAAGATTTCCTCAGAGAATATGTACTATTTCCTATGGTAAGTGTATCTTCCTTTTTCTTAGTTAATGTTCTATCTTCTTTGGATATTTAATTCTTTCCTTCGAAGATCTCAGAGGAATTTACACATGTACTCCCTGGGAAGAAAGTCCCTGTATTTATGGAGATAAGATTTATAAGACCCTGAGAAAAGTAAAGATGCTTCTTCTTACCTCCTCAGAACACTTCCCTGGCTCATACACTAGCCTCGAGTACTAGGCACTCTCTTCCTTTTTTTTTTTTTTTAATATTTATATATTTATTTGGCTGTACCAGGTCTTCGTTGTGGCATGTGAACTCTTGTTGCGGCATGTGGTGTCTAGTTTCCTGACCAGGAATCAAAACCGGTCCCCCTGAGCTCAGACTCTTAGCCACTGGACGCCCAGGAAAGTCCCTGTCTTTCCTTCTGAGCCTCTCAGCTTGGTCCCACTCCAGAACCTTTGTCCTGCCCGTCCTCTGTCTGGAATGCTCGGCCCCGGGTCTTCCTGTGACTGGTCGTTCAGGTCTTGATTCAAATACCGCCTCCTCACAGAAGGCTTCCTTTTCCTTGACCGCCTGTATGATGCACTCCAACCATCCAGCACTTCCTGCTAAATCACCTTTTATATGCACACTTTAGAGCTCTTTCAGTATCTAAAGGTGTTCATTCTTTCCTTCCTTTTTATTGCCAGCTGAAATGTCTTCTCCCTGATGCTTAAACAGGGACCTTCTCTGTCTTGTCCATGGTTGTCTGGTACATAATTTTGTGCTCACACGGGTTTGTTGAATGAAGTAAAATGTCCATTCTTGGATTAAATTAGGGATGAGGCTGATTGCCTGGAGAATCCCAATGAGACTGCAGAGGATGTCGGATGAGAGTGTTCTCAGCATGACATAGGAATTAGGTGTTGGTCCATGTAGCTCAGATAGTAAAGAATCTGCCTGCAATGCAGGAGACCCAGGTTCGATTCCCAGGACGGGGAAGATCCCCTGGAGAAGGGAATGGCTACCCACTCCAGTGTTCTTGCCTGGAGAATCCCATGGACAGAGGAGCCTGGTACAGTCCACGGGGTTGCAAAAGGTTGGACACTACTGAGCAACTAACACTACTACACTATAGGATAGAAACAAAAAAACCAACAAGAGATATTTTGGAAGTACAGTGGGCAAAGCTTGGCATCTAACCTACTGTGGCTTCTGGAGAGAGTCAAGTGTCTGGAGACAAAAGGTATTAAGTTTTGAGAGGCGAGAAATTATCTGTGTCAGTGCATGAGAGGAATCTAAATTAGTCCCAAGTTAAAAACTTAAAAAAAATTTTTTTATGGAATTCTTAAAGGTTAATTTCAGTTTATCATTATTACAAAATATTGGCTGTGTTCCCCATATTGTACAATATATTCTTGAGCCCCTAATGTCCAGTGATCTGTTCCTCCCACTCCTCCACCCCCATGTTGTCCCTTCCCCTCCCTTGACTGGTCACCACTGGTTTGTTCTCTGTATCTGTGAGTCAGCTTCTTTTTGTTATATTCAATAGTTTGTCATATTTTTTTAGGTTCCATATATCAGTGATATCATACAGTATTGCCCTTCTCTCTCTGACATGTTTCACTTAGTATAATACTCTCCAAAGCCATCTACGTTGCTGCACATGGCAAAATTTTGTTCTTTTCAGGGCTGCGTTACCTATTTCATTGTGTGTGTGTGCGCACGTGCGCGCACACTTGCCACATCTTCTTATCCATTCATCTGCTGATGGACGTTTAGGCTGTTTCTATAGTTTGTCAGGGGCTTCTTCCCTGGTGGCTCAGACACTAAAGGATCCGCCTGCCGTGTGGGAGACCTGGCTTCGATCCCTGGGTGGGGAAGATCCCCTGGAGGAGGGCATGGCAACCCCCTCCATGGATGGAGGACCCACGGCAAGTCCATGGCAGAGAGTCGAACATGAGTGAGCGGCTGAGCAGAGCACATAGTTTGTCAGTTGTAAATATCGCTGCTAGGAATTTTAAGGTGCATTTATCTTTTAGAATTAGTGTTTTTGTTTTTTCCAAATATATACCCAGGAGTGGAATGGCTGGGTCATGTAGTGGTTTTATTGTTAATTTTTTGAGCAACCTCTACACTCTTTCCTGCAGTGGCTACAGAAGTTTGCATTCCCACCTACAGTGTATAAAGTTTCCCTTTTCTCTAAATTCATCTGAACCTTAACCTTATTCTTCTAAATTAGGGAAATATTGCAAGATCTCTAACATTTTATGAGTAGCTCTGTCTGTAGTCTTATTCCCACCAAGATAACAGCAGTATTATCTGCTGGGCCTGCAGTTTTTGATGCCTTATTAATTCCACTGATTAAATCAGCCTCCGTTCAAAGAGATTTGCAGATAACTTAGCAGAGAAGTTCTGCATGGGACTTGGTGTCCATGTCTCTGACATCTCAGAAGCTTACCTCAAAAGTCAGGATGTTTTCCCATGTGCATGGTGGAAGGAAAAATGCAGCTCATACCTCATAATTTTAGAGAGTGTGCATAATTGTGTCAAATGAAGGTGATAAACTTGATAATTCTCTGCAATTTCTTTTCTTTTTTTTCCACTTTTCTCTCATTAAAGGTCTCTGTCACATAGCCTTTAGGCAGAGACCAGGAGAATATTCAAAGTTGGTTTCCAGCATGAGATGTGTGAATTTTTAGATGGTAAAATGCTTTGACAGGTTTAAGTGCTGTGAAGCCATAAAGGAGTTATTTTGTACATATTATATCTTTTTCAGAATAAAACCTGTCTCCACTGGGCTCTAAGCAAATTGGGTATTAAAACAGCCCAGACCTCATTCAGTTTCACTATGGGCAGAGAGATATTGGTGGTGGTGTTCTTGGATCTAAAACTTCCCCTTTTGGGATAGTAGCTACTAGTGATGGGTACCTATTTGCATTCAGATTGAAATGAATTAACCTTAAATAAAATTTAAAATTTAGTTCCTCAGTTGTGTAAGATACATTTTTAAAAAATGCTCAATGGCCACATGTGGTTGTGGCTACTGTCTGGAAGGCTTGGATGTAGAACATTTCCATCATTCCAGAAAGTCCTGTTGGGCACTGCTGAGGATGAAGTGGCAGAGCTGATGTCAGCCTGTATGTCTGAATCGTGAATATTCCTTGGCTTTTGTCATCAGTCATGTATCTTTTAGGGCTTCCCTGGTGGCTCAGAGGGTAAAGAATCTGCCTGCAGTGCAGGAGACCCTGGTTTGATTCCTGGGTCGGGAAGATCCCCTGGAGAAGGGATAGGCTACCCACTCCAGTATTCTTGGGCTTCCCTGGTGCCTCAGAGGGTAAAGAATCCACTTGCAGTGTGGGAGACCTGGGTTCAATCCCTGGGTTGGGAAGATCCCCTGGAGGGAGGGCATGGCAACCCACTCCAGTAATTTTGTCTGGAAAAGCCCCTGGACAGAGAAGCCTGGTGGGCTACAGTCCATGGATGGCAAAGAGTCGGACACAACTGAGCAACTAAGCACAGCACAGCACGTATCCTTTCTTCCACCCCACCTCCCACCCCTGTTGTATTCTGGATGCACTGTGGCCTGTTGTCAGGTGGTTTAGAGTATGGGGGTTAAGTGTTCTGTGCCTATATCTTGGTTGTGCCATTTACTGGCTGGACAAACTTGAGCATGTTATTTAGCCAAAGGCTCCATTTTCTCATGTAAAAATGAGGATGACAAGCCTGATCTGATTGAGAGGATAAAAGGAGAGAATGCGTGATGTGAAGTACTTAATTTGGCGCATGGTAAATTCTCAGTAAGCGTTTATTCAGTTGTCACTGTCATCATCATTCATATTATCATCATCATCAGCGTGTTTTTCTGTCTCAGGCAAGCACAAGATGCTGAAGTGTGTGCTTTCTAGGCATGAATACTCTGTGCTCCTTGAAATGTGAGCAGACAGAGGACAGGCAGAGAGTATCAATGATCATTCAGCAGCTTTGTGTAGTTCAGACTCTACTCAATACTCTGTAATGGCCTATGTGGGAAAAGAATGTAAAAATGAGTGGATATATGTATATATGCAGTGCAGGGGACCCAGGTTTGATCCCTGGGTGGAGAAGATCCCCTGGAGGAGGAAATGGCACCCCACTCCAGTATTGCCTGGAAAATCCCATGGACAGAGGAGCCTGCCAGGCTACAGTCCATGGGGTTGCAAAGCGTCGGACACGACTTAGTGACTAAATCACCAACCAATACGTATGTGTATAACTGATTCACTTTGCTGTACAGCTGAAACTAACACAACATTGTAAATCAGCTATACACCAATAAAAAATTTTTAAAAACCTAAAACAAAAGCAAGACAGTCTCATTTGGCAATATGAAACTGACATGTTGTATATTTGGTTCAGCTCAATCAACACTTATTGATCACCTACTGTATGTTGATAGTTTGTAAGCAGGTATCGTTCAGAGCCCTGAGATGGGCCATGGAGGTGATGTGGAGGCTTGCAGCTTGCTGAACTTAAGTGCCTGTCATTTCTAGTAGGAGGGAAACAAGGATAAAGGATGAGTATCCAAACAACTGTGTAAGAGAGGGCTTCCCAGGTGACACAGTGGTAAAGAATCCACCTACCTATCAGGAGATGCGGGTTCAATCCCTGGGTTGGAAAGATCCCCTGGAGAAGGAAATGGCAACCCACTCCGGTATTCTTGCCTGGGAAACCCCACGGACGGAGGAGCCCGGCAGGCAGCAGTCCATGGAGTTGCAAAGAGCTGAACACGAATGAGTGACTGAAAAACAACAATAACAAAATGTAAGAAAGACAGTAGGCAGATTCTGGTAAGGACTATGGGAGAGACACACAGGGCCGAAGATGTGGCTGCAGAGTGGGAAAGGCTCCTGTCCTGCTCGGGGGAACATGGAAGCCTTGTCCAGGGAGTGGTAGGTGTGATGGACCTCAAAGACAACAGGGTGAGATGTGAAAGCGGTTTGTGTTGGGAATAGTCAGCCTAAGGTTATAAACTCTTGGGAGAAGGGGTCTGAAGGGACGTCTGGGTTGCCCCGAAGCACGGTCTGAATGCCAGGCTCAGGTGGTGACCTGATTGAGCAGGCAGTGGGGAGCCATGGCAGGTTGTACACTTTCTGCTGGGTTCCACTAGAGCTTTCAAAGGGAAGAATGCATTCCTTTGGTGGGGGAGGGAACCGGGGATGAATGGCTGTGTTTGATCTCATAAAGCCACCGAATTTGTCAAATGGCATTTCTGCGGCCAAGCAAAAGAACAAAGTTAAGTACACAGGGCGCTCCCCAGGTGTGCGGCTGTGTGCAGGCTCGCTCCCTGCCATTTTTCATCCAGGCTTGGCCGCTCTGGCCCGGCCCAGTGGCGGGGCCGCATGCCTCAGGGAGGCCCGGACACAGATGGAGGTGGTGGGGTTGAGTACAATAGCAGAGGGTCCCTTTGGACTTCTTCTTTCAGAGAGTTGGAGGCAGCGGTTTACTGGAGCACGTTTTGATCTTCACTTAGCTTTATTTTGTCCTATTGTCCCACGCCTTTTATTGGCTTTTCAAAATTAATATCGAGTTATCCCTCATCCTCGGTAGCCAGATGTGTACCGAGCTGGATTTCTAAGCCATGTGGCATCTTTGTGATCCCACAGTGTAAAACTGAAAACGTGGAGCTTTATTTCCTAAGACAGACTTGAGTTGCTTCAAGTGGGTGGCTAAACAGACAACAGCAAATGAAACAGCTCATCTATGAAAAATAAGAGCTGCCAGTAATTCCTGGTCCTAAGGGGTCTCAGGACCATCTGCAGAGCTCTAAGAATTTCCAATATAGAGCTATGCTAGCATTTTCCAACTTTAAAAATATTCTGATTTTTTTTTTTTTACAATTTCATCATTTGAGATGGGATGTTTCTTACAGTTTTGAGGTGTACCTTCTTGGAAATAGTGTTTCATGAAACGTGGTTAAAATGGAGATAATCTTTATGTATGTGATATTTTACAACCAAGGGCATGAGGCATTTTGGATGGTTTGAAAGCATCAGCCCTCACCCCTCCTGCCCCTGACTCCCAGTGGCTGTGATGAGCCTCGGAGGGCCTCCCCGGGACACAGAGCTCACACAGCCCTCCCCTGGGGCTCAGAGGAGGATGGAACTTTACAGGCTGCTACCTAGTAGGAAGGGCAGAGGCAGCGGAGCTCCTGGCTGGAGCCACCCACAGGGGATGGGATAAGCTGTAGAATCACCATGCCTCTCAAGGTCTCAGGAACCAACTGGTCTCCCCATCTTGGATTTGTTCCTCCAGACTCCATCTCACTTTCCCAGTAAGTGTTTAACAAGCTCTGTAAATACTTACACTGTCCTAGAAGGACTCACTCCTGTGTCCAGTTGACTCTCTACTCCCATGGGAGCTGGCACAACACTGGTCCAGGGTCCTGGGGTTTATCTAGTCGAGACACCAGCTGGTTAGCTCCCCAGCTGTCATCTTCTGGAGCTCCCTTGAGATAGTTTAGCTGTTGTAGCCTCTTTTGCTCCCAAGGCCCCGCCAAGTAGCCTCTGAATGAGCCTGCTCTGCCTAAAGTGGCTCTGAATTAGTTTGCTGGGATTGGGCCGGTAGGTAAGAAGGTCAGGCACTGTCCCTTCCTGGGCTCAACTTTTGAGGAGATGATGGCCTGGAAACTCATTTGCCTGTATATCCTCACATTTTGTTAAAAATGTGTAGGTGCTTACAAAGGACTTTTTTTTTTTGGCCATGCCAGGCGGCATATAGGATCTTAGTTCCCCAACTAGGGATCAAACCTGTGCCCCCTGCATTGGGAGTGTGGAGTCCTAACCATTGGACCACCTGGGAAGTCCCTTACAAAGCATTTTAAATAAAAGTCTGAGAGGCAGGCAGATAGGCAAGAAGAAGCTAAATGCAAAAGAGCTATTCTTAGCTCAGTTCAGTTCAGTCACTCAGTTGTGTCCGACTCTTTGCGACCCCATGAATCGCAGCATGCCAGGCCTCCCTGTCCATCACCAACTCTGAGGGTTTACCTAAACTCATGTCCATTGAGGCGGTGATGCCATCCAGCCATCTCATTCTCTGTCGTCCCCTTCTCCTCCTGCCCCCAATCCTTCCCAGCATCAGGGTCTTTTCCAATGAGTCAACTCTTTGCATGAAGTGGCCAAAGTATTGGAGTTTCAGCTTCAACATCAGTCCTTCCAATGAACGCCCAGGACTGATCTCCTTTAGGATGGACTGGTTGGATCTCCTTGCAGTCCAAGGGACTCTCAAGGGTCTTCTCCAACACCACAGTTCAAAAGCATCAATTCTTCGGCACTCAGCTTTCTTCACAGTCCAACTCTCTCATCCATACATGACTACTTGAAAAACCATAGGCCCTCCAGAATTTAGATGGCAACCCCAAATATGCCTTGGAGTAGCCTAGGTTATAATGCAGAGCCCTGTTACAAAAGTGAACATGAACCTCTGTTCTAAAAATGACAACTTTTAATTCAAAGGAATAAAAGGAGCAAAACAGAGACACAGACATAGAGAACACATATATGGACACCAACCGGGGAGAAGGGGTTGGGATGAATTGGGCGATTGGGATTGACATGCACACACTACAATGTATAAAGTAGATAACTAATGAGAACCTGCTGTATAGCTACTCAGGGTTCTCTGGTGACCTAAATGGGGTGAAAATCCAAAAAAGAGGGGATATATGTATACCTAAAGCTGATTTGGGCTTCCATAGTAGCTCAGACAGTAAAGAATCTGCTTGCAATGCAGGAGACCCAGGTTTGATCCCTGGGTTGTGAAGATCTCCTGGAGAAGGGAATGGCAACCCACTCCAGTATTCTTGCCTGGGAAACCCTATGGACAGAGGAGCCTGCGGGCTACAGTCCATGGACCGCCAAGAGTCAGACACGACTGAGCGACTACCACTTTTAACACTTTAAAGCTGATCTGCTTTGCTGTCCAGTAGAAACGAACACAACATTGTACGGCCGCTATGCTCCAGTAGAAATTAATTTTAAAAGAAAAAGGAATTGCAGAGGAGTAAAGGGAGGTTGAGGAAGTGAGGCGAGTCAGGCACATCTTTTAGAAAAAAGGAAGGAGTTAAAGGCCCACGAGCAAAATCACAAGGGACCTTAACTGCTTTCCATTTTGACAGGATTTGGCCCTGGAAGAAGCTGTCCTGGAGGAACTGACACAGAAGGTGGCCCAGGAACACAAAGCCCACAGGTGAGGCGGGGCGGCCTGGCCAGCGCGCGGCCGCTGTCCTGTCTGAGACTCAGGTGGTGGCCCGCTACCCCGCAGTCTGTGGCTCAAGCGCCCGCAGTTCTGTTTCTTGTAGCAGTGACTCAGCTCTGTTCTGAGAGTGCGTGTAGGTTGGAAGACTGTACTCCCTGTCCCTACTCCCCTTTCTTTCTCTCTTTCTTCCTTTTCTTTTTCCTTTCTTCCCCCATCCCCCTTTCCCCTGTTCTTCGACACCAGTAGACCCACAATGACGCGGAGCTGTTGGCCAGAGGAATTCCTCTCTGTGACCTTCCTAAAACTCTGTTGCCGGACTTGGGAAGCTTGGGGCTGCTTATGCTGAGTCTAGACCTCAAGAGCTACTTTGGGTGGGAAAGTCAAGGTCAGGGAGAAAAATGGTGAGATTCAAGTCATCACTGCGAGCTTGCTCAGGGCCACTTGGAGCTCTTTGGGATGAATAGAAAATAAACAGCTTCCCTTCCAACTAAACCACCACCACTTCCAACCTCAGAGGACGTGTGCAGCGGTCCTAGACTCTCTTAACTTGGTTACTTGGCTCCCGAATTATCATCCTCATAATCTTTTTCCTTTCTTCCTTTTTTTCCTTTTTTTTTCTGAACAGTGGAGATTTTTTTCCCAGGTTGGAGAAAAATACCTTCCCCCCCCCCGCCAGCAGTCAGCATTATTCACTAGGACGTCTGGAATAATCCGTGTTCGTAGGGCTGTGGCTCTCAATTAAATGCTTTACCTTCCTCTTATTATTCCCTGTTGAGTGAAAGGCTACTGGGGGAAATGTTAATGAATTACTTAGTAATGCACTGTGCCCACAGTTGGGTGATGATGGCTTTTCTCAGAACTAAAGCCACGGTTCTGGAATTTGCCACCAGGAGGGTCAGGTCTTCCACTGACTTTATTGCCCTTAACCGTTTCCTCCTTTGATGCTCTTTTGGTTTTAGTGGAATCCTGCCAGCAGAAGCCGAGCTTATGTACATCAACGAGGTGGAACGTTTGGATGGATTTGGACAGGAGATCTTCCCTGTGAAGGTAGCATCCCCTGTCCTTGCTTCAGCTGTCTCAGAACAGCACAGCCATTTGGAAAACCAGTGTTGCTTGAGAGCAGAGAACCAGAAGGCTTGGCTTTCTCATTACTACGTGGCATTAGTTAGCAAGTCCAATTTACTTTAGTGAAAGCAAACCCTTTTTTGTTAATGGAGAGATTTTGAAGCTTTCTACAGTCCTCAGCAGACTCTCTCAATTGTAAGACAACCTTCTGAGTGAGTACCCAACAGCAGCCCATCTGGTGCTAAGTTGTCAAGGTCACAGCCAACCTTACAGCGGGACGCGTAGCAAACGTCACACGTGCCTTATTACAGACCCTCCACCACAGTTTTCCTCCCCAGCCTTTTCTTTTCTCTTCTTGGGGCTGATGGAGTGATAACTGTTTGTGAGGAAGAATGAAACATCTCCTGGATACAATCATACTTTATTTCTCTGGCTCTAGAGAGCCTCTGTTGTGGATTTCCAGCCCCTTTGGTGTTTTCTGGAAAGTATGCCTAGGAAATGGTTATAAGCGCATCCCACCCTTTACAACAAATTCACCTCCTGAAGTGTGGGTGTGGCAGTGGGGTCATGGTGCAAGGTCGTCTGTGGAGCTGAGTCCATCATCCAAACTCATTTTCCTCTCTCTGCTGACCCACTTGACAAAAGACGGAGTTTTATCAGAAACCTAAAGCAACTGGCACATTTCAGCAATTTGGGAGACGCCTGCAATTTCAGCATAAACATTTCACTCCAAACTGGCTTCACTGGCTGTTTTATAAGTGTTCTGTTCCCCCTCTGTTGCACATTTGCAATTTGCCTTAATGAGAACTGCCCATGTGTATCAAGTAGAAGCGAGCAGGGTGGCCGCAGCTTGCAGAAAAGGCTAAATGGCTCTTTTTTAGATTTGTTTAATTTTCTTTTGCTTCTCTAATGGCTGCCCTTCATAGGGTTGTAATCCATTTTCCTTGCAATAATGCCTATGAAGCCATCTGCATCCCACTTACACTTCAGCAGCCCATATATAGTCATGATATTTTGGAAAATCAGAGTAAACTTTTCTCCACTTCTAGAAAACCGACTTTTCAGGCCCTGGAAGTCGGAGGTTTGGTCATGGGGGTCATTTGCCTGCGTGGTTTTTAGTCACTCTGAACTGTGGGAAACAGAGGCAGTGGAGACGACGTTGAAATCTGCTGTGCTGGGTTCGGATGCATTTTTGAGTCTGTCCTTTAGTGGGAAAAGTACAGGGAGCTACTCGAGCTACTCCGAGTGGGCAGACAGGCTCGGCTGACTCACTGCCCATGGGTGTAACTCCGCTGGGCTGCTGCTTTTTTTCCTCCCCCACCGCATATCTGTCCATGACTCAGGTGACCACCTACAGACCGCATGATTCCTGGGGACCCAAGGGTGATGGGCGGGGCGGTGGGTACCCGTGGGGGCTGTGATGGAGTCTGTTTTAAGTGAAAAAGCAGCCAGCGGAGTACGCAGGGGCAGCCTGCCCGTGCTGACGGAGTCCCTCCGGGCTGGTTGGGTCCTTCTCCACCCAGAAAGGTTTCAAACATATGTTATGGATATGTCCCAGGGAAGACCATTTAAGTTTAGTGTGGGTTTTTGTTGGTTTTTTTTTTTTTTCCAAAAAATTTTCAAGATTGGGGAGCAGGAATACCCGGCATTTCCCGACAGGTCTTCCCTCCCCTTCCACAAACACGAGGTGTCCGAAGCCTCCATGGGCTCCTGTACTGTCAGAGCACATGGGCGTGGGGGGCAGGGAGCTTCTGGAAAGGGTCACACCGAGTCTGGAGCCTCAACCCTAGCTCCGTGTGCCGTTCTAACGGGTGTCTGGTCCGTGTTTTTTCCGCTGACCCGTGCTGGCAGCCTGCTCCTCCCACGTCCCCATCCATTCCCCTCGACCTCTGCACCCACCTACTGGCAGCGGTCCCAGGAAGTCTTTCCGCAGAATTTTCCTTTTTCTTCCCATCTCTACTTTGCCGGTCTTCTTTTCCCACATAGATTTTTTCTTTTTTAAATCATGTAACTTACCTTTTAGCTCCTTGTAATTACTGAGTTCCTCTCCCCGCTCCCCGGTTCTTTCTCGCTCAGCTTCTGCCATCAGCGGTTGTCCTTCTTGCTCTTTCTCTCTCTCTCTCTCTCTGTGAGAGGATTCCTACTTTAATGGAAAATTTGGGGGAGGCGGGTTGAGATGAGGTCCTTGAGAAGGAGGTCTTTGTATCTTAGATGGGATCAGGTATTCCCAGGAAGGTTAGGGGTTTATCTTTTCTTTCTTAGTCTGAGCTGGGCGTGCCTCTCCCCTCACTCCACAAAGAGGATGCCTCCCAAGTGAAAGCAGGGAGCTGGGTGACAGTTTGCTCACTGGATGCTCAGTCTTGCTCCCACTCTGCTCTTGAGAACACTGGAAGCTGGGTTATGCTTTCCCAGGCAGGAGGTTGGAGGCACCTGACTAGACCAAGAGACCAGACTGAAGACAAGACCTCTGGCCTCTCCCAGACAGGGCCCAGCGGATTGCCCAACTGTGAAGCTTATAGTGCACGTGCCCTTCCTATGCTCACAAAGGTCCCAGGCAGTGTTTAGCATCCCACCGTGGAGCGTGAATAGATACCCCATCATCACACCCCCCCCAGGGTTGCCCCAGTAGGAATAACAGAGGTCAGTGCAATGAGAATGAAGCACCCCGAAAGAGGCAGAGATTCTGCAGGGTGAAGGATTCCCCCATCCCTCACACTGTGAGTTTCAGGGATTTTACATATGTATGTATAAGCATATATATTATATATTACCTCATTGAAGGGATAGATTGCTTTTAAAAGAGAACATTCAGAAAATAAAAACTCTCAGAAATTTAAAATACGATATGGGAATAGGTAAACTTAATGGATAGGTTAGAAGAGTAAGAAAAGTCTCACCCAAAAACCTGAAGTTATGGAACGGGGGGAGGCAGGAGATAAAATTGGAGGGCCAGCCCAGGTGTTCAACATCTGAATAATGGAAGTTCTGAAAAGAGTGAATGGGGGAAACAGAAGGTAGTAATTTGGAAAAATATCCCAGAACTGAGGAACACGAGGTTCTAAATTGGAAGGCTGAGCATGGTGGATGCAAATAGACACACTCTAGGGCTTTAAGTGGTAGAAGTGGATGCCTATAAAGGAGAGGAAATGGTGGGGCTGGGTCTGCTGCTGGCTGCTTTAAACAAGATCTAAAGAATATTCAATTCCTCAAATTACGTGCCTGTGTGATTGCACATATACAGTATGTATATATAATCAAAATGTATGCACATGTAATTTTGATTTAAAAAAACAAAAACTAGGGTTAAAAAAGATACTAATAGATGCTCATGAAAGAGATCTTAACTACAAACCAATCTGAGAAAAATCCTAAAATTCTTTCTTAAACAGGAAATGTGACAAATTGAGATAAAAGGAAAAAACATATCTATGTAGTCTCTTAGGATGTGCAGTGGGGTGCCTCCCTTCAGGTTGCCTTGTTACCCCGATGCTGTCTGTGATTCATTCCATGTCTGGGCGAGAAACGGGGTGTGGTCCTCATGGGGAGGCTACCAGAATGCTCGGATGTATTTCATCACAATGATCTCTTGTTGATCTTACGCAGGACAATCATGGAAACAGTGTGCACCTGGGCATTTTCTTTATGGGGATTTTCGTGAGGAACAGAATGGGAAGACAACCGGTAATCTACAGGTAGTCTGATTTGTCTTTCTCCTTTTTTCCCTGGAGGTGCTCTCACAAACCCCATGGAGTATGAAAGTTATACGGATGAATTAAGAGCCATGAATTAAGAGCCAGACCGTGGATAAGAGTTGAGCTTTTCTCAACTGTAATAAGATCAGCCCCTTCTGCAGGGTTTAAGTGGTTATGGAGAAATTCCTCTCACTTTCCCTGGGGGTTTGTTTGGGGACGGGGGATGGAGGGTGCTCTTTCTTTCCACTGACTCCAAGAAGTGCGTAGTTGAACCCCTACTGAGCCAGAAGTGTGGAACCAAATTCTATGAGTCTGGTTGGAAATGGGCTCTTCAGGCATGAGGCTCCTGCAGGATCACCTTTGCCCAGATTACCCATGACCAGTCATTAAATCCAGCCTGGCTTCCATCCATTGCCCAGCGCTCCCTTTGCCTAACTCCATGTGCTATAAAGGTGCAAACTAATTTTTCTATTAAGAAAGAGGGCTATTTGTGAAAGTGTGTTTTGAAAAATCAATGTTTGTTATCATTAATGAAAAGACCTTGGTCTTTTTTTATTACTTTGACCCTTCAGCCTTCTTTTCCATTTAACAGGAGTGGAAGCAGCGTAGGGAAGTGGCAGGATGTCCCCTACATTACAAGTCCATGAGCTTGCCTTGCATTGATGCCCACAGATCCCATGCTAGTGTCAAAATCCGAAAAACTGCATTCTTGCTTTCATTTATGAGGGCATTATGGCCTATTATTTACAGGAAAAACAGTTTTCCTGCATGTGCATCTGATAGGCAGAGCTGCACGTCCAGGGAAGATGATCAAAGACGGCTCTTAGAGGCAGAGCATGGTCCACCTTCTGGAAGTAAATTCTTGGCCAACAGTATACTTGTTGGATCAGCAGTTACTGCAGGTCATTTTGAGAAAGTTTTCCCACTAACAGCTTCCTAATTAGCTTTTGTTTTCCTAGGTCCCCACCCTACCATTATTTTTTTCCATTTGTTTTTTTTGCTCTTTGAATAGAGACATTATTGAATGAGGAGTGGAGAGAGAGTGCTTTGGGGCTACAAAATAAGCTTTTTAATTTTCGTACATGTTTTTAACTTTGGGAGATGTTTCAGGACTCATATACCTACAATGAATTGAGCAAAATACATAAATATGGGCAGAGTTGTAGCTATACATTTTTGTGTCCAGGTAAAGCTGTCTAGGCCTTTTGTCCCACACAGTTCTCTGTAGCTAAATCAGTGCTTGAGTCCAGAGAAGAGAAGCAGATAGATTTCACATTCTGGCTCTCTGGATTAAATTGAAAACAGCAGTTTGATCATAATAAGCCCCTCACAGGTTTTGTTCAGTTTCCTTGGGAACTGCTTCCAGCCCACTTCCTTTAACATGTGCCTTGAAACCTTTATAAGATGTGAATTTACTGCTACTATAGTGTCCTATTAACTGTGCCACTAAAAGTGAAGTCATGGTGGAGTGAGGTGTGGATCGATGGATAGAACCCATCCATCCCTGATGAGGAGGGTGGATAAGGCTAAGTCCTCCCCTTTGGCTCATCTCCAAAGTGGGAAACTTGTCTACCTAGAGAGATGATAAAAGAACTGGCCTTTATACAGATAGGAGGCAACATCATTACTTTTCATTATTTCAGCAAGCATCTATTGTATGCTGTATACTAGATGTACTCAGTCCATGGAATACAGAGATAAAGCAAGCAGAATCTCTGCCCAAGGCATGGGTCCTATGGTTGTTTGGTTTAGTTAGGAATCTGATCACAGACATAAACTGCTGTGATAAAATGTGGTGACTGATAAAGGACTGCACCCAGTTCTTTCCTGGCATGTAGGTGGTTGGGAATGAGGAAAGGCTTCCTGGAGAAGGTGGGCTGCTTCTGAGTCTTAAAGGAATCATGCAGGCAGAGATGGGAGTGCAGTGAGCAAAAGCAGGATAGAAGGGGACTTCCATGGCAGTCCAGCAGTTAAGACTCTAAACTTTTACTACAGGGGGTATGAGTTTGATCCCTGGTTGGGGAACTAAGATCCCTCATTCTGCCACAGCATGGTCAAAAAAAATTTTTTTTAAGTTTAAAAAAAAACCAGAATGGAGAGGAAAAGGCAGTGGGCAGGGAATTATAGGTTGGGAAGCAGAGTGAAGGGCAGGTAGTGTAAGAGATGATTAGAAACTGACTCTAAATAGAATTGGAGAAGGAAGTGGCAACCCACTCCAGTATTCTTGCCTGGAGAATCCCTTGGATGGAGGAGCCTGGTGGGCTATAGTCCATGGGGTCGCAAAGAGTCGGACATGACTGAGTGACTTCACTCACTCACTAAATAGAATGGGAAGCAGCCGCTTACCTTCCCTTGTCTGGTGGTTCTGTCTGTGTATCTCATTTCAGGTCAGATCTCCATGGGGAAAGGGAAGGAAATTTGTGTGTGTTTAGATCACAAAAATGTAGGCACGGTAAACATTCCCTCAGCATTTTTTCTAAGTGGCATAATCAACTCTGTAGTGTACATTACAACACAGAATCTCGGTGGATTCTTCAGCCTAGGTTCCTGAAAATACATAATTTTTTTTTTATTTTGCTGCCCTGTGTGACTTGTGGGGTCTTAGTTCCCAACCAGGGGTGATCCTGGGCACACAGCAGTGAAAGGCTGGAATCCTAATCACTGGACCTCCTGGAAACTCCACACATGACTTTTAAATGACCTGCTCTCCTGGCATTGAAAATGGGGTTCATGGGAAAGACTTTGTCCGTCTGGAAATATGAAAAACTAGGCAGCAGAAGTCTCTTGCATATTTTTCTCCTAGCTCATAAGCAAAAGTGTACTTTGTCAAACAGCAACGTTGAGATGATGTGTAGCTATTTAACTAGATGCATATTGCATTTTATTTCCTTTTCTGCTTTGAAGGAAGAAATATTTAGCTTTTAAAAATACAGCTAAACCATCATTTGTAAAGTGAGGCTCAGTAATAGCAGATGACCCTCCTGTGCTGTCATAAATATCTAAAAAGTCTTTGGGCAAACACCATGGGATTTCTTCTGCGCAGGTGGAATGACATGGGAAACATCACCCACAACAAGTCGACTATCCTGGTGGAGCTCGTCAACAAAGAGGAGACCGCCCTCTTTCACACGGTAAACAAAACAGACAATGAAGGCATGGTCCCACAGGCAGCTTGCTGTCTGACTTCTCTGCTCCTAATATGCTTTCCTTGGTCTCCATGTCATGAGAGAATAAATAGTCTATCAGACCCACAACTTTCCATTATGTGCCCAATGCTGCCATCACTCATTTCCAAGGGGTGGTGGTGACCTGATGCTCACAATGCCAGAGTTCCAAGCTGAGTTTTTATTCTAGGCTTCGCATTCCTCCACCAGCCTTATTTGTGCTGGATCGCAGTGTCTGGCATGCGACACTAGTCTGGATGATATGGCGTGGTATTTTCTTTCGCTGGCTTATTTGGATTTTCTTTGCCATCACGGCTGAAGCCTTATCTGAAGCAAACTGGTGATTGCCTTTCTGTTGAGTGTCTCCTTGAGAAGCAAGGCACTTTACGCACCTCTCTGCCTCTAACTGAATGATGCTTGATATCCATGCCACACTCTGCCTTGATTCATTTATTGATTTGCAAAGCACTTGGTTTGGCATGATGTAAAGACACGCCAGATCACCAGTGTAACCCCAGCGCCATGGACATAAAGGATTCTCTAGCAGGCAGGATCATCTAACATCCTTGGGTGGGCTTCATCAACATGACCGCCACTGAATTTCAGCATGTTGGTTTGTGGCTCAGGGGGCTATTTTGTGCCTGACATGAAGGGAGGAAGGGACATGTCTCTGCCCAGAGGAATCATAATAAAATGCATATACAAACAAATGTTTATTTTTTCCCCATTTCTTCTTTTCCAAGGATGATATCGAAAATGCCAAGTACATATCTCGACTGTTTGCTACGCGGCACAAATTTTACAAACAAAACAAAATCTGCACCAAGTAAGTAAACATTTCATCCACTTCCCTGGATGGCTTGTGCCAGCTTAAATTCTTATGCTTTCGGAATGTTGTAGATCCCTTTTCAGCTCACTCTTTCGCCTCATTCCTTGTAGAAGCTAAGGGGGCAAGCTGAAGCTGGGCGGGAGGGAAAGAGCTTTAATGATGAAGACTGTCTGGTGTCGCCTATATGCCTAGGGGGAAAATGATTTGCAAATTGACTGTGAATGCTTGACTTCCTGGACGGAGTGGCCAACATCAGTGCCTTTCCAACCTCTGCCATGAGTTTGGAGGAGCCGAGCAGTTCCCAATTTGCCAGGGCGCCCCTTCGTGTCAGATGTAGCGTGTGTTCAGAAGTGTGTAGCAGAGCAATGAGCCAACTTGAAAGAGAAGAAGCTGCTGTCATCCTCAGCCCCGTGGTGCTCACACAGTTGGCTAACCCTGCGTGTGCTTCTGGGTCAAGTCACCCGCCTGTAAATGAGAGGCCAGGGTAATTAGAGGAAGACTTGGAAGACACTAATAGATGTCACAAATCCATGTGTGTGTTTTCAATTTAATTTGGAAATGGGGATGATAAAGAGAGTCTGATGAGCGAACTTAACCGTGACCTGACCTTGGATAGAGTGTGTCTGGCTCACGCTATCGTTGAATTTCCTTTGGTTGCCTTCAAAAAACGTTCCTCAGCAGAGGACCTCAGCAGTTGGGGCGCCCAAGGTGCTTAATTTTATTTCAAAGAACTTCAGGGATGTAAATGCAAGAGAAGAACTGCTTTCCCGCTTCCCCAGTGGACACATCCAAGAGTGTGAAAACACTGTCCTGGAGCAGATCCTGCTGTAGAAGGCACTGCTTTAAAACTGGAGGATCAGGTCCTGGCAGACTTTTTTCCCTACGTGATGGAGACTCTTTTAAGCCAGATTCCGCCACTGGTCACTCTTGGAGTCTGAAAGTATATTTGATAGCATAGTCAGCCCTCTGCATCTGTGATTTCACATCCATGGATTCAACCAACTGTGGATCAAAATATTTTTAAAAAAATTCCAGAAAGTTCCAAAAAGCAAAGCTTGAATTTCCTTTGTACTGGCAGCTGTTTACATTATATTAGGTATTATGAGTAGCCTGAGATCATTTAAAGTATGTGGGAGGATGTGCATGGGTTATATGCAAATCCTATGTGATTTTACACAAAAGCATTGGTGGATTTTGGTGTCTGAGGGGGTCCTGGAACCACTCCTCCTTGGATGTCGAAGGGTGACTCTATTAGGTCTGCAGACAAAGTTTACAAATGTAAATCAGAAGAGCACTGATTCGGGAGCAGCAATTTAAGCAGCCATGTCTATGTTATGAATGCACATGTGCATACACATGCTCTCGTGCACACACACACACCATTGTTTTGCACACACACACATACACGCACCATTCTTTTACACACACACACACACCATTCTTTTGCACATATACACCATTCTTTGGCATGCGTACACACACACCATTCTTTTGAATAGATTCCCTATAGATCATATCTTTGCAGTTTTCTGCTACTGCCTTTTATTTGTTGAGATGTCTTTGAATTAACAAGAATTCTATAGTTGACTTCCATAGGGTGGATTTAAGAAGAAAACTATTTTGAGAAGTAAATATCACTGTAGTTTTCTTGTTTGACCATGTCTTAGCAAGTGGCTTTATTATAATACTTTCTGAGTATTTGTATTTCTTTTGTGTTCTTTTCTTCTTTTACAAGTGAGCATCACGTATTAGACTGAAAATGAAGGAAACTCTTTCCTCCTTCGTACTTCTGTAATAACCATCCTTTCTTCTTCCTAACCAGGTATGAGATGTTCCTATTCTCATATCTGATGAAAACTGGGACTCTTTAAAAACACCCTCACCCCCACATAGACAGTAAACTCTGTATGAAGTTTCAGAGTTTCACCATGGGCTACATGAAGGCTTGGGATAGCTCTCTGGAGTTTATGAAATCAGAATCATCTGAGCAGCATCCTTCTCCAGAGGTCTCTGTTCTCTGACCTCTAAAAGATGGTCATTGATTTCTATTTCCCTTATAATTCGTCTTTAGAAAGAAGCCTCATTCTTTTCATATTACTTTGTAAAACATTATAAAACATCAGCTATTCCAAACATTTTGAAGCTAAAACAAGAACAAAAAAGGAAATTAAAATTGTCTTGGCTGCACCAACTGGAAGTAGAAGATATTTTTGTTTTACCATAATCCGTATTTATTGGATATGTAGGTTGTGCTGGATCTTCTTTGCTGCTCTCAGGCTTCCTCTACCTGCGGCAGTCTGGGGGCTGCTCTTCACTGCGGTGCACAGGCTTCTCTTCGTGGCGGCTTCTCTTTCTGCAGAGCATGGGCTCGAGGTGCACGGGCTTCGGTAGTTGCAGCTCGAGGGCTCCAAAGCGAGGGCTCAGTAGTTGTGGTGTGCTAGCTTCGTTGCTGCTCGGTATGTGGAATCTTCCTGGACCAGGGATTGAACCTGTGTCTCCTGCATCGGGAGGCGGGTTCTAATCCACTGTAACACCAGGAAAAGTCCCTGTTCTCCTGTAATTCTGAACCCATTTTGTCTGCTTTCCCCTCTTCTCCCTCTCTCATCTATCAGGTCATCTTATACATGGTAAATAAGAATAACCATCCTCATTTTTTTCAACTTTTCATATAGACAATCCAATTCTCCACCCCCTATCAGACGCCAGCCCACCTGGAGCCGGTCCTCCCTGGTATGTATGACATCTTCAGTTATCAAGTCCTCTGACCGCTGGGGCTCATGTGTCCTTCTGTGGTTGATTTTGAGGGGAGGGGTGGCCAGGGGATCATGACGAGGTGAGATCTGGTGAGAATGCAGAAGGACATCCGTCTGCTCTGCCGATGGGGTGTGCACACCCATGGCCAGCACTTCTCTAAGTGTGACCCCAGGTTCACCCCTGGGAGTCTTATTCCAGGCCGACGAGGTCTTAGTCCTTCAGCATGCAGCTTACTGTGTGTGTGTGTTTTTCCACTTGCTTTATCACTGTTCGTGGTTTTTGCACATATAGACGTGTCATTAGTTCTAATCTCTGCAAATTCTTTTGTATTCACTGCCATAGACAGTTTAATAAACTAGTCAGAAAATGACTACTTGAAGGAAATACTGAAGGAGTCTAGTTGATGGTCTCAGGTAGAATATTTAGTGGGGAAGAAAATTAAGGTGAATTAATTTTCTAATTTTAACACCAACAGAATTTGAGTTGAGGTACTTTTCTACCTACTGTTAGCCTTAAAAAAACACACACAAAAAGACTGCTCTCTTCATATGAATAAGGAAGCAACTCATTGTCATGTGAATAAGGAAATAACTTATTCTAGGTTATGATTTATTTTACACAAAATCAAAGTAAACACATGACCTTTAAATGTCTGTAGATGAAGAGTTCCTTTGAATTGATGGGAGAATAAAAATTTTTCTTTATACATGATATATATCCTATAGGACATCTTTAACCTGTCATTTAAAAGGAACTATTTAAGGAATTTTTTTTTTTTCCTGGAAAATGCATTCACACGAACTCTTAGAATTCTAGAGTTTGGTCATCTTATCATCACTTAATAATTCCTGAGAACCCATGTAAATACTGTTAATTCTCTGTGTTAATGCACGATCTCTCACAGAAAGTCCTTGGAGGTGTAGTGGGTTGCCTTAGGCTTCTCCCCTGAAGCAGCAACGGATTTCCTCCTGGCATTGTTTTCTTTATTCTTCTCCTTTGTTGATATTATTTCCCTTTTCCCTTCCTTAGAGTCCACACGTCTTTACTAGTGAGATAAATGTTCACTTGTGTCCGTGAAATACCAGGGGAAGCAGAGTGTTTCAGGGCTATCTTGTGATTTGATCGCATCCTGATTATCTGGAGAAGATGCAGAGGCTTTCCTGTTTCATTTGGATGCAGATAATCTGCAGGAAGCCAGGTTCCTGGCTTCTCCCTTTCCTCTGCCCTTTAGGATTAAACCGTGTCAGCAAGTGTTCCTTGGGATGAGTGAGAGTAAAACCAGATAACATTGTCGCCTTTGGGTTTCCTAGCTGATAACCAGGGTTCGGGTGGTTGTTTTTCTCTTGCTCTTCTGGCTCCTATATAGTGGCATCTAATTTGTTGTTGTCTTAGCAGATCTAGAAAGAAACAGAATAATACAGTGAAATATATAAAGAGATAGAATAAATAATACAATCCTGAAATGGCATTTGGAAGACTACTATTATTACTTCTCACTTGTATTGCTTATACACTTATTTTGGTTCATAAATAGTCACTTACTTGTAGGATTTTTCTTTTTAAAAAAATTAAAGCAAGAGAAGGCAGAGTGAGCCAACTTTGCTTGCTGTGTATTTCTATTCTCTTGTATCAATCCTTCCCTGCTGTGTTTTTTTTTTTTTTTTTTTGTCTTTTTTTGTTGACCTGAAAACTGGCTATCCAGTCATGGAAAAAATTGAGTTGAAGTAGGTGTCACCAAAAAGAGGAAAAATGTTTTTAAACTGCTAGTCAAAGACCAGCCAAAGAGAGATTTGGGAATGTTTAGAAGAACTCATACTCTTAACTACTGTATTAGATTGGTTTCAATTCTTTATTTCTTCTCCTCTGAGTCTCTTTAATTTTTGGATTTCTGGTCATTATATCTTCTTTATTTGCTCTTTTTGATACTTAAACATTATTTGCAGAAAAGGAAATAGTAGATGAGTTATTAACCCAGCTTCATACTGCCCAGTGCTCTTCAGTCTAGGGATACTGAGAAAGTGTGACCCCTGCTGGCTTTGTGCAGTTTTTTGGCTTGATCTCAACTTATGTCCCAAAGCAGTAAAATTTAAACCAATGTCTATAAGACAGATTTAAAGATAATCAAATAGAAATATAAGAGACCATCCAGTTTGGTGGTTTACAAGCTTAAAGTGTATTTTTTAGCATTACAACTCTTTTTTCAAACATATTTTTACTTGGAACCCCAGTATCTAAATAAAATGGATAATGTTGTAAGGAGGAGACTGATTTGATTGACAGGAAGCTGAGACCTAGTGAGATTAAATGACTTCCTCTAGACCACATTAGCAACTAATCATATTTCCTTTATCGGCTCCCCAAATAGCAAAACTGTCTAAGCATTTTGGTGTTTTCTCTAAGAGTTTTACCCTCCTCTGCAACACGCGATTATTCAGATTGAGTGTAAATGGCCATGTTTGAGTCCCATGGCAATGAGTCTTCACTGAAAGGGTGTTGTGATTCGACTGGGTTCTCTGCAAGACCTTTCCACATTTGGTTCTGCAATGGGGGAGGGTCAATAAGTGGTCTTGGGAATTGCACACTTACTGTTATGGGTCCCATTTCAGATTTTATATACATTTGCAAGTGGGCCCAGCTTAACACTCCCCCATCCCTATTTGAGGTTGTTGTGGCAATGTGAGATTGGGTCACAGGTACAGCTACGCCGATAGATACAAGCTTGTGGCTTTAGGAGGGACCCAGTTTTGAATAGAAGGAAACAGGCTTCCCCTTGACTCTCCTTATATTTTAGGTGGAACATAATGATATGCATGTTCTGAGTTATTGCTTTGAAAGGGTGTTAGAAAATAGGTTATAATGAAGTCCCTTCATGCTGATTGCAGTCTCCTTCTCACTTTGAACCAGCTTCCCCGTTCCCCGCTTTGTGTTTCTCCAGTCCGAGGCTTGGTGATGAGGGTGCAGATGCTCGGAAGAGGGTGGGCTGAGGGAGGAGGACAGAGAATCCCTCGCATGTCTCCTTGCAGGCGGGATGAGCGGTGGGGCCCGTCGTGTGCTCGGGCTGGCGCTCGTGAGCATGTCCGCGCGGGGCCTCCCACGTGTGCTGTGTTCTCTGTTTCAGCCTCGGCAACAGCCCTACATCCTGCCTCCCATGCACGTGCAGTGTGGCGAACACTACTCGGAGACACGCACTTCTCAAGGTAATGCTGCCTTGCGGCTGTCCCTTCTTAGGGCCTGAATTTGAGTGCTGGGGGTCGGTGCTGAGATTATTTTGTCTTAGGTGACAGCGATCCTTTTATTTTAACTGTGTCATGGTCTGAATGGCAGCAGTGTGGGATTTGTGCGAGTCACGGAATACCATTTACCCCTGAGAGGAGAACTTCCCCAGCATCGCCTGCAGAGAGAGCTGGGGGAAGACAGAAGGCGAGTTCCTTTCTCCTCCTCTTCCTCCTCGAAAGCGGGTTAGAGATGAGGGTGACAGCTAAGCCCAGCGGAAGACTCTTCACCTTCCTTGCCAGAGTCAGAGAGCTTGCAACAGTGAGCCGGGTTTTCATGGTGACAGAGAACACAGGCGTCCAGAATGATTGAAGGAAACACACACGTAATCTCAACCCCTCATTTAGCTCTCATTTGCCGCCCCTCCCCCAGTCTCTTTCTCTGTGCACTTGTTAAACTGTTTTGTTTGTCGTCTCTCTGAACACTCCCCTGCAAAATGTATGAAAAAAAACACATTTCAATAATAATGGTCTAACGATGAGCATTTATACAGCAGTTCTTTTCCTTAAGCACCGTTCTAAGTACGTGCACTGCATTGTCTCATTTCATCCTCAAAATAAACCTATTAGATAGGTGCTATTGATGTCGTGATTTCCATTTGCTATAGAAACTGGGATGCAGAAAGGGTACTGGGGGAGCTTGGATATGAAAATCAGTGTCTGGCGCCGGTGCTCTGTGATCACTTCAGTAACTGCATCTTAGAAAACAAACGCGATTAAACACTGGATGTTGACACTGGGGTAAAGGGTAGTTCATTTCTGTGTTATCGCATGCTAGCTGTTCTCAATCTGTCTGCACTGTCAGAGTGCGAGCCTGGAAACTAAGATCATCAAGATGATGTAATTTAATAAAACACTACTTTTTATAAGCAGGCTAGCAAAAGTTACTCTGCTTCTATGGGAAGGCACCAAACCCCCTTGGAGGTGGATAAATGCAGTGTTCTCTCTCTCCTCTTTTTCCTTGCCTCTGTCATTTCATTTTGTCTGTGTTCCCACCTCTCCTCTTTAGGCAGCCAAGTATTTTCAGTCACCTTTTCTGTTTTTTAACCTTCTCTGCCTTTGAATTCCTCTACTCCACTCATGCTTAAATCTATAGTGTACAAACGAATATATTTTGCTCACAGAAAAATGTGTTTGCAAGAGCTTGCCTCCCTTGGGTGTATGTATGTATGCGTGTGTGTTAAAGAACACTGGATGCATAGAATGGTCCTGACTGTAGAAATCTGCTTT
Source organism: Okapia johnstoni (assembly GCA_024291935.2). Taxonomy (NCBI): domain Eukaryota; kingdom Metazoa; phylum Chordata; class Mammalia; order Artiodactyla; family Giraffidae; genus Okapia; species Okapia johnstoni. The sequence goes on along the minus strand of CM044322.1, from coordinate 10,962,858 downwards.
TTATCTCTTCGTTATTGCTGTTGTTCAGTCGCTAAGTTGTGTCTGACTCTTTGTGACCCTATGGACTGTAGCATGCCAGGCCTCCCTGTCCTTCACTATCTTTTATCTCTTTAGGTACCTGTTTAAAGTATTAATAATTTTGAAGTGAAATTGACCTTGGTGATGAAACCAAGTCTAGAGGCAGATTTTAGACAGTGGCTAAAAACACTTCTGAGTCTTATTTTGCCTTCCACTGGTTGCTGATCAGAACGAAGTAGCCATGCTTGCTGACATCCTGACTGTGTTACTTGCCTTGTGTCTTAATTGATGCTTGGCAGTTCCTTGGATACAGGGAGTTTTTCCATTGCAGTCAGGAAGATCAGCTCCAAGAACTCAAAGTTCTTCACTTACTGGCCTAAATATCCAGTTCTGTCACTGAACCCAGCACAAGAGGGACCGGTCTCCCAGTGTGAGGACCGTTGTTGGTACCTGATTTAAAAACGCAGGCCAATCAAGAACTTAACCCAGGTGACAACAGTTCCATATGTACCTAGCTTCCTTTGTTTAGATTCACTTTTTCTTTATAGTGTGCTTTAAAATATTCTTTCAGTATGTTGGCATCTTGCCCAAGAAGTTGCTGGGTTTTTCTATGGAATATGTGGGTGGGATTTCCCTTTTTATGACTTCTGTGAGTTAAAAATTACCCCCATGCGTGTGAGGACGAACTCGATTGAAGCAGGATGGAGTGGAGGTTCATGGGCCTCTGTTTGACTTCTTGCAGACAGCATCTTCCATGGGAATGAAGAAGCCTTGTATTGCAACTCACACAACAGCCTGGACTTAAGTTATTTAAATGGCACCGTCACCAACGGCGGCAGCGTGTGTAGCATTCATAGTGTCAACTCCCTCAGCTGCTCCCAAAGCTTCATCCAGGCTTCTCCCGTCTCCTCCAACCTCAGCATCCCTGGGAGTGACATCATGCGGGCGGACTACATCCCAAGCCACCGGCACAGCGCCATCATCGTACCATCCTACCGGCCTACGCCCGATTACGAGACGGTCATGCGGCAGATGAAGAGGGGCGTCATGCACATGGACAGCCAGAGCCAGTCCCTGCGAAACCTCAACATCATCAACACCCACGCCTACAACCAGCCGGAGGACCTGGTGTACAGCCAGCCCGAGATGCGGGAGAGGCACCCCTACACGATCCCCTACGGGCTCCAGGGGGGCTACGCAAACAAACCGGTCAGCCCATCGGACCAGCTCAACCCCACGAATACCATGGTGCCCAGCAAGCCGGGGGGGCCCAGTGCCATCTCACACACGGTGAGTACCCCGGAGCTGGCCAACATGCAGCTGCAGGGCGCGCATAGCTACAATGCGGCCCACGTGCTCAAAAACTATCTCTTCCGGCCACCTCCCCCCTACCCACGGCCCCGGCCAGCCACCAGCACCCCGGACCTCGCCAGCCACCGGCACAAGTACGTCAGCGGCAGCAGCCCCGACCTGGTGACCCGCAAGGTTCAGCTGTCCGTGAAGACCTTCCAGGAGGACAGCTCCCCGGTGGTGCACCAGTCCCTCCAGGAGGTGAGCGAGCCCCTCACGGCCACCAAGCACCACGGCGCGGTGCACAAGCGTCACAGCCTGGAGGCAATGAGCAGCATGGTGAGGGGCATGGAAGCCATGACCCTAAAGTCGCTCAACATCCCCATGGCCCGTCGCAACACCCTCCGGGAGCCGGGGCCCCCTGAGGAGGGCCCCAACAGCCACGAGGTCCCCCAGCTCCCCCAGTACCACCACAAGAAGACTTTCTCCGATGCCACCATGCTGATCCACAGCAGCGAGAGCGAGGAGGAGGAGGAGGAGGCTCCCGACCCTGTGCCCCAGATCCCCGTGCTCCGGGAGAAGGTGGAGTACAGTGCCCAGCTACAGGCCGCCTTGGCCCGGATTCCAAACAAGCCCCCACCCGAGTACCCCGGGCCCCGGAAAAGCGTGAGCAACGGGGCGCTGAGGCAGGACCAGGCATGCCTGCCTCCTGCTGTGGCCCGGGCCAGGCTGCTGCGGCACGGGCCCGCCAAGGCTATCAGCGTCTCCCGGGCCGACCAGCTGGCCGTCAATGGGTCCTCTCTTGGGCCATCCATCTCGGAGCCCGACCTGACGAGCGTGAAGGAGCGGGTCAAGAAAGAACCTGTGAAGGAGAGACCTGTGTCCGAAATGTTTTCCCTGGAGGACAGCATTATAGAAAGAGAGATGATGATTCGGGTAAGTGGCCGCCTCTCCCGGGGGCACCTTTGGAGGGACAGTTAAAGGGGCTGGTCCCCCCACCCCCACCCCGGAGCACTCTCTCTGCTCCTTTTCGGTGATTCAGGCGCACCTCCCTCCTCTGGGCACGGAAGAAAGCTCGAGGCTTATCAGGGAACATGGGAGGATTTAAACATGTGATAGGATTTAAAAGTCACTTGCATTTTAAACAGGTAGGGTTTCGTTTCACAAAACTTTGTTTTTTGCTCCTTCCGTTCTCATTCATGGCTTCTCATAGGTGTGCTTGGGGCAAAGCGCTGTGACAAAGTTAGGATCTTACAGGTATGTGGTATTGAGATCAGTGTCTAAGCCAGCATTTTGGTGTATATATTCAGGGTCAGATTTCCCATTGCCTGAGCTGCCTGGAACTCACCTTCTTCCATCTCCTGGCATTTTAGTTTTTTCCGGGGAAAGCAGTTTTTCCCCAGTTAGATATTAAAAGAGCGGCCTCCCTTCAAAGCACAGCTTTCTGTGTAGATCTGGATGTCAGGATTGCTCATGAGAGTTGACCATGATGTGTCCAGTTTCATTTTCAGATCTTCTTTCAATAGAGGGTCAACACAAATCTAAGAAAATTACAGTAAACTCAGAAGTGTACAGTTGAGCTTGAATTCACCATTGAGCTTACTCTATCAAGAGCTCACACGTGCATATTCATACACTCATGCACACACGTGTAACATTTGACAATGCCTAATATTAGAGATAGGTCACTCTTCTTCAGTATGTTTCCTCTGGAAGGTTAGTGATGTTGCCAGAGCAAAAGTATGCAGTAACAGTTGCACACCTGGAACAACAAAGTTAATTACATCTTACTAATGAGAAAATTGCTGGATTGTAGTTGCTACTTTACAAAATGTTTTATAGTACCATTGCTACTCGTCCTGGAGATGTTCACTCCCTTAAAAAAAAAAAATCCTCTCATTATAACTACTCAAACCCAGATGGACTTCTCCTCTGCATGTACCACATCTGGGTCATAAGGTAGCCAGCGCTTCTTTTAGGAACTCCAGCGCAGTTGTAACTTACATTTTGCTTTGAGGGAATTCATCACACTTTCTTCATGTATGAGTCTACCCGATTCTGCAGTGGGAATCAACTTGTAAAGAACAGTAAAGAGCCAAAGTTTTAAGAAAGCCAAGTCCCTAGGTTTAGGAATCTAATCCATAGCAACGTTCTGGCTTTAGACAAACCTCAAGAACATTCTCAGCCTCAGAGTTTCAGCCATCCATGGACTATTGGTAGGAATTTGGTACAGGCGTAAGTTTTTCCACTTTTCGCAAACCTGGAGGGAAATTGTGAAAGATGTGCTTGTGCCTGTGGCAAATAAAACTGTTTGGCTGGGGGATGGAATGAAGTGCGGGGGTGGGTGCCTTGGGGAGAGCTTTCCACGTTTGGGAAAAGTAATCATTGGTAGAAAGGGAGTTTCAGCACTTCTGGGCCTCAGGCCCCTTTCACACAACTCAGCGTCAAGAACTCATCAGTCCAAGCATTCAGCATTGCTATTTCACTTGCTGACTGGCTGTTTATTGCCACCTACATGGCTGCCTAGCCTCACTTTGATCGTATTCATCCTCTTGTTACCTGTATTAAACAAAAGCCTGTAGCTGATACTTATGGCACTGACTCCTCATATAGAGCTTCATGCATTATCACAGAGCAAACAAAGGCCTTTCTCACTGTTTATCCACGTGTCCTCCCATCCCATCCATTGGGTAATAGTGAATAGCCGATTTTACCTCTTAACTAGTTCACTAACATCATTACCCCAGCCCCATGTCATTTTCCCTTATTTTTTTTAAAAGTGTACCTTTTTTTTTAAAAATTGTTTTTTTGTTTTTTGGCCATGCCACAGAGCATGTGGGATCTTAGTCCTTGACCAAGGATTGAACCGTGCCCCCCACATTTTAAGCACAAAGTCTTAACTACTGGACTGCTAGGGAAATCCCTTCCCTGATTTTTCCCCAAATCCTACATACTTGTGAGCTCAAGGGCAGCCACCCCTGGTTGTTGTCCTGACCTCAGAGTAGGACTCGGAGGGTCTTCAGTGAGCCAGGCAAGATGGTGACCTGGCCCCTGGCACTGGAGCTTGGGATGGGTTTCCATTGTCTTTCTGAAGAAACTCACCCCAGTGAGTGACCCTAAGGTGACTGGGGCGTGAACCAATCTCTGTAGTTCTTTGTAGGGTTTAAACAGGTAGGGTTTCAAACTACAAACCCTACCTGTGTAGTGAGTGAGTCACCTCCCCACATCTCAGATGCCTTACTCTGGTCCCCATCATGGGTAGCTTTTGCCTGGCTTGCTAGGCATAGCTAAGAGAAGGCTGTCAAGGCCTTCCTAGGATGAGAAAATGTCACCAAATAGGAACTGGAAGCAGACAGCTATGGTGAGAATTTGCCCTGCAGGCAACCTTCTCTCTCCCTTTCTGGAGCTGCTTGTCTCCTTGATGGATAGTTCAGGCCTGTGGTTTGGATAGCACCTCCTGCGTGGCTCCTGCTGCTGCTTTGAAGACATTTCACTGTCTGTGGTTCCCTAACTCCCAGTCAGGTACTCGGGAGAGAGAAGGGCAAAGCATATCTTTGAATTCATTATTTTTGATTTCTGGTAATAAGCTTATAGGATAAATGAGGAGGAGCTAAGAGAAATAGTTTATCATTGGGGTTTCAGTGTCCCCTGGGTAGTAATCCTTTCCCGAGAAAGACAAGTAAGTTACCTTTTGCTTTGGGCCCAGTTAGGGTCACCTTGTGGTGCAGGTGGGAAGGAAGCAGAAGGACTGTCAGGAGGATCTGAGGACCATTTACCAAAAAAAAAAAAAAAAAATCATTGCTCTCTCAAAATTTTGCAGAGGAGTGAAACATTCTCAACTAAAAGAGATAACAGCAGGTAGGGAGGAAATGCTCCCTTACAAAAACAAACTAGTAAATAAGTAAGCCAACAAAACTCCCCAAATTTAAATCCTGAATTTTCAGTCTGCCCAGGGTTGAGAAACCAGGATCATTCTTGAGAATAGAATATGTTTTGGCCCTTTCTCACTTTCTCACAGTTAATCCTCCTCTGAGATGCTCCTTTGGGTTATCTGACGGGTTAGCCCTGTCACGGGACCAAGCATCTTATTGACAGCATCACTCACAAAGGCCAGGGCTCCATTCTTCTTCTTTTTTTTTTTTTTTTTTTTTTTGATATACAAAGTGTTTCCTGGTGGCTCGGGTGGTAAAGAATCCACCTGCAATGCAGGAGACCTGGGTTCGATCCCTCGGGCAGGAAGATCCCCTGGAGAAGGGAAAGGCTGCCCACTCCAGTGTTCTTGCCTGGAGAATCCCATGAACAGAGGAGCCTGGCAGGCTACAGTCCATGGGATCAGAAAGAGTTGGACACGACTGAATCAACACACACAACAGGTGCTCTATCCTCTGCCACTACCATAGCTCCATCAAGACACTTCTCTAGGAAGTAAATTGCTAAATGACAGACTGAGAAAAAAATACCTGAAGGTTTGAAAAAAAAATTTTAAAAAAACTGAGTAAGATCACTCCTTCATCTTTGGCAACCAAAGGAGCCTGCAGACTGTGGGTCAAAATTGTAAACTCTGTAAAGCTCTTCTGTTTCTGTGCTTTACAGAGCTCCTCTGTCCTTTTGTCTCCTAAGACAAAATTATTGCATGGAAAAGGCTCCTGTTTTGCCTGAAGTGAGCAGCTGGAGATTGGTTCACGCCCCAGTCACCTTAGAGGAAGTGGGGAAGCACAGCTGTAGACAAAATAACAGGAGTCCAGCAGTTTCAGAGTGTCTGTGCGGGTGAGCACAGAGAGGAGTCACAAAGCCATAAACAAGGCCCACATGTGCTCTGCGTGGCCCCCCGATCGTATTCTCCCATGGTTTAGTCACAGCCGGTGGTGCCCCACTGTGCTCACTGGGAGCCGTGGCGTCCATTCCTGCGGGTCTTCTGCATAAAGCATGTGTATTGTGTATTTTTTGTGAGCGCCGTGGCAGGGTGTATTTGTGTCGAGTCTCGGCTCTTGTTTGTTTCTTTACTCCATTTTTAAAGAAACGCTCAGGAGGCCCAAAGGAGCCGGCTTTCTCGGGCGCAGTGGGAATGAAGGGGAAGGCTGTGTTTGAATTTGCCCTGCTAATGGTAATTGTCTGCATTCCTTGGCTGGGGAGTTATAGATTTGGGGAGATTAAAACACATTCCAGCATTCTCCTGGTATTACAAACAATGAGAACATGCCTTTTCTTGCCGCAAGAATCTAGAAAAGCAGAAGATGGCAGGCCTGGAGGCGCAGAAGAGGCCACTGATGTTGGCAGCCTTGAACGGACTCTCCGTTGCTCGGGGCTCAGGGCGGGAAGAGAGTCGCATCGATGCCACCCGAGTTCCCATGGACGAGAGGGTAAGCGCTGGGCTCCTCAAACGCGTGACTCATTCTCTGTGGTGTTAAGATTCCGATGCTCTCTCCTCGCCCAGACACGCCAGCACGAAGGTGTGTTTGACGAATTCATTCGTCAACTTGAAGATTAGCGCCACCTGGGTTGTGCTGTATTAGACTGATCCTTGCCAATAGCTCTTGTTTTTTCGTCAGGTTGGTTCAGTGATGACGCCTAAAGACACCAGCCTGGCCTCCCGTCAGTGTGGCCTCAGTCAACCCGCATTTCTCTGGGCCCGTTTCCTTGTTTTGCAGAGTGAAGAGGTTGAGCCCTTGCCCTAGTGCTCCATTTCTGTGATTTTTGTGAACAAGTACCCTTTATTATGGAGTAATTATTTTACCCAAGCACTTAGAGAATTCCTTAATATGCTGGCCCCTTGCTAGGAGCTTCGCAGGTGGCGCTAGTGGTAAAGAATCTGCCTGCCAATGCAGGAGATGCTAGAGACAGCAGGTTTGATCCCCGGGTGGGGAAGATCCCCTGGAGTAGGAAGTGGCAACCCACTCCATTATGCATGCCTGGAAAAACCCACGGACTGAGGATCCTGATGGGCTACAGTCCATGGGACCACAAAGAGTCAGACGTGACTGAGCACATGCTTGGCTATAGACTATGACTGATATGTAATTGTTAGGGTAATGCAATTGTGAGAACTTTGGTTTTGAAAGGCAAAGAAAGTTGCATGGTAGTGTTTCAGAGGTGAACAAACATGTTCCTTTAGTCCCTGAAATTGCTGTCAGGTTAAAAAACAGGTTGTGTAAATGTAATAGAGTGCCAATAAGATTAGGGTTTTAGGTTTTACCAGCGTATATGAAGTATTAGCATGCTTTGAGAGCCAGAAGTGTCTTACTATTTTTTTTTTTTTGGCCATACTACATGGCATTGTCCCTGACCAGGCTCAAAAACTGTGACCCCTGCATTTGAAGCATAGAGTTTTAACCACTGGACCACCAGGGAAGTTCCTAGAAGGGTCTTTAGAGGGACCATGAACCCAATTAATACCATGTTATTGTAAGGAGTATTTTGGCCATGGGAAAAATAAAAGAGGGGGTGTCTAATTCGCATGACTAGAGAACTGTGGACCAGCATCACCTTAAAGTTTAGCTAAAAACAAATACATAAGTGGAGAAAAGGATTTTTTGGATAACTAAGGTTTAAAAATCTCCTTATCACTAGAACTTGAAACAGGGGGTGGCTCAGCGGTAAAGAATCCTCCTGCTGATTCAGGTGGGTTGAATCCCTGGGTTGGGAAGATCCCCTGAAGAAGGAAATGGCAGCTCACTCCAGTATTCTTGCCTGGGAAATCTCATGGACAGAGGAGCTTGGCGGGCTACAGTCCATAGGGCCACAAAGAGTGGGCCACAAAGAGTTGGACACGACTGAGCAACAGAGCATGCATACACGTTAATAACAAATGACTAATTTTGAATTTCAGCTGTTGCCTAGTCTGGCAGATCTATGCTGTTTAAGGTATGAGAGGGCTTCCCTGGTGGTTCAGATGGTAAAGCGTCTGCCTGCAATGTGGGAGACCCGGGTTCAATCCCCGTGTTGGGAAGATCCCCTGGAGAAGGAAATGGCAACCCACTCCAGTATTCTTGCCTGGAAAATTCCATGGATGGAGGAGCCTGGTGGGCTACAGTCCATGGGGTTGCAAAGAGTTGGACATTACTGAGCAACTTCGCTTTCTTTCTAAGATATGAGAGAGGAGGAAATTGGTTATTGGACAAGAGAAACTTGCTATATGGTGAATGAATGAGACCGAATAATCAAGTTTTGATTGTCCATCTTGAAACTACTGATTAACACTCTCGCTGTAAATATTTTGAGAAGTCTGGTGGTTTTTGTCAGAGTGTTTGGATCAGATCATTCAAAGAGCTGAGGATCACCTTCTCTTGCAGTTCAGAACCCTGAAGAAGAAGCTTGAAGAGGGAATGGTGTTCACAGAATACGAGCAAATTCCAAAGAAAAAGGCAAATGGCATTTTCAGCACAGCGGCTCTGCCAGAAAATGCTGAGCGCAGCCGAATCCGCGAGGTTGTTCCCTATGAGGAGAACCGCGTAGAGCTAATACCAACCAAAGAGAATAACACAGGCTACATTAATGCCTCCCACATCAAGGTAAGAGGCGGGGTGTGTTGGGAAGGCTGGTCGAAGACGGCTGGGTTAACGGTAAAAAGGCAGGGAGGAGAAAACAGACAGGCTGCCGCTGCGCAACTTGGCTGGTCCCCAAACCCCGAGGGAGTGTTTTTGAACTCATGGAGTTTTTCTTAGTCAACTCTAAGGCCCTGCCTAAGGCTGCAGAGAGAAGGAAGCCCAGTGGCCTCAGGGAAAACCTCAGGTCAGCTATTTCTGAAGCTTGATCATGTTGGAGGATTTAACTTTTTCTTGTCTCTGTAAGTAGTAACTTTTCAGAAAACTCACAGATAAAGCTGAGGATTGTCCCTTTCAATTTGTAATTTGCAGGCGATGGAGGCTGTGGAAGTTATAGGCACTGTATTTCTGTTACTGGAGTTTTCATGATGTTCAAGAGTAACAGAGAGTTGTCATTTCTCCCTTGTGACACTGGTTATGCATTTTATAGCTGAAGTCCCAAATTTGTATGATATTCACAAGAGTGGACTAATTTAACCATCAACCATAATGGTGACGTTGATAATGAATTTTGCAAGGTTTGCCGCGTTATTCAATGTATTTGAGTCATTAAATTTTTGTTGACTAGTTCGAATACTCCAAATCTTCATATCTCAGTATTTCATAGACTTTAAAGTTAGTCAACTTAGCTTTACTTCAGTTAGAATTCAGAGTTACAGATGATACGTATGTGCATGCAAACAAGTTTTCCCTAAATAGCTTAATTTCACCAGGGCCCCTAATGACAGAGCATATTTGTTTAGAATGTTACCATTTGCCCTGACCTCCAAACTAGGGGAATTATTTGTATACTAACGTGAATTGTATCCGTATAACTGTTCCAGCTGTTATAGGATGTTTTTCAACAGTACAAGGTTCACATTAGTAGTCTGTTGTGGTCAATAACCTTAGAAACCTATCTCTGGCATTATTTCCTTTCTTCACTGAATTTTTCAACTGTAGCCACATCATAGGTAGGTTCCTTTGAGCCTCTAAAATACAGCCAGTTGTTGGCCTATGTATCAGTTCAAACAGTTTTGATGCAGAATGTGGAAAGTGTACCATTGCTGGTATAGTGTTTTTGTTCACTGAGCATAGATAACCACATATTTTTCTACTGGAATATAATTGCTTTATGATGTTGTGTTTCTGCTGTACAACACTGTGAATCAGCCATATGTGTACATGTATCCCCTCCCTCCTGAGCCTCCCTCCCACTCTCCCATTCCACTCTTCTAGGTCATCACAGAGTTTTTTTTAAAATGTCAGAAAGTCCTGTCCAAAGGAATAGGATGGCATAACTCTCATGGATCATAATTGCGTATTTTACTCGTATTTTTGAGAGTGAGAACTCTCAAAACAATAATAATACAATAAAAAACAGTAAGTAAAGTAAAACAATAAAACCAATAAGCCTCATAGAGCTCTGAAGGGCACTGGCGGTGGTGAGTTTCCTAGGCTGAATTTAGACGACGAAACGGTGACCGAAAAAATGGACTCAAACAAAGATGTGGATCGCACAGCTGCTTCTTGCTAGAGTATTTGTGAAAATCTTCCACAGCTGTAACATACTATCTTCTTTTGGCCAAATCGCCTCTCCCGCTGGGTTAGACATGGGTGCGTTTAATAGACCCAGAGAGCTTGCGAGAACTTGTCCTTGTGTTTTTGGAATCGAGTTGTATATCTTGCCAGTGTTCCCTCCCTGGATTCCAAGCAGCCGTTAACACGGAACAGAGATTTATTTGCTCCAGAGGTGAAATCACATCTGTGAAACCTACCTCAGTAGCATTGGCGGTTGTGTTTTTAATGCAGCTTTTAATACCCTCCTGTCAATACTTGGGAATATGCTGAAAGGCCCCAGGCTGCAGCATGCTCTGGAAGTATTTATGGCTCCTATATGTTGGGTGCCAGAGAAGATAATGTTTAAAAGCATGATTCCACAGATAAGCCAAATTCCTAGCCAGCCAGCAAATACATGAGTGTCATCTCCCACCAGTTATCAGAAAATGGATTTTGCTTGCCAGCTTTGACCTAGACATGTCTTGTGTAACGAGATAATAACTGACATGGTTTTTGTTTGAATCAAGTTAGTATATAGTTTCATAAAACAAATGCGAGAAAAAGTTCCAAGCAGTGATCACTCCATTACCCCTAAAGCTATCTTAAGATCCACACCAGTGAATGTGTAAGGAAGCCTGACTTGGCAATATCAAGGCACGGGAATGAAGAGATACCCAGAAAGAGTCCCTCCAAAGGCCCCCGTTTCCCCCAGCTAGCATCACCTCCCACACTTGGGGCATACCTTTTTACTGATGAGTCTCCGCTGCTGATGTTTATAGCTGCAGAATTATCCTCCCAATGTAGGCTTTAAAAATATTCACAACCTAAAAGTTGAGAGTTATGCTTTATTTGGTGGGGATTTTTCAGGATTTAAAGCCCAGGAGACACCATCTCAAGTGAACCTGAGAATTGCTCCCCAGAGGTGAGGGGAGGAACCAGGTTATATAGAAGTTTTGGAACAAATGGCAGGTAGTCTGAACATCAGAAGATTATTGTTAATTAAAGAAAACCAGATAACCCAAGTTAAGGAATTTCACACTTTTCTACGTATGGGAAGATGCGAGAGTCTGGGCTCACTGGGCTCACCGAAATCCTTTGATATGCACTTCAGCTATCTGGGGCCAATATCCTCTTTTTACCACCTGAGCTCCTTGGGGGCTTACCATGGGGAGTGGCTGCAGTCTGATGGCTGCTAGAGGGCAGGTGGTCTTTCCTTCCTGGGTCCCCTCAGGGCTCACCAGCTCACCATCCATGCTGGTGGTGACTGTGATATCCTTTGTTTACTGATATGGCAGGAAATACTACATTTCTCACTGAGGTCCCCCTGAGCTGTGTAGGGTAATGATTTTATTATCCAAAATCATCTCAGGAATCCAGAGTTCAGTTGGATGCTACTATACTGCACAAGGGGAAGGTGGTGATGAAATATCATGTACTGTTGGCTTCTGCGCATTCATAACACCTTTACTGTATGTGGTATAGAGCAGTGGGTACAATAGAGGTTTACACTTCCTATCAGGGCAGTGGTAGAAGGACATTGTTATTCCAAAGGGGTGTTATTCCACGGTAGACTTTTCTATTATTTAAAAGGATGCCACAGAGTACTGTTCCTCAGACTGTGGACCACAGTATGGTAGTGGGGTATGAAACCAATTTAGTAAGAAAGAGTGTGTGGGTTTTTTTTTTTTTTGCTTGTTTTTTTTCATGGATAGACTATAAAAAGGAGAAAAGAATGGCAATTATCAATACATTGCATATTGGAAACATAACTATTATGTCTGTAAAAATTGTTAGATTATGCACATATATATTCATATAATATTATACATGTGGATATATATATATGTGTGTGTGTGTGTGTGTGTGTGTGTGTTTGTGTTTAATATGCACTGATTTGTACATAATTACTGTGGGTTGAAGACCAAAACCCATGAGGCATATTTGGATAAGCTTGAGTGGCATAATGTTTTCATGTGAACCTGTGTCGCTAGCCACACCTGGTCCCAGGGCTATTGATAATGGCACTAACACATTTGACCTAAAAATGTTATCCAAGGTTTTCAGGTGGCTGCAAAAGGACCTGCGGTCAGCATGGAATTCTGTCCTGGATTTGGGGTTCATTCACTGATGCTTCCCTTGGCTTCCAGGTGGTGGTCGGTGGGGCAGAATGGCACTACATCGCCACTCAGGGGCCCCTGCCACACACTTGCCACGACTTCTGGCAGATGGTGTGGGAGCAGGGAGTGAACGTGATCGCCATGGTCACTGCAGAGGAGGTAAGGGGAATGGGCACACCGCCATCTGTCCCTGGGGAGGGAGTGCCCAGAGGATGAGCTTTGTGTTGGTGACTCCACTGCCCTGTCCTCCTTCTGGCATCGTTTCTCTGCAAATCCTTTTCTCTCTGACGTGCCTCTCTTTTCTCTCCTTATTTCCATATAGGTTTGTTTTGTTTTCCAAAGATAATTTATTGTTATGTCCCATTTTGATCCAGCTTTTAACTCTTCCTCGAATCACCATGTACTAAAAGCAAACATACAAAAAAGAGGCAGACTTCAGTGCAGCCAGCTCACTTCCGTTTTGCCAAACAAGGCAACGGTCTTTCCAGTGGAGTCTGAGAACTTTGGGGGAGCTCCGAGTAACTCGGCGTATATTCCCAAACCCGGGCATGGCAGCTCGCAGGCTCTCCTGTTTATCAGCTGAAAAGAGACCAGAAGCTGTTATTTCTGTAGAGGAGGCCTCTATTCTTTGGGGAGAGAGAAAAAAAACTTTTTCTTCCTTTGCCAAGTCAAACATAGTTTTTCCATTGTGACTGAAGAAGTCTGTGGTGTTGCCAAAACTGGCATATACCCCCAGTCCACCTAGCAATTCACTCAGAGCCTGTTGTCTTTGGAGAAAGATGTTTTGTGTTTCTTCTCTTGTCACAGTCTAAAAAAAAAAAATTTTTTTAACCACTTCCTTTGGTTCCCTCCATTAAATTTTACCTTATGTTTTGAAGTCATTTAAGGGTCAGGCTTCATCTGGGTGTTTGGGGTTTTTTTTAACCATGTATCACATGCTTCCCTGGTGGTTCAAATGGTAAAGAATCCGCCTGCCGTGTGGGAGACCTGGGTTCGATTCCTGGGTTGGGAAGATCCCGCAGAGGGAGGGCATGGCATTCCACTCCAGTATTCTTACCTGGAGAATCCCATGGACAGAGAAGCCTCGCGGGCTACAGTTCATGGGGTTGCAAAGAGTTGTACGTGACTGAGTGACTAAGCACAGCACAGCATGGTATCATATACCCATTTCCTACCAAGTTTTAAAGGATAGGAAACAGAAAGAAGTGAAAAACAAGTCATATTCCTTTTATTGACTCTTCCGAGCAATATTGACTCTTAGAGCAGATGCTTTCCAGAACAGCCCATTAGAAGGTAGTGATGAAAGGACTTTGGGCCCTTTCAGGCCAGCTGTATTTCTCTAGGCTGACCTTCTGTCCCATCTGGGAGTAAATGCTCCTTAAAGTCTCTAGTTTTATCACCCTGTTGAATTACATCCCTAGAAGGGATTCATTCCATTGAAAACAATGTACTTGCCCTCTGTGCTGACCCCAGGGAGGGACAAGGTGGTAAACACAGCAGGTATGATCCTTGTCCCCAGGGAGCTTACATCCTAGTGGGATTTACCATCAAAAGTGAACCAATAAAGTCAGCCCAGATAGTGGTGAGTGCTGTGAAACCAGTAATGGGCTGGTGGGTGACTGTGGGACTACTTTAGGTTAGACAGCAGCCCAGGGCCCTCCAAGGAGGCTGCATTTGAGCTGAAACTTGAGTGACAGGAAGCCTTAGGAACAAAGGCCAGTGATCTGTGAAGCAGCCAGAGGCTTACAGTCTCTTGAAATCTATAATTGATGTAGGTTGTTGTTGCTGAGTCGTGCTGGACTCTTTGCAACGCCATGGACTGTAGCCCACCAGGTTCCTCTGTCCATGGGGTTTCCCAGGCAAGAATACTGGAGTAGGTTGCCATTTCCTTCTCCAAGTTGATGTAGGTACTCAACAAGTTATGTAAAGGCCTCCGATAAATCCTCTTTCACGGGATGGTTCAATAAAAGAGGCAGATGTGCTTCAAATTTAAGACTCAGTTCAACCAAAAGAGTCAGGGCAGGACTACTTGAGTCCCTGAAGATGTGTTGCTTTGTGAGCACACCAGCCACCACTTGCCCTGTACACTGGGCTTCTCGCCTCTCTCTCCACCCACTTCCTGCCCTAGGTACCCTTCTTTATTTTTATTTTTAAAATTTTTAATTAAAAAAAATTTTTTTTGACCACACCATGTGTCATGAAGGATCTTAGTTCCTGGACCAGGGATCAAACCTGTGCCTGCTGCATTGAAAGCACCAAGTCTTAACCACTGGACCACCAGGAAAGTCTCCTGGGTCCCCTTCTAAGCCACCATGTCATCTACCCCCGCTCCTACCCCTGTGATGTCAAAATTCTACAGAACTTTAAAACAGACCCTGTTTTTGTAAACGGCTGAGAATGCATATCCCCAGAAAAGATTTTAAAATTAAGAGAGAGCAAAAGGGGGTAGAGCCAGTTTTCCCCTCTGCTTCAGTTGCAATGGAACTAAAACAAATGAATCAGGCTGGGGAGAAAAACAAAAAAGGAGATTGACAGCAGATGATAGAGACAGTGTCACTGGTTGGTGGAGGTAACAGAGAGTAGTACCCGGGGTCAAGCATATGAAATGAGAAGTGTGACCTAGAATGGGAGCTTCCCAGGAGGCGCTAGTGGTAAAGAAGCTGCCTGCCAGTGCAGGAGACATAAGAGACATGGGTTTGATCCCTGGGTCAGGATGATCCCCTGGAGAAGGGCATGGCAATCCACTCCAGTATTCTTGCCTGGAGAATCCCATGGACAGAGGAGCCTGGCGGGCATGACTGAAGTGACTTAGCATGCATGACTTAGAATGATTGCTGAGATCTCTCACTCCTCTGCTTAAGGTCACTTCATCACCTTCGGATGGCTTCCCACTGTCCATGGTGTGGAATCCCTACTCCCTACCATGGACCACAAGGCCTTTCTAACTAACCTCCTCTCTGCCATCCACACTGAAGACCTTCCTGCACTTCTCAAAGTACCTAGCTTGTTCCCATCTCTGGCTCATCCTTACTGTGGCTCTTCTCTCTAACATTCAACTGCAGCCTGGTTGGGAATCTTTACATTTTTCCATTGATACAACTGCATGGCAAATCTTATTACTGGCCTTAGCTAAAATGTATGAAATCTGCTCTGTGGGAAACAGTGCATGATGTTACTGAGTCAGTGACTTAGAAGCCATTCAGGTTTTCTGCGGTCCTCAGATTTTAAAACTAAGAGGATAAGAGCTTCCCTTGACTCCTGTCCAATTTTGCTTCTCTGTGTGATTCAGGAAGGCGGACGAACCAAGAGCCACCGATACTGGCCCAAACTGGGTTCCAAGCACAGCTCAGCCACCTATGGCAAGTTCAAGGTCACCACAAAGTTCCGAACAGATTCCGGTTGCTATGCAACCACAGGCTTGAAGGTCAAGCACCTTCTGTCCGGGCAGGAAAGGACAGTGTGGCATTTGCAATATACTGACTGGCCAGACCACGGCTGCCCAGAGGATGTCCAAGGATTTTTGTGTAAGTTTTGGCTTCCCGGTCGGAGTTTTACCAACAGCATATATGGTCTTATCCGTTGGAGGTGAAATGAAAAGAGAGGATACTTTCTCTTAGGTGGTGAAAGTACTGTAACATTGAAGTATATAGTACTTTATATAGTATGTGTAGAACAGAGAAGATTAATACTTACATTTTCTTTACCATTGATGCAGTGAGCTAAATATGGTAAACTAACTGGTTCTACCTTGATTTAGACCTTTAATGCCTATTCTGATACACATCACATCCTTGAACCTTGGAAACGTGCTAAATAAAATAAACCAGATAGAAAAGGACAAATGCTATGTGATTCCACTTACGTTGAGTTACCCAGAATAGGCAACTTCAAAGAGATTACCAGGAGCTAGAGGGAAGGGGAATAGGAAGTTATAGTTTGATAGATACAAAGTTTCTGTTTGGGACCACAAAAATGTTCCATAAGTGGATAGTGGTGATGTTTGCAGAACATTGTGACTATACTTACTGTCACTGTATACTTAATGTTATGTACTTTTAGAATGATTAAAATGGTACATTTTATGTTATGCATTAAATATATTTTACCACAATAAAAAACACAGAGCAATAAAGAAAAAAAAGACTTTAAAAATTTCTCAGGAAGATTTATATCTCAGAAGCCCTGCATTTCCTACAGCAGTAAATCCCCGTCAGTAGTTTCTCATACCTATGATTAAAGATAGGTGGCTGACTATAAAGATAGACAGACAATTATTGAAATAAACCTGGAGTGTTTGAAACTGTCATTTTCAAATTCATTCATTTGTGTATATTTTTAAAGTTACGGTCATCTTAGAAACTAATTAATCCAGATTGTATGCAGTAGCTATTTGAAAGGCCAACAACCGGGCGTGTGTCCACCACGTGCCAGACACTGAATCAGGCTCTTAGCACGTGGAGGTGAAACAGTTTTTGTTTTAAAGGCTGTCTCAGTCTTCTGATGAAGGCAGGCCAGTGATCACAGTCTGGGGTGAGATCTGCTGCTTCCGGTGCTAGCTGTAGCACCCTCTTTCCTTTCCACAGACCTCCCTAAACATCCTGCACTTGTGGGAAACCCCACGGCTTCCTCACCCAGCTCAGAAGGAGGCCCGGGGATACCCTGCAGATTATTGATTATATACCTGCTAAGTTGTTGATTCACCAGCTGGCAGAGGACCTGTGACCACCACAAAGGGAGGATATTAAATGTCAAAACCTTGATTTTCATTTTGATAACTTATTTAGAACAGAAGGGGTAGGGAAGAGAAGCGAGAATAAGTTTTCCAAAACCTAAAAGTACCATTACAAGTCCAACTAGAAAGACTCTGGTGCAGGTATTTCATTTCCCATTAATGTAATGATGGCTCTTGAGGAGTTGGACACTGAAAGTAAGAAAGATGATTGGACTCAAAGGACCTAGAACAAGATCTAGAGTGGGTTAGTGGTTTGCCTGAGGCCCGACAGTTACCTATAGCTCAGAATATTAATAAGGAGCATGGTGACCTCTGCAGAAGTTTCTTTCTTCGTAACAGTGTGCTTTTTATTCATTTTTGGTAATCTTTTGCTAATTGCTGTTAGAAGCAAGACTTAGAAATTGGAAGCAATAAAAGCAATAAAAGTAAATCCATTGATGATCTGATAAAAGATTGAGTTTATAAGACGGCTAAAATTACAATCAAATCTTTTAAATCTGAGCCAGTTTAAGAAAGGTCACTCTAAATTACTGAAAAAAATAGAGAAAAAATTTAAATAGTATTAATTAATTTACCTTTCTAAGAAACTCAGGACAAGTGTGCTGAGCAGGGTCTTAGAAATGATGGCTCCTTAGGTCATTAAGAATTTTAAGAGATTTTTGTTTGTGTTTAAATTAGAGTGCCTGGATGCAGAGGAACTGGGTCAAACTGTCTTCCAGCCTCCAGGGGTCTTCACTGAGTTACAGCTCAAGAAACTTTATTAATATGATTGCTGAAGAAAGAATTCATTGAAATCTAATTTCTCTGTGTTTCATGAAATTCCATTTGATAGTGGCATCTGTTTTATTGATCAATATTCTTTTCACTTCTCTCCTTAAATTTAACACAAGAAAAACCTTGTCTCTTGTATGTGAACATTGCCTGCCATCAGAGAATGTTTATCGCCTAATATCTCTGGAAAAAAAAATTGTGAAGGGGATTCCATGCTCAGTATTTAGCTCATGTTGGTACAAATAGCAAGTACTTTATGTAGTCACCTCCGATTGCCTTCCGTCTTGTTTCGTTCTATCTCATTTTGCATCACTGATGGTGGTAGTAAACGTTCATTTGGGTAAAACTACTTCAGATTACTAATTAAATAAGGTTATAAAGGAAAATAGGAGTTCTTAGTTATTGTATATAAACTGGTGCTTTTACATTATCAGAATGGTTTGAAAGCAGTTTTTTTCTCTTTAGCAGTCTGAATTTTTCTCCTCATTTGATTTTACTCTGCTGCACTGGAACGAGATTTTCTGAGCACCAAGAACCTTCAAATCTGCTTCTCCCCTGAACTATAAAATCTCAACTACTAATTGACTTTTTCTGATTCTTAGACTGTATGAGGATTACAATTATTCTTTTCCCTTTTTTTGTGATCATGAAAAAAAAAGTCTTTAAGGTTTAGATTGACTAATTTTTCATTTGTGACCAATTGGAATATTAAACAGTCCCTTGCATAGCCCTGCAGGGCCAGGCAGATGTTGGAAGCAATGAGGGAGGTGGCACCCCCCCAACCCACACATTGCCTCCAAGAAAGGGGGGTCCATTACCTTGAGCTACTCAGGTACCCACAAGGGATCCAAGCTGAAAACCAGGCTCCCCAAAGTCTATTTTAAAGTCTGAAAATGGAGTCAAGCCTCAGCTGATGTTCACTTGTTCAGTGAAGGGAAGGAAGGAAGGGCAGATGGATGCTCTTCCCACCAGAAATTGGCTCTGACAGGTGGGCGTTTCAAGGGGACCTAGCTGGTGTTCTGATCCCAGTCTGTTAATAGTAGGAATTGCTGTAAGTAATGTCGAGAATCATCTGCTTGGGGGACTTTGGGATTTGCAGAGGGGAAAACAGAATTTAATTTTTAAAAAAGAACTATTTAATTTAAAGAACAAATTCTCCCATGGACTAATTGACTCCCAGCTGGTCCTTTCTGGATCCAAGACTGTACAGTGGGTACCAGCCAAATAATTAGTGTCTTGTAAGAACTGTAAATTATCGTCACTTAAAAAAATTCACCGTCATTTTCTCCCCCCTCACTTGTATGCAAAGCCGTGGAGGACTTCAGTGACGAGATTTGCATTTTGTCTTGCAGCCTACTTGGAGGAGATCCAGTCAGTCCGTCGCCATACCAACAGCATGCTGGAAGGCACCAAGAACCTCCACCCCCCGATCGTGGTCCACTGCAGTGCTGGGGTGGGAAGGACCGGCGTGGTCATTCTTTCTGAGCTGATGATCTACTGCCTGGAGCATAATGAAGTAAGTCTCTCTGGGCTTCTGAGTCGCTCCCCTTGGGGGCCAGTCTGCACCATGGCCAGCCTTTCACCTGTGCCCTTCCATTTCCACTGCTTACTTTTCTCTCTTGACGAGAGTTTTCCGGACCCTTGAGTCCCACTTGGACTCTGACATTTACAACCTTCCTTATCTTTTTCCCTTTCATTGCTCTGTGTAGAGACCCAAATAATATAGAAGAAGAGTTCAAAGTGTAAGAAAGGAAACATTTAGAAAATCTGATCTTCACTGGCATCGACTTCCAAAAGCCTGCAGTGTGTTTTGTAGAAGGTCTGGTTTTATTGTGGGTAATTCTCCATGGTGCGTTATTCAGTCCATATAGTTTAGATGAGTCTTAAGCATTTCTGGGATGTATTTTGGCTTAACTCCTCCGTGAAAATGTGTGTACTTTAAAAACATGTTTCATTCTTCAGAGGGAGGTTTTATTGAGGAGGCTGTTTGCTCTAGTCGAGGTTGGCAGTGGTGTGTAGCTGAGCTGGGTGATAACCTGAGGGTGCAGGCGTGGCCTGCCTCTGCCCAGGCCAGACGCGTCCAGCTCCTTCCTGCTAGACGCGGGCTGTGGCTATGTGTGCCCACACGGTGTGTGGCGTCCCTTCTTGCTGTAGGTCAGAGAGTTACACCGAGGGACTTTTGATTTTGTGGAGATGAGAAAATCGCAATCAAAAGGCTAAAGACCAGTTCATCTTCCTTCTATTCTCATGAAGCCTTAGGGGTTTTAAATGGCTTTCACTTTTTTTTTTCTCAGCTAGATTCTTCATAGCAGCTTGCGTCAGTTTTCTGATTTTAGAGATGATGATACCGAGGGCCAGAAACAATCGAATGACTTGCCCAGTGCCAGGTGGCTCTTAAGCACTGGTGCCAAGGTTTGAAATGAGGTCCTTCACTTCCTGGCCCTGAGTTATTTCTCATCTTCACTCTGCCTCCAAACGCCGAGTGTCATTTGGTTCTTGTTCAATTTCCAAATTGTATAACTTGGCGAATCAAAGGAGACTTTTGAAATGGTAGTTTTAAAACCAGGAGATGTTATCATGCACATTCTGTGAAGGAATTTATCCAACAATATATGTATTTGCTCAATAGCATCAGTGGTTTGAAAAATGAGATTAAATATTGCCCCATGAAATCTATTATATTGAAACTTCTAGGAAAACAGTCAATGCCGAGTTTAAACATGTTCAAAGGAGGTTTTAAGTTCCCTGCCTATAAAAAGTTAATTTTGGAAACTTTCAGCCTGTACGTATGAATGTTTGTGCTGCTAAAAAGTAGGAGAGGGGTTATATCAATGTGGCCTATTGTTCAAACAAACAAACATTCTGTTGGGGAATGAAATGCCCATCACAGAGTCAGTTGAGTCTACATCACAGAAATCTCATCATCTTCTGTGAGTTTTTATCCTTGTATCTCACTGAAGATTTCTGGGTTGTTTGCTTCCCTGTCACTACTAGAAGTCTCTAGGAGTTTCTATTCGAGTAATGACTTACCACCAAGTCCCAGAGCCACTCGGTGCTGGGAAGATGGATTGAGAGACAATGGAAACTGGGGACCTGTGGCTGCGGCATATCCCAGCTCCCTGGTGGCACCAGTGGGTTCCTGGGGAGGAGAAAAGGCCTCATGGTCCCCTTGGATCCACTGAGAGATCTTGTCCTCACATCGGTTTCTTTGACAAACTCCCCTTCTTTTCTCCATTCCCCACGTACCCTCCTGTGCTCCCGTTTCCTCCTTTTCGACTATGAGAAGCTATTTTCTGTCTTGTCTGACATGAAGGATCGCTCTGTGCTGAGCGCTCTTTGGAGACCCATCAAAGACGGAGCCTCAGTAATGCAATGACATGAAGGCTCATTGATCGCCAGGTATCCATTGGCCCAGGGGAACCTAAATAAGACGTGTCAGAGCCCGCAGGGTGCAGAGTGAGGGATTCGGCCATGAGCACCCTGTGTGGACTTGGTGAGGGCTTGGGGTGATTAGACTGTCCGTGGGGTTTATCCAGTCATAGTGGATTTCCTCAATGCCCAGTTGCACGCCAGAACATTCTTTACTGGAATGCATGGTCAGTCCAAAAAGGACTTCTGTTCCCATTGATATTCCAAGATATCAAGATGACTCATATTTTTCACTTCCCTTCCCCTAGCACAAATATAGTCAGCCGTATCTGTTCCGTTTCCCATAATTGCTATTGGTAGATGGCTAGGGAGAAAAAAGTTCTCTACTTGTTCTGCTTCAGGCGTGTCTAGTAAAATTCAAACCCTTATTTTAGGAGTGGGACCATGTTGCTTTGTTTTTTAAACAAAAGGTTTTGCTAGATCAGTATAAAATCCGGTGTCCCAGTTTTTCTCCTTTCTAAACTTCCCCATCTTCTTTTCCTATCTTCTGGATCTCGGGTACTTTATGTTTTAGTCTATAATCCATAGAGTTTTAATTTTCTCAATGAAATACTTTTTAGCAGAGCAAAGATCCTTCCTGTGAAGTTGGGTAGCTGTGAGGTGGAAACAGGCGGGGATTCTCCAGGGCTGCCCCGAAAAGTTTCCATGTGTCCTGTTGCTTTTGGTCATCGAATGTTAGCTGTAACATTTCAATACCCATATATTTTTTCCCTCCAGAATGCACCAGTTTCATGGTTTGTGATACTCCCTCCTGGCTGCCTGTCCCAGATCAGCTAAATTAAAAAAGGTCAGGTTCTCACTAGCCAAATAGCAAGCAAGATGTCTTGATCTTGCTGCTTTTCTGAATTGGTTACCCCCTCCTTCCCCATTCATAGTGTAGGGGGAGAAAATGTCTCCTAAACAAGGTGGAGAAAAGCATCAACAGCCTCCCGATTCCTTGACTTAGGAACAATGGATAGTGGAGTCTGTGGGAGTGAGTCTTCAAGGCAAGTTGAAGGATTTCATTGAGGAGAACCAGAGGAACCTTTGTCTGGTCTCCAAACGGCCCCACATTAGCTAGTATACCACCCTTGAGTCAGCATTGGGGGCTGAGTCTTACAGGTTATGGAGATGGTAGTGACCATGGTGATAGTGGTGGTGGCAGAGATGGAAATGGAAGTGATGGTGGAGGTAAGAAGGTGGTGGTTGTGATGATAGAGGTAGGGAAGTTGGAGGAGATAGTGGTGGAATTGGAGGAGAAGGTGGAAGTAAATGAGATGGTGGTAGTGGAGGAGGTAATATAGATGGTGAAGAGGGTGGTGGAGATGATGAAGCGAGTGGTGGTGATGACGAGAAGAATGAAAGTATTATAATAACCACAACTAACATGTGTTTAGCATTTATCACGTGCCAACACTGGGACTTCCCTGGTGACTCAGCAGTAAAGAGTCTGCCTGCAATGCAGGAGACTTGGGTTCAATCCTTGGGTTGGTCAGATCCCTGGAAAGAGAGCATGGCAACCCACTCCAGCCTTCTTACCTGGAGAATCTCATGGACAGAGGGAGCCTGGTGGGCTACAGTCCATAGGGTCCCAAAGAGTCTGACACAACTGAAGCAACTGAGCACTTGTACGTGCACCAACACTATTTCAGGAGCCTTACAATGCGTAGCCTTTACAGTGACCTTATGAGAGAGGTCCGACTAGTGTGTGCGTGCTCGCTAAGTCACTTCAGTCATGTCCAACTCTCTGTGACCCCACAGAGGGCATGGCAGCCCACTCCAGTATTCTTGCCTGGAGCATCCCTGTTAGAACCCGCATCTAACAAAGAGAAACAGGCACAGGGAGATGAACTCTTAGCTCCTGTGTGACTCTGCCTCTCTTGTCCAAGCCTTTGATGGGTACGAGGTAGAAACAGTTTTATTCTTTTCTTATATTCAGGGCCCAACACAGAGCAATGCTCATCATGCATTATGTTAATTGTCTATATTAGGTGCTCTGTGTCGTATATCATGTCAGTCACTTTGGAATACAGTTTAGACATAGACCCACTAGTTACCCGGAGAAGGCAATGGTACCCCACTCCAGTACTCTTGCCTGGAAAATCCCATGGACGGAGGAGCCTGGTAGGCTACAGTCCATGGGGTCGCTAAGAGTCAGATACGACTGAGCAACTTCACTTTCACTTTTCCCTTTCATGCAATGGAGAAGGAAATGGCAACCCACTCCAGTATTCTTGCCTGGAGAATCCCAGGGATGGCGGAGCCTGGTGGGCTGCCGTCTATGGGGTCGCACAGAGTCGGACAGGACTGAAGTGACTTAGCAGCAGCAGCAGTCACTAGTTACCATCAGAAGCTTATGGTCTAGGCTCTGTATTTTGACTAATAGTTTGAGGATTCACATGCCTTTTTCTCTTTCCTTATTACCAGGGACTTGTCCCTTTTAAATCTGTGGTGTGTATTACTTAACTAGTTGTGGAGAAGCTCAACGAAATAGGATGGCATGTGTGCTATAGTAGCTGCACAAAATTTGGAAATAGCTGAAATGACTTTTGAAAGTAAAGGAAGAGAAGACATATGACTGAGTTTTTATTATTCTGTTTTCGATGCTTGCTCGGTCCTTGGTAATTTCCTGGGTGTGGTCGTTTCCCTGGACTAAGGGCTCCCAGAGCAGGGGGACGTGTGCCAAGGCCACAATGGCACATGGACTCCATGGTGCTTCTGCCCCAGCTGGTCCAGGAGGATGGAAGTGACAGGAGGGAGGGCGCACCAGGGCACCATCGTTTTCATTCCTTTCCACTGGAGATCCTCAAAGAATTTACACGTAGGCACAATCTCATTAAACACTCAAGGTATTGTTAGTCAAAGGCTATCACTCCAAACATGACAGGTGTCCAGAGATTGTGTTTGACATTTTTAAATTATCTCACATGGTTATACCTGAGGTCCTGCAAGATAGCAGGATGGGCACGGGTGTTCTTATTTCACTAATATTGAGACACTGAGGAGTCTTTATTGAGAGCTCTTGTGTGCCGGACAGTGTGCTTAATGCTTTACATGCAGTTCTTCATTTGGTCCTGTGAGGTGGGTATGGCTTATCACCCCGTGTTATTACTGAGGAACCATCACTGACTTGGTCAAGGCCACATGGTGTTAAAAGAAAGCATCAGTATCCTGATGTCACAGAGGAAGAAATGAAGACCATAACTGGCTTAAATCCTACCGTTGGGCCATGGTAGCCTTGAGAGGAACTAATTGGGGTTAACTCCAGCCTCCCTGTTTTCTCTAACAGACTGGTCTGTATTTAAACTATCACACCAGTGGTATGGGACAGCCAGCTTCTCCAGTTGTAGGCATGGTCTTTGACGGGGGTAGCCTATAGGGGGCTGTCTTTGGCTTCCTCCCGTACCTGTACAGGGGCCGCGAGTGAATACGTTCCTCATTCCAGGTAAGGGGATGAGAGATGACCCAGGGGAAGCCCCCCACCATCTCAGAATCTTTTCTTTTCTTTCAGAAGGTGGAAGTACCGATGATGCTGAGGCTCCTCAGGGAGCAAAGAATGTTTATGATCCAGACCATCGCTCAGTATAAGTTTGTCTACCAGGTCCTCATCCAGTTTCTCCAAAACTCCAGACTCATTTAACACCCCCATCCCCGACGTCCGTTCCCGGAAGAGGGACCCGGCTCCATCTCGTGGATGGGGAAACACCTCCAGACAACATCTGTTTCCCAGCAGGGCGCAGATGGCCGGAGCAGGCAGGCCACAGACTCCCTAAAGGCGGGAGCCAAGATCATGCACAAACATCGTGTACTATTTTATATGAGATAATTTATTTTTTCCTCCTTCGGGAAAACTTTTGTGAATCATCCTAAAGCAGTTTTCACAGTAATATAGTCCTTTTCATTTGAACCACATTTTGACTGATCTGCAGTGTAAATAGGGCCGTAGGGAGGGAGGGTTGCCTGGTGCATCCTTTGGAGGGCAGAGGCAGAAGGGAACACATCTCTAGTGAAGTTGCAGCCAGATTTGTGACCAACCCTGAAATTCATCAGCCTAATTGCTCATATCCAAATCAAAGATGGCAAGAAAAGGAGTGCATCCTAAAATATAAAGGGCTAAGACCCGATTTCTGAAGGGGAAAAACAACACTATTCTCTTATTTTGGGGGTTCCTGTGGCTTGACGGGGGCTTTTCAGGTGGCTCTAGTGGTAAAGAACCCACCTGCCAATGCAGGAGACGTAAGAGACACACGGGTTTGATCCCTGGGTGGAGAAGATCCCCTGGAGGAAGGAATGACAACCAACTCTAGTGTTCTCGCCTAGGAGAATCCCATGGACAGAGGAGCCTGGCAGGCTACAGTCCATGGGGTCACAAAGAGTCAGACACGGCTGAGTGACCAAACTACAACAACGTTGGTTCACCGGTCACCGTCCTGAACTTCGCGGGTTAGTACACAGTAAAACATGTTCCGGGCGCTTTCCCTCTTGCTGACTTTGGGGGATTCTTCTCTCTGTCATCTGGCTTTTCTTGGTACAACTTTTCAGTTGTGGCTTTGTTCTTAAAATTGACTTTTGTGGATATTCCATAATGTGTTCCTCCACTGGTACCTTTTTATCCCCCCTCCTGAGCTGTAAATACAAGGAAACAATGGCATCCAACCCACCAGAAAGAGTACGCCTTTGTGATTTCCAGTCACCACACAACAATAGACAGGTGTGGAAGCTGATTCCCGATGGGCTTCTTCGGAGTATGAATCAACTCGGATTCACACCTGGCCAGACTCAGTTTCAAACCTGAGTCTGTACTTGGACTCAGAGTATCTGGCCAGGGAGGGATTCTTCCCTTCTCCAAGGACTAAGGAATCAGTCAGGAGTAGAGCTTCTACTGAGCCCCCTAGGGTCTGGAATGTTGCTGAATGATCTGAAAAAGGAAAACCACTCAGATGACGTGTATTTTCAGAGGATCAGAGCTCATAACTCTCACGAGGAGATGCTCAGAACACGGATCATCAGCAGGCAGAGAGGTACTTGGTTCTGTTTCTTTAGAGACTTTCCATCCTTGGGATACTCTGCCATTAGGGATGTTTTAACGGTTGGTCTGCAGTTACTGGTTTATTGTTTGATGAACTACATTGGTATTCCTCTTTCCTCTCTCAGCCCCCAACGTGGGTGCTGTTGATGTCTCATATGGGCAGCAAGTAGATGTGCAGTCTCTTTGAGCCCGTCACTCTTGGCCCTCCTTTCAGCTCACCCACTGTTGCCACTTGGTGCCGAGGGAATATTCATGAATGCACAAAATGTATAGAAGAAGTAGGTTCAGTATCCAACTTCCTAGCCAGAGTTTATATTGAAACTCAAAGGAAAACATGTAAAAGTGTTTTCCCGTATTTTGTTTTTAAAAACAAATGCTTTTGGTCCTTGAGCCCATTTTGCATTCCTTTTCACATCTCCAGTAAATGCCAACCTATCTCCTGTTAAATTAGCAGCAGCCATTTAAAGTCCTTTCAGTGGCATCTGCATCATAATTGCCCAGAGATGCTTTATATCTGGGAAGCAAGCCAAGGAATAAACCTTGAAGCAAAGTGTATTAAATTAGTTATCTAGTTAAAGCTTTTGGAATGATTTCCTGACGACATATCAAGTCTGAAGCTGGAGCTGCCGGGGTCTGTTGCTGCAGTGGGGAGAAAATAAAAAAATGGAGAGGGAAAAAAAAAGATACTATCTCACCACAAGGCCGTCCAACACTTTCAGGCCTCTGGGTTTGCCGTTTTTCTGTTGAAATGTCTTGTTTCTTTCATCCGTCTCATTTGGATATATTGACCCAGTGTTCATCCTTGTTTACTGTGGTCCCTGGACCAGGGGGGCTGAGTTTGATGTCTTCATCCTTGAGCTGAGCTGAGGCTGCCAGCAAAGCCAGACTGTGTCCTGCTGTGCTTTACTGGAATCCTTAGGCTCTAAGGGGACACCAGCTTTTGGCCGTATTTACCTTTAGACACATCTCTTTCCCTGGATGGGAAGCAGATGAGGATTTGGTGGCTTTAGGCAGGGATGCCAATCACTGGTCCCTTTATAGGCAAGGAATTGAGTTCCTCCCCTCAGCTGGCAAGAACAGTAAGGTCAGGGATGGTGAAAACATCTCCACGTGGACTATTATGAGTAATAAACTTGGGAGAACCCTAAACAGAGAGAACTTCTACAACATTTGTGATCCTAGATTGAGAAGCACGACTATTTTTTGACTGTCGTTAGTCAGTCACTTGCCTCCAAGTCCCTTGGTCCTCTGGCACCTTCCTCCATGGGCCTAGATAGACGGTCTTCGTGGGCTCTGCTGGGTGAGGTCCCGTGGGACTTGTCCATTGGCCACCCAGGACACATGTAGCCTTTGTCCTGCCTACACTCAGCTCTTTGTATAAACACTGGTGGCTACAGTAAGCACTCTGATCTAGCTGCCGACTTTTCTTATCCTTTTCCAGGTTGACTCATATGAAATTTCCAGTATTTGGACCATTTTTTTATTTACAATGACAGAAAATTCACTTGGATCAACCTAGTATGTACAGTTTGTTTCTTTCCCTTGATTAGTGTGGATCCCAATGCTCCGTATGTCTTTTCTCAAGAGCTAATGAACATGAAAGTGTGTACCTTGGGTTCTTTCTGTTAACCTGTGGCCTTGCTGCGGCGACCTTTGCCTCACTTGGTGAGTGGGCTGTCTCCTGGGGCTTGGAGTCACACTGTGCAGAGATGTCAGTGCACTTTGGATTCTCATAAGCAGGGCTGGCCATCAGGCACACGACTGGGGGTTTTCAGCTGTTGTTCTTTCTTGATGTATAGTCCGTATTAGCTGCCCTCAGCCCAGTGGTTATGGAACATAATCTGTGGGCCTAAAGGTGTCCAAAGTGACACAGCAAAATGTGCTTTCAAATCTCTTCCCCACTTCCAGGAGTGTGTATGATGGAGAAAGTGGGTAGTTATTGATTTTTGAGGGGGGAAGGAATCTGTCAATCAGTTGAGGTCAAGGGGTGGGCAATCACAGGGACAGACTTCTAATATGTTTGCCAGGGAGCTTAGACTCAAGGAATGAGGATTGAGTCACAGGCATATCAGTGTTAATCTACCCTTCATTCCTCTTTCATGTTGGGAATAACTGTCAGCATCCTAGAGTAAGAAACTTCCAGAAGCACCAAGTAATTCCTGTTGGGCTGTTAAGGTGGCACTTTGTGGGAATTCAGTTTCCTCCTGTTTTACCAAAGATTCTTCTGCAACTGTGTTTTGTTTTATGGCCTGTGGATTTTATCGGATGTTTATCATGCTCTTAGTTAGTCATTTCTTTCTGTGAGCAAAGTAACAATTCATCTAGCACTCCTTTCCAATGGAGAAATTTGGGGTTTTCATGGAGACTGCACAAAATTTCCATTGGTCTAGAACTTTATGGGTGACAAACTAGTTGGCCCTATTGGGTTGAAATAGTCCTAGTTGGCCCTACAGGGTAGAAATCTCTAGGACGTTAAGATTATGTTTGACACTTCTGAGCTCTGAGCAAGGTAGCAGAGTGGTCCTTC
This sequence comes from Okapia johnstoni, assembly GCA_024291935.2. Lineage (NCBI taxonomy): Eukaryota > Metazoa > Chordata > Mammalia > Artiodactyla > Giraffidae > Okapia > Okapia johnstoni. Next base: position 10,933,886 of record CM044322.1, on the reverse strand, counting down.
TCTTTGCCTCAGCTTCTAAGATATTTGGGGGCAGAAGACCTTACTGTTGAAAGGAACAGCAACATTTCTGGGAGAAATGGGCAGGTGTATTCAGTCAAATTCTGCTAACTCATACTTATTACCCTGAAAATCGCTGTTCTTCATAGGGTCCTGAGAAACTCGATGACCTGCTTGCCCAATACTCAACCTTTATCCTGCCTTCTCTGAGCTTTTCCATTTCCATTAGAAACTCAGATGGGTGGGTGTTTTTACTAGCTCACTACTTTACTTATTTTTTTCCAGCTTATTATAGCTGCATCTTCTTTCTCAAGGCCAAACTAAAAAGTTCTCTGTTAAAATGTCCATGAGGCTGGCATTGAATATCTGGCATCCAATCCATGTCGCGAGACTGCATAATTTATTGTTGTTTAGTGCTGTAAAAGGGAGGATGTGCATCAGTTCCTATTGTTCAGCTTCGGTCAGCCTTCCCATTTTAAAAATAAATTCAAGGACGTTTTAAGACAGGAGGGCATGAGCTGATGGGCAAGCCTGACTATGATGAGCATCTGTCTAGAAAGTCTCTATTCCCTCTGCCATGCTTTGGGCCATCAAGACCATTCTTTCCCCCAAACGCCAGGAGCTTGCCCAGAGAAGAGCTGTAAATGGGGGGAGGAAGAGGAAGGCTTTTTATATCAGCTTTGAAGTTGGTATCAAAACGTTCTTGACTCACAAAGAATTTTTTGAATTCAGGGGTGTCTCTTCTACTCCCTCCTTCTGTGCGAGGTCAGAGGGATGGAAATGAGGTGGCACTCCTAGGAAAGGCTTCACTGCAGTGGGAAGATTGGTTTCACCCTTGCTGGTGATTTTAAACCGTGTCTCGCTGTTGTGGGAGAGCTTGATGAACGCTTTGGATTCTGATGCCTGCCTCGATCCACTGCTCAGAAAGGCCCCTCCCCTTGCTTGCTAGCAGCCCTCCCTTTGCTGGCAGCCTTTTCAGCAGAATGTTTTGCTCATCCACACAGCTCCAGAGTTAGCCATCACAGCTCCTGGGCGTCTTGACTGTGTCTCTCCTGGGGGACACCTTTCCAGCATGTCATGTTTGTAATCAGGGCATGAGAACCAGGAAGACGTCAGTACATGACAGCGGTTCCCTGTCTCACTTGAGAGCACAGGTGGAAATACTTTGTGATGTCACCCTCTCCTTTCCAAGAGCACCCCCGCGTGCACTTAGGACGGTGCCGACCTTTCCTTTTCTCATGTGCTTTTATGGAGCAGCTCTCAACAGCAACACCTTTTCCTTCCTTACCCTCCTAGTGCAACCCTTACAAAACAGTTCAATCTAGTCACAGGGACTCACTCTTTAAAATCTCTCCAGATTATAAAATTAGGAAATCTAATTCTTATCTTAACATGCTTCTATAGTTCCTAAAAGTAAAATATGGCATTTGCATAGTTTCAAGGAGTAGAATCTGGCAAATGGAGGTGACCAGAATGAAAATAGCCGGGTGCTGTCAGCAACCAGGAAGTTGACCTTCCACCCTCTCCCTTTACCCTTGGTGATCGACACTATCGGTCAGGACTAGAAGGGATGAAAGAAAAGCTGGATTCGATGATCAGTCCTGTTTGAACAAAGATTGCAGCCGTCTCTCAGGCTTGTTTTGAGGTGAACTTCTATGGATCCCCAGTGGCTGCCTTTGGCATAATGACACGTGTGGTCAGATCATCTCCAGCCCCTTCCTGCAGACCGTGTTCCTTTCATCGTGGCCTCTATGCAGCCTGGCCGGTCTGGTGAAACGGGTGAAGCTCTGGGCTCTTTGTGGACTTTTTACAAGCTAGCTGTCTTGGGAGAGGCAGGATTGCTATTCATCCAGTCTGTGATGGGACCTTTCTTCCCAACCTCCTCCTCAAGGGAAACACAGAGGCCACCTTACCTGACAAAGGTCTTGGGGATAAACCTAAAAACATTGGATTGGGGTCTTTTTGTGCCTTGGGGTGGAACTGTTTTGCTAACAGTTCAGGAATCCTGCTGGCTCTCAGAGCAGAGGTGCCTGGTGTTCTCAGCATTTCTCAGGGGCTGCCCACCTCCCTGAATTGCAGTGTTAGCTAATAAATACCTTCAGCTTGGAACTGAGAGCTGTAATTCAGAGCCATTTTCTGCCCCCAACGTGAACATTGTAAAATGTTACTGCAACTTCCTTTGACTGAACTTTCTTGCCAGTTTGGAATCTTTAAAATCTATCAACCCTATCCTTTCAAAAGTAAGGTTACTCCTCATCAGAGATAATTTCCTGTGTATGTCCTTTGTTCCTTCAATAGTCAGCTGACTTGCTTGAGGATATATATGTAAATGGGATAAAAAAGGGTTTACATATGCAGATGACTATTAAATGTGTAACCTTATATAACCTGTGTTACATCAAGTAACATGCTAATCTATTTTGTTTCACTGGACTATAATTGTGCTACTTAATTCAGTATTTTGAAGTTTTCCTTGGTCTCTGTCTTTAATATGTTGTCAATTGTTATATCATTCAAGCCAGTTGACATTTAATAGGTCTCATTTCGGATGTACAGACAAGTCCCTAATGTAGAAACCGGTTTGTTCTTAAGGTTCTTGAGTCAGTCCACGGAAGCCTTCTGACATCCAACACAACTGAAGTGCAGGGCTGTCAGCCGTACGTGGCTGGCTGGCATGGGCTGACCCGGACATTTAACCACCTATTGAGTTATTGCTGTGAGAAATGCATTCCAGAGCGGGGACTTGGGATCCTGAGAACATGTTCTTCTCCCCAAGGTGTCCACTTGCTACCTTGCAAGATGGAAGTCCAGTCTCATTACGACAAACTAGTTGTAAGGAGCGGGGGTGGGTGAGACATTTATAGGACATTCCCTGAGTTGGGGAGTGATTAATATTCACGTCAACTTTGCTATAGACTCTCTCTCGATAATATTAAAAGCCTTAAATAAATCTATGCATGCTATTCTATGTGCTTTTTTTATATCAGTAAATAAGCTTATGCTTGCCAGTTTTATACACAGTTATGAAGTGTATGAAACTGACTTTTGACAGTATTTTTGCACTGTTTCTAATCTGTTTTTATAAAGTCTTTAGATATTGGTCCTAGTTATGTATTGTTTTATGTTCTCACTGCCCTTGTCATTGCTGTAAAATGTTTCATATGTGCCTTTACAAATGTGAGATCTTTATTCTAACCTTTTTTGTAAAAGATATCTATTGACTTCCAAATGCAATAAACTTTTTTTTTTTTTTCAGAGAAAACAATTGAATCTTTTCTGTACTCTGTATGTTTTGCCTTAGTTGAAAGAATCTGCTTACCTTTAGGATTATTTTCAGAGGCAAATGTGCCTGGGAAAAACCTGCTTTTGAACTTCTTTAAAGCCCATTTATTTCTACCCACTTTTCATTCCTGTATAACACGCTGAAGAATTAGTTTGAAATGTCCCAAAGTCATCACTGTTAGAACAAAACGTGAAAGGGGTAATTGCTAGGTAAATGGAGTGTGAAGAACCCAGAAATGGAGCTTTCTCACAGCTAGTGATAACCCTTATTATATGCCAAGAATGTGCTGTCCCCACCCCACTGTCATTTATTCAGATCCCAATCTGTCCACCAACCTAGAAAAGACAGGCAGAGGCTGCTATAGAAAACCCAAATTCTTGTTTTTGTCTTTCAAGTTTATTAACAGCATGACTCATCTCTTTAAAAATGGCTTCCCAGGTGGCGCAGTGGTAAATAATCTGCCTGCTGATGCAGGAGACGCAAGAGACTCGAATTTGATCCCTGGGTCTGGAAGATCCTCTGGAGGAGGGCATGGCTACCCGCTCCAGTATTCTTGCCTGGAGAATCCCATGGACAGAGGAGCCTGGAGGGCTACAGTCCATGGGGTCGCACGGAGTCGGACAGGACCGAGCAGGGCAGAGCTCAGCCCCGGCCCATATTTTCAGCCAGCCGATCAACTGCCATAGACTCTCACGGGGAGCCCCTGGTGATGAGGGTGAGCACTGTTTTCATCTCTCTTTGATGAGTAACAGGGCACTATAACCACTTCAGCGACTAACCTGCTTTTCAGCCCTATCCCTGTATAAAGAGTGGTTCACCTACAGAGGCGACCCGGCTTGTTTCACATCACGAAGATGGAAGGCTCCGTAACCACACGGGGTGATGGGAGATGCAAGCAAACGTCACTAAACACACGGGTCATTCTGCATAGAAGCTGATCGAAGCAACAAGACAATGATACATCTTTAAAAGAAAAAAGACATCGTGTTTGAAAAGAAAAGCTGACAGGACATCCCCGCAAGACGGCAGGACAGAGCCTCAGCTCCCCTCCTCTCACAAAAACCCCAAAAATCACAACTGTCTGCAGGCACAACCACTGGTGAACAAGCTGGAACCCACCAGCAAAGATCTTCTACAACTAAAGACCCGAGAGAAGGAACCGCAACAAGAAGGCGTAGCAGGGGCAGACTCGGGATATAATCAAGTCCCACACTCCCTGGGTCCCGGGGTGACCCACAAACTGGAAAATAACTCTATTGCAGTGGTTCTCCCACAGGAGTGAGGGGTCTGAGCCCCCCATCAGTCTCTCCAGCCTGGGGGTCCTGCACTAGGAAGATAAGCCCACAGAGCACTTGGCTTTGAAGGCCCGTGGGGCTTAATTTCAGCAGCCCCACACAGGACTGGGGGAAATAGAGGCTTCACTCTTAAAGGGTGCACGCAAAACCTCTCGCCCTTTGGGACTCAGCAAAAAGCAGCAATTTGATAGCCTGGGCAAAACCCACCTGTAGGTCTTGAGAGGCAGGGATGGCCGTGGCTTATCCTGCGGATGTGGACACTGGCTGCAGCCGTACTGAGGGATGTTCTACCACGTGGACATTGGGGCAGGTGCCATCGTGGGATCCTCCCTCCAGCTCATTAGTGCCAAAACTGGGCCCCACCCAACAGCCTGTAGGGGCCAGCGCTGGGCTGCCTTGGGCCAACCAGCTAACTGGGAAGCTACACAGCCTCATTCATTAGCACACAGGCTGCCGAGAAGCTTCCTGAGCCCACAGCCACCTCTCAACATACCTTTAGACCAGGCCCTGCCCACCAGGAGTCCAGCACCCACCTCCATCCACCTGTGGACAGGCCCCAGCCCTGCTCTAGCCTCTAGACCAGCCTTACTCACCAAGGGGCAAATACCACACCAAAGAAAACCACAATCTTGCAGTGGAATGAGTTCACCCAAAAAAGAGACCAGACCCTACCCTGGAATCAGCCGGTCCCTGGCACTGCCCACTAGCAGGGCAACACAAGCTTTGAGACACCCCAGACTCCACACCTAACTGTGTCAGTAACTGGTTTCCAGTAACCAGACCCAGGAACTGGGTCTCCCTGGCCCTGCCAGCAATCTGACCACAGCTCTGGGATCTCCAAGCCCCGTAACCAAACTCTAGGACCCAGCTCTGCCTACCAGTAGGCCAGCACTAAATCCAGGACCTGGCTTCACCCACCAGTGGGCAGGCAACAGCCCTGGTGTCTTCTGGACCCTGACTCTGCCCACCAGTGAGCCAGCACCAGCCCACGGCCCCCAAGGGTTCTGCAGCCAGCTGCCTCAAGACCAGGCCCCACTAACCAGCAGCCAGGAGCATCCATACAATGCAGGGATGGCAACCAACCAGACTAGGGGCCAATCAAATTTAGCAGACCACCCACATAGCCTCCCAAAAGAAGGATTAATGCAGCCCTCTTAGGGGGAACTCCGAGAGCATACAGCTGGGGCAACGAGAGGGGGAGTGTTCTGCTGGGAAACACAGGACATGTCCTACAGAGGCCACTTCTCCAAGGTCGAGAAACACAACTAGGCTACCATACACATAAAACACAAACAGCAATTCAGACAAAAGGAGGTGGCAGAGGAAGATGTTCCAGACAAAGGAACGAGACGAAGATGCCAGAACTAAGTGAAGTGGAGATAGGCAATCTACCAGAGAAAGCGTTCAGAGTGATGACTGTAAAGAACTCAGGAGAAGAATGGATGCACAGAGCAAGAAGTTACAAGTTTTTAACAAAAACTTAGAAAACAAAGGAAACCAGAGATGAAGAATACAATAAGTGAAATGAAAAATACACTAGTTGTGCAGTCATTAAGTCTTGTCTGACTCTTTGTAACCCCATGGACTGCAGCACACCAGGCTTCCCTGTCCTTCACTCTCTCCCGGAGTTTGCTCACACTCATGACGTCCATTGCATCAGTGATGCCATCCAACCATCTCATCTGCTGTCCTCCTCCTCTCTTCCTGCCCTCAATCTTTCCCAGCATGAGGGTCTTTTCCAATGAGTCAGATCTTTGCAGCAGGTGGCCAAAGTATTGCAGCTTCAGCTTCAGCATCAGTCCTTCCAATGAATATTCAGGGTTGATTTCCTTTGGGATTGACTGGTTTGATCTCCCTGCAGTCCAAGGGACTTTCAAGAGTCTTCTCCAGCACCACAGTTCAAAAGCATCAATTTTTCAGTGCTCAGCCTTCTTTATGGTCCAACTGTCACATCCGTAGATGACTACTGGAAAAAACCATAGCTTTGACTAGATGGACCTTTGTCAGCAAAGTGATGTCTCTGATGTTCCCCCACCCAACCGAGTGGGCTTCCCTCATGACTCAGATGGTAGAGAATCTGCCTGAAATCTGGGAGACCTGGGCTCGATCTCTTCGTCGGGAAGATCCTCTGGTGGAGGGAATGGCAACCCATTCCAGTATTCTTGCCTGGAGAATTCCACAGACAGAGGAGCCTGGTGGGCTACAGTCCAGGGGGTAGCAAAGAGTCGAACATGACTGAGCGACTTTCACTTTCATCCAACAGAGGAAAACACAAACTTCAAATACTATTATCTTTTTTATTCTCTTTCATCATTCATGTTTGTTCAGAATGTTACAGTAGTCGTGAAGGGAAAAATAGCTACATTTTTAAACACAATCTGTCCGAAGTATAATATATGAAACCATGCCATGATCTCTTAGGGAAAAAAAAAAAAAAAAGCATTCAAAAATGAATTTGATATTTTAGGTCAAAGATTAAGATCAATGTCCAAGTAAGCCATGTGTGAGTTTTAAGTGCAAGTCATGTTTTCATTCAGTGAGATTACAGAAGTGCTGGCGTGAATGATTTGAAATAGTCGAATCCTTGAGGGTTTCTGCACTAGGATTTAAATAAAAACTAAAATGTCAGTATAGTTTCAGTGGCTCTCAATTTCCTGTTTGATCTCAGAAATGTACGGATGGTCTTTGCCATGAGCTACTTCCATGATGGCGATGGCCTAGGAGAGAGAGGAACAGGGGTTGAGAGTCTGAAGCCAGCGCCCCTGCCCCTCCCCTAGGCTGACTTTAATTCAGGCTAGACTCCTCTGCTTGAAGGCGCAGGATACAAAGTGGCTTTCAGAGCCTGTGTTCGCCTCCAGTCCAGCGTTTTTTTTTTTTTTTTTAAAAAGGAAAAAGACAAGATTGTCTCATATCTAACTAGTCACCCAGTCTCTACTGTTGAGGAAAACATTCTTCAGTAGCTGAAGAATGATAGAGAAATGGTTTCGGGACAAACCTTTCTGATTTCAGTTGACATTACTAATGTGTAAGACATGACTAAATCATTTTTCCCTTTCGAAAAGCTTACGTCTTTTTGTCTTCTTTAAAAACTTAAAAATAGGCACGAGTTTCACATGAGGAGTCCAGAGAGAATATATTGAATAAGGTTTTTTTCACATGAGAGAGTTTGTGGTGGCTCCGTCCTTCCTAGCTGTGTGACCTTGGGCAATTTACTTAATGACTCTGTGCCTCAGTTTCCTCATCTGTAATAGTAAAACAGGAGCAATATCTCACTCTCAGAGTTGTTGATACACATAAAGTGTTTAGAACAGTGCCTGGCATATAGGAATTATATATCTAATGTAGTCCATAATTATTTATCTTGCTCTTCTGTGTTCAAAAGTATTATTCACAGATAGAAAAAAGTAAATTATTCCCATTCCCTTAAACAGGGCATTTCTGACGGCTTGTGACTGTTGACTGGCCTTCCTTTCTGTTCTGCTGTTCTCTTCCTAGATCTCAAACCAACAGGAGTGCACGCCTCCGGGAAGCACCCGATTTAAATGTCTCTCCTCACCCCCTGCATTCGCGTCAGGACTCGTGTTCCTTCCTCAGATCCACTCTATCCTTCAGGGATCTGCAATTAGTTTACTTACTCTGCAACTGAGACCTAACTGAGTAATGTTCTTCCAACCTCACTGAGGCAATAAACGTCATCTTAGAAAAACCAATTCCGTGGTTCAAAAACAGAATATTTGATCTTTAACTCCCACGTCCAGGCTGGGTCAGCCCTGGCACTTCCTTCCACCATGTGGGACCATACTCCTTCTTCCTGTACAGTGTACTGGGGAGGTTTGGGGAATCTGGAGGGTTCGGCATCCAGGCCTAGTCCACGACCCCAACTTTTACGAAGGTGTTTCTCTTAATGGTACAAAGAGACTGTCCCAAAGGTTATAGTTGATCAACTTCTGGCTTCTCCATAAATAACGACTGTTCCAAAGATTGTATTTCATCAGCATTGACATCCATAGAAAGAGCAATGAGAAGCGATGCTCAGGATGGTGACTGTGTTTCTGTAAGGTAAGGGGCACAGCCTGGCACCCTCACCCACTGGGCACAGGGCAGCTGGCAAACACTGCGCCCAGGGTCTTGGGTCTCCCTGTGTGTTAGTCCCGGCATGAGTGGGTGGACTTGAAGCTTTCAACTCGGAAAGACCCCAGTTTGAATGAGAACCTCAGCATGTATCCTCAACAAATTACTAAACCTGCTTGAATCTCAATTTATTCACTGGGAAAGCCTATCTCATTTTTTTTGAGAATTAAAAGAAAAGGACCATATGAAGGTCCTGGCATGTAACCATACTCAATGAACACTGTCAATGGTTAAGTTCATTTTAAAAACTGCAAAAGCATAATTCTCACACTGAGGGCCCTCTCCAGGCCCAAAAGCCTTGACTTCACCACAATTGGGCATCATGAATCTATAAACCCTGAAGAGTAGAAATTTGGAGAATTCCTTCACCACAGTCTTCTGACCTGTCCTTGGCCTTTTTTTTTTTTTTTTTCTTTTTATCTATAATAGTGGACCAGAAAAGACATTTTAATAATGCTGGCCTCTTTGCATGGTCATATTTAGCACTTCCATGGCTTCCCAGGGGACCGGGGCAGTACCCCCTTCTCCACAGCCGTGAGTCTGTAGCCACAATATGGACATACCTTTCACAACAGGAGGGTCAGGATGCAAAATTGCCAAAGGCGCAATTACTCCATCCCCTGCTGCCTGCAAACCCACCTTTGCCCACTCCTATGGCCGGAGGGTGGCCAAGGGCTGGTCATTCTCCATGACTCTATCAGTCACCTGCATCCCCCAGGACGGGAAGTGCATGGAGGCCGTCAGGCACGGGGCAGCCCAGCCTTGCATCACACACGCACCTTCTTCAGGGCTCTCTCTCCAGCAGCTCTGTTCTCCAGGCCCATGTACAGTCTTCCTAGCTTCAGCCACATGGAGGCCACATTGAGGGAGTACAGAGGGTAGTGCTTACTGGAAGAAGAGAAGGGACAACAGGCTACCTTGTAACGGCTGCGGAGTCCACAGGCCAGACACAGTGAGCCTGTGGCTGCCCAGCTGATGGCCACGCTGTCCACAGCAGCCAGGCTCCTCCAGACCCTGGCAGGCGCTGGGTGGAAGACATGGATGGTTCAACCCTGAATACTCATTGTGGATGCACTTCCTTTTATGCAGTTTGTGTGCATCTGAAAAACCACATAAAACCTACAGGGGAGATCCTACATAGAGACATGAATAAACACAACATTCAATCCTAGCCTCAGAGTTTTGTTTTAGGTGCACCTGCTGCAGGGCATTGGGAAAAATTTATTTAAAAATAAATTCCTGGGATTTCCTTGATGGTCCAGTGATTAGGAATCTACCTTCCAACACATGGGATGCAGGTTTGATCCCTGGTCAGGGAAGTAACATCCCACAAATCTTGGGGCAGCTAAGCCTGTGTACTTCAACTAGAGAACCCGCATGCCACAACTAGAGAAAGCTTGTGCACCACAATGAAGACCCAGCACAGCAAAAAAAGAGGTAAATTCCCTCTTTATGAATATCCCCTCACATTAAAAAGACAGTATCCTTAAAGATACACACACCCCAGTGAATCAAGACCTCAGCTTTCTGTCACACTCTATGATGTCAGTTGATTTAGCAAAATTATAAGCTCTCTAAAGTCATACTTCCTACTTCTTTTCTCCATTGCCCAAGAGAGGGCTTTGTATACAGGAGGTCTTCTCTTTCTGGTTTCAACTAAGGCTGACTGATGGGGCCCGCCTAGGAAAGAGCCATTTCCCTATAACAGAGCCCAGGAGGCTTTGGGGGGTGGGGAGGTGTGAGCTGGGGGTGTTTATTTACAGGCTGGTCTGTTCTACCTGCTGTGGCCTCAAAGTCCATAGGCACATTCAAGCTGTATTCCCAGGCATGGGAAATCCCTGGGGATCCCCACCGGATCAAATTCTTCCCTGGTAGCTCAGCTGGTAAAGAATCTGCCTGCAATGCGGGGGACCTGGCTTTGATCCCTGGATTGGGAAGATCCCCTGGAGAAGGGAATGGCAACCCACTCCAGTATTCTTGCCTGGAGAATTCCACAGACAGAGGAGCTTGGCTGCAGTTCATGGGGTCGCAAAGAGTCAGACACGACTGAGCCACTAAGCGTGGCACAGTGACCCAGGAAAGGCAGGGCTGGGCCTCCCCAAAGTGGCTCCTGAAGCTAATGGAGGGTGGAGCATGGCAAGCCCTGCTGGGAGAGTAACCACAGGGCCAAGGTTCACGCCAGATCTCACGGCAGGAAGTGTGCGTGGACTTCCTGACCCATCTCAGGAAGGACAGGCTTTGAGATTATCCCCACAGGATCAAATTCTGTTTCCAGGAGCAGATTTTAGGAGCTGGCTGCCCCGTGGGCTCCCCCTGCTGGCTTATCACGGCACTGTGGGGTAAGTGGAGGGCCAAGTGGGCAGTGGAGATTCAGATTAGACAGTTACAGCCCCGATCTTAGAACTTGACGGAGTACTGAGGGCTTCGCAAAAGCACCGGGGTGCCTCTGCCACACAGAGATTTCAGGCGTGATGCCAAGAGACTCGGAGCCACTTAGTCTTGAAGAGACTCTGTAAAGTTTAACATAAATGTGCTTAACAAGCACCCCAATGATCTGATCTAGGTCAGCCCAGCCCTGAAGCAGCTAGTCAGAGCCGCCTCCTGTCACCCACTTTAAGGTTTAGTAACCCTCTCGACAGGAAACCTCCCCTTGATTAACATTCATTATTACTACAGGTTAAAGTCCAACTTATTTTAATCAAATCTACAGGAGAATATTAAATAACCGTGACCAACAGTCCCAGAGTTTCCTCATTTGCAAACTGAGTGAGTGAGTGAAAGTCACTCAGTTGTGTCCAACTCTTTGCAACCCTGCCAGGCTCCTCTGTCCTTGGGATTCTCTAGGCAACAATATTAGAGTGGGTTGCCATGCCCTCCTCCAGGGGATCTTCCCAACCTAGGGGTCGAACCCAATTCTCCTGCATTGCAGGCCAATTCTTTACCATCTGAGCCATAGGGAAGCTGGTGCAAACTGAGGCTGCACTTTAAAAAAAGCAAAAGAAGGAGATGGAAAAAAAGTGTTTCTGAGACCACTGCTAACCAATTAACTCAGTGCCATTTAACCTGAAAGGCACAGCAAGGAAAAGAAACCAACTGGTGGCTTCTTCACACTGGTCTGAATTAACTCCAATGAACAGAGCATCCTGGACGGGTCCTAGGAGAGATCCTGCCCCAGCCCCCCTCCCCCCACTCCTGGCGTCACCTCAACCTGCCTCCCTGGGTGTCTCTTCCAGGTGGTGGAGGGCACAGGCTGGGCCCAGGGGAAGCACCCTGAACCTGCACCTGCAGATGTCACGGAGAGGAGAGAAAGCTGCTCCCGGCCCGCTCCAGCATGGCAACGTGAAGACATGGGACGGCGAAAGGACACGTTCCAATCCACCCAATTCTACTCTGAGCTATGCTGATGGGAAGAGCCAGTGCAATCACCTGTAGGGCTGGATGATTTTCTGTCCGTACCGCAGGGCTCCCTCCCAGTCCTGCATGTACAAGCAGACGCCCATGGCCTGGTACATCATGTGCAGCATGTACACGTTACTGTCCTCGAACACGCAGCCCATCTTCTCTTGGCTGAGCTCGCAGATCTCCAGCAGCTCACTAGGGGGTGCTGTGGAGTCAAGGAACGGACAGGCCTGGCAGTCCGGCGAGGAGGCTTCCCAAGGGCAGGGTGGAGGGGTTCAGTGGAAATGGGGCAAGGAGTTACTATTTTGTCCACTCCGCCCCCAGCTACACCCTCTGAAAAAGAAAATTACAGAAAGCCAAGCAAGTGAAAGGGCTCATATATTCTTCTGGAAGGAAAAAAAAAAAACCAGGAAAAATGGAAGACCTCAGCTGTTAAACACAACTAAAGAATTTCAGCCACAGGGAACACAGCCTTCCTTCAGCTGTGAACAATGTTGATTAGAATTAAAGAATCTTCAATCTTCTGGTTAAATCTAAATCCTCACCCAAGCTGGGAACTTTCGCTAAAGCTCTTAAGGAAGCATTCTCCAACATGGGAAAGTTCTTATGCTCAGGAAAAAAAAAAGTGCCTTTCTTTAATTTCCTTTCACTGATTTTCTTTCTTCAGTACAAATCTAACCCAAGAAAACGCTACAATATAGTGGTTCAAAATATGGATTGTTCTGGCAAACCTGCGGCAAAACCCTAGACCTGCCCTGCTGAACGGTGTGCCCTGGACAAATGACCTGCTATCTATAAGCCTGTTTCCACCTGTTACACAGCAAAACCCTCAGTGAGGTGCCTTGCCCAAAGGAAGATAGCCAATCAGTGAGGATCTTCAAGGAACTGTTCTCCACTTTTAGAAAATAAAAGCCTTCCACCAGGATGAGCTCCTGAGCGAACTAGTCCAACAGAGAGAAATAGGATAAGGACAACATTATAGAACACTGATGTAGTTGACTACAGGTCATGGATGGCCAGTAAGTCTTCACCCTGGCCATCCTTTGATAGGAAACGTCCTTCCTTCAATACTCAGAAATCCACCCTTCTCCTGCTTCCTGTGCCCAGCTCACCAACGCCCCCTGTAAGACGGAGAAGGTTGCAAAGGATATATTTGTAGTGCTTGGCTCGCCGGAACTCCTCAATGACATTGCGTGCATATCTGACCATGTCGCGAATGGTTTCTGCCTTCGGGGGATCGTTGAGCTTCCGGATTTCCACCTTGGCCTTATCCTGAGGGAAATGTCCACAGGTTACTTCCCACGGAAACCATACTGATGGGGAAACCTCTCAAATAGCACATTTTCCCACGCAGAGGTACAGGCTTGCCCCTTCTAAGGTTATGAAGGGGAATCAGGCAGCTGGTCTCAGGAAAGTTCAGTATTCATTACCTGCTCACAGAAAGACAAAACCATTCATTTTTGAGGTGTTCCTTATCAAGGCAGGACACCTGCCTGCCTTGATATGTTTGCTGTGGGCAAATATGTCTGTTCACACATCTGTGAAGTCAAGAGAATAGAACAAGGAGAGATGGTACTGACAAGATAATCTGGGCAACGTCCAAGAAAATTCTGTGGCGTCTGGTGAAGAGGGGAAAGCTGGAGAATGCTGTCCACCTCCTCGTGGGTGGACCTCTCTACCCATCTTTCTCCCTTCCCTCTCTGTGGAGCAGCCATTTCTTTTAAAGAAATTGCAATCTGGCAAATCCTTCTCTTATCTGTAAAATGTGATGGAAATGTTTTCATCGGCTCTGAGAATCAAGTTGGAACAGAGACCTGGTCTAACTGGATCCCCTTGGGCTATGCTAGTAAAGCAGGTTTAAAGGCTCAAAAATACAACAGGAGAGGCCCAGCTCAGGCAGGGGTGCTCGCTTGGCAGGAGGGTCCTGAGAGGGTCGAGTCAGCATCTGTGCTGGGAGAAGGTGCTGACCTTGTCTTTGGTGGTACACTCCTGGCATTCACAGGTGAAGAAGTAAGAATCTCTTAACCGGTCATTCCTATCTTCCGTTGGGTACAGGAGGTCAATGTAGCTGGTAAAAACCTAAAGTGAAAAAGTGAAAGCATTAGTCGCTCAGTCATGTCCAGACTCTTTGCCACCCCAAGAACTGCCGCCCACCAGGCTCCCCTGTCCATGGAATTCTCCAGGCAAGAACACTGGAGTGGGTTGCCATTTCCTTCTCCAGGACCCAGGGATCGAATCCTGGTTTCCTACATTGCAGGCAGATTCTTTACCATCTGAGGCACCAGGGAAGCCCGCTAAAAACCTAACGGGGTCCAGAAAGTTGATGTTTGCTACAGGCCAGCTCATGCCGCGTCCTCCCCATGTGGCTCTGCAAACACTCCTGAGGGTGACTGTGAGGAGGGCCACGGCTCAGCATACAGTCTTCACCCTAACACACTGAACTCCTTAAACTGGCACCGCTGGTGTTGTCCACCTCCTCTTACAGAATCAAAGGGTCCCTAAAGTGGTCAGCTGGAGGGTTCAGAGCAGCCCCGTCTCCTTCCTCCGCAGAGAGCGAGCTGGGCTCTGGCCCAGCAGTGGATGCCCTTGTCTCAGGTACAGAAGCAAAGGCCACCATCGGCAAAGAGTCTGCTCGGCCTTGGGATGGGTCCTGCACTGTGTCCTCTTGGCCTTTGTTAGGCGTCTTTTATCTCACGACTTGGGATGGGTCACATGCACTCTTGGGTGGGTGATGGGGAGATGAACGTGCATATGCGGGGGGACACACACACACACACACACACACACACACACACACACACACACACACACACACACACACACACACACACACACACACACACACACACACACACACACACACACACACACACACACACACACACACTTCCCTTTATCCTGCCATCAGCTGGCGATGGAGAGGGAAGTCAGCTCAGCAGGCCGGGACCGGTCAGGGCAGGAGGACACAGCTCCTAGGCCACCAGCGTGCTGCTGCCTTTACCCAGCCTGGCCAGCAAACCTGGAAAAGTCGTACCTTGGGGCTCATCAAGTCCTCCGTCCTTGCTTTTTCCTAACAGTCTCTATAACTGAGACCTGGAGCATATGGAGGAGGGCGGCATTTAACTGCCCGTTATCTACTCACTGGGACGGCACTGGCAGCTCGTCTCACGCCATCAGGCAAACGTCTGATGGAACAGATGGGTGCCCCAGAGCCGTCACTGTGCCAATCACCTCGGGCGCTGGCAGGCAGGCCGCGGCGGGGAACCCGCACAGGCTGGGTGCTTGCAGGCGCCCCAAGCTCTCCCCAGCCCCGAGGGCAGACATAGAGACCCCGTGACTCATTGGACACCCTGGCAAATGGCTTCCTCCCCTTTGAAGGGCAGGTACCCCCCAAAGCAGCAACTTCCCCCCAAAGGTGGAGGCTGAATTTCTGATGTGTGACAGCAGGAGGGCAAAACCACAGGAAGGAGCCCTGTCCTGCCCGGTGGCCAGAGCCCACCTCGGCGCTTCGAAATGACTGATGGGCACGGGGTGCAACAGACAGAAGGGCCCAGAAGAGGGCGACAGAGGCCGCTCAGCATCGCCGCTCGTGGTCCAGACACAGCCAGGGCAGGTGACCAAGTACTCCAGGCAGTCCACAAGCCGGGGTCCTGGGGACTTAGGTTCTGGCTGACGGGCATCGGCTGTTTTAACGAGGTGCTGGGGCAGCCTCCACAAGACATTCAGAAACCAAGACACCCGGATCCCTAACAAGGTGCCCCCTGCAGGATGCCATTTCACACAGGATGGCAAGTCTGATCTGTACGTGGGACCTGGGGTCCCAGTTCGGCTGTGGCTTATTGAACACCATCCAGAGAAATGGAGGCTTTGAGCATTTTGCCACACTAATTATCATATTGAAAAGATTCTAAATATCCAGACATATAACTTAAAAAAATTGCAGTAGTGTTCGTTGCTCAGTCGTGTCCATATCTTTGCGACCCCAGGGGCTGGAGCCCAGCCAGGCTCCCCGGTCCATGGAATTCTCCAGGCAAGAATACTGGAGTGGGTAGCCATTGCCTTCTCCAGGGGATCTTCCCAACCCAGATTATTTAAAATGAAATGTATTTAAAGTGATTACACTGCCTAAAAATTCAAGTGTCTTGTTATGGACATCAGGCTTTATTTTAAGAACGTATAGCATACATCTGGCAAGGGCTGGTCAGCATTCTCAAGGGGAGACACCTGATGCGGTGGTTATGGGACCCCACAGCACAGGAGAAGGGGATCGCTGGGCAGGCTCGCCCCCTACCCCGAGGTTGGGGAGGGAAGCTCGTGGTGGCCCTGGCCACAGACTGCCTCTCCCCACCCCATCACTGTGTACCTCTGGCCATCTGAATTCCATCCCCAGAAAGGGAACTGTCCCAAGTGCAGATGTGCAGGGAGTGTGATGTGAACGCGCCATGTGTCATCAGGAGCTGTAAGTCGTTAGCTACTGCTGGGTTGCTTTGCTCTTTGGAGGGAAGAGAAACAGGCCGAAATTCACGAATCAAAAATAAACTCCATTATTTGGCCACGGGAACTCACAGCCTCTAAGATTTCGTCTTGGTCATTTTGGCAGTCTCGCTTCTCTATAAATCTCTGTAAACCTTGTGAGGAACTTTATTCGCATTTAATCTTCCTTGGTTTTTCTTTCTTGGCCACAGCTTCCCAGGTGGCGCTAGTGGTAAAGAACCCGCCTGCCAATGCAGGAGATGTAAGAGACATAGGTTCAATCCCTGGGTAGGGAAGATCCCTTGGAGAAGGGCATGGCAACCGACTCCAGTATTCTTGCCTAGAGAATCCCATGGACAGAGAAGCCTGGTGGGCTACAGTCCATGGGACCGCAAGAGTCAGACAAAACTGAGTGATGAATGCTTTCACACTTTCACAGATGGACATGGTGAGCACCAAGTGGGAGCTGAAGCTGTGGGCTCCACGCCACAGGTCTGATCCTGAACCCTGGAGGACCCGAGGACGGTACCCACCGCCACATCACCCTCAGCCACACACTCACCTCCTCTCCGGGGTGGATTTCTTGTACAGCTCTGACTTCTGCCAGGGTCCCCTTGTAGGTCACAATGACATTGGGGCAACAACTATGATTCATCAGTGCAACACTGTCAATCAGAAGAGAAAACCCAACATTCTCAGGAAGGCAGATGGACTGTTCAAGTAACTTCTTGGCCACTTACTTACTAAGTTACGAAAACTGGATCTTAGCAGGACATTAAAAAAAAACCCAAAAAACAACTAAGAGCTGGCCATCCGAGTCTAAGAGGTTGTTCTGCATGCATTTATAACCAGATCTAACATCTTAGATTTGAACAATACTGAAAAGTGAAATCTGCATTGCAAAACAGTGATATCTAAGCCAAAAATGTAGCAAAAAAAAAATAATACCACATAATAAAGGGCGATAACAACAAATGCCTTCCTGTTAGATGCAGACTCAAAACTCAACACCCCCAGTAAACCACTCCTCCACCGGACACTGTGCAAGACAAACGGGCTGTCGTTGCCAAGCAGGTTTTATATCAGAGGATGGTTTCTAACATGCTGTCTTCAGACGTTGAGAAATCCCCACTGTGGGAGACGCCGGCTTCCCGAGTGAGGGTGTGGGATCCCCCGAGAGACCCAGGGGGGCCCGTCTGACTCTCTGCAACCTCCATTTCCTCATCCGGGAAATTGGGCCATTGGTCACTCCTGCTGCTCACGGGCTGCATTACAAGGGACGGTGGGAAGAGACAGTAGCCTACGCGAGGGCTTTGAGCTTTCTGGTTATATCAAGGTCAAAGTTCTGAGAACAGAAATGTCTAAACTACAGGGGAAGAGTGCTTGATCTCTGAAAATGCTGCCTTTGAAATCTCGATGTTGATATGATTCTCAGCAAAAGGAATTTTCCCCCCCAATTAAAACTGGAAACTGGGACTCAGAGGGGCACTCAGATCCACCTGCAGAGTGGCTCTGATGGCTCTGCCTGAACCCTCCACGACCAGAACTGTTCTCCTGTTTGCTCCATGAATATAAAAAAAAACGAGGTTGGAAATGGTGGTGCAGAAGAACTGCCCCAGGTTGGCGTGTCTGGGGAAGCCACCGCTAGGAGTCTCGGTGAAGGGTGTGGCTGGCCTGGGGCCAAACATGCAGGGGTTTCCTGTCTTGTCTGTGGGAAGGGTCATCTCTACCCTCCTTCCTGGCCCACCTGGCTCCCTGGCAAGTCACGCACAGGGAATCAGGCCCTAGGAAATAAACAAATGCACCAGACATTGTTCTCAACACTTTGTTGTTGTTTCAGTCGCTTAAGTTGTGTCCGACTCTTTGCGACCCCGTGGACTGCAGCCTACCAGGCTCCTCTGCCCATGGGATTTCCCAGGCAAGAATAATGGACTGGGTTGCCATTTCCTTTTCCAGGGGATCTTTCTGACCCAGGGATCAAACTCCTGCATTGGCAGGTGGATTCTTTACCTCCGAGCCACCAGGGAAGAAGTATTAAGTAACCGAGCTCAAAATAGACCACTGGCTATCTTTCTTGTGAAGGCAGGGGAGCTGCCTGAAGGCAGAAGACCTGACCTAACTCATGTTCTGGGTGCTGCGTTCTCGTGGCAGCCGCTGGGGTGAAGCCTCACACACCACCATGCTGAGCCTGGCTTTCGCTCTTTCAGATACAAGAGCAGACATTCTAGGGCTCATTTCAGGGCTGAAGCAGTCAACGCAAGCTGTCTAAAGAGGTCTAGTCACCTTTCTCTGTTCTCCTTCCTTTTCTCAAGGGCAAAAGTCCTAAAGAACCTATCCTGAAACCACTTCTGCCCTCACTGTTGGAATTCTAAATGCAGACAACACCATTTTGGCCACAGAAACAGCTATATGATGGGAATACACTGTTTGTTTCTCTGGTTCAAGAAAGCCTGTGCAGCTTCTCAAGAGACATGCACCTGAACAGAGTTTTCTCTTTTGGACCCATATGATCCAAAGAGCTGGGCAGCGACAGACTGTGTGGGCTTCACGTGCCATCCATGGCCAATGCATGGCTGTACAGGTTTCCTGCACCTGTGCCAACCTAGAGGCAGAGGTGCCTGTGGTTTATATTAAGCGACATCACTCTAGACCAAACTAATCTCCAGCGTGGATGGACTCAGATAGGGGGTGCTGGAAGGGCTCCTTTGCTCCATCTGTAAAGCCAGGGCGTGATGTTTGAGACTGATTTATTAGGAGATTACCCTGTCCATTAAACAGATAACAGCAAAGCCAGGCTTGGCAGAGCTATAACGTTAAAGTCAAAGCTATAATGATCTCCACTGATCAACTGACTAGCCTTTCTTGAATTACTTGTATATTCCCGAGGTTAAGAAAAATCCTATAGGTCTTTGAAATTTATCCCTAGTTCACTACTTGAGCATACTGTCCCTCCAAAATGTGGTTTCTATATTGGTATATTTCAAAAAGGACAGATGGGGAAGAAGCTTATATAGTCTCTACATACGTCTACAGTCAATTCCTGGCAATTAATGTTTTCCTTTGAATGAAAGAAACCCAGAGATTTCCAGAACCACAGCTATGCAAAAAAGCAAATTTCTCAGCAGGGCCTAGGTTCTTCCTTCTATGTGCACTCTAAAATATTCTTTAATAACAGCTCTCTACCTAGCAGGACTTAACAAGCAACTGTTCTCTTAACTACTACCTTCAGATCCTTAAATGCAGGGGAAATATTTTGAAATCTGGCAGAATTAAAAAGGGGACTTAATTCACTCAGAGTTTCATGTCTGCCACATGCAGTTAGGGAGGTTATTGAAAACTAAAAAAAAAAAAAAAAAAAAAAAAATCAGTGTTAAATAAGTAAAAAGGAAAGAGATGAAGTCACACTCGGCCTACTCAGGAAATATTGCTGATCCCAAATGAGAAAGTTCTTCATCTTCGATTGTGAAGCCATTACAGTTAACCTGTGGTGAGAAAGGGGAGAGAGAAAAGGGGGAAAAAATGAGCTAAAGCTTCTTTCTGGATAGAAATCACCTCTTTAGTTCTGACTGTAACAAATTAGCTGGGAAGATGTTTGTTTTAGTGATTTGAACACCTTTCTTTCGAACAAGGTATCCTATATTCAAACACTACTTACAGATCGGACTCACATGTAAACAGATGCAAGCTGAACTGTCAAGTCTGAAGCATGTAGTCCAGCTCACCTGCCCATGGTGGCTGAAGATCACAAAGTACCACTAAGGCTCCAAGGACTCAAGTCTGCAGAGCTGCATGGGAGTCAGGATACCTGCACTCTAACCCCAGTTATGCCCCAGATCTGGTATGGGATCTTGAACCCATCACTCTGTCCCGTCTGTGCTCAGTTTTCTTCCACTAAAAAAAGAAGCCACTTAACCTGGTACCTTGCTCATAGGTGAGGCGGTAAATCTGAAAGGCTTTACACAGCTAATCTAACTGTTGTCCCTCCCCTTGAGAGGCAGGGGGACCAAGACCCTGGAGCCATGGAGCTGCGAGTGTCCCTTCCTGCCTCAGACACATCAACCACTGGCCACCTGCTCATCTGTGGCAAGAAGTATTACCCTGCAAGTCACCAAGGGCAGCTCTCAGCATCCTAGAAGTCAAGCTTAGAGCTGGCGGGCTGAAGATGAAGACTACAATTTTAGGCTGTTCCATAAACTCACTCTTTGCACATTCACTGAGGAAAGCTTATATGCTGGGCGCTCTGCAGAGAAGGAAGACCAGGCCAAATCTGCACCCTTCAGGAATACCCAGGCCACTGGGAGACAACTCGGTGAGGGTGTTTCATTTGGACCTATAACTTCACAGCTGGAAGGGCACTCCGTCCCTTTACTTCTCAGATGATGAAACTAAGGTCAGAGAAGGGCAGTGACTCAACCAAAGCCAGCAGCAAAGGCTGAGAGCCCAGCTCCTCCTGTGCTGCTGTGAAGCTGTCTGTGAAGTGTGCATGCTGAATGATTCCATCCCAGGAGCTGCAACCGGGCTCTTTCCCACCAGACACACAGCACGGCCAATGGACGAGCTTTTTGAAATAGTACTTGCTGAGCACTTAGTCTGGGCTAGGCACTGGGCTGGGTGCTGCACATTGACCCTCCCTTAAATCTACAATACTACCCCATTTTACAGATGGGGAAATTGAGGCCCAGGGAGGTCAATGATTAAGTAATTCAAGGCCATATAAGTGGCAAGTGGCAGAAAAGGAGTCAAAATTCAAACTAGGCATTCTGATAGTGAAGCTGTCAGAAACACAAGTGTTTCTTTTCACTAAACCATGCTTCTTCTAAAATTGTTCTGATCTCTGATTTTTCTGGTTGAAATTTTACTTAAAAGCGAAGGGCTGGTGTCAAAGGCTTGGAAATCTTGGTACATAGAGAAGTAAAGGCTCCGATGGGTTTGACTTACAGCTTTTACCATTCGATACATTTACAATCAGTATTTGCAATCTTCAACACAAAAAGAGATGACTGCAGTGAGTTAAACAGTATACAGTCTTCGGAATCCTGAGGTATCAAGCACTTTTATGTAGAAGACACAGCATTCTGTTTTTTGTGCCAGCCTCGGGTACTCTAACCTCTTCTGTCATCGGGACATTCACCAACTATCATTCACCAGGGACCGTCAACCAACATCGGGTTAAGAGTAAATTAGGATTTTCATTCATTCAACAAAATTTACTGAAGCATGAACTATGCGTCCTGCACCTGACTAGGTACTCAGGGATCTATGCACAGTCTCAGGTTGGGATACTAACATGCCTCGGCCGTGTCTGGTTCCCACAGACGACAACAAATTCTGCAAAGTGGAAGAAGGCATGTGAGCATTTAGCAATTTTCACAACGGATCTCGGGACTGACAGCTCCTGACTAGCTCTGAGGGGTGAGGGTACGAGACACGCTCCTTTGCTTTGTAATCTCTTCCTCTACAAGGGCTGTCCGTAATTCCAAATTCCTTCAGGCTTGAATGTTACACGACCACTGGTCCCTTTATTCCCTCTCCCCTGTCCTCTTACTGTGAGGGAGAGTGTGTTCCTTCACCACAGAGAAAGACTCCTGTGAGCGCAAGTGTCATCACTGTTCCTCTCGGGGAGCTGGCGGTGATGTTTAAGCCTAATCGCCTAGCAATTTGCCTGCCAGCTTTTCCTCCCTTCTGAAAGATCCCTAGGGAAGAAAAGTGAACTTGCCTGTTAAGAAAGATGCATAGGCCATTGTCCTTTTTTTTCCTGAGTCAAATCAGGCGTAAGTGCCTTGCTGAAGCTATTTTCATAATTAGCATTTAGACTACATGTAGGCTGCACACCAAAAATACATTTCCCAACCATGCATATGCTCCCAGTGATTAAAATGCACCTCGGCGCTGCCGAAGGAGTGCAGTCACCTTCTGCTGCCAGCTGCTGCCGGGCCACGAGTTAACCCACAACAGCCTCCCACAAACCAGAGAGGAAAGGGCTCCGAGGCCAGAGGGTTGGACATGCAGCGGGGAGCTGAGCAGCAGGACCAGAGGGGCTGGAGCTGGAACAGTGCTTTCCACTTGCGCTTCAGAGTTTTCTTTGGAGATACTGAATGTCCCCTTGCAAATTTATATGTGAGAAAAGACATGAATGTGTGTGTGTGTGTACATCGGTGTGTACACACACCGTCTCAGAGTGGATATTATGATTTGATTAATATGAAAGTCAAAGTCACTCAGTTGTGTCTGACTCTTTGCAACCCCATGGACTACACAGTCCATGGAATTCTCCAGGCCAGAATACTGGAGCAGGTAGTCTTTCCCTTCTCCAGGGAATTATATCTCCATTAATTATATTGATTAATATAAAGCCTTTGAAAAAACTACCTACCTATATTTACATATGTGTGTGTATGTCTGTATCTATCTCCTGGATACTCTGAGTCAGTCCAAATTTCAAGGACTCTGAGTCACTTTCAGCACAAATATAACACTTCTATTTGTGACAATAAAGTTCCATCTGGTCAAAACTATGGTTTTTCCAGTAGTCATGTATGGATGTGAGAGTTGAACCGTAAAGAAGGCTGAATGCTGAAGAATTGATGCTTTTGAACTGTGGTGTTGGAAAAGATTCTTGAGAGTCCCTTGGACTGCAAGGAGATCCAACCAGTCCATCCTAAAGGAAATCTGTCCTGAATATTCATTGGAAGGACTGATGCTGAAGCTGAAACTCCAATACTCTGGCCACTTGATGCGAAAAACTGACTCATTTGAAAAGCCCCTGATGCTGGGAAAGATTGAAGGTGGGAGGAGAAGGGGATGACAGAGGATGAGATGGTTGGATGGCATCACCGACTCAATGGACATGATTTTGGGTGGACTCCGGGAGTTGGTGATGGACAGGGAAGCCTGGCGTGCCAGTCCATGGGATCGCAAAGAGTCGGACACAACTGAGTGACTGAACTGATTTGTGACATCAAGTGCCTTGATTTTTGGTAAATATGGTCCCATATCTACTATGTCAACCTTGAGAAGGCCCATCAGCACGCACTACTCTGTTTCTAGAAGTGAAAAGATACCTTATGTTTACTTCATCTCTCTTGCTTTCACACAAAACCATGTCTCATCTGATCCAGAAAAGTCATGTATCCAGTTTTTCTATAAAGGTAGTAAAAGAAGTCAATCCCTCCATTGTGTACTGTTACCCAAATCCATTGCCTTAGCATGGGTAGGGAAATATGCTGTAATCCCAGGATAATATAATGAAATCAGGAAGGTTTTTCATTATGTCTAATTTAACACTCATAACTTGAACCCATTTTTTCTTTTACTGAGAACAGCATTTTTTTTCTGATTATGACAGTCACATAACAGAAATATATCCACATAAACATAAAGTCTATCAAGGAACTCATGAAACTGTTCACACTGGTTCTCACGGGTGGATGAAGTAGGTCAGTGAAGTGGTGAAGACTCACCTCTTTCTTTACAGGAACAATTTTTAAAGTGGGAGAACTATGGCTGCTTTTCATCTTTTCTTTTTTTTAGTATTTTCTTAAGTTACAGATACTCACTGTAGAAAATTCAGAAAAATCACCCTCAAAAAAGTAAAAATTTTCCACAACTCATGAGATAACTAATGGTGAACTTCCATTTAAACTTTTTTTTACCAAAGTAAATTTTCATGTTACACATTTTTCCCCTGCTTTTACACTTGATATTATGTCATCAGCGTTTTACATATCTTTTGCTCTTTGAAATATAATTTATAAAGGCTACATAAATTTTAATTGAAAATCTAAGTCATGATTTACCAAATGACCACTGCTGACCATTTATAACATGTATTTCCTTTTTTTTCCCCTTTCTGTTTTCATGGTTTTAAACAGAACCACACAGTAAGCAGTTTGCATGTCAAATATCTCTGGACTACTTCCTTAGGACAGATCCCTAAAAATGGAATTAGTGACTCGAGGAGTACCTAGGTGATGCTTACTCTATTCTAAGATGATAGCGTGTAAGTATCCACCCAAGCTTTTCTTCCTGTCTAGACACTGAAGGCAGGGGAATGTAGCAACTTGCGCCCACAGAACAGTATTCCAGTATGTCTCCCTCTGCGAAGGTCACCTTCAACTACACATTCGGCTTGTAGGAGAAAACACAAGGGTATGTTAGGGAGAGAAATCCGATCTGGTAAGTCATGCCAGGAAGAGCCACCCTCACAGTAACAGGAAGAAGGATGCAGCCAGACGGTGTCCAGCCAAAGGGTGTTGACCGCACTGTCTTCTCCTGTCCTAGCCACGTCCAGCCAAGCCTCAGCCTTTCCAAAAGGCTGGTTGTCAGTTCCTTAGCGCCTTTAAGTTGCTCTTGTCTAGAAGTCTAATTTTTTTTTTTTAATCCTATCTGATTTTGGTAAACCTAGGCTTCTAGTCTAAATAGGATTACTTAGCAATCATCAGGAAAGACTGTATCTAGATCCACTCAGGCTCCTCTCTGTGATCTCTGTCCTTCCTGGCCATCTGTATTTGCCTCTGCTTTATCAACACAGTGTTGGTAAGAGTAAAACAAAAGAGTAAAACAGAAAGAGTTAAAAAAAAAAAAAAAAAAAAAAAAAAACACAACCCACTACTGTCAGAAGGGAAGGTTTAAGAGAAGAGTAAAATTGAATGTAGGAATCTCAAATGGTCTTTTCTATCCAGTCTGCCACAATCCTGGGACACTGGCAACTCTGTTTTCATAAACTCTTTCTGCAGCAAGAGGCACAGGGAGGGTGGATTTCCTATGCTCCACCATCAACGAGGGCCAGCACAGACAGGACCCTGATCTGCTCAAGGTCACCTAGCAAGCTTAGGCAAAACATGGACCAATAGGTCAAGAACTGTATCAGGTAGATGCCATCATTCTGCTTTCATTCATTTTCACCAACTATGTGCTGGGAGAGGGACGCTGGCAGGGAAAGGCTAAACAAAGTGTCGCCTGGCACTGGCATGCTTACCTGGGCAAAGAGCACTACCAGGCTATCGTTGTCGGGGAACTCAAGGTGCTTGGAGTAAAAGTGATGGAGAGCAGCGATGTCACTCTGAATCAAATCCCTCTTCTCATTGTCTAATTTATCCAGATCTGTGGATAAACAAACCATTATTCAGCAGGTAGAACACTCTGGATCACTAGCTATACATCCTTTCAGTACTGCCAATGGCACGGGGAGAGAGAAAAAAAAGTGGAGCCCCCAGGAAATATTATGCCTCCTCCCGTGGTCTAACTGATAAACCCTCGGGCAAGAAGAGCATGCCATTTCTTCCTTCTCTTCCTCTGACAAATGGAAGTCACTCAGGACAGGGAGTGTCAACTGACTGTTAGCAATGAGGTCAGGAATGAGTGGCAGCAACTGATAACCAGCCTCGGTCTAGTCAAGGGTCCCCTAATCGGCCCCAGAGTCTGTGTCATGATGGAGAAAGTGGACAGCCCCTGATTTAATGCCTTTCAGTAAGGACATCAGCTGTGTACAGGACTTCAATTCAGCAAAGATCCGAAAAAATATTCAACATGCCAGGAGAGCCAGCAGGAGATAGCTCAGGATGTAATAATTTATCCTGCAAGTTCCCACTTCCCCTTAATTATTTCCTAGCAATCCTGTCAACTGAGGGGGGAAAAAAAAGTTATAGTCCATTTTTCAAAACAGCACACAAGTCAAAATAAAAACTGATAACTATAGAATCCCCTCACCACGAAGAACCCAGCTATCACTTCCTTCTTTCAATCCTGTCTAATCCACAGAAAATGTGTGGCTGAAATAATTCATCAGCCAGCCACAGACAGACTTACGTGACTCAAACTCCTTCACGGCTAACAATTTCTCTGAAGGCGTTCTCTCCGGGTGGATTTTCTAGTAATTGGGGAAGAAGTCACACAGTTACAGATTTCAACGACTTGTGCAAAAAATAGTGCTTTCACGTTTACATCGACATGAAGAAAAAAGCAACAGTTCTAAATGAAGGAAAGAGCTAGCCAAGGAGCCTGCCATTTGGGCTCTGAGAGCATTTGCCCAACATCCAAACCCAAAGGACTCTTTTGAAAAGCTTTTAAAAGCATCGGCTGCGTTCCTAACACCCTGATAATGCTATGCACACAGTAGGCTCAAAAATGCTTGTTATGGGAAAGAACAGTGGCTAGAAAACAACTTTTTAGGGCCCCGACTTAAAAGGACCGAGTCTACAGATGAGCCATCCCATTTATTCTCTCTCCGTCTAAAAAGGAACAAAATCAAACCCCCCATCCATTTTGCACTTTCTTTAAGCATAGGCTAAAATGATCTCAAATTCCCCGTTTCAAAAAGAACACTTTCGGTTGTATCCGTGAGCCCAGATTCACTTGAAACGTGTTGCCGGCTTTGTTCTAGACACCCCAAGAGGAGCTGACAATAGTAAACCCGCCAGGCTTTGAGAACATGAATAAACTTGGTGTTGACAAGAGTTCAAACGCAGAGCTCAAGAGCTGGCCCAAGGCCGTGTCTTTGTAATCGGGCTATTCAACTTGAGGATACAGGTGGTCCACCCAGGCATGCTCACCTCCCTAGTTAACATGTTACGCTCCCCCTTGGTAGTTGGGTAGCCTGTCCCCCCGAATCTTTCGCAAGCGACTAGAATACAAATGGTCTGTTTTTTTAATCATCAAGTCCTACAGAGATGAAAAGATGGCCAGGTAACTTTTCATTTAATAGACTATTAGTGGTAGCAGTAATTATAATAACAGTTGAATGAAACTGGTATAAACTCATCATACCTTTCAGACTACCCTCCTGGTGCCAAAACATTTCAATAGTTCTTTTTTGGAGTAGAAATCTTCCCATTCACAGGATCCATTTCTATAAGATTAGTAAGTCATTTTGCCTGGGAAAACTTTTCATTCAGAAAAGGGCACCAGCTCCTTCTGAATTCTTAACCACTACACTTTCAATAATGTCAGGAGATGGGGCTGGGGGAGAACCAGGACACTGGTCACTCAACCCTCGCAAGATGCTTCCGGATCGAATCTGATGGCTTATTTACCCTGACACCTTGGTGGCTCAGAGGGTAAAGAATCTGCCCACAATGCAGGAGACCCACGTTCGATTCCTGGGTCAGGAAGATCCCTTGAAGAAAGAAATGGCAACCCATTCCAGTATGCTTGCCTGGAGAATCCCAGGGACAGAGGAGCCAGGTGGGGCTACAGTCCCTGGGGTCGCAAACAGCTGGACACGACTGAGCGGCTAACACACACACACACACACACACACACACACACACTCACCCAGTCACACCATCTTCTCCTACCCTTTCCTTCCGACCAAGTACTCGGCCTATATTTAAAGACAACCGTGAGTAAGGAACCAAAAGTTAACCTCCCCCAGCGAAAACAATTCTGACTTTTCGGTCCCACTCTACAGGCCAGCCCTGAGTGCCTTTGGTTACCCTGAGCGGGCGGAGTGGTATTTCAGCAAGCACCTGACCCAGGCTGAACATAACGGAACTATGACCTCAGAGGTTGGAAATGTTCTACTTCTGTTTACGAGGTCGAGGAGCCTAACTTGGTCTGGGGACAGATATGAGCTGATCATTATGATCACATTTGGTTTTGATCAAAAAAAAAAAAAAAAAGAAAGAAAGTTGTAAATGGAAGGAGGTGTGGTAAGGGAAGATAAAAAGAAGAGGCAGATGAAACTTCAGCTTTAACAGATTTACAGTAGAGAGGCCCTGCCCTCAGCTTATCACTGGCAAGCAGCTATGTGGACATTTGCCTTCTAAGCTCCATGCAGCCTATTTCACTGTGTCACAAGGACACGTCCTGTGGCATTTTCCTCCCCTCCATTTAGGCTGGTCCTGTGGAGATCAGGCATCTTATTATCACGCAATCAGTACAGACTGAGCCAAAAAGGGGTCAGGACAGCCAGCCCTTGCTTCATCTTTGGAGGAAACTGTTGATGGCCACATCGTTCCCACCCTACCTCCCCGGCCTTGATTTTTACTTTTCTGTTCCTCTTTTTTCTTTCCCTGCAGGCGCCATGCTGGTTATCCTACCCCATTCCCTGCCCGCCAAGGTGGGGCAAGTATAGAGACAGGGAGGAGCAGGAGTCAGCCAGGATGGGGGGCTAGCGGAGGTGGCAGCGGGGGTGCACGCTGTAACAGAAGGAAAGAGGGGACCTCCCAAAGCTTTGAAGGCCAGTCTGGTTCCCTAAGACGTTCTCATTACCATCACTCAGGTTTTCATGCCCTGAAAGGCCGTATTTTTCTATGCAAATCTGTCTCAAATAAAAGCTCAGAACTTAACAGCAGCAGCTAGGTTCCTGGCCTGGGATGAGTGACATCCTAGCTGCACAAGGCAAACAAGTCAGCTCACTGCTGGAGCCTTGCACTCATCTCTGTCCACAGGGACGTGACAGGAAATGGGGTCCTAGAATGCTGAGTGAGAGATGATCACCACGGTCACTCACTCATCTTTCTGACCTCGAAGAAAAAAAATAAAATAAAACACACTTGAACCTGATCCCAATTCCTCACCTGTTTGGCCAGAATCCTTGCTGTCAGCCTTACGGTCTCGGAGGGATTCCAGTTTTCCCCAAAAACAACCATGGGAGAACATTCCAGCTTGTGCATGGGCCAATCTTCTCTCTGGGAAAGTTAAAAAAAAAAAAAATATTACACACACACTCGCACGCGCGCACACACACAAACACACATTGCAATAAAGTTTGAGACAAGAGGATGCAGTAAGTTCTTCTGGTTAAGGTCAAATGAAATATGTTTCCTTTTGGAAAACACAACGGTGCTCACAAAACTTAACAGATGAAAACATCCTTTAAGATAGACGTGGCTGTATGACCTTGACTCAGGCCTGGCCGAGCTTGCTGGCAAGAGGAAATCTGCTTGGTGTGGTTTTATCAAGCATCTCACACCCCTCACTATTCCCAACAACACGCACACCTTTGCGTTATCTGTGGACGCTGTCATATTACTCACGGGGTGAGTGACTTGGGTATCAGCCGGTGGTTTGGCTCTGCTCCCTACGGTTCTGGTCTAGCTCTGTTCTCACATCAAGGCAAATAAACGAGAAGTGATGTCCACAGTACCTCGTCCCCTCCTATAGGTGATAAAATCATACCAGAGACGAGGGCTCTGTCAAGGACCCACGAAGAGTCTGATCAGGGCAACTCTCGGGCATATTTAGGAACACGGACTCCCTGGAGAGTCACTGGATAAAAGAGGAAAACTGGACTCCTTTCTATCACCTGTCTTGATGCTTTTTGCCCCAGGCTGCGGGGTGAAGGGCATGTGCTCACTCCGGGAAGGGTGGAGATGCCCCTTTCGTGACGGGAAGGCTGGGGAAGGAGGAAGGTGGGGTGCTGGGGAGGAAGGCACTGAGGACCGGGGCATAAAGGACGATGCTGGTGCTGGTGATAGGGTCAGTGGGGGATGACTGGGAACTGACTGAACCGCACGGGCTCTGATAAAAGCCAGCTGAGGTGGCAGGATGGGCTGAGCGGCTGCGGGAGTGGACTCAGTGGAAGTCTGCAGACGCTCTTTGCTGCAACGGAACTGGGTACCATCGTGGTCTTCCCTCCGCCTCTCCTGCCTCAGAAAGGGGCAAGTCTGACCTTTCCAATGCTCAGGCCAGAACCCTGGAGCCTTCCTGGCCGCCTCTCTCTCCCCCACACTCCACGTTCACCTCTCTGGTGAATCCATCCTGTCTGCCTTCGGAATACGACCAGCCTCTGATCATTTCCCACCCCCCACCTTCCTTACCGGGTGGCAGATCCTACACCTACCCCACAATGGCTCCCTCTGCCTCCTATCTGGACACCTGCTTCTGCCCCCGTTACCCCCCACCCCCACCCCCAACTCCGATCCAGAGAGCAACCGGAGTAATCGATTCTGAAAAACACAACTCAGATCCTGCAGTTCATGGCTCAGCACAGTCTAATGGCTTCTCCACTCAGAGCAAAAGGCCAAGTTGTAACGATGACTCTCGAGGCCACACGTGGTAGGAGCTGACTCTCTGCTACTCTGAGTCATCACCCCCACCATGCTCCCTCACCTCACTCCACCGGGCCACCATGTCTGCTACTCCCTGGACTGACCACACTTGCTCCTGCCTTGAGATCTTTGGCACGTGCTGCGTTTCCTGGAGAGATGCCTCTTCTCCAGACATCCTGTTGGCTCCCTCCCTCCGCCACGTCTCTGCTCTGATGCCCCTTTTTAAGGTACCCTCCCTAAGCCAGCACTGTCCCCATTACGCTCCCTTTTTCGTGCTTCATGTTTTTTCTTAGCACTTCTCACCACCTGACATATTTATTACACATTGATGAGTTGTTTGGTTTGCTATGTTTCCCCTCCTGCCCCCACTATTCATTTGTTTCAGGTAAATCTATTATCCTAGAACCTAGAACTGTGCCTGACATTCACTAGGCATTCAATAAAGTTGTTGGATGAATGAAGATGTCTCCCTCCCCACTGCCAAAAAGAAAGACACAGTGTCACCTAATGATTGAATGCAGCCCCCGTGGCACAGAGCCTTGGCTCAAGCTCTGTGCCAAGGTGTTCTGCAGAGTTAAATAACAGCGTGCCGAATACAACCAAGAGCAAGGAGAGACAGAATGACAAGATATACACAAGGGAGAAGAGGATCCGTTTTTAGCCAAAGCCGAAAATGAGAGCCCGGTGATGACGCAATGAGGTAGGAACTGGTAGGTCCAGCTCCCCACAGACAAACTGGCTCCCTACACAAACGCAAACCAAAAAGGGAAAGACAACAAGGGCTTCTGGCCTTGGGGCATCCGAGGGTAGTGAAGAACACCAGCTGGGGACAGACGGGTAACTGACACCTACGAACACACACAGTAAGTTCACTGTGACCCTAGCAAAGCTAAGAAAAGGTGTTTGCATTGCCTTAAACATGCTAGTTTCCTGAAGTATAGGTGGTGTCTTTGGTGTTTAACAATGAGCTCCGGTGAGAAAGTTTAAGATGAACGTTTCTTAATATGACTTACGTATTTTTAATACAATTTAATTAATACAAATATAAATAAATAAATACAAACACACAGTGCTGACATCTATTGATGTTAATGTCCTCCAGGGAAGAGAACCTAACTATAGGGCATGCTGTGGGGGAAAGCAGAGTTCTATCCAGCAAGAGGAGACTGGCCCGGGGCTCAGGGAGACCTGCATTCTCACCCCGCCCTACAGCGAAGCAGCTATGTCACACCAGACAGTCCTCTTAATCCCTCTGCCTGTGTATCCTCAGCTGTAAATAACATGATCCCTAAGTTACTTAGCAGGTCCGGAATTCCAAGCCTATGATTGTACGGCTTCCAACAGTGATAATCAGACACAAAGCTTGAAGGCTACCATTATCAGGCATTAATGCAACAACAAAGGGTCGTTGTGAGGATCCAACAAATAAGCTAACTCACAAGAAGCACTCAGACCAGTGCCTGGCACACAACATGCTCTCAACAAACGCTGGTAATTGTTCATGTACTGGCTCCTTCATTCATTCAATAAGCCCTTGAGGACCCCAGAGGCAGGGATGGGAGATGGAGTCTTTGACTTAAAGTAGTTTATGACTATATCAGACCACCAAGTAAAGCAAGAGCACCTAGAATGTAACAGAGACCCACACAGAGCAGTGAAATCGGAGAGCTGGGTAAATTTAAGAACTGGCAGAATCACCTTAAGTTTCATCAAGGGAAATTTACCAGATAGTAAGAAGTTTTCCCTTTTTGTCAGAAGGTGGAAATGTCAGAGACATACCACAGTGGCACTACTTGGCTTCCAGTTTTCTTCAAAATTTAAGCTGTGACTCCTTTCCTGGTTGCAACCTTTATTAAACTTTATGTAAATGGAGACAGATCCCATTTTCTAGGAAAGTAATATATTACAATATATTACAAACAAATGCATAGGAAGGATTCAGAAAGACACATGCCGAAGTGTTACTAGCGGTTTTCTCTGGAAGGATAAAATTATGAAGTATGGATACTCTTTCTGTTCCTCTTTCAGTCTGAAACTTCTGATTTTTCTATAATGAGCACAGATGATTCATGCAATAAATTTAAGCAATTAAATCTATGTAAAAGTAAGAGGGAATTTTTTTGGTACCCTTTTAAACTTCTAGTTCACTTTCAGCCACTGTAACAACAGCTCTGCATGACTTTCCTTTTTGTGCATGGACCAAAATACTTAAAGATGCATAGAGTTGCAAAATTGTCTCATGGTACACCAGCACTTCCAACACTGGAAGAAAAGAGTGATTGTTATGTCATCCAGTTTTCTGCTGAGCAAATGATATATTGTCTCCCTGCATAAGAAGACTGAATTTTTATTGTGAAGTCTCCTTTTCTAACTCCTGCATTTGGTGTTTCTCTTGTTCTAATGGGGCTTTCAATTTAGACCATGTCTACTTATATACATGCCTATGTGATATCCTGAAATGCAGAGTAGCATGCATAAGTGATTTCTTAAAATGTGGACTAGTAAGAAAATGTCTTAGGACTACTGTTCTCCACCACTATTGTCGGCAAGAAGAATGCAGAAGGAATCAAGGGCTTAGTGACCACCTCTGTCACTGGGATGACACCAGGATGACACCGGGATGACACCGGGATGACAGCCACTGCTGGCCCCATCTGCTTTGTTTTCTATTTCCATAAAACAGTGATGGGACAAACTCACTGATTCTTATTGGTGATGTTAAACATTACTCATAGGAAAAAAACGGTGGCTCCTTTGAGGATGCTTCCTGTGTCTGAATTAAGAGAGCGAAGTGAATTTAAGCGGGACTAAAGCTCTGACTGTAGCCCACTCACTAATCACCCAGAAAACGACAGGGTCATGGGAGCATTTCTTAGACATTTTCTACACTTCAGTTACTTTCTGACTGGTGATAAGAGTCGAGAATGTTCTCACATCTTTGGTCACGCGCTCCTCATACACGCTTTCTGCAATCTTCATCAGAACATGCCCCTTCCTCCTTTCAAAATCACACTCGTAATCCTAACACCTCCACTTACAAAACACAAACCGTTTTCTTCTATTTGTCAATGTTAAGAAATAACACCTTAGAAAGTTCTACTCCACAATGATTCCTCTATGTAATAACTCTAAAACTCTTCTCTTCAACGTGTCACGGTACAATTTAACAAAAAAGTCTGAATGAGCAACACACTCAGTCTTCCAGGCATATTTATAAAAATAAATATAGTTCATTAAAACACACAGCTTACAAACCCAGCCTAACTAAAAAGGAATTTCTATTTCTTTTATATTTCCTCCCATTACCCTTTCATGCATTGTCAATTAAAATCTTTCCTCTGGCAGGATCACACTGAGTCAAATGAACGAAAAGGAGAATAAATGGGACAAGACATGAGCCAAACTGTATAAAATAAAGCACGATCCTAAAGTCCTGCGATCAGAGAGGAGAGCTGGGGGCAGGAAACAGAGCGCTGAGGGTCTCCTACCATGCTGCATTCCTGGAAGGACACCCTCAGGGAGGGATGTGGACCTTACACTCTTGGAGAGGTTTCTGGAAAGACAATATGACTGGAAGGGATTTTCCTTTCACCTCCATGAAAGGCCACTTCTCTGTCTCTGACACATTCCCATAGCCCCTCTTCTCCTGGGGGGTCCTCAGGACCCCTAGGCACAGTGCTGGAAGCAGTGAAAGCCCTCCTCAGGGTTTCTGCACACTCTGGTCTCAATTTTGTTGCTGTGTGACCTTGGGCAAGTCACTCAGCCACTGTGGACACTGCTTTCTTATCTCCTGATGAGCTCCTTTCCAACCCTGTCATCTGCTCTGTGCTATGGACCCCCTGATGACTCCAGGTGGGTGGGGTCTGACTTTGAAGAAGGCCCAGTGAAGAGGAAAAGACCCTGATGCTGGGAAAGACTGAAGGCAGGAGGAGAAGGGGACGACAGAGGGTGAGATGGTTGGATGGCATCACCAACGCGATGGGCATGAGTTTGAGTGAGTTCTGGGAGACAGTGAAGGACAGGGAAGCCTGGCATGCAGCAGTCCAAGGGGTTGCAAAGAGTCGGACACAACTGAGTGGCTGAACAACAACAGTGGAGAGGGCCATGCTTTCTTAGGTGGAGAATCACTCAGTTGCCTTCCTCACTGCTGCCCTTGTTTTGCACCCCTTGTCTTACCCTGCAGCAGAGTCTCCACCTTGATCCCATCCAAGTATTCCCTTAGGCAGAACTCCGAATCCATTTTCATCTGGAGCAAATGCCCCAGATTCCTCCCTAATGATTTTATGACGAAGCCCTTCTATGGCCATTTGTTTCTAGGCACTTAACTTTATGACCATCCTATCTCATCGTAATACGGTGTGCTGCTCCTACTCAGTCCTTCAGATGACAGGACAGAAAACCTTAATGATCATGTGCCTCTCCCTGCCACAACAGGAGAGACACGAAACAGAAATGAGATGGGTCAAATCCAGCCTCACTTCTAGAAACTGGTGGCTTTTGGGAAGTGTGTTACTGCTTGTCATCTACGAGAATATTTTGGTTATAAGATACTTCACAGAGCACTGGGAACCTGAACTGCTAAAGTCCTCTCTAGGACTGAGGGTGTCCTGGCCCAGGAGCTGGCGAGATGCAAGGAAGACCACATGGTGGGGCTGGACACAGCAAGCTGTCATGGCCTGGACCTTTGACATGACTCAGAATCACAGGACTGTGTCCCCCATCCTGGGGTTCCTTGCTACAGCAATCACATTATGATGTGACCATACCATCTATCTACACAGGAGGAGGACATGCAGCCTGTCAAGCTGCTTGGTGTAAAGTAATAAAAAGGTTCATCTTTCAGTGTCATATCTTCTTGCCTTTTCATTCTGTAAGGTGACTGATGCGGAGGCTGAAGCTCCAACACTTTGGCCACCTGATGCAAAGAGCCACCTCATTGGAAAGGACCTGATGCTGGGAAAGACTGAGAGCAGGAGCAGAAGGGGGCGACAGAGGATGAGATGGTTGGATGGCATCACCAACTCAATAGACATGAGTTTGGGCAAACTGTGGGAGATGGTGAGGGACAGGGAAGCCTGGCGTGCTGCAAAGAGGAGGACAAGAATTAGAGACTGAGCAACAGCAATAAAGAGGCATTCTGGTTCACACGGGTTGACATACTTGGTTGTCAGGAACCTCCCAAGGCTGGGGACCTATCTCTGTGAGTCAGCAAATCTGGACGACTAGGTCCTAAAGGCAAAGGAACCACAACGGCCACCACAACACCCCAACCTGGACGACAGTTACGCATCAGTATAATGCCTCCTGGGGGGGGGGGGGCGCCTAATGGAAGACAGCTCAAGAGACGGAGAGGTAGCTCAGCATCTCACAGATCCTCATGTTTCATATCCATGCAGGCTTTACAGTTCATCAGAGAAGTTAAAGTCCCATTTTGTAGCAAGCACTATTCATATAATGTACACCATTAGGGATCTCAAGTTCTTAGAATCCGTCCATCTTCTTTGGTGAAAAAAACCCAGTCCTTTAAATCTATAGTGGGCTGCCTACTTTATTCTCTGCGTAAAGCTAAGCTTCAGTCCAGCCTGAATTACTATAATATTATTTATAAGCCCTCATGCCTGCCTGCTGCATCACAGTTTACATAGAACCTTGATATCTCACGTATCATTCGATCCTTATAATTCATCAAGATAGGGGCCACTGTCCTCATTTATACCTAAAGAAACCGAGACTCTGAGACGTCCTTTGAATTGTCAAGTTCACAGAGGTAGGCAGGTACAGGGCTGGAACTATATCCTCCAAGTCTTCCGTGTTACAATAGTCTGACCTGTGTGTGAGTTACTAGCTGGCTTCTTTAAAGAACCAGAATATCATGAGCTACTTTTTCTAGAAGCGTTTAACTTAAATATAGAAACAGCTAACTTATCAGGCCTGGAACCTACTCACGTCATTACAGCACTCGCTGACCTCTTTGCATGCCCAGCAAACTAACCACAGAACTCTCTGTCCACAATCGGGAGGAGCAAAGCACGGTCTCTCCTCTTCAGAAGAAGCCACACTCCCTGACAAACCAACAACAAGCCCATCTATAGTCTCACTGCCCTGCAGGCTGGAAGCCTGCGTGGAGACACAGGGAGGCGGACTACGCACGTGGCCGTCAGAACCAAGGCAGATCTTCCCAAGCCAACGGCTCAGGGCCCCTGTGAGGGGAGCTGTCAGATAAGACTTTGGGGCTTAGCAACCTCTCCCACTCCTGCGCAACACCCTTTGGAGACATTCAGAGACCAGCTGCGCAAGGAGAAGGCAGAAGGAAGAAAAAAAATGAAACCATGGGTAATGTGGTTGACCAGAGCAGGGGTGGGGGGCGGAGGAAAGTGACAGTTAAATATGGGAAGAAGAACAAAACCGAGGTGCAGGTATGAAGAACGGCCTCCCTGTCCTTCAGAACCACTATTTAGTAGCATCATTTCCCAGCCAGCCAGAATGCCTGTGGTCTACATGCAACCTGCCGCCTGAACCACCCAGCCACCGCACCCAGGTCTCCAGGTCCAAGTTCAGACCAGTCCACCTCTGGCCGCTCAAAAGCTGTGCCAGGGGCCCACCTAGTCCAGCTGGAATCAGCCTAGATTAGACCGCCCCAAGGGCGACGTGTGGCCTGCTAGAGGGATAGATACAAATTCAGACTTGGTGATGATCAAGACTAAACAATTTTAAAGACAGCATTTTAACATTTTTCACTGGTTGTTTTTGCACATTCCATCTGTTGCTGGGAGCCGTGGGGGGCAGACTGTCGACCTTGGTGATACACCTGCCTGTAGCCAACGTGACCCCTGTGTCTTTCCCACTTTACCAACCTCTATCTTTGATCCTGTGTGGGGCCCCAAAATGTTACTGCCCATCACTGGCTTCCCATCACCATCCGTCGCGGGTGCCAGCACCCAGGGGCATCCAGCCACACCCTAGGCCACAAGGAGGCTTTCCAGCTCTGGCTGCAGGAGGGCCCTGGGATGCCGTGACAAGGGTGAGAAGGACGCTGGGGTCCCAATCTTCCGAGGAAACCAGACCCTCCCTGCCAGCTGGCCCAAAGACACCTACCTGACACTCCACATTGCAGTAAAATGCCTGCTTGCATCTTCCACATTTGGACAATCCTTCTTTCCTTAAAAAACAGAAAGGGCACTGTAGTGGTGAGAGGCAGAGAAACGTGAAGCCGCACATTTTATCATGCAATAACAACAGCCATCTGGTCCGAAAGCAGAGCCAAGAGTCACCTTACCTTGCTCTCCCACTGGTACATGGCATTTTCCCAAAGGAGAGTTTGACCAGACTCAGTCCTTGAGTGGGAGTGAGTTAGTCAAAGGGGACACGCGCCAACACTGACCGAACCCAAGAAGCTTGAAGGGCACTTTCCAGAGAGATGACCGACACGCTCTCTGACTTGTGAGCCTGGCCTGGGACGCCACAGCTGTAAACATCAACCTGCACTTTGATTCAGTGGTTTGGGGCAAGTCAGAGGCTCTTACGTCCTGATTTTCTCACCTGCTAGAAAGGGACAGAAATAAACAAAGCCATCTTGGAAGCCTGAGTCCGTAAAGAGAGGGGACTGGGGTCAACCTACACTGCTGACAACACAAAGTGAATGACGATCTTTAGTATTTAGGGATGCAGAAGACAGGATGGAGCGTGTCAGTAACAAATGCTGCCCAGGAAGCGAAGTTTAAAAATGCTACCCAGCAACTGGGGACATGTTCTTAAATAAAATACCCCTGGATCTGACTGGTACACACATCTACCTTGTCTGTATCCCGTTGAACGATTCTTCCGCCTCATCATAACTAGGTCAGTCCTCCCCGTTCATCACCATAGAATTCACTTTCCTACTTCTCATAGGGGACAGGGTCGCTGCTGTTCCCCAACTGTTAGGTGCTGCTGTGTTTGCTGCATTAGACAAGCCACGGGATTTTTCAAAAACTGTGAAGCCACTGAGTTAAACCGCATATGACAGAACCCTTCAAAATTTTCTGAGATGGGGAACAACCACTTCATTAAATCAGAGTGCGATCTGTAAAGCCTGCTGTCTGCTTCTCACTGACCACCCTGAAGTCAGCTTTCTGACGTACAGAAATGCTGCAAAGGGCACTCTCGCTTACTGCCGGGGGCGCCCCCTTGCCCTGCCACGGAGCCCTCTCACCTCCACCCTGTCTGCAGCGTGCCCGGAGGGCTGATATTGCAAGACATACATATCATCACACTGCAGAGTCCTCCTCCGCGTCTTCTCAGAGAGTGGTAGTCACCACACTACTCCCACGGAATGAGGAAAGGGTTCCAAAAATGCTACTGTTGGAACGAAACTGGCTGCCTTGCAGTTTTCATGACAGTGCTTGGATTCCAAGCAGCAGGCTAAAGAATTGTGTGGGAGAAAAAAAAAACGCAACTCGCAGTTGAGGTATAAATAAATATTCTGAGTTTGCACATCAGAGTGGTTCAAAGAGGAGCCCACTAATTTGGCTGAGTGCATCCTCTGGCCTGAAATACCCTCCGAGGATACATGTGGATGAGACGCCCGGCCCTGGCGTCTCCTGCATTTTATGCCAAGGGGAAAAGGACAGACGACGACGTGCTCAAAGACAACTGTGAAGTGACTTGTGAGCAAGTGCTAATTGACGGAGACCGTGAAGGAATGCAAAAGGGGTGGAAAGTGCAGACGGGCAAAGCCGCAGAGGGAACTCTGAAAATTCTTTTCCAAAAGACGTGTGTTTGAACATGGACAACGGGTGGGTAGATGCCACCCATAACAATGTCCATCTGAAACAGCCATTTGGTGATGGTTGGTTTTGCAGGGGGCAAGGTCACAAAACCTCTCTGAGAATTTGAAGCTATTAACTCTCCCCAACAAGCCACATTCTCCCCAACCCTCAAAAAACAAATTTTGAGGGCTCACCAGCCACCTAGAGTCTACGCACAGACTAGTGAAGTGTCTCTGAAACCAGAATTAAGACCCTCGATATAATGGACCAGGAAACTATTACAAAAATGTCTCTATTAGCTCTATACCATACAAAAAGAAAACAAGGATTATATACAGAGATCTTCCTGCACACAGATGCAAGCAGTAAAGCTAATACAAAACCAAGGTTTGTTTTCGGCTTCAAGGTAATATCCCAGGAAGGAAAAAAAACAACTGGGCTCTGGTGAACACAGGAAGAACTCTAGTGGGATTTCATCAAAATAATAGATCTCCCAAAGGCCAGGCTTCATTCAGCCTGGCTAGTCACCAAGTCCACGGCCACAGACAATGAAGACCAGGAAGAAAGAGCTAACTTGTCAAGACTGGCAAGAGGTTACATAATGCAAGTGGTTCTCGAGGTGTGGTCTGTAGACTACTGGAGGCCCAGAGACCCTTTCAGGGAGCCCGTGAGATCAAGGCCATTTCCAGAATGTACTACTGCCTTTAGTGTTTTGACATCTGTGCTCTAGAAAGTGGAGGGTGCCCGGAGGGTGAAACCTGCAAGGCTTTGAAGTGAAGTGAAGTGAAGTGAAAGTCGCTCAGTCGTATCCGACTCTTTGCGACCCCATGGACTAGTCCATGGAGTTCTCCAGGCCAGAATACTGGAGTGGGTAGTCTTTCCCTTCTCCAGGGGATCTTCCCAACCCAGGGATCGAACCCAGGTCTCTCGCATTGCAGGCGGATTCTTTACCAGCTGAGCCACAAGAGCTTTAGCACAAATCAAAGCAGCCAGTAGTCACTGTATTCCTCACTTCCACATGCTCACAGCCATCGGGAAAAAGCCAGTTTCACTTAAGAATGCCCCTAAAGAGATCTAAACTATGATACAAAAGAACTTACCTACGAAACAGACTCACAAACTTAGAGAACAGACTTGTAGTTGCCAAGGAGTAAGGGATGGACCAAGAGTTTGGGATTAGAGAATGCAAACTATTACATGGTGGTGGTTTAGTCACTAAGTTGTGTCCAGCTCTTGCGACCCCATGGACTGTAGTCTGCTAGACTCCTCTGTTCATGGGATTCTCCAGGCAAGAATACTGGAGTGGGTTGCCATCTGGATAAACAACAAGGCCCTACTGTATAGCACAGTGAACTATAGTCAATATCCTATGATAAACCATAATGGAAAAGAATAAGAAAAAGAATATGTGTGTGTGTGTGTATATATATAACTAAATATATATATATAACTTATGTGTGTATATATATAACTAAATCACTCTGCTATATAGCAGAGATTAACACCACACTGTAAATCAACTAGAATAAGATAAATTAAAAAAAAGAATGTCGCTAATAAAGCAGTGTGTGCATGCTCAGTCACTTCAGTTGCATCCAGCTCTTTACAATCCCACAGACTGTAGCCCA
Organism: Okapia johnstoni; assembly: GCA_024291935.2. Taxonomy (NCBI): domain Eukaryota; kingdom Metazoa; phylum Chordata; class Mammalia; order Artiodactyla; family Giraffidae; genus Okapia; species Okapia johnstoni. The sequence continues at coordinate 10,892,942 of CM044322.1, read as the reverse complement.
CCTCTGTCCATGGACTCTCCAGGCAAGAACACTGGAGGGGGTTGCATGCCCCCCTCCAGGGGATCTTCCTGACCTAGGGATCAAACCTAAGTCTCCTGCAGTTCTACCACTGAGCCACCCGGGAAGCCCAATAAAGCAGTCACAAATATTAATATCCTTGAATCTCCAGTCTTTGGTATGTATCTTCTTGGCACCCTAAGATGAAGGGGGAAGAAGGCAAGAAGTGTTTCTGCTCCTACTGAAGAATGAGGCTTATCTCAAGGATGAACTCTTGGCCATCCCTGGAGCTGTAAACTGAACTTGCCACTATATTCTTGAAATATCACTTTTACTAGGAAGAACAACTTTAGACAAATTGGCTATTCAGACTTGCGTATTTGGCAGATATATTATGGAAATAAATGAAGTGAGTCCATCACATCAAGGAAAATAATTGGCAATATTTGTTGCCAATGATAAAATTTGGGCTCTTAAGCAAAAATTAGAACTTTGGAACACACGGATCTGCTCTGCTGCCCAGAGTTAGACAGTCTCTCATCTGAAAGATCGGTGATGGTTTTAATAATTGGGGGGGGGTTTTTTGTTTGATTTCATGGTTTGATGAAATAAAGTTTAAGGAGGTCTATATAACTGAGTGAACCAATGTTTTCCAAATGACCAGACTATGATGTTTTAAAAATTACACATGGCTAAAAGAGTCATTTGAAGTACAAGACAGACTAAGGCATTTTATGTAACAGAGTACATAAAATTCACAGACTTGGTTTCAGAGTGCACATTACAACTAATCTTTAAGACAAAAATCACTTCACTGAGTTCTAACGGTGAATCAAAGAATATCCACAATTAACTGAAAAGGCTATTAAAATACTCCTTCCCTTCCAATAACACACCTATTTGAGGCCAGATTTCCTTCGCATACATCAACCAAAACTACATAATATGCCAGACTGAATTCAAAAGCATATCTGAGAATCCACTTGTATTCTTTAATCTCTCATTAAAGAGATTTGCAAAACTGTAAAACATCACTATTCTCATTTTTTGTTTTGAAGAAGAGTCCTCATTTTAAAAAACAAGTGCTTTATAATATTTTCTATTTTTAATTATAAATATGGGACATATTGATAAATACCTAGGTGAACAAAAAAGCTCTTTGGAGTTCTCAATTTTTATGGGTAGAGAGGGATCTTAAGAACAAAAAGTATGAAAACTTCTGATCTCTTGTAATAATTCCATCAGCTCTATGAAGAAGTTATTATTCCTGCCTTTTGAATGAAGATACTGAAGATCCTAGAGGTGAAATATCTAACCCAACATGGCCATTCAGCAAGTTGGTAGCAGAATTAGAATTCACACATCAAGGGACATATTTTGTCTCCATCATGCAAAAATATCCTTCCTTGAGTATGATGACATGATCAAGGAGCACATACTACAGCAAACAAAAATAATCTATGTGTCTAGATAAGGTAACAGCAGTAAGTAAATAAGTGTTAGTTGCTTAGTCATATCAAAGTCTTTGTGACTTCATGGACTATAGCCTGCCAGCTCCTCTGTCCATGGAATTCTCCAGGCAAGAATACTGGAGTGGGAAGCCACTCCCTTCTCCAGGGGGGTCTTCCCGACCAAGGGATCAAACCTGTAATAGCACTAATGAACAGTAAATAAAAGCGTTCTTTACTCTGGTCTGCATAATGTCCCAGCTCCAATGGAATCCTGTTAATGCTGTGTGGTGCTGTACTTGGTCGCTCAGTCATTTCCGACTCTTTGTGACCACATGACTGTAGCCCGCAAGTCTCCTTTGTCCATGGGATTCTCCAGGCAAAAACACTGAAGTGGGTTGACATGCCCTCCTCCAGGGGATCTTCCCAACCCAGGGATCAAACCGGGTCTCCTGCAATGCAGACGGATTCTTTATCGTCTGAGCCACCAGGGAAGCCCAAGCATACCAGAGTGGGTAGCCTATCCCTTCTCCTGTTAATGCTACTTGGCTTCAAAGATATAATGAGAAGAATCCAGTCATTTCTGAAAATGAGATCCAGGAAGGGGAACACCCCCACAGAGGGTCTCTTGACCAACTATGCCAGAGGAATCAATGTCACTTGAAGTGGACTGGAATTAAAATAAGGACTGATTCTGTATTCAGCCTGTGCAAGGAAGGTCCCTCCGTCTCATTCAGGCAGTAAATTCAGGCAGTAAATCCATGTGTGTTCGCAGACACTGGACCAGTCCACGTGGGATTGCATCCTCTGGGAACTAGGTGATAAAATAGTGCAGCTCTCACAAAAGACAGAAAAGCCTTGCCTGGCTCGGACCCAGATGTTACTGAATATGTGCTTATGGAGTCACCTACCTGGCTTATTTGTGTGAATATCCTCAGCAAAGATTCTCCCAGCCAGACTGCCTTCAGCAGAGAGAAGGAGAAAAGCTAAGCCAGTTACTGGCAGCGAACAGTTTAAGAACCTCGTTTGGTGACAGCAGTTCTCAGTGAAACAGGATAGGGATGGGAGCTCTGTTTAAATGCTTCAGTTCTTCCCATAGCTTACCACAGGGCGAGACACACATGGTCTGCAGGTCTATCGGTGGAAACCCCAGTTACAATGTGCTGAGCTGGCTCGTGTGGATATGTGCGTGTGTGTGTGTGCGCGCGTGCTTCAGAGAGCAAGAAGTAGAGCTCCTGAGAGTCCGACTACTGCTGACTGCAAAGTTCAGCCAGAGAGAAACTTCATATGGGATATCCATTTTCACTGTCGGAATACACAAGGCTTTTAGAATAAACTCTGTGCCTGCAGAAGACCCAGCTGTAAAGCCTTCATTTTCCACGTAACCTGATCTAAATTGTCCAGGAGGTTTGGGGAAAGACTGCAAAACAAGGAACAGAAAACTGCCCTCTGTGACAGAGGAAAAAAGGTCATTTGGAGGAATGAAGTGAAATAACTGAAAAGGAAGGGAACTAAAGGAACATTAATGGTGAAATCACGCACAGCCTCTCAAAGTGGTTCTCAGCCTCGGCTGCCTGTACCTGTCTGGGGTTGGGTCCAGCTAGTCTCATCAGACTGTTCCGTGCTGGGAGTTTTAGAAAGCTACCCAGATCAAACGTGCCTCCATAATACACAACCACTGGTCTAGGCCCATGGTCATCCATTTGGGTTGAGTGTTTTTGAGGGCAGAATTTGAGGAAGAGTGTTGAAGCATTCTTCTCTGCAGTCCAGACTGCTTACAATGTAACTCTTCTTAAGAATGACTCACACACAGGATGGATTAGGTGGTTTAGCTACCTTGATGATGGATGGATAGGTTGGAATAAAGTGGCAGACACTGTATTTTCTTACTATGACAAGCAAGTGTTCTGGAAGCCAGGCTAAGCTTTCTTTCCACCTCTTCCTGATTCCTGCTTCACAACGCAGGATGACTGTGCGAGGCTACTTTTTCTACTTCTCTGTCTCAAATCCTTTTTCCTTCTCATGCTTGAGGTGCTATGTGATCTTGAGCAAATTATTCATCCTTTCTGAACCTGTTTCCTCCACTGTAAAGATACAGCTTGCACCCCACAGGTTTGTTATGTAAATTAAATGAAAAAGTAAGCAAGCCCACCACTACTACACTTTTAACTAGCCTTCATTCTTTTGTGTGTGTTTTTTTAAGTGATGTCAACTCCCGAAATATCTTCAGTACAATCTCGTTCAGACTCATGTTTAGAGGATTCATGCTTCTAAAGCCTTTGTTTTACAGGCAAATATCTACTCTGCTGTGAATGGAAGGGCTCTTTGAACTTAAGAAATGGTTCCATCCACAAAAGGAGGAAAGAAATGTGGCAGGAAAACGCAAGCGCGTGATTTATCAGTGGCTGAAACAGAACTCAGAAGACACGTTCCTGTCATCTTCGACGGGAGGAGACACGTGCAGTGATTAATTTTCTCGCTTTTAAAATTTGGAAGCTGGGAAGATCAACAAGTTAGGGTTGTAATTAACAACTCCTGCTAGTTAATGCATTGCCGCAGGTGCTGTGGGTCCAGATAAAAAGGATTTGATCCTGTAAGCTCCCTTCTTTCTGCTACCGAAATAAATGCTTTGTGGGTTTTCCTCATGAAAGAGAATGATACTGGCATGGAGTGGGTTTGCAATAACAATTACTTTTAACTAACGGTGATAGAAGAAGTGACAAGTAGGCTCTGCTGAACAGAAGCAGCCCCGGCCAAATGAAAAAAAGAGAAAAGGAAAAAAGCCCCAGCGGCACAATGTAACTTCACCGTGGGTTGAAATAAGACAATCAGAAACAAAGTTAGCCTCCCACCCAGAGTGAGTGGTTCCACTAGCAAATTTTTATTGGAGAGAAATAAAAATTGGAGGAATTGTGGCAGAACCCTATTATAACCCTGGTCAGGGGACAAGGATAATACTCAGGGTATGGGTTTTTGTGTAACCCTGAAAGATGCTCCATGTAGCACTTTAATCCACAATGTAACAGTGAAACGGGACCACGTGCTGCGGGAGCTTCTTCCCAGAGCAGGGCTGAACCTTCCCCCAGGCATCCGGCTTTGTTCTGAGGCTTGTTAAAAGTTAGAGCCCAGGGCCTCCAGGGAAGCGGGAAATATTTAGGGCAGTAAGGTAGCAACTAATAGGTTTTCCCAAATATTGGAACAGAAGCTGTGATTTACAAGGAGAAAGAGGGGGCTTGGTGGTCAGCACTGAATAGTTGACCTTGTCATAAAAATGATGACCCTGGGGGAAATGGAGTGACATGGGTCAAAGGGTAGAAAGTTTTGGTTGAAAGAAGAAAAAGGTCTGAGGATCTACTGGATGGCACGGTGACTATAGATGTAGAGTATGCTTTAAAGTTGCTGAGACTTGAGCTTAAACATTCTTGTCACACAAAAGGAAGTTACCTACGTGAGGGGATGGATGTGCTGATTATCTTGATCTTAGTAATCATTCCACAGCCTCTATGTACACCAGATCATCATGCTGTACACTTTAAATACAATCATATCTGTCAATTCTTCCTCAATAAAGCTAAAAAAATACTGTAGACATGACTCTCCACATCACTGACTCATGAAAATCAAACTCAACAATGAAAAACCAGTGAGGATGCTGATTTAAGATTTGTTTCAGTGAAGGCCCTAGGGAAGCCTGGCAAGCTGCAGTCCATGGGGTTGCAAAGAGTTGGACATGACTGAGCAACTGAACAACAGCAAAGGCTCTAGTTGAAATGAAATCTTCCTCTGCCTTAGAAAGAAAAAATATTCATGAGGCTTATGGATAGAGCAGAGAACTACTCAGCCTATGGAACAGTGACGATGACTCTTTTCAGCCACTGGACAGCACCTACAATCAAACCTCATCTTGCAGGCCCTGTAAAATCCCTAACAGCTGAAGCCTGCCAGAAGAACAGATGTACGGGCTTTTAAATTGAACATTCTCCTCTGAAATTCTGTATATGAACTTCTGTGGGAAATCACAAAGACGCTTCCTTGCGATTTGTCTGTGACTTCTCTGACGCTTACCAATGAGGAAGTCAAAAGGAAAGAAACAATAAGTGCGTTTTTAACTTAGTTCTCTCTTGTAAGAACTGACCTTAAGTAACAGCCACCGTGAGAATGGGGAATAACGCAGCACCGTTGTGGGGGAACTGGAAAAACCACTTACATTTTGTTTAGGTTTTAAGTGAAAAAAGCAGTAAGGGATAATGTCAGGCAGAGTGGAAAGAGCACTGAATGTCGAGGACTTGAGCAGCCAAGATTCTGCCCTGAAGACAGGGATCGATGAAGTGTTCTGTAAGTATCTATAAGGATCCATTTCCAAGAACGAACAGAGAAGGTGATGAGGCCTGCCCACAGAGCTGTTAGTAAAATAAGGCTGCAGAAATGAGACTATTCATTTAATATTTACTGAGGTCATGGAGTATCAGGCATCAGGCTAAGTGCTGGAGTTACAAGGTTGAAGAAGACATGGTTCCTATAGTCAAGGAGCAAGTGTGATGAAGGAAGTATGCAGAAGGTGCTATGGGTGCAAACAAATGCATGTACGCATGTACCACTATAAGCCCTTTGGAGATGCTGGAGTGAAATTAATGCTGCAGAGCAAACTGGACCCAAACAGTGCTATGCCCAGCCTTGGGGGCACACCAGCAGGTAGCCTTAACCCTACGGTGGCCTTCCACTGGGTCACTCTCTGAAGATGCACAGAAACAGAAGTTGGCAGTGGGCTGCTTTCCCCACTCTGTGCCTAGAAAATATTTAGCACGTAGGTGCCTCGGAAGGCCTGAACATGTGCTGAAATCAATTTACTATTGAGTGAAATAAGTCAGCTGTTAATTTCTGAATCTCTACTACTTTGTGACCCTGTAAGTTTTTAAGGTGAAAAAAAAAATCCTAAAGCTTTTTAAGTTGTATTTAGAAATATTTATTCAAGTATGAATATTTCTAAATACAACTTTAAAAGCTTTATGGACATGAGTTTGAGTAGGCTCCAGGAGTTGGTGATGGACAAGGAAGCCTGGCGTGCTGCAGTCCATGGTGTCGCAAAGAGTCAGACACAACTGAGCGACTGAACTGAACTGATTCAAGTGTATGAGCAGACCAAATTTCATCAAATTTCAAAAAAATGTCTACCCAAAGTGCTGCTATTTTAACACAATGCAGGGATGCTACAGTTTCATTCGACCCAGTATTATCTGATCAGTGTTCTCCCTTAGTTGGCATAAGTCATGAACTAGTGTGTGTGCTTAAACTTCTCGGTTAACAGTTTTCTTTATGACATACGTGGATTATCAGTGTTTGATGAAAGAAAGCATTGAACTCAGAACATTACTGCCTTTAACAAAAACTCTGCTAAAATGACAAAGTTCATGGCACTACAGCATCAACTAAAAATTGTCACTTGCTATCTGCTTCTACAAGGATGATATCACTAGCCACTGCAGTCGCTGACCTTCAACCATTGCCTGAAAGGAGTCCAGGGCGGAGATGAGTTATGCACTCTATGTTCTGGGAAGAACTTGCAGAACAGGCCTTCAGATAGCTAGAAATTTTCAGACAATTTTATGAGCCCAATTTCTGACATCTCCTCGTATCTAGAAAAGCACTAAAATCATTAGCAGAGATATCTGCTCCTCGTGACTAGTTGCAACCTTCTTGAGACTCTTTGCAAACCCACGCACGGACTGTAGCACACCGGGCTCCTCTGTCCATTGGATTCTCCAGGCAAGAATACTGGAGTGGGTTGACATTCCCTTCTCCAGGGGATCTTCCCAACCCAGGGATGGAATCTGGGTCTCCTGCATTACAGGCGGATTCTTTACGGACTGAGCCACCAGGGAAGCCCCATCTTGAGACTGGCAGTAACCTTCTGCTGCGCGTTTCACCAAAATCAAATTTACGCTGACCTCCCCTACCCATCTCTTTGAAGCAGGGCCTCAGAGCTCTCTGAGAAGCTGTCTCTTGGGCAGTAAGTCCTCATTCTGCCCCAAATAAATCTGAATTCACGACTCTCACGTTGTGCTTTTTCTTTTCAGTCTACAGTGTATAAAATAAAGATGAAAACCTACTGGAACATAAGCTCCATGGTGGGAGGGATTTTTGTTTCCTTTTCACACCGGGATTCAGCACCTAGTGTGTGCTCAGTTGCTCAGTTGTGTCCGACTCTTTGTGACCCCATGGACTGTAGCCCACCAGGCTCCTCTGTCCATGGGATTCTCCAGGCAAGAATACTGGAATGGGTTGTCATCTCCATCTCCAAGGGATCTTCCCAATTCAGGGATCAAACCTGCATCTCCTGCAGAGGCAGGCAGATTCTTTATCACTGCACCACTTGGGAAGCCCAGAACCACGGTGAATGCCCCATAAATATAAATATTTGCTTTATATATTAAAAACAGAATCCCTGCTCTCAGAGAGCTTACCTTCTGCCCATCATTAAATGTCTCTTACTGTTGAAGTTTTAAGAACCTGTGAAACTATCACTGACAGTGATCGTCACTCTGCTAGAGATTGGTGCAAAGGAGGGGTAAGAGATTTTTCAGGTGGCACAAGTGAGGAAAATCAACAAGATCTGAGCCCAGGGCCCACATCCCTTGAAGAGCCTTTCCTAGTCCTCACAGACTCAAGACAAAAAGCTCCTCTGGTCCAATATCTTTTCATTTTGTCACAGATGGCAACATAACTCCTTTCAAGTGCCAGGATATAAAATCCTTGAGATTTTTATTTGGCTCAGATGAAAAAGTGCATCCTGTTGTCAGCCAGACTTCCTTTGCACCTCCTTCCCCCAGGATACGCCTATGTCTTCAGGCCTCGGTGTGAAATTGGCTTCTTGGTAAGGGAGTCGGCCTTATTCTTCCTCTCCCCCAATGGTGACTGTAGGTTTCCTGGGCAACGAGATGTCTTGTTCATCACAGTGCACTTGCAGATACACAGTGGTGTCTCAGCTATCATAGCAAGCATTTATTTTGGTTTCTAAGGACTATAAACTTGTGAAACAGAAGTACTTAGGGATTCTTGGATGCACTCCTTTAAAAAGCAAACTCAATCCACTTGAATAATGCACATGCCATATTTCCACTCAGTCATCAGAAACCTTTCACTTAGCCCCTAAGTTTCATGTTAATACATTGGCACAAGGAGTTTCACAGTATTTTTAAATTTTTGATGGAAGGAAAATCTGAGACACACAGCTGGATTCTCAACAAATGCATGGACTAGAAAGATAAGTTGTTTCCTGAACCCTCAAGACACTTTGGTCTTATTTTCCTGCTAAATTGCATATCTCTGGCCTTCAGAGAAGTCTAGAAGAGATCCGATTTCCTTCTGTTCTATTGTCCCGGCGTGAACGCCTTTGCAATTGAAAAGGAGGCCTCCGAGGGTGGTAGGAACAGAGTCAGCAGAAGTTACACAAAGTGAGGTGTGTGGCTTTGTGACTGGTTAGAGCGCCCGTGCTAATGAGGCCAAGGTCGTGGGTTCAGCCCCTGAAAAGGCAGTTACTTCAGTCAATTCCCTGCTGGAGGACTGCACCCCTAAACTCCCACAGATTCACTAGAAATCCAGAGATGCGAGGGTTGGGATGAGAATGGGAGACTGATGGTGGTGTACAGAGACTGATCACATTAATACAAATCCCTTGAGAGAGGACAGAGACCTCTAGTCCCAGAGTGGGCCCTTCTCCAGGGCAAGGGGACAGCTCCAGAAGTGACTAACCTCCAGGCTGACCAGCACTCTTTTGTACTCAGTCGCTCAGTTATGTCTGACTCTTTGCGGTCCTATGGACTATAGCCCGCCAGGCCCCTCTGTCCATGGGGATTCTCCAGGCAAGATTACTGGAGGGGGTTGCCATGCCCTCCTCCAGGGGATCTTCCCAACCCAGGGATCGAACCCAGGTCTCTCACATTGCAGATGGATTCTTTACCATCTGAGCCACTAGGGAAGCCCAAGAATACTGCAGTGGGTAGCCTATCCCTTCTCCAGGGGATCTTCCAGACCCAGGAATCAAACCGGGGTCTCCTGCATTGCAGGCAGACTCTACCAGTTGAGCTACCAGGGAAGCCCCTCCAGAAGAGGACTCAAAGCCTGCATCTGGTCAAGTACAATCAGGGTGCCCCACTCCAGGTCTGCCTAGTTCCCTGGTGGTGATCAGGACTATATGCTCATGGACTCAAAGGCAAGCAGGCAAACCAGAATCGGGCTGCCTTTGAGAGGAACAGGATGTGGGAATGCAGAATCAGTAAGAAAGGAGAAATTTCAATCCAATTGTCCTGGCACAGGTGGAAAGCATTCCTCAAACTGAGAAATGTGATTACTTCCCTCCACATCTGAAGTACAAAACACAAAATGTGCATATGGTGGGAATTACCTTAGTTATTGATGACTCTAGTTACAGAAGGGATACTTGTAATTACTGACTGCCTCCTCGGGAGGCAGAAATACAGCAGCTTAAAATTACAATGATTTCATGTTTTCTTTATATTGACAAGAAAAAGAAAGGGGATATTAACCTCAGGCAAAAGAGTTAAGTCTCAAACTCCAAAATCAAGTAGAAACATTCTTTGCAGTTTTCTGTTTCAAGTTCTGTAAGATAACTTCGCTGTCCCAGGTTCTTAGCAATTCTGAGTTCTGTTGAAGATCAGCTGCTGCCAAACTACAGCCCTGAGCCCTGAATGTTCCCAAAGAAATTTAAGACATTTCTGAGCATCTTTTAAAGAACGTTCGGACAGACAGTGTGCCATATGCTTGTCCTACAGGAATAACATCCAGGGGCCTTTCAGCACAGCTACATCAACAAATCACATCTGTTTAACTTTGCACAGAGCAAAGTGCTGAAGAATAGGCCTGTTTAAGAAAAAAAAATAGGCGGGGATAGTTAATATCCTCACGCTGCCCTACCAGAGCACACAGAAACAAACTCTCTATATGTACCTATAAAGACGAAGATGACAAACTCCTTTTAAATAATTTGAACATATTTAAAAATATCCCAGACTTCCCTGGTGGTCCAGTAGTAAAGAGTCCATCTGCCAATGCAAGGGACCTGGGTTCGACCCCTGGTCTGAGACGATCCCACATGCCATGGGGCAACTAAACCCTTGTGCCACCATGACTGAGTGTGAGGACTGCAACTACTGAAGCCCACGTGCCTAGAGACTGCGCTCTGCAACGAGAAAGGCACCGCAATGAGAAGCCTGTGCAAAGAGTAGCCCCCCTCGCAGCAACTAGAGAAAGCCCATACACAGCAACGAAGATCCAGAGCAGCCCAAATTAACAAATAAAGGTGAAATTAAAAAAAATGAAAATATTCCAAACTCACCAAAGGACCAAAGCCTCATATTTCTTTTTTACATTTTATCAGGTAATAGTGGATGATACAGAAGAATGTACACAGTTGTTACACAAATTTCAAACCGTTAGCATAAAAAAAAAGAATTCTCTGAAACCACAGCAGCATAAGATATAAATCCAAGACAGATGAATCAAATGATCTTTCTGAACTTTTAGAAACGATGCATTAATCTGTTGAATTATCCACAGGGGCAGGGAGAAGCAAAAGAAGAGAGGTTATAAAAAATGCGTTCACTTGAGAAAGCAGAAATGCCTTAAGCCCTCATGTCCAGGTGTGAACTACATAGTAGTTTCAGGTCAAAAGGGACAGAGATACATGTGGCTGATCCATGTTGATGTTTGGCAGAAACAAGCACAATATTGTAAAGCAATTATCTTTCAATAAAAATTTTTAAATTAAAAAAAAAGAAAAAGGGACAGTGAAGGAATACCACACTCAGAACAGAAAGACACAGTTCCCTCCATGAAGAGGCTGGGCCTTAGGAGGCACTCAGTATCTGCCCCCAAAAAGGTAAAATTCAAGGAAACAACTTTTCCAACACTCAGTTACTTCCTACATAACACGGGACAAGGTCTTCTCTACACAAGCCATCCTTGGGAGGACCAAAACACAAATGTACCTGGAAATGCTTTATGAGCTGCAAAGAGCAACACGATATAAAGGAATATCATTTTATACAGGATCTTCAAATTTTTGCAATTGAGAGGACTTTGTGCAATTGCTTTTTGGAGGGAAAGGGGTTAGATGGTAGTTTTAACTCACCAGGGTTTGAATTTCAGTTCAGGATATCAATCCTGCTGTCAGTCTGTCTCTTTCATCTCAAATCGTTCTTAATCATGCAGCTTGGTCACTGGGCCCTGATACGCTAGAACAGACATGATGCTCCCTGCATGTGAAAAATGTGTGTGTCCTGGCACTGTGCACACCTGAAGTCTTGCAGGACTGCTCCTTGGCACAGCTGAATCACGCTGAAGGCAGAGAGCAGAGAAGAGCCGTGGTATCCTTGCTAGGTGGAACATTCTGTTTTCCTCCGTTTCTTATTTCAAACATTTGTTTAATCCCAGGGTAAAAAGAGTATTAAAGTCGCTAATCATTTTGGAGCTACACAAGGCTCTTTAAAAAAATAAATAAATAAAGCTTTACCTGTGTAGGCTCATCATACCATTTTCATCAGGTTTTGGAAAATACTGAAAACCGATCCCAGATAACCATTATTATGCTGTTGAATGGGAGGCTGAGAACCACTGCTTGTCAACTTGCCATCTGAAGGATGATTCCACTGGCTAACAAGGTACAATATTTTCTTCCCAGTATTCCCCAGCTCAACCCCACCACCATAAAAATGTCCCTGAAACGAGAATATGTTCTCATACTATTTAACGTTTAGCCAACAGAGCTCATCAAATAAGTCCATAGAAGCGAGACACCGAGCCAATTGTGACACCTCCCGAGCTGTCTGGGTCGTGGTGGGCACTTGACTTCGCTGTCTCAGGACCAGCTCAGTAGGTGGGTGTTAATGTGCACTGCTTACAGATAAAACTGGGAGTCAGTGCCTGCCTGCTAAGTTGCTTCAGTCGTGTCTGACTCTGTGCGACCCTACGGGTTGTGGCCTGCCAGGCTTCTCCGTCCATGGGATTTCCAAGCAAGAATACTAGAGTGGGTTGCCATGCCCTCCTCCAGGGGATCTTCCCCACCCAGGGATCGAACCTGTGTCTCTTTTTATGTCTCCTGCACTGACAGGTGGGTTCTTTACCACTAGTACCACCTAGCAAGCCCAGAGGGGCTAAATAATTTGGCTCAAGACAATCCATCAGGAAGGGATGAAACCAGAATTCCAACCCAGTCAATCTGGCCTCAAAGTCCCTCCTTTGCAGTCTCTAAATAAAGAAAAACTTGAAATACTGAAATGTGGGAAATGGCAACCCAATATCTCACTAACTACTATACAAATGGCTGAACTTTATATTCTTTAGAGTTACTTTTTAGAGGAAATCTGTTATCTCTGTGTGTCTGTGAATGTGTGTGTGTATGCAAACATATACTTTCTTTGGGGAAACACCATGCAGCATGAGGGGTCTTAGTTCCTGGACCAGGGATGGAAACCTACAACCCCTGCAACAGAAGTGTGGATTCTTAACCACTGGACCACGAGGAAAGTCCTCGTTGGCTATCTTAATCTTTCTACTCATTTCTTTAAAACACATGTAAAAAAGATGCAGGGAATCGATTATTGGAGCATGTGCCCATAGAAAGTGAAAGTTACTCAATCATGTTCAACTCTAAGTGACCCCATGGACTGTAGCCTGCCAGGCTGCTCTGTCCACGGAATTCTCCAGGCAAGGATACTAGAGTGGGTTGCCATTTTCTTCTTCAGGGATCTTCCTAACCCAGGGATCAAACCTGGGTTTCCTGTACTGGGAGGTGGATTCTTTATCAGTGAGCTACCAGGGAAGCCCTCTTAGATGGAACGTAGCGTTATAGACTTTTCCCTTTCTGAGACAAATACTAGCAAGTGTTAAAATACATTCAATATCAAGTGAAAAAGCGTGCCACAAAATGTTGACCAGGCCAATGTATGTGCATGTGAGTGAGCGCGTGCATGTGTGTGTCTGTATACCAAAAAATAAATACACAAATAAAAATCTGCGAGGTCTGATGAGGACAGCTCCCAACTTGAAGACATTTATATTTTTAGGAGCTGCCTCTTAGCAGCTGAGGCAAGATACACATCTTTCCAAGTGCCACCCTGAGAAAATGTGATACAGATGCAAACCTTTGCCTGTGTTACCCTGACAGTAAGAATTCCACTTCGCTGTGACTTAAGAGACTTCCTATTATTTTTCCATTTACAGAACATACTTATTTCTGAAAAACATCACTTCTTTTCCTTCAAAATAAGTCAAACCCTGATACAGTTAATATGACACGGAAGATCTCTCCAGGCTCATTTGTCTTAAGCAATGTTATTTACCTTCAACTTCTGGCACAAGAAACAACACGTGCAGTTTTCTTCTCATGGCGGGGGAGGAAGTCATGGATCAGTATTTTGAGAATTCTGCTCCTACCCCTGGGAGAACCATGGGGACATGTATGTCCAGTACAGCTAGACAGAATAATCTGTCCTTGGTCTATACGGACAGCTGACAGAGGAAACAGAGCTAAATCTCTGAGATTGATCTAGCCACTAATTCTAAGTGAACTGGATTTAATAGAAACCACAGAGTGAGTACCAAGATATTTCTGATTTCACAGGTATCATGATGTCATGATGTCATATCTTGTGTGTTATTTTAGCTGATTTCAAATGAGTACTCGGAGAGAGAGGGGAAAGAAACTGTGGGTGTTGACAGAAGTTCACCTAAGCCAGAGAAAAGTGGGGGAAGGTGCAGTGGTCCCTCCCCAGTGTAGGGGGCAGCGCCGGAGAGGGGTCTAAGGCAACAGTGACACTAATGAATGTCATTCAGAAAAAGGGGAAATGAAGGCAAATGCTGTCCCATATGGCAGGGTCATTGGCCACGCTGCACCTGACTGCACCTTCCTATCTGGAGGTGAGGGCATGTGTAGCAGGTACAGTTCGGAGGCGAAAGAGAACCATCTCTCCGCTCTGCTGCTCCACTGCAAACCCAGCTGGATTTGATCTATGATTCACCAGAGGAGTGGTCTGGTAACAGACATCTGACCACCTACTAGGTGCCTGGTTCTGCAGTCTTCTCTGCCACGATGGATCCCAGGAATCACCAGGATCCCTCATGGAGGAGGGAGGCCCCTTCCGTGCGGGGTGACCTTGCTTTGCTCCTGCCACTCCAGACACCCACGCTGCTTCAGACTCTGAGCCACAGCAAGGCTCAGAAGATCAAGGGACCAGACACAGCAGCCTTTTTAACTTTGGGAAAACCCAATGCTCACTTCACTCAAACGTCGCAAAGTGGTGCCATGACCCTTTAGCTCTTGGCTCACCAATTCAAAGAGACACATCACATACAGCCCTTAAGCTGCCCACGGCATGATTCTGTGTCTAGTTCCTTTCCAGGTCCCCCCAAAGCGGAAGACAGCTCTGGCAGGGAGTCTGGGCAAGATGACTATAGTATTTAGCTTTTGTCCCTTCTTTTGCTCTGTCTTACCGTGGAATAAGATGAACATATCTCAGGTGCTCAGTTCTTCCACGTGTGTTGGACTGGAGACCTGTATTCAAAAGGTACCTGAAAACCTCAGGTGGGCTTAATCTAGCCCAGGAATTTCCACTTTGAGGATGAGGAAACTGAGGTTCAAAGAAAGTAAAGCAGGGTCCAGGAAGGTCCCATGGCATAAACTCCAATGCCATGCTTCCTGCCTCAGTCCTTTCATTGAAGACTTAGCTAGGTAGGCAATGGGCAGAACTGAGAACATCAGATTCATTTTCTTAACTATAAGCGTGAATATATATACTTCTATATATATAGAAGGGGGCAGTAGTTCTCTCCCCCTTAAAATGGAAAGTGTTGCATTCATTATGTCTAACGTGCCTTTCAGGTCTGAAACTGTCATAAGGCTTGAAGGTATAATTATTCGTTGGTGTATGTGAATATATACACATATACACACATAAATGATGTGCTCCATTTAAATACCAACTCCAACCAGACGTTTAGCCTAATCCCCCAAGCAACCAGGTTTTCCCAACCCCAAACCAGAGCTAGATCCCGTACCCCCCGTTGCAGTCCCTCTGAACCCCAGGTTGGCTTCTCCCCAAAGACCAAGCGCAGAGGGTGACAAGAAAGACAAGGGGCCACGTACTTCACATGAAATACGAAGTGTCATTAAGTTCCTCGGCGGAAACAGGGCAAGCCTGCGGCAACGCGGGGCTGGCGTGGGGGAGGGGGGGGCGGCCACAGATCACCTCGCAGGAAGCACAAGTGAAAGGTGACTTGTGGCTGTGGCCACTGCGCGAAACCTGGGTCCCCGCCGGCAGAGCGCCAAGTGGCCAGCGCTGGGCAGCAAGCCTGGCTCCAAGCCCACGTGTTGCAGGCACGACCCTGCCCTTAGCTGGTTCGCACAGCCCGCCGGGGCCAGCAGGGAAACGTGCAGTGGTGCAGGGCGTGCGGCGGGAACTTGGCGGGTCTTGCCGAACGCACGTGGCCCGGCCAGTCCCGGGTTCCAGGCACCCCCAGCGACCCCGGAGCCGCGGGCGCTAGGACCCCGCGAGGCGCGCGCGCACTCCCGCCCGCCTGTGCGCGCGGCGCCCCCCGGGCCCCCGCGCGCCCGCCGGCGCCGCCCTACCTGGCGAAGCAGAACTCGCAGTGGTTGCCGCGCTCGCTGACAGTGAGCACGTAGGCGTAGGCCGGGCAGGAGAAGAGCAGGTCCCCCACCTGGAAGGGCTGCAGGGCCCGCAGCCCCCGGCCCTTGCCCGGGCTGCAGAAGCGCTCCAGCCCGCCGTCGCCCTCGGCCCTCATCGCGGCCGGGCTGGTGCGGAGGGGGGGCCCCCCGCGGCTGCGGCTCCCCCGCGCGCTGTTATTGGAGCAGCGTCACCCGGAGCCGCGGGGGCGGGAAGCCGCCCCGGACGGGGCGGCGGCCACCGCTTTCCCCGGAAGGGACGGCGCCCGCGGCGGCGCCGCCCCCGGGAGGCGGGGGACCCCGGCCCCGGCGGCCCCCCGCCCCCGCGCGCGCGGGACCCTCGCCCCGCAGCCCCCGTGCTCCACCGACTGTCGGCCGCCGTGACCGCCGCCCGGAGCTGCGTCCCCCCCCCGGGGCGGCTCCAGGCGGGAGGGGCGGAGGGCATGCGCGTCCTGGCGGAGGGGCGCGGGCCGCGGGGGCCGCGTTCCCGGTGGGGCGGGATGGGGGTCGCGGTGGGGGGCAGGTACCCAGAGCCACCCCTGGACCAGCCAGTAGCATGGCCCGCTCTGGGTTCATAGAAGTTGGCGGGGTTGGGGGGCAAGATGCTTCTCAACCTTCAGTTCGGTTCCTCTGTCCTTGTCGAGAGCCCTAGAAGGAGTCCTCAGGGAGCAGCAAAGGGAAACCGCAGTAGGAAACTGATGTACCGAGGGTTAAAAGGTGCTTCCCCAAGGTGAAAGGTTTTTAGAGCCCAGTGTGACTCCCAGGCAATCTCAAGTATTGATAGTGAACCTACTCTTTTTTTCCTCTGCTCCTCCGGTGGAAGTTAATTACGTGGACGGAAAAAGGAAGTGCACTGGTCAGGCTTGCTCACTCAGACTCTCTGCGTACAGGCAACGATGCGGAGAACGCAGGAGATAACCTTGCAGTCAAGGAACTTAAGACTTGCCCGGGGGCAGTGCCGTGCTGTGGCCAGAGCACACGGCTAGGGATCGAATCTGCTTGACCACGCACTGACATCTTAGAAAAGTCAATTAGGTTATGAGTCACAGAGAGGACTTTCTGTCCTCTCTGAAAGAAGGGTTTGATCTGTTCTGCACAGGAGTGTGGAAAGGCTGCAGTTGATGTGCGGGCTGTAAGGACTCCGTGTATGAAGAGAGGATTTAGCAAAAACACTAATACTTAAAGTGCGATCTCAAACTAGGTTGCCTGTGTAAGTTCAGGAGTAGTTCAGCAAAGGGTGAGATCAATGTGATTTGAGTATGCCATCAGAATTTTTGACCCTTCAATGAAACTTCTAAAATGAATAAGCCTCTGGCCTTCCTGAAGAGAAGAATACATATGGATACTCTCCTGTTTAGACAGTTTAAGAAGCATTCCCTGAGCACCGACTGTGGCCAATCCATAGGATAGAAAGAGGGGCAAAATGTAGGCCTGGGCCTTTGCCTTCCATACATTCACAATCCTTACTGGATGTTATGGGGTCAAACACTGGGCTAAGTGGCTTAAACACATTACACCCGTAAATATGTAACTCTAACTGCCCAGTGAGTTAGGTGTTACATGTTTCCCATTTCTAAAACTAGGAAACTAAAACTCAGAATACTTTCCAAGGCTACACAGCTAGGTTGCAGAATTTGGCTTCAACCTCCAGTCAGTCTGAACATGAGGCCCACGCTCTTAAATGAAATGACCCTCTGCAAACAAAGACAGCTCTCTGAGACAAGTGTTGTTACGGTGGCTTCTACAAAGTGTTCTGTGGGAAAACAGGCAAAGGAGGGCAAACGGCTTGGAGAATGAAGGTTTGGTTAAGGCAGGTGCCACATTCAAGTAACATTTCAGCTGGGCCTGAATGATGGATGAGACGTCAGTACAAAGGAAGAGGACAGTTTGCCTGGCTGAAAGAACTGCATGTGAAGACAGAGGGCCTGGAAAGAAAGAATGGTGTGTAGTTGCATCCCACTGAGGTGTTGAGTGGAGCCTGAGATCTCAGGAGGAGGGCAGGAGGTGAGGCGAGAGTTATGGGAGGGCATCTTCTCAGGAGATGAGTGTCCTCCCAGAGGACATGTGGGAGTCACTGAAAATGGCTAAGCAGAGGGGGGTGGTGATCAGTCCAGTGTTGTCAACAGTTCTGCTGCAGCTTTGCCGATAGACTGGAAGGGAGAAGGCTGAACACAGGACCTCCTGTTAAGAGAGCCCTGGATACGACAGGCAGATAACAGTCAATCTTACAGGCTCAAAACAGGAACCAGAGACTTCCCTGGTGGTCCAGTGGCTAAGACTCCAAGCTCCCAATGCAGGGGGCCCGGGTTGGATCCCTGTTTGGGGAACTAAATCTTGCATGTTGAAACTGAAGATCCCACATGCTGCAACTAAGAAGACCCAGCACAGCCAAATAAATAAATATTGGTTTTTTTAAAAACAAACAAACAGGAACCATAAATATCCTAGAATTTGGGGGAATGGGAGAGGCATTTTCTTACTAATGAGGAAAATGAGGCAGAGCTAGCAGGAGATTCCATGACATATTCATTCAACATTTAAATATTTATGATGTGTTTGCTGTGTTCCAGCAACAGTGATAAAGGCTGGTGATATAATGGTAATGACAACAACAAAAAACTGACTTATTCCCTGTCCTCACAGAGCTTTGTACAGTCTGTCTGGCAGAGGAAGCAGACATTAATCAGATAATCACATAAACAAATATTAACTGTCCAACAGTCTCAAGTGCTAGGGCAGTGCTCAGAGGACATGACCTAGTCTAGGAAGGCTTTTCAGAGAGAGTAATGACTGAACTAATATCTGAAAGATGAACAGAACTTAATCAAGAGAAGAGTAGGGACAAGCATCCTAAACAGAGGGAAAAGCATGTGTAACCAAGCAGGACCCCATGGGGCCTTCTGGGAACAGATCCCAGCCCCTACCATGTCCCCCACCTGCCTCCTGTCTGTAGAAAAACTTTAGCCTCCCAGGCCTTCCCCAGGTTCCAAAGAATAAGTTTAATCTGAGAAGTGAGAGAATGTACAAAAAAGGGAAAATAGTCAAACAAGACAAAATAATAGTTTATCCATTAAACAAAGCCAAAATCATTTAGTTCCTCCTCAAGGGTTACAGATACTGAAATCGCCGTCAGGTGGAAGAAGTTAACTGCATGGTGACCATCAGCACATCACAGACCCCAGACAGGTTGGAACCAGAAGGTTGATGATGTTGACTCCAGACTACTTCCCTACCAACTGATCAGAAGAATGTCTGCAGGTTCGTCAAGCACCCCACAACCCCATCACCATTTTAAAAAACCCTTCCCTAAAAAAATAAAAAATAAAATAAATAAATTAAAAACCTTCCCTGAAAGCCACTGGGGAGTTCAGACCTTCTGGGCACTAGTTATGTGGACTTCTTGCTTGGCATCCTGCAATAAATGCTGCACTGTCCTCACCACAACCTTGTGTGAGTAGACTGGCTTTACTGCACACAGTGAGCAGACCCAAGCTTGGTTTGGTAACATGTGTGCTAAGAGTCACTGGTTGGAAGAAGTGTGACTCTAGCAAGGCTAGAGGAAAAGTGTTTTTCTAGATGATTTTAGGAGGTAAGTCCTGTTGATCAACCCACAGGAGTCTCTTCTGATTGAAAAAGCCTCTGACAGATGCCAGATTCTGTTAGATGAGCTTTATGTCAGTTATCATACCTAAATTGTATTCCCAAGTAGTGCAGTGGTTAAGAATCTGCCTGCCAGTGTAGGAGACAGGAGACGTAGGTTCGATCCCTGGGTCAGGAAGATCCCCTGGAGGAGGAAATTGCAACCCAATCCAGAATTCTTGCCTGGAAAATTCCATGGAGAGGAGCCTGGCAGGCTACAATCTATAGGGTCACAAACAGTCAGACACGACTGAGCGCACACACCTAAATCAATTTTTATTACTGTGTTTTACTGCACGTGGATGTTGTATGTTAATGAAAGAATTTTCTTAAACCTCAGAAGCTTTCAGATATACACCTACATAGACAAATCTTGGATAAATTTGGCGACTCTACATAGTTTTTTAACTTTCTGATTTCTGGCAGCTCTAACCAACACAAAGATGAGAAGACTGACATAGAATTGAACAAACAGTTACAACACAGTAAACAATGTGTCATTTAAGGATTCCTTATGCAAAGTAATCTTCTTGTTAACTTTTTATTGTAAGTCATCTTTTCCTCTTGCACTGAGAAGGATTTCCAACAGCTGAGCAAAACAATCATGTTAACTAGTGAGTTGCCTTTCCAGGTGAGTGGTGGCCGGAACAGAATTATGGTGAAGATGGGTCTAATTTAAGAACACTGGAAAAGAAACAGCCTCATTTCAGAAAAATGCCTGTGCCGAACCCAAATGACTCAAGATGGAAAGATGGTCAGTTAAGTAATAGCCATTAATTTAGGAGCTTAGCTTATGAAGAAAACTGTGTTTAAAATAAACTGCCAAAGAATGGCAGCTCACCAGGGCAGCCGACTGATGACAGCACTCTTAATGCAGCTCATGCTTGTCAGCCAGCCGCCACGCATTCTCGCATTCCGGGAGAGTCTCCGTCCACCTTTTTCACTGCCTGCCACCCCACAGCTTGAAAAGAATGGAGCTTGAACGGAGCTTTTTGGGGACTTTGCCTCACCATAGCTCAGAAGAAGCAATAAGAAGTGGTAAGTTCACTTAACTCCTCTAACCTAGAATGTGACCTATTGAATAATTTATGAGTAAAATATCCTTCCGGCCACAGATTAGCACATGAAAGCAACAGCTCTGGCCTGGGGATATAAAGCCTTAGCAAAGAAGGAATACCAATGAACACGGACAGTGGGCCCCCAGCCTACACCACCGTACCTCTGTATTTCGTGTATTTCACTTATTGATTACATGTACTTACCTGGTGCTAAATCCTTGTCATACCATGGTGGAAAGACCCAACACACGTGCAAGCAGTCCTGTAGTAGCTGAATAATGGCATCCAAAGATATTAGGCCCCGACCCCCAGAGCCTGTACATATTACCTTGTATGGTTTAAAAGGGTCTTGCAGATGTGTTAAATTGAGGATCTTGAGCTGTGCGATCATTCTGGATTGTCCAGGTGGGCCCTCAGTGCCATCACAAGAGTCTTTACACATCTCCAGACAGGATTTGACACAGACTGACCCAGAGATTGGAGGGATGTGGCCATAAACCCAGGAATGCTGGACCTCCAGCAGAAGCTGGAAGAGACAAGGAGCGGATTTTCCCCTTGGAGCCTCCAGAAAGACTGTGGTCTGGCTAAGACCTTGATTTCAGCCCCGGGACACCAATTTAGAACCACGAGAATACATTTCTGTTGTTTCAAGCCACCCAGACTGCAATAATTTGTCCCAGCAGCCATAGAAAACTAAAACAAATTGTAATACAATAAAAGTGTTCACAGGGGGATGAACAAAGTGAAGTGGAAAGGCTTCACAGAAGGCCTGACATTTTAACTCCTCCTAGAAGACTGGGCTTCCCTGGTAGCTCAGATGGTAAAGAATCAGCCTGCAATGCAGGAGGCCTGGGTTCGAGCCCTGGGTTGGGAAGAACCCCTGGAGAAGGGAATGGCAACCCACTCTAGTATTCATCTCTGGAGAATCTCATGGACAGAGGAGTCTGGTGGGCTGTATTCCAAGGGGTTGCACAGAGTCGGACACGACTGATCAACTAACACTTTCTCTTTCAGAAGGAAGACTAAAAATTGACCAAGGGAAAGAGGGGGCCCCACAAATGGGATTAAGAACCTGAAGGTGTAAGTTCACTGGGGTAGGAGAGACCTTGACAACCTGGGGAGGTATTTTTGTCATACTTAGCAGACGCTTGCACAATTCTGACTATGTACTAAGTGCACTTTTAAAATAAAGTCTCGCCTAATCCTCCTAACAACATTTTATAGATGAAGGATCACTATAAATAACTTGTTCAAGTGAACAGCGGGGTAAGGACTCAAAGCAGGCTGTGTTTAACGAGTCCGAGTCCTGGACCGCTGCACCTTGCTGCCTTCCTGCTTGGCCCAAGCTGCAGCCTTAGGAAGGAGACCTTAGGTAAAGCGGGACCAGCAGGAGTGGCCCAATGATGAAAGGTTCTATAAAGCTGTGTGCCTAGGAGTTAGATACCCTGTATGGCACTATGGAGCCAGAGAAGTTTGGCAAGCATGATTCAATTGTTGCTTAGGGTCATATTCACAGCTGAATCAAGGATATATTACAGGAGGGCGAGGACAGAGAGAGAAATAAAAAGTGTAATGCAATCGATATCCCAGAGGAAGATGTTGCTGGCATGAACAAGGGCAGTAACGGAAAGAAGGGATACGGGTTTGGAGAACTTTTAATTAACAGGACCTGGTGATAATAGTGCACTAAGGGAAAGGTGAAAGGGGAATTTGAGCCATGGAAAAATCTGTCTGATGACAGCTGACATCAGTTCCATTCAGTGCCTCAAGTTCATTTACGTCCTGTGAGTATGCCACAAACAAGATCTTGTTATTTCTTCTTTTCCACTATTTCTTATTTAATCTCACTTCATTTCTATTCTTATGCCACTCCTTGCTGATGGCTTTATTGCTGGATTATTACAATAGCAGTAGGCAGCCAAAGATCATATACAGCTTTGCATTTCCTTCTGACTCCCTTCCATCACCATTCAGTAGGCAGCTGATTCAGAGAAGAAATGATATTGCAGAGCAGGACTGAGAAAACTCTTGGGCTCCAGGAGCCTAGGATCTCAGGAGACTCAGGGCTCGCTCCAGTCATAGCAAATCCGTGGTGATGTAGGAGCAAGGCCTCTGCCCAGGAAGTAAGAGGGAGAACTGGCAAGAAAGCCAGGGGAAGTTGGAGTGTTTGTGAAGGGAGCATGCATCTTCGTTTCCTCCCAGGCTGCACCCTGAAGGAAGGGAACAATGCAGTAAGAACCCCGTAGGTTCGAGAGGATTCCAAAGAGAGAGAACCAAGGACCTGGGGTTCTGCCCCCTGCCAAACACATCTTGCCTTAGCATCATGGTGCCACCCAAACGCAAGACCCCACCCCCAAAACTAATAAGACATTTCTACCACCTGGGGAAAATGAAGGCTCCTAACAAACTCTATTCCAGTTTCTTTAAATGTGCTGTGCATTTATAGATGAGCTTCACCTATGGTCTCTCCCTATTCTGTGTGCCTTGGTTACTGCTGTCAAACACATCGTCTCAAAAAAATTGCTTTTTCTATCAAAGAACATTCAGTTGCTCCTTACTGGATATCGCATCAAGGACAAGCTCTTCTTTCTGGCTTTGAAAAATCTACCTCTGACTGTCATACTCAGCTTGAGTTCTATCTGTTCTGAGGAGCCGTCTCCAAACATTTCTGCCCATAATGATTTCCATTTCCTAAGGTAAGTCTTTATCTATCTGTACTTCTTGACATATAATCAACAACTTTATATATATAATCAACAACTTTGTTTATAACCCCGTGTAAGTTAAAAGGTCCTTAAAGGAAGACGCTCTGTATCATATTTATTTGTAGTATTAATACTTGTTATGTGTTAAATTCTGACACATTTTCTGAGTGACTAGAATCATATGCATTGACTTGGAGTGTTTACAAAGCAGACAGCCAGAGGCACCCATGTATTTCTCATTGGCAAGCAAAGGTGTGGACTCAATCGAAATCAGCCTCTACTTCCAGGCTGGAGTGCAGCAAAAGCTTTCCTAATGCGTGATTCACAGTCCAAACACTAGCTCCTCAGTCACACTGCAGCAATTTTACTAGAGGCCGAGTTTCTCCAGAATAAGAAGGAGCAGAAGGAAAGCCAGAGAAAAATAACGAACTATTGAGAGTCAGATGGATCAAGGCTCAAACTACCAATCATGTTCTCTTGCATCTGGAGTGAGAAAGAAAGAAGAAGAGGCGGGGGTGGGTGGGGCGGGGAAGTTAAGCTGGGTTTGCAGGCATGATGCAGGCAATATAGTGATTCTGACTAGATGCTAAAAATTGAATGAAAAGGCAGCTCCCCTAAAAGGGGTAGATTGGGAGTCTGGGGTTAGCAGATGCAAACTATTACATATTGAACTGATAAACAACAAGGACCTACTGTATAACACAGGGGACTAGATTCAATCTCTTATGATAAACCATAATGGAAAAGGATATGAAAAAGAATATATATATATATATATATATAACTGAATCCCTTTGCTGTACAGCAGAAATTAACACAACACTGGAAATCAACTATATATATTCAATAGAATAAATTTTTTTAAAAGGCAGCAAAAACCCAACAAAAATCCCATTACCGACATAGTTGGTTCTGATCTAGGCTTGTCAGCTTTTTTCTTTATCTCTAGAAAGTCTTGCTACCTTTTTTTCCCCACTTGAAAAAAAGTGTTGACGGTAACAGGTAACAGAGTTTAGAGGTTTTACATACTTAGAGGTCTTGCTGAGAACTATTAGCAACTTTCGTATTTGTGGGGAGGCAGTGTCAGTAAGTGGCTAGAGGAGGGGTGCTGGGTACAGAACTTAACTTTGTTACCGAAGCCGCATGACCTTGAGCAACTCATCTAGAGCCAGAGTTCCAGGGCTTTGTGCTACCTGTAAAGTCCCCAGTGATTTAGGTAAAGGCAGAAGAGTTCCACAAAAAAGAGAGATGAAATATGATATTTAAAGCCTTACAGCCTGAGTCTACCCCTTTTATAGGCTAATCTTTACAAAGAATTGGAATATATCAGTGTGTTTTTTTTTTTTTTTTTTAATAAGAGGGAAGAAAAAATTGGGAGGAAAAAATCAGTCACTGTGAATTGAATTCTGGAAGAAGAATCTGTGCAGAAGTGACGGTCATCATCTCAACTGTGAGCAGTGGCAACACTTCGGAAAAATCTTTGGTTTAGTTTTCTTTCCTATTTAGGGTGAACAATTAGTAACATTAAATGTTTATTAAATCATGCAAATTTAAGGTAAATACAATGTATTTTTTTAAGCTGGGAAGAGAGGATTTATGACTTTGCTTGATAAAAAAATAAATGTATACAATTCTATTTTTAAATACAGCAAATTTAAGACCCCAATAGGTTTTTGAATGATTTTGGAAAATATATACTGGTCAAAAAAATTTCTTTTCGAATATATTTTAAAGGCTTCTTTTTATGAAAATTTAAACATCTGGGCATTTATTTCACTGACATATTTCTGAAATAGAGCACTTTGAATGCAACAGGTGAAATGTCCATTTTTTTGCTTGCGTCGCTTGCTAGTTTTCCTTCACCACAAGCTCTCTCTGTTTTTTCTCATCTTCAGAATTTTATGAATTGAAATCAGGAAAATGAAAAACTGAAAAAAGGACAGGTTAAGTGGAAAAAAGGGAAAATGATTGGTGTGGTTCTTAGGGCCAAAGTATAAATAAACTGAAGGGCTATGGAGACTTTTGTTGTTCAGTTATTTCCTGATAGCCGTGCAAAGGGCTCTCTTGTGTGCTATGGAGGAGTCAGAGTTAAATTAGAGCCAGATATTGTCCTGCAGGGACTTCGAATGTAGAAGAGGAAATGTGACATATCCTTAGAGAGCTACAACAGTCTACTAGAGTGTGAGCCTCCTGAAGGTAAGGAATGTTGTCTGCTTTGCCCACTCACTGCTTTGCCCAGGAAGTGTCAGACACAAAGTGGGTACCCAAGAAATATTTGTTGGATAAGTGAATAATAGAAGGTAGAGAGTGTTGAGTCATTTAAGAACCGTTAAAAAAAAAAATTTGAAATTGGTAATAGGAGAGATAGGTAACTTGCAACATCTGTAAAATTACACAAGTATCTTACAGATAATTAAGCTGACGGGCCATGAACAGAATCTCCTATACATTGCTACTATTTTTCAAATCCATCAACAACTCTGCCACCTCTTCAAGGAAGACCGTGAACACATAAGTAAAAAAGGACATTATTTAACACACTGCTCCTCAGTGAAATGAGGAAGTTAGACTATGTGAGTGTTTGTGGAGACAAAGATGCAAAATCCTTAAAATGGCAGAATGGTTAAAAGTGTACACTTACCCACCAAACCTCTGATTTCATAGGTATTACTACCGAGGAAAGAGGTTGAGAGGAAAAATATAAACTAAATAATAGTAGAGGTGTTCTGCAAATATGACAGAACTTGTAAACACAACACATGAATGATGTTTGAGAAACAGGAAGAAAAATGATTAAGTTCATTTTAGTTTCAGTTTACCGTTATTTAAATGAAATTCAACAGGAAAAAAACGTTGTCCTTTCCTAAATAATGTTAAACAGTTGACTTTCTTAAATCCTCTGAATTGTTTCTCAACAACCTTCTGAATAGTTGACCAAATATACACAGTGTTTACCCTGTTTTCTTTTTTTAAAGAGAACTCTTGACTAGATAACAGACTTAAAAAGCAATGCTAGTACCTGCTGAAGGCTTTGCCAGCAAAATGAGACAAACATAAATAAGGTACTGCTTATATTTGTAAAGCTGAAGGGACTTTTCTTGAAGGACTTTTAAAAAAATCTGAGATTAGGATCCTTTCAAGTTTAGAATATCTTTTCTTTTTAAATGATGGAGGCTATGAATGATAGAATATTTTAGGCAAAGTAAAAATTGTCCGCCTTCTGGGGATCCCATCACCTTTTAAATAAATCATACTATTTTCTGAAATTTAGAGGTGTGAATGTTAAGAAGGGCTTTACAGTTTACAGAGACTACTTGGAATTATTCCTTAGTGTGGAAAATGGTGAGTCTTCAAATAACCCAATGATAAGTATTCAGAATCATGACACCTCGGTTTCCTTTATTTTCCTCTTGGTCATGGACCTTGGTGATGATCTGCACCATTTAATTTTCAGACTACTGGGGATCAAGAAATATCAGGCTATGTGCAGTTGAAACTATCATTTTTCAAGGGCATTAAAAAATTCATTTCTGTCCTTATTACAGTTTTATTATTTTTGGAAAAGTGATTAGGTATCTTTGATGATTTTACATTTAACATTACCATTTTAAGCAAGGATTTACTGATACAGTTCTATTGAATCATACTTTTTTTTTGGAAAATAAGTCATTTATGTTATCCAGAGTCCTTAGAACAAACTGTGGAAAAAATCCCTAAGTCCACTGATTGTATTGTTCCATAAACAATGTATATTAACTTTATAAAGTTTAGAAGACACATATAAACCCAGTGATTGCCAGATAAAATTTTTGCTGTAGATCTTTCCATACCTTTGTTTATGAACGTATAAATATTTTACAACAAACATACAGGATCACATTATAAATGCTATTTTATAACCTTTTTTCAACTAAAAAATATGTTGTAAATCTCTATGACAAATATTTTTCTCCATCATTTAATGACTATTGTGATTTTCTATGATATACAGCAATCCATTTAACTAGTTCCTTGTTGGATACTGTTAATTTCTTTTTCCCCCCATCATAATGTTGAAACGAGCATCTTTATCAAGTTAAATCTTTATATATATTCTAGAATAATTCATTAGGATAAATCCTAAAAGTAAAATTGCTGGGTAAAGTACGTACAAATTTATAAGACCTTTGATAACACCACATGGAACTGATATAAAAATATATGTATATATTTATCTGATGATTTATTATAATGTTTACCATATGTGAAGAGAATAGAAAAATAACTTAAATCACTGTATAGCACTCCCTGCATTTCATTTACTTTCCAAAAAACTCATTACAATTAAGACGAGACATCTTAGGTAAAACCATTAAGTTTTGGCTAAAGGAGTGCTACATGCCATTTGGTCCCTAAACCTTATTCTAGTGTCCAGGAAATTGAGGCTGAAGTCATTACAGATCCTGGTCACAGGGATAGTTAACAGGGTGAGAGTCAGTCCAGTCCTGGCTCCAGATGCTGTTTGGCTCCCAGGATGCTCACTGTGGTTCAAGTTGTTCTTTAGATACTCAAGTAACACTAAGAACTGAGATGCAAAGAAGTATTAGACAGTATGAATGAGTTATACCATTATACAGACAGCATGAATAAGTGATACCATTATACTAACCAGTACAAGTTTTACCATTAGTTTTGTTATTGCTGCTTTTAGCAAGCTAGACTATTGAAAAATAATTTTGTGATGAAAGTGTCCAGCTTGGAAAAGTTTTCTAAAAGGTTGGTTTACTATCTGCGGTTTTATGCTGATGGCCACTGAGTGCTGTGTAATTCCATTCAATCAATGCTGCTTATATTTATTTATTGCTTAAATATTGAAATAACTATTGTTTCTTCTGACTAAATAGATGTATTGGTTGCACAAACAATAACAATCAATAATAAAAATATAAAATACAAAGGGAAAATCATATATAATTGCACCAACCAAAAATAATTACTATATACATGTATATATCTACTTATCTATTTAGACAGATAGCATACAAAATTTCATAGTGGTCTAGAATCTACTTTTTCTCACATGTCATTGACATCTTTTATTATCAATAAATATTAACTTATATTATAATACATAATGGCTACATGGTCTTTTATTGCACCATAATTCATCCAGCCAGCCTCTAAGTTGATGGACGTTAGGATTGTTGGTTGTTTTTAGTTAGTCTAAACAATGCCACCATAAACAATCTTTTAAATAGTTGTTTAAATATCTCAAATAAATAAATAAATTTCTTTTACCAATTTACTTGTTACATGTAGTATTATTTCTTGGAGATTCACACAGCACATTCACATATTAAGCAAATATTTATTGGTCACCTACCAACTGTGCCAGGTGCTGGGATTAATGTAGTAAAGGCTCTGAAAATTCTCACAGTAAGGAGACCCTTTAAAATTTTTTTAAGGTTTTTTTTTTTTTTTAAATAATGGAGACCCCTCCCACTTCCTCCCTCTTTAATATAGAACATCTACTAGTATTTCACTGATTTTATCTGGAGCAGAATTTGGAAAATGCTAATCTTGTTGAAAACTGCTAATTAAGTGCCTGTGCCTACCTGTCACTTTTCTGGGAACTCTGAAAAAATCCTGGGAATTATTTAGAGGAAGGATATATTTTAGGCACTTCAGAAGAATACAGCTTTGATCTAAATTGCCCGATTAACTTTCAGAATAAATAGCATTTGGGTACAGATATTTCCGTGAGACACTGGAGTTTTGTTTCCTTAATAGTATTCATATCATTAGAACAAAAGGAAGACTTGAATGTAAAAGGAGAATGTGGGCCATAAAGTACTTTTTGGCTCATCAGCAGGTTTGTTGGGGAGTGGAGCGAGTCAAGAGATGCAATTATTCAAAGGAATTAAGGGTGGAGGTTATGGAGATTATATGACAACATGTGAAATAATTACAATAAAACATCTGGTAGAAAAAGGTTACAAAATCCTATACATGGTATGTGAAAACCAATTTTAAAAAACCCCGAGGAATCCAATGAAATAAGAGTGTTTGGGCTGGGGCTGCTTTTTTTCCTTCGACCTCTAATTGTCGTTTTCATTTTTATTTTTAAAATATATAATAAAATAGAAAAGAAAGAAAATACTAAAGGATCAGATAAAATTAGGAGAAGAGAGGCTTATGGAGGAGGAGGAAGATAGTGGTTGAGTCGAACAAAGGCAACAGATAGATTAAAGTGAATAAGGGTAGAAGAGCGAACATTCCATTTGTCCTGGAAGAGATCATTAATGGCTCAAGTGCTGTGAAGTGGACAAAAGCCAGACTGTAGTGGGGTCAGATGAGAGAACCAGAGAAGAATAATTTTTTTTAGGACCTAGGATCATAATAGTTCACTCAGAGTTTCCCCCCAACCACTGTTACTTTAGTTCTGGTTTTATCATGTTGGGATTTTGCCTATACCAGTTTTTTTTCCCTAGGAGCTGATAAATGAAAACCATAAAAAAAAGAAATCCTATGAGTAACTTTCTTTGCCCTTATATTTGAACTGAATAATAAAGAAATGGTGAATGCTCTTACTGAGCTGTGCTAGAAATGCTACCATATAGAAATCTTAGTAATACACCCTGTGTCTGCCATTTAAAAACAGAAGAACTTGGCCTCCCAAGGTCATTTCAGATGCCTTTTTTCCTAAGTGATTTGTGTATATTTTATCCATAAAAGACAATTTACTATGAAAGGATGTGAAATATAGGTTTAAGAAACTCAAGGAACAAAGTGCATCCTTTTCTCTTTGAATTTCTTAAAATTAAGTTCTTAAGACTCCTGCTGCTTACCTTCAAACAAGCAACCTTGAAACTACTCCATGAAACCCAGTTAAAGGACGAACCAAAGACTTTTCACTTATAAAGAAAAAAAGTAGCACATGGGAGCGAGAACGTTCAAGTCTTCAGTATCCATACTTATTAAGTAAATTGAATGCCTGTGGTGGGTCTCATGGGAGCACACGGTGGCAGCCTCTTTATATTACAACTCAGCCAGAAGCACTTATTCCCTTGTAATTAAGGCCAGGGGTGCAACCAGGGATGCAAATGAAAGCAGTCATGTGGATTATTCAGTTCCCTCAACAATTCTCAAGAGGCTGTGTGTTTGTGGCTTTATGTTTGTTTGAAGTCCTTGTATGACTCCCTCGGTTCTCCTTGCTACTATAGGTTCAACTCAGACGAGAACAATAGCTAAAACTCAGACAGCACTTACTGTACGCCAGACGCTGTTTTAGGTGTTTATCCTCCTCTATCCTTTCTAAACTCTAAGAGGGCTAAATATGAAGTCCTGTGTCCCCAGAAGCAGATGCTGAGATGAGGTTCAAATGCAACAGATTTATCCCTGAGTTGGCCCCAGAAGAGACCAGTATGGAGCAGGGGAAGCAGGTCAGGAAGGGGAGTTGAGCCAGGTAAGGATGCATCTCAAGCCAAAGTCCTTCAGGGGCAACGCTGGGGCATAGGCTAGAAGGGGAGAGCTTGGCTTCCAATTTCCCCCAGAGTCATTGGTTAACAACCAACAGGAGTGGCAAGAAATGTAGGGTGGAGGGAGAATCCATGAAAGAAGAGCAGCAGTTGCTTACTGAAGGCGATGGGTCAGAAACACCTACATCGCCTGCTGCAGGCAGGTACAGGCATATCTCGGAGATGCGGCAGGCTCAGTTTCAGACCATTGCAAGAGAGCAGATACAGCAACGAAGTGAGTCACACAAATTTTTTTGTTTCCTAGTGCATATAAAAGTTCTTTTTACACTCTCAGTTCAGTTCAGTTCAGCTCGGTCGCTCAGTCATGTCTAACTCTTTGTGACCCCGTGGACTGCAGCACGCCAGGCCTCCCTGTCCATCACCAACTCCTGGAGTCCACCCAAACCCATGTCCATCGAGTCGGGGATGCCATCCAACCATCTCATCCTCTGTCATCCCCTTCTCCTCCCGCCTTCAATCTTTCCCAGCATCAGGGTCTTTTCCAATGAGTCAGTTCTTCGCATCAGGTGGCCAAAGTATGGAGTTTCAGCTTCAACATCAGTCCTTCCAATGAGTATTCAGGACTGATCTCCTTTAGGATGGACTGGTTGGATCTCCTTGCAGCCCAAGGGAAGAGTCTCCTCCAACATCACAGTTCAAAAGCATCAATTCTTCGGTGCTCAGCTTTCTTTATAGTTCAACCCTCACATCTGTACATGACGACAGGAAAAACCATAGCTTTGACTAAACGGACATTTGTTGACAAGTGATGCCTCTGCTTTTTAATAAGCTGTCTAGGTTGGTCATAACTTTTCTCCTAAGGAGCAAGCATCTTTTAAGTTCATGGCTGCAGTCACCATCTACAGTGATTTTTACACTCTACTGTAGTCTTTTATGTGTGCAACAGCATTATGTTGAAAAAGACAAAGTACATACCTTAATTAAAAAGTAACTCTGGTGGAAAATGGTGCCAGTAGACTTGCTTGATGAAGGGTTGTCACAAACCTTCAATTTGTTAATGAAAGAAAACAATATCTGTGAAGTACAATATAACAAACACAGTAAAACAAGGTATGTGTGTGTTTTGAGGGTTTCCCTGGTGGCACAGACAGCAAAAAAAATCTGCCTGCAATGCAGGAGACCTGGGTTTGATCCCTGGAGAAGGGAATGGCTACCCACTCCAGTATTCTTGCCTGGAGAATTCCATGGATGGAGGGGCCTGGTGAGCTGCAGTCCATAGGGTCACAAAGAGTCAGACACGACTGAGCGACTTTCACTTTCATGTGTTTTGAGACACGTGACTGTTGAGACCACGAAGTCTTGCCCAAGATCTCAAAGGTTGTAAGTGAAACAGCTGGGTTTGAAACCATGCTGTTTGACTCCAAATGTGATGTGTTTAAACCACTATGTCACAGTGGAAAGATAAAACCTTTACAGTGTGCTGTGGTGTTATTACATTTTCTACAGTTTTCACAATGGACTATAGAGCATAAATTATTTTGATTTTATTTGGTTTCTAGAAATGCTGAAAGTATGTCTGAGGCGCAGTCATTAATAATTTGTTGAACTAAGCTTCAGATACCCAAGCCCCCAAGCCTAAGAAAAGCTTAGAGAACAGATTAGAATATTAGACAGTTGGTGTGTTTACACTGCTCTGAAACCACTCTAAACACTGGAACCCACCCAGTTCTCAGAGAATTATGTAAAAAATGATTCCACAATTTCTTAACAAGACGTATTCACACAGATCCTGTTTTTACATAAGAAAATGTCAGCTTAAAAATGCTGATCCTGTTTTCTATATATTCATCATCTTCTTAATCTCCTATTTGTTAAACAACGTTTATTTTCTCTCCAAATCACTCAAGTGATTTTTTTTTTTTTTTGGTTTTGGTATAACAATACCTGTTTTCTGAAACATTTTTGAATTCTTTTTTTTTAATTTTAAATGAGTTCATTTTAATTTTACTAAAGGAACTCTATTGTTTCATTTTAATATGGGGAAATACGTATAATACTTTTAATATGGGGAAATACGTATAATACACATCTACCTCTTTCAACTTGGTTAAAAGAGGAAGAAAGCTATGTATAGTGGTGGGTGACCAATCAAGTATTCTCCCTAAGAGGTTAGAATGGCTGGGCTGGAGCAGGTGATCCAGAGAGAAAAAAGTGATCACCCCACCTGTGTCCAGAAAATCAGCTGGCGCCTTGCTGGTCCAGAGAGGATAACGCAGGGCTATATTGAAAGGAACTAGATGGGTCAAGGGCCCTTAAATGGGGAAGGCTTAGGAGGTGCAGGAATTGTCCAGTTTTTCTCCTGTGTGTTTTAGGTGAAAGGAAGAATGCTCCTTTTTTGCAGGGTGGCTCAGATGGTGAAGAATCTGCCTGCAATGTGGGAGGCCTAGGTTCAATCCCTGGGTCAGAAGATCCCCTGGGGAAGGGAATGACTGCCCACTCCATTATTCTTGCCTAGAGAATTCCATGGACAGAGGAGCCTGGTGGGCTACAGTCCATGGGGTCGCAAAGAGTCAAACACAACTGAGTGACTGTCCCTCACTCACTCATGCAGAGTAATGCTCTGTGGATGCATTGAATCCTATTGCTGCTTTGGCACCATGGTTATCCAGAAGGCAAAAATAAGGCAGGGAAAGCTTGAATGCTTGCCAAAGATTCTGAGACCCTAGATAATAAAAGCTAACACTTCTATGGTGCTTATTAAGTACAAGGGCCTGTTTGAAGAGTTTTACACATATTAACTCCTTAAATTTTCCTAGCAACTCTATGAAGCAGGAACTATCACTATCCCCATTTTACAGAAGAGGAAACTGAGGTACAGAGAGATTAACTTGTTCAAGACCACATGGCTAGTAGTTGTGGAGCTGGGATTCACACCCAGGTTATCTGCTTTCATATTCCATGATCTTACCAGTGACCCATACTGCCCATCTGAAATGTTGAGAATATGCTAACCATGTTGCTGATAATTATTTGTTTGTAGTTTAATCTATTTTTGAATACTCTGAAAAAATTTTTGTAGTTGTTTAGTCACTAACTCATGTCCAACTCTTTTGTGACCCCGTGGACTGTAGCCCACCAGACTTCCCTGTCCATGGGATTTCCCAGGGAAAAATATTGGAGTGGGTTGCCATTCCCTCCTCCAGGGGATCTTCTCAACCCAGGGATGGAATCTGAGCCTCCTGCATTGGCAAGCAGGCTCACCACCACTGATGTACCAAGGAAGCCCAGAAAAAAAATTTTAGGAGGTGTCTATTTCGGCACTTGGTAACCACTAAGCTATAGGAGAACACTTGAATCCTGATAGAAACCTAAGGTCTGAAAGTTGACATGAAGTAGAAAACCCCCGTACCCTGTTTAGACACCAAAGAAGAAAAGAGAGCTGCTGTGCCTGTGTTCTGCTGGGACAGGGTGGTATTCCCCGCCCATGGGAGTTGGCACTGGCAGCAATTATATCAGAGTCACTCTCAACACTCAGCTGCTTGTTAAGAATTAAACTGCTGGAACCAGATCTAGTGCGTTTCATGTTACCATGGTTTGGATGAGGCGTTGGCACTGGTGTGATATATTTAGTCTTCAGAAACAGTTAAATCTAAGCTTAGCTTTCTTACCAAAACGATAATGTACGTTGGTATTACTTATTTGCTTCATTTCCTAAGTAACGGATCGCACACCTGTTTATTCTCTTGGTGGTAAAGCCAACCTCCAACCCTGTTTATGGAGTGACTCAGCTGGGAATTCATTTGCAACGAGCCGGGGGCCGTTATGGCCTCTGCTGCCCTCTAGAGGCGCATGAGAGCATGACAGCTCACCTCGGAACCACTCCCGTGGGTTGCACAGGGCCGACGCCCTCACTCTCGGTTTTGAATTCCCAACCAATGCCTTTCGTCAAGAGGGGATGAGGTGAAACACTCTGAAATTCCAAAACCAATAATGGGACTTAGTTAATTTTAAGCTAGGCCTTTCATAGTTATCCTGTGTCCTCCTCTCAGCCACTAACTGGAAATTAGTCCACATTGTTTGAAAACTATAAATAGAGCTAACACAGAACATTTGCCAAATGCCAGGTACTGTTTAAGTGTTCCCCATATACTAAACCGGGGGCTTCCCTGATGGCTCAGTTGGTCAAGAATCTGCCTGCAATGCAGGAGAGCCCGGTTAGATTCCTGGGTCGGGAAGATCTGCTGGGGAGGGGATAGGCTACCCACTCCAGGATTCTTGGGCTTCCCTGGGGGCTCAGCTGGTAAAGAATCCACCTGCAATGTGGGAGACCTGGGTTCGATCCCTGGGTTGGGAAGATCCTCTGGAGAAAGGAAAGGTTACCCATTCTAGTATTCTGGCCTGGAGAATTCCCTGGACTGTATAGTCCATGGGGTCGCGAAGAGTCGGACACGACAGAGTGACTTTCACTTCATACACTAAACTGTTTAACTTACATAACTGTATGAGCATAAGGATCATCTCCCTCTAATAGGGGAGCTGAAGCAAAAAACTATTAAGTGTCTCTCACAGTACGTGAGTGGTAGAGGTGGATTTAAACCCCCTTACATCTGACCGCATGGACTAGGCTTGTAACCAGTTCATTGCACTGACACTTTTATAACTATCAAAACATGCATCAAAAGCTTAATTTTAAGGGAAAGGTTTTGCTGAAAATCTTTAACCTGAATCCAGTAATGAGGAAATGATTGGCTTTGATGCTGTTGAAACATCGCTGACATCACAGACAACAAACGAAAAGGGGAAGAAGAGGGAGGACAGGAAGGCAGGTGGGAGAAGGAGAGAGGCAGAAGGAGCTGTCTTAGATACATGGTGTCTAAATATAGTGCGACGTCTATGGTTATATCCTAAATATAAAAAACAAGACCACAAACAACCTCACTGGGAAGTGGAGGAAGTTTCAATATGGACTATATTGGGTAACAATGTTGAATTCCTTGAGTGCGATTCATTTATTGTGGACATATAGGATATACCCTTATTCTTAAGCGATGCTTGATTTCAGTGTTAGAGGTAAGGTGTCATGACACCAGAAAATTGCTACCAAATAGTTCAGGGGAAAAAAACCAACTATAAATGAGAAATAAAGAAAGAAAATGTGACAAACTGTTAAGAACTGGCAACACTGAGTAAAGGGGTCTATGATGTTCATCATGCTATTTTTAAAAAGTTTTTTGGAGGTTTAGAATTTGGGGAGTAAAAGTTAGAGGAGAAATAAACTTCATCTTAAGAGCCAGCCAAGGATGTGGCCACGGTATCGGC
Organism: Okapia johnstoni; assembly: GCA_024291935.2. Lineage (NCBI taxonomy): Eukaryota > Metazoa > Chordata > Mammalia > Artiodactyla > Giraffidae > Okapia > Okapia johnstoni. The sequence goes on along the minus strand of CM044322.1, from coordinate 10,856,624 downwards.
CTGGACTGAGTTAGGGCCAGTGAGAGACATGTGCTGGGGTTGGAACCCATAGGCAAGCTTTGAAATCTGTAGATACGTGTGATATATGGGTGTTCAGTTCAATTCAGTCTCTCAGTCCTGTCCAACTCTTTGCGACCCCATGGACTGCAGTACGCCAGGCCTCCTTGTCCATCACCAATGCCTGGAGCTTGCTCAAACTCATGTCCATTGAGTTGATGATGCCATCCAACCAGCTCATCCTCTGTCGTCCCCTTCTCCTCCCTCCTTCAATCTTTTCCAGCATCAGGGTCTTCTCAAATGAGTCAGTTCTTTGCATCAGGTGGCCAAAGTATTGGAGTTTCAGCTTCAACATCAGTCCTTCCAGTAAATATTCAGGACTGATTTCCTTCAGGATGGACTGGTTGGATCTCCTTGATGTCCAAGGGACTCTCAAGAGTCTTCTCCAACACCACAGTTCAAAAGCATCAATCCTTCAGCGCTCAGCTTTCTTTATAGTCCAACTTTCACATCCATACATGACTACTAGAAGAACCATGGCTTTGACTAGACAAACCTTTGTTGGCAAAGTAATGTTTCTGATTTTTCATATGCTGTCTAGGTTGGTCATAACTTTTCTTCCAAGGAGCAAGTGTCTCTTAATTTCATGGCTGCAGTCACCATCTGCAGTGATTTTGGAGTCCAAAAAAATAAAGTCTCTCACTGTTTCCACTGTTTCCCCATCTATTTGCCGTGAAGTGATGGCACCAGATGCCATGATCTTAGTTTTCTGAATGTTGAGTTTTAAGCCAACTCTTTCACTCTCTTTCACTTTTATCAAGAGGCTCTTTAGTTCTTCTTCACTTTGTGCCACTAGGGTGGTGTCATCTGCATATCTGAGGCTATTGATATTTCTCCCAGCAATCTTGATTCCATCTTGTGTGCTTCATTCAGCCCAGCATTTCTCATGATGTACTCTGCATATAAGTTAAATAAGCAGGGTGACAATATACAGCCTTGATGTACTCCTTTCCTGATTTGGAACCAGTCCGTTGTTTCATGTCCACTTCTAACTGTTGCTTCTTGATCTGCGTACAGATTTCTCAGGAGGCAGGTCAGATGGTCTGGTATTCCCATATCTTGAAGAATTTTTCAGAGTTTGTTGTGATCCACACAGTCAAAGGCTTTGGTATAGTCCATAAAGCAGAAGTAGATGTTTTTCTGGAACTCTTTTGCTTTTTCGATGATCCAATGGATGTTGGCAATTTGATCTCTGGTTCCTCTACCTTTTCTAAATCCAGCTTGAACATCTGGAAGTTCACAGTTCACGTACTGTTGAAGCCTGGCTTGGAGAATTTTGAGCATTACTTTGCTAGCGTGTGAGATGAGTGCAATTGTGGGGTAGTTTCAGAATTCTTTGGCATTGCCTTTCTTTGGGATTGTAATGAAAACTAACCTTTTGCAGTCCTGTGGTCACTGCTGAGTTTTCCAAATTTGTTGGCATATTGAGTGCAGCACTTTCACAGCACCATCTTTTAGGATTTGAAATAGCCCAACTGGAATTCCATCACCTCCACTAGCTTTGTTCGTAATGATGCTTCCTAAGGCCCACTTGACTTCACATTCCAGGATGTCTGGCTCTAGGTGAGTGATCACACCATCATGGTTATCTGGGTCGTGAAGATCTTTTTTACACAGCTCTTCTGTGTATTCTTGCCTCCTCTCTTAATATCTTCTGCTTCTGTTAGCTCCATACCATTTCTGTCCTTTATCGAGCCCGTCTTTGCATGAAAAGTTCCCTTGGTGTCTCTAATTTTCTTGAAGAGCTCTCTAGTCTTTCCCATTCTATTGTTTTCCTCTATTTCTTTGTATCGCTCACTGAGGAAGATATCTGAGTATATAAGACGCTAAAGTATATTTATTAATGTGTTTCTATTGGTACTAGGTATTACATGCATCAGTGTGTATTTTCAAAAAAAATCCACATTTCCATGAATGGATAATAAACAGCACAAATTGTAAAGCCCTTTATAAAGAAAATGGGCTTCCCTGGTGGCTCAGACAGTAAAGAAACTGCCTGCAATTCAGGAGACAAGGGTTCCATCCCTGGATTGAAAAGATCCCCTGGAGAAGGGAATGGTTACCCACTCCAGTATTCTTGCCTGGAGAGTTCCATGGATAGGGGGGCCTGGTGGGTTACAGTCCTTGGGATCACAAAGAGTTGGGCATGATTGAGCAACTAACACTTTCAACACTTTATAAAGCTGAAAAAGGTCTAATTTCAGTCTTAATATTGTTCCATTTTTGTCATCAACAAATAAGGATGAAGAGCAGTCTACCTTTCTTATTTATTTATTCATTTATTCAGAAAATATGTATTGAATGTTCACTGTGTTTCAGGCACTGATCACAGTGTTTGAGATAGACAAGTGGACAAACCAAGATCCCTAAACACAAGGCACTTATCTTCTGGCAAGAGAGAGAGAGATAATAAACATGATAACTAAGTAAAGTGCAGAGAATGCTACTGATCATTGCCAAGAAAAAGTAGAAAAAAAAAACCTGCGGCCAGAAATTGGAACAGATGGTTGCAGAGAAGAGGGCTTGTGATTTTAAATAGGATCCCCAGGGTGGGTTTCACTCAAACATGACCTCACGATGACCTAGAAGGAAAGTAGAAGAGACCAGGGAAGAAAGACTATCTAAGGTGAGGGTGTGCCCAGTGTGGCTGGAGCTGAGTGATAAGGGGAAACACATACAAAGACGTGAAATCACAGAGGAAGTAGAGGGCTCTTCATAGAGGTCATTGTAGAGGTGCTGTTTTTCACGCTGAGTAAAAATAGAAAGCCTTGGGTGATTTTGAGGGGAGTAGACTTAACATTTAAAAGGGGTTATCTTGAAGCTACAGGATAAAGGTAGCAGCAGGGTTCCAAGTCAGGAGCTCTTGCCATGATCCAATCCAGAGGTGGCGGTGACTCTGCATAGGCTAATAGAGTTCGTGGTAGAGAGATGTGACCAGATTCTGGGTATGTTTTAATGTGAGAGCCAACAGGAAAGATTTATAGATAAGTTAGAATGTGATGTTTGGGAGAAGGAGATGAGTCGAGGGTGACTCGATGTTTTTGTCTTGAGCCACTGGAGAGATGGAGTTGTCTTCCATTAAGAGAGAGTAGACAAGGCAAACAGATTTTGAGGGGGAAGAGCAAGAGTTGTTTTGGATGTGCTGAGCTTAAACTATTAGACATCCAAATGGAGATGTCAAAAAAGTATTCAGAGACAGAAGTTGTGAGATTGGAGAGAAGTCAAGGGTAGGGTTTTAAAGCTGGTTATAATTCGTGTACAGATGTTATTTAAAGCCATGAATCACCAAGTATGATCACCATGACAGTGAGTGTGGATAAAGACATAAAGAATATTAAGGACTGTGCCCTTAGAATTATTCTGTTTTATGTGTTTATTATTATTTTGTTCTCATTTTGTTTAAAAAGTTATTACACTACACAAACTAAAAGGGAAAATGGACAGTTACTTAAATTACTGAAGATAGTCCATCAAATAACTAAATTTGCAAAATATATTAATTTGCCTCCATTATCTGGTTTTATTTTCTATAAATGTCTGCATTATTCAAGCACTAGGACAGCTACAATTTGGGCTGCTTTATCCTAGTGTTATTTAATCAATAATACATTAAACTTTGGGACAATAAAGATCAAAAATGCTTTCAAGTAAATCTTGAGGTGGCGTGATTCTCATGGGTATATGTTTTCTTAATGTAAATAAAATGTTTTGTTGAAATATGATGATCATTTCCTAGTTTTCTAATAATTATGACTTGACAGTTCTCATTCTGATGGTATAGTAAATGGCTTCTAAACGTTTTGCCCAAGCAGAACTGTTAGTACTAGTCAAGAGGAGGCGGGGGTGGGGTGGGGTGGGGCGGGGCGGGGGGGGGGAGCGAAATGCTTTCTCCAGGCAAAGATAAAAACATGCAATTATATTTGTTGTTTCACCTAGTAAAGATAATTTGTGAAGATAAGAAGTTCACTTAACTGCAAATAAGCCCATACCATAAATGCACATTTTGTCAAGATTTGAATTTTAATATCAGAACCATCTTTATACTACCTTGATAGTTAAGTGAGTGTGGACAAGCTCAGAAGCATTTTGTTTTTTTCATAATGAACTGTATAATAGTGGTTAGGCAATCTAGAAATGCAGGCATGTGATCATATTTATTAGTAAGGAAAACTCAAATTCAACCAACTTTAAAAATAAGGGAGTTTACTGACCCATATACAGTAGAAAATAGGGAGGTAGTCAAGCTTCTGGGTTTGTTTACCAAGGGTCTAATTTTTTGGCTCTCTGCTCTGGCCGTCCGATGTGTTGCATTCAGTCCAAAGCTGGCTTTCTTGACAGGCCTAGAGAGGTTGCCAAAAGAGCCAGGCTATTTGCTTTCTTGAAAATGCCCCAGGAGAAGGAATGCTTTCTTCAGTTAGCAGGCAAGTGATCCGAGCTTAGTGCCAATCCTTGTGGCCAGTAGAATGCCATGTGCTGATGGTCTTAAAGCCGGGGTCACTCAGTGACCCAGGGATCGGATTGCCTTAACTTGCTTACATCTTTGGAGATTTCAGTGGAGCCTACGCCTTTGGAAGCATGTCGACTGCTACACAGCAGGGGCAGAGAGACACGTTGTTGGGGAAACAGTCATCATAGAAAATCCATGGGCCTGAATCATCCACGTGATCCAGACTTGACTGACGCTCCACCTGGATTTGTTGTTGAGACTCAGCTTCTTAATCCTGGCCATTTTCTCTTGCTGAAGGCCTTTCTTTACTTGGTAGTAACAGAAAACCAGTTATTGACGTATCTAGTTATGAAAATGTTTAACTAGAACTCAGAAGACATAGACAAGAGGAAAAACTTACTTTTCCTCATTTGCTAGTCAACAGTTGAGTCGAGTTGGGAAGATCCTCTGGAGAAGGAAATGGCAACCCACTCCAGTACTCTTGCCTGGAAAATCCCATGGATGGAGGGGTGTGGTAGTCTACAGTCCATGGGGTCACAAAGAGTTAGACACAACTGAGCGACTTCACTTTCACTTCCACTTTATAAGCAGTTGATGCCTTTTTGCATCTCTAGAGAATGTCTTCATTGCATGTGATTGCATGTGATGTCCTATCTTTCCTGTTACTAGAGCAACAGATATATAAAATCCTTTTTATATGAGCACTTCTCTGTTACTAATGTTGTTTAACAAATTTTTGTGGCAAAACTTATTTCTAATGCCATAAGTTTTCATTATATGAGTGATTTGGAGAAAGACATCATATTTATATCACAGTTTAATGGGAGACAGGAGGATTCAGCTAGTTGATGAACTGAACATTTGTGGTTACCACATCTTCCTCCTAAAATGATGCTAAAATAAAAATAAAGGTTTTTTTAAAGGCATAGATCATCAAGAACAAAGAGAACATGAGAGCAGGTAACAATGACAACAATACGACATTGGAAGTTGGAAAGGCAACAGGCAGATATTAGACATGAAAACTTACAGTGCAAAAAAGCACAGAAGCAACTGGATTTGAACTTCCAAACCACAAAAGGTTCAGGAGTACAAGGGTCTTTGAAAGTGAAGGTTAGATGGGACTGAGAATAGAATTGCTCACAAGGCTGTTAAAGAATCAGTTAGGCCCCAGATCAGTATTGTTATACTGGCAATTGCTCCCTTCTCCGTTCCTCACACCACAATACGAAGGGAAGGTATTTTTTTCTGGAGGGGTGAACCCAAGGAACTCTGGACTGGGGAACACCAGCACAGCTGAGGGAAAGAGTAACCTCTAAAAACAAGATGATTAGAATGGATCATAAAAAGGGGAGAATCTCAACTTTATCCCCTCAATAGGCTTCCAAAATGCCAGATATGAGGCAGGAGATTGGAATCCCTTCTCTGAGGAATCTGACTAGCCTAAGAGCACAGACTCCAAAGTACATACAGCATCCGGTAACGACAAGGCCAGGCAAAATTATCTTAGGGTGAAGTCCATCATTCATGAAACCTCTCTCTTAGAGCTTCCAATTCATTTTCTCTAGTTCTCCATTATGAGCAGATATATCTGAGGAAAACTTCTGACTGAAAAGACAGACCAAATAACTAAAAAAGGAATTTGGAGGAAATAGAGACCATGTGTAGAGAACAAAATTGTGAGCAGAAAAATTAGCCTCAAAAATACGAGCAGTTGTATCTGTGAAACAAGAACGTGATGCTATAAAACAAGAACATTCAGAAGCTATAAAAGAATACTTGAAGTTAAAAGTATGATTGCAGAAATAAACAATGGGGAAAGATGAAACAGTGGAAATTGTTTAATAAAGTAGAACAATTTAATAAAGACAAGACATAGAATTTTTTTAATTTAAAAGTTTGACTCCATCTAGGAATTCCTGTATTTAAGTAATAGGAGTTCCAGAAAGAGAAAATAAACAAGCATAAGGAATAAAAATCACCAGAGAAATAATTCATGAAATTTTCTGTTACTAATTGAATGAACCCACCAAGAGCCTCAAGAAATGGATGAAAATAGATTTATCTACATTATGAGAGATCACCGTAAAGCTTCAGTACACTAGAGACAAAGAGAACATCATAAAGCTTTGAGAGAGTGGAAGGTGGGGGCCAAGCCACATACACAGGATGTCAGTAGCATTTGAGTTAGCAATAACAACACTAGAAGCTAGAAGAGAATTGGAACAAGTTGTAAAAATTGAGGGTAAATGCCTTCCAACCTGAAATTTTATATCCTGTCAAGTATCACCTGAAGATATTTCTTGACATGCAAGGTCTCCAAAAACATGACTCCTATGAATCTATTTCACAGAACTAACTAGAGGATGTGGTATACCAAAACGAGGAAATAAATCAAGGCGAATGATATGGTATGAGGTACACGTATACAAGGAGAAAGAACTTTCCTAGGATGCTAGAGATGAAGGATTATAGGATATCAGCTGCACAACAGACCTCAGAGCACCCAGTTCAGACTGGAACTAATCAAATGAAACTGGGAATATTCCTGATCTTGATTTCTTTCGGAGATTTATACTTTTAGAGAACAAGTTGTAGATGAATCTGTAATAAGCATTTAGAAAACAAGACAAATGAAAAATAAAATAATAATTAAGAAAAAACGTATTCAAAAAAGTAATTAATCATAATATTATAGATTGGTGCAAAAGTTATATTATTAATATATTCCATATTTTGTTGCTTCTCAGACTATAAATAATAAAATGCACCAACATTTTAGACTACTAAGAAAGAAAAATCTCTGTAATCAAATGATGACAAATCACGTAATGTTAGTTTTGCATGATGTATTAATCAATAACATTAATCTCTTTTTGCTTTGAAACTTTTTTCTTCTGTACAAATGAATTTGGTGTATTTTTCTGTCTTCAGTTGCATTGCTGTGATAAGGTATCTTTCCATATTCTTATTAACCAACATAACATGTTTTCTCTACCTTAGGCATCTGTCTTTCTTAGATCTACATGAAGAACTTAGTTATGCTTTGTAAGAAAATGATGAATTGCTATCATTCTTCCATTGAGAGATATTTGCTTTACTAATAACAAATTTATGCCCCACTACTCTGGGTGTTTTTTCTTTTTAGATACACAATAACTTAGTGTATTAATTCAATTCATAGTGTAATAGTTTGAAGATGTTTTGTATGGCTGTTAAACTTAGCATGTGTAGTGCCTGACATGTACAAACCCAGCTGAAGTAGTAACATTATCAACCACTTTGACCAGACTTGTGGATACACAATGGCAACTACAATACAACAGAATATTGTCTGGCTAACCATAAATGAAAGACACATCTAGACTTCAGAGATGTTAAAATGTGAGAAGAAAATTATCTAATAAAGTAGCACATCTATGATCAGGATAAGCATAGTAATAATACTGTAAACACTGAATATAAACTAATCAAAAGTTAAGATGTAACCATATTGGGGAATTGGGGAGGGAGAATATATATATACACACACATGATTATATATGCTGGTGGTGGGAGCAACATTGTTGAAGGAAAGTTAAATCCTGAATTTTTATAGTGAGAAGACAATTATTTATGCCCAGTCCTGAAAATTTATGAGTTACATGTAAACATGCTGTTGAAAGATGATATTAATATGTATTAGCTAAAAGAACTGAGAGAGTTGCCTCTAGATTGCAGTTCTGGGTCAGGGGATTATTAAAAAATTATTTATGTATGTATGTATTTATTTGACTGTACTAGGTGGTAGTTGCCATGCGCAGAATCTTCGATTTTCATTGCAACATGCAGAATCTTCAGTTGCAGCATGTGGGATCTAGTTTCCTGATCAGGGATTGAACCCAGGCCCTCTGCATTGGAAGCATGGAGTTTTAGCCACTGAACTACCAGGAAAGAAGTGATTTAAAAAAAAATAATGCTTTGTACTATTTGAAATATTAAACTATGTATATATGGAGTCACTTCAGTCATGTCCAACTCTTTGCAACCCCCATGTACTGCAGGCTCCTCTGTCCATGGGATTTCCCAGGCAAGAATACTGGAGTGGGTTGCCATTTCCTTCTCCAATGTATATGTAACTTTGATATATATAAAATTTAAATTTGAAGTAAATCAGTGGCAACACAAGGATTGCTAGCATAATTTTCCATTCTTAGCAAACTATTTTGAAGCTTACAAGTCTTGTTTGATATTTTAAAAATCTCAGGAATAATTTTCTAGTGGCAAACATAATATACCAGATGTGATGTAGAATTCACTGTAGGCCTATTACTCTTATGCAGTTGGACTGAACTAAGAGAGAGATCTCCTGTGTTGATACTGAAAGTGAATTTTTGTATTTTGGTTCAGATATAATCTTACCCCAAACATGTGGAAATGAAAACTTTCTGTCTAGATATTTTATTAATGAGAGAATTTATTGTTTGAATTATTTCCACCTCTCTGCATGTTAGTAATCACGACTAGCTGGGTTTCTAGTCATTCCCCAAATTTTCTCCTTCGTGTAGGTTGCAGAACAATCTTCCTTCCTTGTGATTTATCACATCTTTGTGGGTTCTTCTTCCTCTGCTCACATCTTAGGTCACTTGTATGCTGATGGATCAGTTTTCTTATTCAAGAGTAAATATCTCCCATTTCTTAATTTATCCAAATCCTGTTAATTAGTAGCTATCAGGGAAATATGGTTTAATGGGAAAAACACTGGACCAGGAATCAGGAGACTTGATTCTTACTCAAGGTGGGCCATCTGAGGGTCTTAGCTCTCTGTACCTTTCTCACTTGTTGATCGAAAGACTTAGAATAGAAGCTCTTGAAGGTATCTTATGGGGCTCCCCTAGTAGCTCAGCTGGTAAAGAAGCCACCTGCAATGCAGGAGACCCTGGTTCGATTCCTGGGTTGGGAAGATCCCTTAGAAAAGGTATAGGCTACCCACTCTAGTATTCTTGGCCTTCCCTGGTGGCTCAGATGGTAAAGAATCAGCCTGCAGTGTGGGAGACTTGGGTTTGATCCCTGGGTTGGGAAGATCCCCAGGGGAGTACTTGGCAACCCACTCGACTATTCTTGCCTGGAGAATCCCCACGGACAGAAGAGCTGAGTGGTCTACAGTTCATGTGGTTGCAAAGAGTTGGATACGACTGAGCAACTAAGCACAGCACAGCAAGGCACCTTACAGTTACAATATTATATGATTCTGGGAATATGCATTTATCTAAATGCTTTATTACAAGATTAAATTGTAGCATGAATGGATTGGGACTTTTTTTAAAAAGTAAAATTCTGAATGACTGTGTGTTGGTAAAGAACTCTCTAGCTAATGCAAGAGACATAAGAGACTGGAGTTTGCTCCCTGGGTCGGAAAGATCCCCTGGAGGAGGGCATGGCAACCCACTCCAGTATTCTTGTCTGGAAAACGCCATGGCCAGAGGAGCCTGGCGGGTTACAGTCCATAGGATCACAAAGAGTTGGCATGACTGAAGTGACTTAGCACCCACGCATCACTGTGTGGAACAGGCTGACAAATAAGGACTTAAAAGAAAGTTGGATAGACTTAAGTCACTGGACCAAAGAAATATCTGGGTAAAGAACACACGCAATTCTTTAAAGAATAATATTAACATTGCATTCTATCTATATTGGTGTGTCTATCAAGATATTCTAGGGATAAATGCTTGATTAGTTGCAGCTTATTTGTGAATAAATAGGGCATATACTCTATATTTCTAAACATTGCATCTAATCAAATTAACTACTTTAAATAATAATCCATTGGATTTCATTCTGCCACAACTATCACTGCTTGTTTTATGTACTCTGTGAGGTCACCAGTCAATGCAGAAGCTGGTTTTGCAAAATTGGATGAATAACTGCCTTGAAAACATGTCATCTAAACTCAGTTAACTGAAGAATTAGAAACTATCCTGAAAATGATGTCAGAGTAAACATAAAAATGCTTAGTGGATATACATAATGCACCATCTAAGAAAAATATCCTGATTTCAGGTATTGTATTTAATGAAAACAGTAATAAACATTGGAGAAGGAAATGGCAACCCACTCCAGTATTCTTGCCTGGAGAATTCCATGTACAGGGGAGCCTGGTGGGCTGCAGTCCATGGAGTCACAAAGAGTCAGACATGACTGAGCAACTAACACACAATAAACATTGCCCCTAATGTTAATAGTTATGCCACTTCTAAAAGGCCTTACAGTAGAAGACAGGCCATACTGTGCTTGCTTTATCTGGTGAGTCAAGGCAGTATGAGTTCTGTGCTGTTAGTGGGGAGTTGAGCTACATCTAAAGGATGACTAGCTTTCCCTTCCTCAGTTCTACCATCTCTATGGAATGTCATGCCATAAACAGGAACCAGGTGAAAATACAGATCCATTCCTTTTACTGCGAAAAGTAACCAGAAATGTCAACCGCGTGTCCAAGAAATCACAGACGATTAATCATCTAAAGCCTTTAAATTGTACATAGACCAAATCCTTACCTTAACAGTTTTCACCTTTTGACATATATGACAACAATCTGAAGATTTTTGTTTTCAAATTCATGTTGCCCAAGCCCCATCCCTTGATATTTTGCTCAATCTGTCCCCTGTCTATATGTTTTGAAAACTACATTAAATGTTGGTTCTAATGTCAACCAAAGATGAAAAATACTGATCTATTTGACAATTAAACTTTTCAGTGAAACGTTTCTGACATGACCAATTTACTTTAAAATCTACCCAAATTCCAGACCATTACTCTAGGATCTTTGGGAGGGAAATGTTAGAGATATACCCTATTAACTTACCAAGCCATGGCTGCTTGTTTGGACAATATTTTGTTGCTTTAAGGAAAATAACCAGTTCTAGTTTATTTTAATTGTCTTTATTCTTTTTCCTTTTTAGGAGGTTTTACTGAATTATTTATTCTGTATTCCTCAAAGTCTTGGGAACAGGGAGATCCTTGTCTTAGGACATGACATATGAAAAAAATAGATAATAAATTATGTTGCCACCACTTTTCAGGATCTCATTTCCCCCTTTGGCTCTCCCTCATTTGTATGTGGGATCAATACCCATCATATACGGTCATTTCCCAAAGACATTGGACAACTTCAGAATGTCACACTTTTTTGTAGATTTTTAGATTCCCTCAACTAATTTATTCCCCATTTTTATGGGGTACAGTAGTTAAGAAAAAAAAAAGTCCAAAGCTAAATATAACTTACAAGTAAATTTGCTTGCTTGGCTGCTTTCCCATTTTTGTTTTCTATTATTCGTGACAAAAGGTAACAGGGGTATGAGTGATGAGAATGAGGCCAAGGGAGCAAAGATTGGAAAATTTTGACAAACTCTGTTGAGTAGGAAATTTTTTTTAATAAAACTTTCTCCCCAGCAGGTCTTGGTGAATGTCATGTCTTTGACATGGATGAAGACTATGAGATGAAACTCATTCCATGTGCAGTACGAAACCACAGAGTAATTTACAAGCCAGCTGGGCTGACTTGGAAGGCCTTCATAGAGGAGCTACTCAGCAGGGCCCTCTCCTGGCCTTGTGATGGGCCACCTGCAAGCCGTTTTTCTGTTTTCACTTCCAGGCATGGCCAGAGCCCTAGACTCCAGCCCCCAAACTACCTTCATGAGCTTTAGAAACCAAAGTCTTTCTTGGGCTGGGTTTTATCCCACCTTACCCTAGATACATTCTTTAGTTCACACACACATGCGCATCCTTTCCTCTCCGATGAACAAGATGAAGGCGAGAGAAAGGAAGGTGATGGATCCCAGAGAACAGACAGATTCTTTTATCTCAAGTCCTTTGCTTCTATGGTTCACGGGACTTTGGTTTTGGAGTCTCAGCCCAATTTTAACGTTCAAGCTGCCTATTACTGGTGGAAAAAGGGGGGGAAGAAAGAGCCGCTTCCCTGTCTCTTTGCCTTAATCTGCCGTGCACGTGGACGTGTGTGCGGCTGACCCAAACCTCGCTGACATGTCAGCGTGCAGCCCGCAGGGCGAGGGGCGTTTGATTTATAAATGGAATGTATAATAGGCACGGTGCCTTCTGAGCCGAACGTTCATGGAAAAATCACATGCCGCTCACATGAGGGACCAAGATCTTTTTTTATTATTTTAATGAATTGAGTTTTTTCAGTGCACCAGGGAGATAAGAAGATACGTGCCAATAACCCTCTGATTGTGTCCTCGGCCAATGGGTGGGCTTCAATACCAGTACTCCTCTTGTCAATTGAGTTTGTGTGTTAAGTCAAGGTTTAGCTTTGGATTTGAAGCTCTCCCTCAAACAAAGCCACAGACGCTCCGACGGTGGAAACCACCGCATAATTCTCCTCTTTGTTTCTTTAAAGAGCACGGGGTTGGTTAAAAAAAAAAAATCCATTTTGGGAAGACTCGGTCTGGAGATAATGATAGAGAAGATGAGAAAAGACAGCAGGTTGTAAGTTCTGGCCTAAGTTCGGAAACGGGCGGAAAAAAAAAAAAAAAGGTTGAAAAGGTAATAAAGTACAGCAAGGCCAACAGATCAACCAACATGAGAAAAACCAACAGGTAACAAGGGGCCTCTGGAGCTTCTGAAGAATAGGGATCAGTAGGAAGGCATTTAGAATGAGAAATAAAATGCTCCTTCCTGTCAGGGAGGAAGGGAGGTGTCTGGTGCTTGAGAAATGGAACAAAAATGCAATTAAAACCCAGAGATGAATAAAGATCAGGTGGGAGAGGATGTCACCCTGTGGCCTTTGGAACAGTGTTTCTGCTGCTTCCCCAAATTATTTTTTTTCCTGGAACAAAGGAACAATGTTGTGGAAAAGTGGGTGCCAGCTACTTTGGGAAAACAAGACACAGCGAAGCGGATAAAGGAGACAAAGACAATTGCCGTCCTAGGCAGTAACTGAAGGCAGCTGAGGCCTGACACAAAAAGTGAACATTTGGAGCCAGCAAGATGACTGAACCATGGGAAGGAAGGAGGGAAAGATGATTCACAATAGCATTTGAAAGACATTGGCTTGAATATTTATTAGTATTGCACACTGCTTGGCCTTGGGGGAACTGCCTTTGTTCGGCGAGCCATTTCCCGGTTTTAAGGCAATAAACAGGAAAAGAGCTTGAAAGATGGCCGTGGACACTTGGTACATCGCGTTGGAGAGGGTAGGTGAGATAAGACCTTGGCTCTCAGAGAGTGACAGATGTGCATGGAGGAGCTGTGACTGAGGAGCCTCCTCCATCCCCACACTCTGCCTCTAGGGGGGAATGTATGATTAAAATACTGTGAAAGGGAGGATTCCTTGTCATGAGGCTAAACCTTCCATCACATCTGAGTCTGGGGTAATTTCACTTACGTTTAATTCATCTGGGATACAGAAAAGAATAAAAAAGAGTGCAAAGCCAACGGTAGGATAACTGAACCTCATAAACCCATAAGTCATTCACCTTTGAGAGGGCCCAAAGTCTATGCTGCTGCTGCTGCTGCTAAGTCGCTTCAGCCATGTCCGACTCTGTGCGACCCCATAGACGGCAGCCCACCAGACTCCCCCATCCCTGGGATTCTCCAGGCAAGAACACTGGAGTGGGTTGCCATTTCGTTCTCCAGAGCATGAACGGGAAAATTGAAAGTGAAGCCGCTCAGTCGTGTCCGACTCTTAGCGACCCCATGGACCATAGCCTACCAGGCTCCTCCATCCATGGGATTTTCCAGGCAAGAGTACTGGAGTGGGGTGCTATTGCCTTCTCCCCAAAGTCTATACTGGTATCTATATCCCTTCGTAGAAACAAGCACATCAAGGGCAATTTTAAGCAAGACTTATGGTCTGTTCATCTTAGGATTTTTCCTAGAAAATAAGACACAAGGATCATTTGTAGACGAGGATGATCATCAGCTTTTAGGATACAATTCTCAAAATGTTAGCAGTGTACCCCAAATTATAATATCCCTAATGCTCCCTTACTGAGCACTATGGCTATGTCAGCATGGAATTTTCCTTCTACGATTTGGTCTTAACAATAAAATGAATTTTTCCTAAGCCAGTCAAGGACCTACTCTTCTAACTACTTGATCAGAGTTTATTCTGGCAACAACAAAAATCACTCGAACTCTGGAGTTGCTAGTTAAGCATTTATTAGGAAAATTGTGCCCCGAATGGAAAACAAGAGCATCTACAGATAAATGAAAAAATAATCCAAAAGTTAGTTGGCCCTCAACCCTGTGGAGCTGAGATATTGTGCCAAATGGCAGGAGAAAAGACAGAAGAGTGAGAAGCGAACTTGGGTAAGAGACTCGTCTGAGGCATCAGTGAGCCCGAGCTGGCTCACCAGTGTTTCTGTGCAGCTAGCGGAAAATGAATGCCTTTCCTAATCTTCCAGAGCTCTCAATCAGGGACTGAATGCACCCGCACTAGCCACGGGAATGGAAAAGTGACTCAAGCATTGTCCAGCTCGATACCCATCACAGCATAGTTTCCACTGTGGAGCCCGGATCACTGACAGACCAAAGGGATAGAGAAATGGGGCAGTTGAGATGACGGTGCTGAACAACAGCACTGACTTGTGGTTGGAAATGACATCCATGTTCAGAATCTCAACATATACTGAGGTGGTTATTGTCGTATATCCTCTGCAGAGGTGCAACAGAACAGTTCTGGAGACGTTGAAGGCTACAGTCCCTTCATTTGCCCTTCTCTGCATTGATGAGGAAGTTTATTTACAAAGGTCAACTGGGAAAAGACCTTGGTTTCTGGCTGGTTAGTTCAGCAGACATGCAGAGGTTATTTATCAATCTTCCCAGACTGGGGATATGGACGCCTCAGGTTGCTCCATCATATGATAAAACTGTTAACACAATGTCCTGAAAAGAAAAGCAGTGCAGAGGTGTTTGCTTTACATAGAATTCCAGGGTTCAAATGCAGAGAAGCATAATTACACATTATGTCTCCCTAACATTCATGGTTTGCAAATGCTTTTAAAATATGCTAACTCATTTAATAACTAGAGGGTGATTGTTTGCTTTGACATGGTGAGATGACTGAGGACAAAGCTCACATCTTGTTTATCTTCATCCTGTCACTGCCAAAAATAGAGCAGAACACGTGGTTGGCATGTTGTTAAATGCTCGTTGAGTGATGAAAACTTTCTGTTTTGTTTCAAAAGAGATTGAAATGTCTTATTAACAATTCACTTAGCATCTCTGTTTCTCATTTAAAAAAATAAGATGTTTGGACTTGATTTGTCCACCTTGGCTGGATATCAGATCAACTCTGGGGCTTTTAAAATGAACTCATTTCCAAGTTCCTGCCCAGTCTACACAATCAGAAGCTCTAGTTGTGGATCCAGCCAGCAAAAGCAAGTTGGAGGACCGGTGAACTAGATGAGCTGTGCAGACCCTTCCATCTTTAAGGTTCTCTAAGATAAAAAGCTCCTTAATACTTCTAAGGGCTATTTATCATTAACTTTCTGACAGCTAAGTAAGGACATGGGAGTTTTCAAGTCTTTACCTATTAGGAGGGAAGAGAATGCATCTTTGAAATGATCACATAAGACAAAAAAAAAATCATGCTTGGTTTACATTCTTGTATACACTCTTCAGAGGAAGCCGTCTATTGTAATCTCTCGCATTTGTGTACTGTGTTGTCAGTGGCTTCACTTCATTACCTGATGTGATTTTTCACAATAATTCCCCCCATCCCCATTGTGCTTGTCTTCTGAGACTCACAATGACAGGTCAGAGGAGAGAAGCAAAGGACTGAAAGCACAGAGAGCAAAGAACAGTGAAAGATAGAATGTTTTACCCTCCTGGTCATTATGGGATTTTTGTATTGTTAGTTATCTAGTTGACTGCAATTTGGAAATTTGTAGTTGTCCATCTTACCTGAATGAGCCGTGTTGACCCAGCTGCTTTCTTGCTGTGGTTGATAATTAAAGAGTGACTTCTGCCCTCCTACAATAGGCAAATTTGGAGTCACACTATCTTGTTTTCACCATGTGGACACTGCAGGGCCGTCTGGGCAGTTTGACAGGTAGAGGGCAAGATTTCAGACAGGACCTGATAGAGTCACATGGGATGGAAATAACTGTTAATGAGAATTTTAAAAAATATACAATCTAAGATGACAATGCCGGGGTTTCATTTCTACTTAATGAACATGCTGTGGACCATTTTGGATTTAAGACCACATTAAATTAAAAGTAAAGACTTAGAAAGAAACTGCAGCCAAGAAGACAAGAAAACCTAGTTTTTATGTCACTGATGGCAAAGTCAAGTGAAGATGTTTCTGATGGAAAGATGAAGATTTGGAGGGATATTCCCAGAGGCAATTAATTAGACCTTGTCTTGGACAATTAAGGGGTGTGTGTGTGTGTGTGTGTGTGTGTGTGTGTGTGTGTATGTGTGTGTGTTTGGAGAATAGGAAGTGAGCTGAGGAGAGGCTTAATCAGTATTTCTTAAAGCTCACATAGCTTTGCAGGAGGAGGAAAGAGCTAGAGAATCCCTTTGGCTGGGTGGATCCACGGAAAATCCCTAGGCAGCCCTAAGGCAACTGAAATAAGCTCTTTTCTCTTGATCCTCTGGAGATATGCCTTTATTGAGACATAGTATTCTGAACGCCACAGGCTGTGGGAGGGTGGGCATGAGCCTCTAGGAGGTGTGAGGAGCAGTATCCGTCCTAGAGATGGAGGAGGCCGCCGTGATGGATGAGAGCAACGAAAGGAACTCTCGAAGAACACACTCGGAGAAGAAACCCAGAGGCATGAAACCACCTTTGAATTGTAAACGCACATGCTCAGTTACAACCGTATGAAAATATCTGTGTCTGTATCAGCAAAATGGGGGGATTTTAGAATGGTGTAAAAATTTCAAAATTACTGTGTGTGTGTGCACGCACATGCACACAAAGTTGTTAAAAAGTTAAATTCTTTTAGAAAAGAACATTAACAACCAACGTATCAGAGAATTAGTTCATTCAACAAATATTGATTGAGAACATCTTCTGTGCTGGGGACTTTCCCAGCCTTTGGGCAGACAGCAGTGCCCAAGCTCCCTGTTCCATCTCTTCTAGGCAGATATACCAGCTTCTCCCAGGTGGGTCCTCAGCGCTGAGCACAGAGAGCCTGGAGACACACGCTGTCACCACAGAACTGAAGCCCAGAGACATGTCTGCAGCCGACTTCCTATGCTCTTCCTCCGAGTGAGGTCTGAACGAAGGAAGAGAAACCAACACGTTGCTTTTATTGATATGTATTTTTTCCAGGTTGTCCTTGGAAAAAGTCATCCTTTCTAATGTAAATTAGCCTGTTTACCTTCAGGAAAGAGAACTCCTTCCCCTTTGACATCACTTTGAGTTACTAACATGGTTCTGTGCCCAGGCAATAATGCTTTCATTTCCCTCATCACTTTAAGATGCATATTTCTCCTCCTATGATACCAGGGGCAGACCCAGGACAGTCCAAATGTGAAGTCACATGGAACTCAAGTTGAAGGGACTCTGAATAGTTTCTTTTCTGCACTAATATCTCTCTCTCTACGTGCACACACAGACACAGACACAGGCACAGACACACATACACACATACACACATTTTCTTTGAAACTGACATGAGGCTTTATTTAGTGTCTATGGTAAAGATGTTGATTTCCTAAGGTTAAGTTTTACAGATCTGGAAAATCCAAAATGTGGCAAACATTAAGACAGAATGAAATTTAAGAAGGATGCTGTGGTGACGTCTGCAATATTTCTTCAAGTGTTTAGACCATCGGCATCAAAATCACCTGGATGTGTTGATTAAAGTACAGATTCCTAGCCCCACTCCAGACCTGAGAAATCAATAGCTAGGGTTGTGGGTTGAGAGGCAGACAGGGAGCTCTAAGCAATGCTGAGTTTCAAGAAGCAGCCTGGGAAATTCTGGTGCACCCTTTATGATTGAGTGCTTTAGGGCTCATTGGTTGTGGTGCATGGGCTTAGTTGCTCCGCAGCACGTGGGATCTTCCTGGGTCAGGGATCGAACCTATATCTTCTGCATTTGCAGGCAGATTCTTTACCACTGAGCCGCCAGGGAAGCCTTTCTTGTACAATTTTAGATCCAGTTTCTGTTTAACATTATTCGAAAGTCTCTAGAAGACAATGTTAGCGGTCAAAACTAGGATCTCCGGAGGTATGGTGTTATAATTACCCCACAGAATTCTCATTTTGCATAAGCCAAACAGCACTGATGTTGAGACACTGGAAGAAGACCTGCAAGCTTCCCTTTCGTCTCTGTCTGTCCATCTTGTTCCCAGGTTCCCTCAAATACCTTTCCTCTGTTCTGCTCTCCCCCCACCGCCCCCGCCTCCCCACCATTGTCTTCCATTAGAATTCTCTTGTTCAAAGGATCACCATTCTGATTTGTAAATTATTTTTTACATCTTTCTGTGTTTTCTCACTTCCCCTCATCTTTCTGGCTTTAACCAGTTCTCAAAGGAGGATCTTTTGAGGCTATTTCTAAAAATCATGGAGAAGAGGCCTGACTGTAGGGCTGTCTTCTTTTCCATGATCTTTTGCCCCGACAGCCTCCATGAACAGAGGAACACAAATGAACAAAACAGATCCAAACGTCATTCTAGAGTAGTCCAGCCTGTGAGTTCCCAGATCACTATACTTGATCGATGATAATGTTGATGGTAAATGTTTATCACATCCTGTCTGCCTAAGGCCACCAGAGCCTCCCTCTAAATGTCATAGATTGGGTTTAATCTTTGGCACTGGTATTTACTATCCAAAATGGCAACAATAATTCATCGATGGTTATTCCTCTCTCAACTTGCAGAACATTATTATCCCATGAGAGATGGGAGGGAGGAAGTGATACAATAAATACAGCTTGATAGAAAGCTGGAATAGAAATATCCTGAAGAACATTGTGAATGAATGAGTCTAAATGCAATCTCTGTAAATAACAATGGTCTGGAGAAAAAAAAAACACACACAAAGGAAAGATTTACACCATTGAGATTCATGGGATTAATAATTGAATAAATTAGCCTATTAATATTGTAACATCATAAAAGAGAAAGTATTCAATGAATATTTGATGACTGACTTAGTAAAAAGTTTTAGTTTTCCTCATTAAAACGTGTGAATAAACAAAGCCAAAAATATATTGCTCTCCATGTGGGAAAGCCATGATCACTAAAAATTAATCTGTTTCAGATATTTCCACAAGTTATCAGCTACTCTTTAAGGATTCAAAGGATTGTTGACGTTAACCAGGATTTCCAGGAAATCAAGATTTGATTCAAATTGAGAGATGTAAGATTTTATGAACCCAAAGATTTAAAAGGCATTAAAATAAATGTTGACTAATCCCTGAGGGACATCAGTCTAGGATTAGATTATGTTCCTATGATAAATTAGAAATTGTCAAGAAAATGGATAAAAGACCATGGACATATTAAACTCTGTGTATTATCTGGAAAATGTGAGGAATAATATATTTATTTTGATGTTTTGTAATATTTGTAATTCTTGTTTGCAAATTTTAGTCAATATTATTTAAACATAATATCATAGAATAATGTCATGAACATATTGATTATTCTTTTGATTTTTCAGGGAGGAAATAATGCTGACATCTGAATATATAAAATCATGGCATGACACAGTGGTAAAGATCTTTATAAACTTTGTAGAGAAACCCCTTTCCTTTTCATAAGGGGAAATGCAGCTCAGAGGGGAACTGAGTCGAGTCAGAGGGGGATTCAGTAGAGTCTACTCTAAATCACGCCCACAGTTCTCAGCAGAGATGGTCTAAGTGCGAAGCCCATAATTTATATCTTCTCCACAATCACTGTCTTTGACAGATGGCTCTTCAAAAAGGAAGAAGCAACCAGCTAAGCTGCCTCTTGAAACTTTTCCTGATTATTTTAAGTCACTTTGTTGCTAAAAATGTGATATTATAGAAGAGGAAGAATTAGTTCCTTGCCATAGGAAGAACCAACTGTTCACTGAAGCCTGAATGGAGTTTAGAAAAAAAAATAAGACCACGTTGAGGAGTCCGTGTAGCTACCAACTGACTCAAAAACAACAGCAAAGATAACTGAAATGCGTTGACTGATGACCATGTGCTACACATTTATTCCATTCACTTTTGAGAATCATTATTTCATTTAATCTTCCCAATAACCTCATAATTATTATAGCTATAATGATATGTGTTATTGTATGTTGTAGATGAGGAAATAGCTTCAAACAGGGAAAGTATAACTTGCCTCTTGTTTCATGAGGGTAAGCCAGGATTTGATACCAGGCAATCTGAGTCTGGATCCTTAATCAGGCTTTAAAATTTTTTTCCTTCTGCGTATTTTTAAAATATTGAATATAGTTGATTTACAATACTGTATTAGTTTCAGGTGTAGAGTAGCCAAGTAATTCCATTTTTTATATACATGCATTCTTTTTCAGATTCTTTTCCTGTAGGTTATTACAAGGTATTAAATATAGTTCCCCATGCTATACAGTAGATCCTTGTTGTTTATCTATGCTACAATATATATAGTAGTGTGTATCTGTTAATCCCTAACTCCTAGCTTATCCCTCCCCTTCTCCCCCCATTGGCTGTTAAGCTTTATACCTTTGCCACAAAGAGGAGGGAACTGCTCTGTTAGACATCAAGGAGGAGGCTCACAAGAACAGCTCATTTGGCATCTCAATGAGAATCAACGATTCAGTGAAAATCAGACATAGTTTTACGTCTGGGAAGCAACCTGTGATTTCTCTTCAGCTTTGAAATGACAAATTCCCACCACATAAAATACAATAAAGACACTTGTGTTTGTGTTTGTTTATTTGCTAATTCTGGTGATGCCTTATCGACTAGGTTTCTCTGCTTTGATCACTGTTTTTTTACTAGGCTACTGAGAGTCTGAAGTTGGAGTGTCTTTGATCTGTGGAAGGTAGTCCAATATAATTCTTTGCTCTCTAATTCTCTGATCTCAGAACTGCTTTATGCACTCTTAAAAATTATTGAGCACTCTGAAGAGCTTTTGTTTATATGGGTTATTTCCATGAATGAATATTAGAAATTAAAACTGATAATTTTTATATACAAGAATCTTCTACAATAAATGTGACTGACAGAGAGAGAAGGTAACATAGTGGTTTAAAGTTACTTAATACTTTTATAATTTATGAGCAGATTAAAGAGGAAGATTAACATATTTTATTATCATTTAATTTTCATTAAAAAAATAAAAGCATTTTTACAGAATGAGCTATTCCATAAAAATGTTATTTGTGCCAAAGAAAAATTCCACTCAAGAGCTATTACAGCAAATAGGACTAAAGTTAGCTTCTCTGAGAGCCAGAACAGATCTTCAAGTATAAATTCATGGCCTACTTACTTCAGGACCTCTTTTACATACTAACATTCTAATGAAATAAAGAATTGGGCATTTGCTGAAACTAATTTAATTCAGTAATTTATGAATAGCAATTGTTTGTGGTACAGAGAATAATTTGTAAGAAATGCCTTGAAAACATATGGGAAAAGATGTATAGGTATAAATTTCATCTTGACTCCATGTGTAATTAAATGTAATGTGATGGTAATTGAAATTGAAATTCCCACAAACTCATTTGTCTTATTCTTGCTATTAATAAAGTAACCCACTTAATTTAGTCACCAAAGAGCTATATTTATATATACCAGGATTGACATATTGGAATTGAAATGCCCACAGAATTGGTAACTGAATCAAAGGGAAAGGATAAGGGTCAGATAAGTATCTAGATTTCTCATTTTTGAGAAAGTAAGAAAAAAAGACAAGTCAAAAGACATCTGAACCTTGTTCTCTGAAGCAATGTCTGTGGTGTGTCAACCAAACTTGTGTGTGTGCGTGTATTCAGGGATGTTCGACTCTCTTGCGACCTCATGGACTGCCAGGCTCCTCTGCCCATGGATTTTTCAGACAAGAATTTCCTGCTCCAGAGGATCTTCCCAACCCAGGGATCGAACCCCATCTCCTGCATTGCAGGTGGATTCTTTATCACTGTGTCACCTGGGAAGCCCAATCAAACTTACTTATATGTAATTGCTCTACGAGATCCCTGAGGGTCAGCATTAGTACTTGATTCTTTGCAAAACTTAGAGGCATCTTTCAGATGAGCCTGGAGAGGTCTACCTTGTTCACAGGGCTTCAGTATCCAGTGAATCTTGATTCTACCAATTTAAACATCCATACTTCAGGACACATGGATGAAACTAAAGGATATTATGGTAAGTGAAATAAGGCAGTCAAATAACTACTACATGATTCCCTGAAATGACATATCTAATGTAGTCAAATTTAGAGAATCAAGGAGAGAAATGGTGGTTCCAGCGGCTGGAGTGAGGGGGAAATTGGAGAGTTGCTAATCAGTGGGCATAAAATTTCCGTTAAGCAAGATGAATAATTCTAGAAATCTGCTGTACGACGTTGTATCTACAGTTAACAGTATATCCTACACTTAAGATTTGAGAGAGTAAAGTGTTCTTACCACAATAAAATGAAACTAATAATTTTAAGCAACTCTTTTCTGTGAACATTCCAGATAAACGTACTGTCTCCTGACTCAGCCTAGTCAGATTCAGGAAACAGTTGCAGGGATTCCTCTTAGATTTGAGAATCAGGTCATTGGAAGGACTGATGCTGAAGCTGAAGTGCCAATACTCTGGCCAACTGACATGAAGACCTGACTCATTAGAAAAGACCCTGGTCCTGGGAAAGATTGAAGGCAGGAGGAGGAGGAGACAACAGCGGATGAGATGGTTGGATGGCATCACTGACTCAACAGACATGAGTTTGAGCAAGCTCCGGGAGATGGTGAAGGACAGGGAAGCCCGGCGTGCTGCCGTCCATGGGGACGCAAAGAGTAGGACATGACTGAGTGACTGAACAACAACAACAGTGAGTGATTCAGGGAGATTATCCAAATTAATTGGTATTTTGAGAGACAGTATAAGTAAAAACCCCAACTAGTTGTGACTAATTGAAACAGGATCTCCCTGTGAGATTCGAGAGGCCATCTTGTGAATCTTAAAAACAAATGGTAATGTTTGCTCTTATCCCATTGTTTTTAGACAAATCTGCAATAGCAGGAAAAACCAGATCACTTCCCTACCCCCAACGGTGAAGAAGAGTAAATAATGAGGCTAAGAATTGAGACAGGCTCCTTATCTGACTCCACTTACTGAATCTCCAGAAGATGTTTTGCACTCATGTCTAGTAGTCTTTCTGAAGCTGTGGAATGAAAAAAAAAAATTTTCCCCCCCTCAGAGGACAGAAGATTATTTATGTTGGAGCCAACCAGATAGTTCTCAGGCTTCTATATTGTCGCTTCAGCCAGTGATGAGCGGATGTTAACTTCTTCTGACACACAAAGAAGAAAAGTATAATGTTCTCACCATCCTGATGTCATCTCCAATTATTATTTTTGTTGTACTTCTAAATAATAAGATTTCTGGCATAAAGGTTTATCTCAGGATTCAGCACAGTGGTGTGCTAAGATCAAGGGCTCCAACGACGATGGATTTATGCAGGTTGTGATTCTCTGACTAATTTGCTTTGAATCCAATGAACACTTGGGAAAACCAAAAAGTTATTCCCAAGATTTTACATCCTAACTGGAAAATAACAGGAAATATGGTGCAAAAAAAAACCCCAACTATTTTTCACTTCTGAAAGTCAAAATGGACTTTTTCATTTGTCACTCAAATAAATTTAAAATACACGTGGTAGATACTTCAGTCTTACTTCTTTATACAAAATTTTGAGACCTTGCAGAATTTTTATTTTCCTTTTTGCTAACGTAAATTATTTTAAACATTCTCTGTGTCACTGGAAATAGTGACTATTTTTAAGGTTCCCCACTCCCTGCTACATATATGTATGTGAGTGTTTTTAACCTCAACTGCGGGGAAGGGAAAGAGTTCAGGGCACAACTGGGATTAGGATTAGTCAGCTAATAACAACGGTATTGACATCACCAAATGGTCAATACTGAAATCAGTTTGATTATATTCTTTGCAGCCAAAGATGGAGAAGCTCTATATAGTCAGCAAAAAAAAAAAAAAAAGACCTGAAGCTGACTGTGGCCTAGATCATGAGCTCCCTATTGCAAAATTTGGGCTTAAATTGAAGAAAGTAGAGAAAACCACTAGGCCGTTCAGGTATAACCCAAATCAAGTCCCTTATGATTATATAGTGGAAGTGACAAATAGATTTAAGGGATTAGATCTGGTAGACAGAGTGCCTGGAGAACTATGGATGGACGTTCATAACGTTGTACACCCCAAAGAAAAAGGAATGCAAGAGAGCAAAATGGTTGTCTGAGGAGGATTTACACATAGCTGAGGAAGAAGAGGAGTGAAAGGCAAGGGAGGAAGGGAAATATATACCCAAGTGAATGCAGAGCTCCAGAGAAGAGCAAGGAGAGGTGAGAAAGTCTTCAGTGAACAGCACAAAGAAATGGAAGAAAATAATAGAATGGAAAAGACTAGAGGCTGCTTCAAGAAAACTGGAAATATCAAGGGAATATTTCATGCAAGAATGCGCATGATAGAGGCAGAAATGGTAAGGACTCAATAGAAGCAGAAGAGATTAAGAAGAGGTGGCAAGAACACACAGGAAAACTACATTAAAAAGATCTTAATAACCTGGATAACCACAACGGTGTGATCACTCACCTAGAGCAAGACACCCTGAAGTGTGAAGTCAAGAGGGCCTTAGGAAACATTACTATGAACAAAACTAGTGGAGGTGATGGAATTTCAGCTGAGCTATTTCAAATCCTAAAAGATGAGGCTGTCAAAGTGCTGTACTCAATACGTCAGCAGATTTAGAAAACTCACTAGTGGTCACAGGATTGGAAAAGGTCAGTTTTCATTTCAATCCCAAAGAAGAGCACTGCCAAAAAATGTTCAAACTACGGTACAATTGTGCTCATTTGACGTGCTAGCAAGGTAATGCCGAAAATCCTTTAATCCAGTACATGAACTGAGAATTTCCAGATATACAAGCTGGATACAGAAAAGGCAGAGGAACCAGAGATTAAATTGCCAACATCTGCTGAATCATAGGAAAGGCAAAGGAATTCCAAAGAAACATCTATTTCTGCTTCAGTGACTATGCTAAAGCCTTTGACTATGCTAAAGCCTTTGATTATGTGGATCACAACAGACATTGGAAAATTCTTAAAGAGATGGGAGTACCAGATCACCTTACCTGTGTCCTGAGAAACCTGTATGCAGGCCAAGAAGCAGCAGTTAGAACTGTACATGGAATAGCAGACTGGTTAAAAATAGGGAAAGGAATACATCAAGGCTGTATATTGTCACCCTACTTATTTAACTTATATGCAGAATACATCATGTGAAATGCCAGGCTGGATGAATCACAAACTGGAATCAAGATTGCCAGGAGAAATATTGACAACCTCAGATATGCAGCTGATACCACTCTAATAGTAGAAAGTGAAGAGGAACTAAAGAGCCTCTTGATGAAGGTAAAACATGAGAGTCAAAAAGCTGGCTTAAAACTCAGGATTCAAAAAACTAAGATCATATCATCTGGTTCCATTGCTTCATAGCAAACAGATGTGGGAAAAGTGGTTTCTTGGGCTCCAAAATCACTGTGGACAGTGATTGCAGTTACAAAATTAAAAGACGCTTGCTCCTTGGAAGAAAAGCTATGACAAACCTAGACAGCATATTAGAAAGCAGAGACATTACTTTGCCAAAAAAGGTCCATCTAGTCAAAGCTATGGTTTTTCCAGTAGTCATGTGTGGATGTGAGAGTTGGACTATAAAGAAAGCTGAACGCTGAAGAATTGATGCTTTTGGACTGTGGTGTTGGAGAAGACTCTTGAGAGTCCTGTGGACTGCAAGGAGATCCAACCAGTCCATCCTAAATGAAATCAGTCTTGAATATTCATTGGAAGGACTGATGCTGAAGCTGAAACTCCAATAGTTTGGCCACCTGATGCAAAGAGCTGACTCACTTGAAAAGACCCTCCCTGATGCTGGGAAGGAATGAAGGTGGGAGGAGAAGGGGACAACAGAGGATGAGATGGTTGTATGGCATCACCGACTCAATGGACATGAATTTGAGTAAATTCTGGGAGTTGGTGATGGACAGGGAGGCCTGGAATACTGCAGTCCATGGGCTCACAAGGAGTTGGACATGACTGAGCGACTGAAATGAACTGAACTGATGGTTTTTCCAGTAGTCATGTATGGATGTGAGAGTTGGGCCATAATGAAGGCTGAGCACTGAAGAATTGATGCTTTTGAAACTTGGTGTTGCAGAAGACTCTTGAGAACACCTTGGACATCAAGGAAAGCAAACCAGTCAATCCTAAAGGAAATCAGTCCTGAATATACACTGTAAGGACTGATGCTGAAGGTGCAGCTCCAACACTTTGGCCACCTGATGCGAAGAGCCAACTCATTGGAAAAGACCCTGATGCTGGGAAAGATTGAAGGCAGGAGGAGAAGGGGATGACAGAGGATGAGATGGTTAGGTAGCATGACTGACTCAATGGACATGAGTTTGAGCAAACACTGGGAGATAGTGGGACAGGGAAGACTGGTATGCTGCAGTCCATGGCATTGCTAAGAGTTGGACACAACTGAACTACTGAACAACAAGGGCTGTTATTCTGAATAGAAGGTAAAACTCGGCTACCTTGTCTTTAGAGGTTTCTGGAGCTTCTCTGCACACTTCTACCAAGGAGCCTGGAACGGAACCTGCTTCTCTCTCAAAACAGGTCACAACAGGGAAGGTCACCAGGGAAAACCAGGTGAAGAGGTAAGACCTACAGCTCCCTGAATGCTCCCCCCAGCTGGGACGTGACATCCTTGGATGAGGAGTTGTCATCCCAACTTTCATAGACCAGGAAGCTTTGACTGGGAGTGGTTTAGAAATGATTGTAAAGCAATTAGTCACAGAACCAATCAGTGTGGGAATGAGGATGGGAACCACATCTGCCCTCCTGCAGGCATCACTCTGCGCTTGGAGGATTTAATTATAGCCTGAGTGAGAGGCGGTGTGGAGAGTTCCGCAGATGGGGAGTTAATGTTGGCATGGCCATTTGGATAAATGAAATAAAACCTCTTGAAGGCTTTGGATGAGCTTTGGAAGAGGCTTCACTTTCTTCCTTTAAGCCAGAATTCTGTATCTGTGTCTTGGTGCAAAGGAAAACAAAGATGTGATAAACACTGGGTCATGTGCCCCATTCAGCATGCCTGAAGTGGTCAAAGGACGCTAATATGATTGTGAAGAACTCTGTTAGGTCTGTACTTGGAAAATATCATTTATTCTTTTTAATTTTTGGCCATGTTGCAGGGCATGCCAGATCCTAGTTCCCCAACCAGAGACTGAACCTGTGCCCTCTGTGTTGGAACTGAGGAGCCTTAACCACTGGACCACTGGGGAAGTCCTTATTCTATTCCTTTAAATAATATAATTTTTGCATAAACAAGCCACGCAAACTCTGCAAGCCTCATAGTTACTTCAACTATGAAATGGAAAGGATTGAATAATGTAAAATTTAAGGTTTCTAAAATAAGTGTCTGCAAAATCCAAACTGTGTGAAAAAAATATACATGTATAAATATATATGTACGTATATATTTAAGGCAAGACTAAAGAAGCAATTTGACCACAAAGACCATAAGCTCTTCAAGGGCAGGGACCACCTCTTTAATTTCTTTTGATTCCCCTTAATGCTTGGTACTTAGCACTAAGCAGGTGTCCAGTAAGCCTTGTTGGCTGTCAAGCCAAGTGTTAAGATGCAGAAGCTTTATTTGTCTGCACAAATCTGTTCTACGGGCCATCCCTGCCAAAGTAGGCCAGGGAATTAAAGACTCTATAATTAGGCCTAGAGTGTTGCACCAGGCACTCTGTGTCCCTGTTTGTCAACGTGTCCCCATGATGACGTAGTGACAGTTGCCAGTCTCTCTGGGGCCTGTATTCAACTAATAGGAATGTTAATTTCACTTTATTTTTCTTTTTGACAGAGGAAAAGCTTATCATTCAAGCCCATCACAGAAGTGCTATTGTTTTATAACTCAAAAAAGGGATTTCCCTCCTTCCACCATTAAACTGCAAGTCATGGGTTGAGGGTTTAAGTTAGAAAAAGGAAACAAAGAAAGGAAAGTCTGCAAAGTAAAACACATGTGGTGTAGATATTCTGAAAAAGGAAATACATATATGACTTAATCCCATTTATGGAGAATTTATGATGTCAAGAATTTGACTTTATTTTCGCAAAACCTCACAGCAAAGCTAGTGTATTATTTTCCCTTTTTACAAATGAGAAAATAGGTTCAGAGAGATAAAACAGTTTGCCCACATTCACATAAATGGTAGCTGGTGTTAAAGATCATGTCTCTGATCCCCAAACTGCTATGCTTAATCTGTCCTCTCTTCTGCCCCACTTACTGTAATCTTCCCTCTTCCCTGTTTTATAGGAAGGGAGGGAGCAAGCATTGGTGTGTTTCTACAGTTGCCTTTCTTCTGCCTTCTCCCTGTCTTCAGTTCGTACTAAAGAGATAAATTAGTAGTCCTCTGAAAAACATGTTATGATTGTTCTGTTTGTAGGCAATTCCCCATAGAGTTCTAGGAGCTGCATGTAATATTTCAAATTTTTTTCAAGTGTTTTCCTCTTCTGTCCCTATTACTTTAGCTAAAAAAAAAAAAAAAAGAAAGAAAAAGAGCTAGGGTTAGGAATAATAGCAGTCACAAAGACATATCAGTGTTTACAACTGAGAGTTACTGGTTTACCTGATCCTCATAACGAGAGAGTCAATTCCTAGGCAGATTGATAAGTACAGGGGTCCCCAAGGAGAGAGGGGTCTGGAATTCTCAAGGAGGAAGAAAGGACAAACTGTTTCTTTTCCTCTACATTCCTTAGGATTATATAACAATAATGTATCCTGCTTGAGGACAGTCTCTGGAAAAGACCTTCTGGCTAATCCTGTTATCTCAAATTGTAAATTATGGGGGTGGGTCTGGTGAGGTCTTTACAACCTCCAGACATTCTTTCTTTGATTCACTGTAATAACTAATTTGAGAGTATGTAATTCCACTGCTAACGCTAGCAAGGGGGTACTCTTTCTGCCCCCTTCTGATGTCTATGTTAGAAGCTTTCTCTATCCCTTTTATACTTTAATAAACTCTATTGCACAAAAGCTCTGAGTGATCAAGCCTCGTCTCTGGCCCCGAATTGAATTCTTTCTCCGGAGGCCAAGAATCCTGGCGTCTTTTTGTGGGTTCAGCAACAATCTTTCAATAACAAACCCTTGGTGGCAAGTAGGGCAGTGTGGTTAATCTTGAATTGATAAATGAGGAAGGGGAACCCTGTGTTTTAAAGGACTTGCTCAAGGTCACTCACATGGTGAAGAAAGCATGGCATTCAAATCCAGATCATTGACTCTTAACTTAGGATTCTTGAAAGTACAGTGGAATGTGATTTAAATACTGAGTGCCGCTAGCTTTCTAGGGGATTTGGGGCCAGATGGCAACCTGACTTCATCCCACTTCCCCATCATTCCCAACACTAAACCTAGTTGTCAGTCCTGATTCAAACAGCTGCTGGGCTGGCAGACGGCTCAGAGCAATTAAGACCTTAGACTCCACGGGAGTTCCAACAACTGGGAGAGGTCCCAAAGAGCAGACAAAGAAAAATGACACAAGCAAGGGTGCCCCTCAGCCAAATAAGTGATGATCAAACAAGACAATGGGTGCAAGGTAGAGCAGCCTGGGAGATATTTGCCCAGCCTAATTAAGAAAATAAGACCACTTATGAGGATTTAAGGATAGCTCAAAATAGAATTTACATTTAAAAACTGTGACTTGAGAGCAAAAATGCTTAGTAAACAATGTGAAGGCGAGGATGGACACTGTTGAGATTCAAATAATAATATGCAAGACCAGGTGGAAGAAAAATCTTAAAGCAAAAGATAAAAGCCATCCAACCCAAACAAACAAAAACACAAAAGAGACAATCATGAGGGAAAAAGTAAAAGACTTGAATAACAGATCCTGGATGGTTAGCATGTGAGAAAGGAATGTAAGGAGAAAATAGAAGAGATGGAGGAGAAACAATATTAAAACAAAGAATAGGAGACAGTTCGACAGTTGTGCTGAGCTGAGGCTACTGAAGGAATCTAAGAGGAGATGGTGGGTGATGGACAGTTCCTCTAACCCATGGGATTCAGACTTTGTTTGATCAGTAATGATGGTCGCTCAGTCGTGTCTGACTCTTTGTAACCCCATGGAATAGTTCATGGAATTCTCCAGGCCAGCATACTGGAGTGGCTGGCTGTTCCCTTCTCCAGGGGATCTTCCCGACCCAGGAATTGAACCAGGGTCTCCTGCATTGCAGGAGGATTCTTTACCAGCTGAGCTACCAGGGAAGCCCCAGTAATGATGGAGAGGTTATTTTTTTGACTTTCAGTGTATTGAACACTATGTGTATGTATGTGTATAATCTTACAGTCTAAGGTGTAAAGAGATGTATGAGGAGAAATATGTATATAATATGTATTATTATATGTGAGTGTGTGTGTGTGTGTATATATATATACACACATATATTTGCCCTCCCCTCCCTGTCCCACTTCTGTGTCTCCTCCCACCTTAAACTGTAAGTTTAAAGGCCAGATCTATATGTTTGTGATCTGCGGTGGCTTGTATCTCTGAATCTAGAAAGTATTTAAGATTGGTGACCCATTTACTCTCACTTTTACCTTTTTGTTGTACTGTCTCTTTGTTCTCTGGCCAGAACTTTCAGCTTTTCATATGTATTTGTTGAATACTGGCTGCTTCGGGAGGGAAAGAAACCATGAGAAATGATTTTGCGGAATGGGAGAGGCTATTTTTTTTCCCTAAAATCACAGCTGCCTCCAGATGAAGTTGTGAAGTGGCACTTTGTCCCACCTATCCACTCACTTGTCCCATGTTAGGACTTTAAAGACCCTTTCTCCATCTTACTCTCGTCCTCTGTCAACAGAGGCCCCCAGTCCAGAGAGATACCAATCATTATGCAAATTCTCCAAAAGCTAATTGTGTCCATTCCTTTGGTCTAAATCTACTAACTTCTAAAGAGTGACATTTCAGGTATTATCAGACCATGAAACAAAATATTTGGGGTCCGGAGAGCCTTTGATGAGCTCCTCAAAAGACAAGGATTGACCCCAAAAGAGTCATTTGATAGGAAACACTAGCAAGTCTGGAGGGCAGACTTAGTCAACTCACATAAAGGGGCAGAGCCAACGGTCTACAGTTTGAAGCCGGCTGCGTCCTGATGGCTAATCAGGTAGGTTTCAGTATAATTTTTCTTTCCTAGCCCGCTTCTGAATGACCAGGCCCTAGAGCGGCAAACCATGTGTAAGATGCTCAGGCGTCTTTTAAAATGGAGCCAAGAAAGGACTGACAGATGAGCACACAGCCAGGACCGAGAGATATTCAACGGGGAGAAACTGAGCGGAAGGGAAAGGAAGCGAACAGCTGAGCCAGCTTCCCATGAGTATTAACTCAGGCATCAGAGGGAAACCTGATGGCAATGAAAGCAGCAGTCAAAGACCTTGCTGTGGGAGCAGAGGACAATAAGGCAGAACTACAGAGCTGAAAGCGCACAATGTCAGTGCCTCCCCAGAGCCAGGCCTCCTGGCCCCGGTGGCAGGGTGAGGAGGGGGCAGATAGAGAGGGGAGGACCCTTGGGAGAGGGCGGGAGGAGGGAGCAGGCACTGGGGCTGCGGGGGCGAGGCTGTGACTGAGATGCGAACCCGAGAATCGAATTTCTCCAGATTTCACTTACTCCACATCAACATGGGAAACCGAGAGGGCTGGAGAGGTGAAGGGCCTGCAGAGTTGGGCCGCATGACGTGCTCTGGACAACCCGACATCTTTTTCTCTTTTTCACCTGCCTCCCAGATGGTTAAGCGTCCAGCCCAAGGACAGTGGTGAGCATTTGCGGAATGCCAGCTGTTTGTACAAAGCTGAGTCCATGTTTAGTTGAGTCTTAACTGCTGAGCCCTTCTCTGCTTCCTTAGTCTCAAGACAGAGACTGAGGCTGGGTCGGGGGGATGGTCTCTCCTCAGTGGAACTTCAGACAGGCTCCTCTGCCTTTTCTTCCCAACTAGTCCTGGACTTTTCCTGCCAAGCTGGATTAGCAGAATCCCCAATCTGATCGCACTCCCATATCTACCCAGATTGCTCCTTCCCCAACTTTGCCCGGGTATAATATCTGATTTCTCTGACTTCAGCAAGAATCTCGTTAAGTTAATTTAACCAGAATCCCCTCTTACCTGTGATGTTTCCTTGTAGTAAATTTCCATCCACTGACCTCCCACTCCTCCCCCTTCTCATGAACCCTAAAACCCCCATTTTTCCTTATTGTTTTCAGGGCTGAGCTCATCTCTCTCTCCTACTGCAAAACCCCCATGCAATAGTCCCTGTATCTATCCTCATAGTCCCGGTGAATAAAACTGGCCTGACTGTTTTAATGAGTGTCATGAATAATATTTTTCTTTCACAGAAGAGAGGGCCAGTTATCTTCTGATAATCTGAAGAAAAAGCAAAAGCAGATGAACTGAAATGAGGCACCCAAGAACTCACTAGAAGTAAAAGCATAGCATTCAGACCCAAGGGTGGGTTTTACTCACTGCAGCAGTCTAAATTCCTCTTGTCTCTTTCATGTTCATCCCTATCAGTCCTCTCTCTCTGCCAGCCTCCACATTTGCATAATTAATAAATGTGAAATTTGGAAGATAAAGCCAGACTTTTGAAGCCCACTTTAGGCTTTCATTGTTTCCCTCCTAGGTCAATCCTTCCCAAATTTTAATGTGCATTTAAATTGCATGAAACTCTTGGTCCATGCAGATTCTGATGTAGTGGGCCCAGAGTACATTTCAAACAAGATCTCAGAAAATGCCAGTTCAGGTCTTAGATCCTTGTTTAATTCCCCTTGAACCACCTTGAAGAGGTCTGAAAACATACTGATGCCTGGGTCTTACCACCAACATGTCTGATTTATCTAGTCTGGGTGTGATCTGGGCATGGAGAATGCCATGTATCTTTTTGAATTACAGTTTTGTCTGGATATATGCCCAGGAGTGGGACTGCTGGGTCTTATGGTGAGTCTATTTTTTGTTTTTTGAGGAAATTCCATACTGTTTTCCATAGTGGCTGCACCAACTTACATTCCCATCAGTTTGGGCTGCTTTGGGAGAACAGCAAAACCTGGTGACAGTGAGTGTCGCTGGGCCTGCGTGGAGCTGAGCAGCTCCTGTCCAGCTTGGAGAGGGCACAGTCCCTGTGTCACGCGCATCCCACAGTCTCCACCACACTCCGAGTGTGCACCTACACATCGCCCAGGCCCCTCCACTTACCTCTCTGGGCCTCACAGACCTTTGAGTTCCCCACTGCTAGCCTACAACCCTATGTCCCTATTCCTCACCTTCCAGGTTATCGTTCCAAACCACTCCTCTCTCACATGATTTCCTCGTCTTTAGGCATGTGACGCTCTGGGTGTGCCCCTCTTGCCATTTGTCACACCAAGTTTCACACTCTGGTGCTCAAGATTTCCTCCCTGCTCCCTGTGAGTGAGATGACCTTCTTGCTTCTTCACATGTTGAAGGATCCCAGTATTCGTTTGATGAAGGAAAAGTGCACGTTATGAATTGAATTATGTCCTCTTCCCACTTCATGTGTTGAAGCCCCAAAGCCTAGGTGTTCCAGTACCTCAGGATGTGGGTCTGGAGATAAGACCTTTATAGAGATAATTAAGGTTATGGTTAAACGAGGCTGTTAGGATGGGAAGAGGAACTTTTCATATACAAAGAGAGAGCAGGGATGTGAGTACGCAGAGGGAAAACCATGTGAGGACACAGCAAGAAGGGGAACCTTGCAAGCGAGGAGAGAGGCCCAGAAGTAGCAATCTGCCAACACCTGGATCTTGGATTTCTAGCCTCCAGAACTGTGGAAAAACACATCTAAGTTGTTTAAGCTCCCTAGTCTCTGGTACTTTGTTATGGCAGCTCTAGCAAACTAATACAGTGGGGAAGAAAGTTTCTGTTTTAAATAGAATCAGTTCTTTGAAAGGGATATCAAGTTAATGATACAGGATGGTCTAGTAGCTTTTTTGTGGTTTCTGTATTTGGTTTGATATGGAAAACTGTATCTAAAGAGATTTTCCTACCTAAAATGACCCTTTATTGGTCACTTTCTCACGGGGATTCTATCCATTTGTTGTTCTTCTCAGTTTTGTTACTTTTACCGTCATGGATATTTTGAAAACTACCAGAGGCTTGAGTTGATCAGTCGATGAGATAGCCTGCAATGTGAATCCTAGTATTCTCAAGATGTGAGGAAGAGAAATCCTAAAAACATTCCTAGACAACTAGCCTGTTTTAAAATAAATTTTAGGAATAGAGGTTTTTTTTTCCCAATAGACAAACCAGTAAAAGAACCAAGGAATTAGATCATTTAGTTATACTTTGGGTAAAAGTCATCTGAATTACTGTATTTAGCCATAAACTCCCAAAGGACATTATTTAAACATCTGTTGGGATAGATGTCAACACTTGGCCCAATCTAGAAGTCCACAGTGGCACCAGACAGGTGTCCACTTCCCTGGAATTGCTCATCTTTCCAGTTTATTGGCCGCATCACAACTGGTCTTGACAACCAAAAGTGAAACATTAAAACACGGCTTAGTCAACAGTGGTTTGAGTTTGCCTTTGGAGGCCAGGAAAAGGAGACTAAACAGAGAAGAAGTAGTGTTGGAGGAAGTCCTAATCACAGAAGTGCCAGCAGGAGAGAAATGTAGTCTTCATAAAGGTGTCCATGTGCCTGGCTAAAACTCAAGATTCAAATATCAAGGAATGAAAGATGTAGTATTTGTTGGCAATTAATGAATTCTGCCCCAGGTACTAAGTCCATGAGTCAAGGGTTCATTGTATTTCCCTTCCCTGTGATTGACCTGGTTCTGGGATATCGGGAGAGGCTTGGGGCTAAGTTGGATACATGTATGCATTCATTCACTCATTTAATCATTTGTTCTTCAGATATTCATTAAGTTCATGTCCATCCAACCATGTCATCCTGTTACCCTCTTCTCCTTCTTAGTTCCCAAATACCAAATATTCTGAAACTTTACCAAGATGTGCCTTTTGTTTTGTGGGTTATTAATATTTTCTTCTATTTTCCTAAATTTTCTAAATTGTTTCTATGATGAGTTTCTCTGGAAGAGACTGTTTTTCAGAACAGTATGCTTGAGTTTCTCAGTTTCCATTAGGGCAAAAAAAATATTTTTGTTTAAATTCATCTTTTTATTGCCAGCATCTTAGCAATAGCACTGGGCATTTGCTAAAGTGGTACTCAACAATTTCAGTAAATGAATCCAGTTGAAATAAGTTTCTTGCAAAGTTGGAGTCTTTGGATTCAAATTTATGATGATACTTCTCACTGTATCAGCAAAGGTACAAGATAATCAAAGTACTGAGTGACTGGCTTCGCCGATATACCTCTTATTCCATCTAAGGGTTCAGTTAAGTGAGATTGTGGAGTGACTAGTTGGTAACATGAATGTCCCCAAACGTCCCATATCTTTCCTGTGAAGTATTCCTCCACAGCTAACTCATCTTTCTCCATCTCTTCCCACAATACATGCTGGATTTTCCATGCTGGGGGCACGGGGGAAAGTGATGGTCAAGGAAGGAGGCAGAACATGAGTCCACCAGTTTCCTGCTGAGTCGATGGAAGCTTTTCCTGTCTGACCTGCCCTTAGAAAGAACTGCCTGCTAAGGCATATGCTGAAGGCTGGGAGAGACTGTAGTTGAGGGTAGGGCCGGAAATGATGTGCAGTCCTGTCGGGAAAATCCAAAGAAATGAAGGTTAAGAGTAGGGATTGCTGGATTTAAAAGGAAATCCTTTGGGATGCTTATGAGAAGTAGTTTATCTTTTAAGTCAGGATTTAAGTTTGAAATGTATACGGTTACAGAGAAAAGGAATATTCAAATACTTCTTTTAAAAAATGAACAGAAATATCATTCTCACCCTGAAAGCTCTGCACTTAATTTTAGAATTAGTAATGAGTAAGACATCTGGAAGGGACTGAACAGAAGTGTTTCTAAAGAATGTTGGGATCTGGGCATATTCCCTGTAAATGAACAGCAGGCTTGGCTTTGAAAAGTTTTCTTTAAAGAAACAGCCAAGGACTTGTCTCCCATTCTCTTCTCCTTGGGTTACCATCACCAATCACAAACTTTAAAAAGAAGAAAAAGAGTTTACTTCTTCAGAGCAATTTAGGTTCACAGCAAAATTGAACAGAAGGCACAGAGATTTCCCATATACTTTTTGCCCCCACAAATGCAGAGCCTCCCCTATTATGAACACCCCTCCCCACAACTGATTAACCTACAACAATACATCATAGTCACCCAAAGCCCATAATTTACATTAGAATTCACTCTTGGTGTTGTACATCATACGGCTTTGATCAAGTTTATAGTGACACGTGCTCTGTGTGTGTGCTCAGTGGTGTCTGACTCTTTGCAATCCCATGGAATTTTCCAGGCACGAATACAGGAGTGGGGTGCCATTTGCTCCTACAGGGGATCTTTCTGACCCAGGGATTGAACCTGTACCTCTTGCATTGGCAGGCAGGTGCTTTACCACTGTGCCACCTGGGAAACCCTATAGTGACATGAATTCATCATTATAGTATCAAACAAAGTAGTTTCACTGCCCTAAGAATCCTCTATGCTTTGCCTGTTCATCCTTTCTCCCTATAACTCCTGACAACCACTGACTTTTTTTTTTTTTTACTCTATCCATGTAAATAAATTCCTGAACCCAATTTCCAATGTAGGGGTTGGGGTTCCCATATCAACATGCAATTCTTGGGGCACCAGCTGGGTGTCTTACAACTCAGCTCATTTCTGCCACTATCGACACAGAGATAGTATCAGATTCCACAGCTTAAGGATTCAGTCCTACAAGCCTGTGCCCAAGCCCCTAGGAGCCGATTGCAGACCCAGGTTGTTACTTGTGCTTCTAGTCAACTGGTTATAACTTAGAGGTTCTTGTGACCTTCTCCTTTGGGTCAATTAATTTGCTAGAACAACTCATGGAACTCAGAGAAGCATTTTAAGAAAAATGCTAGATTAGTGGCTTATTATAAAAAGATATGACTCAGGAACAGCCAGATGGGAGAGAGGCAGAGAACGAGGCATGAGGAAAGGGTGCAGAGCTTCCACGCCCTCTCTAGGCATGCTCTCTGCTTCTCCACGTGGTCATAAACCTGGATGCTCTCTGCATTCCATCCTTGTGTGTGTTTTAGGAGGCTTCATTGTGTAGGTCGGAGAAGGCAATGGCACCCCTCTCCAGTACTTTTGCCTGGAAAATCCCATGGACGGAGGAGCCTGGTAGGCTACAGTCCATGGGGTCGCTAAGAGTTGGACACAACTGAGCAACTTCACTTTCACTTTTCACTTTCATGCATTGTAAAAGGAAATGGCAACCCACTCCAGTGTTCTTGCCTAGAGAATCCCAGGGATGGGGGAGCCTGGTGGGCTGCTGTCTTTGGTGTCGCACAGAGTCAGACACGACTGAAGCAACTTAGCAGCAGCAGCAGCAGCAGCAGCAGCAGCAGCAGCAGCATTGCTTAGGTATGAGGGATTAAATCATTGGCCATTGGAATTGATTCAAACCCAACCCCTTCCCCTCCCTGGATGTTAGGGCTGTGGGACTGCAAGTTCTAGCCCGGGAATCAATCACAGAATTGGTTCCACTAGCAATCAGCCCCATCCTTAGGTGCTTTCCCCAAAGCCACCTCATTAAATAACAAAAGACACCTTGAACACTCTTAACACTCAGGAAATTCCAAAAGTTTGGGGAACCCTGAGCCAAGAACCATGACAAAGCCCAAATATATATGAGGAATAACTTTTGGTCATCTGAACAACCAAATATATGTTTTTCTTAAGAGTCACAATGTTGCACCACAGTTTTGCCTTTTCCAGAACGTCATGTAGTCAGAATCATGCATGGAATATGTGGGCTTTCAAGGTGGCGCTAGTGGTAAAGAATCCGCCTACAGTGAAGGAGACATAAGAGACACAGGTTCGATCCCTGGGTCAGAAGACCCCCTGGAGGAGGGCATGGCAACCCACTCCAGTATCCTTGCCTGGAGGATCCCATGGACAGAGGAGCCTGGTGGGTTACAGTCCACAGGGTTGCAAAGAATCAGACACAACTGAAGCGACTTAGCATAGCACATGGAATATGTAGCTTTTTTAGATTGACTTGTTTCACTTCGTGATGTCCATTTAAGTTTTCCCCAGGTCTTTTCATGGCCTGATACCTCATTTCTTTTTAGTGTGGAATAATATTCCATTGTTTGGGTATAGCACAGTGTATCTCTTCTCTTACTGAAAGATATCTTGGTTGCTTTCAAGCTTCAGCAGTTGTAAATGCAGCTGCTATAAACATCCATATGCTACTTTCTTTCTTTTTCCTGTGGATGTAAGTTTTCAGCTCCTTTGGGTGAATACCAAGGAAAGCGATTGCTTGATCATATGGAAAGAGCATGTTGAGCTTTGTGTAAAGCTTGTCAAACTGAGCTCCAAAGTGGTTGTACCACTTTGTGTTCCTGCCAGCAGTGAATGAGAGTTACTGACACTCCACATCTTTGCCAGCAGATGCTATTGTCAGTGTTTTGGATTTTAGCCATTCTAATAGGTGTGCAAAATTGTTGTTTTAATTTACATTTCCCTGATGACACGTGGGGTATTTTTTCCTATGCCATCTGTATGTCTTCTTCAGGGAAAGCATACACCAAATGTGTGTATATCTTATGATTGGATTGTTTATTTTCTTATTGTTGAGTTTTACCTAGTGTCTTTGGGGGTAACTTCCTATATGAGGTGATATGGACTAAGCTCATAATTTGAATTCAGATCCTAAAATGGAGGGAGAAGGTTTAAAACAAAACCAACTTTTGGTGATATCTGGTTTAGTTTGAACCAAAGGTAGAAAAATGAAAGTGTTAGTTGCTCAGTCATGTCTGACTCTTCGTGACTCCATGGTCTATAGCCCTCCAGTCTCCTCTGTCCATGGAATTTTCCATGTGAGAATACTGGAGTGGGTAGCCATCCCCTTCTCCAGGGGATCTTCCTGACCCAGGGGTGGAACCCGGGTCTCCTGCATTCAGGCAGACAGACAGGATACTTCATAAGGAGCAGCAGCTAATGGGATTAGGTTAGTCCTAAAGGGTCATCAGAAGTGGGCAACAAGAAGCAGAACTTCTTCCTGTCTCCTTCTTTCACAGAAACCATCCCAGAACTGTGGGCCTCAATGGCCTTCAATTTAGTCTTGCTCGTTCCCCTTCCACAAATATTAATAACATGGCCAGCCTTGCTATTGCTATTTCCTCTGTTCAGTGCCTTGCTTGAGCAGACAGTAGTATGGAGGAAACACAGAACAAAGCTCTAGAATGTTTTCTGTGGTTCAAAGGACTTATAGAATTTTTTTCATGTCTACTTGTTCTGTTCCCAACATCTACTGATGGCTTTGGGAGCATCCGCTCTGAGCATGGTACTCAGAAGAGAACCTCAGAAAAGGAGTCAAAAAGGTCAATCATAGTGATTCTAAGAAAATTCTTGTGCAATGAATAGATGGAGGGTCAGCACAACAAACCCATGTAAGCAGATAGCTGCAAATGTGTACCATTTCTCTATGGACTGAGCTCTTTCAGACAGTCTTCCAAGTTGGACCTGGGAGGCTGCTTGGGGCAGTTATGTTGAAATTGTATCCCAATCTGCCTCCCCACACTGATGCCTCCTCCTTCGGCTGCTGCTGCTTGGAATGTATGGCCCTTTTCAAGTAAATAATGTTCCAGAAGTATCCATGTGAACCTTGACTCTCGTACATGAGCATAGCAACAGTGAGTTTTAACCTTACTTGTAGAAAACCCCTCCCCTTCTTAGGTAATGGGTTGTGCTGTGCTTAGTCGCTCAGTTGTGTCTAACTCTTTATGACCCCAAAGACTGTAGCCCGCCAGGCTCCTCTGTCCATGGGGATTCCCCAGGCAAGAATACTAGAGTGGGTTGCCATGCCCTCCTCCAGGGGATTCCCAACCCAGTGATCAAACCCAGGTCTCCCACATTGCAGGTGGATTCTTTACTGTGTTAGCCATTAGGGAAACCCAAGAATAAAGGAGTGGGTAGCCTATCCCTTCTCCAGGGGATCTTTCCACCCTAGGAGTCGAACCAGTGTCTCCTGCATTGCAGGTGGATTCTTTACCAGCTGAGCTACTAGGGAAGTTACTTTGCACTGAAAGTGTGGACTTCTCTCCTTAGAACATTTGTGGTTGCCATATATGCTTCATGAACGGTGCAGAGAACCTGCTGACATCTGTGAAGTATGTTATTTCATCCGAATTACCCTTCTGGAATACTGCTGTTTGGGACAACTTTCATGCCATTTCATTGCTCAGGAAAGCACTTGTGATACAGATTAAGTTTCTAAACTTAAAAGTAGACATTGAGTTTTTGTTACTCTGTCAACTTAGTTGTAGACAAAAATCCAGCATGATACATAAATAACCAAGCTTCCCCAAGTCTTGGCTAACCCCGGGAGCCCTGCAGTGGTACAAGGACTAAGGGAAGACATTCTCCAAAGGGCAAAGCAGCAGTCTGTCTGCTCTGTCCCATACCTGCCCCAGAGCCTTGTCCATAGTAGATGCTCCATTATCAGTGAAGCAAGCAAACAGTAAATGCAGTTTAATAACTCTCTTTGTCCTTACACACGTTCCTCTCTGCATCAGATTCTGACACAGCTGGTATTTAATGGACACTCGTTGTGTACAAGGCTCTGTGTTTCAAATTTGTTAGTTCACTTAAGCCTCATGGCCATCCTGTGAGCTTCCTTAAAAGTCAAACCTAATAACTACACTTTTCTCAAACTTTTAGTATAGTGTCTGATATCATCAGCGAAACCTCAGGGCAAGTTAGAGTCAAAATCCCTTTACTAGCTTGACTTCATCTTTCTGAAAGGTCAATGCGTTTCCCTCTTGCAGCCTAACAACAGAGTGCTTCTTTGATAGTCTGGGAAGCTCTGGCTTCTCCGGTTTCCATGTACCATCTTTTTTCAAAGCTAACAAAAAGCATTGTAAAAGAAGTAAATATATTTTAAAAAACGTTCAAAAATGGTACATAAATATATTTAAATAAAATAGCAGTATGCCTGGTTCCTGCTCTCTTCCCCATGTCTTTCTCTGAGAACTTAATTTGCCGTAGGTAGCTGACCAGTCAGCATTGGTTTGGGGAGTGCCTGTGTGCCAAGTGGCTTCAGTGGTGTCCGACTTTTGCAGCCCCTTTGGACTGTAGCCTGCCAGGCTCCACTGTTCATGGGATTCTCCAGGCAAGAATATTGGAGTGTGTTGCCATTTCCTCTTCCAGGGGATCTTCCCAACCCAAAGATTGAACCACATCTCTTACCTGCATTGGTGGGTGGGTTCTTTTCTACTAGCACCACCTGGGAAGCCCAGTTCCCAGATATTTTCTGGGCTGTATTCTAGTACTATATTAATATTCATACTGCTTTGCAACTTCAGTGTTTATTTTATTTAACAACATGTTGTTCCAATATAATTGATTTATATAATTTCACACAACAGTAGGATAAAGATTCTATTCAATTTTCCATAGACTATAAACTAGGAGACACTGGAAGATATCCAGGGACATAAAACAAGGTGCAAAAGTTTTATGGTCTAAAGATATTGATGATTTCACTCATTTAAAAAAAAATGACTGCTAAGCAGTGACTGCATTTATTCAGAGTGTCTAGGTACCAATTACTGAGCATCATTTTATTTTATTCTCATAAAAACCACACTAGCTAGGTACTTCTATCCCCTCTATATTCTATATGCAGAAATTGAAGTTTTTAAAAAGATTATCATAGTTCATTTAATTGTTAACTAGTCCATATTAAGGGTCTTCCCTGGGGGTCCAGCAGTAAAGAATCTGCCTGCAATACAGGAGACACAGGTTCGATCCCTGAGTCAAGAAGATCCTCTAGAGAAGGAAATGGCAACCCACTCCAGTATTCTTGCCTGGAAAACCCCATGCATAGAGGAGCCTGGCAGGCTATAGTCTATGGAGTTGCAAAAGAGTTGGACACTACTGAGTGACTAAGCAACAGCAACAAGTCCCTATTAAGGTACATTTAATTGAACATATATTAAATATAATCACATACTATATATACACCACTATATATATATATAGTATAGTCTGCAATGAGGATCTACATGATAAAGTCCTAGATCCACTTATTCTGCACCTATTTTTAAGAGCTTGCTACGTGCCAGGAAATGTTCTAGGTATTAGGAGCACTGTGTTGAAGACAGATGAGGGCTCTGTTTTAATGGTGCTTATCTGCTAGTGGATAGAAAGATAATATATAGGCAAATATATTAGTATGTCAAGATGTGTGCTAAGAATGAAAAAGCAGGGCAAGGGAGTGGAGAGCGATAGGGTTTCTGTTTCAGAGAGGGAGGTCAGAGAAAACTTCTCTGAATGAAAGACCTGAACATTGGGCTGAACATCTGAGTTCCCATCACACAGTGAGGGAGAGAACATTGTAGAACAGGAAGCACAAAGGCGCCAAGACAGAAATGTTTCTGGCATGGTCAAAGAGAAAGGAGTATCAAGGATGACTCCCGGGTTTGGGGACTTTGTTAGCATGCTAAATGGTGGGACCACTTACTGAGAAGGGGTGGGAGGGGGAGAGGCAGGAGGTTTACGTCTGGGGAGGTGGGGCCGTGCAGCAGGGTCCCTGTGTGGACTGAGGTTTGCCGTGTTTGTCACACAGCTGGGGGGCAGGTTCAGAAAGGAGCCTGGGGCAGAAGAGCACTCAGGGATGGCTACCTGGTTTGGGCATAATTGGCCAACAGGACATGTTTGAAGACACGGGAGTGGGTGAGTGCACCCAGGGAGTGAGTGAAGCAGAGAAAACTGGGATGTCTGAGTCAAGGCCATGCAGACATGTTTCTAAATGTTGCCAAATTGCTCTTTTAAAAATTTTGCCAATGTACAATTGTCAGTATCCTGGGAGAGAGCTACACTCAAAAGTAAGCTATTTAAATGTGCATTTGGACTTCTCACAGCCTTGTCTAACTCAATGAAACTAATCCATGCCGTATGGGGCCACCCAAGACAGATGGGTCATGGTGGAGAGGTCTGACAGAATGTGGTTCACTGGAGAAGGGAATGGCAAACCACTTCAATATTCTTGCCTTGAGAACCCCATGAACAGTATGAAAAGGCAAAAAGATAGGACACTGAAAGATGAACTCCCTACTGCCCGCTATGCTACTGGAGATCAGTGGAGAAATAACTACATAAAGAATGAAGGGATGGAGCCAAAGCAAAAACAACACCCAGTTGTGG
Source organism: Okapia johnstoni (assembly GCA_024291935.2). Lineage (NCBI taxonomy): Eukaryota > Metazoa > Chordata > Mammalia > Artiodactyla > Giraffidae > Okapia > Okapia johnstoni. The sequence goes on along the minus strand of CM044322.1, from coordinate 10,812,617 downwards.
ATGGGACTGGTGATAGAAGCAAGATTCAATGCTGTAAAGAGCAATATTGCATAGGAACCTGGAATGTTAGGTCCATGAATCAGGGCAAATTGGAAGTGGTCAAACAGGAGATGACAAGAGTGAACATCGACATTCTAGGAATCAGTGAACTAAGATGGACTGGAATGGGTGAATTTAACTCAGTTCAGTTTAGTTCAGTTGCTCAGTCGTTTCTGACTCTTTGCAACCCCATGAATCGCAGGACGCCAGGCCTCTCTGTCCATCACCAATTCCCAGAGTTTACCCAAACTCATGTCCATCGAGTCGGTGATGCCATCCAGCCATCTCATCCTCTGTCTTCCCCTTCTCCTCCCACCCCCAATCCTTCCCAGCCTTAGGGTCTTTTCCAATGAGTCAACTCTTTGCATGAGGTGGCCAAAGTATTGGAGTTTCAGCTTCAACATCAGTCCTTCTAATGAACACCCAGGACTGATCTCCTTTAGGATGGACTGGTTGGATCTTCTTGCAGTCCAAGGGACTCTCAAGAGTCTTCTCCAATACCACAGTTCAAAAGCATCAATTCTTCAGCGCTCAGCTTTCTTCACCACCCAACTCTCACATCCATACATGACCACTGGAAAAACCATAGCCTTGACTAGACAGACCTTTGTTGACAAAGTAATGTCTCTGCTTTTAAATATGCTATCTATGTTGGTCATAACTTTCCTTCCAAGGAGTGAGCATCGTTTAATTTCATGGCTGCAGTCACCATCTGCAGTGATTTTGGAGCCCAAAAAAATAAAGTCTGACACTGTTTCCACTGTTTCCCCATCTATTTGCCATGAAGTAATGGGACCAGATGCCATGATCTTAGTTTTCTGAATGTTGAGCTTTAAGCCAACTTTTTCACTCTCCTCTTTCACTTTCATCAGGAGGCTCTTTAGTTCTTCTTCACTTTCTGCTATAAGGGTGGTGTCATCTGCATATCTGAGGTTATTGATATTTCTCCCAGCAATCTTGATTCCAGCTTGTGTTTCTCCCAGCCCAGCGTTTCTCATGATGTACTCTGCATAGAAGTTAAATAAGCAGGGTGACAATATACAGCCTTGATGTACTCCTTTTCCTATTTGGAACCAGTCCGTTGTTCCATGTCCAGTTCTCACTGTTGCTTCCTGACCTGCATACAGATTTCTCAAGAGACAAGTCAGATGGTCTGGTATTCCCATCTCTTTCAGAATTTTCCACAGTTTATTGTGATCCATGTAGTCAAAGGCTTTGGCATAGTCAATAAAGCAGAAATAGATGTTTTTCTGGAACTCTCTTGCTTTTTTGATGATCCAGCGACCATTATACTACTGTGGGCAGGAATCCCTTAGAAGAAGTGGAATAGCCATCATAGTCAACAAAAGAGTCCAAAATGCAGTACTTGGATGCAATCTCAAAAATGACAGAATGATCTCTGTTCGTTTTCAAGACAAACCATTCAATATCATGGTAATTCAAGTCTATGCCCTGACCAGTAATGCCGAAGAAGCTGAAGTTGAACAGTTCTATGAAGACCTACAGGACCTTCTAGAACTAACACCCAAAAAAGATGTCCTTTTCATTATAGGGGACTGGAATGCAAAAGTAGGAAAGTCAAGAAACACCTGGGATAACAGGCAAATTTGGCCTTGGAGTACAGAATGAAGCAGGGCAAAGTCTAGTAGAGTTTTGCCAAGAGAATGCACTGGTCATAGCAAACACCCTCTTCCAACAACACAAGAGAAGACTCCACACGTGGACATCACCAGATGGTCAAAACCAAAATCAGATCGATTATATTCTTTGCAGCCAAAGATGGAGAAGCTCTATACAGTCAGCAAAAATAAGACCGGGAGCAGACTGTGCCTCAGATCATGAACTCCTTATTGCCAAATTCAGACTGAAATTGAAGAAAGTAGAGAAAATCACTAGACCATTCAAGTATGACCTAAATCAAATCGCTTATGACTATCCAGTAGAAGTGAGAAATAGATTTAAAGGACTAGATCTGATAGACAGAATACCTGATGAACTATGGATGGAGGTTCGTGACATTGTACAGGAGACAGGAATCAAGACCATACCCAAGAAAAAGAAATGCAGAAAAGCAAAATGGCTGTCTGAGGAGGCCGTACAAATAGCTGTGAAAAGACGGGAAGCATAAAGCAAAGGAGAAAAGGAAAGATATACCCATTTGAATGCAGAGTTCCAAAGAATAGCAAGGAAAGACAAGAAAGACTTCCTCAGCGATCAGAGCAAAGAAATAGAGGAAAACAATAGAAAGGGAAAGACTAAAGATCTTTTCAAGAAAATTAGAGATACCAAGGGAACATTTCATGCAAAGATGGGCTCAATAAAGGATAGAAATGGTAGGGACCTAACAGAAGCAGAAGATATTAAGAAGAGGTTGCAAGAAAACACAGAAGAATTGTACAAAAAAGTTCTTCATGACCCAGACAATCATGATGGTGTGATCACTCATCTAGAGCTAGACATCCTGGAATGTGAAGTCAAGTGGGCCTTAGGAAGCATCACTACAAACAAAGCTAGTGGAGGTGATGGAATTCCAGTTGAGCTATTTCAAATCCTGGAAGATAACTCTGTGAGAGTGCTGCACTCAATATGCCAGCAAATTTGGAAAACTCAGCAGTGGCCACAGGACTGGAAAAGGTTAGTTTTCATCCCAATCCCAAAGAAAGACAACGCCAAAGAATGCTCAAACTACCACACAATTGCACTTATCTCACACGCTAGCAAAGTAATGCTTAAAATTCTCCAAGCCAGGCTTCAGCAATACGTGAACTGTGAACTTCAAGATGTTCAAGCTGGTTTTAAAAAAGGCAGAGGAACCAGAGATATCAAATTGCCAACATCTGATGGATCATCAAAAAAGCAAGAGAGTACCTGAAAAACATCTATTTCTGCTTTGTTGACTATGCCAAATCCTTTGACTGTGTGGATCACAATAAACTGTGGAAAATTCTGAAAGAGATGGGAACACCAGACCACCTGACCTGCCTCTTGAGAAACCTGTATGCAGGTCAGGAAGCAACAGTTAGAACTGGACATGGAACAACACTGGTTCCAAATAGGAAAAGGAGTACATCAAGGCTATATATTGTCACCCTGCTTATTTAACTTCTATGCAGAGTACATCATGAGAAATGCTGGGCTGGGAGAAACACAAGCTGGAATCAAGATTGCTGGGAGAAATATCAATAACCTCAGATATGCAGATGACACCACCCTTATGGCAGAAAGTGAGGAAGAACTAAAGAGCCTCCTGATGAAAGTGAAAGAGGAGAGTGAAAAAGTTGGCTTAAAGCTCAACATTCAGAAAACTAAGATCATGGCATCCGGTCCCATCACTTCATGGCAGATAGATGGGGAAACAGTGGAAACAGTGGCTGACTTTATTTTTTGGGGCTCCAAAATCACTGCTGATGGTGATTGCAGCCATGAAATTAAAAGACGCTTACTCCTTGGAAGGAAAGTTATGACCAACATAGATAGCATATTAAAAAGCAGAGACATTACGTTGCCAACAAAGGTCTGTCTAGTCAAGGCTATGGTTTTTCCAGTAGTCATGTATGGATGTGAGAGTTGGACTATAAAGAAAGCTGAGAGCCAAAGAATTGATGCTTTTGAACTGTGGTATTGGAGAAGACTCTTGAGAGTCCCTTGGACTGCAAGAAGATCCAACCAGTCCATCCTAAAGGAGATCAGTCCTGGGTGTTCACTGGAAGGACTGATGTTGAAGCTGAAGCTCCAATACTTTGGTCACCTGATGGGAAGAGCTGACTCATTGGAAAAGACCCTGATGCTGGGAAGGATTGAGGGCAGGAGGAGAAGGGGAAGACAGAGGATGAGATGGCTGGATGGCATCACCAACTAGATGGACATGTGTTTGGGTGGACTTAGGGAGTTAGTGATGGACAAGGAGGCCTGGCGTGCTGTGGTTCATGGGATCACAAAGAGTCGGACATGACTAAGCGACTGAACTGAACTGAACTTATGGTCCAGTGGTTAGGAATCTGCCTGTGAATGCAGGGGATACAGGTTTGAGCCCTAGACCGAGAAGACCCCACATGTCCTGGGGCAACTAGGCCCATGTACCACAATTACTGAACCGCATGCATAAGAGCCTGTGCTCTGCAACCAGAGAGGCCACCACGATGAGAAGCCCACACACCCCAGCTAGAGAGTAAGCCCCTCTCAGCACAACTAGAGAAAGCCTGCACATAGCAGTGAAGACCCAGCACAGACAAAAATAATAAAATAAATTGAACATAGATAAATAAAGCCAAACTTATTAAAAACATGCTTTTAATTATAAATAAAATTGAGCCAATTTAACTCATATGCAGAGTACATCATGCAAAATGCCAGGCTGGCTGAAGCACAAGCTGGAATCAAGATTGCTGGAAGAAATATCAATAACCTCAGATACGCAGAAGACCACCTTTATGGCAGAAAGTGAAGAACTAAAGAGCCTCTTGATGAAAATGCAAGAAGAGAGTGGAAAAAGTTGGCTTAAAACTCAACATTCAGAAAACTAAGATCATGGCATCTTGGTCCCATCACTTCCTGGCAAATAGATGGGGAAACAATGGAAACTGTGACAGATTTTATTTTCTTGGGCTCCAAAATCAATGCTGATGGTGACTGCAGCCATGAAATCAAAAAAACACTTGCTTCTTGGAGGAAAAACTGTGACCAACCTAGACAGCATATTAAAAAGCAGAGCTATTACTTAGCCAACAAAGGTCCATCTAGTCAAAGCTATGGTTTTTCCAGTAGTCATGTATGGATGTGAGAGTTGGACTATAAAGAAAACTGAGTGCCGAAGAATTGATGCTTTTGAGCTGTGGTGTTGGAGAAGACTCTTGAGAGTCCCTTGGACTGCAAGGAGATCCAACCAGTCCATCCTGAAGGAAATCAGTCCTGAATATTCATTGGAAGTACTGATGCTGAAGCTGAAACTCCAAAACTTCGGCCACCTGATGGGAAGAGCTGACTCATTTGAAAAGCCCCTGATGCTGGGGAAGATTGAAGGCGGGAGGCGAAGGGGACGACAGAATGAGATGGTTGGATGGCATCACCGACGTGATAGACATGAGTTTGAGCAAGCTCTGGGAGCTGGTGATGGACAGGGAAGCCTGGTGTGCTGCAGCCCATGGGGTCACAGAGTCGGACACGACTGAGCGACTGAACTGAACTGATGTTTTATTGGCTATTTTCTCTTTGAAAAAAATCCTACGAACTGCATGCCCTTGCGTATATTGCTGATTTAAGAAGGGCTATTGATACATGTTTGATTAATTTACAAGTTCTGAGCCTAAATGTATTTAAGAGTATTTGTCTTTTGTTATCTGTTTTGCAGTCTTTTTCTTTTGAATTTTAAAATTCGTTTTACAGTTGAGAAGGTAAAAAGTTTTATATAATCATGTTTAATAATATACTTTCCTTTATAGATTCTGAATTCTCTCTTAGAGCTACTTAGGAAATGAATCCACAGAACTAACTTTCCTAGATCATTTTTCAACAGTAAGCAGCAGGGGAATCAGGAGGAGATAATTAGTGGTAGGCAGACTTTGGGTTGAACCCAGAGCCTGGCATACAGCAGGTGCATAACATACATTGTTGAATAGATACACTGCTGGCCTTTCTTTCAACTCACCAGAGGTAAGAACTCTTCAGACATTGTCAAGGACTTTCCAGACATTATCACTTGCGCAGCTCCAAGATTTCCTGCAGCAGAAAGAGCAGTTGGGGATGAGGCCGGGGGTGGTCAGCACCTGCCAGAGCTGGACTACAGCTTTATAGAGGAAACCGCTGGGACCGTCCATCCTCACGGTGCTGGGGACTCGGTGGCTGGAGAATTGCAGTCAATTCCAGTTTTTACTTGGGAGCTAGCTCACTTTGAGGAAGAATTTGTTACTTGAAACAAACTACGCTGTAGGCAAAATACATTTTGTGATGCAAACTGGGAGCCGCCCGGGTGTCCTGCTGTGGTTTCCAGCCCTTTTCTTGTCCCTTTCTGCCATCTACCGGCCACAGTGCAAATTACTTCGGGTTTCTTGAGATTCTACCTAAGAGGAAGGACGTTTTATTTCTGTACCTTCTCAATCTGAAATGCGATTTCCCAGATAGGTTGTGCTGTAATTCACCAAGATCCAAAATGTATTTCTCCTCACATCATAGTCCTGAGGAGATTAAATTATCTGTTTATTCAATCTCTTTATTAGCTTAGTTCTGTTGGAGAAGCAGTGTTTGAATTCTGACCACCTGAGTTTTTAAATCAGGTCAATTCCCTAGTGGTTCAGAAAATAAAGAATCCACCTGCAATACCGGAGACCTGGGTTCGATCACTGGGTTGGGAAGATCCCCTGGCAAAGTGAATGGCTACCCACTCCAGTATTCTGGCCTGGAGAATCCCATGGACAGAGGAGCCTGGCAGGCTATAGTCCATGGGGTTGAAAAGAGTTGGACAGAACTGAGAGACTTTCACTTCACTCCTACACTGGCAGGTGAGTTCTGTAACACTGAGCCACCAGGAAAGCCCCTGCCTTAGTTTAGGTAGGCGTTAGTATGGAACATAGTGAATTCCATAAATTAGTTATTATTTATAACCTATGCCCAATGTTTGCAGAGGAATTTTGTTTCCAAACCGTTTTCATTTTATCTCTTGAGACTCAGCTCAAAGGCTGCAGCTTCCATTTTGGAGCCTTCCTTCATACCTCCTTCTGGAATAATCCATCTCCCCTCTGAGCGCTCATAGCACAGAATCTAGACCTCTCTTGGACTGATGATTTTCACTTTGGGATATAAACCTGCCTTGCCATGTACATTGCCTAGATCTCCGTGGGAAAGAGCCAGTCTGATTCATCACAGTGTCTCTCACAATATGATGCTAGTTAGCAACTGTTCAATAAATATTTGTTGAGAAGATGAATGACTAATCTCTATTATATAATTCCACTCAGATATCCTGAGTCAAGCACAACAGATATGAAATGTACCCATTCTATAGATGAGGAATTGGGTGACTTGCCCCGCCAGAAATGGGATGTTAGAGCTGGGACCAGGTTTTGATGGGACCAGGTAGAGCTGCGAAGTTTGCCAGGTGGAGAATGTACCGGAAGGGAAACAAGGGCAGTCACACAGAGGAGCAAGGTTTGCTCTCAGCCCACACGCCCTGGAGCTAAATGCTGAAGGCTGATCTTAATAGAACTGGGAAGAAAGGTTCATGACTGAAGCTGGCCTTCTGGTTCCCATGCCTCATCCAAGTCCTACTGAACTGCAATCTCACAACCTAATGCCAAGTTCCTAATGTCTGCTGTCCCATTCTGGACTGTCAGTCTCACTTGTCATCAAATGACTAATGCTTTAGGTCTAGATGTGAAAATATTTATTCCCCCAATTCACATGTAATTTTCAAGAAGCCAAAGGGTCCCATCAGAAGAGACTTGTTACTTTTTAAAAAAATTTTTTAAAATCATACTTTTTTTTTTCCACTGTGGTTTATTACAGTATATTGAATATAGTTCCCTGTGGTATACAGTAAAAGTGAAAGTGTTAGTCACTTAGTCATGTCTGACTTTTTGTAACCCCATGGACTGTAGCCGGCCAGACTCCCCTGTCTATGGAATTTTCTTGGCAAGAGTACTGTATTGGGTAGCTATTCCCATCTCCAGGGGATCTTCCCAACCCAGGGTAAATCTCCTGCTTTGTAGGCAGATTCTTTACCATCTAAGCCACCAGTGAAGCCCTACCGCTCCTCAGTAGAACTTGTTGTTTATCCATCGCATATATAATAGTTTGCATACGCTAATTCCAAACTCTCAATCCACCCACCCCCACCCCCCTTGGCAACCACAAATCTGTTTTCTACGTCTGCTTCAGAGATAAGTTCATTTGTGTCATATTTCAGATTCCACATGTAAGTAGTATCATATGATATTTGTCTCTCTGCCTGACTTACTTTGCTTAGTATGATAATCTCCAGGTCCATCCCTGTAGCTGCAAATGAACCCTGTTAACTTTTTTATTGGGTAGAAATAACCTGGTTGCACTGAGAGCCAGAGACCACACGGGCATCTCTATTCTGTTATCCTCCATCTTCAATGTATATTTATTTAAGCATCTACCGTGCCCCAAGCTACATCATCAAAGTAGTTCAGTTCAGGAGTCAGAAAGATCTAGGTTTCAATCTTATTCAATCTTAACCTCTGTTACTTGCTAGCGTGTGATTTGAGGGCAGTTACTTAACAAACATTTGGAGTTTGTTTCTGAGTTTCCTCATTTACGGAATAAGGTTGTTAATAGTATCTGCCTCACGGATTGCTATGAGGAATAAATGAATTAAGGCACAACAAGGATGTATTAATAGCAAAATCCCTGGCACACTGTAAGTGCTGAAGGAAGTCGAGTTGCTGTCATCATCGTCATTGCTGTCATATCTTCATCACCACCACCAGTCCCCATGCAGTGTCAGGGATTTAAAAGATGGATAAGGTGCAGAGCTCTGTGTGTGTAATTGTGTACCATTGGCCCCCTAGGTCCTAGATGTTGCAGTCTGAATGAGATAAGTGCAGGGGGATGGGGACCTATGCATGCGTGCATGCTCAGTCCCTCAGCCGTGTCCAACTCTTTGGGACCTCATGGACTGCAGCCCACCAGGCTCCTCTGTCCATGGGATTCTCCAGACAAGAATACTGGAGTGGGTTGCCATGCCCTCCTCCAGGGGATTTTCTCAACCCAGGGATCGAAGCCAGGTCTCCCGTATTGCTGGCGGATTCTTTACCATCTGAGTACCAGGGACCCTGCATAGGACTCACCTAATTAGGGAGGTAGCATTTTTAGCATTAAAGTAGCATAAAATTTGTGAAGTAGGGGCTTCAGTAAAAGAAATTTCTTAGTATCTGAGCTCAGGATAAGGCCTCTCGCTCTTGGTTTATGGGAAAGAAAAAAAAAAAACCTACAAGTCCTTTCTAACCTCCTTTAATTTGAGAATTTTGAAGGCTAAGGTGTAACTCTGCTCAGAGATGGGGGCCAGACCAGTTGACTTTCAAGTTTCTTTTGCCTTTTGGTGTTTAGCTCATCTGTGGAAGGGTGAGCAGGACAAGGAACAGTTAAATGGGGTCTCCCATCAATTCCAGGCTACATAGAGTTCTCTTAAGGCTTCTTCCAAAGCGGTCCCCTACTATCTGTCCCAAGTCAGCATCCACCAAGGAGAAGGACATCTGTGTATTTTTAGATAGAAAAGTGCTGTCTCCTTGTCACTTTGCAGGAAGCTCTTTTCTCTCCGCTTGCCTTCATCAGGCCTGGTGGTATCTCTGAAGAGAAAGGAGCTACCTGGTAAATAAAGATAAGCTGTGCTTATTAGCGGAGATTTGCAAGAGAAGAGGCTGTTTAAAAATGGATAAGGAGGTAATTGTGTTCCCCCGGCTTGAAATCAGGGACTCGCTTTCCTCCATCAGGGCCGGGCAAGCCAGCGAGGAGCTGAGCGTGTGCTCACCAGGGCGGGGTGACCTGGAGTTCACGAGCACGGGCGCTCTCAGTCGCAGGAACCCTCAGGCCTTTGAAGCTGCCGAGTTGTCCCGACAGTAGAGCGCTTCCACGAAGGACTGATGCTCTGCCAGGAGAGTGAGACGCCGTCGTTCTTAGACTGCCCTTTGGAAGAAAGGGGACAGGCATGCAGTGCGGCCCCAGTGGCGGGCTCACTTCTGATGGGGCTGCCTTTGTGCGTCTCCCCAGCCTCACCCTCCACGCAGCAAGCGAGGGCTGCAGGGATCGGGTACCGAGTCCCTTGAAAGGATCCAGGTAAACCGTTGGGTCCAGACATGAAGGATGGGGGTAGAGGCTGTGTCGACATGATGTCTAACATCTGGTTCAAACCCGAGCTCAATCAGCTCTCCAGATGTTCACACACACACACACACACACACACACACACACACACACACACACACGTTTGTCACTGGGAGGACAAAGCCACCTCTTGGTCATACTTCCCACCTGACCATTCTGAAAACACCAGTCTCTTCTATCAGCTTTGCATTTAGATGTGAAGCATTGATCTGGGCCACATGATCGAGACACCCGAGTTTTTCTAACATTCATCTCCCAGCTTCCCCTGCCACCCCCATCAGGGGCATGTCAAGGAAGCATGTCTCTCTCCCTGGCACTTTTTCTTCGGGCCCCTTTTGCAAGAACAGACAGAACCCAAATACTTGTGGAATAAATCTGCAACTCAAGAAGTCCCTCAGTCAGAGATGGATTTACCCTGAATGAATTAAGCTTAAGCTTCAGAGTTTCTCACATTTATAGATGGCTTTCAAAGTCCTGAGAGGGGGCCCACCAGTGTGTTCATGCGGTCTTGTAAATTTGCAAAAATAAGACCTTTTGAAAATAGAATTTTTCTTAAAGAACGCCATTTCAATGATATAAGTTTAGATTCCTGAGCAAGCTCTTTTAACAGGGTGAATAATTTCTTATAAGCTGTCCATCTTCATCTTAATAAAGGCATATGAATTAGATTAACTAAGAATAATTTAAAGAGGAATTTGGGGGCAATTGCCATGACCCTCTCAATATGCAGAGGACCATTTATTATACTTTGATTTGTCTTGAGGAAAGAAGCTGCAAATCACAGAAGGATTTCCAGAGGCTTTCAGAGTGCTTATCACCAGGGAAGAAAATAACAGCCCACATTTCATGACAGGAAGGGGCTGCCTCCTTGATATTTGGTGGGATGTTAGCTGTGGGCAAAAGAACTGCGTGGCACATTCTCTGTACCCTTTCTTCATGACTGGGAGAAATGAGAGGGAGGCTTGATGATTTAGGGGGTCTCATATCTCCTTTTGTCTTTCATCTTCCGATTTTTTGAGGTGGCAAGACTTGGGCCTAGATGTTTCCTGTTGATCTTGGATGGCCTCATCCTGCAGCGGCTTGAGGCAGGGTTTTGGTTCCCGGCCAGAAACTGAATTCAGGCCCCGGCAGTGAGAATGCCGAATCCAGCCACTGGGGACCCTAGCCACCAAGGACCATGGCCAGTGGCAAGGCCCTGGCCCGTTGGTTATGTAGAAATGAATTTCTGCCATGTGCGCATGCACATCTGTTAGCCAAGATGGATTCTAATGAAGAGGACTGTGGGCAGTTGGCATCGTTTGCTTTGAAGTGGCACTCCCTGCCTTTCTGACCTCCAAGGAGCCTTTCGGTACATGTGTAATCAGGAAGGTCTCCTTGACTTGGAGACTGAGGAATATGTGGTCTTTTATCTCTTATCTGGGCAGGGCTCAACTCTGCTCCTGCTACTTTGGAGGATCTGTCCATAGGGCAGAAACTGTTCAGCCTGGGGCCCGTATTTTTCCTGCCTCACTGTGATCGGCTTTGGTGGTTCCAAACGAGCAGGGAGCAAAGAGGGACCTTCGGGCAGTCTGTGGGCTCAGGAGAGGGTTCAAGGAAAGTGTTGCCTGAACCCCAGCTCTGGTTCTCGTAATCGCATCACAACAGGGGAGCTCACTGAAGCAGAGATAGAGGCAGGACCTAGTTAGTTTGGTCCCAATCTTTACCCCTCTCTTTTCTCCTTGCTTCTCCCTGTGTGTTTTAAATTAATTCAACAAACCACGTGGTTGAAGCATGTTTGCTTGCTCTGTGAGTCTTTCTGTCCTATAATCTTGGAGATAGTTTGTCTAGTAATATACTTGAAGGCTACCATTACATCAAAGTAATTTCTCTTTAACGTGACTATGTTCATCAGAGTTATTTAACGCTGGTAATAACTCCCCAATTTAAGAGGTTTAACAGACTCTGCTCAACAACAGTCCTGTTAACAGGGATGTTCCTTGTCAGGCAGCTTTCCTAGATAGCTCTCCTCAAAGCTCAAAGGGGACACGAGAACCTTCCATCTTGTGGTTGAACCTCCTTGAGATCCTTGGAATCTTCTTCATTAATTAGGCAGATAGAATGGACGATTATACATGGAAGGATTTTATGGGCTAGAACTAAAAGAAGCACGGCACACTTACATCCTATTGGCCAAACTGAGTCACATGACTGTGCCCAAGTGCAAGGGAGTCTGGGAAGTGTCATCTGGCTGTGACCAGGAGGAAAAGGGAAACAGGATTGTGAAGGTTCAGCTAGTCTGTGCTGAAGTGTGACTGCAAACCAGCTATGAAGCAAAGGTGTGGAATCTTCATTCCTCAAAACTAATACTGCAAGATACCTTTTTTTTCTTTTCACTTCAGAGCATGGTGGTTGAAGCTGATGGCTTCTTAAGCTAATTAAACGTGACACAAATAGTCAAGGCTCATTTTCGAAAAATTAGAAAATACCGATTCAGGTGGCTACTTGATATACATTTTAATCAGTGATGTACGATAGTGGTAGAAATCCGCTGAGTGATAAGAAGGGTGTGGCTTGATTTTTTAAGACTGCTTTGAATCATAGAATAAGGCAAAGAACTAAGTAGGTAGAGTTTTAGAAGTAGAAGAAACCTTAGAAATTATTTAATCCACAGCTTTAATAGGTGATGAAACTGAAAGCAAAGGAGAAGGAAGGCACATTTGCTGAGCTCTGACAATGCTCTGAGGTCAAACTCTCTCCTTTCCATGGGGAAGCATAATGACATGACTTACCCAAGGTCCCACAGCTACTGAGAGAAGTGAGATTGGGACCCAGTGCTTTAAATTATGAGTCAATGAGCTTTTTACATATATCTAATAACCACCCCCTCCCCCAGCTGTGTACACATATATACATTCATACTCCTCCTCCAAGTCATTCATGTGAGCTTAATTGACAGTCTACTGACATGGAAGGAAGACTATTAATGCGTATTATTCTCATAATATGAGGCTAACAGGTCTGTGGAGTTCCATCTGTAACAGCGTCGTTTTCACGGCTTGTATGCTATTTTGCAAATAGCGCCAAAGCATTCTGCTTGGTGGTCACCAAGTTCCAAGAGAAATGAGATATTCTTTTCACGGGTCTGGAAAAGAGCAAGTTGCACTGGCTGACTTCAGAATGACCCATTGTTCTGACCCTAACAGGTGCAGGTTTCAACACTAAGGGTCGGATCCCATTACCACTCGAGTTGCATGGATCACTGACCTTGAAAGGGGTCTGCACACACACAGCAGTGTGGGACCCGTCCTTTAGAACCAAGGCTCTGAATGGCTATTTAGAGCCATGAATGGCATTTAACAGGCGCTCCTTCATTCTTCCATGGTCATTGAAGAATCCCAGTGCTTCTCCTCCTGCTCATTAGAACTGACACTTCCCAGGCCAGAGCAATGACCAGTGTGGATCAGAGAGGTGAGGTCTTCACCCTGAAGGACAGGGTACAGTTCAGGGCCAGTGAGGGAGGAAAGAATCGGGACTTGGAGCTTATGATGTGTCTCCGTTACAACAAGCACAGCTAGGTGGAATATCTCAGATACCTCAGTTTGAAAGTTAGATTAATCCAATCAAGTCATTTTATAGTAGCCTGAAAAAAAGATTGAATCGTTCAGCCCTTGTGTGTACACCATCTGCCCACTCTTGATATTTCAAATAAACAAGCATTTTCCCTCTGAAGCTGGTTTAATGTTCTGTTTCCATTTTATTTGCTTCATTTAGGGTGTGGTTTGCTCTTGTATACACGGTGGTCACACTTATCACTTTGGCTAATTCCTTGAAATCAAAACATAACAACTACACATGTTTGAACCTTTCAATTGAATTTTGAGGGTATGTGGCCACTGCCTGGCTATTTCATGGAGCAAATCTGTTTGTTCGCTACTGGGTACAAATTAGGAATTTACCACTCTTGAATCCCATGGTATAGTCAGTCACTCAGTTGATGTTCTACTGATGGATGAATGGCAGGAGTATTACACACAAGCATGGAAATCACTTCCATTTGGCCTAAAGAGGTGAAATGGAAATGATTTCCTTGGGGTTTGATTGTCTAGCTAGTTCATCTATTCTGATCAAAGTCGATGCAGTTTCCAGGTGTGGATGTGATTACAAGGAATTAGTCAATGAGGAGGAGGATCTCCTTACAGATTTTCAGGGATATTATGAGTGATCTTTGCCAAAGGCAATAGTCTGGAAAAATTTTTTACTATTTTGAGAAAGTAGCACTGTGGCTTGCACATGATAACTATTTTATTATAGTCATTAATTATTTCATTCATTCATTTAGCAAACTGTTGAACATTTCTCACATGCAAGATGCTGGAATACTAAGATGAATGTGACATGATCCCAGCCTTCAAAGGGCTTACAGTTTAGCAGAGGAGACAGACAAACATCTAGCTACTAAATGACATGATAAGGATTTTGGTGGTCATATATGCAAACCTATGTAGGGGTATAGGTGTATGCGTATATACATGTTTATATATTCGTGTGTCCCTTCCCAGCCATTCAGGTGAATTTAATGTATAGTTTTCCAGGGGGCTAAAGGAGTCCTGCAAGGGGAGTGTAGAGGAGGAGTGATGAGTTTTTCCAGCGAAAGTCAGAGAAGGCTTTGGGGAGGAGAGCTGGGAGGTTCGCTCACAGAGGTAGGGAGGAGAGTCTAAGCAAAGGGAGCACTTGGCACAGAGGGACGGAGGGGTGAGCGAGAGAGGCCTGGAGGGAGGAATGGGCTTTTCAGTGCAGCTGAAGCAAGGAGTGCAGGCGGATGTGGTGTGTGACATGAGAGCACGTGAACGTAGGAAAGTAGTGGGAAGAGTGGAAATCCTGGTTCACATGCTCAGGTGCAAGGGTGCAACTTAGTCTATTAATCAGCTTATTTTTTTTTCAGCTGTCATTCTGCTCTGCGAAGGAAACTTAATCTATGTCATTTTGGAATCCTCTCCAAGCTGGAACCTGAGGAAATGACCACAATCCTGCCTGACCCTTGGTCATCATCTCTTCATGCCTGGGGACTCTGCTGGGAAATAAGGTATGAGAACTTCCCATCTTAGATGCTACCAACTTATTGAGGAGAGGTCTCTCCCCGATCCTCCTAGGAAGATCAGAGTACAGGGCCTCCCTTCTTGGGGAGCTAAAGTTTCCAAGGTCTCACTAGCTCCTTTCCTACTTCTTTCCTTACCAGTGCCAGCTTTTGTAATCTTGAAGGTGTAGGATGTGGAGATGGTGGTAGTCATGGTAGAGAATCTTTGCTCTTAGCTGTTACATATTTTCCAAAATTGTTGTTTGTTTCAGTCCTATGTGTTTTTTTTTCTTTTTCTCATTCCTTCTGAAGGCTAAGCTTTTAAAACTTAAAAGCCAATAACATTCCTTTCTTCCTTGTTGTGTAATCCCTGTTCTGAGGTAAGGGATCTAGAAAGGTCTAGATCAGCATTCTCATACACAGCTGCGTCACTCTGAGTGCTTGGAAACAAATACATATGCACAAATACAGCTCCATTTCCTGAGCTTTTGATTTCATAGTCTGGGGCAGAGAATGGACATTGGTATAGTTTAATAGGCTCCCCAGCAGATTTTAACTATGGTCGTGATTGAGAATTACTAGATTAGCATAGTGGTCAAGGGGGCTTCCCAAGTAACTCAGTGATAAAGAATCTGCCTGCAATCCAGGAGACATGAGTTCAACCCCTGGTCAGGAAGATCCCCTGGAGAAGGAAATAGCACCCCATTCCAATATTCTTGCCTGAAATCCCATGGACAGAGGAGCCTGACGGGCTACAGTGCCTGGGGTCGCAAAGAGTCAGACATGACTTAAAAACTGAGCATGCATGCATGAGCATAGTGGTTAAGAAAGACCCAAAATATTAAATAAAATGCAGGAAAAATATCAGCTAATTTGGCAAAGTATTTTTCCAGGTCAGCATTTGGAAGAATCTTGAATGCCCTATAGTCGAATTGTGACTTTATCATGTTTGGAATGCAACATGATATCTTTTCTTTCAAGATATGAAAAGAAAAATTAAATAAAATTTATTGTCTACCCTGTGCTAAGTGCTATGTTGCAAATATTTGTCTGATTTCAGCCTGAGGAGAATCCTTCAAGGCAGGGCTTTAAAATTTTTTTATTGAGATATAATTTCATATAAGCTTTGTAAGTTTCAGTTCAGTTCAGTCACTCAGTCATGTCTGACTCTTTGCAACCCCGTGGACTGCAGCACGCCAGGCTTCCCTGTCCATCACCAACTCCCAGAGCTTGCTCAAACTCAAGTCCATCGAGTCCATGATGCCATCCAACCATTTCATTCTCTGTCATCCCCTTTTCTTTCTGCCTTCAATCTTCCTCAGCATCAGGGTCTTTTCCAACAAGTCAGTTCTTCGCACCAGGTAGCCAAAGTTTTGGAGTTTCAGCTTCAGTATCAGTTCTTCCTATGAATGTTCGGGACTGATTTCCTTTAAGATGGACTGGTTGGATCTCCTTGCAGTCCAAGGGACTCTCAAGAGTCTTCTCCAATGTCACAGTTCAAAAGCATCAGTTCTTCGGTACTCAGCTTTCTTTATAGTCTAATTCTCATATCCATACTTGACTACTGGAAAAACCATAGCTTTAGCTAGACGGACCTTTGTTGGCAAAGTAATATCTCTGCTTTTTAATATGCTGTCTAGGTTGGTCATAACTTTTCTTCCAAGGAGCAAGTGTCTCTTAATTTCATGGCTGCAGTCACCATCTGCAGTGATTTTGGAGCTCCCCAAAGTAAAATCTGTCACTGTTTCCATTGTTTTTCCATCTATTTGCCATGAAGTGATGGGACCAGATGCCATGATCTTAGTTTTCTGAATGTTGAGTTTTAAGGCAACTTTTTCACTCTCCTCTTTCACTCTTATCAAGAGGCTCTTTAGTTCTTCACTTTCTGCCGTAAGGGTGGTGTCATCTGCATATCTGAGGTTATTGATATTTCTCCCGGCAATCTTGATTCCAGCTTGTAAGTTTAAACTTATTCAAAAATTGATACACTTACATTTCAATGATTATCACCAACATAGCATTATCTATACTTCTATTATGACACACAATTATAATTTCTTTTCCATGGTGAGAATAATTAAAATCTAGTCTTTTGGGAACTTGCTGGTTTATAAAACAGTATTGCTGCCTATAATCAGTATGCTGTGTATTAGATCTCCAGAACTTAATTATTAGTCATTGGAAAATTGTACCCTTAAATGACATCTGTACCCCATTGATTGCCAGGGTTGATTCAGCTGATCTGACTGACTAGGTGGCTGTCCCCTTCCTCCCTCGCTGCTCCATGTGTGGGGAAGGCCACACTCTGACAGAGTGTGATGAGAAGGCCCTACTCTGACAGAGGAGGGCCATTCTTCAGTCAAGGATATATGAGTAGCTGGACTCCCTGTTAGAACCTCCAAGTACACTCTCCATGTCTCATCACCTCTAGTTTACATATGGGGAAATGGTGAGGTTATAGAAATTTCTCAAGGTTGTTGAGTAAGATAATGGCAGGTCTCTCTTTAGAATCCATCTGCTTCAAAACCTGGGACATTTCATGAACTACTGTTACTTCCCAAAGTGACCTGATAAGACAGTGTATTAATTGAATAAATCAGTGAAGAGTTCTGTTAACAAAATAGTAGAAGAGTGAAAGATTAGCCCTAAGGAAAAGAAGCTTGTTGGCTGAGATTGCCTCTTCTTTCAGGTAGTTGTCATCATCCATTTAATGGTTATTATGCCTTAGATCTTAAGCTTTCTTTTAGCATAATTTAGGAAACCAGAGGGGCTTCCCTGGTTTCTCAGTCCATAAAGAATCCGCCTGCAGTGTGAGAGACCTGGGTTCAATCCCTCGGTTGGGAAGATCCCCTGGAGGAGGGCATGGCAACCCATTCCATTTTTCTTGCCTGGAGAATTCCCAAGGACAGAGGAGCCTGGTGTGCCGCAGATCATGGAGTCACAAAGAGTTGGACACAACTGAGTGACTAAGTACAGCACATAGCACAGGAAACCAGAACTTAAAGTATTCATTTGTACTTGTTTTACAAAAATATAGTTCTTTACTAAGTGATTTTTTTAGTCAGTTTCTCCCTATTTCTTGATTTATTTGAGGTAATCAGTTTTTGTAATTGATTTCATCATTTTTTGCACTAGTAGAGTATAACATCACTGAACAAAGATAGAAAACTAAAATCCTAAGTATAAATAAAGTATCCTCACTACTCCTCTGAATAGGTTTATTTTGCTTTCTTTATATGATTCTGAGGAAGATCATTGTCTTGCTTTTGTTTGTAGGTTATTTCAATCTCTTTTTTTCTTTTTAAAAATATTTATTTATTTATTTGGCTGTGTCCGGTCTTAGTTGTGTCATGAGTCACATGGGATCTTTCGTTGCATCATACAGCATCTTTCGTTGCATTGCATGGACTCTCTAGTTGTGGCTCCCAGGCTTCAGGAGTTGCAGTGAGTGGGCTTTGCCCTCGGGCTTGTGGGATCTTTGTTCCTGGACCAGGGATTGAACCTGCATCCCATACATCGCAAGACAGATTCTTAACCACTGGATCACCAGGCAAGTCTTGCTTCAATCTCTGCTGATGACAGCCACCAGCATGATTCAGATAAAAGTTCCTTATGTGGAACCATTAATTTTCTTACTTTTTGCTTTTCTTTGTTTAGGAAACATGGATGTTCATACTGACTGAATCCATTTTCCCTTCTTGAAATGAAGATGAATAAAACTCCTTCTTCAAAACTTGCTGTTGGATAATTTACTTGCTCAGAGATCACACTCCATTTTATTAAGTGATTTCTTGTTGGAGACATCAGAAAATCAGAATATATTCAAAACATAGTTTTGCCTCCACTGGTGATTATACATTTACTTTCTCCAGTAATCCAGATCTAGCAGAGTATGTGGTACAGTGTAATTATTGTTGACTCTGATGTGCTCTTCATATGCTAAACCAGCATGGACTAGGCCAGGTACATTTCATCATCCATTGTTGAAATGCAAATGTCCTAGTTATGCATCAGGTGTCCAGAAATATACGATTGGGATTTGAGAGAAAGGCATGATGAATTCTGGCCTTCTTCTGATGTTTAAGTCATTTCTGCCTAGCCCTCCCACCTTCAACATGATAGTGAGCTTTCCTTTGATGTCCCCAAATCTCCATATTTGTTTCATTTCCTTTTCCAGAGCCACACACTTATTTTTCTTCCCAATGTGTGTTTTGGGGATGTATCTACTTAGTGAAAAAATATTTTCAATAATGTCTTCTGCTTTTATGATGCTTCTTTCAGCTTCCCCTTTTATTGCACAAGTTGACCTGGGCCCCATCAAAGAAGCAAGGGGTTTTCAATGAACAGGATCCAGGTAACACAAAGTAGAGACACACAGCGGTGGAAGTAAGATTTAATACTGAGGATCAAGTCAGTTAGAAAGGTGAGAAATCATGGCTAGTGGGAGAAATAATGAATGAGCCATGCGTGTACTGAGGCTGTGTTTTAGGATGAATACATATTTTTGAAAACAAGGTGGGAGCAGAGAGATGACCCAAGAGCTGAAATAGGTACAGTGATTCCTTTTAGGAATTTGGGCTTGAAAGTAATAGGAGCACTGATTTTCCAAGGTTTAGATGGGTTCCCCAGGCTTCTTTAGATTTTATTTTTATTTATTTTTAAAAATTTACATAAAATGAGTTTACATAAATTACAAAAATATGCATAAATCTTTTTAAAAAATTTATTTTTATGTATTTGACTGTGTCAAGTCTTAGTTGCAGCACACGGGCTCAGTAGTTGCAGAGCTCTGGCTTAGCTGCCCTGAAGCAAGCAGGATCTTAGTTCCCTGACCAGGAATGGAGCCTGTGTACCCTGCATTGAAAGGTGGATTCTTAGCCATTGGACCACCAGGGAAGTCTCAGATTTGACTTTTATTAAAATCTAGTATTATTTTTTTCCTTTTTTCTCCTTTGAAGCCCTCTGTTGTTCTGATATTATATCAGAATTACATTTGGATGGTGGGGCAGGGGGATAGTGTTAAAAATTGCATTGTCCTGATTGGAGGTTGTTTTGAAAGTTTCGTGGTTAGAGAGGGAGAGGCAAAGGGGAATTTGCCAGTGTTCTCATATGAGGGAAGATTATTTGCAAGGAGTGAGGTTTTAGCACCTGCTCTGATAAAGGGGCAGAGTGTGTCGGGAGAGAGGAGGCTGGGAGGCGGGAATGGAGGAGGTGAGTGGAGAAGCTATGAATGCTGGAAAGGAATTATGAAACAGATGCTTATTTTGTGGAAGCTGTTGCTCTGAGTTTGTCCATATCTGACACTCCTGGTGTTCTCAAAATTGGTCCAGCATCAATTCATTCTTACCTGGAGAATCCCATGTTTGCAATGATCTTTGCAATGATCTCACAATGATCTCTTAGTTTGCAATGATCACATAGATATTTCTGTATGGGCACACGTTTGTGTTAACCTTTACACGCACCTGTGTATTTGAAGGCAGTGGTGGGTAGAGGTTCAGCATTCAGGCTCTGTCCCTGCCTGCTTGGCCTTTAAACCTTAGGTTTATCACCATCCAGCTGTGTGATCTTGTGGAAGGTTTCAACCTATTCTATTCAGATATTCTGGGATGATACTAGCATCTCTAAGACAGTTGTCAGAATAAAGTAATACATGTAAAGGTCTTAGAACAATCCCTTTTGCCAGAATACATGCTAAATATTAGCTATTGATACCATCCTTATTATTACAGTCTCACAAATTCTTTCATCTGTGTGTCTTATCTCGGATTCCAGATTATAAACTTCTTGTGAGTAGAGATTGTTTTGCTCTCTTCTGTATTTCCTAGCTCAATCTTTAGCAGAGAGTAAACTTTTTAATAATTATGTATTTCTTACTTGTTGGAATTAAGGTGCTACTGGAGCCTGGGAGCTCATGGTATTTCAGAACATTTCCCTGAAACATTCCAGGCAGTAAAAGTGTAAAGGTAAATGATAGTTCTGAACCCAGAAGAATCCCATATTTGGTTGGAAAGGCCAGGGCCTCTGGAACTTTCTGAGATGGTAATAAGAAATATTTATAGCTATAGGCAAACCTTTTTTCAACAAATATCATTAAAAAGAAACTATACATTCTCCAAGCTCTAACCAAGTCCACGTTTTAGGAGTGAGAAATTCCAAATGGGCTAATGAACTTACACAATTTTAATTTTTCCTTTGCTCTTGATTTTTTTTTTAGTAATGAGATTTGAACTGAAGTTCTGCTTCATTGCTATGTCCTGCATTTGTCTTATTTATGATAGTGTTGATTTCTATATGGTGCAGAAATTAGCCTGGGATATTCAATGCACCTTTTTAGACTTTTCTATTCACAGAGGAAAAGGAAAAGAGGACCAGCAAGATTGTGATATTGGAAAAATATCTTTGTCTCTTTTTCAAACATTTTGAGATGATGAGATTCCCCATACATATTGCAAAATAAATGCCTCCTTCACCATGAAACCATCAAATAGTTCAAGAGAAATTAAATCCTTTAGACTCTGATTCTTTTACACTTGACTCATCAGAATCTGCTTTTGTAAGAGCAACTTGATAGCTAAGAAACCCCCGGAGCCTTTATTCTTGAACTAGGAGGTCACATTTTTGCCAGTGCTCATTGCAACTTGAACCGAGAGAAGCTCAAGTTCAGCTTCAAATTCGGAACCCACAACCTTGAGTGAGTCACCATGCCAGTAAAATCCATTCTCCCTGCAAACTTGCTCAGAGGCCAAGTTTGGAATAGGATGCTCATCTTAGAAAAGTATGAGTTCTGAGGAGGGAAAGAACTGCCACGCCGGTCAAGAAATGTCCATTGAGTTAGGTTGTGGTCAGAAATCATCCTATGAGTGGCATTCTGGGAAAGCTGAAAAGTGGAATTCAAAAAGTGGACCCACGTGCTAAGATGAAAAAAGAGTAAAACATCAGGGTTTATGGATGGGGTGAATGGGTTTTGTGGACTGAACTTTTCAATGAATGTTCCGCAGTGAATACTCAGTGTATGTGCTCATTCATTCTTTTAACAAATACCCAATTGAGCCCATGTTGGGAACAAACATTGTACAAACATGGGAAATACAGGAGCAGCAAGGCAGAAATGTCCCTTTCATCAAAGATAAACAAAGCTGGACACTAGCTAAAGTGGAAGGGCAGAATTTCATCAGTAGTAACTATTGCAATAGGGAAACGAGTCCAGAGTGAACTGAACTCTGGTTCCATCTGTACAATTCCATCTGCCAAATTTGGAAATTTGACAGTGACAAAATTCAAAGTCTTCTCACTCCCCTGGTCTTGACTTCATGTCTTTTCTGGCCCCTTATCAATACTCTCCAGAGCTTGGGACTTTCACTAATAGAAAGGAGCCAGGAGATCTCAATGAGGTGTTTGGTATTCTAGACCCAGGGTGCCAGAGTGCCAGGTATCAGGCTGCCTTCTCCTCCAACCTGCTGCCTCTCGATGAAGTGACAGCTGAAGACTGAGTCACAGCGAAGGCAGAGCTGCCGAGGGGACAGGGCACTCAGTGTCCCCAGTTCCTTTTCCTCTAATATGAAAATTATGCTGCATCCCTTAAGGGAAGCATTCAAAGATTCATAAGAATGTTAATAACAAGAGCTCTCACTGAAAAGTCAAAATTGATGGAAATCCGAGTCCTGATTTCCTTTGGTTTGAAATGCATGCTATTGCAAAGGCAAGTGACCTTCCTTTATTGATGAAACACCTTGAAAGTTTCTTTCTCAGTCTTTTGCTGTCATGCCCAACCAAGTAAATCCTGGCTTTTTCCCTCTGCTGCCTAGAGGAACACCTCAGGACCACACCAGAAAAAGCAAATGATCGATTAATGATGAAATTGGCCAACTTGCCGGTATCAATAAATTGCTTTGTTCTTTGCACAGCAAGGATGCCAGCTCAGTGTGTAGTCTGTGCCTGGAGATGAAGGATGGGAACCCTGGTCAAAATTAACATGGTTGAGCTTTCAGACCTGAAACAAGCACAGTGACAACAGCAACGGTGGCTCACATGTTTGTCTTGTTTTTGACCAACTTACTATGTTTCACAGAGTCTTATGATCGGATATTTACACTTGTGGGAAAAATGCAAAGCTAGTAGTCAAGATTTAGTCCAAGCAGGCCTCTCCATCCTTTATTTGAGTAGACGAAGAGTGTCATGGATGGACAGGCACATTTTAATATTTTACATTTGGATTTTTCTGAAGACAGCAAAACAACAAGAAGACCCACTAGAAACCTGCAGTTCCCTCAAGAAAATAAAATCTGCCCTTGAAACAATGTGAAAACAAGTAGGAAACAACATGCTGTAATGGACAAATGGATACACATGGTCTTTATTTTTATTTGGTATTTTTGAAACCATGGAAATAATTGTTTTTAAGAATTACATTAGTTATGCCATACAAATATAAGAAATGCATAAAACAATACTGATGAAAATAACTATTAACTGAAATCTACCACTCAGGAAAAAGAAAAGCAGTCACTTAACATTTTAATGTAATTATTTCCAGTCTTTTTTTAGAAAAGCGTATACACTTTATTCATAGAAGAGTACTTCATTATTTACTCTCTTTTTTTAAAAAAACAGTGTGCAGTAGTGTCAAGCATATTCACATTGTTTTGCAACCAATTCTGATCTTTTAAAAAAGACATGGATATGGCAGTTTTTTGATTATATTTACTTTTATAAGTAATGTTTTTCCCTAGCATCAAAAATAATTCATGTTTGATGCAGAAAACTTAGAGAAAACCCCTTATTCTAACACTAACAAGTTAAATTTTTCTGGTTATCCTTCCAGCCTTTTCTCATGTGAATATATGAGTGCTGTGTAGGTATGTACATACACAGTTTTAGGATTTGAATCTGTAAAAACAAACTTATGTCAAAGGTATCAGATACTTTTTCCTTTTGGATTGTTTTGTGAATTATCTCCTGAAAATAAATTTGTACGTACAGTTTTGTCACCTGATTTTCTTTTAGTTTTTTCATTTAACACTGTAGCATAGGCTACTTGCCATGAAAAGGATGGACTAATTTAAGGTAAAGGAAGGAATCTGATTTATCAGGGAGGGCTTTTTGGAGGAGGGGAGCATGAAGGCCGGGGGAGGAGGAGGTGACGGCCCCACAGCCTCTTCACCTTCTGCCCACCTGTCGGCTCCTTCTACCTGCTCTGGCCTCTGGGGCATTTATGGGGGCAGGATGTATTCAGAGTCTACCAGGGGCGCAAGATTAGGGGAAGTTTCCTGGGTTGTAGTGAAATGGGCCTGCCCAACAGTTGAAAATTAAGCTTCCTGCTTCTGGAAGCTAAAAATGTTTCTTTTCATGTTGTTGAGCACTGAAAATGAGAGAGGATGATACTGAAAGTCAGATACTTAACTGCTGCCCATAATATTATGCTTCAAGATACACAAGGGAATTTATAAATGCTCCTTAAAATAAATAATTTGAAAACTTGCAAGCAATTAGTAACAAGTAGGAAGTAGGCCAGATTATGGAGTGAATTGTATCCTATGGCTTGACAAACTGAGACCTTGGGTTCCTAGGAGTTCCCCTTAATCAGTCAGTCAGTCCAGCCGCTCAGTCGTGTCCGACTCTTTGCGACCCCAGGGACTGCAGCACGCCAGACCTCTGTGTCCATCACCAACTCCCGGAGTTTACTCAGACTCATGTCCATTGAGTAGGTGATGCCATCCAACCATCTCATCCTCTGTTGTCCCCTTCTCCTCCTGCCTTCAATCTTTCCCAGCATCAGAGTCTTTTCCAATGAGTCAGTTCTTCGCATCAGGTGGCCAGGAGTTTCAGCTTCAGCATCAGTCCTTCCAATGAATTTTTAGAACCGATTTCCTTTAGGATGGACTGGCTGGATCTCCTTGCTATTCGAGGGACTCTCAAGAGTCTTCTCTAACACCACAGTTCATATGAATCAGTGATTCATATCAATTGATACATATCACTAGTGATTCATATCAATTTATACATATCACTAATCACTTTAATAATCATACAGGCTTCAGATAAGCTGAAAGAGTTGTCATGAAGTTGTTGATGGAGAGGGTGGAAGTGGCACATGTGACTGAGGTTGTAGAAATTCACTTACTATGAAAAACTTTAATGCACACAAATATATACATATACATACAACATATATTCCTGCTATCTGGTTTGATTATTAAAAAAAAAACACAGTAATTTTGAGGTAAAATCGGAAAGAACAGATCTTCTTGTTTTACAATTGAAGAGAGATGTTGAGTGATAGTTGAGGGCAACCGAGCAGATTAGCAATGTCTGACTTCCCTGGATGGCTTCCTAAGGAGTCTGGGGCTGCAGTCAGGAGCCTGGACAGGGCGGTGAGTGGACAAACGTGGTGTATGGTTGCAGGCCATGAGTGTAAATTCTGAGTCCCAGCAAGGGTAGTCTACAAGGTCAAGTCTAAGAGCTTGGGGGATGTTAGACGGGGCGGAGGCAGATCATGGAGAGATTCTCCAAATGACACTGCAGAAAGACTGAAGAGGGAGTGAGAGAATGAGCTTTATACTAGTGACCTACCGTCCAGTCTGTAAAGATGGTCAGCCCATTCTGACAAGTGCAGAATCACACCTAGAGCTTGGGTGTCCTGACTCCCAGGTAATTTCTAAAGGCCACACAAAAGGTCAACACACTGTGCCAGCAGGACGCTGTTCTGAGCATTGTTCCTGAAGCACACACCAAAAGCAAAAGATCAGTGTGGTGGATGTGATGGGCACCACCCAGCTCCCTGCCCAGGAATAGAGGCCTGATTCCCCAGCTGGAAGACCCCAGGCTGTCAGCTGCTTCCAGGCAATTGTCTCTTCTGAAGAAACCCTTTCCCAGACAGCCTGAACACAATGACTCAAAGGAGAATAAAGGTATGGGCCTCTCTGCTAACTCGGAGCGATTCTGAAAGGTCACCCGAGCTTCAGAGGGCCACATATGACTGGTTGGGGACTGTGTTGAGAACCTCCTAGCTCATTTCTGCTTCCTTCCTTTTTCTTCCCCAGGTATTGCTCCCTGCAAGCTAGCCTCCATCGCAGAGTCTGTTTCCCAAGATCTGCTCTGTTTCCCTGACTGACAATCAACTTGTCTTCCAGGAGACTAGGGTTGTCACTGAACCCAAGTCTATGTACCCAACGCACAGTGAGGCCAAACGATACAGAAATGTTGGAGTTTGGAGCAGAGAAAAGGTTTATTACAGGACCACTCAAGGAGATGGGTGGCTCATGCCTTAAAAACCCTAAACTCCTCGGAAGCTTTCAGCAAATCCATTTTATAGGTAAGGTGAGGGAGGGGCATGGTTACTTGTTGCAAGCGTCTTGGTGTCAAATCCTTTGTTCTTTCAGCTGTCCACGTAGGTCAGGTTATGGTCAGGTCATAATGTTCCTGTAAACCTCCATCAGGACAAATACTATTCTCTGTTCTGCAACTTTCTTTTTATTTAAAACAGTCCTTTTATTGAATTAGAGCTGATTTACAATGTAGTGTTAATTTCTGCTTTAAAGCAATGTGATTGTTATGTATACATGCTTTTTAAACATTCTCTTCCATTATGGTTTCTCATTGGACATTGAGCATAGTTCTTTGTGCTATATAGGAGGACCTTGTTGTTTACCCATTCTGTATATAAAAGCTTACATCTGCTAACCCCAACCTTCTACTCCATCCTTGCAACCACCAATCTGCTCTGAATGTTCATGATTCTGTTTTTGTTTCATAGATAGGTTCATTTGTGTCATATTTTGGATTCCACATGTAAATGATGTCATATGGTATTTGTCCTTCTTTGTCTGACTTAATTCATTTAGTATGATAATTTGTAGTTCCATCAGTGTTGCTTCAAATGACGTTATTTTGCTCTTTTTTATGGCTGAGTAGTATTCCACTGTGTTTATATACCAGTTCATCTGTCAATGGACAGATCTCCATGTCTTGGCTATTGTAATAGTGCTGCTATGAACACAGAGGTGCATGCACCTTTGTGAATTACAGTTTTGTTAGCAGTGGGATTGCTGGATCATATGGTAATTCTATTTTTGGTTTTCTGAGGACGCCCATACTGTTTTCCATAGTGGCTGCACCAACTTATATTCCCACCAACAGAGTAGGAAGGTTCCCTTCTCTCCACACCCTCTCCAGCATTTGATATGTGTAGACTTTTAAATCATGGGCATTCTGACTGGTGTGAGGTGGTACCTCCTTATAGTTTTGATTTTCATTTCTCTACTAAGTAGCAATGTTGAGCATTTTTCACATGCTTATTGGCTATCAGTATGTCTTAATTAGAGAAATGTTTATTTAGGTCTTCAGCCCATTTTTTGATTGAATTGTTTGTTTGTTTTTTTATTGTTGTTGAGTGATCTACAACTTTTTACCTAAAGGTGCAATGCTCTTAGAGGTCATAGCCTTAAGAATAAGCAAGTAGAATCATTACCCCTTGTTTAAGTTGTTCAAGGTCCCAAGGCTCAACTTTTGCCTCTGAGGTCCAAGCCCTGGCTAAGAGGAGCAGCTCCCTCCCTGGTGACCCTGCTCCAGAGCATTTGTCTAGCACACGGTCTGAGATCCCCAGCCAGTTCCTAGGCCCAGCTGAAGAGATAGATCTCAGCTGGCAGGCCCTGGAGACCAGGTTTCCAGACCTCGCTTAGCAGTCATCATTGAGGGGGCCAGGTGCCCAGGACTCAGCCAGCCCTCAGGCTCCTCAGGCCACCCAAACAGGGCCAGGTCCTGCAGACTGTGACCCAGGGTAACTGCAACAACTGGGACTCCCTTTGATGCTGACTGCTGACAGACGGGGGCCACCAACAGCCCGGCACCCAAAGGTCTCCCGCTAACAGTTTTGGGTGAACAGTCTTGAGGATACAGGCTTGCATTACCCTTAACCATGGTGCACTAATGTCTGGTGCTGACTGGCTGTGAGCCTGCCTCACCCCTATTGCAAGAATCACAATAGTCACCATAGTTTGATAACATATTTGGCTCTGTGAGAGTATTGTCAGCTCAGTTTAAATTTTCAGAACGTTTTCTACAAGGTTTTAATCATCAGGAGCGGAGGAAACCATGAGAACACTTGGGCTGGCCATGCTGTGCACCACTGTGTTTGTTGAGGACACACAGAAGTGCTTTTGAAATAACTGTCCTCTGAGACTAAGCTGCAAGTGGTCCATGCAGCTACAGCACTGGAAGCTGGAAAGAGAGTTTGCAGGACAGTAGCAAATCATCTCAATGACCTTATGAGGTAGGCAGGACAAGTAGTTTTTTGTTTTGTTCTGTTTTGCTTTTGCCCATTTTACAGATGCAGAAGCCAATGCTGACGGTTACTGAAATGAACAAGCGCCCATGACTAGTAAGTGGCAGAATACGGACTTTGAACTTCACTCTTTTGATGATTGGTTTACTAACCTTATAAAAAATATGGAAATGGGACTGACCTAAATAAAACAAGATAGGGATTTATGGGGACACCGCAAGCAGGGAGGTGGGAGAATTGCTATAAGGATCTCCTGAAGTACAAACGACATGGCATAGATGTGTAACTGCGGAAAACTGCAGCAGTCGCAATGTCAGCTGGGGATGGGAAGCTGCGGGTGGGAGGCGGGCTGGTCTCAGGGATGGGGGAGATGTGGGGAGGGGGTTGTTGAGGATGCTTGCCTCTCTTTGAGGTGAAAAGTGAGAGACATCTGGGCACTGTTGCTGAGATTGGTAGCTCTAGCCCCAAACTGAAAAGCAAATTTTCTGTGTAGGATTTTATGACCCTATATGAATCATATCCTTTCTGTCAGTATGTTAGTCTTTTGATAGCAAGGAGTAATTCTCGCTTTGGTTACTCAAAATACACATGTATATGTGCTGTGTTGTGCTTAGTCGCTCAGTCATGTCCAACTGTTTGCAATCCCATGGACTGCAGCATGCCAGGCCTCCCTGTCCATCACCAACTCCTGGAGTTTACTCAAACTCATGTCCATTGAGTCAGTGATGCCATCCAACAGTCTCATCCTCTGTCATCCCTGTCTCCTCCTGCCTTCAATCTTTCCCAGCATCAGGGTCTTTTCAAATGAATCAGTTCTTTGCATCAGGTGGCCAAAGTATTGGAGTTTCAGCTTCAGCATCAGTCCTTCCAATGTATATTCAGGACTGATTTCCTTTAGGATGGACTGGTTGGATCTCCTTACAGTCCAAGGGACAGACTCTCAAGAATCTTCAGTACCACAGTTACCAATTGAGCCACCAGGAAAGCCCACAGACATATATACATTATGAATATATAACTGTATACTATATATATGAAACTTCACCCCCACTGATCACTTTCTGGGGCTACTGTCCTGCACACTCTCTTCCCAGCCTCCAGTGCTGTAGCTGCATGGACCACTTGCAGCTTAGTCTCAGAGGACAGTTATTTCTAACTCACTTTTGTGTGTCCTCAACAGGCACAGTGGTGCACAGCGGGGCCAGCGCAAGTGTTCTCACGGTTTCCTCCGCTCCTGAAGTTTCTTTTTGTCCCCTGAGCTGCAAGTCACAGGCACCCTGGCAGATTTCTTCCGGGATGGACTGCACGGCGTCAGCCTGCTGGTCCAGCCTGGCCCCTCTCCCGCTAACAGACCACACTGGGCTCGAGGCTGATGAGAGCTAGCACGCTGCTTTCTGGAATCTGTGACCCGAGGCGCGACCTCAGAGCGCGGACACCCGCTCCACATTCCTATCAGGCAATGAGCTGATTGCTCGGAGCCGGAGCAGTGCTCAGGGACTGCTCTGCCTGCCCGCCTCTGCTGCAAATACAGGCACGTTCTCCGGCTTTGATAGCTCCCTGGGTTCCAGTGAAAAACAACCACAGCCTTTCCATAGCGTATTTCTCAAATACCGGCATCAGGGGATCGCAGAATTACAGCAACAAATGTTATGAGGTGCTATTTCCAAATAGACATGCGGAAAAACAATCCAAATAGGACCATTAAATTATCATCCTCATTAAAACCAAACCAAACGAAACCCAGCGCAATCGGTCTTCAAAGTGTATGAGAGGAGCACGCCACAATGTTTTAAGAGATTAATAATTTGCTCATTAATTTCATTGGATAATGACTCATCACTGGTCTTTTCCAGAGTTGTGCATTTTTAGAAAAAAAAAAAACCTAAAAGTGCTTTTTAGATTTCTCCCGTGCAATGTGAACATCAGGTGTGCAGAGAGCTTTATAACATGCAAAAAGGAATCACAGTATTAGACAATGTGCTATTTTTCTATAACAAGGCAGCCTTTCCTAAAACATTAATCTGCAGCAAAGAGATGCTCCTAATTTAGAAGAAATTAGAGGCAGAGTCTACTCAACAAACACCTCTGCTAACACTTCATTAATATGTATTTTCACATAATTCAATTAGCCAAAACACATAGACATGCTAACAGTGCTGTTCCCTGCTCTGGGAGTGTCAGCAAGACTTGAAGCAGATCTGAAACAAAATTGCATAAATGGCATGTAAAGCTCTGTGCATACAAAGATACCTTCAGGGTTCTAATAAATTCATGAAACTTTTTAAAGTATGATTTCCTAGCAGGCAATCACTTTTAATTAACAGGATCACCTACAGCAACACATGTCCTTCAAAAACTTACGTTATTTTTTCTTTTTGAATTTCAAAGTTTCTGTAGTAAAAGTTGAATAGCTGAGTAGCTTAACCTCAAAAGGATTCCAGGCTTTTATGACAGTTATAAATCACTGTGGTGCCTTCTTTATAAGAAGAAAAGATTCTTAACACAACAGAGAAAGAAGGAAATCTCTTTTTAGTCATAGCTAGAAGCAAGCATTTTCTCCAAAGGTCAAAAAACTTTTCCTCAGTTAAAGAATAATTTTAAGGACATTGCAGCTACTTGTACAAGTAATCTCTTATAATTTACTTTATGAATTAAACATTCAATTTCCAGGATTGTGGTTTGACATGGGATGGACTCACCTCTTTCCGGCGCTGGCTTTGTACACTGTTTCCGCTTTAGTTTTTAGTAAACAAGAGCCCTGGCTGAATGTAGGGTCCTACTTAACGAGCCCTCCTCCATGAGGGAAATGAGACTCTATATACTTACCAAAGGATTCAGCTGAGTGGTTCTTGCTATTTCTTTTTCAGGCCTTTGTTTGAAAGACAGGGACATGCTCATAGAATGTCTAGGGCTAATGGTAAAGATTGCAGAAATCTGAAAGAGACCTTGACAATTGAGTTGACGGAAGAGTAAGGGACACCAAAGAGAAACTTTCCCTCCCCTTGTCCTTAAGGAACTTGGACAGTTGCTACATAAGGGTAGATGCCGGCTCCAACAGCACTCTCAGGTGAGAGGTCTCCCCGCCAGCTTCCTGCATCCCAGCTCCAACCCGTCTTCCCCAGTGCTCATCTTCTCTTTCCCAGGAGACTCCTTTTGTTTTGTGATTCCCCCAAATATGAGGGGATAGCCAGGTGGGAATCTGAGGGAGGGAGGATTCCGATGATGCCTTCTGATCTTCTGCCAAAGCTGATAAAATACCTGCAGGGTGGAGACTGCACAGTCAGGACCACAGGGGACAAGGGTGGGAGAGCCGGCTTTGTAGGCAGATACTGCAAAATATCCCAGCTCTTCTCTCCACCGCATGGCCCTTCCTGCAGCCAGCCAGCATCATTTCTCACCTGGGGGACCTTAGCAGCTCGCCTGCTGTCCTCCGGCCTCTGTTACTGCTCCTGTCAAACCCATTCTCCATAGAGTTCCTTTATTGGCTTTTTGAGTGGCCAGTCTAGCCTGGCCACATAGACTGTTTTAGGTGTTAGGAACACGAGACCTTAACAGAGCATAAATCTGATCATTTACTTTCAAGCTCATTTCTTTCAATAGTTTCCTACCATCTTCAAGATAAAATCCGAAATCCTTAATTTGGTGCTGGACACTTTCATGGTTTTCCCCTCTGCTTATATTTCCAGCCTCAACATTTGCCCTCTTTTACCATCAATCTGATTTCCAGCTATATTGGACTATTTATGTAGTCCCTGACCCTCACCAAAGGGCCATTTTATTCCTCATTTCCCGCCCCCCGCCAAACATGGCTTTTTGTTGTTGCTGTTAAGTTGCTAAGTCAAGTCCGACTCTGCAACCTCATTGCAGTACACCAGGCTTCCCTTCCTTCACTGTCTCCTGGAGTTTGCTCAGACTCATGTCCATTGAGTTAGTGCTGCCATCCAACTGTTCTGTACTTGACAGCATTAGTTATTGCAGTACACCAGGCTTCCCTTCCTTCACTGTCTCCTGGAGTTTGCTCAAACTCATGTCCATTGAGTTAGTAGTGCTGCCATCCAACTGTTCTGTACTTGAAAGCATTAGTTACTCAAATATTTTTTCTTTGGAGAGCTTTCTTGGATATTTATATGTATTTATTTTTGTTTTTCTAAAAAGTCCTAATTTTTCTCTTAAATAATGATTTAGCTGAATCTACGATTGTGGCTTGATGTATATTTTCCTTCAGCATTGTTTCATTGATTTTGGTTTCCACTGTTGCTGTTAAAAAGTGTATGAAAGTGAAAGCATCAGTCGCTCAGTTGTGTTCAATGCTTTGGGAACCCATGGACCGTACGTAGCCCACCAGGCTCCTCTGTCCGTGGAATTCTCCAGGCAAGCATGCTAGAGTGGGTAGCCACTCCCTTCTCCAGGAGATCTTCCCAACCCAGGGATCAAACCTGGGTCTCCTGCATTGCAGGAGCCACCAGGGAAGCCCAGATAAAAAGTGTATGATCAATCTAATTATCATTTGTTTCTGAGTGGTCTGTCCTTTCTCTGTGGTTGCTTTTAGGAATTTATTTTTTTTTTCAATTAAAATTAATACAAATATTTTATTGAATTTCAGGAACTTAGTGCTTCTAAAATTTCAAATCTCTGCACACAGATCACCACTATACTTTCTAGAATGGTAGAGGTTAGGACTTGAAGACTGTCACTCATCTCCTGTGTCACATAGCACAGAAATCTCAAGTCCTGACACACCCCACCCCCTTTGGACGTGGCCTCACTTACTCTGTTGTTCTAGGAAAGGACGATGTGACAGGTGATGCATTTAAGGAGCTCAACCATCTGAGTGGAGACTCTACTGATGTAAGAGGAAGATCAGTCCAAAGCCACACACAGACACCTTGATATGCGTCACATCACTTGGATCACATGTGAGTTTCTCTTTTGTATTTTTGTCTGGTTCAGGGCAAAGCTGCTGAAATGAAGTTTCTAGCCCCTGATGAAGCTCAGAAGTTTGGCAAAGATCAAAACAGAAACTTTTTGAAGCAAGACATTAGGAACCACCAGTGGACAGCTGGGCAGGAGTTAAGCGCATTGTGACTGTTGATGTAGCGCCTGGCATCAAGTGGGGCCTCAAGGACACAAGCTCAGTGACTCCCAGGTGTTGAAGGGCTCCTGGCAATTTAGAGCTAAATTCAAACATTTTTAAAAGTACCCAGGACATGGTAGTCTGTTAATCTATGTTTTATTTTTCCCCTGCTTTCTTCTTGATATTCTTAAATTTCTGTGTGCCAACGAATGAGCCAGCTAAGACATCAGGAAAAAGGAAAGAGGATGCCCTGCCTTTCAAAGAGGCATGCTCTAGCTCCCAGCAGCAAAAACTATCCTTCTCCCTTCTTTAGATTTGAGAACAGGGTGCTTTTCTTACCTATAGACCCAGAAGAAATCCCTCCAGACTCATAAAGTCTACCTTTTAGGCTCAGAAATAATCAACTGACAGACTGGGCTTACACAGGGAAAATCTTCCAGGCTCTTTCTGGCTGGTGGTGGAGATGCATCTCCTGGACAATACACAAGACGTTGCTTAGTGTTGCCTGAGCTATCTCCCCACCAGGTGGTCTTATCCACTCACCTCCCCAGAGCTTACGGTCGGGGGGCTGCAGTGGCCATGACTGAAAGGTCTGGAGCACTCAGTGGAGTGACCCAACCCCACATACGGTGGTGGGGGGCAGGACACAGCAGATCCCAATTATTTTTCAAATAGCAAACCTTCTGCGTAAGAAGGCAAATAAAAATATACCTTCCAAGGTATCCGTAAAGTGCCTGGGAGATGCAGATTGCTCCCCTGGGGTGCTCTGATCCATCCATGCTTCAGTCTGCAAGTTAGATTTTGCTACTGTCCCATACATGGTCTCATTCACGCGATGATTTTGTTTTTATTTTTTAAATGGCTGAGTTTAAATCCAGCTTATGTGCAGTAATTTCACAATCTTAATATGCATTATCTGCAATACCATTGTGACATCTCCATGTCCATGAATTGACACACAATACTTGGAACAGATTTATCATATTTGGTCTTTAGGTAAATAATAAATGCTTTAAAATTGCTTAGATATACCATTCTGAACAGTTTCATTCCACCAGGAAAATAGAGGCGTTTTTCCTGTCTTTAAAAGATTAAATATCAAAGTAACTATGTATAGATAAATAATGTTATGATGATGACATTTAAAAGTTCACAACAAGGCCTTATTGAGGAATGTGGGCTGAGGCCGAGTGGGCCTCCTGCTTTTCATTCTCTCACCTGTTTCCTTCCCTCTCACTTGATGTTTCATCATGATGATTTCTAGTTGAGGATTTCTTCTTATTTTTACTGGAGATCTGTTGTGATCTGAATATTCATGTCTATCATCAATTCTGGAAAGTAAGCAGATACTATTATTGTCTCTCTCACATTGTTTCTACTCTCTCGTCTTCTGGAAATCTTCATTTTATCCTTCATGTATCTTCTTAATTTCTATCTGTTTCTCCTCTGGTCTACTTCTAGATTTCAGAGTGTTACAGGACTTAATCATTCTATCTTCTCTTTGTAGGTGAATTCATCTAAAATTCTAACTAGACTCCTTGCTTTCACTTATTCTTGTTGAATCATTTCTCCACTCAGTCATAGAAATTTCCTTAAGATGTAAATTAAGTCATACACCTGCTTAATATCCTTTAGCACCTTCATATTGTACTTAAAATAACAATTAATATGTCTTATAAGGATTTATGTGATTTTGTGCATCACTCAACTCCTCTAATATCATTTAATGTCATTTGACCTTCTTACTGTGTTATATCCTCCCAGGTGGCTCAGGGGTAAAGAATTCGCCTGCCACTGGAGGAGACACAGGAAACTCAGGTTTGATCCCTGGGCCAGATTATCCTCTGGAGGAGGAAATGGCAACCCATTCCAGTATTCTTGCCTACAAAATCCCATAGACAGAAGAACCTGATGGGCTACAGTTCATGGGTTGCCAAAAAGTTGGACATGATTGAGCAACTAAGCATGCATACTATGCTATACAGCCCATACTGACTTTCTTGGTCACCTTTAAACTTTATGTGCTGGTATCAGTTTCTTGATTCTTAGCTCCAACGTCACCCTTCATTGCATGCTCTGCAATAAAGGAGAGGCAGGTCCTTAAAATATTTTTCCTTTGCCAGCTGGCACAATGTTATATTAATAGAGGACAGAGGAAAGACTTTTCAGACAGGAAAGATTTTGCTTCCTGGTTCCCCCAGTGCTTTTTCTCCAGGCAAGCTCTTGCAGATCTTTCAGCTTGTCTAGCACTGTACATCTGTAGCTTATGCACCTCCCAAATGCACTGTATCTACAGTGTGGGCAATTTCTCCAGCACCAGGCTTCTGCACTGCTTCCAGCTTCTTTCCTGCCTGGCTCCTGCTGTGACCAGTGACACTCAGCAGTCAATAGTTTCTCTTTGAACTTCTTTTGGGCAATTCTGTAGTGAGGTGCCTCTAATGAAACACATCCCCATGGACGTTTCTCTTGGTACTTTAGAAGGTAGATTTCTAGCAAGTTCTACCAGTGTAGCACCACACTGGCTTCTCTACCACCCTAAGAGCCACAAACATTCCTCCCTAAAAGATCTGGATCTCAGCTATGAGTGAACTCTTTCTTGGGCACTCTGTCTCAGCCCTGGGGGGTGGCGGTGGGATTAACAGCTGCTCTTTACATCTGTTTTTCCTATATTCTTTAAAGTTTCTCTTTATTTTTACTAGCCAATGCCTTGTTACTCCAATTCTCAGTAGTAGTTAATTTTTATATTAAACTTTTCCTATTCAAATCACAAGAAGGTTCTCTATTTCTTGGTTGGACCCCTGATTGATACAGAAGTAGTACCAGGAGTGGTCTCAGGAGATAAACTGACAATATAGGATCTTGAGTTTGCCCTGGTCATATCCTTGGGTTTGAGTGAAATGCTGATCTTCCTTGCCAATAGGAAATGGGATGATTGCAGTCTACATCGTGCAATGACCTCACACCGAAGTTGTCATTTGTGGTTGATTGTGGTGGAATTCCAAAAGAAGCATGTGCCTTGAGAACCCAAGTGGGTGCAGCTGACCATTATAGCAAAAATGATGACTTGAACAACTGTGGTATGGACTGGGTTTTTCTGAGTGCACTTGAGTGACAACAAGGAGAAAATGTCAAGCTCAGATACAATAACTCTCAGCTCAGGTCATGGTCTGAGAATCAGAGTGTTCCCATGATAGCCATAGGAGACTCATTTATTGTAATTAAGGACAGATATTGCTGAAAATCAAACACAAATTTAATTGTGTGATTTGCTAAATTTCAAAGACAGTTGAATTTGTGTCTCACCAAATTACTTAAGTGAAAGTTGTTAGAACATTAATTGGTGAAGAGAAGGATCTTGACACATGGAATCTGGTTGGATCCAGATGAAATTAACATTCTTAAAGCCCTAAATTACTATGAGCCTCCATTAACAGTAGAATTAATTTTCTTTGTGTTGGTTTTTATTGCTTAAGCTTTTTAGTAAGTATTGAAGTCAGGTAGTAGAAATCTCCTATTCAGAATGTTTTGAATAGTCTAGGTTCTTTGTATTTTCATATTAATTTTAGATTCAGCTTGTCACTTTAAAAAAAAATTTGCTGCAATTTTAGTTGAGTGGTGTTGCATATATAGATCGATTTGGGGGTAATATATATCTTAATATCTGTTATGGGTTGAATTGTGTCCCTCCAAATTCATATGTTGAAATCCTATGAAGTCCCTCATAACCACAGGTTGTGATCTTATTTGGAAAAAGGAAAATTGCAGATTTAATTAGTTAAGATGAGATCACAAGAAAGGCTAAATCAATATGACTGGTGTCCTTATAAAAAGGTAGAAATTTGGACCCAGAGACACATATACGGGAAGAATGCCATGTGAAGAAGGCAGAATTTGGGGTCCTGCTTCTAAAAGTCAAAGAATGACAGGTCGCCAGCAGCAGCAGCTAAGGGAGAGGTAAGAAACAGAGTCTTCCTCACGATCTTAAGAAGAAAACAACGCTGCTGACACCTTGATTTCAAACTTCTAGCCTCCAGATCTGTGAGACAATAAATTGTTGTTGTGTAAATCAATCAGTTGGCTGTTCTTTGTTATGGAAGCTCTAGTACTCTTGCCTGGAAAATCCCATGGACGGAGGAGCCTGGTAGGCTGCAGTCCATGGGGTCTCTAAGAGTCGGACACGACTGAGCGACTTCACTTTCACTTTTCACTTTCATGCATTGGAGAAGGAAATGGCAACCCACTCCAGTGTTCTTGCCTGGAGAATCCCAGGGACGGGGAAGCCTGGTGGGCTGCCACCTATTGGGTCGCACAGAGTCGGACACGACTGAGGTGACTTAGCAGCAGCAGCAGCAGCAGTAAACTAATAAAATAACATTGGGGTTTTTTGTCCATGGACATGGTATTCTATTCAGGTATTTGGAGATTAAAAAATTTCTCTCAGATTGTTACCTAATTTCAGTGTACAGGTCTTTTGAACATTTGTTAAACATATCCCTGAGTAGTTCATGTTTTTGATGCTACTGTAATGGTATTGATTTTTAAATTTCCATTTCCATTTGTTTGTTGCTTATGTGTAGAAACAAATTGATTTCTGTGTATTGACCTTGTATTATGTGATCATGTGAAATTTGTCTTATTGTTTCAAGTACCATTTTTGAGAATTTCTTAGAATTTTTAACGTACACAACTGTGGGTCTTCCTCTTTCTTTTTTCCTTCCTTTATTGTTCTGGCTAGGCAGTCCAGTACAAAGCTGGGTATTTGTGAGAGTGGGAAGTCTTGCCTTGTTCCCAATCTTATACAGGAAGCTATCCATTGTCTCAAGTTAGGAAGTTTCTTCTCTTTTCATGATATTTATTTTTAATCATGAATGAATATTGAATTTTGTCAAATATTTCTACTGCATCTTGAAAAGATTACTTGCTTTTTTCTTTCTAGTTTATTAATGTGGTGAATTTCATTTATCCATTTTTGAATCTTATATTAATTTAATAATCCTGGGCATGACCCCAACTTGGTCAGATGTACAATGTATTTTATATATTGTTTGATTCTCTTTGCTAATATTTTGTTAAGGATTTTTGTGTTTTTGTAAATGAGAGATATTGGTCTGTAGTTTTTTGTCATGTTTGTCTCTAGTTGTTGCATCAAGATTTCACAGAATGAGTTGGGAAGTGTTTCTTCCTTCATTTTCTTTAAGAGTTTCTTTGAGAGTATGACTGACATACTTTGTTTCTTAAATGTTTAATAGAAATCACCAGAGAAATAAACTGGGTACAAAATTTTCTTGTGTGGAGGGTTTTAGTTATTATTTTAATGCATTTAATTTATATACAGCTATTTAAGATTCTACTTCTTCTAATGTCAGCTTGGTAGTTCTTATCTTTCAAGGAATTTGTGCATTTAGTCTAAGTTTCATAATTTATGGCATAAAGTTGTTTGTAATACTCTATTATTGCCCATTTAATGTATGCATGATTTTTAATGATGTTTCCTCCTTTTGCATAATTTCTTTTTTTCAATGTTTAGATAGAGTTTAATACATTTTATTAATCTTTTCACAGAACCAACTTTTGGGTTTACTGATTTCCTGTATTGTTTGCCTGTGCTAGTTTATTGATTCTCATTCTTACCTTTATTATTTTCTCTCTCTACTTACATAGAGTTTAGTGTATTCTTCTTTTCTAACTTCTTTTAGTAGACAGTTGGATAATTGATTTCAGGCTGTTTTCCTCTTCCACTGCATGCATATATAACTATATTTTTTCCTAAATTTTGGCTTAATTACATCTTGGAAATTTGGGTGTGTTGTGGAATCATTTTCATTTATTCCGAAATACTTTCTTACTTGTTGTGCGATTTCTTTTTATGATCCATTGGCATTTAAAGGTATGTTGTTTAATTTCCAAATATTTGAGTATTTTCCAAATATCTCTTTGTTATTGATTAATAGCCTGATTTTATTGTGGCAAGAGGTAAATCCTTTAAAAATCATTGATTTTATGATTTAGCACATGGCCTAACTAAATCAATAGTTAACATACACTTGAAAAAAATTTGTACTCTGCTTCTGTTAGTAAACATTCTATACATTTAAATTGTATCAGTGTAGCTAATTGTATTGTTTAAGTAATCTATATCTTTATTGATTTTCTATCACTCTATCAATTACTGAGAGGAGTGTTAAAATCAACTATAGGTATAGATTTGTCTTTTTCTCCTTTCAGTTCTGTTAGCTTTTGCTTTAATGCAACTTGAAACTTGATTGGGTGCACATATATTTAAGATATTGATGTAATTTTAGGGAGTACACAAAAATATAGAAAATGGTTATTATTACAAAATGACAGCTTTTTATCCTAGGCATATTTTTTGTCCAGAGGTATATTTTGTGTGATATTAATACAGCTATTCCAAGTCATTCTGATAGGTATATTCTTGGTATGTGTATTTTTCACTCTTAATTTTTACCTTATATATAACATAGGTTACTTGAAAGCAGCATATACTTGAGTCTTGATTTTTTTATTTAGACTGATTAATCTCAGCATTTTATTTGTAATATTTAGATAATTTATATTAATGTAATTATTAACACAGTTGTGTTTTAATATAATGTCTTACTATTTGTTTCCTGTTTGTCAATTTAGCTGATTTTTGTTTCCTCTTTTCTTACCTTCTTTTCAAGAAATTGACTATTTTTGAACATTCCATTTAATCTCTATCATTGGCTTATTATCATCTATGGCTTCCCAAGTGGCTCAGTGGTAAAGAATTTGCCTGCCAGTTCAGGAGATGTGGTTTGATCCCTGAGTTGAGAACATCACCTGGAGAAGAAATGGCAACCCACTCCAGTATTCTTACCTGGAAAAATCCCATGGAGAGAGGAGCCTGCTGGGCTATAGTCCATGGGATTGCAAAGAGTCAGACACGACAGAGTATACACACATGCATCATTGGCTTATTGGCTACCAGGCTAATTATTAGCTAATTAGCTACCAGGGGTCAAGCTTGGATCTGCTACATTGCCAGAAGGGTAACCCCATTTATTATTACAGCTCTTCATTTTATTGCTTTTAGTGATTATTTTAGGGGTTGCCCTATGTAATTTAACTTATAGTCTACCTTCAAATACTATTTCACCATGTCATGCGTTATGTAAAAATCCTATAAAAATATGCTTTAATTTATTCTTTCTTTCTTTCTTTTTACTATTTTGACATTTATTTTATTTATACATATGCTATAAATCCTATAATACATTTTTATTCTTTATGAGCAGTCAGTTATGTTGTAATGAAATTAAAATAAAAAAATTTATGTGTATTTACACACTTATTTTCAACACTCTTGTTCCTCTATTCCAAACTACTTCCTTTTGTAAACCCTTTATTTCATCTTAATTTCTAAAAGTTATTTTCATTGGCTATAGAATTCTAGGTTAACAGGCATTTTTCTTTCTGCACATTAAAAATGTCACCTTCCCTGAACCCTTATCTGTGTCTCCTCTATTCAGTTTGATCTCTGTGATCTCCTTTGGTACCCCTTCCTTGCACTGCAGTCCAGAAAATTCCTCTAGGAAGAATCTGTTTTTTTTTTTTTTTTTTAATACGAAATCACACATTTGGCGCATGACAGAGTGCACATTCAAGCCAAGGGCTGTGAGTCTCCAAAGCCTATGCTCTTTTTCCCAACCTTATCACAGGGCAGTTCACACTGGTATTGTGGACTACAGGACTCGAATGATCACAAGAATGAAGTGCCTTATACTATGAATAAAGTGACTGAGCAAGGGTTCACTGGCCAAAGGTCAAAGGATTGCGTTAACAGACAAACACTAAGTGAAAAGATAATAATGGGAAGGAATGGGAACATGCGCAATTGGTGGGATTACCGGATTACCTTTCAATAATGGAAATTCATAGCTTCGTGCCTCAACTAATAGGCAACATAGACATATTAAGGTGGCAGGTGGAAAAATCATGCTCTAGATATTTGCTTGGTAGATCAAAACATGCATCCCGAAGTGCTTCTTCCCCAAATGTTTAAGACAATGATGCCTTTTTGATGGTCACTGACAATACATATATTGCATTAAGAACCATTACTGTTAATTCTCTATGGTTTTGTTGTTACTGTTATTCTCTTTTAGACTGGCTGACTCCAATAGTACCTGAAATAAGTCAGGCAGCCCTAACTGGAAAATTCTGATAATAGCAAAAATGTCTGTGTTCAGGTTTACTTTTGTTGTATTTGAGAAGGGTTTGTCAAGCAGGTAGAAGAACCCATTCTCTTTGCTAACTTCAAGTGATGTTCATCTACTCGTTAAAGTCATTATTCAAATGACTTCTATTTGAACATTTCCATGAGAGCAAGCAACCAAGATATAATTTATTCTTACATGAAGTCTTTTCACTAGGTCCTACTGGTTTTCGCTTCCTCGTCAGACCACATCCTGGTGCTTTACTATGTTTAGGGTCCCGCAGAAGTGATTTGAACTTTCATTATAACATAGTTTGTCTCTGAAGGCTATCACCTCCAGACAAAACTCCGTTCTTCTGAAGGGGAGACTTCGATTGGTAAAGCTTACCATGGGTGTTCAGAGTTTTGTTTTACTGGCTGTTTCTGGAAGCTTCAGACAGGTAGGAGTCTCAGTGTCTCCTGTCTCAGCACAGACTGTTCTCTGGTCCTCATTTCTTCCCTGTCACAATCATCGTATTGAATGTCATGACCATCCAGCAGGACTCACCTGCTGTGTTGCTGAATGGGCAAGTTTTTCAGAACTTTGCTGCTGAGAATTTCAAAGAGCTCTGGGAAAGAGAGATTTATCTGACTTTTCAAACTACCTAATAACTAAGACACCAAGTTTGCAGATACCTGAAGATCCAAAGGTGTTCTAGTTACCAGAAACATTTGATCAAGATATTGGGGAGAAAAAAGTGAGTAGAAAGAGAGGTCAAAGAAAACATTAGCATTTCTTTCTTTTAAACTCTAAAGAAATCATTGAAGATCATTTTCTAAATGTAGCTGCCCGTGTTCAAGGTCATGTGACTCATAAATATATCTGGCTTCTGTACCTATGTTTTCAGATCACTTTGGTTTTACTTTTGTAAGAATTGTCAAAATCTGCTGAAATTGAAAGTGGGGTTTTTATGGGCGAACACTATTTTAAGCACTATTGTGTGTAGATGGTGAACCATATTACCTATAAGGAAGGTGACCTTTTATCTATTCAGTTCAGTTCGGTTCAGTCACTTAGTTGTGTCTGACTCTTTGTGACCCCATGGACTGC
Organism: Okapia johnstoni; assembly: GCA_024291935.2. Taxonomy (NCBI): domain Eukaryota; kingdom Metazoa; phylum Chordata; class Mammalia; order Artiodactyla; family Giraffidae; genus Okapia; species Okapia johnstoni. The sequence goes on along the minus strand of CM044322.1, from coordinate 10,770,042 downwards.
AGCACGCCAGGCTTCCCTGTCCATCACCAACTCTTGGAGCTTGCTCAAACTCATGTCTGTCAAGTTGGTGATGTCATCCAACCATCTCATCCTCTGTCATCCCCTTCTCCTCCTGCCTTCAATCTTTCCCAGCATTACGGTCTTTTCCAATGAATCATTTCTTTGCATCAGGTGGCCAAAGTATTGGAGTTTCAGCTTCAGCATCAGTCCTTCCAATGAATATTCAGGACTGACTTCCTTTAGGATTGACTGGTTGGATCTCCTTGTAGTCCAAGGAACTCTCAAGAGTCTTCCCCAACACCACAGTTCAAAAACATCAGTTCTTCAGTGCTTAGCTTTCTTTATGGTCCAACTCTCACATCCATACATGATTCATGGAAAAACCATAGCTTTGACTAGACAGTAATGTCTCTGCTTTTTAATATGCTATCTATTGCTACATAGCAAACCATCCCCAAAGGTAATATATAAGAACAGAAATTTATTATTTCTAGTCATTCTTTCATTTAGCAGGGTGGTTCTTCTGCTCTGCATGGTCTTCCCTGGGAATCATTCACATGCTTGCATCGTTCAGGGCCTGGACTTCTTTATGGCATGGCTACCGGGTTCCAAGAGGCCAAACAGTGGCTGCCAAACTCAAGCTGGGCCTGCAAATGATGTTACTTCCACTGCATCCTATTGGGTAAAGAAAGTTGCAAAGCTAGCCCAGGATTCAAGGGAAGGGGAAACAGTTTCCATCTCTCAGTAGGAAAAGCAGCACATGCATAGACTATGGAAGGGAGGTCATCTTTAAAGGTTAACATTCATACACCCAGGAAACCACCTCAGTTTGCTGAATCATCCTGGCTTAGGTCCATTGTCCAGCAGTAATTAATAGCATTGCCTCCTTTACTCTGAAATTTGTTCAGATGCTAAATTATATACAGTCACACTATCCACAAGGTATCTTTCAGACCTCGAATGCTGTAATACAAATTCCAACTAGTAAGGCTGTTCAACTATGAAATGTATTGTGAGACCCCGGTCTCACTCATGGTCTAATAAATAGCAAAGTTTTTCCTCAAATAAGGGCAGTGGTAGTTTAGTAAGTTAGTTTTTGTATTTCTGGGTCAACTGCTTGCTAGATGGCAATTGTGCAGAGGACTTTGAATCTGTGAGGGCCAGTCAGAGAATATAATGATAATCACTTGTCTATCTCTGTGAAGTGTTTTAGGTTATTTATATCAAAACTTTCCTATCAGAGAAGAATGGGAACAGCAGAAATTGGATGTAGCATATTTTGAGATTGCCTCTGTTTTAGCTATGCCTTGCTCAAATCACCTGTAACATAACTAAAGGATAAAGCCTTTTAAGATGTTCCTTGGCCTGAAGCTGTGAGGTAGGCCAGGTGTGTGCTGACACCGAATTCTCCCCCACTCCGCCTGTGTTGTCTCCTGGACCCTCTGGCCACGTCCACGTTCACAGAGCTCTCTTGCCATTCTTCGCCCATCACAGCTTTCAGGACAGAGAACACCAGGCAGGGCTGGCCCTCTTCTCAGGCTTTTGATCTTATCTTGTCCACTCCCAATAAACGGCAACATTTGCTTGTCAGGCCCACCATCACAGGTTTAGTGAATTGGTGAACATGGAAATGACTGTGAATATGCACTGTCTCTTAGGAAAATGCTTCAAATTTTGACAATAGGCTTCTTGCTAGTGAGACCGAATGTTCTTCATGATGCTTTGATTCCAGGTGAAATTTCTCAGTGCTGATTGGCCTTCTTAAAACTGTTTCTTGTCTAAAATCCTGAGGATCCTCACGTTCTGCACTTACCCCGGAGCGTCCTCTGTGTTTCTCTGGGGCGCACTGAGCCATTGTCTCTATCTCTGTCCCCTCTCCTTCACTATAGGCTTACCCCTGCACTCCAGTCCTGTCTGCAAACCTTTGGTAGGAGGTTTTATCTCCTCAGGGATAGGTCTGGAAATAATCTTGTTGCCCTAATCCAAATAGCTGTTTTTGACCCCTGTATTTAACAATCACTAAAGTTTATATCAATATCTGCTGGATCATCGAAAAAGCAAGAGAGTTCCAGAAAAACATCTATTTCTGCTTTATTGACTATGCCAAAGCCTTTGACTGTGTGGATCACAATAAACTGTGGAAAATTATGAAAGAGATGGGAATACCAGACCATCTGACCTGCCTCTTGAGAAACCTGTATGCAGGTCAGGAAGCAACAGATAGAACTGGACATGGAACAACAGACTGGTTCCAAATAAGAAAAGGAGTATGTCAAGGCTGTATATTGTCACCCTGCTTATTTAACTTATATGCAGAGTACATCATGAGAAACGCTGGGCTGGAAGAAACACAAGCTGGAATCAAGATTGCTGGGAGAAATATCAATAACCTCAGATATGCGGATGACACCACCCTTATGGCAGAAAGTGAAGAAGAACTAAAGAGCCTCTTGATGAAGGTGAAAGAGGAGAGTGAAAAAGTTGGCTTAAAGCTCAACATTCAGAAAACTAAGATCATGGCATCTGGTCCCATCACTTCATGGCAAATAGATGGGGAAACAGTGGAAACAGTGTCAGACTTTATTTTTCAGGGCTCCAAAATCACTGCAGATGGTGATTGCAGCCATGAAATTAAAAGACGCTTACTCCTTGGAAGGAAGGTTATGGCCAACCTAGATAGCATATTTAAAAGCAGAGGCATTACTTTGCCAACAAAAGTCCGTCTAGTCAAGGCTATGGTTTTTCCAGTGGTCATGTATGGATATGAGAGTTGGACGGTGAAGAAAGCTGAGAGCCAAAGAATTGATGCTTTTGAACTGTGGTGTTGGAGAAGACTCTTGAGAGTCCCTTGGACTGCAAGGAGATCCAATCAATCCATCCTAAAAGAGATCAATCCTGGGTGTTCATTGGAAGGACTGATGTTGAAGCTGAAACTCCAATACTCTGGCCACCTCATGCGAAGGGTTGAATCATCGGAAAAGACCCTAACGCTGGGTAGGAATGGGGGCAGGAGGAGAAGGGGGCGACAGAGGATGAGATGGTTGGATGGCATCACCAACTCGATGGACATAGGTTTGGGTAGACTCCGGGAGTTGGTGATGGACAGGGAGGCCTGGAGTGCTGCAATTCATGGGGTTGCAAAGAGTTGGACATGACTGAGTGACAGAACTGAACGGAAAGTTTATATCGGAGAGAAGTAGAGCCTATGGACTGGTGCCAGCCTACACAATGCTGGCTGCTGGTGACTGAGAATAGCATAGAAACTAATGTAAGTGTGCCTATGATGGGCACGTCTTCAGTCTCAGGAGTTTGTCCTCCACCCCCATCAGCATCTAGTCTTTCCTGCCTGCTCTTAACCTAAAGGAACCTAATATCAATTATATATATGTATACAGAAAGCAATAAAACAAATTGTTGCTGTCTTCAATGGAGAATTCCTAATGAGATGATGACCTTTGAGAGGCCCAGCATGGTCACAGCCTTGCCTTAGATATCTGAGAGAAAAACTAAGTGTGTATTCTCTCCAGGAACTGAGATTGAGGGTTGTTTGTTGCTGATTGCTACAAGAGATTATAAGATGAGAAAGAAAATCATACGTGAAACAGAAAAATAAAATATTATGCAATCAACTATATTGTGCAAGAAATAAAAATCATGTTGAAGTCTTACATTTATTACATGGAATTGTTGAATGATCAAAGGAACAAAACAAGGGAATAAAAATAAATAGAAGTTTCATTGATTTGATATCTTAAATATAAATTTAATTGAAGAACTGGAGAAAACATCATTTTTTTCTTCCATGTCTCAACTGGGGCATCTTGTCATATTTTTTATTGACATGTAGTTGATTTACAATTTTATGTTAATTTTTGCTGTACAGCAAAGTCATTTGGTTATACATATATATACATTACTTTTCATGTTCTTTTCCATTATAGTTTATCATAGGATATTGAATACAATTCCTTGTGCTGTACAATTGGACCTTGTTGTTTATCCATTTTATATGGAATGGTTTCCATCTGCTAACCCCAACATCCCACTTCATCCCTCCCCAATCCCTTAGCAACCACAAGCTTGTTCTCTAGGTTTGTGAGTCCATTTCTGTTTCATAGGTAGATTTATTTGTGTCATATTTTAGATTCCACCTATAAGTAGTATTGTATGGTATTTATCTTTCTGACTTACTTCACTTAGTATAATAATCTGTAGTTCCATCCATATTGCTGCAAATGGCATTCTTTCTTTCTTTTTATGGTTGAGTAGTATTCCATTTTATATGTGTACCACATCTTTTTTGTCCATTCTTCTGCCAATGGACATTTAACTTGTTTTCATGTCTTGGCTCATGTGAATAGTGCTGCTATGAATATAGGGCTGCATGTAACTTTCTGAATTGTAGTTTTGTTTGGATATATGCCCAGGAGGGGGATTGCTGGATCATTTGGTAATTCTATTTTTATTTTCGAGAAACCCCCATACTGTCTTCCATAGTGATTATATCAACTTACATTCCAACCAACAGTGTAGGAGTGTTCTCTTTTAGAGAAAACATCTTTTAAAGTTAGGCACTGATTTAAAAGATTCACAAGGGGAAGCTCATTAGGATGGAACTAACATAGTTTTCTAGGAAAAAGTATACAAGCCAGTATTTTTGAAAATTCAAATGCATTCTGTATTGTATAGTTTATATAGCTTGAATTTGTTTCTAAGAGACATGACGTCAGCTGATGACAATGATATTCTTTGAAACATTTCAAAGATTATGATGTACTATTACATTTCTAGATCTGTCTGAAGATAAAACATCTTGGTAGAAAATATAAAATTTGTCCTTAGCTCTACTCTTAGACTCATGAAGGGAATGCTAACCAAATGCTGTTAAAGTAATTAACTTTAATTTATACAGGATATGAGATTCACTAGAAGAATTGAGCAAAACGATACAAAATCCTCAAATGAAAAGCAAATTGCAGACTTTGGTAGAAAATTAAATTGATTTGAAATTTTTGCTAGGTGTGGTTATTTGTTATAAATTATAAATTGCTATTACTGTCATACAAGGTTACAAAACACTCAAATAGATATGCTTGGCTGTTTCTTTTTTTAAATGGCTAAAAAATATTTTAAATTACGGAGAAGCAATTTTTCTCTATTGATACTACATGGGACCTATGCAAATAAAGTGACATTTCAACTTAAAAACAGGGAAAATAGAACAAGGAAAGGAAAATGTTTACATGACTATGGAAAAGAAGAAAGAAGATACAGTTGCAGTTAAAAAATGACTTGCATAAATTGAGCAAAATATCAAAATGTTTTTTTTTAATTTCCAAAAAATTTTATAGAACTTGAGAAATAATTTATCACTTCAGATACCACTCTAGGGAATGATGAAAATTGCACTATGAATGATAAGAATCTATATGATAAACAACACATTTGATTCTATACTCTGCAATGAAGACAGTTTTCATATATGACTCTGTCAAAATGTTTACACGTAATATGTAAAGCCCATGGTACATTTCTGAATCTAAGTTTGCTTTAAGCATTTTTTACTGACAATTCCCCTTACTACTGCACCGTTTCTCCAAACTGAAATTAATTTAAAAATTATTTTAGAATAACAATGGCTTAAGAAAAGTTATCTTATTTCATAATACTAAAAATAGAACATATATTACGTGAAAATACTGGTTTAGCAATTTGTGATTTTGCTGAAATGATAAAAATAAAGTTTAGGGGTGAGTATAATGTATGCAATATATATTTTTATTACTAATGCAAATATTTCTGGCTCCTCATTCTAGGCATGCTCAAAAATAAGTTGCTATCTGATATTTCAACTACATATGTGTGTGTGCATAGAAATTTTAACTTTACATGTGTTTTTTGATGTCATTGTTATGAAGAAATGTCTGTCAAGAGGCTAGAACAAATTGCACTTAAAAGTTTGTTAGCTTGGGTCTTCCCTGGTGCTTCAGTGGTTAAGAATCCACCTTGCAATGCAGGTTTGATGCGGGTTCGATCCCTGGTACCTGGGAAACTAAGATCCCACATGCCATGGAGAAACCAGGCCCATGCATCTCAACTGCTGAGCCTGCGTGCTACAACCAGAGAGTCCGTGCGCCCCAATGAAAGATCCGCGTGACACAGCTAAGATCCTGCATGCTGCAACTAAGACCTGACCCAGCCAGGCAAATAAATGAAAGTTTGTTGCCTTGACTTATACAGTTTAAAATTTAGATTTGTGGTTCAGGGGCCTTCACTTATCCCAGGCCCTGCAGGCAATAGAGGCTCGCTTGGTCAGAAGAATCATTCTCGACAGAGTACTTTGCCTCTGTGTCATCTTGAGCAAATCACTAACCAAATCATTAACCCTCCCTGAATCTCATTTCCCCCGTACATGAGTTTATGATAATATTCTACCCACTTGTCTCTTAGGGTTATTTTGAAAATCGGCTGAGATGATGATGATGATGGTGGTGATGGTAAAGCAGCAGCAACAGCAAGTACCTTTTATGCCAGTTGTGTGGTATTTATTAGCTCTTTTAGAACTGCAACAACCCTATGAGGTATCACTATTATGTCCCCATTTTATACCCATTTTACAGATGAGGGAACTGAGGCACGTGAAGTTTAGTAACTGGCCCAAGACCACACAGCGAGTCAATGGTGGTAATGTGATTTGAACTCAGGCAGTCTGACTTGTATTTTGTAAACCACAAAGTATGTATTGGGTATCTTGCCATGTTTTTTCTATAGTCTTGAGAAGGTTTCAACCTGTGGATAATTGTTATAGTGTATGTGGCATCTACATCAGTAGCTTGATGGTAGAATTCTGGTCTTCCAACTCCTTACATAAGAGTTACGGCTATGTGAATTTATGGTACCCAAGCTGTCTTGCTGGAGCTCATGGTGTGTATAGAATATTGATCATGAAAATTTCAGTTATCAATCTGCTTTGTAAAAACTATTCAAAGGCTTGACTGGAGATGAATATCATCTATGTGTTAGAATAAATATCACAGATCATGTTGTTCAACAAGAAAATTCCTTTTAATATTCAAGTGATATCAAGGTTTACTAATTTGATTTGGTTTTTACAAGAAATAGAAAAACCAATGATAAATTAGCAAAATACCAATTACAAATCAGATGCGTAGATCAAGAATTGTGAGGGATAGTGGTCAGTAGGCCTTGAAAAACCCCAAAATGTACAAAATACAGTGTATAATTTTTCTAATAAAATGCAGTAATGAATAACTAAAACATTTAAGTTCCCCTTAGACCCTCAATGATTTTAGAAATAAAAAAGTAATTTCTAAAGTTGTTTTAAAACTCTGTCCTTACAACAATACATCACATCATATTTTTAGAGTAGTGAGCTGAAATATGAATTCATCTTAATCTGAAAATTTCCATATAATTTCTGCCTAGGGAAGGAAGTGAAACAAACTTGGATGCTGGTGGTCATTTGGACTCACTCAGTAGAAATGCATACATTTCAGTGATTAATGTGTGCAACTCAGCTATTAACGGGTCTTGGTGGATTGGAAAAGTACTAAACAGCACGGACCCACGGGGTCCCTTGTGTGTAGCAGAATTTGCTAATCTTAAATCTGGGGAAATTGAATTTGCTAATCTTCAGTCTAGTAATCATATCTATATATTGACCATTGGATGTGTAAGTAAAAAGATGGGAAGAGGCTTCTAGGTAAATTAACCAGAGTTTATCCACTGGAATAAAATTTCTCCCTAAATAAGTATCTTAGGGTATCTATTCTTTACTTAACTTTATTTAAAATATATTTCTCTGGGAAATGATCCTAGAATTCTTCCATTATTTGGAGCCAAGTTTGGGGGACTTATTTTTGCTGATGTTTGAGAAGCCCAGGAAAATTGGTTAGTATTTCAGCCACACTGCCTCTTTAGACTACAATTGTTTTGAACAATGACACCATCACTGCAGTAAATGTCTAGCTTCCCAACATGACTGCAGGAGCCACTGGACTCTGTCAGTGCTGGAGCACTCATTTAAAGGGAATTGAGAACATTCCTTCACGTTGGCTGGGCTCTAATGGGGAGGTAATGGGTGTTACATGAAAAAAGGGTTTGTATACACTGCTTGAGAATGTCAAATGTGTACATTTCCCTATGCTAGAAGACTTATCAGAACATTTAGTATGTTCACAGGCACTGTGATCTTGGCAGGGAATTATTCAGAACATCTAGCTGATGAATTTCCTGTGGAACGCACTTTGAGGTTGAGGAGCGATGATTTGTAGTAACACTTCGCATTTCACGGTCTATTGCCACAAAACAAAGCTGGTTGCTTGAAAAAATAGGGAGCGTAAATATTAAGGCAGCACCTGCTTGAAAAAGGGGTAGAATGGAATCATTGACACTCGCTGTCTGTCCCTTCCCTTCTCAGATACAGGAACACGAGTAACTCCTCTCTCTCCATAACTTTCATTTTTTCCTCCAAGAACAAGAAGCAGGGCACTTGGAACAAACAAAACTGCGTGTGCAAAGAATCAGGCACAGTGGTTCCAAGTTGCTCTGAGGCTCTCGCTTGAATTAAAGGCGAGGCCACATAAGAGGAAATGAAAGGGTTTGTGCAGAGATCAAATAATGCATTTGTATAGAACCTTATTCAAAATGGATACAAGTGCATCAATTCTTCAGAATTATAGGTGAATCAAAGGAAAATTACATCCGAGGAGATAAAGCAGCAGCCAGCAGTCTAACCACGTACAGCACAAGAGATGCAACTTTGAAGCTTTGGGCCTGGTGTGCCAAAGAGCCAGATGTGGCAGGTAGAATTATAGCAACTCCAGCTCAGCATCTGGAGCATATAAATCTGTCCCACAGAAAATTAGAGGTGTGCGAGGAGGTGGTGGGAATGACCAGTTGAATATATATTTTTGAAAGGAAAGTTGCTTTGAAGAACATAGAACATTCTTTTTTAAAAAAAAATAAAAATTAGATCTAGGCTCAGTACTGCTCTAGGGCCTCCCTGGTGGCTCAGTGGTAAAGAATCTGCTTGCAATGCTGGAAACGCAGGAGACGAGGTTCGATCTCTGGGTTGGGAAGATCCCCTGGAGGAGGGCATGGCAACCCACTCCAGTATTCTTGCCTGGAGAATCCCAGGACAGAGGAGCCTGGCAGGCTGCAGTCCATGGAGTAGCAAAAAGTCAGACACGACTGAAGTGACTGAGCAGACACACAGACACATTGTTCTATGTATTGGTGGTGGTGTGAAAGGATCATATATGGGGATTCTTCAAGCTCCCAAATAGCAAAATCCCTGAGGTTTCTCTCTTTTCTGGCAGAGACAGAAAGAGAGGAGAGAGAGGGAGAGGGAGGTGAGGGTCCAAGGTAGCGTTATGTTATTATGTGAACCTGAAGGAAGGATGATGCTTCGAGGCTGAGCCAGTCATTCATAATGGGAACCCTGAGTCAGCCATGCTAGAGAACTGAAGCTTTTCTATGAGGCTATATTCCTCAAGGCTTTCTTCTACCAAATGGAAAATAGTGATTTTTTTTCTATTACCAAAAAGATGTGTAGTATCTGAAACACCTGTGATAGATAACAAAGAATTTCTTAAAGACGATAGGCTACAATATTACTGCATTACTCATAAGCATTTATCTAGATCACAGAATCTTCTGGCTGGAAGGGACCTTAGAGATACTCTAGTCAACCCTCTCAGGTTTTAGAAGGAATAGCAAAGACAGTGACTTGTGTGAGGGAAGATCTAGTGAGTCAGGGTGAGTGTCAGGGGCCCCGATCCCCAGTTTGGTGCTCACTGCCTTTGCCATGCTTCCTGTGTTACATCAAGATGTCAGAATTCTTGCCTAACACGTAGCTCTTCCACCCCACCGTAAAGTGGGAAGAGAAGTGAATACAGGCACGTGATGTCTTCAGCTCCAACAAGCCCTCCTTTAGAGTGGCTAATAACTATTTCCCCTTTTTAAAAAAGATGGTTAGGGGCTTAAATCAAAGGGTTAGGAGAGAGTTAGGGTAATTATCAGAACATATTCTCCCAGGGATGTTCTTCTGAGAGGTGACAGTGACTCTTTCCCAAGCCATCTGCCATCACTAGGAAGATGCTAAGTGTGGAGAACGATAACCAACTAACATGATATCTTGCATTAATTCACCATCTCCCTCGTACTTAGTGAAGACAAAGAAAGATGGGACCTCCAGCCTATGAATTACAATTTTGGCCTATAATCTCATCTGATTCAGTTCTCTTGCTATAGAATCCACTGCTGAAACCCTTAAAACACACTCACAGTCAGACCTTTTGACCCCTACTGATCTGGGAGGCGGCTATATGGGGCAGGTGTGATCATGCCCATTTGCAGGTAAGAAAACAGAGACTCTGTGAAGTTACATGACTTTTCCAGAGGCAGGGTGCAAACCCGGTTGTCTGTCCCCACATGTCTGTTACCTGTTTCCGTGAGCTGCTCCTGGGGCCACTAGGTGATGAAGGGTGGCTGGGGACCCCTGGGATAGTGCTGGCCCCTAGTAAAGTTCTCTGTGAGCAGGCAGTGGGTTAATAACTGGGCCACCTCTGCTGAAAAAGACTGGAAAAGATGTGTCGGATTATAAAGATGATAGAAGAGGTGGGCAACACAGGGTGGCAAAGTGATGGAGGGCTCTTGGAGACAGCTGAGAGATGGAGACGAGGTGTGACAGGATGTAGAGATGGCTGCAGGGTCTTGACAGTGTGATGAACGCCATGGCACTCGGGGAAGACGATTCCCTCAGATAACAGCAGCGACACGGTCCACAGTAACGTCAACATCCTTCCTGAGCCTTGTCTCTGGGGCTTCCAAATGCTGCCTGTCACTGTGAGAAAGATAAAAAGGCTTCTCCGTTGGAATCCGGCCAGCTAATCTCAGAGCTCCAGTTCAAGGAGCAAGCCAGATGTGTCCTAGCAAGGAAACGCTACAATGTTTGGACAAAGGCTTGTTCAGGTATAAAATACAGCTCTGGGGTAGGTGACAATTCCTACCACATGTGTAGGAAGAGAGACTTGCAAGCTGGTTAACTTTGCGGCTGCCTTTTCTTCCTATGGGAACAATATGCTTCCCGGCTCTGCACACCCCTGGGGAGCTTGGTGTGTGCTCAGTTTTCGAAGCATCCAGGGATTAGCACATTTTTATTTGGGATCAGCATCCATTTCTTAACTTCTAGTTAAACCTTATTAACTGCAAGGTACATATATGCTTCCTTGATGTCATCTTATATAGCATGTGGTGCAAAGGACGAAGTATTGAGTTTGGAACCAGATATTCCAAATTCTGTCTGTGTAACTTCTTAGGATTCCCCATCTGTAAGATCATTTTAAACAAAATTCTTATGAGACAGATAGTATTCAATAAATTCATGTGTTTGGCTAAGGGTGTGGGTAACAATCAACGTGGGAACTTTGTCTACATGTTCAACCTCATCCTTTTCCTGTCCTTCTGCAAGTGTCCTTATGAAGGATGTTTGGAGTGAGACTGGGTATCTGTACTGTGACAATACCTCGGGTAATTTCGGTGAACAGCTCTGGTTGAGAACTACTATGAAAATATTGCTGTTATTGCTTTGTGAAGAACTGAGCCCAATGACTTTGTACCTTAAATTGCCTGCATGCAAATACCATTCAGTTCAGTTCAATATCTCAGTCCTGTCTGACTCTTTGCGATCCCATGTGTTGCAGCATGCCAGGCTTTCCCGTCCAACACCAACTCCCGGAGCCCACCCAAACTCATGTCCATCGAGTCGGTGATGCCATCCAGCCATCTCGTCCTCTGTCATCCCCTTCTCCTCCTGCCCCCAATCCTTCCCAGCATCAGGGACTTTTTCAATGAGTCAGCTCTTCCCATCAGGTGGCCAAAGGATTGGAGTTTCAGCTTCAACATCAGTCCTTCCAATGAACACCCAGGACTGATCTTTAGGATGGACTGGTTGGATCTCCTTGCAGTCCAAGGGACTCTCAAGAGTTTTGTCCAACACCACAGTTCAAAAGCATCAACTCTTCGGCGCTCAGCTTTCTTTATAGTCCAACTCTCACATCCATACACGACTGCTGGAAAAACCACAGCCTTGACTAGACAGACCTTTGTTGGCAAAGTAATGTCTCTGCTTTTTAATATGATGTCTAGGTTGGTCATAACTTTCCTTCCAAGGAGTAAGCATCTTTTAATTTCATGGCTGCAATCACCATCTGCAGTGATTTTGGAGCCCAGAAAATAAAGTCAGCCACTGTTTCGACTGTTTCCCCATTTATTTGCCATGAAGTGATGGGACCAGATGCCATGATCTTAGTTTTCTGAATGTTGAGCGGTTGCTGTATATTATGATGTAGCCTTAGTTATTCATTGAAGCATATTATCTATTTGAAAATCATTTAATATTTAGTTCCTTGCAACCATGGGTATTTTTTAAAAATCCTATTTATGTCCCATTTTATTCCCCAAAAGATTAGAGGGGTTTTAATAAAACAACCTTTGTACCTAAAATCAATTATAATTCATATTGAACTTTATATATATTTCATTTAAAACCAGGAAGTTTTTCCATCTTTGAGTATTAATATTTCTGCCAGAGTTCGTTTCTCTGAACCTGCTCCCCATCTTCTTTTAACTTCTCTCCAAGGGCAGATACGGCAGAAACGGTGATCAGTACTGGGACTTGGGATCACCTTAATAGAAAAACAGAAACCTCCAGATTATGGATTCTGTGTCAGACTCTATCCAAAAGGTTTGGCTAAGAGTCCAAGACCAAGGCAGTGGAAGGCCAGGAATGGGAATACAAGTGAGCTCACTATCATGTCAATTTCCCATCCTCTATGGCTGCTTGATTTTTGCAGGTGCCATAGATCTGCCAAATGTCCACCTTTCCCTCCTCAGTTGTAGAATAGGTTGCCAGGTAAAGCCATTTTCCCAGAATCTCATCTACCCACCTTTCCTGAAATATCGCTCTGGAAGGGAAGAAGAGAAAGAATGACCACTTATTGAGCACCAAGTATTCTAGAGGTTATCTTAATTTGAAACTGTAAAAGAAATTAGAGCTCTTTGAGAGAAAGTAATACAATAGAATAAACCGGGGTAAATTATAAAAAGCAGCTTAAAGACTCAAACAAATAAAGCACTCTGAATACACAAAATTCCAAATAACACTCAGGGCTCATTAGAGCGCATCTTTGATTTGCACTCCCTGCCCCCTTGCATACCGTCAAATCCCTCATCTGGCTATGACCTGCCCCTGTCTCAGACCGACTCATTATTTTGGTTCTGTGTGTGGCTGAACCACACAGCATTGGTTATGATCCTTTCTAAGATATAGCTGATCAACTAATTACAGAGGGTGCACAGATCCTCCATTTACATGTGCTTGAAGTGCAGTGTTCTTGTCCTGAATTTCGAATTCTCCAACTGTTTCTATTTCTTTCTACTAAGGGTGAGAAGCCTCATCATCTCCAGCTTATGGGGCAGAGGGTTGTTTTGGCTGCATGGCCATCCTGCAGCCAAGATTCTTTACTACTGCAGCTGCATCTGGGTTGGGTCCTTTAAGGCAGTTCATAAACTTGGGGTTACGTGCATTTTTGAAAATGAGCTGTTATTATTATTAGAGATTTCTACACACATATTGCTTCTATTGTAAGTATAGGGAAAGAGGTTCAATTTTAGACATCACCTTTAAAAAGGAATTGCAATACTTTCAGTATTTAAATTCCTTTGTACATCAACTAAACGTTTGCCAGAATTCATGAGTCCTTCTCAATTGTCATTCAATTCTCCTTTATATAAATTATGAAATAGTTTGTGAATCACTAGCAAGATTTACCTTTCTTTCTCAGATCCTAAATGACTTAGTTTTCTTTCTGACTTTGAATTTTTTTTACAAATGACTTTTAGATGAATAAAGGATTGTTGAAAGGAACATCTCTTTACCTGGGTTAAACTTATTATTCCAGTTTCTATGCCCTTCCTAGTTTCTCTTTCATTGTATAATTACACAGCAAGTCAATTGGGTCTTCTATGTACTATTTCTTTCATTAGCACAATTTAAGAAGTAGGAATTACTGTCCGTCCATCCATGGTGGGTATCACTATCCATCCACACTCACCAGGGCCCCTGTCGCCACAGAGAGAATTCTGGAGGTGGGAGGCACAGCCTAACATTCAGTTCCTCCCATTCCAAGTTATTTTAGACAAGGAGTTGCTTCTGTTCTTAAGATTTCAAAAGTGACAAATCAATGATCACAGATGATTACCCGCTCCAGTGAGTCACATTCACAATGAAGAAATTTATCATAATTTTTTTGCCAGTTTGTATCCATCTATTCTCAATATAGGCTTCCCAGGTGGCTCAGTGGTAAAGAATCCACCTGCCAATGCAGGAGATGCAAAAGACATGGCTTTGATCCCTGGCTCTGATTCCTCGGTCGGGAAGATTCCCTGGAGTAGGAAATGACAACCCACTCCAGTATTCTTGCCTGGAAAATTCCATGGACAGAGGAGCCTGGTGGGCTACAGTCCATGGGGTCGCAAAGAATCAGACACAGCTGAAGCAACTGAGCACTCACACATGCATATCATTTATACACCCTACACAGTGGCTTTAGAACTTTATGACTGCCATTCAGTGTGGGTAAATGCATACATGATTGAGTCCATATATAATGAAACAAAAATTTCACAAAACAATATATGCCCTTAAAACAACTGGTGCACATTTTTCCACTCAAACATCTTAGGTACATGTTTGGTGCTGTAGCACAGAATCCAAAACCCTTGCCTTAAATAAGATAGAAAGTCATATCTTTCTCATGAAATAATTCAGTGATGAGTCATTCAGGACTGACTGGATGGTTATGCCAAACAAGGATATTCAAGGGTATAGTTGCTTCTGATTTGTTGGTCTCCTAACCGTAGAGGGTTGTCTTTTTTAAGCTGGTTAGATTTGGTTCACCTGCACTTCCTGGTTCTAGCCTACAGGGAGGAAAAATTAAAAGTCCAAACCAAATTGTTGTGTTTTTAGGAGATGGCCTAGAAGTTGCACACACACTGCTTCTTCCCACATCTCTCTGGTCCAAATTTAACCATGGGAAAATACCTGCAAATTTATGGTAGCTTGCAGTCATATGTCTAGCTAAAACTTGGGGTGTGTTTCTTTTTTAAAAGGTTGATTTATTTATTTATGACTGCGCTGAACCTTTGTTACTGTGCGTGGGCTTGCTTTGGTTGATGTGGCTGGGGGCTGCTCTTCGTTGCATTGTGCAGGCTTCACACTGCAGTGGCTTCTCTTGCTGGGGAGCATGGGCTCAGTAGTCGTGGCCCATGGGCTTAGTTGCCCAACGGGGCATGTGGGATCTTCCTGGACTAGGGATGGAACCCATGTCCCCTACATTAGCAGGCAGATTCTTAACCACTATACCACTAGGGAAGCACAGGAAGTATTTCTGAAAGGATAAAAAGTGAAGCAGTACTTGTTAAATGATCGTAGTGTCTGCTACTATTGCATTTTATTTCATTCCAGACTACCTACTAGATAGCTACTGACTAGACTGATATCATAACCCAATAATTGGCAATGACTTGCAGCTTTAAAATCATTGTTCTGAAGGATAGTAGGCTACATATTCTAAATAATTTTACCAGGCCACTCACCAGGAGAAGTTAAAAAACAGATAGGCTCAAACTACCATTGATATTTTACCTAGCTTTTATTGTTATCAAAAATATACATGTACAGAATTTAGAGAATCAAATAGAATTGTAAGTACCACCCCCAGTCTCCCTAACTCTGATCTTCAGTTTCTTACTTCTGGGATGTTACCATTTTCAACTCTCAAAACTGACACTTTGGATATTTACTGCATATCTTCATAGAACATGCTTTTATTCCTACTTTTTGGTCTTTTAGTTTTAAGCAGTATATATTGATTTCCCACCATAAAAAACGATTTCCCACCTCTTCCTGCCCCTTACTCACCACACTACACATACTTCTTATCCTTTCAAACTTTCAGTGTAGTTAATCAAATTTTGGTTAGATCAGGAGACAGTGTTTACATTATTATGAATATGCAAACAAATTCACAAGTGTTCTATGTATTTTCCTAGGCTTAATTTTCTTTCTTGGATGATTTTTCTAGTTTCTTGTTACTGTCTTTTCTAAAAACTTATTTAGAGCTCTATGTACTTACCAGTAATCCATCCTAATTTATCACCCAATTCTCTCAGGTGAGTAAATCTTCACTCAGTACTTTCAAACATATCAGGTACCATATTAATGTCATCTTCTTCAAGGAAGAACTTTCCCAGTCTTCTGATCTGCCCCAATCTAGTTTTCTAGAATAGCTTCATAGGTATTATTTCAAGTTTTTCCTTTGCCATCATTTTAGGTATTCCCTCCAGCTCCCTCATCTGATGGATACACTGTTTTTGAATACCAGTTGTCCTTTTATTTTTTTCTCTTTCATCCCAGTGGAATATATCCTATATCAACTACCTGAACAAAGTTGTAGGTAAAAATAAATCGAGGGTTAGCATGTTGGAAAATATCTTCATTAGACTTTAACACTTAATTCTTAGTTTGACTGGACATAATAGTCTAGGTTAGGAATAATTTTCCTTCAAAAAATTCAAGATATTTCCCCCATTTGTTTTCTAAGATTCAGAGTTTCTGATGAAAAGTCTGGTACTACTCTGATGCTTGAGTCTATGAAGAAATCTGGCTTTTCTCTCTGGAAGGTCGTAGGCATTCGCTTTGTCTTCAGTGTGCTGAAATCCTACAGTGTCATGCTTACAACGTGCATCTATTTTTATTCATTGTTGGGAGCTCTCAGTGGGCCCTATAAATCTGGAGAATCATATCCTTTTTTTCCTGGGATATATTCTACCATTATTTTATTATTTTCTCCCTTTGTCCTGCTCTGTTCTCCTTTTTCTGAGCTCTGTTATTATATTTGAGTTCATGGACTGTCTTCTAATTTTTTCCTGTTGTTGTTTAGTCGCTCAATCATGTCTGACTCTTTGTGACCCCATGGACTGTAGCCCACCAGGCTCCTCTGTCCATGGGATTCTCCATGCAAGAATACTGGAACGGGTTGCCATTCTTTTCTCCAAGGGATCTTCCCAACCCGGGGATTGAACCTGTATCTCCTGTGTCTCCTTCATTGGTAGGCAGATTCTTTACCACTGAGCCACCAGGGAAGCCCTATTTTAAACTTTTGTCTCAGCTCCATTTTTTAACATCTCTGATTTTTTTCTGCCATCAGATTAAAACAATTTCCGAGATAGCTCTCTCTCGTTCTTTGAATGTTCCTTTTTTAGAGCATCCTGCTTCACTTTCCTTTATCTCTGTGAAGATAAATGCTTCCTTGGGGGACTGTGTGTTGCTTCTTCTGGTATGGTCTCTGTTTCCTTCAAGTTGCTTTTCTCCTGGTTGTTTTGTTCTCTGACTTCATTTTAGATGATTTCCTTAAAGGTGATCCTTGGCTGGCTGTTCACACTCTAGAATGGGGCTGTAAAAGTCCACTTGGAAACTATGAAGCTAGAGGGCTTCCCTGTAGGGTGAGTTGGTTGGGACTTTTTTGAAGAGGGGAGAACCCAGGTGTCAGTATCTTTAGGTCCTTTCCCTTAGGCTGATCCCTTAGGCTCTGAAGGACAGTCTTCTAATTTCCTGCTGCTGCTACTCTGGGAGCCCAGTGGGGAAGGAGCAGGGCTGAGGAGGTTGGGCTGGTGGGTCTCTGCACTAATTACAGGAACCGTCCCCTCCTCCTCCTGTTTTCACTGCAATACCCACACCCTCGTATATGCTCCTTGTCCCCCAAGCAGAACTTTTCTCTCTAGAATAAGCCTTCAGTCCTCTGCTGCTCTGTGTGGGGAAGGGCAGTTTTATGGAGGTGATGTGGGCTTTTCAATCCTCCTTTTTTAGACCTACTTTCAACCCTGCACCCAGAGGTGACTGGTTCCACCAAGTCTTGAATATGCATAGGTTCTGAGTTTAAATCAGGTTACTTCTGGGGCTTTCCTTACTTTGGGGTCAAAATGCAGTTTCCTTGAATTCCCTGTAAGTTAGAAAGGCAATGCCAAAGAATGCTCAAACTACTGCACAATTGCACTCATCTCACACGTTAGTAAAGTAATGCTCAAAATTCTCCAAGCCAGGCTTCAGCAATACGTGAACCGTGAACTTCCAGATGTTCAAGCTGGATTTAGAAAAGGCAGAGGAACCAGAGATCAAATTGCCAACATCTGCTGGGTCATCGAAAAAGCAAGAGAGTTCCAGAAAAACATCTATTTCTGCTTTATTGACTATGAAAAGCCTTTGACTGTGTGGATCACAATAAACTGTGGAAAATTCTGAAAGAGATGGGAATACCAGACCACCTGACCTGCCTCTTGAGAAACCTGTATGCAGGTCAGGAAGCAACAGATAGAACTGGACATGGAACAACAGACTGGTTCCAAATAAGAAAAGGAGTACGTCAAGGCTATATATTGTCACCCTGCTTATTTAACTTCTATGCAGAGTACATCATGAGAAACGCTGGACTGGAAGAAGCACAAGCTGGAATCAAGATTGCCAGGAGAAATATCCATAACCTCAGATATGCAGATGACACCACCCTTGTGGCACAAAGTGAAGAGGAACTAAAAAGCCTCTTGATGAAAGTGAAAGAAGAGAGTGAAAACGTTGGCTTAAAGCTCAACGTTCAGAAAACTAAGATCATGGCATCTGGTCCCATCACTTCATGGGAAATAGATGGGGAAACAGTGGAAGCAGTGTCAGGCTTTATTTTTTTGGGCTCCAAAATCACTGCAGATGGTGATTGCAGCCATGAAATTAAAAGACGCTTACTCCTTGGAAGGAAAGTTATGACCAACCTAGATAGCATATTTAAAAGCAGAGACATTACTTTGTCAACAAAGGTCCGTCTAGTCAAGGCTATGGTTTTTCCAGTGGTCATGTATGGATGTGAGAGTTGGTCTATAAAGAAAGCTGAGCACCAAAGAATTGATGCTTTTGAACTGTGGTGTTGGAGAAGACTCTTGAGAGTCCCTTGGACTGCAAGGAGATCCAATCAATCCATCCTAAAGGAGATGAGTCCTGGGTGTTCATTGGAAGGACTGATGTTGAAGCTGAAACTCCAATACTTTGGCCACCTTATGTGAAGAATTGACTCATTGGAAAAGACCCTAATGCTGGGAAGGATTGGGGGCAGGAGGAGAAGGGGACGACAGAGGATGAGATGGCTGGATGGCATCACCGACTCGATGGACATGGGTTTGGGTAGACTCTGGGAGTTGGTGATGGACAGGGAGGCCTGGCGTGCTGCGATTTATGGGGTCGCAAAGAGTTGGACACGACTGAGTGACTGAACTGAACTGAACTATTACTTGGATATCTGCTTTCCAGATTGCAAAATATTATTTTGTCTTTTTTCCATGTTTCATTTATCCTTACGGGGTTTATTCTTTTTTAAAAAACCTTGTGTCTGTTAACATTAGTGGGAATTCTGAAGGACGCAGACATTCAACGCACATATTCAACTGCTATCTTTAATAGCTAACTTTAGGCCTCTCAAGTTATTTTAAACAAGTAGCTTTTATCCTTTCTTTACTTTTCCTCCCCACAATCCTTCAAAAACTATTAAGAAGTAGCACAGTTATCTAATTTAAATGTCACTTCTATAAAGTTACCTTTTTTCCTCTAGCAGAGCACCTGTTTTCTTTTTTTTTAGCTTTTTATTTTACATTGGAGTTGATTAACAATGTTGTGTTAGTTTCAGGTGTACAGCAAAGTGATTCAGTTGTATTAATATATATGTATACATGTACCTATTCTTTTTCAAATTATTTTCCCATTTAGATTGTTATGTAATATTGAGCAGAGTTCCCTGTGCCATACAGCAGGACCTTATTGGTTTTCCATGTTAAACACAGCAGTGTGTACATGTCAATCCCAAACTCCCCAACTATCCCTTCCTCCTACCCTTCCACACTGGTAAGCGTAAGTTCATTCTCTAAGTCTAGCAAAGAACTTTTGAACTTTAAAAGTCAATGTGAGCCTTGTAGAGGGGAAGAAGAAGAAAATGGACAGGAACTAGTTCGTCTTCAAACTCGATCATCATTTCTTGAATTAGTGAAAGCTGACTGTATCTAACATTTTAGAGGGTTAACAAGTGAAAAATAGACCAGAACACTGAAATTTGTATAGGCTGTTTGGTTTGCTGGCATTATGAAATATTTAGGAGGGAAAAACTTGAAAGCTCTGCTTTTTAAACAGTCTGACCTTGATTATTGGCCCTGAAAGTGAATAAATAGAACTTGCCGTGTAGTTCCTGGGGCTGACAGAACCCATGTCCATGGCTGTGTGGCTTTTCTCCTTAATTAGAAGAAAGGATAAAAAACTCGAGACTGTGACAGTAATAATAAAACTGCTAGATTAAGTGACACCCAAATTTCCAGGATTCACACTCTCGATGAAATGTCTCAAGGGAACCGACATAACCCCTCAATGTGCGCACCATCATTCTTTAGTCGAGAGGACCAGCAGGGAGGGGGGTGATCTTGAAAGGGTGTGAGATTTGGCATCACACAGACCTAGAGAACCATAATTCAGCTTCCAGCTCCATCAACTTCCGACTCTATCAACTTACGGCTCCAAGCCATGTGGATTAGTATCAACCACTTAGCGGCTCCGAGTTACACCTCCTGCTCTATATAATAAGAACAATGACATCTTCTCGGAGGGATTAGAGATAAGGCTTCTAAGTCTCCCAGCGTAATGCCTGACTCTTAATAAATGCCCAGGGAGAGGCAGTGGTTAGGTCATTGTGGCGGTGGGCAGACACATGGAGATGTCTCATAAGAATATGAATAGATTTCCTCATGGTGGGCTAGAGAAATACAAAGTAGCCTGGGGATGGGAGGTCTAGGAAGAAAAGAAAAAAAGAAAATGACTAACAAGAAAAGAAAAAGAGAGAGAGATCTCAGTTGGGAATGATGTCTTCCCCCTTCTGGATAAATGGTTCCATGTGAACTATCCCAGATTAGTGAAGCAGGGAGGTGGTGAAGTGGGGCATATAATTCGTGCTGCAGCCCATTAGGATGGATCAAGTCTCTGCTTCATGGAAGCTCATCTCTTGAGCTTCATTTAAATAGTGCGCTGAGCCCTAGTGTCTGTGAACAATCATGTCCCTCGTCACTGCCAACAAATAAACTTTTTTTTTTCCCAGCAATAAACTCCAAAGCCTTCAGAAATTAGTGTGGAGTTAATTTTAGCAGAGACATAAGGAATGATGCTGCCTGAACTGAGGGGAGAAAGAGAGGGTACATGCAATCACATTAAGTAGGGCAGAAGAAGCAGTCAAACATGCCAAGAGATTTGAGATCTCTCAGTGGAACGATGACTCTGGGTATGTGTGCACATCTATATGTAAACTCTGTGTGTGTGTGTGTGTGTGTGTGTGTGTGTGTGTGTGTGTGTGTGTGTTAAACCATGAAGACATACACATCCCAGCCACATGCAACTTTAGGAGAGACTGAGGAGGGAATGGGATGTGGTGAGACTGTCATCCTGAATTGTAGACAACGGCCTAGAATGGAGACTTCGTCCTCTTTTTCTGTCTCTTCCTCCTGCCCTTGACTTCCATTGCTTAAGATACAGAAAACTTATGTCTCCCACACTGTTTTAAACCATGAAAAGTAACAAGATTGCCTTGATCTTTTGTTCAGAAAGCCTTGAAAAATAATCCATTTATGAAGCTGAAAACCAGGAAATGAAAAGAAAAAGAAAAGAAAAGGAAAAGGGAAAAAAACACACAAAAAGCCCAACCCTTGGTGTTTCACTTGCCCAAACCGAAGAATTAACTCTTGTTTCTCTTTTTTTTTCCAATAGTCATAAAACAAGCTCGCTCTGGGTGGAAGTCCCTTTGCTCTGAAGCTCCTGGTTTTCACCACAGACAGCTGCCTTATAAAGAAAGCAGCTGCACTCTTCAAGAGCTTTACTTTTGTTTCTTTCTCTTTTCTTGACCACCACAAGCAGGTTGCTGTATTCTACCGCTTACAATCTAAGGTTTTCGTGCAGCACGGAAGTTAACATGGGTGGCTTCTGTCCCTGGAGTGATGTAGACCGTGACCGCAGCGTGCGACTACAGGCTGAAGCACAAACTGTGGCCACTTGATTTTGAGTCATATGTGAAGTTCTTTTTAGAGCCTGAAGCATTTATCAGAATAAATCAACCCCTATCTGATAAATGGGATCAATCTGGCTCCATCGCTGACACAAACCTCCCAGTATTCATTACTCTGATAGTTAAAGCTGAGAAGGGGGTGGAACATTATTTATAGTGATCTTTGCTAAGTAAATCATTTTTAAAATGGCTTTCTAAATGTAATATTTCCCTTTTAAGAAGCCCTTTAGAATTAAAGAGGCTTTACAATGGAACATGAAACATATTGCAAAGCAGAGAGACAGAAGCCGTCTTGATTAATGCCCACGATTATCAGCGATGCAAATCACTTTCACTTATTAAGTCTTGTTTAATATCCTAATGAAGGCTTCTGAGCAGATTTGGTAATTCCGGAGAAAGTGACTGTGAACTAATGCCCTTTCAGCATGTTGAGAATGAGCAGTACTATAAAGAAAACCTCATTTACCATAATTCCTCCCCTGCCCAGGACCCTTTTCTCAGCTTCTACTTCGCAGCAGGAGACAATTAACCTTTTCAGTGCCAGAAGTGATTCCCAGCCCCTTCCAGCTGTGAAGGCCAGCAGGGTCAGAGGGAGATGGAAGTTCTCTTTGGTCGTCACTCTCCTAAAACAGTTCTAAGAAATCGGACTGCGGAGTAGTAGGGATTTAAAACCTAGCCGCTGGTTCCGTGTGGGCATGTGTGGTATCTCGCACCAAAGTCTTTTCAAATGCCAACCCTGGGGCCTTGGCATTGCTTATTCAGCTCGAATCAAAGATGATCAGAAATGAAAGCAGACACGGACGAAGAAAAGCCTGTTCCACCCGGAAATGCTGGTCTCCCTTTGTGATCTGTGGGGATGTAGGTTTCATTGAGGTTAGACATTTGGGAGGTGGCACCAGGCGTGGTGATTCAGGGGTTGGCCTTGGGCCTCCTTTTACAGCCGGGCTCCCATTTCGTGGCTCTGCTTGTACTTGGGGCCACATGGACGGCCCAGGACCGGGGCCGCGCTGGGCCCTTCTCCGTCTGTGTGGCTGCACCCATCTGGGGACGCAGAGTGGCTTTGTAGCATCACCATTTCTTGTTTCCAGAGCAGTGTACAGAGGCAAGGCAGAGAAGGATCCCGCTGGGGCAGATGAATGAGACCAAGGCCGTGGGCCGTCTGCTTTGCTCATGTGTCTCCCAGCACATCCCCTCCCAGTTGAAGCCCCTCCAGGGAGCTGGTCCCTCTGACTTTCAGGGATGCCCTTTCACTCCTTTCCCTCCGTCGCTCAATCTGGATTTGTCAGCCCCTGTCCTGGTATAAAAGGAGACTTTGGGTAAAGACAGAGACAGAAGCCAGGCAATTTCCTGGCCTGTTTTGGAATAGAGACTAGCTCCAAATGGACCATTTCTTTATGGCCTTTCCCTTGTTCTAACTGGACTCACACCAAGACTGAACAGCCCCTGATGCAGGGACTCCAGTGGGCCAGACGCAAAACCTTCTCACCTCATGGCATAAGCACGTGAAGCCTTGCTTCTTGTTGATGAAAGAAAGCTACCATTCATGTCGCAGCTCCCAAAGATTTCTAGGGCAGGGAATGATCAAGGGGAGCAATGGCTGAGAGAGGAAGGGGGTGAGGGTTTGGAGGGTGACATGCTGGTTCTCTCTCAGGGAGGAGGACAAAGAGCTGCTGTGGGGTCGCAGGCCACTTTGTACCCTACAGACCCCAGGTAGGAAGAGACACTGCTCGCCAAGTCCATCCCTGTTGGGGGATGAAGGTGGGATCCATCCCACATGAGTGCTGGAGACGGGGTACAGGAAGGTCAGACAGAGGTAGGTTAGAATACGATCCTCAATGTTTTTGGCACCAGGGACCCGTTTCGTGGAAGACATTTCTCCCACAGCCCAGGGGTTGGGGAGATGGTTTCGGGATGATTCAAGCACACTGCATTTACTGTGTACTTTATTTCTATTATTATTACATCAGCTCCCCCTCATATCCTCAGGCATTAGATCTCAGAGGTTGGGGGCCCCTAGGTTAGAACACAGATTTTAGAACTCAGTGGAACCTTGAGGAACCTCCTCCCCTTCTCACCCTGGCTCATCCTAATTCGTGCTTCAGGCTGACCCACCCCTCCCTGCAATCCCACATTTCGTTCCTCACATCACACATCTCGTCTCATCTTTCAGCACGCTAGGGCCTTCACTCATTTAACTTGTCTGTGGCTTCTTTTCGGTCTCCTCTACTAAGTGCCAAGATAGATTTCCATGCATGAATGTGCTTAGGGCAGCACCCTGGCAAGCGCTGAAGAAAGCAAAGAGTCTACAGGTAGAAGGACTGTTTCTGTGGCACATTGGAAGGGTCGTAGACGAGAAGGTGAGGGAACTAGGTCTGTGTTGGCTCGGCCATGTGGAAGAAGCCCCCATACATTTAAGACCTTTGACCAACTGGTTCAACTCTCTGAGCCCACAGATCCTCAGCTCTAGGATGGGGATTGGTGACCTTAACGGGCAGCAGGAAGGGGGCTGTGGTAATGCTCTGAAAACCATGAGGGGTTAGATAAGTTTTGGGTGTTGCCATTGGTGGGGACAGGCCTGTGGCTACTTCATTCTATTTAAATCCCACTTACTCAATGCAGTGGCACCCCACTCCAGTACTCTTGCCTGGAAAATCCCATGAATGGAGGAGCCTGGTAGGCTGCAGTCCATGGGGTCACTAGGAGTCAGACACGACTGAGCGACTTCACTTTCACTTTTCACTTTCCTGCTTTGGAGAAGGAAATGGCAACCCACTCCAGTATTCTTGCCTGGAGAATCCCAGGGATGGGGGAGCCTGGTGGGCTGCCCTCTTTGGGATCGCGCAGAGTCAGACACGACTGAAGTGACTTAGCAGCAGCAGCAGCACTCAATGCTCACTGGTCCGCTTCTCCATGAAATGTTCCCTGATCTTCCCAGGCAGAATTCCCTCCCTTTTTGTTTGTGTTCCTCTACCCACAACCTCATTCAGCCTGTCCTGTCATCCTGCCTGTGTTGTATGTTTCTGAATCCACAGCAATCATAATCCAACTAACTTTCACTGAGGATACATTTCAGGCCAGGCACTGTTCTAGAGGAGTTACATTCATGAACTCATTTCAACCCCAAACAACCCATTTTACAGATGAGGAAGCTGAAGCATCGCTGATTAAGTCAATAGGTCCGAAGCCATGCAGCTGGGAGGCAAATGGTCAGGATCCGAATGCAGTTAATTAACCCATGAAGAGGCCATCTTCACCCATGGCCTCTCAGGCCTGCGTGATGGTTGCTTGTTGGAGAGCACAGTAAATGTTTTAGAAATGGGCAACTCTGTGGATGAGGCTCTCTGCCTGTCCACCCACAATGAGGATTGTTCTGAGAAGCAAGTCAAAACGGGTGTGAGGCTGCTTATGATGAAAAGCCACTAAGCACTTAGAGCTTACTGTTATAATTAAATATTTTTAATGACAATGAAAGTAGAAATATCTGGAACATAGTTAAAGAAGCATCTATGAAAATATTCACCATCTGTTATTGGGCAGTTCTGTAAATGTTCTATGAAATGGCTCACAGATTTTTAGACATCTTTTTTGACCCCCTGCCAAAAGATTAATAATATCTAGACAATCTCTGCTTCTACCTTACTCTGAAGTTTTTCTTTCTTTCTTTTTAAACATTGTATTTCTTTTCTTTTTTAAAAAATTGTGGTAAAATAGACATAAATTTTATCATATTAGGTATGAAGTTCAGTAGCAATAAGTATATCTGTAGTGTTATGCAACTATCATTACCATCCATCTCCAAAAGTTTTCTCATCTTCCAAAATGGAAACTTTGTATCCATTAAACAACAGCTCCCATTTTCCTCTTCTTAAAACTCTGGAAACCATCCTTTTAACCTCATAGAAGTGGAATCATCCAGTATTTATTCTTATGTGAGTGGCTTGTTTCACTTAGCTTAATGTCTTCCAGATATGTCTATGTTGGGGGGGACTTACCTGGTGGTCCAGTGGTTAAGACTCTGCCTTGCAATGCAGGCAACTCAGGTTCGATCCCTGATCTGGGAAGATCCACATGGCGAGGAAAAAATAAGCCCGTGCACCAAAACTATTGAGTCTGTGCTCTAGAGCCCAGGAGCTGCAGCTACTGAAGTTCAGGGAACTAAGATCCCACACGCTGCAGGGCAACCAAGACTGCACACCACAACTAGAGAGTCCATGCGTCGCAACATAATGTCTTACATAATGCAACAAAGACCCGACACAGCCAAATTAATTAATCAAAAGATATTTTAAAAAAGATTTATCTATGTTGTAGCATGTGTCAGAATTTCATTTTTAAAAGGCTGAATAATACTATATATGTGTGTGTGTGTTTGTGTGTGTCTGCGGGTATGTATACCAAACTTCACTTATCCATTCACCTGTCAATGGACACTTAGATTGCTTCCACTTCTGGCTACAGTGAATAACACTGCTATGAACATACATGTACAAATATCTGTGTGAGACCCTGTTTCATTTCTTTTGAGTATATACCTAGAAGTGGAATTGATGGATCATATGGTAATTCTATTTTTAATTTCTTGAGGAACCATGAACCCACTTTCCACAGCAGCTGCACTGTTTTACCTTCCCATCAACAGTGAACAAGAGTTCCAATTTCTCCATATCTTCATCAACACCTGCTATTTTCTGTTTTTTTTCTTTCTTCTTTTTTTCCCTTTAAATAATCTTCCTAATAAATGTGAAGTACGTCACTGAATTTTTGAATGGTTCAGTTTTTTATCTCTCTTAAATCTCAATTTTCATCTTCAAAACACAAATTTTGCCACATTAAATAGACTTGATTCTGTTATCTTGAATTTCTTCATCCTTTATTTATCAGCCTTCAAGTAGATGGCTAAACACATGCCGGCTACTGTCCTAGGTGCTGGAAAATTTTGTTGAGTAGATCTATCACAGTTCTCTAGGATTCTAAGTTGAGTTTGATCACATAGCATGTAATTATGGTGCTTTCTTACCTAAAAGTATAAATTATCTCATTTATAGCTGCATTTGAAAATATCATCATTTAAATAATAAAAGACAAAACTTACTTATGAAATTCTTACTCCTAGAAACCCAAATTGTCTGGATACATGAGGGCTTGACTCTATAGGCCCATTTTAAAATATATAAATTTCCTTTTTTTTTTTTAAGGTAAAAAGTGGATTTATTTAGAGAGAAACACACTCCACAGAGAGAGTGTGGGCCACTGCAGAGGGTGAGTCTTGCCTATAAATTTTTTTTAAATAAAATTTTTCTTTTAGATTTACTACAATGTTAGAACTGACTCATTGAAAAAGACCCTGATGCTGGGAAAGATTGAAGACAGGAGGAGAAGGAGACAACAGAGGACGAGATGGTTGGATGGCATCACCAATTTGATGGACATGAGTTTGAGCAAGCTCCAAGAGTTGGTGAAGGACAGGGAAGCATGGCATGCTGCAGTCCATGGGGTCACAAAGAGTTGAACAGGACTGAGTGACTGAATTGAACTGAACAAAGTTAGTATAGCGTATAAATCCCAAACCCTATTATTAACATCTTTCATTCATCTGGGATATTTGTCACAATTACTGAGCAAATATTGATACACCGTTATTAACATTGGGGCTTCCCAGGTGGCTCAATGGTAAAGAATCTCCCTGCCAATCCAGGAGATGCAGGAGACACAGGTTCAATCCCTCAGTCAGTAAGATCCCCTGTAGGAGGAAATGGCAACCCACTCCAGTACTCTTGCCTGGAGAATCCCATGGACAGAGGACCCTGGCAGGCTACAGCACATGAGACCGCCAAGAGTTGGCCAGAACTGAGCATGAGCTTGCATTGCATTCCCATTATTAACATCAGTCCGTAGTCTGCTCAGATTTTCTTCATTTTTTTCCTAATGTCTTTTTCTGTTCCAAAATCCCCATCTAGGACACCACATTGCATTTAATTGTCATGTTTCCTTAGGTTCTCCTTGGTTCTCAGACAGGTTCTCAGACTTTCTTTGTTTTTGATGACCTTGATAATTTTAAGGAGTACCAGTCAGTTATTTTGTAGAATGTTTCTGTACTGGGACTTGTCTGATGATTTTCTCATGATTGGACTGAGGTTATGGGTTTGGGGAAGAAGATCAGAGAGGAAAAGGGCAGTTTCTTCACATCACATCAGGGTACACAATATGATTCATCACTGCTGATGACCTAGATCGCTTAGCAGAGGTCGTTTTGGTCATGTTTCTCTGCTGTGAAGTCGTTCTTTCTTCTTCTCTTGTCTACTCTACTCTTGCGAAGGAAGAGTATCATATTATGTCCTCGCCTCAACCACCCTCTCGAGGGCGGTTCTCTACATAAATTATTTGGAATTCTTCTACATAGGAGATTTGCCTCTTCTCTCAAATTTACTTTTCCAAGCACTTACTTATATCAGTGTGACTCATGATATTTATTTTATACTTTGGGTCATAATCTAGTACTATGTCATTTATTTTGCTGCTGAAATTGTTTCAGCTCTGGTCAGCAGGAGCTCTTTTAGCTGGTTCCTGTGTCTCTTCACCGTACTCACCCATCATTGTGGGTTTTTTAGGTTTGTTTTTGAGCTCTTCTTTACTTTTTGACTCTACAAACTGCTTCAGACTTATTTATTTCTTGCCTGAGTCCTAGAACCAGCCATTCCTCCAAGCACCCTGTTTTTTTTTTAATTGGCGAATGGTATTGGAAGTCAAGATTTAGGTGCTGGGTGTGTTTGTTGCTACTGAGGTATCATTGCATTTAGAGCCTCTTAGCTACAAAGGAAATATATATGTAAAATCGGGCCCTTGATTTTGATGATTATTTTAGACATTTTGAATGAAAATGTGTATAAAATATATTACACACTTCACTGTGTTCAGTGATAGAATATAATCAACATAATTTTTGGTGAAGTTAATGTTTTTTATTTTTGTATTAAAGTATAGCTGATTTACACTGTATTAGGTATATGTTTTAGCAAATATTTGATAAATGTTTTTAGCAAAGAGATTCAGTCATACACACACACACATATATACAGATATATGTAGATCCTTTTTCAGGTTTTTTCCATTTAGGTTATTATAATATATGGAATATACTTTCCTGTTCCATACAGTAAGTCTTTGTTGTTTACCTATTTTATATATGGTGGTGTGTGTATCATCTGGAATCAAGATTACTGGGAGAAATTTCAACAACCTCAGATATGTAGATAATACCACTCTAACGGCAGAAAGTAAGGAGGAACAAAAGAGCCTCTTGATGAGGGTGAAAGAGAAGAGTGAAAAGGCTGGCTTAAAACTCAACATTCAAAAAACTAAGATTATGGCATCCACCCCATCACTTTATGGCAAATAGAAGAGGAAAAAGTGGAAGTAGTGACAGATTTTATTTTCTTGGCTTCAAAATCACTGTGGATGGTAACTGCAGTCATGAAATTAAAAGATGCTTGCTCCTTTAAAGGAAAGCTATGACAAAGCTAGACAGCATATTAAAAAGCAAAGACATCACTTTGCCAACAAAGGTCTATATAGTCAAATCTATGGTTTTTCCAGTAGTCCTGTACAGATGTGAGAGTTGGACCATAAAGAAGGCTGAACACCGAAGAATTGATGCTTTCCAACTGTGGAACTGGAGAAGATTCTTGAGAGTCCCTTAGACTGCAAGGAGATCAAATGAGTCAATCCTAAAGGAAATGAATCCTGGATATTCATTGGGAGGAATGATGCTGATGCTGAAGCTGAAGCACCAATTCTTTTACCACCTGATGAAAAGAGCCAACTCATTGGAAAAGACCCTGATACTGGGAAAGATTGAAGACAGAAGAGCATAGCAGACGATGAGATGATTAGATAGCATCACTGACTCAACAGACATGAGTTTGAGCAACTCCAGTAAATAGTGATGGACAGGGAAGTCTTGCATGCTACAATCCATGAGGTTGCAAAGAGTTGGACATGACTTAGCGACTGAACAACAGCAACAGTATCTGAATAATCAGCATAGCTTAACCTGTTCTTGGGATCTCAGGTACTGTCTTGAATGATGGCTATTGGGCCGTCATACCGTGATTGCCCTCAGTCCACACCAAGCTTTGAAGGACTGTTCATAGATCATGGTGCTATGTTATTGGGCCATATGACTTCTGCTCTAGCTTTTCATAATCTTTATAATTATTTTTCCTCTTCAGTTCAGTTGCTCAGTTGTGTCTGACTCTTTGCGACCCCATGGACTGCAGCACTCCAGCCTTCCCTGTCCATCACCAACTCCTGGAGCTTGCTCAAATTCATGTCCATCGAGTCAGTGATGACATCCAGCCATTTCATCCTGTGTTGTCCCCGTCTCCTCCTGCCTTCAATCTTTCCCAACATCAGGGTCTTTTCCAATGAGTCAGTTCTTTGCATCAGGTGGCCAAAGTATTGGAGTTTCAGCTTCAGCATCAGTTCTTACAATGAATGTTCAGGACTGATTTCCTTTAGAATTGACAGATTTGATCTCTTTCCAGTTTAAGGGACTCTCAAGAGTCTTCTCCAACACCACGGTTCAAAAGCATCAATTCTTCAGCGCTCAGCTTTCTTTATAGTCCAACTCTCACATTCATACATGACTACTGGAAAAACCATAGCTTTGGCTAGATGAACCTTTGTTGGCACAGTAATGCCCCTGCTTTTTAATATGCTATCTAGGTTGGTCATAGCTTTTCTTCCAAGGAGCAAGCATCTTTTTAATTTCATGGCTGCAGTCACCATCTTCAGTGATTTTGGAGCCCAAAAAAATAAAGTCAGCCACTGTTTCCATTGTTGCCTCATCTATTTGCGATGAAGTGATGGGACCAGATGCCATGATCTCAGTTAGTTTCCTGAATGTTGAGTTTTAAGTCAACTTTTTCACTCTCCTCTTTCACTTTAGTTCTTAATAACCTCCCCTCCTCACCTCTAGTTCACTGTTTGTAAACAGCTGTCTCCTAATAATCACATAACCAAATTTTGTCAACCTGTCCATAATTTAAAAACAAAGATGTACTGAGTGAGGATCTGAGGTTCACTCCAGTAAATAAAATGGGTCTGGTAACAGCAATATTTGACTATGTAGAAAAATATCCTTTCCTTCTTCTTTTCTTTACTCCCTGTTTTTCACCTATTCTCTAATTGGACAACAGTGCTGAGTCATTGAGGTCAAATATGTATTTTAAATGTGAACACCAAATGTATGTAGTGTACAGGTTTTTCCATGTGGCTCTGTGTTCAGGCTCTCAAATTCTATTTAAATAACTCTAACTGCAGTGAAAACAGGAGCAGATTTGAAATCACTGGACTTGAAATGCATTTGGGCTCTAGTTCTCTTGCTCTGACCCAGGCAAGTCACTCAGCCTCTCTAGGCGCCATGTGTCAGAAAATAAAAGAATTCACTTAGAACCCTTAGGTTCCTTTCCAGCTTTAACATCCTGTGACTTCTGAGTGAGCTTTAATAATCTTAAAAGAACAATGTGAACAAATGGTCTGGAGAGCATCTAATCTCAGCTAAGCCGCCTTCAAACTGAGTGACCTTGGGAAAGTTGCTCTAAAAATACCTACCTCAGAGTCATCCATGTGTACACGTAGGCACTTATTATATAATGGAGGCATGACATATCCAGAGGGGAAGCATGGATTGTACACAGACAACAGTGGGAAAACTGGTTCAGTATACGAAGGGAAATAAAACTAGATCTCTACATAAGGTCATTAGAGGGATAAATTCTTAAATAAGAAAGATTAAGTTATAAATTTATAGAAGAAAGTTCAGGAGAATAGCCTTGTGATTAGGGATGAGAAAGGTCTTTAAACAAATGATGTCAAAACACAAACCGTAAAGCCCAACCCCCAAAGAAATGAAACTGATTTCATCCAGGTTAGATGTATGCCAACAACATGGATGGATCTGGGAAGTGGGAAGAAGGTAGAAAACAGGCTATGATCTGTAAGAATATCATTTGCAAAATTTGGAACATTCACAGGAACCTGCCATATACATATTTTGCAAGAACTCATTGAAATGAAAGGATCGACTTTCAGAAGGTTGACTACAGAGAGGAGAGAGAAAGAGCTTTGTGCTGTTCACTAATGATCATGTCAGTCCTGAAGAAAGTCAACCCTGAATATTCATTGGAAGGACTGATGCTGAAGCTGAAGCTCCAGTACTTTGTCCACCTGATGCAAAGAACTGACTCATCGGGAAAGACCCTAATTCTGGGAAAGATTGAAGACAAAAAGTGAATGGGTGGCAGAGGATGAGATGGTTAGATAATATCACTGACTCAGTGGACATGAATCTGAGCAAACTCTGGGAGAGAGTGAAGGACAGAGAAGCTTGGCATGCTGCAGTCCACGGGGTCGCAAAGAGTCAGACCTGACTTAGTGACTGAACAACAAGAAGTATTTATAACTATGTGTATATATATTTATATATATGTATATGTATTTGAATACACATATATTTTTACTATATGTTTGCATAAAGATCACTTACCTGGGACTGTGGACTATGAGAACCCTGAGGGCAGTAATTACTACTTAGCACACAGTAGGCATCTATCCTGGTAGGATGAATAAATGAATATACACGGACCATCTCCATACAAGCTGCTTCACTGGGATTTTATGGAGATAACAGTCCGTGGGGTCGCAAAGTGTCAGACACAACTGAGTGATTTCACTTTCACTTTCACTCTTCAGGTAACAGGCATAATTGCTCACTGGGACTTTAAAGGCTGTTGGTCTAGAATAATCCTTAGTATTCATCTGGTCCTATGGTTACCAGACTTCTGGATTTCATAGATGGCTTTAAGAATAGGTAGGCAACCTAAAAAAAT
This sequence comes from Okapia johnstoni, assembly GCA_024291935.2. Lineage (NCBI taxonomy): Eukaryota > Metazoa > Chordata > Mammalia > Artiodactyla > Giraffidae > Okapia > Okapia johnstoni. The sequence goes on along the minus strand of CM044322.1, from coordinate 10,736,936 downwards.
TGAAAGTCTCATACTCTGAGTCAGCCCACGACCTTCTCCTTAACTCAGGTATGGACTGAAAAATCCAGTATTAGCATTTTATAGAAGAAAGGGCTTTTAACATCATTAGGTAAGACAAATATCAAGTACTACGGGAATTAAAAGAGCTATTAAGATATGTTGAGAATATCAGAACAGGCTTCTGAGAAAAGCTAATTGTTGAACCAGGCTGTGAATGATGGGTTTTTTAATATCAGAGAAGCAGAATGTTTAAAATAAAGGAGAACACCTCTGATGAAATAGTTTAGCTTAATGAAAACTTGACTGCATGCCTCCCATTTTTCTCACTTCTCCATGGCAACTTCAGTGCAATCTGGACCATGAGCCACGGAGCTGGTCCAACTTCAGAGAGTTAGTGTTTTCACTTGTTCTGATAGCCCTGGACCTCAACCCAAACTGAAAGTCACCAGAAAGTTCTTTTCAACCCAACACACTAAATTCTTCTGAAAGAAGCTCCCAAGATCCTACCAAGTTCTGGTGGAAATTCCCTCTTACTCTGGCCAGCTCTGGGCTAGTTGACAGATCTTTTAAAAGAAAGTTTCTTCTGATCCATTGAAGGGCAAGAGGTGCTTTGAACTCAGTCTGGAGAGGAACTTGAGTTCACCATGTGCACATCCCAGACCTGTTGCTATAGCACCTGAAATAAATGAGTCACAGGGGAAACACAGTGGGGAATGGTGACAGCTATATGTGCAAACTGAGGCTTGGTTACCCAGCCAGCCAACAATGATAAGTTTCCCTTCGGCCATAAAATTGACCCAGCTGTGGGGCGTTGCAAAGGGAGGGAGAAGGTTTATTTCCTATTGGCATCCAGTCCTTTTGAACCTTGACCTTCCTCAAATTGTCCTTCTTTGATAAATGCAGGGTCCCAGAAGCCGAAGAGAATAAGTAACAGAATGCTGTACATCAGCCATCTAAAACAACAGACCTCAGAATGAGATAGGCGACAACTATTCCTCTATAAGAAAAACCGTGAAGACAGATGTGCAGTTTAGAAAATGCACCAATTCTCAGTCCTCTGAAAGCGCTGGATGAGGGTAAACAAGGAGTGGAGGTGAGTCCTTCATCTCCTTTGAGTCACTTTTGAAAGTTCCAGTTCACCCACAATTTAATAAGGTAAACATTCCAAGTAGACCTTTAAGTGTTGTTCATGTTTCTGACACGCCGTGATGGCGCTCAAGAAAGAAACCACGCAGCCAAGTGAGTGGGGTTCTATCTGTTTCTCATCATCCTAACAGCTGCCCTAGTTCCAGCTGTGAAAAGCAGCAAAGGAGCCAACAGTTTTGAATTACTGGAAACCCTAGTAAGACCAAACAAAACTTTTACGAAGAAGCACCAAGAACTCAGTAAAAGACAGAGGTGGGCACACGGGTGCACATGTGCCCCCGCACCCCCGATTCATGCACGCACACACACATACAGACTCACACCGTGAGAGACCACTCACCAACAGGAACTGTGTGGACAGAGGCAAAGGGAAGGGGAAAGTTAAACTTGAAAGCAGAAAGAAAAACAATGCAGTTTTTGTGTTGCCTTATTCCCACTGGCTAATCATGGTTATAACTTTCCTCTGTTAACTTACTAGGTTATTTTGAGAGAAGAATATATGTTTCTCACATTAAAAGCTCTTATAGGACTCACAGAAGGAACACAGGAAAAATTCCAAGGGAGGTCAATGACATTAATGAGGAGTTGATTTCAAGAGGGGTAAGGGGATGTGACGGAAGGGATTCAGACCAGTACGGACTTGGAGCCCCAAGCTCCCAACCACCTCCAGGGGACCACCTCCTCCTCCCCGGCCCTGGTATTCCAAAGGCCAAGGATGAACTACATAACCAAACGGCTTTGCTGTTTGCTGTGCTCTCTTCCCTTGAGTTTACCCAGCAGATCATTGCCAGACTAACTCTCCTAGATACAGTGCTAGGGAAGAACACTTTCTTGCTCACGATTCTTCCATGTTTCTCCTTGGTTCACCAAGTAAAATACTTTTCTAGTGCTATACATTCTACGCTTCAAACAGCCTGCTGTCCCTTGATTAAGGAGGTCCTCCCTTGACTCTTTCCTCGTGATCTTTCTTCCTGATCCATGCCCGCCTTCTAGGACCTCCAGCTCTGCTGTTGAATTCTCATCCGTCTTTCAAGGCCTATTTCAGTAATTGCCATTTGGTGTCTTATCTGAAAATCTTGATCTATCCTGATGGATCTTTGAATTCCTATCATAATTTACACTTACCTAGAATTACCCCAAATTACTTATACTTATTTATGTAGATAAAGGGGCTTCCCAGGTGGCTCAGAGGTAAAGAATTCGCCTGTCAATGCAGGAGACTTGGGCTCCATCCCTGGGTTGGGAAGATCCCATGGGGTTGCAAACAGTCTGATATGACTGAGTGACTTAAACAGCAGCAGCATGTAGATAAATAATTATATTTATATAATTACATAATATGGGTAAATGATTGTATTTATCTATAATTACATATCTACATTTAGCTATAATTATTATCTCTATATGAATTACAGCATCGATCACACCTCTTCTTCCATTATAAGCAAGATTGCTTTATATAGTACCCTTTCTACCTGATTGAAAACTGCTTGATTGGACCTTTCATATTTGTCTGTTTTTTCTTTCACTTTTTGTTGTGAAATATGGTTATATTATGAAAATATGCACAACCAAAATATATTATTTAATAGATTACTATTATGCAAAGAAAACAGCAAGCAGCCAGCACCCAGTCAAGAAATAAGACACCTGTGCAAGTACCTCTGAAGCCCCCTTCACTTACCCCTACGTGTCCCTTTCTGCCTCTCTCCACCGTATTCACTTGTTTCTTTCTCTTTGTCACCTGCGATGGCAGCTTGGGCTTAACAAGTGGTCAGGAGATGCTTGGAGGATGGACAAACAGATGACAAGGTAGATGCCGCCTAAAGACACATCAGCTGAATTCATTATCCTCACTGGAAAACAAGTCTGAACTTTACACCCCTGCCCAGTGGTGGGTCAGAATTCTCTTCATATGTGAAAGAGGCATATTCTGCACTCACGGTTGTTTAAAGAGCACCTGGTTTCCCTGGTGGCTCAGATGGTAAAGATTCTGCCTGCAGTGCGGGAGACCCGGGTTTGATCCTTGCATGGGGAAGATCCCCCGGAGGAAGGCATGGCACCCACTCCAGTATTCTTGCCTGGGGAATTCCGTGGACAGAGGAGGAGTCTGGTGGGCTACAGTCCATGGGGTCACAAAGAGCAGGACACGACTGAGAGACTAACACACAGGTGAAGCACACTCAACAGGGGATCAGAATCCTGAGACAGGAAAAGCTGGGTTTTGTTAAGTGGTGTTCTGAGCTGTCAGGAAGTAGGAGAGAAACAGTGGCTCCTTCGGGGTGGGTTGGGGTTCTCATGTGCTCCTACCAAGAGCCCTGCAGGTACTTGATTCTTGGGAATAGTGACAGGGAAGGATTCAGGCTGTAATTGTGCTCTGGGGAAAGTTGGCATCTTGAGGTTGAATCTGATTTTTAGGATTTCTTGAAAGCCCCTAAGCGGGCAAACGCCTAGAATGGCCCAAGGGTAATAGAACCAGGGGTGATCATAGTGTCTCATGCCATCTTGGAGCTGTGACCGGTCACCTTTTCAATATTTATGTTTTATTTTTATCTCTGTATTAGAGAGGCATTATTTGTGCACAGGCTGTTAAAAACAGTTCTGAGGGAAACACACTTCCAGCTGCTTCCTCCTGTTTTCCATCTGCTGCATTTATGCGTCTTTGTATGCATTTAACTGTTGCTTATCGGTGTAATTGGGATTTTACTGAGGACAGGGAAAAAAATTCCCTAAGGGTAGGTTGCCAGTTCAATTGATCTGAAAGAGATTATCTTGGTTAGTCTCTAATAAACCTTAAACTTCCAAGTAGAGCAATAAATAAATACCAAGTAACTTTAAGTTTTAAGAGTTAGCTTGCTTCAGTTATATCTTCGTATTTCTCTATTTATGCATCAGTTACTCTTTCTCTCATTTAATCTTAAATATGTAAATCCTCAGTTTATCTGGAATTACTTAGTGAAAGGCTGATGTGTGAGTGTGGCAGATTATAATATCCCATCACCACCCCTGATCCTCTTTACCTCTTATTCTTTTCATAGCAGATCAAAAAAGCTGCGTGCGTGCCACAAGAATATATTATTTTAAGAGACTTGGACTTAGAAATTGATTTCCTTGATGAGAAAAAGAAAAGTCTCCTTCTGACCCAAAGGGTCACTTCATAATCCTGTCACTCTACATCAAAAAACCTTTTTTTTTTTCTTTTTGGAGAAGATGATCCATGAGCTCTCACTAGAGCACAGCATCTTTACAAATTTGAATCTCTCAAATAAATATTTTAGTGTTCATTTTACTGGTGGATATAATGAGGTTGGGCTTCCCTGGTGGCTTAGATGGTAAGGAATCCACCTGCAATGCAGGTGATGCAAGAGGCGTGGGTTTGATCCCTGGGTTGGGAAGATTGCCTAGAGAAGGGAATGGCAACCCACCCCAGTATTCTTGCCTGGGAAATTCCATGAACAGAGGAGTCTGGCAGGCTACTGTCCATGGGGTTGCAGAGTCGGACACGACTGAGCAACTAACACTCACTCATAATGAGGTTAGAAAAATATATTTCTCAACTCAGGAGATTTGATCCTTGAATAATGGCGGGGGGTGGGGGGAGGTACCTAGGGGGCTAGGGGGTGGATTTCAAATAGTCTAAAATCCTCATAACTTGACTGTTGGCCCTCCGTATCTGTGGTTCTGCATTCACAGATTCAACCAATCATGGATTGTCTGGTACTGTAATTTCTATTTAGTGAAAAGAATCTGCGTATAAGTGAACCTACACAGTTCAAGTCCACATTATTCAAGGGTCCACTGTACTAAAAGACTTATTTGTGCTGAGGTCTTAACAAAATATCAAACTTGAAGGTTCTTGCCTGCCCTTTGAATCTCATCCATATTCTCTCTCCCCCAGAGACCAGAAATTCCACCATTACTGATTCACTTCTTGGATCTAAGTTCTCGCCCCAGTTGGTAATCTTTAAATGTCATTTGATATCCTGCCTCAGATAGCACTAGTTCCTAGTGCCCTAGCAGGAAAGGATATTTCAGATCCTCTGGACACAGGGTCAAGGAGAAAGGCACGGTCAGGGTGTGTGACTTCACAGGAGAGTGACCTGTTCAGGGGGCTTTCCAGGTGGCACTAGTGGTTAAGAAGCTGCCTGTTCAGAACACTTGGTGACATAAATCAAAGCAGGATCCTCTATGACCCACCTCCTAGAGTAATGGAAATTAAAACAAAAGTAAACAAGGGAGACCGAATTAAACTTAAAAGCTTTTGCATAGCAAAGGAAACTATAAGCAAGGTGACAAGACGTCACTCAGAATGGGAGACAATAATAGCAAATGAAACAACTGACAAAGGATTAATTTCCAAAATACACAAGCAGCTCATGCAACTCAATACCAGAAAAACAAACAACCCAATCTAAAAGTGGGAAAAAGACCTAAACGGACATTTCTCTGAAGAAGACATACAGGTGGCTAACAAACACATGAAAAGATGCTCAATATCACTCATTAGAGAAACACAAATCAAAACTACAATGAGATATCATCTCACATCAGTCAGAATGGCCATCATCAAAAAGTCTACAAACAGTAAATAAATGCTGGAGAGGGTGTGGGGTAAAGGGAATGCTCTTGAACTGTTGGTGGGAATGTAAATTAATACAGTCACTATGGAAGACAGTACGGAGATTCCTTAAAAAACTAGGAATAAGACCACCATATGACCCAGCAATCCCACTCCTAGGCATATACCCTGAGGAAACCAAAATTGAAAAAGACACATGTATCCCACTGTTCATTGCAGCACTATTTACAATAGCTAGAACATGGAAGCAACCTAGAAGTCCATCAACAGATGAATGGATAAAGAAGTTGTGGTACATATACACAATGGAATATTATTCAGTCATAAAATGGAATGCATTTGAGTCAGTTCTAATGAGGTGGATGAACCTAGAGCCTATTACACAGAGAGATGTAAGTCAGAAAGAGAAAGATAAATATCATATACAAATGCATATATATGGAATCTAGAAAAATGGTACTGAAGAATTTATTTTCAGGGCAGCAATGGAGAAACAGACATAGAGAATAGACTTATGGACATGGGGAGAGGGGAGGACAGGGTGAGAAGTATGGAAAGAGTAACATGGAAACTTACATTACCATATGTAAAATAGATAGCCAACAGGAATTGGTTGTATGGCTCAGGAAACTCAAACAGGGGCTCTGTATCAACCTAGAGGGGTGGGATGGGGAGGGAGATAGGAGGGAGATTCAAAAGGGAGGGGATATATGTATACCTATGGCTGATTCATGTTGAGGTTTGACAGAAAACAATAAGATTCTGTAAAGCAATTATCCTTCAATTAAAAAGTAAATAAATTTTTTAAAAAAGGTAAAAACATGGCAAACAGTTACCTGTCTTCACTTGAAAGTGGAAAGCGGCTCTTATAACCACCAGCACCACCAAAACATAGTAAGTTCATAATATGATAAAGATTTATTCATTTCCAAAAGAAAAGTTAAGAATAGGTCTTTAAATAACTATTTAAGAGCAGCATTTACTTTTAATCACTATGATTAAAGTTGTTGTTTAGTTGCTAAAGAAAAAGAAAAAAGAACCTGCCCACTAAAGCAGGAGACATAAGAGATGCGGGTTTGATCCCTGGATCGGGAAGATCCCCTGGAGGAGGGCCTGGCAACCCACTCCAGTCTTCTTACCTGGAGAATCCCATGGACAGAGGAGCCTGGTAGGCTACAGTCCATGGGGTTGCAAAGAGTCATTCATGACTGAAGCCGCTTAGCACGCTGGCATGCAACATGTGCAGGAGCACAGGATGCTATGTTTAGAAGGACCCTGTGCTTGGCTTAATGTTCTGCTGTTACTATTTTGGCATTCTTGATAATAATTTTTTAACCAGGGTCCTGCTGGTCCTAGGTGTGGCCTCTAAGGACAAACTGTGCACTGCAATCCAGTGTGGTCTCTGCCAGGGACTGAGTGGACTCAGAGCAAGTTAATGAGTTGTAAGACCCATGGAAGGACTAGAGTCCCTGTGGCTCTAGAGTCCCTCTAGCTGCAAGCAACCAGAGATGAGGGGCTTAGGCAAATACCCACTATTACCAAGGGAACTTGGGAGGGCATATATGGTGCCATCTCTATTCCACAATGACACTGTGGACAACTGCTCATTGACCAAGGACCAGCTGGCATATAGGCTGGTCCTTGGCTATAAGCCTGGCACTAGGCTAAGCACTGGGGATGTCATACTAAGCTATCATGGAGGATACACCCAGCAGAAAAACAGTCAACCGTAATCACCCAGGGAAGGTGCTCTGACACAGAATGTACGAGACCACAAGACCAGGGATGTTCCCAGCCATGGGAACACCAGACAGGATGCCTAACTCAACTTGCCAGTGTCAGGAAAGCAGGATGGTTATGCTCAGGGAGAAGGACAAGTAGTAACTGGCCATGTGAAGAGGAGGAATTAGAATATCCTGGAGAGAGGGAGCAGTATGTGCAAAGGCACAGGGGCACAAGAGAGAAAACTGCCTTAGAGGAAATGGAATGACATGCAGTGTGGCTGGAAATGCCAGCGAAGGGGAGAGTGTTAGGAGATTACTTTGGAGAGGAAGATGGGAGTAAGGTGTTCGATGGGGCTCACAAGTCATAAAAGATAAGATCTCATCGTGACATTTCACTACACCACAGAACTAAGCAATGGCTTTGCATGCATTCTATCATTTCATCTTCATAAAGACCTTATGGATAGGGTAAGAGTCAGGGGTCAACCCCATTGACATAGGGAGGACACTGTGACTTAGGTGAAGTAATTTGCCCAAGGTAATACAGCTGGTAAATTGCAGAATTAGGATTCAAATGCAGATGTGTCTCCTCAAGAGGCCAGAGTCCCAAATCACTGTATCACATAGTTAGGAAACTTGTACTTTAACTTTGAAGAAATGGGAAATTATTAAAAGATTTTAAATGCTAGGTGACACAGAGTGCTTAGAATTTTAGGAGGCGAGTCTGCTATAACACTGAGTTTCATTAAGCACTTCTAGGTTTCATTTCATCAACTGAGGGGCTACTGCTTTTCCCTCTTCCTTCTCTGGCCTATTTTTTGGAGCCTGAAAGACTCAAAGAAACCCAAACTGATCATCTTGATTTCTAATGGGGAAACTGGATAAAATTAGGTGGGGCAGACCATGAAACTTGAGGCTGGAAATGAAGATTCCAGTTTGTCTGTGGGTTCAGCCTCATTATGGAGAATCATCTCTATGTGGCAGGCTGATATATGAAAGACAAGAAATAAAATGATCCCAAATGGTAGTTTTTTGTGTGTAATTAAAAACAATAAGTCTTTACACAGCCTGACAAAATTTAGTAAAAATGAGCACATAAAACAAAACACACAAGTAAAATTCAACTAAAAACCTCTCCAGTCTTGCCGCCCTGCCCTCTGTTTCTTACGCAGTGTCATTTTCTACCTGGCACTTTCCTTCCAAACCTCCTTGAAGGATTCTTCATCCACCACACCAGTCTCCTCCCCTATAAATTTCTCCACTGTCTTTTCATCTCTGAGACCTTCTGTACCTGATGTTCTCAACTTTTGCACTTCCAGGGGAATAGCGTGATCAAATGGACAAATGCTTTGGGGTCTGCCACAACTGAGTTCAAGTCTTAGGAAACTTTGACCTCCAGTGCTCCATTTCCTTGTTTTATAAAAATGTAAGTTCGTATCCACCCAGAAGGCCTGCTGGAACTAAATGAGACAAAGTATTTAAGAAGATTTGGTCTCTTGTAGGTTACCTTTTGGTTGGTTCCATTTCCTTCTTCCAACTGAGATCTCTTCCCTGTAGCTCAGATGGTAAAGAATCTGTCCTGAATGCAGGAGACCCGGGTTTGATCCCTGGGTCAGTAAGATCCTCTGGAGAAGGGAATGGCTACCCACTCCAGTATTCTTGCCTGGAGAATCCAATGGACAGAGGAGCCTGGTGGGCTATAGTCCATGGGGTCGCATGGAGTTGGACACAACTGAGCTACTACTGCTACTAACTGAGACCTCAGCTCAAGTGCCTTGCCCATCTAACACTTCTCAAATCCATAGTCTGTCCTCATGAATGTCCCTGACCCAGATCCCTCTCCACTCTCTGTCCCTTCAGCAATCAGAGGCCCATGGTAATGCCTGACTTTGCAAATTATTTACCCCTTTTGATGGGTATATTAGGAACTTCTCCAGTCAGGCTCCTTGGAGGCAGAAGCCAAGTCTGATCATTTTTTTAAACATCCTACAGTGTCCACTGCAGGGGTGTACATACAGGAAGAAAGCCACAAACGTTGCATTCATCAGCCTTCAGGAAAGGGCACACATAATGTGTAAGGGACTGGATAGTTTCCCACCATTAATGTTAATGACATAATAATTTGTTGGAATTCCTTAAGCTTTTTATTTTATGTTTATTCGGGGCTTATGACTTTGCCCATGGCTTCTTATTTATCAGTTCATGCATCACCATTACTGAGTTCCTCGAAAGCTTGTTGAAATACAAGCTCATTGTTCTTTGTTCAAGAAAAGGCAGATGTGGTTACACTTGATTTTTATAGAAGAGTCCTCACGAATCTCTCAGGATGTGGGGCTCTCATTAACTTCAAATGTAGAGACATGCAAATTCTTTTTCTCTTTTTTCCGACTTGCACATAATTCTATTAGAAAGGAGAAACCCAGAGAGGGAGACTGGAAGGAGTGGAACTGTTCAGCTGTGTCCGACCAGGCCAGGTCCTCAGCAACAACAACCACAGCAGTGCCAGTGACCACACATGAACACTGGTACTTAGTAGGAAGCCAGGGACCATGGGAGTTCTTTCAATTCTCCTCACCATCCAGTAAGTAGGTACTCTTCTCCCCACTTGACAGATGAGAAAACTGTGGCTCAGAGAAGTTAGGTATTTCACCTAATTTTACTCAGCCACAAATAGCACCGCCAGTGTGTAGCCCAGATATTTGGTTCCAGAACCTGAACGCCTCATCTCCGTGGTGTGCTGCCCAAGCAGCACAGTGATTTCTAAGCCTGGCTCATTGGGTAACCTCAGTATAGACTGTGAGAGGGAAAGGCCAGGCTTAGGAAGCCCCAGGCTTCCACAGGAATGCGCCAACCGCTCCTCTCATCATGCCCAGACTTGCATGTGTGTGCCTGTGTGAGGATCACGAAGAGGATTTGAAAGCCCTTCATACAGTGCTGTGTATTTCCTTGTTGTTGTTGTTCAGTCGCTCAGTCGTGTCCGACTCTTGGCGACCCCATGTACTGCAGCATGCCAGGCCTCCCTAATTCTCACCATCTCTAGGAGTTCGCCCAAATTCACGTCCATTGAATCCGTCCATTGAATCTGTACTTCCTGGTGTTCAACAAATAACCTGTGTGTGGGGAGGGGGCTCCGCTCAGGTCCGCCCCACCTTTACGTATCCAGGAAAGCTCTCCTTTCTCTTGAACCAGGAAGAGGCCTCAGAAAGCTCTAGAAAGCCACCTTCAATGGATAACAGTAGGTGTGGGGGATGAAAGCTGTTTGTTATGCTTGCCCTAGCTCCCAGGGTGTAGAGATCTTGTTATATTTGTATTTAGTGCTAAGTTGGTCTTTAACGAATGAATGATTGAATGAATGAATCCTTATGGAACTCAAGCCCATTTGCATTTACCATGGATTCTACTGTGTGACTCCGATTAAAACCAATGGTTTTAATCAAGGCAGAATATCTTCTTTAAACACAAGGATTAGCCTCCATGAAAAGAGAAATGTAAACAGGACTCTAATTAGAGAATTTACTAATTATTCTTCCCTGCTGAGGACATTAGCTGGGGTTTAGTCTTTAGCTGTGACAGCCATACGACTTTCCCTTTATCTCCAGAAAGGGAAAAATTGACTGGAAAGATTCATTTCAATACCCTGATTCCTTTCCTGCTCTCTTTCACCCTCAAAAAAAAAAAAAAAAAAAAAAAAGATATTCCAGCATGAAAGATCACAGACTCAGCCCCAAACAGTGGACCCAGGTTGATGGCATTCAGGAAACTGCTCACTCTTGGAGCCCCAACTGCTGAGGCAAAGATAAATCGGCAGGAAGATTTCTTTGGAATGATGTGAATTTAATGAATCATGAAAAATATCCCCAGCTGTTCTTAAATTTAAGGGAGATTGAGTGATAACAAAAGATAGTTTCCCTCCCTCTTAGATGTAGGTTGGAGCGGAAAGAGCCGTGGTAAAAAAAAAAAAAAAACAAAAAAACCCTGAGGCCAAAAGCTTGCCTTTTCTTTCCCATCTCTTCTATTGTTGAAGGGGAAAAAAGCTGTCTGCAGTCAGCAGCCACTGAAGGGCATGATGAAGAGTGTTTGCTATTACCAGACTTGAAGAATTCTCTACTCTGATTTCAAAGATCAGGCTGCCCTTGCAGGCAAACATTTAGAAAGTGACGGGCTTTTCTCTCACCCCCTCCCCACCCCCCAACCCACCGTCATCCTTACATTTTTATCCAACTCCTTTATTAAACATTGACTGGCTGAAATTAAAAATAATGATTCTTCCTTTCCTCATCCCAGCTGCTGCACCCCTGACTTCCCCAGCCCTCGAAATCCTTATTAACCCATTGATTAGTGGGGGCTCCAGGACTGTCCTCAGCTGGGAGATCTAAGCCAGGCCATTGTGGTGTTGGCTAAGCTTCAGGGATTCCCAATTTAGATCCCGGAGCTCTGTACTGGAGGGCTCGGAGGAGGGCTTGCAGGACGCGTGTGACTTCCCTTCTTAGCCCTTCGTGCCCTCCAGCCCTCTGCCTTGGCTGTCACGGGCTGAACCTGCCATGGACCACCCAGGAGGCTGGCCCTGGGCAGAGTGTTCAGGTGCTCAGCTGGTCCTCCTTCTCTGAAAAAGCACAAGGCAGGTGGGTAGTTGTGAAGGTCTGGAAGGAATGCCTGCTCACCTCTGTTACCCTGGAGTCTGTTCCCAGTCCAGAGAAATTTCCCTTTCCTTCAAGGTGGGTGAAAAAGGCTAACAGGTGATAAGCACGACTGTTTTTTTCCTTAAGTCAATTTTTAACTTCTAAGAATAAGTGGGAGATGTACCTGAGAGACAGAAAAGCTAGCTTCCCTGGATTAGAAGGGGTTCAGAGAGGAGCATGGGTAATGCAGATGGTGATATGCTGAGTACTGAAGACAAACTATAAAACCAAAGACTTACAATGGACTAGACACAATGTTAAATGCTTCTTATACGTGATGCACCCCCCAAAATGTAAACAAACTCAAAACAAAAGACAAAATGAAAACACAGTCCCTCCAAGAAGTGGATAATTGCAGTTGCCTATTGAACAAAGTGAAGCTGGCAAGATTTTAGCAATAGAAAACTCACTCTTTTTCATCACTCTTTCCAAACACTGTTGGATCACTTTTCCTTCCTACTGGGTGATAAGTTAGGCAGATCCATAGCCTGGGCTAACCACTTTCACATATTAAAAAATAACATCAGTTAAGGTGGTGCAGTACTTCGTAGATCAATTGAGCAAAACAGTCAACCCAGAAAAGCCCTATAGAAGAACAACCAATTGCTTTTTGAAGGTGCAAAAGCAATTCACTGGGAGGAGAATCTTTTCAACAAATGTTGCTGGAGCAACTGGACATTCACAGGCAAAAATGAACCGGGCTGTTCCACACCTTATACAAATTAACTCATAATGGATCATGTATTAAATGTAAAACTGTAAAACTTTTTGAAGAAAGCTTAGGAGAAAGTCTTTGAAATCTAGGACTTGATGAAGTCTTTTTATTTTTATTTATTTACTCAAATGCATGAATTTATTTTTTTATAATTTGTTCTTTAATTGGAGGAAAATTGTTTCACAATATTGTGTTGGTTTCTGCCATACAACAACACAATTCAGCCATAATTTTATACATATATATATATGTCACTTCCTCCTGCGTCTCCCTCCCCACATCCTCCACCCCAAAGTCATCACAGAGTGCTAGGCTGGGCTCCCTGAGTTACATAGCAACTTCTCACCAGCTATCTATTTTACACATGGTAGTGTATATATGTCAATGCTATTTTCTCCATTCATTTCATTCTTTAGCCATGACACCAAAGCCTGATCCGTAAAAGAAAAAAAATTGATAAACTGAATGAAAGTACAGACTGCAAGAAAATATTTGCAAACCGTGTAACTGAAAATGGACTCATATTTAGAATATATGGAGAATTCTCAGAGCTCAACAGTTAAAATGAAAACAAACCATTCAGTTGTAAAACGGACAAACAGCATGAAGAAACACTTACCAAAGATGTGATGGCAAATGAGCATATGGAAAGATATTCACCATCACCAGGGAAGTGAAAATTAAGATTATAATGAGATTTTACTATACACCTATTCTGATAGGTGTATAGTAAAGTTTAGTTGTTGTTAGAACAACCAAAATAAAAAAAATAGTAAGACTAAAAAATGCTGGCAAGGTTGTGGAGAATCTGGATCTCTCACATATTGCTGGTAGGAACTTAAACTGTTACAGCCACTCTGGAAAATAGCTTGACCATTTCTCAAAAAAAAAAAAAAAAACAACCCACTAAACATAAGACTTAAAGTACAATCACACCATCACACTCCTGGGCATTTATCTTGGAAAAATGAAACAGGTCCACATAAAACCTATACATGATTGCTCATAACAGTTTTACTTATTTTTTAGTCGAAAAATGGAAATGATCAATGTTCTACAACAAGTGAATGGTTAAACAAAAGTGGTACATCCATCCCATGAATAATACTCTACAGTAAAAGGAAAGGAACTCTTGATACACCCAACAGCTTGGATGGATCTCAAAGGTGTTATACTGATTTTTAAAAAAGCCAATCTCCAAAGGTCACAAGATGTGTGATGTATTTCTGTAACAGTCTTAAAATTACAAAATTATGGAGATGGAGTACAAATTAGTGATTTTCAGGAGTTAGAGATGGTGGGAATGGGAGTGATGAGGAGATAAGATTTGACTAGATAAGGGTAGCCCCTGGCAGATCTTTGTGGTGATGGAGCAGTTCTGTATCTTGATTTCCCTGGTAGTTGGTGTTTGTATGAATCCACCTGTGTGATAAAATAATTCAGAACTATACAAACACAGGGCACCAGCGTCAGTGTCCTGGTTTTGATATTGTTCTGTAATGTCACATGTAACTGTCAAAGGAAACTGGATTAAAAAAACACCCTGAGAACTCTCTGTACTATCTTTACAACTTTCTGTGAATCTATAATTACTTCAAAATTAAAAATAGAAAATAAAATAATGCAACTTTCAGTATGCAGCATTACTTTCCAGTGACATATGAAAACTTCAACGTCTCATCCTATATGCAGAGGAAGATAAGTCAGAAGCAGAGCTTCTTCCCTCTCTAGCCCTTGCCAGGTCAGGAAGTCTGCCACATTATTAGGGCAGGCTAAGCCCTGCTATTGAGCTTCCCTGGTGGCTCAGACTGTAAAAGTGTCTGCTTGCAATGTGGGAGACCAGGGTTCGATCCCTGGGTGGGGAGAAGGAAATGGCAACCCACTCCAGTACTCTTGCCTGGAAAATTTCATGGATGGAGGAGCCACGTAGGCTATAGTCCATGGGGTTGCAAAGAATCAGACATGACTGAGCAACTTGACTTTCACTTTCTTTCAAGCCCTCCTGTACTAAAACCAAACAACTTGAAATTTTAGTATTTTAGCATAAAAAATCCTTTGCCAGTTATATCCACTGAGGGTTGGGCAGCTCTCTTCCAGGCTGTGATCTGGGTATCCAGGCTCCTTCCATCCTGTGGCTCTGCCATCTTTAACCTATTTTTTCCATGATCATCCTTGGAAAGTGAAAGTCACTCAGTTGTGTCCAACTCTTTGTGACCCCATGGACTATACAATCCATGGAATTCTCCAGGCCAGAATACTGGAATGAGGAGCCGTTCCCTTCTCCAGGGAAGCCCGATCATTCTTGCTGCTGTTGCTGCTGCTGCTAAGTCGCTCCAGTCGTGTCCGACTCTGTGCGACCCCATAGATGGCAGCCCACCAGGCTCCGCTGTCCCTGGGATTCTCCAGGCAAGAACACTGGAGTGGGTTGCCATTTCCTTCTCCAGTGTATGAAAGGGAAAAGTGAAAGTGAAGTCACTCAGTCGTGTCCGACTCCTAGTGACCCCATGGACTGAAGCCTACCAGGCTCCTTCGTCCATGGGATTCTCCAGGCAAGAGTACTGGAGTGGGGTGCCATTGAGAAGACAAATAGTGTAGGATCAAGCAGGAGACTTTGTGGCTAGGCCCACATCACTCTCACTTGTACTTTATTGCCCAGAAGGTAGGCATCAGAATGCAGATTTAACTGCAAGTGAAATTGGGAAAGCCAGTCTTCCTGCATACCCAGGAATGGCATGCATGGCTGCAGTGAGGATTCTGTGATAGAGTTTGTGAGTGGTAGGTGATGAGGTGCTGCATTCCCACAGAGAGAGGTGACTTGGCTAGCTTCTCTTCTTTTTCCTCATCACTCACATCTGCTAAGTCTGATCTCCCCAAGGAGGCAAGAAATGACTAGAGGAAAAAAAATGTCTTCCCCTGGTGTGTAATCTGTGGTTGGCTCCATGCCCGGCCCTGGCCCTGGCTTTTTTCCTTGTTATGCATCTTGGTGGGTTGTCTGGAGACACTGTTTCCCCCAGCAGGGACCTCCTATGGTACCACTTCTTTACAGAGTGAGTCACCTTCCAACTGACCGTGTGTGACGCTCACTCCCCTTCTGCATCTCCAGGCACACCCAAGCCTCTTTCTGTGGAGTTATCTCGCCCTGCCATCCGAGACAGGCATGGTGAGTCCTCTTGGGCAGGGTCCTTTGAGGTGACTCAAATCTGAGCCGCAGGAAAACTCAGCATCTTTATTCCACCAGAAGCTGGAAGGGCTGGCTGCCCTTGTTTTGTCATGAAAGGAAGCTTTAAGCAGACTCTTGTCTTAGGGCTTTTCAGGCAAGAGTCACGCAACACAGGCCGTTTCCTCCCAAGAACTCTATCACTCTACTCTTCACTACAGCCCATAGGGTCTCCTCACTTGGCTTGAGAAAGGAAAACCCCTTTTCTTACCTGTGTAAGTAAGCAAGAAGGGGGAAAAAATCCATCCTCTCCAGACTTACTCATCTCAGTGTCCCAGCCTCCTGTTACATATGGGCAGGAGTGAGTGACGGATTGCAGGACATGTACCTAGCTTTGCCATCTGACAGCAAGCCCTGGTGGGTGACTGGACTCCTCTCTTCAGAATATGGGGCTGTTTAACCCCTGTTGTCCTTGGCTTTGAGGTCCCAGCCAAAATGCAGAGTGAACTGGGAATGTTGCACCGAATACTCTGTTAAATAACGTTATTCCCTTGTTACAGTTGTAGATCCTGAGGTTCAAAACAGATAAGGAGTTTGGGCAAAGCCCATAGCTATACAACATATATGGATTTCAAGACCTATGGACTATGGTGGCCAAGATACATAAGCTGAGTTGAAGAAAGGGAATATAATTATATTTAATTTTGGTAAGTCAATGTGTTTACACAAAGTAGAGGAGAATTGGTTTGATGTGGCATGTACATGCATGCATGCTCAGTAGCGTCCAACTCTTTGCAACTCCATGGACTGTAACCTACCAGACTCCTTTGTCCAAGGAATTTTCCAAGCAAGAATACTGGAGTGGGTTGTCATTTCTTCCTTCAAGGGATTTTCCTGACCCAGGGATAGAACCCAAGTCTCCTGCATCGCCTACATCGATAGGCAGATTCTTTTCCACTGTGCCAGCTGGGAAACCCAATGTGGTACTAGTCGTAGATTAGAAAGGCAACAAAACTAAGATCTTTTAATAATTTGTTCCCATGAGTTTCTTTGCGCTCTCAACTCTGACCTTCCTGGTTTCTGACACTTCTTCATACCACTAACCCACCCAGCAACACGAACAGACCTAAAGAATATTATGCTTAATGAAATGTCAGACAGAGAAAGACAAATACTGTATAATGCCACTTATATGTGGAACCTAAAAAATTATACAAACAGATGTATATGCAAAGCAGGAAGAGACTCATAGAAATAAACTATGTTTCCACAGAGAAGAGAGAATGGGGAAGGGGCAAATTAGGGGTATGGGACCAAGAGATACAAATCCCTATGTATAAAACAGGTAAGCAACAAGGATATATTGTATAGCACAGGGAGTTATAGCCATCATCTTGCAATAAGTTTTAATGGCATGTAATCTGTAAAAATACTGAATCACAATGCTTTCTACCTGAAACTAAAATAATGTTGTAAATCAACTATACTTCAATATAATCCCCCAAATGATCATGGAAACAGCTGTGACCAGGGGGCTTTGTAAGGGAGGAAATTTGTTCAGAAAAACAATTTGAAAACTTGAAGGTGCCGGTTAAAAGATGCCTGCCAAACAGAACCGAATTGCCAAAGCATCACGTATAAGATCTGGAACATGCATTTGGGGGAGGGAAGAGCAGGGACAAGGGGAGGGAGGTCGAGAAGAGAGAGGGTGCATGGGCAGCAAGGCGGGCACCTGGACCTGCAGAGGGGAGCCCTGGAGAAGGATTCTAAGAGCAGACATGCCACGTTACGTGACTTGGGGTGTAAACATTGCCATCTCCCAACCTTCAGTTAAGGCTTCTGAGCCTTGATGCCTTTTGTACACACTGTTGGGGAGGAGAGAGATCAAGGGCAGAGCAGCCTTTCTAAGTCCAGGTTGGTGAGGAGTCCAGAGGAGAGATGCTGGGTAAAAAGAGGAGTAAGGTCAAGGGCTTATTGAACACAGGCTTGGAGGTCGCCGTGGTCCTGAGAGGTCCGCCCCTGCGAACGTGCAATCTTGAGGAGGGCGTTTGGCTTCCTGCAGGACATCGCAGAGTCAGCTTGAGCTAATTTAGCCCAAGCCTCAGGTGATGGGGTGACGGCAGCTGACATCTGGGTTGTACTTAAAGAGTCAAAAATCCTCTTAAGAATATGCTTTGTAACTCTTTCCTCACTAAAGTTTTTACCCAGCTTGATAAAAAGAATAGCTATGATACGGCTTCTACTTAATGTGCTATCCCCAGCCTTCGTGAACAGGTGTTATGTGTGTGTGTGTGTGTGTGCTCAGTTGTGTCTGACTCTCTGCGACCCCAGCCCTTGCGAAGAGGTGCCGTGTGTGTGTGTGCACATGCTTAGTCATGTCTGACTCTTTGTGACCCCATGGACTGTAGCCCGCCAGGCTCCGCGCTCCATGGGATTCTCCAGGCAAGAATACTGGAGTGGGTTTCTGTGCTAGAGAGGAACAAGATAAACACGAGAGAGAGTCAGAGTAAGGAAGAGAGAACCAAGTGGTGTGAGTAACAGGATAAGCTGACCCTCAGCTCACAATAATTTAGTCTGATCAGTGGGTGAGCAAAGAAATAGTTCCGTGTGTGCGTGAGCACATGTCCACTGCAGAGCAGTGCTTCCCCAGTTTTCATGTGCCCACCAGCCACTCAGGACTCTGTGACGGGGTGGACAGTGGTCGATGAGATTCTGCATTGCCAGCAGCTTACAGGTGATGCCGTGGCTTCCGGTCTGAGCAACCCTGTTTCAGAGATTTTGAAGCATGAGACAGTAACCATCGAACCCAGAAGGACATTAATGGGGTCAAAGGAAAAAGGGAGAGATGGACAATATCAGAGTGTACATGAGGGGATAAGAGCGAAGGGAAAATAGAAGGAGAGGAGATGAAAACAGCCATTTCCACAGCAACGAGCCAGGAATCTCCAGAAAGGGACATAGGAAGTCACCGGTAATTGTGCCAAAACTCCTTGATGTTTATCTCAGTGATATACGTTGCTTTGCCCTCTGTTAAGTAGCACACATTCTTTGTGTCCTAACAGTGCTTAAGTTTCAAGGCTGATTCTCTAGTCATTCACCAGTATTTATTCATACGAATTATAGAATGCCAGTACTAGCATCAGTATACATCCCACCAGTATGGACAGAGCCAGTGCTATGATACACCTGTTTCCTGTACAGATGGACCTTACAATCTGCTGGAGAACATCAGACACAACACTCAGGAAATTAAATTTCAAGTCAAGTAAATTAGGCATGGAGCCTAATACTGCACATTTTATATTTAAGAAGAAAATTTTCATCCATTTCACCTTTTTCCTATCATTTGTTGATGCAGGGAAGACAGACTTGTCATGATTTCATGGTGGAAGAAAGGGAATCTCAGAGAGGTCAGGTGACTTATCCAAGGTCATGTGGCTGCCAAGCCGCAGAACCTGCCCAAGGAGTCCTCTCTTCTTGTTCCTGTTCTTTCCATTAACCTCCCTACTGAGGGCAATGAAGCTTCCCATGTTCCACTTCACCCACCATCCTGTTTTTCTCTTGCTTCAGGAGTCAAGGTTCTCAATAGCTCAGCATTTAATTGGTTTTGAGTTCACAGTTAACCTCCCTCATTCAAAATCTAAACCAGTTAAACAAATTTCCCAGAAAACCAAAATAATCTTTAAGCAAAGTTCACTGCCAGGTCATATCTGTCTAAGTAGAAGTTGTTTTCAGGATACAAGTCATTAATAGCAGTGGGGAATAATGAAAGCCTCTTTGCAAACTAATTTCTCCATTGCCTACTGCTTGGGTTCCAAAAAGCCCATACAACCCAACTTCTTTTACAGATATGTATGTTCATGTGAAATGTGTATTTATACATATGTGTACATATTGAGAACATCATTTTGCTATTCACTTGCAAAGAGCTAACGAGTTCTTCCACTAATGTCATCACATTCATTTGACTCTACTGTTATTTATAATGAAGTCTAACTTTAAACAATTCTGTAAGCTGACAAGTTTAAAAAGGGTAGTGCAACTGAATTTTCACCTAAATGGCTCACACTGGGCAGTGCCTGCTTACAATAACTTATAATGTGCATACAAGTTAACTAGTCAATTGCAATTTGCTTTGGAAGGGAGTCTATAGGTGGTGATGGGAGTGGTGATAGAAAGGGTGATAGTGAGCCAAGTTTCATCCTTAGTGGGGTTTTCTCGCGCTCCCCTGACACCCACCAACAGAACAGACTAGGGTCATAGTTCTTGACCTTAGGGTAGTGAACAGAACCTGTAAAGGATGCGCTAGAGATTCTGGCTCTCAGTTCTTAATCCTGTCCCCACCCACCAAACACATTTCCATTTTCTCCTTACTGTCTTTTCTTCTATTTTGCCATTTCCTAGTCTTTTCATCATCTTAACACCTTCACATCTAAGAGTAAGTATGACTGAAGTAAACAGCTTAGAAAAATCCAGATGGTGATATTTCTTTCCCATTCCCCACGTGATGCAGTATTTCTTGGAAGGATCTTCCACTTTGCTCGTCTCCTCCGGGCTCTGGAATGTATAGTTCAGACGGGGGCAAGGTGGGGGAAGCTAAAGATGTGAATTTCTTGGAAGTTGCTTGTTGCTGGAGATTTGAGGGTGCTAATCAGACCTCATTGTCATCAACATTATCATCATTACCACCACCCATCACCATCACTACCACCACCAGGACTGCTATCACCTTCATTGCTGTCAACATTATCATCATCACCATCTCTGAGGAACCAATGCAGATGGTTCAGATATCTATCGGAGATAGAAAACTAAGGCCTGGGTAATTGAAGTGATGTTTTGGTTGTCCCTCAACAATTCAGTGATACTTGTGTGTTTGAACTTGGACTTATGACTCCTGTTGGGGAACTATGATGGAGTGGTTTGGGGATATTGTAAGGAATGTATTAAAGGTCATGTATTAAAATAGCATGGATAATCCTGGATATCAGTCTCTGTTTTTGTTTTCGCTGTTTTTATTTTGGCCAGGAGGCTTACAGGATCTTCATTTCCCTACAGGAGATTGAAACTGCACCCTTGGCAGTAGAAGTGCCTGGTCCTAACCGCTGGACCACCAGGGAATTCCCAGTCACTGCTTTTGTTTGTCAGATGCTAACGACTCCAGAGGAGATTCAGTCGGTAGATTTCTCAAGTATTCTTTTAAAAAATAAAACAGCAAGTAATTTTAAAACTAATAACCATAAAACTTCACTCATAAGATTTCCGCTAATTTGGATAATTTATATTAAGAAAGTGGACGTTTTTTACTTTGAGACAATGTCTTCTAAGCCAATTAGCAAAACAAGTTTGTAAGGGATGATGTTTAATCACTTGAGGAGCCAAACCTTATCTATACAAATATGATGTGTATGGAATGAAACATTTACAAGATATTATCACTTGTTCATTAAAACTAATCTCCAGAAACTCATTTGGCAACACTCTTATTTGATGGTGTTTAAATATTTGAAAAGTAAACAATTTCTTTAAAGAACTCTTCTGTAATCCCTCCAGCCAGCTTTTTGCAAACTTAATTTTCCCATAAAAATCTGAAATTGTAAGTGGCTAGCCCATGTGTTTTGCTTTGGTTCCTTTGGGTTGAGGGTGGGAGAGCTGGTCTTCTCTTGAAGGAACACAGGTAGCAAAATCAAATCAGTCAACATCCACTGATTCTCAGTCAGGCTGGGCTAACGACAGGGCATCTGTGGGCAACAGTGGATCGAACATCAGTTTGTGCTTCTCTCCTAGTGAATATCTGTGTTTGCCCTGGAGACCCAGAAGCAACTTAGAGAGTCGAGATTATAGGTCAGCGTTGCTTTATGTAACCGTCCCCTTTTTGTTTTCAGCTCGGAGACCAGGGCAAGGGTAACTGTCCATAGAGGTCATCTCTCCATACTGAGCCTGGGGCCCGTCCAAGGAGACAGAGTCCAGTTGATGTTGGATGTTCACTGGCTTTTGTCAGCAAATGAGAGGGAATGTGATGAAATCTCCCACTCAGGTGTTTTAAGCAAAAATGGCAGCTCAACTATTTGGTCCAACCTTCTTTTCTGAGGAAGTGTCTAGAGCCAGACAACCTGAGTTCACCATTACTAACTATGTGATCATGGATGTGTGTCTCAGTTTCCTCACGGGTATAAAGCAAGAGTAAGGACAGCATTTACTGCATAGTATTCTCATGAGGAAATATGAGGAATATCAGCAAAGAACTTAATACAGAGTCTTACTTGTAGCTGGTCCTCACCAAATTGTTTCTCTACCCCCAATACCAATAGCAGCCATTTACTGAATATTTACTATGTGGCGGGCACCATGTTAAACTTGTTATGGATATTTTATCTTGACAACAACTTTATGTGGTAGCTATTTTCACCCTCATTTCATAGATGAGATAAGGGAGGCATGGAATTTCCACAGTTGGGGCAAAGTGAAAGTGAAAGTTGCTCAGTCATGTCCAACTCTTTGCGACCCCATGGACTATACAGTCCATGGAATTCTCCAGGCCAGATACTGGAGTGGGTAGGTAACCTTTCCCTTCTGCAGGGGATCTTCCCAACTCAGGGATCAAATCCAGGTCTCCTACATTGCAGGTGGATTCTTTACTAGCTGAGCCACCAGGGAAGCCCAAGAATCCTGGAGTGGGTAGCCTATCCCTTCTCCAACGGATCTTCCTGACCCAGAAATTGAACCGGGGTCTCCTGCATGGCAGGTGGATTCTTTACCAACTGAGCTACCAGGGAACTGAGTTACAGTTGGGTCAAGGTCACACATTAATGAGTGAAAGAACTGGGATTCTAACCTGGTTTTGTCTGACACAAAAACTTGTGACCTTCCCTTCCACAACGGTAAAAACAAAGAAAACAAAAATAACCTTGTCATTAGCATACCTGATGTCCCCTGAGAAGGCTGGTAGATTTTTCTGAGGCCATAAATTCTAAGGTGACAGAGTGGTGGCTGTGATTTTTTTCCCACACCATCTAGCAGAGTACTGTGTGCAGAAGACAGTTACTTAATGACAGCCTTCTGGTGTTGTTACGACTGTTGCTGATGACACTCTAAGTTCTTACCTCGGGCGTGGCGTGTAGGCTGAGACCCTGCACACAAGCACCGCCTAAGGGTTGCAGGAAACTCGATCATGGTTGGTGTGGGTGGTGTTTTGGGTCGGGGGAGGGGACTCAGGGAGTCCCCATAAATCCTCATACTCTCAATTCCATCCAATGCTCACGAAGAGTCAGACCAAGTTACTTATTCCAAGCTCTGCTGAAAGAGTGGAGTTACCTGCTGATTACACCTTCCTTTTCCTGTACTTCTCTTTTTTTCTTTCAAACCACAAACAAGGAAAGATTGAAGCCGGAGTGGAAAAACCCATGGTGTGGCCTCAACAATCCAGGTCTAGCTGGGGTGGGGGAGATCCTCCTTCCTCATCTGTTTGTTTAAAGAGAAAGAGGCCCTTTCAGTCCACATGGGGTCCAGCAATGTAACCATAAACTATGTTAATGCATGTCAGAAAGTACCTGCTCTGCTGGGCTATGTGGGGAGGGACATGAACCCTGGGTCTTGATCACTTTGGGCTAAGATTCCCCAAACCCTTCAATTCAAAAATGTTATTCTTGAAGTGTTGGTTCTAGTGTCTCATACCCCATGTTTAAAATTAAAAAAAAAATTTCCGAGCCTTTTGTATTTCTAACACACATAGAGCCTGAAGTTTCAGATCTGCCAATAACTCCCTGTTTCAAAGGGAAAAAAAGTCATTCTTTTTTTCCTTACTGGAATTTTTTCATTCCTTCCCACTTACCCCATCTCCATTTCTCATTTCCTCAGGAAACCATTTAGTTGGAAACAGAGGGAAAGTTTTCCAACACACTTCCCCAAGCCCCTACAGACTCATGTATACTCAGAGAGCTATTCAGCACCAAGAACCTAGGTTGCCATGTACTCAGCCTTGCCCCTAAAGACATCTGCCTTCAGTTCTCTGGAGCATTTGGAAGGTCCTGCGGTGAAGGCAGTCTTCACTCTTGCTAATACCAGTCATCCTTCAGGAACCCTTGGATGCCCTCAGGTTGGCCTCTGGCTGTCTGCTCTTTGCTCCAGACTGTCAATCAGTGGGGCAAATCCAGAGTCATTATGGCACTTGTGTGGTGTCTCCCGACTTGACCATCTCTGGGCTTTCTAAAGTGAAGGAGGGTAAGGCTGATTTTAAGAGACACTATGGGAGTATGTTGTCATTCTTTCCACTGAACAAATGTTTGGAAGTTTTACCATGTACTAAATAGTGTTTCTTGGACTGCAAGGATATCAAACCAGTCAATCCTAAAAGAAATCAACCCTGAATATTCATTGGAAGGACTGATGGTGAAGCTGAAGCTCCAACACTTTGGCCACCTGATGCAAAGAGCTGACTCATTGGAAAAGACTCTGATGCTGGGAAAGATTGAAGGCAAGAGGAGAAGGGGGTGGCAGAGGATAAGATGGATACATAGCATCACTACCTCAATGGACTTGAATTTGAGCAAACTCTGGGAAATAGTGCAGAGCAGGGGAGCCTGGCGTGCTGCCGTCCATGGGATCACAGAGAGTCAGACACGACTTAGCAACTGAACAACAACAAAAACAGTGTTTCAGATGCTGGGAATATAAACGGTGAACGAGGCAAGGTCCCCGCTCTCAAGTTTACTTTCTAGCTTAAGGGGCAGGAGTGATGAGAAGAGAGGGCAAAATCAAGAGAAGATAATGCAAAAACCAAGAAAGCAAATAAATGAACAAAATACATCTCTTTAGTGATGAGCTATGAAGAACTCAAATGTCATTTTCGAAAAGGGACTAATCTCCTTTCTGCCTGCAGCTCCTGGGAACCCTTCCTCTCCAGTGTGATTCTGGAGTTATTGACACGCCTCTGGGCTCTGGGAGTCTTGTTGGTGGATGCTTTCGCCCCATCCAGAACAAAGATTCCACCTGACCTCTCTGAAGATGGAGTTCAAATACTTTTGTGAGCAGGATCTGAGGTCCATTCCACTTCACCAGCTCCTGGTCTCACTCTGTCCTGAGAAACAGGAGAGCAGAAGAATGCAGAATGCTCTGGAAGCCACTTTCCACTCTATGGCCACAGACAAATGGAGAGCTGTTTAAAATGGTTGAGCAATAAAGGGAAAAGAAGCAGAAGAATTATTTCCAGCTGCAACAAAAATGTTACTTTCAACCAAAAAGGAATCCTACCTTCCGGGACTCATCAGGCATGTTGTTGTTTAGTTGCTCAGTCGTGTTTGACTCTTTGTGACCCCATGGACTATAGACCACCCGGCTCCTCTGTCCATGGGATTTCCCAGGAAAGACTACTGGAGCCGGTTGCCATTTCCTACCCCGGGGGATTTTGGCAATCGAACCCTGGGTATGTTGGGACCAACTTAAATCTTTGTTCAAATCCTGGAAGTCACTTCCAGAGAAGGTAAGTTTTCACTTTTCATCCTGGTAGCCAACATGCCTCTTCTCAACGCATTGTTTCCTTTGCTTCTTAGTTTGCATTCTTACTTTTCCTTTGGATACAAAAGTGTTCTTAGTTCGAGGGGAGGCCTCTAAGAATTGGAGGCTGGGGAGTTTATTGTAATCTGAGGTAGAAGTCCTTCTAAGACCCAGCTTACACTCTGCTTAGCAACCACCAGATGTCAGCAACTCATCTAATTTCAGTTCTTCAGCAAAGGGAAAGACAACTGATGACGGATGACAGCCTTTGGCTGACACCAGCTTTTTCGGTTGCAGGTGTAACTTCAGAAAGTCATCTCGTTTTAGGAAAAGTGCTAATGGCTGAAGTAGGGTTCCAGTCTGAGGATGAAAAAGCCATTCAAACACACTTAGGTGATGGAATTCTGGGACTAACACTTTAATTTGATTTTCCTTTGTCAGCTCCTTTTACAGAGAGCAAAGAAGTTCATCAGGGAATTAGAGAAGATTCATTGGGAAGGGTTTTAAGGGCCAAGGCAACTAAACGGGTGAGTTTGCTTTTAAATTTTGTTTTTAAAGGAATTTTGCTAGACTCTTAAGAAAAACTCTGTAGGAAGGAAAAAGAAGTCTGAAAGTGCAAGTTTTATTTAAAAGAGGGGGGCATAGATAAGGTACTCAAAGGACAAGCGGTCATTAGGATCAGCTCCTGTGATGGTTATTTGTTTTGCAAAATCAGGTGAAGCAGCTATCAGTACAATAAAGTGTACTGAGACAAAATGCTTTGGGCGCATTAAAAGTCAATATAGCTAAAACTTCCTCTAGTTTTGTGGAGGAAGCCTGCTCACTAGTTTCTGGGTTTCACTGCCCTCCATGATGTTTTCTTCAGGAAACCAAGCCCAGGATGCAAATGCAATAAGATGAGATTTATTAAAAAGTTCTCAGATTCCCAAGAAGCCTAGTGGCCATGATTCTTTTCTTAGTCAACTTTCAATGCATCTTCTCCTGCTTATCATTTTTATTCATCATGTTCCTCTTACTGAGTCTATACTTCAAGGTCAAGTCTGCATCGCTTACTCCATTGTTGGGCAAGTCTCTGTGTGGTTAGAAGGGTGAGAAGAAAGGTCAGGTGTCCAGTCTGAAGGCTGGTACCAGAAAATTAAAATGTGCAACCATACCTCTGAAGCCTGGCATTCATTCAGGCTGGGGCAGCAGCCTTGTGGGGGCTTTGCAAGCCACTGCCTCTCCAAGGCCAAGCATGGAAGGGATGCTGAAACCAGCCAAGCAAGGACTGGGCATGGTGGGGCTGGTGAAGCCACGCATTGGCAAAACGTGGTACCACTCCATCTCCAGTGTACTCCCCACCCCCACTTGCCATCAGCCTTACCCAGCTCTTCCATCACCACCATCAGCACCACCCCCTGCCCGGCCTTCCACAACTTTCCTTCCTTTGACCTTCGCCTCTAGTTTCCTCTCCACACGCTCCCCTGGAATCCCCTTCGATTTCATTTAAACTCAATTGATGTTTCAAACTCTGCTTCCTCCCTAAAGATTTTACCTGGGTCTTTTGTCTTGTAAAAAACCTCCGGACCCATCCACCCATTAAACAATAACCATCTACATGATATAAACCCACTTCTTCCACATTTTCTTTCAAAATAGATGGTAAATTTCTTGCAATTTAAAAATGATTTTTAACCAAGTATTTTACAAATGATAGGGTGTCTAAAGATACCTATTAAGGAAAAGTGAAATATTCTATTTGCTGATCTCAGTTTATGTTCCAACTTCCAGAGCATGCGTCCTCGGAAGTAAGTTTTTAAGATAAAGGAGAAGCAGAGCGTGAAACTCTGTGTGCCTCTCTTATCTGTTGCTCCCTTTGAGATTCTTAAATGAAGAAAGGCCCAAAAATGTGTAGGTGGTTGTCTCCACCCCCTTTCTCTGAAGACTGTGGTTCTTCTTGACAATGAGGAATGCCAAGCCTCAGTTCCCCAAGGGTAATTTGATCTGCTAATTATATGCAAAGACTCAGATCCCTAAAAGAGGGCTTGGCTTTGTTGCCACCTGGGAAATGTCAACAAATGACATTATCTCCTTTTGAGGAAGCACTGTGGCTTCTGGCTAGGCAGGAAGGGTCAATGGGGAAGCCAGGTGAGTCAGAACCCTAAGGGTCATCAGGGACAGGGATGGGCTGGGGCGTTTAATGACGTTCTCCCTATAACTATTCTTTTTGCTGAAATTTTAAACATTGATCACAGTGCTTTTACAAAGAGAATCTTGAAAGGAAAATCAACTTTCTGTTGTCTAACTTGGGACTTCCCTGGTGGCTCAGAGGGTAAAGAATCTGCCTGCAATGCAGGAGACCTGGGTTTGACCCCGGGGTTGGGAAGATCCCCTGGAGAAAGGAATGACTGTCCACTCCAGTATTCTTACCTGAAGTATCCCATGGATAGAGGAGCCTGGTGGGCTACATACAGTCCATGGGGTCACACAGAGTCAGACACATCTGAATGACTAACACTTTTCACTGTCTAACTTGGAAACCTAGGAAGAGCTGTGCTAAAGCTTTGATGGGCACATGTAGTATCATGCCCTTGCTCTTGCTGGCTAGACTAAACCCACACCCAAAGCCAGTGGTGTGCAACGGGAGCTGCCCTTCTCTGCTTCCTGACAGAGTATGAAAGGCAATGCTGTTGGTGAAGTCCGATATGATAACTTAGTACTCCATTTAGCCAGTGCTCACTATGGGCTAAGTGCTTTACATCCATTCCCTTACTTAATCCTTAGTACAACTCTTGACAATGTATTATTATTTCTATTTTAGAGAAAAAGAAGTTGAAGCTCAGAGAGGTAAGGAAAGTTGCCCTGAGTCACACAGCTAATCAAGGGCAGAGTTGGGCTTATGCACAGGGATCAGATATCTTGGATTCTGGCAATGATTTTGTGAATTAGAAAGGACAACTCAAAATTCTTTGGGGATTCTGTGCCCCCTGCTTAAAATGAGGGGGGCTGAGCTAGATGGTCTAGAACCACTCTGTCCAATAAGGTGGCTACTTGGCATGCATGGCTTTTGAGCACTTGATGTGGCTGGCCTGTGTCGAGAAAGGTTGTAAGTGTATAATACACGCTGAATTTCAAAGACCAGAAAGAAGAATGTGAGCTATCTCAGTAGTATTTTAAATATTAATTACATTTTAAGTGATAATTTTTATATATTTATATATATTTATTTATATATATTGCATATATATGTTTAAATTAACTATATTATTAAAAATAATTTTACTTGTTATCTTTAAAAATATGGCTAGGAGGGCTTCCCTGGTGGCTCAGTGGTAAAGAATCCACCTGCCAATGCAGGAGACACGGGTCTGATACCTTGTCCAGGAAGATCCCACATGGTGCAGAGCAACTAAGCTGAAGCACCACAAAAATTGAGCTTGCGCTCTAGAGCCTGGGGGCTGCAACTACTGAAGGCTGCCTACCCTAAAGCCCATGCACCACCACTAGAGAATAGCCCCTGCTCACCACAACTAGAAGAAAGCTCGTGCACAGCCAAATATATATATATATATATATATGGTTAGTAGAATATTTAAAGTTCCTTGTATGGTTCACATTATTTTTCTTCAAGCAATGTTTTCTAAATTTTTCTGATTAATTGTCTCTAGAGGACATGTGTCTCAAGGACTGATATTTCTCTATAACTTTTCAGATCTGGAGTTGGTGACCACAACAAAAAATAAATTAAAAAAAAAAAAAGCTTAATTCATAATTGTTAGGTAATACTACCTAATCCAAGTGGACTCAATTTTTCCAAATGTAAACAGGTGACAATAGAAAAAAAGCATCTGGGATATAAAAAAGCAAAAGGATATTGGTACTGGAAGAACCTCCAGAAGGTCCCTGATTCTGCTCAGGGATTATTTATACATCTTGAAGGGCTTGTCCGTCATTATCTTCCCCTCAGGCGGAAGTAACCCTGCTGGGCTCCACATCCCAGCTGTTTGGAAAGACTCTGCTCTCTAGGTTCTTCTAGTTGAAGACAAATAGCAGTGAGGCAGAGATAACTGTTTACCATGCACAAAACTCTACCAAGAAGTTGGGTGAAAACTGGGAAGTTTGACTCCATGATCCAATTACTTCCAAACATTCAGGTTTGGCAATGTAGAGATTGGGTTTTTAAATTTCCTTCCAGATGAGTGATGCTGTGGGTTACCATCAGGGCGCAATCAGGAAAGAGAATCTCCAGAGTAATTTAAGCCTGAAAAAGTTAATATAAAAATTAGTAACTACTGGGACTTCCCTGGTGGTCCAGTAGATAAGACTCCATGCTCCCAATGCAAGGAGCCTGGGTTTGATCTCTGGTCAACCCTCTCCAGTATTCTTGCCTGGAGAATCCCATGGACAGAGGAGCCTGGCGGGCTACACAGTCCATGGGGTCAGAGAGAGTCAAACACGACTGAGCGACTAAACAACAACAACACCAGGGAACTAGGTCCCACATGCGGCAACTGAGAGTTCACGTGCTGCAGCTAAAGACTGAAGATCCCATGTGTTGTGACTAAGACCAGGTGCAGCCAAAGAAATAAATATTTTTTACAAAACAGACATTTATTTAAGAAAATATTAACTGTAACAGGGTTGTTTAGAAATAAGTAAAAGTGAACTCTAAGATACAGGAATGGCAGATATAAGGCACAGCTCTCACACCCAGGACTGAGATAGAAGCCCAAGAAAGATCACCTGTCCCCTACTGCCCTCTCCTTCCACCCTCCCCCAAGCTAAGATCTGGACATTCTTGGAGAATGGACCATCGGATGCGGTGAGAGCCCACTGGATGGAAGAGGAGTAACCACATTTGTGGAATTTGCTGTAGGTCAGTTCTCTAAAACACAGGGAACGTTGCACAGGAGGTGGAGTCTCAGAAGGCACTTCGTAAGAAATCACCTGGTGCAGGGCAAGCTGCTGGATGGGGGGTCCTGCTGGCTGGCCGGGCACTGAGAAACTGGGTGCTTGAGAAGCCACCTGTGCTTCCGCAGCTGGCTGCTAGCAAAGCTGCCAGTACGCCCAGAGCCTGGCACTGAAGAAGCTGCCCACTGCAGAAACTGGTGCTGGGAAAGCCACATGCACTCTAAGAGCCTGGTGCTGGAGCCAGTGTCCATGCCACAGGAGCTGGCTACCAGGGAAACCCTGCATGCTGCAGGAACAGGACACGGAGAGCATGCTGGTGTCTCAGGAAGCTACCGAGCCAGAACCCCAGAACCAGGAAGGAAGCCCTCTTCCCACTGCAGTGTCTCTCTGGGGCTCTCACCTGACAAAGCTTAACACTGTGATAGCCGGTGAAGGACAAATATCTAAAGGGCCCAGATCTCTTTTTTGCAGAGCAGACAGTAAAGGATCAATTTGGAGCTGAGAAGCAATAAATTGAGAGCCGGGACATTTCAGAAGAATGGTTTTTAAACTCTAGCATACTTAAACAATACCTAGAGAGTACCTGTGAAAACTTCAGCATCCTGGGAACCTTCATCCTCGATTAGTGGGTCTAAGTTTGACTCTGAGGTTTGTAGTTTGCATAGGCATTCTATCATTTAATGGGTGACCTGCTGCCATCAGTATTCACTTGGATTATGGCAGTAGTCTCTTAACTGGTGGCCCTGGTACCTATTTTTCGCACAGCAGCAGAGTGTGAAATATAAGTTAGAATATAAATTGGAATTGAAATATAAGTTAGAATATGTCACTCAGTTTCTTAAATTCCTCCAGTGGGTCCCCATCTAACTACAGCAAAAGCTCAAATCCCTACAAAGAAAGGCTTGAATGATTTGGGCCCTACTACCACTTTCCTATTAGTCACTCCTTCATTCACTTTACCTGGCCCGCACTGGCCTTACTACTGGACTTTGAACATCTCAGGGGTTTCCCTCCCAATGCAAGGGGCCTGGGTTTGATCCCTAGTCAGGGAACTAGATCTCACAAGCTGCAACTAAAAGTTTGAAATGCTGCAGCTAAAGATCCTCCAGGCTGCAAAGAAGATGGAAGATCTAGCGTGCTATAACTAAGACGAAACACAGTCAAATAAATAAATAAATAATATTTAAAAAGAAGAAGAAAAAGAACATCCCAGGCACACCCCAGCCTCAGAACTCACGCTACTGTTTTCCCTTCTCTCCAGTGGGCTCTCCTCCCAGATTTCTGCAGCTCACACCCTCACTGTCTTCTGGTCTTTGTTCAAATGACACTTTTCAACACACTCTTCCCTGACCCTCCCCCCTCCCATTGCAAATTACACCCCCGTTTCCACCCCTTCATCCAGGGTCCCTTTTCCTCCTTCCCTGGTTGTTTTTAGCACTTAGCACCATCTAACTAATTATATTTCCACTTACTTAGTTTGTTTGTTTTCAGTCTTGTCCCAGTGGAGGGTAAACTCCACCAGAAAAATGATTTGTATCTGCTTTATTCACTGCTATGCTCTCCAGGGCCTGGAACAACACCTTAGACAAAATGAATATTTTGTGATTATTTGTTGAATGAATCAATGCCGAGTACACTTTGAGAAACTTCTTTGTAGAGCATAGAGACTGTGAAGTTGTACTAGTGGGCAGCCAAGGTCCACAGCGGTTCTCCAACATTTCAAAAGCTTCACATTTGCAAACACTAACCTGGACTTTTTAAAGGAGCTGCCCTTTATGGAAAAAGAGCCTTCCAGAGCAGTGTGGATGCAATGGATAAAGAGAGTGCTCCTGCACCTCTTCAGGTGGCTGGAAAAGCAGCCCAGTTCATTGAAAGAGCATGTGGAGTTTTAGAGAGAGAAAACTGTTATTATTTTAAATGAAGAGAAAAGTCTATATTCTTAGTCATGTTGCTTCTGAAAAGTTTCTGGAAACCTCTGGATTGAGAAGACAAGGCTCCAGAAACAAATAGAGCAGGTCTGTCTGGGGTTTTCCCAGAGCCAACTTTTCTTGTTCTTAGGGGAAGGAAGCATGCCTATGATCAGCACTTCCTTCAGGCTCTGGAAATTGTCCTCCGGATCAAACCTCTCCTGCCTGCTCTTAACACTGAAGGACTGAGTGAATTCCAAGTGTGGCCTTGCTGAGTGAGTCATATCCCAATTTCACATGATCTGGACCTTATCTAGTCAAGGACAGTAACAAGCTTGTAGATGAATTATATAAGAAGATGGCAAAGGAAGACCAAGAGGTAGATCTGGAGAGTCAAGCTGGACCCTGCAAAATGGGTTAGATGCAAAAACATAGGCTTGACACATAATATATACACGTGGTTGGTAGGCCAACAGTTTATAAGTCTACCAGTCAACCCTAAAGGAAATCAATGCTGAATATTCACTGGAAGGACTGATGCTGAAATTCCAATACTTTGGCCAGCTGATGCAAAGAGCTGACTGATTGGAAAAGGCCCTAATGCTGAGAAAGACTGAGGGCAGGAGGAGAAGGGCCTGACAGAGGATGAGATGGTTTGGATGGCATCACCAACTCAATGGACATGAGTTTGAGCAAGCTCTGGTAGATGGTGAAGGATGGGGAAGCCTGGTGTGCTGTAGTCCATGGGGTTGCAAAGAGTCAGACACAACTTAGTGACTGAACAACAATAAAGATTATTTTTAAGATGGAATTTGACAGAAAAGGACCAGCTTGTTATTGTCAGCAGACAGAGAAAAAAAGGAAACAATTCAAGTTCATTCAGAATTGTTGGGGTTAGTAATTGCTTGAAGTCCAAGCAACTTAGTCCTATTACGACTACTTCTAACATTAATACTTGCTAACAAGGCATCAGTCAAATACATGTTATAATGCTCTGCTATTGTGATGAATCCTCTTCTGGGAATAGGTGAGATTGCCTGAAAATATTCTACATTGTAAGTTCATGAAAGGTTAGAAAAGGTATTCCTTCTTCCAAAAGCTGCCAACTCACCACAGTTTGCAAGGTTCTTCGGGTCCTGAGACGTTCAAATAGGAAACTCACCACCAATCATTTGCTTTTCAAAAAGTATCACTTAGGGACTTCCCTCGTGGTTCAGTGGTTGAGAACCCACCTGCTCATGCAACGAACACAGTTTGATCCCTGGTCTGGGAAGATTCCACATGCCTGGGAACAACTAAGCCCTTGTTCCATAGCTCCTGAAGCCCTCATGCCCTAGAGCCTGTGCTCTTCAACAAGAGAAGCCCCCACAACGAGAAGCCCACGCACCACAGCTAGAGCATAGCCTCCAATTGCCAAAACCAGAGAAAGCCCTCACGCAGCAATAAAGACCCAGCGCAGCCAAAAATAAAATAATGAAATTAAAAAAAATAAAAAGTATCACTTGCTCATCATTCTGTCACCAATATTTCAAAGATGATAGTGAGAGAAGCCAAACTAGACTAGTAAGAACAGCTTAAAGAAGTGAACTGACCACTGGTGTCCCTAAGAACCATGAGACAAGAAGAATGGAAGAGTGTAGGCTCATGGCCTCCCCTACCCTAAGCCCTTTGCTGTGATCTCTTGGTGTATTTCACTTGCTTGTATTGGTAATGTATGTGCTCTCCATACTGCTAAATCCAATGGCCAATTGTCAGTCGTACTCTATCAGGAGCAGCTGACAGGGTTGCTCACACCCATAAACTTGCAAAGTTTTCCTCACCAGCCTGGTTTACCCCTCTCTTCTGATTATTTCTTTCTTTATTTCACTGGCTTTCCCCTCCCAATCTTCTTTGCTGTTCCCTCTTCACCTCAGTTAAGGTCTTCCAACTGGAAGGAAGGTCCAAGGATTTAGTCCAAAGATCTCATCCCTGCTGTAGAAAGTTCTTCTCCCAAGTAATTTGATAGCTTGCTTCCTCACTTCTTTCAATGTCTCTGCTCAAATGTTACATTATCTGCAAAGTCTTCCCTGACCACCCTAACAAAAGAGCCCTCTGTCTTAGCCAGGTTGCTCTATGCAAGCCAGGAATAATTACAAATAATAACAATGCAGTCTACACCGTGATGCTGACCACTACTCCCTCCCCATCACTGTGCTTCCCTCTCATATTACTCAGTTCTCTCCTTGTATTGGTTTGTCTTACGACTAGACATCCTGAGTATTTGCTTGTTAATTTATTGTCTGTCTCCCTAAACTGAAATATAAGCTCCGCAAGAGTAACTTTGTCACTGTGTTCATTGCTGTTTTCCAGTTGCCTAGAGTATCACCTGGCACAAAGTGAGTGTCCAATGAGTATCTGTTGAGTAAATGAATATACAAATAAAAAGCAGTTAGAAGTGGATGAGGACATGCCTAAAGAATGACACTGCTAGAGACTGAATGCTTGTGTTCCTCTAAAATTCGTATGATGAAGCCTAGCTTCCAATGTGGTGGTATTTGGAAGTGGGACCTCTGGGAGTTGATTAGGTCATGAGGGCAGAGACGTCATGGTGGCTTAGTGCTCCTTCCTAAAGAGTCCCCAGAATGCTCCCCAGACCCTTCGTCCATGTGAGGACACAGGGAGAAGATGGCCATCTATGAACCAGGAAGTGGGTTCTCACCAGACCCTGAATCTGCTGGTGTCTTGCTCTTCCCAACCCCAAGAACTGTGAGAAAGAACGTTCTGTTATTTCTAAGCCTCTCAGCCTATGGTACTCTGTTATCACAGCCTGAACGGACAGAAGCAGGCACTGTGAATTGAGGGAGATTAGGAGGAGATGGATGCCTTCAAGAAAACAAGTTTATGTGGGAGGTGATAGCATGTCTCTCCTTGCAGAACTGCAGCCGGAGGCAGGGAGCTGAGGGCTTCCTGCCCAAGTCCTTTTGGACCTGTGTTTAACTCTTTCCATCACTATGATCTGGACTATCATCATCATCACTATGACCAGTTCATCCTAAAGGAAATCAGTCCTGAATATACGTTGGAAGGACTGATGCCGAAGCTGAAACTCCAATACTCTGGCCACCTGATGCAAAGCACTGGAAAAGACCCGATGCTGGGAAAGATTGAAGGCAGGAGGAGAGGGGGATGGCAGAGGATGAGATGGCTGGATGGCATCACCGACTCTATGGACATGAGTTTGAGCAAGCTCCGGGAGTTGGTGATGGACAGGGAACCCTGGCGTGCTGCAGTCTATGGGGTCGCAGAGAGTCAGACACAACTGAGTGACTGAATAGAACTGATCACTATGAGCTGTCTTTGGACATGATATTTAACTTTGCTAAGTCTCCGTTTTTCTCAACAGTAATACAAGGATAATAATAGAATCTACTTTAGGATTCTTACAAAGAAAACTATCTTGAAAACACTTATCACAGTGCCTGGGCATAGTAAGTGCTCAATAAATGTTACGGTTATTTTTGTTGTAAACAATAAAACTTCAGTAGGATGTACCCTCAAAAATCAATAATGGCTAACTCGAGGCTTGGATTTTTAGATGATTTCTGTTTTCTTCTTTTGGCTTCTATTTTGTCATTTTTCTACAATCGATAAGTATTATTTACTACATGAAAACAAATGAGAATTATTGCTTTTTAAAAAAGAATTAGACCAATGCAGCTGTGTTTCGCTGGGGTTGGGTCAAGTGGACCAGTTTGAATGGGTTTGATGGTCTCCTCAGGTTCTTATCAGCCTTTTTATCCCGCTATTTCTAAACCTAAAGGCCAGCATATAAGAGCCAGTGTTCCGAGGGCAAGTATGGGAAAGCAGTAAGGGTAAGAGAAGATGGAAAGAGGCAGAGAGCTTAGCAAATGAAAGAGGTCCAGATGCAGAAGCGAGGAGCTTCTAAATCTAGCTTTCCATTTCATGACTTGCAATGAGTGTAACTTCAGGGGCCCTGGGGAAAAAAGAAAACCTGGGGAAAAACTCCACAATCTGAAAACGTGCTCTTGAGAGAACCTGGATTCAAACATGTTGAAGCTGAAGATTCCCTGGAGGGACACCA
The DNA here is from genome assembly GCA_024291935.2 of Okapia johnstoni. Taxonomy (NCBI): domain Eukaryota; kingdom Metazoa; phylum Chordata; class Mammalia; order Artiodactyla; family Giraffidae; genus Okapia; species Okapia johnstoni. Next base: position 10,700,566 of record CM044322.1, on the reverse strand, counting down.
GCCAAATGGAAACAAAATATAAGCCCTGTGCAACTTTAAATTTTCTAGTAGTCACAACACAAAAGAAAAATAGTGACATTAATTTAAATAATATATTTTATTCAATCCAATGCACATATTCAAAATATCATTTCAATACGTAATCAGTATACAAAGATTGTTAATGAGATGGTTCACATCCTTCTTTTGTACTAAGCCTTCAAAATTCAGTGCATATTTTACATTTGCAGGAAATCTCACTCAACTCAGGCAGGTCACCTTTCACATGCTCGACAGCTGCTGTGGGCAGTGGCCACGGTCCTGGAGAGCACAGCTCTCCATCACGCCATTGCCACTCCAGGAAGGAACATTCCGGAGGCTCGGCCAAAGCTTTTTCTTTCTTCTATCTTATCTCTATTTCTTCTTAGAGGTCCTCAGATGTGACTGGCCATTTCCTGCCAGGATCGTTCTCTGATGTTGCCAACCTTTCCCAGAAAAGGAGTGTTTCCTGGAAAAGATAGGCCCTGTTGAGAAATCCTGGGGGCAGGCAGTGAGCCATCCTGAGGGCACCCTGTGTCACTCTGTGCTGTTGGAGTCTCCGAGGATACTGGACGGGACGGCTGGTGGCCAGCACACCTGGGTTGAGAAACCCTCAAGCTTAGCAGAAAGCCTGGGCAGAGCCAGGCAGGGAGAAGAGGCATTGTGGTTTGGCAAACTGGCTGAGAAGGTGCCCTTCACAGGCCTGACCTACCTCCCAGCGTGGCCCCCTCCCACCCTTCTCGGTAGCCCCTGTGTTACTCTTCTCCCACCTAAAAGGGATTCAAGATAAAGAAACATGTCTATCTTGCCTGGGGGAGCTCAAGTAACACATTTGTCAGTGTTGGAGCTGGGGTTTAAATGTGATAGCTAGTTCATTTGTCACTGGGGGATGTTTATCTGTGTTTGGAAGATTTAATTTTTCCTGATGAAGAACCGTATAAATAGGTCTAACGAGCCTTGAGGGCTCTCATTTGCTTCCAGAGTTTCCTGCAAGCTGGAAAACCTCAGAGCCCACTTGCCTCTCGCAGTTCTGTGCTGCCCACCACGTGGGGGACGAGGTTTAAGGCCAGCGCCCTTCTCATCCTGCAGGGCGCTCCTGGCCTTGAGAAGCCCAAGTCTTCCCATTCAAGGGCTTATGTTTGGGGAAGTTTAGTTAAGATAATTTCTTTCTTTATACTTAGGATAATCTGCATAATCTTTTGTTTGAATGGCTGGCAGAGTGCTCTCTAGATGAAAGAGAAGGGCAGAGTTAATATCTATGAAGAGAAGAGGAACACTGGGGAGCTGAGTGCTCGGAAGGAGACCCGCCTGTCCATGGAGGCAGCGTCTGCTACCAGCTCTCCCAGTTTCTTTCTTTATTTTTTGTTTGTTTTGTGTTTTAATTGTATTTGTCTATCTGTGTATTGGCCCTGCCGTGCAGCTTGTGGGATCTTACTTCCCCAACCACAGTTTGAACCCAGCCCATCGAAGTGAAAGCTTTCAGTCCTTACCACTAGGCTGTCAGGGAATTCCCTCTTTCTTTGTCTTATTGAGACAGTTTCTAATTCATGGCCAGTGTTAGTCCCAGCAGTATGTGTGTGTATGTGCCTGTTTGAGGGGAGGGGGCAAGGGTAGAGAGAATAAGGAGAGAGAATTGAGTCTGTGATACTGAAGGCCTGGGGAGGGAGACAGAAGGGGAAGGGAATGAGGAAATAGGATTTTAAAAGCTGATTTTTTTTTTTTTTTTTACAAAAAGGAAGATAATGAGGAAAGGACATGAGACTAAGAAGATGGAGGAAGGGCAAAGTGGGGATTCAGAGAAAATATCAATGATGTCACTGCTGGGAAAGGCTCCCCAAATCATTCTTTTGTTTTATAGCTGGGGAAACACAGGCAAGAGTATTTGCGCCATGGAAATAGGCAACTGTATATTAAAGCACTTTGTTTTTCCTTGACAAGTCAGTCTTTAGACATTACCAGCACACAGATGGGCCTGACCTGGCTCTTTAACTTAGGTGTACTCTGATTTGTCTGGAGTTTGAGCATATTATTCATTCATGCAGCAACTACTTGTTTGAGTCTACTCTACATGAGGGCTATGGATAGGGTTTCTAGGTAAAATAGAAGACACTAGCTAAATTTTGGGGCTTCCTTGATGGCTCAGAAGGTCAATAATCTGCCTGCAATGTAGGCACCCCTGGTTCAATCCTGGGTCAGGAAGATCCCATGGAGAATGGAATGGCTACCCACTCCAGTAATCTTGCCTGGAGAATCCCACAGACAGAGGAGCCTGGTGGGCTATAGTCCAGGGGGTCGCAAAGAGCTGGATACTACTAGGCGACTCATGCTTTCACTTTCAGTTAAATTTTAATTTTAGATAAACAGTGAATAACATGTTTTCCTATAACGAGGTAGTATGCAATATTTGGAATGTACTTATACTAAAAAATTAAATTTAGCTGAATGTCCTATATTTTTATTTGCTAAATTTGTCAAACTTAGCTTTGGAGAATCCAGATATACAAGATACCATTCCTGCCTTGTTGGTTATGACCTAGTAGAAGTACCAACCTTATGAAATTTGAAGTCAGGAGATTAACCTGAGTCTTTTGACACTCTGATCCTTGTCTTCATCATTATTACCATTTATCCTTTATTTAAGGATAAATGGTGATGACATTTGTGTGCCTGCATGCTAAGTTGCTTCAGTCATGTCCGACTCTGCTACCCTGTGGATGGTAGCCTGCCAGGCTCCTTCGTCCATGGAATTTTCCAGACAAGAATACTGGAGTGGGTTGCCATTTCCACCTCCAGGGGATCTTCCCCGCCCAGGGATTGATCCTGCATCTCCTGCAGCTCCTGCATTGCAGGTGGATTCTTTGCCTCTGAGCCACTGGGGAAGCCCATTTAATGTTTATTGAGCACTTACTATACGCTTCTTTCTACTATCTGCTAGGCATGATTCCAGGTTCTGGGAATTCAGCAATAGACAAGCACCCACATCTCTATTCTCACAGCGCATCCCTCTGGTTTCGAAAATACAGTAAAGAAGATAAAAATGTAAAAGTCATCATATATTAGATAGTGGTAGACAGTATATTAGACAGCACTGTGGAGACAGAACCTGGGGAAGGGACCTGTAGGAGGTAAGGGAACCAGCCTTTCTAAAAGAGTGTTCCAGGGAGATGGAACGGCAAGGACAAAGGCCCTTTACTGGATGCCGGCCGTATGCCAGGCCAGTGCTGAAAGCACTTCGCTTTGGTGACCTCACTCGGTCCAGGCAGTGGCCTTGAGTGGCAGGTATTATCATTGCCCTTTTACAATGGGAAGAAACTGAAGACTTTTGGGAGAGGTTAAATCTCTTTGCACAAGGTTACCCAGCTACTCAGTGGCGGAGCCTGCATCTTACTCAGAACTGGCTAGTAACCCCTGGGGTTTTCTTTCCCAGTGAGAACAAGTTTTAGAAGAGCACTTCTGAATCCTCTCCACTCTCAGCCTGCTCTGGCTCTGGGGAGGGCCGGGAGCTGGGGTTGCGTTGAGGGGGATGGGAAGGTGGTTCTGGAGCAGCTCTGAGTCTTCCCAGTCTGGGCCGAGGGCCACTGCCCATAGTCCCTGAAGTGAGTGGGCAGAGGACCACAGGACCCACCCTCCTTCCAAGCGGTGGGCCTTGGTGCCACACGGCACAAGGGCACGAGGTGTCCTCTCTGCAGGCTCTGTCCCGTGCCCCCCACTGCCCCCGAGGGGCAGAGGAGCCCCTCGCAGGCCTCCTTGGGCCCTGTGTCCGGGGTGGGGGGCTTCCCACAGGATGACGAAGGTGGCACCTCGCCTCCGGTAAGGCTGGCTCAGCGCACTTCTCTCCAGCCCAGGAAGCGCCTTGGCCTGCCTTTGGAGCCTTCTCCCAGTCGGCAGGGGGCTGGCAGACACCCCAAGGGCCAACAGAGGCTGACCTTGCACCTAAAAAGAATATATTGTTTTCAAACACTGCTTCCTATTCCTGCCAGATAAAGCAGCACATTAACAATGCGTCCAGGTTGTAAAATGTTGGCCAGGGTTTCTTTTTTAGCAGCGAACTTTTTGTCAAAAGATTGGCATTTTCCTCCCCATTCATGCTCCGGCCAGCTCTGCTTTCAGGGCTGGGTGCTGGCCCCCGGGTACCCAGAGACACACACACACTCAGCCCGGCTCAGCCTTGCAGCGTTGATAACATTGTTATTATTAGACATGGCCTCTGGAATCCCAGAGGTCATTCCCAAACAACGGCCCTTCTGGTGCAATGAAAGAGCAGCTCCGGTTATCACGGTGGGGGCCCGGATCCATTACCTCCTGGGCCCACGGGTGCAGACGGCTCTTGCACAAGAAACCAGCCCGGAAATGTTATCCCCGGAACCGGGCTGGAACCCGTGCCTGGGACAAGGCACCTGCCCCTCCTCCTCCCTGGTCTTAGCGCCCTGAGCACCCCGCCTCCTGCAGAGCTTGCGGGATGCCCCAACTCGGACTAGGCCTGAAACCGGGTTCATTTGCCTCCAGCTGAGCCGGCTGGTTCCCTGACTCCCAGCTTCTATCCCATGCCATCTTCGGTGCCCTGCATGCATCCCTGAGCACTGACTGCAAAAATGCACTGCCTCCTTCCCGTTTGTCGGTTCTCTTCCTCTTGTCGCTCTAAAAACCTGTGTGTGTTATTACAGCTAAATGCCCTTGTGCCTTCCCAGTCAGGACGTAAATGGAATCTCCTGGTGCCCATGTTGCCTCTCGTGCCCAATAATACCAGACTGTGACATCCTTGTGAGCACAAAATTGTCTCTTTTACCCCCATTGAGGTATGAAATATTTGCAGTCTACTGCGTAAAGTACACTAACCTTAAGTATGTATATGTATACGTTGAGTACAGGTCAGTATGTTTGTTTTGTCTGTGTGTGTGTGTCTATATGTACATATATTTGTCTATGATATGTATATATGTCATATATAACATATATGTATATCTCCAGGTCAAGGCAAGAGACCTGGGTTCGATCCCTGAGTCAGGAAGATGCCTTGGAGTAGGAAATTGCAACCCACTCCGGTATTCTTGCCTGGAAAATTCCCTGGTCAGAGGAGCCTGGCAGGCTACAGTCCATGGGGGTCTCAAAGAGTCGGACACAACTGAGTCACTTGAGCACACACACACACACACACACACACACACACACACAAAACCAGGTCAAGATACAGTGTTTCCAGTTTCTTCATACCTCTTTTCAGTCCAGGCCCTTCCTCTACTGTTTTGATATCTAAGAGATGTCTTAAATATCTTTTCATCCCACCTAGCAAATGTTTGATGAACATATTTTTCAAGTAAAACATATTATGCTTTGTATTCGGTGAACACTGTAGAGTGCTATACTCCTTTGCCTGCCTGAGATGGGCCCTTGGTTCTTAACGGGTTAATCAAGTAAGCCTGAGGTTGTATTTTAGTAGCTTTGCTCAGTGCTGGATTCAAACACAGTGGAAACCAAGTTAAGGGCAGTGCTGTTCTGTATATCAGTATGCCCACTGAGCCAAGGAGACCCATTTATTTTTAATTGAATTAAATTGCTCACAAAATGAAAGTAGCATACTTTCATTAATATTTAATTACATACAGTGTTAAATAATGATTACAAAGAAAACTTTGCAGCTTTTTTTGTCTCCGCTTTTTTTTTATTACTTTGTTAAACAAGATACTCTTATTAGCTGTTTTATGCTTGGAATTTTAAGGGCCTTGCTCTTATACAACTCCAGAAGTACTTAATTGGCAGGACTCAGCTGAGTGAGGTGGTAGCTTGGCTGTGATGATGGCCACTGGCGTGTGTGTGTGTGTGTGTGTGTGTGTGTGTGTGTGTGTGTGTGTGTACAAACATATATACTCTAACTTCAGTCACTTGGCCTCAGAGAGATATTTGTAGGGGCAATCAGGGTCTCCAGAAAAGAGATAAAAGACCACTTTCTGGACATCTTGAGGTTAACCCACCATGCCTACTCCTTCAAAAAATTCTGTATATAAAGTCAGCCCTCTGTATCTATATTCTCACTGGTGGCCCAAACAGTAAATCATCTGCCTACAGTGCGGGAGACCCAGGTTTGATCCTTGGGTTGGGAAGATCCCCTGGAGAAGGAAATGGCAACCCACTCCAGTATTCTTGCCTGGAGAACCCTATGGACGGAGGAGTGTAGTAGGCTACAGTTCATGGGGTCACAAAGAGTTGGCCACGACTGAGCAACTTCACTTTCTTTTTCTTTCTTTTCTGTGTCTATGGATTCTGTCTCTACTATTACAGGGGGTAAATGGTACTACATCATTTTATACAAGGGACTTGAGCATTTGTGGATTTCCGTATCTGAGGGGGGTCCTAGAATCAATCCCTTGGGGATATGGACGGATGGCTGTACTGAGAAAAAACATTGCATTTTGCAAGAGGTCATCCCAAAGGAAAAAGAATTCTACCTTGTGTGATTACCCATTTCTGTATTTTATTAGATAGTTCTCACATCATAGAGCAGTGATTCTCAAACTTCTGACCACTTAAGAAGCCCTGAGGTGCTTATTAATTGATTTTTGGCCCTAGAACTTCCCTTGTGGCTCAGTTGGTAAAGAATCCACCTGTAGTGAGGGAGACCTGGCTTCGATCCCTGGGTTGGGAAGATCCCCTGGAGAAGGGAAAGGCGACCCACTCCAGTATTCTGGCCGGAGAATTCCATGGACTGTATAGTCCATGGGGTCACAGAGAGTTGGACATGACTGGGCGATTTTCACTTCACTGGCTCTAGAACAGAAATTGTAACTCATAGGAACAGGGAATCTGCATTTTCCACAAGTATCCAAAGTGTTGATTCTGACATAGGGGATTAGAAGACCATACTGTGAGAAATATCATGAAGGTAAAGAACAAAGGGACTATTTAGATTTTTTTAGCAATGGAACTGTTTTTCAAACTAAGTCTTATATAGATCCTCAATAGGTTACTAGAGATCTCTTCAAGAAAATTAGAGATACCAAGGGAACTTTTCATGCAAAGATGGGCACAATAAAGGACAAAGATGGTATGGACCTAACAGAAGCAGAAGATATAAAGAAGAGGTGGCAAGAATACACAGAAGAACTATACAAGAAAGATCTTCACGACCCAGATAATCACGATGGTGTGATCACTCACCTAGAGCCAGATATCCTGGAATGTGAAGTCAAGTGGGCCTTAGGAACCATCACTACAAACAAAGCTAGTGGAGGTGATGGAATTCCAGTTGAGCTATTTCAAATCCTCAAAGATGATGCTGTGAAAGTGCTGCACTCAATATGCCAGCAAATTTGGACAACTCAGCAGTGGCCACAGGACTGGAAAAGGTTAGTTTTCATTCCAATCCCAAAGAAAGGTCATGCCAAAGAATGTTCAAACTACTGCACAATTACAGTCATCTTACACGCTAGTAAAATAATGCTCAAAATTCTCTAATGGAGGCTTCAACAATACATGAACCGTGAACTTCCAGATGTTCAAAATGGATTTAGAAAAGGCAGACGAACCAGAGATCAAATTGCCAACATCCACTGGATCATCGAAAAAGCAAGAGAATTCCAGAAAAACTGGAACTACTTCTGCTTTATTGATTATGTCAAAGCCTTTGACTGTGTGGATCACAATAAACAGTGGAAAATTCTGAAAAAGATGGGCATACCAGACCACCTGATCTGGCTCCTGAGGAATCTGTATGCAGGTCAAGAAGCAACAGTTAGAAGTGGACATGGAATGACAGACTGGTTCCAAATAAGGAAAGGAGTACATCAAGGCTGTATATTGCACCCTGCTTATTTAACTATATGCAGAGTACATCATGAGAAATGCTGGGCTGAATGAAGCTGAAATCAAGATTGCTGGGAGAAATATCAATAACTTCAGATATTCAGATGACACCACCCTTATGGCAGAAAGTGAAGAAGAACTAAAGAGTCTCTTGATGAAAGTGAAAGAGGAGAGTGAAAAAGTTGGCTTAAAACTCAACATTCAGAAAACTAAGATCATGGCATCTGGTCCCATCACTTCATGGCAAATAGATGGGGAAACAGTGGAAACAGTGGCTGACTTCATTTTTTTGGGTTTCAAAATCACTGCAGATGGTGATTACAGCCATGAAATTAAAAGATGCTTGCTCCTTGGAAGAAAAGTTATGACCAACCTAGATAGCATATTAAAAAGCAGAGACATTACTTTGCCAACAAAGGTCCATCTAGTCAAAGCTATGGTTTTTCCAGTAGTCATGTATGGATGTGAGAGTTGGACTATAAAGAAAGCTGAGAGCAGAAGAATTGCTGCTTTTGAGCTGTGGTGTTGGAGAAGACTCTTGAGAGTCCCTTGGACTGCAAGGAGATCCAACCAGTCCACCCTAAAGGAGATCAGTCCTTAATATTCATTGGAAGGACTGGTGCTGAAGCTGAAGCTCCAATACTTTGGCCACCTGATGCAAAGGACTGACTGATTTGAAAAGACTCTGATGCTGGGAAAGATTGAAGGTGGGAGGAGAAGGGGACGGCAGAGGATGAGATGGTTGGATGACATCACCGACACAATGGACATGAGTTAGAGTAAATTCCAGGAGCTGGTGATGGACAGGGAGGCCTGGTGTGCTGCAGTCCATGGGGTCAAAAAGAGTCGGACACGACTGAGCGACTGAACTGAGCTGAACTGAACAATAGGTAAAATAAAATGATTGTCACTAGGATTGAAGTGATGGTGGGGTCCCTTGTCTTTCCTTTTGCCTTTCATTTCCCCTTAGCTTTTTCCTGGGTATTGGAGCCACAGAGCTATAGCACTTGGAGGTTATAGTTTGGAAACCCCTGAATTAGTCTTAGTCAATAAATTACAGAGGCTTTTGACTAGTTAGGTAAATTCATAATACCATGCAGGAATTGTCTAAGATGTGTCCAAAGATAAAATAACTTCCCAGAGAAGTAGTATAGAATGATTGGTCAGGAGAGGAGTCTAGGCTGTCATTGACTACTATTTGAAAGGATAGTCTAATTTATTTATTCATTCATTCAGTGAGAGTTGACTGAATGATCACTATGCAGTGGACACTAGTGTTGGCGCTGGGCATATGGTGTGGACACGACAGACCAGGTCACTGCTCTCACGGAGCTCGTGTTGTACTGGGGGAGCAGAGATGGTGGAAGAGAAAGCAAGCACATAAGCATTAGGATGGATGTAAATGGAGTCATGTGGTAGTCAGAGAAGGTCTCTCAGAAGACAAGATATTTGAGTTGAGACTTCAATGATAATTGGCAAGCCTCCACGGGAAGAGCTGGGGAAAGGGATGTTTTGTGCAGAGTCAGTCCTGACACTGAGGTAGAAATAAAGAAAAAGAGATAAACATGGGATAGGTACAACACAGCAGCCAGTGGTATGAGAGGTAAGCAGATAGTCTGGCGGGGATTAGGAGTTTAACTGATATAGAGGCCATTCTAATATCAGATATGTCATCAGATAGTGACTGTGGCTGGTTATGGTTTTCAAAGATGAGGACAACAGCTTCTCCTATCCCCTGCTCTATTCTGCAATGTGACTTTGACTCTGTCTTCATCATAAGGTATTTACTTCTCTATCCTCTTGAAATCTGGGTGAGATCTGTGACTGCTTTGATCAATAGAACACAGCAGAAGCAAAGATCTGCCAGTTCCAGGCATAACTCAATACTGAGCTGACAGCTTCTGTCTCCTGCTTCTTAGAATGTATGCTCTTGGGCATGCCCTCCTGGAACCCAGCCACCATACTGTGAGAAGCCCAGACCACATGAAAAGACCATGTGCGAGTACTCTGCTTAACAGTCCTAAGTGAACTTCTTTGCCTTTTTGGCTTAAAACTCAACATTCAAAAAACTAAGATCATGGCATATGGTCCCATCACTTCATGGCAAATAGGTGGTGAAACAATGGAAACAGTGACAGACTTTATTTTTGGGGGCTCCAAAATCACTGCAGATGGTGACTGCAGCCATGAAATTAAAAGACACTTGCTCCTTGGAAGAAAAGCTATGACCAACCTAGATAGGTTATTAAAAAGCAGAAACATTATTTTGCCAACAAAGATCTGTCTAGTCAGAGCTATGGTTTTTCAAGTAGTCATGTATGGATGTGAGAGTTGGAATATAAAGAAAACTGAGCACCGAGAATTGCTGCTTTTGAACTGTGGTGTTGGAGAAGACTCTTGAGAGTCCCTTGGACTGCCAGGAGATCCAACCAGTCCATTCTAAAGGGAATCAGCCCTGAATATTCATTGGAAGGACTGATGCTGAAACTGAAGCTTTGGCCACCTGATGGGAAGAACTGACTCATTGGAAAAGACCCTGATGCTGGGAAAGATTGAAGGCAGGCAGAGAAGGGGGTGACAGAGGATGAGATGGCTGGATGGCATTACCGATTGGATGGACATGAGTCTGAGCAAGCTCCGGGAGTTGGTGATGGACAGGGAAGCCTGGCGTGCTGCAGTCCATGGGGTTGCAATGAGTCGGACACGACTGAGAGACTGAACTGAACTGAACTGAAGTGAACTTCTGGTCATCAAGCAGCATAAGATGCCGACCAGAAGGGGGAGCCATTTTGGATGTTAGTGTGGGGAAAAGTCCTGAGCAAGAACCACCCAGTAGAACTCAATCAGTACTCCCAAACCATGACAGACAGTAACAAACTGTTGTTTTAAGCCATTATGTTTTGGGATGGATAATTATTCAGGAACAGATAATCAGATCAGTAAACAATGAAAACTGAGATGTCCTGATAATGTGTCTGGGATGCATGTTCAGTTCTCTTTGACCCTTTATCATGTTGTCATAGACCTCTTAATGAAGAAGTTCTGAACCAATGAGAAGTTAAGGAGGGCTTTTAAGACAGCTTGCTTTCAAGATCTAAAGTTGTTTTCACTTTACTGTGATTAACTCTTTGCCCCAAGAATTTTAGAAGTGTTGCCCCAAGAGTGTTAGTAATTTTAGAATTCCAAAATCCTTGTCTTCTTTGACAACACGCTCCTCTTATTCTAGGAGCCTGAATATCACAGAGCAAATGAGAATCTGAGTTCAGAAAACTCTCCCAAATGAGGGGGAAAGGGCTGGCTCAGGTCTGGCATGGCATCCAAATAGGACAAGGTGAACCATCTGAAGGCAAGAGATCAGGAGTGGTCTAGAGCTCTGTGCAGTGGGACCATCGTGTGCCCTTGTCCACACTGAGCACCCATCCTGGCCTCTCTTGTTCCTGTGCTGCTTCCCTCGGGGCCAAAGGTGCCATTGCTGGCAAGGGGTAGAGTGCACACTCAGAGGGAACAGAACCGGCTTGAATCCGACCCTCAGGGCTTCTGTGTCAGTGCTTTGGGACCTGACGCCAACCCATTAGGGTGGACAGCCACTGAGCATGGGAGAAGCCCCAGCTCACACCTGGCTATGGCTCTAGCCCATTTCATCTCCAGCCCCACCTCTCACCAAGGTGATAGCTGCCTGCATATCTTAGGGGAAGAGGTGGGCCATACTTGCTCCAGATCCAGCTTTACCAGCAGAACCACTGGGCAGTCACAGACTGTGCAGGGATGCTGCCGTACAAGGAACTGCCTTCAAGACCAGGAGAGGTAACTTTTTCACCTAAGTACACAGAGACAGATAAAGTTAAACAAAATGAGAAGACAGAGGAATTTGTTCCAAATGAAAGAACAAGAAGAAAACCCTGAAAATAATGAAACAGATATAATTTACCAGATACTGCTCGGAGCATTCATAATAGAATGCTGACCGAACTAGAGAGAAGAACAAATGAACACAATACGAATTTTAACAAGGAATTAAAAAATATAAAAGAAGAACCAAGTCAGAGTTGAAGAATGTAATAACTGAAATAAAAAATACATTAGAAGGTGATTTTAGTAGACTTGGTGATAAAGAAGAGCACATGAGTGATTTGGAAGATAGAATGATGGAAATCACCCAATCAGAACAGCAAAAAGAAAGACAACAATGACAAGGAGAAGAGTTTAATGACCTCTGGGACAACATCAAGCGTATCAGCATTTGCATTATAAGGGTCCCAGAAGAGAGAAAGTGGTCAAAAATATATTTGGTAAAACTATGGCTGAAAAATTCCTGAAGTTGAAGAAGGAAACAGATATTCAGATACAGGAAGCAAAGAAAATCCCCCCAAAAGATGAACCCAAAGAGGCCTATACCAAAGCATATCATAATTAAAATGGCAAAAGTCAGAGATAAAGAATTCTAAAGGCAGCAAGAGAAAAATAAAGAGTCATATACAAGGAACCCCCATAAGGCTATCAGGTGATTTTTCTGCAGAAATTTTGCAGGCAAGAAGGGAGTGGCATGACATATTTAAAGTGCTGAGTGGGAAAAACCTACAACCTAGGATACTCTGCCCAGCATATTTATCATTCAGAATTGAAGGAGAGATCAAGAACTTCTCAAATGAGCAAAAGGTAAGAGTTCATCAGTACTAAATTTATCCTAAAAGAAATGCTAACGAGTCTTCTCTAAGTGGAAAAGAAAAGAATACAAGAAGAAGCAAGAATTTATAGGAGGGACTTCCCTGGTGATCCAGTGGCTAAGACTCTGTGCCTCCAATGCAAGTAGTGAGGATTCAATCCCTGCAGGGAAATTAAATATTTAGTTTTGTTGTCTGCTCTGAGGGCAATCACATGGGCCCCTTGCTGTTACCATTGCAATCTTCAGTTACATTTACTCAAAGGACATTGCTGGGGGGAGGTGTTTGGGGTAAAATTAAGCAAAGCTATTTTGGGGTCCATTTGAGGTAGGCAGTGTGAACAGCCTCAAAGAGGAGTTGTCAGGGAGACTGAAAATTCACTAGAAAGCAGCAACTAGGAGACAGAATGACCAGTGAAAATGGAAGATCTCCAGAAAACTCTGGAAACACTGGAAGAGACCCTGAGATTTCCCTTAAATGGAGAAAGGGGATTTGAGTCAAGCTTAAAGGACCACACAACCTCATTAAGTTGAGGGCTTGGGATAAGGAAGGTTGCTGAAATATTGTTTCATAAAGAAAACAGAAATACAATTTGGTAAAGCACTCAGAGGCAAGTAGAGGAATCAGAAAGAATAATTCAAAGCTATCATCAAAGTTTCCTTTGCAGGATTGAGACAATGGTAATGACATTGATAAGTGATAGCAAGAGAAGGCTTTGGACCAAATTGAATTAGCAATGATAGCAGAATGTTCTAGAGGAGACATCCTGGAGGACTAGAAACTACAGGATCAAAGCTAAGTAAAATTTGGAAATGTAAAATAGGAGCATTGGGTTAGAGGTGATAATGCGAGCAAGGAAAAGGAAAGCTTCAGAAAGATTGATGTGTAATATTCAAAATTAAGAGGTGAGAGAAAGCCAAAGATAGCTGGAGGGAAAGAGGAAGCAGGGAGCTAGGAGGAGAGCCAAGAACTTAATATAATGGGAGCCCAGGAAGGAGCGTCATTCAATAAGTGATTGATCGACAGTACCAAACGCAGCGAAGACACAAGAGAAAGAAAGAGATAGAGGGAAGCCTACTGGATTTATATTAACATGTGTATAAATATTTTACTTTTGTACACAGACTTCAGGATTCAAACATCACGATCATAATCAAATAATAATTTTCTTGTGACAAATGCAGGGGCTACAGAAATATTTATATTTTAGAGTTACTCCTGGAGGTTTTACAATCTGAAGGGTCAGATTTGACCAGTCCAAACACTCATACACAGATTGAACAATTCTGACAGTGTTTGCACAGCACAAGATATTTCCGAGTTCTGGCTTATAAATATTCTAAAAGAATATATGATCAAGATAAATTTGAATTTAACAAAAAAATTGGGGTTGCTCCTTAGAGCTCAACATAACCAAATGTCCACTGGAGACAAGGCAAAAAGAACTCAATTGTAGTATCTAAGTATATTTTAGAGAGGAACTAGTATTTATCTCTCTTTCCCCCAAATCTAGCACTTATAAACCTAGTAAAAGTTGGCAATTTGTATATCTGATGCTGATGCTTTGCATAAAATAACCATTCTTCTGATGACTGGACATTCTTATTGTTCAATATCCTTCACCCAGCCTTTTGCTGGGAGTTTCTCTCAGGCCACCTACCTCTCGGGATTTCTAGGTTTCCTCTGTCTTTTCTTCTTTATTCTTTCCTCTTCTACATCCCACAGTTCCTGTGGATTTCTTTGTTTCTTGCTCACAGTACTCCAGGTGCTTCTCTGTTCCAAGTCTTCATCTTTTATCTGTGGGACTTGGGAAAGTTGTGCAATCGTTAACCAGATAGAAAGACTTTCATTTATTTGGAAATAAGGCAAGCAGTTGCATAGAACTTATGGAAACAAGAAACACAAAATGGAGCACAAATTCCATCTCTATTTTCTACTGTTATAATTCTACTGAGGCTCTGTCTGCAGACTAACTCATTGAGAATGTGTAGTGGTGGACTTGACAACAGGCTTAGGAGGCCTCCAGGCCTACGAAGTGCAGTTGACAGAGGCCTGTAGCTTCTGTGCTTTGAAATCAACCACCCCTTTCACACCAGGGCTGTGCTTCCTACGAGCCTCTCTTGGCCAATGATTGAGTGTCAAGAATACTAAGGCAGATTGTACCCTGGGAGACGCTGGACTCTTCTGATGGCTGGCATTTGGTTTGAGGATTTCCTGAAGTCTTGCTGAAACTTCCTGAGATTGCAGGGAAGTCTAGCATGCTTCTGGACAATTTCTCCTTCTTTTCTCCTACCCTTGGGCTTAGACTTATATCACTGCCTGGCAGCTCCAGCTTTCCTTGTTCCTTCACCATCTTCTTTTTCTTTCTTTCTTGTTTTACATTTATCTGGTGGCACCAGGTCTTTTTGCAGCACTCGGGATCTTGAGCTGTGGTTTGTAGCATCTTAGTTGCAGCATGTGGACTCTTAGTTGTGGCATGTGGGATCTAGTTCCCTGACTAGCGATCAAACCCCCTGCACTGGGAGCACAGATTTTTAACCACTGGACCACCAGGGAGGTCCCTCCTTTTCTACCACAGAGTTTTCCCCTAATAAAATTCTTATGTATGTCTGCTTCCCAGAGCACTTAGCCTAACACACTCCCCTAGTAGAAGAACAAGGCTTACAGTCACGTGGGTCCTAAGCCCAGACATTCTTACTAGCGTTTGTTTCTGCCCACATAACCTACATCAAAACAGCTGAATGAAAGTGATCTTATTTGCAAAGGGGCTGGTGGTGGCTACTAAACAAGCAAATCGGGTGAAGAGTCAATAAAATTTTTATTGAGACGTGATCAGAAAGTCAAACGCTGGAAGACCTTTGCTGAAATTCTATACTTCACTACCCTCACTTGGCATTGTATTTCTCTCTTCTACTCACATTTCACACAAGAGATAGGATTGAGTGAACAGACGTTGGTTGGGTAAGGTCTGATTCTCTGATCTCTAACAGATTTATTCAACATTGCCTGCATATTTGTGGGAAAAGATTGACTCGGTATTACTAGGAAATTGTCCTGACTCAGAGTCAGAAAGTTAGGAATATTTGGCTTCCTACAAATGATCTATAAAACTGAGATAAAATTTTTTACTTATCAGATTGCAAATATTTAAAAGATTGATCTCATCCAGTGTTAGTGAGGGGATAAGGAAATAGGCCACTTCTTTATACTTGCTCCCTGGAGAAGGAAATGGCAACCCACTCCTGTATTCTTGCCTGGAGAATCCCATGGACAGAGGAGCCTGGAGGGCTACAGTCCACGGAGTTGCAAAGAGTCGGATTTGACTGAGCAACTAACACTACTACTTATACTTGGAGTATAAACAAGGTGAAAATCTTTTGTAAGGTTAATTTGTCAGGATCTATCAAAATTAAAGATGGACATAATCTATGGTCCAAGCACCCCATTTTTGAATCTTTTCTACAGAAATGTTTCTACACAGAAATGCAACTATATATGAGGATGTTCACTGCAGTTTATTATATGATTATTATTACTGCAACTACAACTCAGGAGGTGATCCAAATGGCCACCAAGATGAGGTTGGTTAAATAAATTATAGTATATCCACACTGTGGAATATTATGCAGCTGTTAACAAACAGGGTGCCACTAGCCCAGAGGGCACATTTATGTAAATTAGAAAAAAATACTCTTTTCCTCTGGTTAAATAAAGCAAATGCTGGGAAGCACACTTTGGTGAATGGATCACAGGCTAGATTTTAACTCCCATTATTCCCCTCCGCCAAATGCTCCTTTGCAATGTTGAATTTGAACAACAGTTAACACTGAATGTTAAAAATAATGAAACAATGTTTTACATGGTAACATGAAAAAGTCTCTATGATACAATAACCTCCTCCCCTACAAGAAAGGAAAAAAATAAACATACAAGAAGTTGGCAAAAGTATTGCTTATTTCTACATAATAAATTTCCTCCAATCTTAGTGTTTTAAAGAAGTAAATATTTATTATCTTACAGTTTCTGTGGGTCAGGATTCCTGGTACAGCTTAACTGGGCCCTCTGGTTCAGGACCTCTAGAGGCTGCTGTCCAGGTGTTGGTCAGGGCTGCAGTTATCTTGAGGTTCAACCGAGAAAGGGTCAGCTTCCAAGTTCACTTGTGGGTTGGTGGCACGATTGAGTTCCTTGTCTGCTGTTGCATTGAGGGCCTCCGATCCTCAATAGCTGTTGGCTGGAGACCACCCTTAGTTGCCAGGTGAACCTCTCCTTAAGGCAACTTGAAACATGGCAGCCGACTTTCCTTAGAGTGAACAAGTGAGTCAAGCCAGAGAGAGTGTGAGCAAGACAGACATCGTAGACCTTTCCAGCTGAATTTCAGAAGTGACATCCGTCACTTTTGCAGCATTCTATCCTTTAAAAACAAGTCACGAGCTTCCACCCACACACAACAGTGAGGGGATCAGGCAAGGACTTGAACACCAGGAGGTTGGGTGCATTTGGAAACATTTTAGAATCTGCATACCACAGGGTATGCATTGAACTGTAAATATGTAAATAGTTATCTCCAAGGCAGGAAATGGGAGACAATTTTTGCTTTTTTTAAAAATATTGTTCCAAACAAGAGAAAGTTTTAAGAATATTCCAAGGACCTCCCATATGCACTCTGGGGTTTGCCCAGATTAACCAATTGTTTCCATTTCGCTCCCTTGCTTTATCATTCTTTCTATGTTCATCTGTGTATGCATATTGTCTTTTCTTTCTGAACCACTGGAGAGTTGAGTCAGAAATATAAAGTCCCGTTACCTCTTAATATCTCAGTGTTATTTTCTAAGAACTGAGACATTTCTTACATAACCATAGTAAACTGTTAAAATGAATCAGAAAGTTAAACATTAATACTATACTATTACAGAACCCATATTTAGTTTTTATCAGATTTCCAGAACTTTCTTTGTAGCTATCTTTTTCTTCTTGGTCCTACATCCAACCAAGGATCGTACATTTCATTTAGTGATCATGACTGTTTGGTCTCATTTAACCTAGAGTAGGTCCTCAAGCTTTCTGTGTCTTTCTTAACCTTGACATTTTTTTGAAGAGTGCTGATCAATTATTTTGTAGAAAAGCCTTTAATTTGGATTTGTTTGCTCATAGTTAGATTTAAGTTATATGTTTTCTGCAGGAATACCACAAAAGTACTATTACTATTAAATGCACATAATAAAAATATTATTAAAATTTGCTCCATTTCAATTATTATTATTGAATGATTATTATTTCAATTTGTTGTAATGAAGATGTACTTTTGTGTATAAAATGGAAGATTTTAATACTAGAAAAAAAGAAATGCTCTTTCTCTATTTTCACCAATTGCACCATGGTAAATGATAGAACATTGCTTTGGATGTTTACAATGGACACTGACCATGGGTTTATTTATTCTCACTATCCTGGTTATAGCATTCTCTTGAACGCTCAAAATAAAAAGCTAGGCAAGGGTGGCAGTCATCAGTGAAATGAATAAATACCTTGAAAATGAAGTCTTAACACAGGGAATGACCTACTAATCTTTAATGGCTATAACTGTGATGTGGATTTCAGCTGGGGATGCCAGCAAAAATTCAATTCAGGTTCATGCCAACATTACCTGGCCAATGATAACATTAGTTAGAGATTCAGCTAATCTTCAAAGGACAAGGAGAACTTTCTAATTTTAGCACCAGCATTTATTAGCACTTCAAATGAATGGGTGATTACTTTAAAATACCCCTGCTAGAATGATAACCAAACTTCTGGCAGCATTTCTTCTCAGCAAGTGGAAGAAAGGAAAGAATGGGGTTGAAAGAGGAGGTAATCCCATTAGAGACTGAATCTGAGAACACATTTCCTTCAAAGATGTGTTGTTTCTCCATGATCCTCAAATGTCTCAAATAAAGATATTACTGCCATTCATGCCCTGTTTTTGAAGCCGGGCTATGGGACCTTGGCCTTCTGAACACAGATCTCTCAGGTAGATGTAACATGACAGATAAGTGGTGTGACTCTTAGTCTTTCTGTACATGAGCACATGGTCTTATTAAGAGGACAGACAAATAAAGTCAATTATGCCTCCGCATGTGCCTTGCGCTCAGTCTTGTTTCACTCTTTGTGACCCCATGGGCTGTAGCCCAACAGGCTTCTCTGTCCATGGAATTTTCCAGGCAAGAATACTGGAGTGGGTTGCCATTTCCTTCTCCAGGGGACCTTCCCCACCCAGGGATTGAACTTTATCTCCTGTGTCTCCTGCATTGCAGGTGGATTCTTTACCCACTGAGCCATCAGGGAAGCCCCAGAAGGGGTACAACTGGGGAGCATTAAACCTCTAGACAGCTTTTTGATTTTGCATTTGGAAAGGGCAGAGGGGTCCTTTCTGGAATATTCCCGTGCATTTATTTGAACTCGTGCCCCCTCTTCTTGCACCATTTGCCACAGTGATCCAGACATCAGCCTTGATGCTGCAAAGCTCTGCCCATCAGGAGAGCTGGATTCTCAGCATGGCCTGTCTGGCTCAGTCTCACAGTTGTTCCTCTCTTTCTCTCTCAAGAACACAGCTCCTAATTTTTTACCTCCGTTGGCACAACTTCCCAATATTCTCTTCCCCGACTGGCTTAGGGCTTGGTCTGGAGCCACTCAAGTCACTTTTCACCCCCTTGATTCTCATTATCAGATTTTCTTCCCTTCTCCTGAATAGGAGGCTTGGGGGAAGGGATTGTTTTGGCTGGAATTTGACAAGGCACAGGTGGTTTTACCAGCTGCAAGTTCTTTAGTTCTTGTTGGATGCCCACCAACTCTTGGTCTTTTCACAGTTCTTTCAGGGGTGGCGGAGGAGGAGGAGGGGCAGGAAGGGACAGTAGGTCCTTGATGTTGTTGTTGCCCATCAGCAGCTGTCTCAGGTTGGCATTGAGTCCAGAGCGGTCCTTCAGGAAGAGTTGTTTTGGTTTTTTTCCCCCCAGAATTTTTTTTTCCCCTGGAGATTGGAGAGACCTAAAGGGCACAGCCATAAAAATGGCAGCTCACCCTGCATCTTGGTTGTGTCCCTGCAGAGGCCGATGGCCACAAGCTCTCCCTTGCACACATTGTGGCTGCCGTCGTGCCTGGCTTCCGGGCACAGATCACTGTCACTTTCAGCCTCAGAAACCCAGGCTTGGACTCGGTTACTCACATCTCTCCCTGGCTGGTTGGAGTCCAATGACACCAGCATCATCTCCCAAAATAGACGAAAATAACCCTCAGCTCCATCGCTCACATGCCTCTTTTTGAGGAAAGAAAAAAGGAACTTAAAACTTAAAAGCATTTTCCCTTCCTCCTTTTCCTTTCCAAGCATCTTTTTGATAGCAACAATAAAACACTTGAATGTGCTGGTTGACCTCTGGTGCCACCCCCGTTCACTGTTCTCTTCTCAGCCTTTTTTATTTTGAAAACATTCATTGACCCCTTTCCTTAGTAAGGTTTCAGGCCCCTGCTCACGTTTCCTCAGACTTTCCTTCCCGCGAGGCTCTGCTGAAAAAGCTTGGTTCTGCACTCTCCTTGATGTGTGTGGGCGCTCGCCTCCCCCATTAAGCTGAGCCCCCGTGAAAGGGGACGCTAAAATGGCCCCTTTATTGGTTAATTCCTCTCCCTCTTCTTTCCTGTGATCCTTCTGCTTCATTTCTCCTGCCCTCCTCCTCCCCAGTCGCCTCATCCATCAGATAAACACTGCGATCTTCCTGTTGGCCTTTGCTGATTAGAACCTAGGACCGCCTAGAAAACCCTCCAGAGATGCGGGGCTGAAGTCCAGTGTAGCCCCCATCAGTATTTCCAGGGTCTCTGATGTCTCACCCCCCTGCCACTTCACAGCTGCACAAAGTGCTAATTCCTCTCCCAGCCCCTGACTAAATCACCTGATTGTCTCCTGGGACTCCGACCCCACCACTCCTACCTCACTTTTGTGGTCCCCACGTGCTGTCTTCATCTGTTACCTGATGATTCTGTGTCCTTCCCCGTCCCGACTTGGAAAAGGAAGCTCTGGGAGACACAGCCTGCTGTGTGTGTGCACGGAGTCAGGCTCTCCCAGCGGAGCAGCCCAGCACTGGTTCCTGCAGAGTAGAAGCCCATTAGCTGTTTAATAAAGCTTTGTTGATATTCCACCTTTTTCTGTTTGCTTTGCACACAGAGCATTACTTTGATACCCAAATAGCCTGGGATGAGGTGCGGAAAGATATTAAGGTGGAAGTGTGGGGGTGTGTTTGTGGATGGTAGGGCAAGGTTAGCAAAGCTGAAATATCAGTAGTGGGGAAGGAGGTGTAAAGAGGAAAGATGGGGACTTTTCCTGCTTCCCAGATTTTCCAGGGGGAGGACACAGTGGTGTTGCAACGTTGATACGGAAGGATTCCCAGAACCTCTGCGACACCCATCATCAGATAAGTATAAACACACATTCTAAAGCCCAGTATAAATGAGTTTTAGATTACCCATTGCTTTGAATTTTCCATACCTCTTTTTTTATCTTCTTCAGCCAGAACAACCAGGAATGGACATTATTTGATTTGGCCAGCACCAGCAATTTTTTTTTAAACCATAGCCCTGTTTTATATGTCATTTCAAGGTATCCATCATACTTAGGAGATGCTGCACACACCTGTCAATTCAACAGAGAAAATACGCATCTTTCCTATTTGTCTCTCTTTGCTTCAAGGACCAGGCAACACTAATCTTCAGCAATATTCTTTTCCCAATAAGAGCTCACATCCAATCTGAATGCTAAATAATGTTGTCACGAGGTTGCATGGGCACTGGTTAAGATCTATGCCCAAACTATAATGAATCTCTCTTCTACATAACTGTGATTGTGGCCAAAATTGGTGAGCAACCCATCCTCAAGGGAGCAGTGGGAGGAGACCAGAATATTGTGTTGGATTCTGTCCTGGACACATCTTCGGCTAGACTCCTGGAGCAGTTTAAATCAAGGGCTGGGCCGAGCAGGCCTGAATGGCTTGCAAATGACAGATTTATGGAGGGAGGCCTAATTAGATCACGGTAATTTGTAGTACGACAGTATCTTTTGCTCAAGATCTCAAAGCAAATTTCTGCCTTGATAGGTGGGCAAAACAAAGACCCACAAATGTCAAGGGAAAGTCTCAGTTTCACAAAATAAATCCTTGGACAGCCTGGGATAAGAGTTACACCTCGCATTTGAAAAACATTTTGCTGTTTTGCTCTGCATTCATATAATTTTGCCTCCTTCGAGTGGGCCAAACTCCCACCGTGAAAGTAGGAGCGGTGGTCGGTATTTCTCATTTTAGAAAAGGGGAAGATGGAGACACTGGCTGGCTGAGTGACCTGCCCAAGATCAGAGTCAGTAGTAGGGTTGATTTTTGGATACCCTGTGCGGTTTCTGGAGAAATGAAGTGGAGTGACTTTAAGCAGAAAAAGAAGAAGGTCTTGAGATAATGAGACTCTTGGCAAAAAGGAGCACGGCTGAGGAATACAAGTCCCAGCAAAGATTCATCTAGGTCAAAGGCTTAGAATGGATTGCAAACCTGTTTGGGGAGTAGTTGTCCCCTGGTATCCTTGAAAGATTAGCTCCAGGATCCCTGAGGATACCAAATAAATCTATGAATGCTCAAAGTCACTTATGTCAAATGGTGTAGTGCTAGCACACAGCCTATGCACATGCTTTAAATCATATTTAGATTGCTCTGACGGAGAAGGCAATGGCACCCCACTCCAGTACTCTTGCCTGGAAAATCCCATGGATGGAGGAGCCTGGTAGGCTACAGTCCATGGGGTCGCTAAGAGTCGGACACGACTGAAGCGACTTAGCAGCAGCAGCAGCAGCAGATTACTCTGAATACCTACTACGACGTAAATACTGTGTAAATCATTGTAAACACAATGTAAATGATATGTTGCCAGCATGGGAACTTAGGTTTTGCTTTTTGGAAATTTCTGAAAGTTTTTTGCAAAAATTTTTAACCTTCCAGCTGGTGGAATCTGAAGATGTGGAATCTGCAGATGTGGAGTGCCAACTGTATGCAGAAGACTTGAGTTTGTCCATCATGGTGTTGCCTTGCCCCGAAGTGTTATTTTGTGTATGCAGCCCTGAGGGGACTGTGGGAGGGGGGTTGTCATTCATTTTATAGCTGCTGATAGAGGGGTGCAGGAAATATAGTGGATGGAATTCCTGAGTGTTCTCCCCCTGACCTCTCCTCCATAGGATTGCAGAGAGTGACTTGACCTGCCTGATGAGCTTGTCCATTCCAGGTGACCATTCATTCCTCTGAATTCACTGGGAATCCATTTCCTCTTGGTCCCTACCATCTAGGTTAAAGTGATGATGGATTTTGCCTTCAAGGAGTTTATCTTCCAGTAAGAGGGCTAAAACATGTGCCTCTATAATAAGGAGCAAGGGGGAAGGTGATACCTGTAACAAAAAGGCTTGTCTTGGTCCCTAGTTTCTATGCTGGCTTGTAATGGGCATCACCTAGGTCTTTTGTAAGGGACAGACTGAGCCTTATCCTTTTTGGTTTCCCCAGTAGGACTTTGCACATGGCCAATGCTCATAAAAATGTACTGACATCTGGATGATGGGTTTCTTTTCCCTTTTGGTTCTTTAAGATCTTTTACCGAGAATGATCTCAATAGGTAACTGGCCTACCTCAGTAGTTTTTAGTGTTCATTTTCCTTTCTCATTTCTCTGTCTCTCCATCCTACCCTCTTTCTGTCTCTGTCTGTCTCTCTCACTCATTCACTCTAAATTTAAATATTTTGCCATTTGGAGGTGGAGCCAATACCCATCATGACTAAAAGCAAATGGCATAATTTGAAGAAACATGGATGGACCTAGAGATGGTCATATTAAATGAAGTAAGTCAGACAAACATCATATGATATATGGAATCTAACCAAAAAAAGATGTAAATGAACTTATTTACAAACAGAAATAAACTCAGACACAGAAAACAAAAATGATTATCAGAGGGGCTATTGGGGTGGGTGATGGAGATAAATTAGGAGTTGGGAATTAACATATACACACTGAAAGTGAAAGTCATTCAGTCGTGTCTGACTCTTTGCGACCCCATGAAATATACAGTCCATGGAATTCTCCAGGCCAGAATACTGGAGTGGGGTAGCTGTTCCCTTCTCCAGGGGATCTTCCCAACCCAGGGATCGAACCCAGGTCTCCCACATTGCAGGCAGATTCTTTACCAGCTGAGCCACAGGGGAAGCCTAAATATACAAATATACACACACTACTATATATAAAATAGATAACCAACAAGGACCAACTATATAGCACAGGGAACTATATTCAATGTCTCGAAATAACATATAATGGAAAAGAACCTGAAAAAGAATATATAGACTGAATCACTTTTCTGTATACCTGAAACAACCACAACATTGTAAATTAACTATACTTCAATAAAAAATGGTTATGCTTTTTTTACTTAAAGCAAATAGCAGAGTTTTATTTTTTTATACGTGTGTCCCCGGCATACTAGGGCAAATTTTAAATATAGTTTTATACATTTTTATCAAATCCAGATATCTTCATTTCTAGTGGATAAATGAGAAGAAAACAGTGAGCTTCTTATTCTCAACAAAGTCACATCACGTGGTCCTCAACCCAGGCTTACCCTGCTGCCTCCTTAGAATTAAACCTGGTTGGGCAGAGAGAGGGTGGAAGGCAGCTTTGGGGCCCCGAAGTATCTTAAGACAGTCTCTCCTGACTGTTTCAGCACATGGATTACTACAAAAATCACAAACTGCAGACTTGGCAGACTGTCCCAGAGCAGGAGGGGAAGGTGATAGCCTTTTCCAAAGTCAGAGGAGGGATGGGTATTGAATACATCACAACAAATATGTGATATGTCCTGCCAATGATATGAAAAATTAAATACAAAGAAAAGTGAAGACGGGGCTTCTCAAATGACAGAGCTGTGGAGAGGGCGATAGGGGAGGTAGTGAGGGAAGGCGGGGCGAGGCGGCAGGGGGCGTGGGGGGCAGAGTGCTAACATTTGTGAAAAGAAAAACACTGATGCTATGCATAGTCTGAAAGATGACATGTTTCCCTGGTCCAGATGGCAGTTTTTTTAGAGTTTTACTTGCATTTTCTGACTGAACAGACTTTGCTCGGATCCTGTTATTAATGTTAGAACTCGGGGCTGGGGCTCCCGTTTTCTTGCCAAAGCATGCTGACCCTGCTGTTCGGATGCAAGGGGCTTCAGAGGCTCAGAGAGCAGCAGCGGCTTGTGCCTCGGAGAAGTGGAAGGCTGGCTCCCAGGCAGCCCATCCCGCCACTCCATAAAATGGAAGAACCTTGCCTCCCTGTGTGAATTCTCTTTGTGATTTGGAAGACAAATACCTCCACTGAGTTGTCTATGAACAGGTGCTGCAGATGGCTGGACCCCGGTTCTTACAGGCTGTGGTTGGAAGCGAGGGATATTTTACTCTATTTTACTCTTGTTCAGCTCTGCTTAGTTGTTAGCTAAGGGTGGGCTCTCAGGAGATAATGAGTTATGTGAAATATAAGTAACGCCGAGGGCAGGAGGAGGGGTTTGCTGCAGACTGCCATGTTAGGTCTCCCTGTGAATCGATAGTGTATTATCTAAAGTTGCTCTTGTGATATAGTCACTGGGCAGCTTCAAAATGTGTCAAGATTCCATTTGGTGTAAGAGAGAGGTTGGATACTTTTTTTTAGGGAATTCCAGGCAAGGGGGAATTCCTCAGAATCCTCCCTCATCTTGGTATTTGAATCCAAGGGCTATCTTTCTCAGACCAAAGGACTTGGCTGTGTTGTGCTGTGCTTAGTCGCTCAGTCGTGTCTGACCCTTTGCGACCCCGTGGACTGCAGCCCCCCAGGCTGCATGGGGATTCTCTGTCCGTGGGGATTCTCCAGGTGAGAAGACTGGAGTGGGTTGGCATGCCCTCCTCCAGGGGATCTTCCTGACCCAGGGATTCAACCCAGGTCTCCCACATTGCAGGCGGATTCTTTACCATCTGAGCCACCAGGGAAGCCCAGAGGAGCAAAAGAAAGAAGGGGACAAATATTACTTTCCAGATTGTTTTGCTCTTCGTAAGATTTCTAGATAGTGATGGATGACCGATGCTTTTGTTCAGAGTTATCAGCCTGTTAAAAAATCAGAGGCAAAGCTCCCTTTTGGTTTTAGTTGTCACTGATGTCTGTTTATAGTCATGGCCAAATGTGACCTCATCCTCTGGGCTGTGCAAGCTCAGCAAAGTGAGGCCAGGTTAGCCAGGCCACGGGTCTCTGAGGAGCACCCCAGATGCTGTGGTGTGTCTTGTCAGCAGTGCCAAGGTTTTTCCTTCTGTTACGCCTCAAATGCCTCACAGCTCAGCACGTCAGAGAACAAGGTGATGGGAGGAGCCATCTTTGAAATCAGAAATCAAATGGAAGCTCCTGAATATGTACAAGAGTTCCTGGATGTTCTTTCTTTTCCTTGCCTTCTTCACGGTCTCCCTTTCCTTCTTCCTTCCATCCTGTTTTCCTTTCTTCTTTTCTGTTTTGGAAGAGCAGAACAGAGGAAGGAGACGATGGTGAAACTATGAAAAACTGGGTGTGTCCCTGATGGAAGGGTCTTCGAGACACTGAAGCTTTCCTGGGATTCAAGCAGGACACTGACTGTTTCTCTTAAGCAGACGGCACATCAGTGAAAATGGTGGCTCTTGTCTTGGGGGCAGCTCTGGTGGGAGTGAGCCCAAGCCTCATCTCACAGCCCATTTTGGGGGGTCCCTAGTTCTTCCAGCCAATAATTACTATGTGCTGCTCCCTCGGAAGTCAGTTTCTATTCATTTCCTGGAGTTTTTCATCCTTAGTTTGAGAAAAAACGACATAGCCATAAAGCCAGAGTTTTATCTTTGAGGACCAACTCCATTTCTATGGCATAGTCAACATCATTGAAGTCATGAGCATTTTTCCTTCCCTGAATGTGTGAGTCTTCACTAAGCTACTGATGGTTCCAGTGGTCCCTCCTTTCGTACTGCAGTCAATACATACTTTTTATGAATCGTGTGTCTTCCAATCTACAAGGTCATAGAAATTGTAGGATTTGGTTGAGAAATCCAAGTCAGTTGTTTAAGAAACGTTACTGTTCATTCAAGAGTTACATGTCGATGTGATCAGAGGGGTTACATAATGAGACCTTGTACACAATGGTTTGCTTGGATGTGGTCCCTGTCCCCCGATGAATCAACACAGACTAAAGTGTAGGGCGCTCAGAGAATCCCATGAAATGGGGAAAAACAGTACAGCAATGGAAAGAGCTTTGCAGTGGCTGAGAGGAAGCTAATGATCTTAGCCCCGGGCAGAGCATGAACGTGCCGCCCTCAACTTCCAGCAGCAAAAAAACATATTTAAACCACCTTTGTGCCATCACAAAGATGTATTCTGTAATGGAACCTACCTTGATTTTAACAGAAGTGTTTAAACTTTAGCTTTTCTAAGATGAGGATAGCCCCAAATAAAGCCGAACAAAATCAAGGACTAAAAAACATGGAGCAAGAAAACATCAGTACAAATATTCCTTTTCCACTAAGATCCTCATCAGCTAAAGTCCCAAGCAGCTTCTTTGATTTCATTTTTGGTAATTGCAACAGAAAATTGCATCTGGACTGACAATGTGTATGCCACGCTTCAGCCCAATGTGCTAACAAATTGCCAAGTTAGAGCAAAGCCCCAGCAGAAAGGATGGAGAGTTCTCACAGTAGTACTGGCAGACCGTTAAGAGCAGTGCCATTTACTGACACTACATCCTAGGAAAAAGAAATGAACTGGAAACTGTACATCAGGGTGATCAACAATGTCAACTGGGTTCTGATTTTTCTTCTCACCCCCCTCCAAATAATTGGGCTTTCAAAATTGCATCTGCTGTTCTCTCTTTAGCACATACAAAATATATGCAGCATCTCATTGGAATTCTCCTTCTTTCCCCTTCTCCCTGCCTCCTGGAAATTTGTTCCTTTGGAGATGAATCTGGTTATTTAACTGAAGCAGCAGAGATAATATTACAGACAAATTGCAATCACCTGTGGGGTGGGGAGGGAAGAATCTACTCTTGCGGGCTGGAATAGAAATGTTTTAGGAAATATTGAATTCCATGCTGGTTTCCATGTCCCAGTCAGAACTCTCTTGGTTGTTCCCTCAGGCCATCAGTAAATACATTAAAAAAAAAAAAAAAACCTAACTGATTTCAATATCTGCCTGAGTGGAACGTGAATATTCCTTAACTCAGTAGAGCTGACTTTCGCATATTTCAGTGGGTGGGATTAATATATCTCTATAATTATGAAAGATTTAGAATTAATTGGAGCTAACAGTATGTGTCAGAATGCTCACCGTGTCCATAAGCATCAGCCATGTAAAGAATTACCATTACAGGATGCTCGGGTCAGAGCAGGTTCCTCACTCCTGAAGGAATGGGAAGATGTTCTGGAACACAGAACTTTCAGGGCTTAATCTTGAGCTTTTGCTAACTTCACTTGAAGAATTAGAAGTCCGATCCTCTTCCTGACAAATATCCAGCAGCAGGATAGACACACATCCAAAACTCTAAACAGTAGTAACATGTTTTTGTGTGTACGTGTTTTTGTTTGCTGGTTGGTTGTGTATATATGGCCATGTCTATATATCTGAGCCAGTTTGAAGAAAAATACACTGCTTAATCTCAGACAATCATTTGAAACAATTATCAAATAATTCCTCTGGTGGTTTTCAAAATAAAAGTTGTTTGATGAAAATACACTTCTGTTTTATGCTATTCCCTACAAGGAGAACAAAGACTGTTTCTCCCTCTATTTCTTGTAATACCTGGCCAATAAGAGTTGTTTACTGAAGACAATTTCACTTATTTATATACTGAAAATAATCATACTTAATAGTTGTCTTCACTTAAACATAGTATCGTTTGTTCTTTTAAAATATTCATGACTCCTAGAGTATTAAGTGATTACATAGTAAAAATTCCCACTAAAATGATAACACGAAAAATAAGCCTACCAAATGGTAAAGAATCCACCTGCAATGCAAGAGACCTGGGTTAGGTCCCTCGATTGGGAAGATCCCCTGGAGGAGGGCGTGGCAACCCACTCCAGTATTCTTGCCTGGAGAATCCCCATGGATAGAGGAGCCTGGTGCGCTACAGTCCATAGTGTCACAAAGAGTTGGACACGCCTGAGCAACTAAACAGAGCCCAGTGCTTTAAATGTATTCACCACTGTGTAAGAAGTCAATGTCCAATCCTCTAAACAGTGATCCAACAGCCCCATTGCGCTAAAGTGGGTTTCTATCAATCCCGAGGTCATCTTTGCTCTGCATCTCCTGACCCTGAGTGGGAAAGGAAGAATAGCCCGGGCACACCTAATAGCTCCTTGCGGTCAGGCAGCCACGGGAAGGGCAAGTGTACTGAAGCAGCAGAATCAATCACCGGACTCATTAAGCGGCAGCCTCCCACCCCTCCCACGAGCTCCCCAGCCTCCCAACTTGCCACCACCCTTCCATCTCCCTGATTCAGACTCACCCAAACCACCTTCAAGGGGCTGTGCACCTGCTCACTACACCACACTTCCCTCCTGGCCCCTTGCAAATGGGCAGCTGGAACTTAAAAGAATGTTTCCCAGAGAAAACTGTCACTTGCCCCCTTACATACACACAGGCACATACTCTCACGCACAGGCACACGCACACGCATACGCGGATACACGCATGCGCTGATAAGATTCCTCCAGGGTCTGTGTTGTGGACAGACACCCCTCTGCTCGTGGCTCCAGCCCCGCTTCTCCTCTGCCCCGACTCCCCACGCCTTCCTCTGTCCGAGGAAGCCCTGCTGCCCGCACTCCGAGGCCTGATCGCCGCTGCCTTCCCTCTCTCCTGCGTGAAAGCCATTGCCTCCTTTCACGGCTCCGTTTGCCAGCCCTGCACTGTACTTCATTAGGCAGCTCTATTTAATGGCTTCAACAAAAGCCATCATTTTAGCCCAACTGCCTTGACTAAATTAAAATTTCCAATCTCTGTTTTAGTGTTCTGCAACTGATGTATACATAAGCAAAACTGGTCAACATCTGCCAGGGGGTTGGCCAAAAGTTCTGTAAAGATGTACTTCACATTTCTGAAGCATGTGCAAAGTAACAGCGTCCTTATCCTCCCGAGAGCTCTCATGGTTTTACTTCACCATTTGTTCAAACACACTTTAGCCGCGTAGAAGCCATGCAGTTGATTCTCCCCTTGGTTGCCATTTTATCTGTAGTGTCATTTTGAGTAATTGGGGTATGGTAGCTGATCAACTTACAGGTTTCTCATTGGCAGAAAGGGACCATGTTGGCACCAAGAAAGAATACGATGGGTCCTCTTGGTGCAGAAGCAAGTGTCCCCCTCTTGCACTTGGCTACCCAAGACCATTAGGAAATAAGCTTAATAAAGCCTCCAAGTGTATACATCATCACTCTGCCCAGGCAGAGGGAAGCACCTATGGATGGAGCACCGCACACCAACGTGGAAAGATGGTCAATGTACATATTTAGTCAGTGATCTGTGAAAGTTTTTGAATTAGTTTTTAAAGCTTTGTTAAGACCAGAACGCACAGATGTTGAAAACAAGTTCAGATGTAGCGACAGATGGTATTTGATTATGAAGCAGACTGTTCATATAATACAAAGATGCTACTTCTGCCATACACAAGTAACTGCAGAGAGTGCAGTAGAAATTTTGGAAGGCAGGCGCTTCGATGGGGTCTTTGTGCAGCAATAACTTTCCCATTTTCCAGCAGTGCTAGAATTGGGATAATTTCCCCCTTTTCTTTTCAATCAGGGCCTCTCTTGGCTCTTCCACGCCCCGCCTCCCTCTCCAGCCTCTTTTACTCCAGCCTTAAAAAGTCCTCTCTCCTTTCGGTGAATTGTCTCACCTCGCCTTCACGCCTTTCACAACCTCGGTGTCGTTCAGAGAATGCATGGCTTCATCCAAGGCAGGCTCGTGCCCAAAGTTAGGGGAAACTAGGAAGCGGCTGCCAATGTTCCCATCATCTAAGGAAAAAGATTTCATCGCTCATGCTTTGCAATGAGAACTTGACCTTTCAACAGAAGCCAGATTATAGCTTATAACGTGCTGCCACACACGTGCTGAGGTTGCTGATAGCTCAGCTTGAGACTCAGCTGTCTCTTCTGTATAATGGGGCTAACATTCGTGCCTCTGATCTCTTGGAGAAGCCGAGGAGGTCATGGAGGATGCTGGATTGGAAAATTGTCTTGGAAACTAGAAAGCACTGTTGACAGGCATGTGACTGTCATTGTCAAAGCCTGAGAATGGGAGAGTATGGTATCTGAGGTTGGAAGGAGAAATCACCCTGTACCTTGGGGATTCTCAATCAGAAATCCACTCTCCTTCCATGTAGGTCCTAGAAAAATGCTACCCTGTCCAAAGTTTGGCTTATTAAATGATGTGAGGCCAGCAGAAGCCCCAGCTGGAGAGGTGTGCCCTCCAAACGGTTATTTCACTTTCTTAAACCGGGGACTTTGGAGGACCAGTAACGTCGAGCTTGGGGTGCCATCAGATCCTGGTCCATGAGAGAACGTTCTCTGTGGAGGTCCTGAGTGTAGGGCCAGGGAACAGACATGCTTGGAAAAGAAGAACGTGGATTCAACAGCCTTCATTCCAGACTCCTTTAGAATCCAAGCTTTTAAGGCTAAGTAAGTTACCAGGCCCACTTTCCAAAGCTTTTCCTGAGTCTATTGCTTTCTTTTCTCAACACAGTGATGCCCGGGTCTGTGTTACAGTGTCGGTGTGGTGGGGGAGAGACAGGGAGGTAAGGGCAGTGCAGCCTCGTTCCTACAGGCTTGCAAGCCCACCGCCCATCCCTTGCAACCCAAACCTCTTGTTTTGAAGAGCTTACTATGAGCCAAATAATATTTAATAAACACAGATGAGCCATGGGAGATGCGGGAAAGAACCAGCGTGCCAAAATGAGTTGGAGGAGATTTTGAGGGATGGCAGTGTGGTGGAGTGGGTAGAGAGCCACTTTGGATGGGATAGAGGTGGAAGAGGGCAAAGAGAGGAGTTGTCAGATATCCTCCTGGGGTGAAGGGTACTATGATAGGATAGCACATGATAGGATATCATAGGATGCTATGATATTTTACATATGACACCTGCAAAAAACCTCTTCCTTTTGGTTAGCTTTATTGGTTAGCTGGTTAAAGAAACAGACATGGTTTTAGTGAAGGTAAAGCTGATCATGTATATGTATAACTGAATCACTTTGCTATACATGTGAAACTAATACAGCATTGTTAATCAACTATGCTCCATTATAAAATAATTAAAAAAAAACTGATAAGACATTGAATTATAATAATTAGCCAGTTAAAAAAGGGATTATATTATCTCTCCAAGTTGCAAATGTATGTTAAAGCCCTCTGCATCTTGACTGCAGGCGGGACTGGTGACATAATTTGCAGGGCTCTGACCAGAAGGCAAATGTGTGGCCCTTTGTTTAAAAATGATTAAGAACATCAGGAGAGTACCAGATGAGCAGTAAAGCAGACATGGTACTCTCCTAAGTGTGGGACCCTGAGTGACTAGGCAGCTTTCATGTTTGCAAAGCTGGCCCTAACTGCAGAGGAAAGATGGAGAGGAAATCTTCTCTGATCACCTGCATTTGGAAACTCTGCAGTGCCTGGGAGATTTCTGTGGTTTGGGTATAAATTTATTGAACCCCAAGACACTAACAGATTATCCAGAATATGGAGGAAAATGGAAAGCAGTGGCCACAGACTGCAGCCTGGGCAAGCGTTGAGAACTCCTGGGTTTGCTCTCAAATCCTATCATTAATCAGATTTATGAACTTACCCATGAGAAAGGAATAACCAGGCCTTCCTGCTCCAGGAGTCTCTCAGGGTTGTGAGCTCCCAGGATGACAATGTGAATGTCAGAATGTAAAGTACAGTGGCTGGCAATTTGATGCTCTTGGTTCAGGCTATGTGCACTGTGGGGTAGAGAAGGGGAGGTGATTGACTAGTCAGCCAGTCAGGATTGGTGTGGCATCGTTGTTGGGGCTTCCATAGATAACGCAATCATAATGGGGAGCGCATTGGTGCTTCAAGCCATGATGGTGGATCCTCTGTCTGAATATTCCAATAAATATTACCCATTCTCCAGGCCCTGTAAGAAGAAGCTTTAAGTAAAGCTATGCAAGTATGTGGGCTTCCCAGATAGCTCAATGGTAAAGAATCCTGCCAACGCAGGAGACACAAGGGACATGGGTTTGATCCCTGGGTCAGGAAGATCCCCTGAAGTAGGAAATGGCAACCCACTCCAGTATTTTTGCCTGGGAAATTCCACGGACAAAGGAGCCTGGTGGACTATAATCTATGGGGTTGCAAAGAGTCAGACATTACCGAGCATGCATGCAATCAGGTCTTCACCTTTACTCCTTTCCCTGAAAATCACCATCACTCTACATTGTTAGTCAGAATCTCCAAGGAAAATATTTCTATCACCTTGGCTGGGACTATCTCTGAGGAAAGGAGGTGCAAATAATTTTTCCAAGTGGGCTCTTGGGGAAAACTGACTCCATTAAGGTGACAGTACCCAGCTAGTCCATGCCCAAATTTCTGCCCATAGAAACTATGAGATGTTGAATCTGTCTTGTTTTAGGCCCAGGATGTGTGGTAATTGTTCTACAGCCATGGAAAGCCAGTATGTATTGCAATATTTTATTATAGTATGTAAGAGAAACCACAGAACTGACTCATTAGAAAAGGCCCTCATTGGAAAGAATCATTGGAAGGACTGATGCTGAAGCTGAAGCTCCAACACTTTGGCCACCTGATGAAAAGAACTGACTCATTGGAAAAGACCCTGATGCTGGGAAAGATTGAAGGCAGGAAGAGAAGGCGGTGACAGAGGATGAGATGGTTGGATGGCATCACCGACTCAATGGACATGAGTTTGAGCAAGCTGTGGGAGTTGTTGATGGACAGGGAAGCCTGGCGTGCTGCAGTCCATGGGGTCACAAAGAGTTGGACACGACTGAGTGACTGAACTGCGACTGAACTGAAATGAACAGATCAAGATCTTGCTATATGCTTGAATTTCTCCTTCTTCACTGTCATTCCTGCAAAATACTTAAGAAACCTAGCCCATTCCCTGCCCCTGTTCCTGGTGGCCAAGCCCTCCTTCAGAGAAACATAGCACCCTGAGTGTGTTTACACAGGACTCTTATAACAGTAACCTTTGCTGCCTCCTGGGCCAATGTCCCTGGAGCTATAATACCTTAGGCTCCAGCAGTTTTTCACAAGAGCAAGTGATCTGGTGCCCACACCACCTACTGGACACCAGCATCAACACCACCATTGGCAGTGTGAATTTTTTTCTATGACTGGGTAACAAACTCTCACATACTTAGTAGTACAGTGGGCAACAACAAAGCTTAGTGCAGACACCAGGAGGGCTTTCCAATTAGATATATTTGAATTTAAGTTTTGGATTTCTTGAGCCTCCTGCTTACCAGCGCTTATCCTAAAATCAGCACATAGAAGACACTAATTAAAGTTTGTGGAACAAACAAATGAAGCTAAAAAATACTCATGATGACAATATCATCAAGATGGTGGAAGCCACAGGGTTTGTTCTTCAACAGAAACACCAACTTCGCATTACATGGTCCAAAAGCCTTTCAGAAAACTCCAGAAACCACTTAAGAAGTAATAGTTACACACGCATCCATCTGTTCACCTGAAACTATCACAACATTGTTAATCGGCTATACCCCAATACAAAATAAAAAGTTTAAAGTTACCAAAAAAAAAAAAAGTATATAGTTATGGACTGAAATTGTTGAGCTCCCAAATATAATGAACATTAACCAAAGATTGTTTAGGCTCAGCAGAGATCAAACAAAACTTCTAAGAGAAGAGCCTTGTGTATTGTAGATAATAACTGTCCACTAAATCTGCAAAGCATTTCAAAAACTCGGAAAGACGAGAGATACATATCTGTTACAAAAATTGGCTCATTGGTTCTTTCATTGCTCATTTCACGCCAATCACTAAAAATCAATCTTCATATATATATATATATTTTTTAATTGGAGGATAATGCCTTTACAATGTTGCTTTAGTTTCTGCTGTACAGCAATATGAATCAGCTACATGTATACATATATCCTCTCGCTCTTGAAACACCCTCCATCCCCCATTCCAGCCCTTCATATA
The DNA here is from genome assembly GCA_024291935.2 of Okapia johnstoni. Taxonomy (NCBI): domain Eukaryota; kingdom Metazoa; phylum Chordata; class Mammalia; order Artiodactyla; family Giraffidae; genus Okapia; species Okapia johnstoni. The sequence continues at coordinate 10,665,848 of CM044322.1, read as the reverse complement.
TATTTTTTAGGGAAGATGAAACAGTCTGAAATGCTTCTAGAACTCAGAAAAAATTGAAGTAATTAGCGACACTAATATAACTGAATATTATGAAGTCTTCACACTTTAAAAAAAAGTTATAGTACCCCTGGCAAACTGATGGCCAAGAATAGTGCATTGTAACAGCTTCATCTCCTGGAAATCAAAAGCGTTAAAGACTTGGAGACTCTGTAGTAGAGATAGGTAGCAGAATGATCCTCTCCACTGACTTGTGGTCTTTAGAAGACAATCTACAAATTCAACTGCCCAGAAAAAACCACCACGACTTGCCACAGTGGAGAAAGTGAAAGTGAAAGTCATTCAGTTGTGTCCGACTCTTTGTGAGCCCATGGACTATGCAGTCCATTGAATTCTCCAGGCCAGAATGTTGGAATGGGTAGCCTTTCCCTTCTCCAGGGGATCTTCCCAAACCCAGGAATTGAACCCAGGTCTCCCTCATTGCAGGCAGATTCTTTACCAGCTGAGCCACAAGGGAAGCCCCCAAATACTGGAGTGGATAGCCTATCCCTTCTCCAGGGGATCTTCCCTACCCAAGAATCGAACTGGAGTCTCCTGCACTGCAGGTGGATTCTTTACCAACTGAGCTATCAGAAAAGCCCCATAGTGAAGAAAGAGAGCCTCAAAGAAGCACTGTCAGAGCTTCTGGATGTCTCACCATTTGAGAATCAAGAAAAGTCAAGTGCATTTGGCAGCCTTAGTGAAATGCATGTCTAGTGATATGTGTATTTGAAGATTGAAATTGTTTTATGATTTGGGAACTGATTTATTTATAAAGCCCTGTAAAGTTATAGATAATAAATCACATTTAGTTACATACCAAAAAAGTCATTTTCATAGAAAAAAATTGACACAAATGTATCATCTCAGAGTTTTCATGTGGTAGGAGTCTTGGTATGGGTTAGCTGGATGCTCTGCTCAGAGTCTTACCAGGCTGAGATCAAAGTGTGGTTAGCACTATGATCTCATGCAAGGCTTGAGAGTCTCATGCAAGTGCTACAGTTGTTGGCAGAATTCTGTTCCCTGTGATCACAGTACTTATGACATTATTCTCTTGCTGGCCGTTGACTAGGGACCATTTGCAACTACTAGAGGCTGCCACCGGGTCCTTGCCATGTGGCCCCCTATAAGAGACAGTTCATAACATGGCATTTACTTTTACAAAGCCAGAAGAAAAATCTCTTTTAAGAACTCACCTAATTAGTCCAAGCACATTCAGGATAACTTTTTTGATTAACTCATAGTCAACTGCTTAGGGACCATAATTACATCTGCAATGTACTATCATCTTTCCCATATAATGGAGCCTTACAATAAGAGTGATAACTCATCATATTCATAGGTTCTGCCCACACACAAAGTAAGGAAACTATACAAGACATGTACACAAGGGACAAGAATCTTAAGGATTGCACAAATATTGACAACCACATGGAATATAAAGAGAATGCAGCCATCTCTAAAGACTAAAGGACTCATAGAAGTTAGGATGCAGAAGGTATAATTCTTTTTAATTTATTTTATTGAGGTTTAGTAGATTTACAATGTTGTATTAATTTTTGCTATACAGAGAAGTGATTCAGCTATATATATACATATATATTCTCTTCCATTGTAGTTTATTACAGGATATTGACTATAGTTCTCTGTGTTATATACTAGGACCTTGTTGTTTATCCATTCTATATATAATAGTTTTCATCTGTTAATCCCAAACTCCGATTCCTTCCACCCCCTGCCTCTCCTCCCCTCTGGAAACCACAAGTCTATTCTCCTTATTTGTGAGTCTGTTTCTGTTTCGCCCATATGTCCATTTGTGTCAAATTTTATATTGCACATATAAGTGATATTATATGGTATTTGTCTTTGTGTGTCTGACTTCATTTAGTATGATAATCTCTAGGTCCATCTATGCTGCTGCAAATGGCATTATTTCTTAATTTTTTTTACAGCTGAGCAATACTCCATCGCTATATATGGCACATCTTCTTCATCCATTCATCTGTTGATGGACATTTAAGTTGTTCCCATGTCTTGGTTAGTGTAAATAGTGCTGTTATGGACATAGTTGTGTACGTATCTTTTTGAAGTATAGTATATGCCCAGGAGTGGGGTTGTTGAATCATATGGTAGTTCTATTTTTAGTTTTTTGAGGAACTTCTATGCTGTTTTCCATAGTGGCTGTACCAGTTTACATGCCCGGCAGGTGCAGTTTTAATGGTGCTTGAGGGAACTTGCAAGTGGAGAATAGTAGCTGCGTATTGCAGTCTTCCAAGACAGCATATCCTGGGGTCCTCTAATCCAGAGGAATTCAGGACTCCCAGTTTGCATATTCCCATAGTTTTCAGTAATGCATTTTCTTCCATGCATTTTATTCTTCATATTTCTACTGAGGCAAACCTTATTACTATCTGTGGTGTGGGGGGAATTTTTATTTTGAGTGTTTTCAATTTTCCTTCTTTCCCCTGATTTCTAACATGGAATAATTATTGCTTGTAGAGGCAACTCTCAGGATCTCCTTTGTTGTGGAAAATCTAGGTGATGAGCCTATGATAGGGAGTATGAAAGAAACCTGAGAGTTTCATAAACTAGATAATGTAGCAGCTCTGGAGCCAGACAGACAAGGTTTAAATCTCAATTTTTCCACTTACTAGCTGGGTGACCTTGGGCAAATCATTTCCTTCTACATCTATGTCTTTATGTATGGGATATAATAATACTATCTTTCTTTGGTGATCGTGAAAATTAAATGAGTCAACATATGTAAAGTAGCGGGATCCTTTCCTGGGATGCTGTAATTCTGTGTATGCATTTATTTTTCCTCACCATTCACAGAGGAAAGCACTGTAAGAGACTGGGGAGGGTGGAAAAATGTTTACACAAGGATTTGAGGAAGTTGGAAGTAAAAGGTAGGATTTGAGAGTGGGTGGGTTTCAGGGAGCTGATGCTGACACGTGGGAGATTTTAGAAGGGGCAGAGATGGAGAAAAAGAAATTTTCACATGTTTGTTGTGCTTTAATGTTGCACTTTGTCTTATAGCATATCATTTAGAAATTGTGTAAAGATTTGAAGTGCTTTTAATAACTTTATTGTGTCAAGAGAGAATTTCTTTAAAGGCACTGCTGGGCTTAGACTGGGCATGTTAAACTTGAAATTTTTAGCGGACATCTGAGACAAAATGTTAAATAGACAGCTGGATGTAAGAGTCTGAGAGATTATCCAGCTTGAGCCACACATTTGAGAGTTGCCTGTATATAGATGGTCTTCCAGGCCACGAGGCTGGGTAAGACCATTTAGCTATTTTCATCTAGCTACTGTACACACTGGGGAGAAGTCTGATAATAGCTCTTGGATGCCCCTAGTCCTGCTATTGGTTACCTTTATAGCCTTAAATATCATCTTTAAATCTCCAGTTCTACTTCTGTCATCTTTAGACTGTGTATTTTCACTCCCCAGTTAAGGGCATTAATATTCTTACCTCTTCCCTTCCACCATCTCCCAACTTTGGCCAGTCACACCTTGGTTTTTACTTTGCCAACGTTGATAACCTTTACTTTCTCCTCTGTAACCACCTTATAGTTTGCTCTCTTAGGTCCATATGCTGATCCTCAGTGGTAACAAACAGTAAACAGCACTTATATTATTAAAATGTGTAAGTGTTGGACATTGTTAAGCCAGGCTGAGTGTCAAGAATACATTTTCGTCTTGACTGGTTCAAATTATTCATTAACTAGTCATTGACTCCCTGCCTCATGACAGGCAGTTTTCATTGTCTGCATTATGCAAAACAAGTTGCCTGCCCTCATTAAACTTACCTTCTGGCATGGATTACATATCACTTGCGGGAGAATGTTTCTAGAGTTCATTAAAAGTGTTCTTTTTTTTTAATCCTCTTTTATTTATTTCATCAGCATTTTGGTCTGATTTCAGTATCACTATGCCAGATATTTTAGTTATTGTTGGCATGATATACATATTTTAAAAATACAACAGTTCAGTTCAGTCGTTCAGTTGTGTCCGACTCTTTTAGACCCCATGAACTGCAGCATGCCAGGCCTCCCTGTCCATCACCAATTCCCAGAGTTTACCTAAACTCATGTCCATCGAGTCGGTGATGTCATCTAGCCATCTCATCCTCTGTCATCCCCTTCTCCTCCTGCCCCCAATCCTTCCCAGTGTCAGGGTCTTTTCCAATGAGTCAACTTTTCGCATGAGGTGGCCAAAGTATTGGAGTGTCAGCTTCAATATCAGTCCTTCCAATGAACACCCAGGACTGATCTCCTTTAGGATGGACTGGTTGGATCTCCTTTCAGTCCAAGGGACTCTCAAGAGTCTTCTCCAATACCACAGTTCAAAAGCATCAATTCTTCAGTGCTCAGCTTTCTTCACAGTCCAACTCTCACATCCATACATGACCACTGGAAAAACCATAGCCTTGACTAGACGGACCTTTGTTGGCAAAGTAATGTCTCTGTTTTTTAATATGCTGTCTAGGTTGGTCATAACTTCCAAGGAGTAAGCGTCTTTTAATTTCATGGCTGCAATCACCATCTGCAGTAATTTTGGAGCCCCCCAAAATAAAGTCAGCCACTGTTTCCCCATCTATTTCCTATGAAGTGATGGGACCAGATGCCATGATCTTAGTTTTCTGAACGTTGAGCTTTAAGCCAACTTTTTTCTCCTCTTTCACTTTCATTAAGAGACTTTTTAGTTCCTCTTCGCTTTCTGCCATAAGGGTGGTGTTATCCGCATATCTGAGGTTATTGATATTTCTCCCGGCAATCTTGATTCCAGCTTGTGTTTCTTCCAGCGCAGCATTTCTCATGATGTACTCTGCATATAAGTTAAATAGGCAGGGTGACAATATACAGCCTTGACGTACTCCTTTTCCTATTTGGAACCAGTCTGTTGTTCCATGTCCAGTTCTAACTGTTGCTTCCTGACCTGCATACAGGTTTCTCAAGAGACAGGTCAGATGGTCTGGTATTCCCATCTCTTTCAGAATTTTCCACAGTTTATTGTGATCCCCATAGTCAAAGGCTTTGGCGTAGTCAACAAAGCAGAAATAGATGTTTTTCTGGAACTCTCTTACTTTTTTGATGATACAACAGATATTGGCAATTTGATCTCTGGCCCCTCTGCCTTTTCTAAATCCAGCTTAAACATCTGGAAGTTCACAATTTATGTATTGTTGAAGCCTGGCTTGGACAATTTTGAGCATTACTTTACTACTGTGTGAGATCAGTGCAATTGTATGGTAGTTTGAGCATTCTTTGGCATTGCCTTTGCGATGCAGGGTATGGAGGGTCAATCCCTGCTCGGGGAACTAAGATCCCACATGCAGCAGAGCAACTAAGCTGGTGTGCTGTAACTAAGATCTGACACAGCTAAAAATAAATATATATTGAGAAAAAAAAGAAGAATGAGAGAGAAGGGAGGAAGCAGTGGGAAATACAGCAGAAGGAAAAGGTAGGGGTAATATCCTAAGGGGTCTTATCCGCCAAGCTAAGAGGATTGGCTATAATCCGGAAGTGAAAGGGAGCCCCAGATTAGTGATAATCTGGGGAATACCAGTGATGTGATATAGAAAGATTGATTGCTTATAACAGTAGTTTGGAGGATGGCCATGAGATTGGAAGAAAGGGGACCAGCACAAAAGAAGCTTTCATGATAGCAGGAAGGAACCAGGGACAGATCATAAGGTGTGTGAAGAGCCACACTAAAAAAAATTGAACTCTATCCTGGAGCAATGGTAAAACTAGATGTTGAATAGAGGGGCAGATGAATGCTTTCAAAAAGTCACTCTGCATACAGTACAGGAGAATGAATTCATGTTGGGGTGGAAATATCCAGCTTAAAAATGCCACTCCTGATATTGTTTACTTCTTGCCATTGTAGAACCAGAGATCAGAGTTGATGGGGACCTGAGTTAAGAATTGTGTCTAGAGGGACTTCCCTGGTGATCCAGAGGTTAAGAATCCACCTTCCAATGCAGGGGATGTGGGTTCAATCCCTGGTCATTACACATGCCTCAGGGCAACTGATTCCATGTGCCGCAAGCACTGAGCTTGCGTGCTCTGGAGTCCGCATGCCACAACTAGAAAGAAGTCCATGTGCTGCAACTAAGACTCAATGCAGTCAAAAAATAAAGTATTAAAAGAAAGAACTGCACCTGGGGAGAAGTGAATGGATTTGAGTGGTATGAGGAATATGAACGGACCTCCATATTATGGCTGATGAGATGTGGGACTTGAGAGAAGAAAGAGAGAAGACTTCTTGGTTCTTGGCTTGGGCCAGTAGATGAGTGGATGATGATACCATTTACTGAAGAAAAGACATTTTTGGGGAAGGATGTTATAATCAGGGATAGAGCAGATCAGTCAAGAGTGACACTTCTCTTCTCTCCTTAAATATAATGTGATTGTATCTGTCGTGTGTGCATGCTAAATTGCTTCAGTCGTGTCCGACTCTGCAATCCTATAGATTATAGCCCACCAGACTCCTCTGTCCATGGGATTCTCCAGGCAAGAATACTGGAGTGGATTGCCATGCCCTCTTCCAGGGCATCTTCGCAACCTTTGTCTCTTACATCTCTCCTGCATTGGCATGTAGGTTCTTTACCGCTAGCACTACCTGGGAAGCTGTCAGGTGAAGAAAATAATAATAACAGCTGCATATTTTTCCTCCCCTAGTGTAATAGACTGTCCTCACCATCACAACCTCCTCTTCTGGAAATTTCCTCTCCCTGGCTTCCTGACTCCAGGGCCACAGTCTTCTCTGCTATCAAATGCTACCTGGTTCCTCCAAACTCAGGGCCTGCCTGTTTTCGCCCTAGAATACAGCCTCCTCTGGGATAAGAACCATGTCTACTTTACTCATCACTGTTTCCACGAAACCCAGAACAATGGTTTGTTGAAGGAATGAAAGAGAAGAATGCCTGAAGGTCAGTTGGCTGTGACCTTAGAGATGCTCTGCCCCCAACAACTCTCAGCAGCTGATGAGAAGTTGTGGGGCTAATTTCCAGACAGCAGCTTACCACAGGCCATGTGGGGGCCATGGCACATAGTTCACACAAAACTAAAGCCTCAAGCCCTCTGGGATGCACCAATTCAAGTTCTGAGTTGGGGAAGCCACAGTTGCTGCTGGCTCACTCTGGGTAGCAACCAGCAAGAGGCTTGCAATTTTGCCTAGAGATGAAGGGGCACACCCAGCTGAAGAGCTTTCTTCAGGCATGTTTGCGTTTTGTAGACCGTGAGCTCCTGGTCTCATCCATGCCTTCCCTGGACCAAGTTGAGTGTTGGGCATATAGAAAGTGAAAATGAAGTTGCTCAGTCATGTCCGACTTTTTGTGACCCCATGGACTGTAGCTTACCAGGCTCCTCCGTCCATGGGATTTTCCAAGCAAGAATACTGGAGTAGGTTGCCATTTCCTTCTCCATGGGATCTTCCCAACCCAGGGATTGAACCTGGGTCTCCTGCCTTGCAGGCAGACACTCTACAGTCTGAGCCACCAGGGAAGTTCGTTGGGCATATAAGGTGCGCTCAATACATATAATAAGCAAATGTATACATTAAGATAGAGATACTGATTTGCACCTTATCATGTTTTTTAAGAAAAATTTCTTTTGAAATCTTTTAAAATTTTGAAGGCAATAAAGCTGTAAAAATTTCAAATAATAAAAAGAATGTGCAATAAAAATGAAAGATATCCTGCATTTCTCTCTTGAATTCCAAGTATCTCTTATCTATCATTTATCTGTATCTATTATATCTATTTTCTTTCAATCAGTTATCTATCATATCTATCATCTTCTATCTATCAATCATCTATCTATCTCTCTATCTAGCTATCATCTTTTCATACTGTTCATGGGGTTCTGAAGGCAAGAATGCTGAAGTGGTTTGCCGTTCCCTTCACCAGTGGATCATGTTTTATACTTTGGCCACCTGATGTGAAGAGCCAACTCATTAGAAAAGCCCCTGATGCTGGGAAAGATTGAAGGCAGGAAGAGAAGGGGAAGACAGAGGGTGAGATGATTGGATGGCATCACCGACTCGATGGACATGAGTTTGAGTAAACTCTGGGAGTTGGTGATAGACAGGGAGGCCTGGCGTGCTGCAATGCTTGGGGTTGCTGAGAGTCGGACTGAGTTACTGAACAGCAACAAAGTCTATCATCTATCTACCTATTTTCTATCTAATCTGTCTCTCTCTGACAGATTGGTCCAGAACATTCAGAATCTAGCAGTAGTAAGACATTTTCTTTTATAACATGCCCCAGCGCCCATTCAGCAGAGCTGGCTGGACATTTAAACTTGATTACCTGAGGGGACTCTCTCTCTCCCTTGAGGTCGATCAAGGGCTTATTAAGTAAGATTGAAGATAGACCTTAGGTCTTCAGTCACTTCTGCTTCTGTACCCAGTGCTTCTTGCTTATAACACTAATGGCTCCTGAGGCAGGTGGGTCTCCTGGGGCATCTCTGCTGCTATGACAAGCATGGCTGCAGACATGTTTGCTTCTGTCTTCAGCAATGTATGCTTAGCACTCTGTCCTCCATAGGCAGCCATGTAGCAATTCCATCCATCCTTTCACTTCAGGGAACCGACTTTCTTATCTCCTCACCCAAACCCTAAGTTCACATCTCCTCTGAGTCATCAGGGCATGGAGTTGGTCTACATCCCTTGTTTCCCCTGAAGACAGAAAAGCCTCCATCCTGTTTTTCTCTTGGGGATAGTGCTATCAACCCATAGATTTGATGGTTAAAGGCGTGTAAAGTCCCCTGGGATAACTGAACCAAGGTCAAGAATATAAAGATCAGATTGCCCTTAAAGGGAAAGGAAGAAAATTCGATTCTTCCTTTGTCTCTTCTTCCCTCTTCATTTCCCTTTAGGATCAGTACACCAGAAAGGCATCAGTGAAGTTTCAATTACTCATTCTAAGGTTATGACCAACCTAGATAGCATATTTAACAGCAGAGACATTACTTTGCCAACAAAGGTCCGTCTAGTCAAGGCTATGGTTTTTCCAGTGATCATGTATGGCTGTGAGAGTTGGATGGTGAAGAAAGCTGAGTGCCAAAGAATTGATGCTTTTGAACTGTGGTGCTGGAGAAGACTCTTGAGAGTCCCTTGGACTGCAAGGAGATCCAACCAGTCCATCCTAAGGGAGATCAGTCCTGGGTGTTCATTGGAAAAGACCCTAATGCTGGGAAGGATTGGGGGCAGGAGAGAGGGGGACGACAGAGGATGAGATGGTTGGATGGCATCACTGACTCGATGAACATGGCTTTGGGTAAACTCCAGGAGTTGGTGATGGACAGGGAGGCCTGGTGTGCTGAGATTCATGGGGTCGCAAAGAGTCGGACACGACTGAGCGACTGAACTGAACTGATTAGATACATAGATAAATATAATTTTAAATACAAGTGGGACTATATGATTTACTGTATTTCATCAAGTCTAAGAGGCATCAATTGTAAGACATGGCATCATTTTATGTTTTACTGAGAAGGAAAAAATGCTACCTTATTATAATTATTAGACACATGGTTGTATGATGCCTCACAATGTCAGAAGTGTTGAAATGTGACTGAAACGATTTTAGAATCAACAGAATATAGTACTGCATTACTCTGCTCTTCCGCTTTTTAGTTAGTAATTTGCCTTGGAGATTTTTCAGTGTTGATATATAAAGATTTATCGCATTTAAAAAAGCACTTTATAGTATCCCATATAAGGATATAAAGTAATTTACTTTTTAAAAACTTAAACAATTTGTTTGATCAGTCATATACTAAGAGGTTTTATTTTGTGCTTTTGAAAACAATACTTTAATGAAGATTCTTATACTTTTAATATATTTTGTGAACATTTCTGGTTCTTAGATGTAAAATATTTTATTATATTAAATTTTGACAATTACTGTCAATTTGTCCTCTTAAAAAGAACTGTTTTTAATCCTGCAATAATGTTTGAGAGTATCCATTTCCCCATGTACTTGTCAAAACTGGTTGATATTAATATTACTTTTCTAATCTAATTGACAAAAATGGCATTATTTTTGCATTTGTATTTCTCTGATTTCCAGTGAAGTTAAGCATATTTTGACTACAATAAAGCCTTAGACTGTGTGAATCAAAACAGACTGTGGAAAATTCTGGAAGAAATGGGAGTATGAGACCACCTCACCTGCCTCCTGAGAAGTCTGTATGCTGGTCAAGAAGCACCAGTCAGAACTGGACATGGAACAACAGACTGGTTCCAAAACGGAAAAGGAGTATATCAAGGCTGTATATTGTCACCTTTCCTATTTAACTTCTATGCAGAGCACATCATGCGAAGTGCTGGACTGGAGGAAGTACAAGATGGAATCAAGACTGCCAGGAGAAATATCAGTAATCTCAGATATGCAGATGACACTATCCTTATGGTAGAAAGCAAAGAGGAACTAAAGAGCCTCTTGATGAAAGTGAAAGAGGACAGTGAAAAAGCTGGCTTAAAACTCAACATTCAAAAAACTAAGATCATGGCATCCAGTCCCATCTCTTCATGGCAAATAGATGGAGAAGCAATGGAAACAGTGACATACTTTATTTTCTTGGGCTCCAAAATCACTGCAGATGGTGATTGCAGCCATGAAATTAAAAGACACTTGCTCCTTGAAAGAAAAGCTATGACAAATCTAGACAGCATGTTGAAAGCAGAGACATTATTTTGCCAACAAAGATCCATCTGGTCAAAGCTATGGTTTTTCCGGTAGTCAGGTATGGATGTGAAAATTGGACCATAAAGAAAGCTGAGAGCCAAAGAATTGATGCTTTTAAACTGTGATGTTGGAGAAGACTCTTGAGAGTCCCTTGGACTGCAAGGAGACCCAACCAGTCAATCATAAAGGAAATTAGTCATAAAGGAATATTCATTGGAAGGACTGGTATCGAAGCTAAAACTCCAATACTTTGGCCACCTGATGTGAAGAACTGACTCCTTGGAAAAGACCCTGATGCTGGGAAATATTGAAGGCTGGAGGAGAAGGGGACAACAGAGGATGAGATGGTTGGATGGCATCACCAACTCAATGCACATGAGTTTGAGCAAGCTCCAGGAGTTGGTGATGGACAGGGAAGCCTGGTGTGCTGCAGTCCATGGGGTTGCAAAGAGTTGGACACGACTGAGCGACTGAACTGATACCGATGAGCATATTTTCAGATATTCATTAGCCACTTTTATTTCTTCTCTGGTGTTTTGACAATTCATGATCTTTGATCATTTTACCAATGAGTGGTACAATTTATGAATTCTTTTATAGATGCTTTTTATAGTAAGGCTAATAGTCTATATGCATCTATACGTATGTATTTTCTCTCTGCCCATGCTTTTTTGGTTATTATTTCTGAGACATAATTTTTAAACTTTTTATTTAATGAAAGCACCTTTAAGTTCTACAATGCCTTACAACTTCAAAAGTTTTGCACACACGATTCCGTATAATCCCGTAATAACTCCTCTTTAAATCCCCTACTCCTTTGCTGCCCCTTCCCCTTCCTCTCGCCTCTGGTGAGCACACGTTCTCTGTATCTGTGAGCCAGCTTCTTTTTTGTTATATTTACTAGTTTGTTGTGTTTTTTAGATTCTGCATACAATGTTTGTCTTTCTCTGTCTGACTTATTTTATTTAGCACAATGCCTTCCAAACCCTTCCAAGTTACTACAAATGGCAGAATTCCATTCTTTTTTTATGGCTGAGTAATACAGACACACACACACATCATCTTCTGTATCTATTCTCTATCCATTTCTGAGATGTATCTTTTTATCGAGCCATATCTTTTATTTTACTTCTTTATGGCTTCTGGGTTTTGTGTTGCTTAAAATATCTTCCAAACAGTAAGATGGTAAAATTATTTTCCCAGAATATTCATGTATGTGTTTTGTGTGTGTGCGCATAGATTTGTGCACACTGTATGTGGGTGAATATGTTTTCAAACTTTTATCTATCAGTATTTTATTTTTGCATGTGTTATAAGATGGGACTCTAACTTTGTTTTTTCCATATCATTAGCAAATTTTCCCAATGCTATTTGTTGAATCATTTATCTTTTCCTCTTGATTTGAAATTGATCTTTATTGTAGACCAAATTCCTATGCTCCTATATGTCTGTTCCTAGATTTTCTAATTTGCTTTCTTGAACTATTTTTTTTCAATCCTTGTGTTAATAGCATAGTATTTAATTACTGTAAACTTTGAATTTTGTTTCTGTGTCTATTGGTGCAAGCCATAGAAAAAATAGATAGAAATATACTTTAATTTACAAAATATTTACTGAGTGTCCTCTATGTCCTTGGCTCTGTGGTAAGTTCTTGAGTGCATCTAACAACTGTACTACACCTTAATATAATTTTAATAGTTTTTTAAATTGATATTTTTTTGTTTTTGAATACTTTCTCAGCTTTCTTTTTTACTAGCATTTCCTTTTTCAGGTGAACTTTAAAATTGTTTAAGTTCCATTAACAGTCATCTAAATTTGATTGGGACTGCATTAGTTTATAGAGGAAATAGACTGCATTAATTTATAAAGTTATTGAGCAAATTAGAAAAAATAAAAAATAAGAATTTGTATCTTTCTGTTCAAAATGTTATCTTATCTTTATGTTCCCCAGTTTCCTTTTTTTATAAATGAGGATAATAGTACAAATACCTCTTAAAATTTCTGAGATTAAAGAAATCATTTAGATAATTCATCTCACATTATAAGAACTTAATAAATGTTAGTTACATTATTATCACTATTATTTTTATCAATTGTCTGACTCAACTTTTTAAAGTCCTCTTTATGTCTTCTTTAAGCCTTTATGATGACTTCTCTAGTAGCTCAGTTGTTAAAGAATCTACCTGCAATGCAGGAGGCCTGGGTTCAATTCCTGGGTCAGGAAGATCCCCTGGAGAAGGAAATGGCAACCCACTCCAGTACTTTTGCCTGGAGAGTTCCATGGACAGACGAGCCTGGCGAGCTACAGTCCATGGGATCGCAAAGAGTCAGACATGACTCTGCGACTAACTTTCTTTATTATGTCTTTACAGTACCATTTTTAGCCTTATCCCTAATATTTTATAGGTTTAGTATTACTTTATTTCCAATTTTTGTTCTAGTTGTTTATTGTTTACAAATAGAAAAATAAATTGAAATATGTATTAATTGGCCACATATTTACTGAGTGTCCTCTGTAGTTACTTCCCATTCCTTTCTCAAATCCAGCTCTGGTGATATTGGGAATTACCAAGAGTGGAGAAACAGAGGTCAGATTCAGGGGTTACTGTGTGACTTCCTCTCAAAGCTGATGGGTTATCACTCCAAAACCAAACATAATTATGCTTTCAATGCTCAGTTGTTCATATCAATCTTCCCTCTGCCCAGATCATGTACACTGGAAAATTAACTGTATTGCATATGGAAGTCATTATTGCTGTCAGAACCTTTGAAGATTGGCTTATACAAAATACACATTTGACCATCTATTCTGCATATAGTGATTTATCTAAAGGTTAGGAAGCAAGTTTATTCTGAGACACCTGGGAGAACTCAGGATGCCCAGCAGAGCGATATAGTTTGGTGGATTCCAGCCGTTCCCAGAATGCTAAGAGAGGAAGTGGCTAAAGGTTACATAATCTACTACAATTTTTAGATGCGATATTTTCAAACAAGAGATAGTGTTGGAACTCTAGGTAGAACACAGCAGCTGAGGCTATATGAGTCTGAAAGAATATCACCCCTCCTTGGAACAAACTAACCAGGAGATTTATCAGTTAGTTTACTGGGTAACCAAGTTACATCATTAATATCAACGGAAGAATACAATGGCCTCTATGTTGTGTAGGTTAAAAATCTCCCCAAACAAAGGTCTCCACATGGAAATTCTTTGTTGGCAGTGTCCAGGTTTAGAAAGCAGTCACACAACTGCAGATTTACTTATACACTTGCATTCTTTCAAATGTCCCTGGAGCTCACTCAGTTTTTACTCAGATCATTTAGAAGTGAATATCGCTGTTCTGAACATTGTTTAACCTTTTCTTCTCTCTATTCATTCTGACGAGGATGGTATCCCCTCAAGTGTCATTGGCTTGATTCCATTATGTCAAATGTATGCAGCAGAGAAAGGGGATACACCAGCAGCTGGAGGTGCCGAGCGGAAGGAAGGAGACTAAAATGTATTAATCCCATTTTAAGCAACAGGCACTGCGTTAAATGCTTTCAGATACAATACCACACTTAATCCTCATGGCTGTCTTGCAAGGAGAGCATTGTTATGATTATTTTCACATAGGAAGAAACTGAGGCCCAGACAAATTAAGCTTTGAGCAAGGGTCTATTTAACTCCAAAATCTGTGGGTCAGAAGTACCAGTTCATTCTCAGTTCCAGTTAGAACTGTTAGACTTAGGCCAGGTCTTCAGGAATTCTTAAGATTTGTGTAATATTGAAGCCAAAGATGAGTCTAAATGAGTTGGAGCTCTCCATTTAGCAGTGTGTTTCTTTATTGGCAAAATATTCTATTGAACTCTCCCCTGATGGGAAAGTCAGACATTTTCCAACAGAATGAAGACCAAAAGGTATCATGGGAATGCTGCTCTCTTGCTCTTTCGGCTTCAAAATCTACTCCTTGGAACCAGGTCGTGGACTCGTAGGACTTTCCATCTACATGTTTGCTTAGTGAGTTCAGCTCAGATGAACAGGGCTGAGGAAGCTGTAGGCAGACAGAATTAGTGATAATTCTTTCCCATAATACTGCACTCCATTCTTCTAACATACCTCAAGTGCATGGCCTCGGCCAAAACAGATCTGGCAAGAGGGAGATTAACAATGATGACAAAAATAGTCCCTGACTTGATAAAACAAATATCAACTGGGGCAGGGGACAAGACCTGCCCATAACCAACCTTGGGATCTGATATGCTCTTCATGAGGACAGGATTGCACCATCTTAAGTATTTCACCTCATGCTAACTCTGAAGTTAGACCTTCTACCGCTGCCCTTGAACTTAGTCAATATTTGCAAACTGCAGGGGGGTAAAAAAAGAGGATACAGATCAGCAAGAGGGGTAAAAGTAAAATATTCTGAAATAACTTTTTTGGTTTTCTATAAGCTCACAATTCCCCATTCGTTGATCTTTCAGAACTGAACTTCAGAAGTGGGGTTCCTAGGGTAGATGTTTCATGTGATGTAGTGTGTATCGTGGAGTGGGAGGTGGCAGGGGGGTGGGGTTGGTGGTGGTAAATTTTCATTGAATAAAATGTGGCTTTGTCTGGGTCTGGGCTCCCTAATTTCCTCTCAAGATAAAGATGAGCTCATTTGAACCTATCCACCTTTAGATCAGTAAACACTCTGCATGGGTCAGATTCCAGCCCTGGACCCCAGGCTCCTGCACTTCGGGAGCCCATTGATTTTCCCTTTCCTGAGGCTTTAAGGTGAGAGGTCAAGGCAGGTGGGGGTGGGGGGGGCCTAGATTTCCTCTGCCTTCCAGCTCTGCCTCCAAACGTGCTCTGCTCAAGTTTCCAATTCCGGGAAGTGGGAGCATCACATCTCACTAAGTCCAGAGGAAGTTTTGACAACTGAAGGTACATTGTTTATCATCTTCTTCGTTCCCCTGTTTTGCCCTCTACCCAGGCTTATAGTATGATTTTGTACCATCTGTTTTGTTTTTTTTTTTCTTTTTCTTTTGGCCTCTTCACATGGCATGTGGGATCTTAGTTCCCTGATCAGCAGTTGAACCCACCCCTCCAACCCTTGCCCTGGAAGCCTAGAGTCTTAACCACTGAGCCACCAGGAAAGCCCTGTGCCATCTGTTTCATAAGTTAATTTCTGATCACTCACCCTCAACTCTGATCTTCCTTAATAAAGTTCCCCTGTCTCTTTCTTACTTCCTTCTCATACGTGGTAGGGAACCACAAACCCATTATCACACTGACCCAAGGAAAGCACAGCATATGCTTTGTGTGTGTTTGACGCCTCCCTCCCACCTATAGCACCCACACCCACGTGCCACCTGGAGCAGGCTTTTGAGGATGGGTGCAGAGCTCACTCTGTGTGTGTACCCTGCTTGCTTCCTTTTCCAGATGCTCAGTTGGGGTGGATTTGGGCTGCTAAGTTGAAGGAAAAAAAGGAAAAGGAATAAGGCACTAATGGTGCATTTAAACATATCAATAACCACCCTGTGGGGACACTTACAGCTCCCACTCCCCAAGGTTAACTATATATCTTCAGTTCTGACTTCCTCCTCCTCCTCTTGTTTATGGAGCACCTTCTATACCAAGCACTTCACACAAGACATCTCATTTACTCCTCAGTTTGAGAGGTAGGTGTTATTTTATGAAAAAACTAATGATGATTCAAAAAGACTAAAAACCTAAGAAGTTATGGGTTAGACTTTGGATGCAGGCCTGTCTGGCTCTGTGTCTCTGTGCCTTCTTCAGGAGTCTGAGGCAGCTGAGGCGAGCTAGGTAGTGCAGACTGCCCACTGGACTGCAAAACAAAATGGAATCAAGGGAAGGGCGAGGCAGGATGCACTGATTCAGGGCAGGACCTCTGTTCCCCTCTGAAGTGAAGCTCTCGGATTCCCTCTGTGCTTTTGTCTTGGTACATATGAATCTTACAAACAGAAGTTGTATTTGCTCACTGAAAAAAACTCCAACACTACAGAAATGTATAAAGTAAATGTGACAATTAGGCCCTCACTTTAAGCGTTGTTTGCCCATTTATACTCCTGGAAAGTAGCATTTACTATGGTGGTGTGTGCATGTGTGTGTGTGCATACATGTGTGTGCATGTGCCCATATGAACTTTGTAGATAAAGACACATCAACTGAAAAAATAAACCAAAATGGAGTTATGTTACATGTCATATTCCTATATTTATTTCTGAACCCCAGTAACATAGTGTGGATAACTTTCCATTCACTACAAAGCTATCCCTCATCCTTAAACTTTTAGTGGCTGCATAATATTCCATAGACCATGAAATCAAAATACAAATCTTACAACTGAAAGCACAAACAAAACTTTGGGAAAACACAGAATAGTTTTTGTACAATTGCGGTGATGCACTCAGTTCAGGTCAATTTCTCAGTCGTGTCCAACTCTTTGTGACCCCATGGATTGCAGCACGCCAGGCTTCCCTGTCTATCACCAACTCCCGGAGCTTGCTCAAACTTGTGTCCATTGAATCGGTGATTCCATTCAATCATCTCATCCTCTGCCATTCCCTTCTCCTCCTGCCTTCAATCTTTCCCAGCATCAGGGTCTTCTCAAATGAGTCAGTTCTTCGCATCAGGTGGTCAAAGTATTGGCGTTTCACCTTCAGCATCAGTCCTTCCAATGAATATTCAGGATTGATTTCCTTTAGGATTGATGGGTTTGATCTCTTTGCAGTCAAAAGGACTCTCAAGACTCTTCTCCAACACCGCAGTTCAAAAGCATCAATTCTTCAGCACTCAGCTTTCTTTATGGTCCAAATCTCACATCCATACATGACTACAGAAAAACCATAACCGTGACTATATGTACCTTTGTTGGCAAAGTAATGTCTCTGCTTTTTAATGTGCTGTCTAGATTGGTCATAGCTTTTCTTCCAAGGAGATAGAACACATTAGGTAACATGTTAGGGAAATAGTTATTCTTGGGGTCAGTTCAACTCAAGTCAAGTTCCACTGACAGAGACATAAAGTAACACAATTTATTTTAACAGTTCACCTTGTGATCGATATTTAATTTGTCTACCTTTTTCTATTATGACATACGATCTTGCAGTGCATATTCCTGAACATGTCACATAAAATTTAGACATATTAACTGAGATTTTCCCAGCTGCACACCAGTATTTGTGACTCGCCCTTATTCAGTCATCCGCAAGCACTGCTTCTAGAAGGAATTCATGGGGCAAATGCAGAGAACAAAGAATCGAGGCTTTAGAATTTTAAAATAGGTTCTTAAAACTCATTGTTGAGATGATAGTCTTGAAAGTTAAGGCTTTTAGTTTTCCAGAGCCTTACTTTTTGTGATAGAAAAGGGTGTTTTCAGTCTCAAAAGTTAAGCCAAAGGAATCAAGGCATAAAGCCTCTCCTCAACAAATAACAGACTGATAACAGATGAGGAGCCAGCCTGGCCCACCGTCATTGGTTGGAAGACATTTTCCTGGTCCAGAGGACAAAATGGCTAGAGAAGAAGGACTTAATCAGACCTTCCCTACAATGGGGCCCTGCACTTTCTATCTTGGGCTGAGCTTGGGATTTGGGTGGAGGTGACAGAACAGCCAAATACGTTTGGAGTGTAGAAGAAAGGATTTGTGTCTGTGTGCTGCCTGGCACCTAGCATATAGTAGCCTTGCATCTAGAATACAGTAGCCATGCAGAAATTCCTGGGCCAACATGGCATGACTGCTGGAGGGTTCAGACTCTTTGAGCACCAGGGACAGAGAGCATAGACCTCTGATTGGCTCGAGGAGAGCCTCCAACATTCCTGTGTCCAGACCACTGGAGAAAATGCATGGGGAGGAAAGTGAGCCAGTGAAGGCCTGAGGATGCCTTAGTGGAAACCGCTATGAACCATGCAGGATAGAAGCCTAATGCAGTAATGGCCATGTTAGCAAACAAAGCATGATGCCCTGATGACACCTTGCAATCCGATTCTCAGGACTTCTTGCTCGAGAATCAGAGGACCTGGCACTTTTAGACATCAACCAAGAACCAGAAGACTCTTTGTTAACACCCAAGAGCTTAGATGCCACCCTATGAGGAAAGGAGCAAAAAGGGATGAAACTTCATCTGAAAAGGTTGAGTACACTTGAAAATGACTAGGTTATTTTCTACCACTAGAAAAAAAAGGAGCTAGAGGAAGAGATTAAGTTGAGTCATAGGAAAAACAAAAAACAAACACCCAGGGCTTCCCTGGTGGCTCAGACAGTAAAGAATCTGCCTTCAATGCAGGAGACCTGGGTTTGATTCCTGGGTCTAGAAGATCCCCTGGAGAAGAGAATGGCTACACACTCCAGTATTCTTGCCTGGAGAATTTAATGGACAGAGGAACCTGGCAGGCTACAGTCTATTAGGTCGCAAAGAGTTGGACACAACTGAATGACTAACACTACACTATAGAAAAAAAAATCACACATTTTAACATCACTGAATATGTGCATTTGTGATCTCTGTCTGCTTATATGTTCAATTATTTCCATAAGGTTGATTGCTAGATGTGGAATTGATAAGGCAAAAGCATACACATTTAAAAAATTAAGGATATTGCCAAATCTCTCTCCAAGTTCTAAGCAATGGCAACTCTCATGATCTTCACCAGATGGCCTTGGGTCAGTGCTGGCCAAGTCAATACTTCCTTAGAGACTGGTATCTTATCCTTTCCTCTTACAATATAAACAAATAGGCTCTAATTTTAAGTCAATTTTCTAGAAACTGAAAAAGTCATGATTTCTTTTAGGTGGAAGAAAGAGCCTATCTTTAATTAGCATTACTTTTTTGGATTTCTTTTCCATTTTAAGTTCTTTTTAAAATATTATTGAGGGAAATATTTAAAGCTCTCCTAGATGAATCTGACTTTTTCTAAAGACTTGGAATTCCAAAAAGGCATATTAAAATGAGACACGGTGTCTGAATTAGGCAACCTGGCAAGCTAAAATGGCTGAAAGAGCAAAGGCTACTTGGCCCTAGTAAAAGAAAAACTTAGCTGACAGCCCCAATAAGATATATTTGATTTCGTTGTCACTAGAAGGTAGAAAAAACGAATCAACACATCAATAAACTTTTTTCTGCTTTTCACCCAGAAAATCAGTAAGTCTGGGTCTTCCTTCATCTCAGTTTGTTACAAGCCTTGCTTGTTTATAGTATAGTATTTTTTCTATATTGGTGGATTAGAATTGTTTCTATTTTTACTTAGGATTTTTGCATTTGTATTAATAAATGTGTGAATTCATAAAAAATTGGGATGTATATGTGTATATATAGGTGTCTGAACTGTTGATCTAATATTTTAGATATTTGATAGAATTCACCCATAAACCTACAATGCTGGGTGCCTTTGGAGGAGAGTAGATTGCATTTGTTTTTATTTAGCTTTTTGAGCAGGTTTTCGATTTCTTTCAGGATCCCAGTTCTATCAGATTTTGTTTTACTTCTAGTGTAAACGTTGATACTTTCCTTTTGTTTAGAAACGCATCCACTTCATGATCTCATATATGTAACCATAATGTCGCTTCAACAAATTCTTGGATATCGAGTGGAGAAAAGACATAATACTCAGTTGGTAACGGATATCTTATTCACAATTTTTTCTAGAATGCGGATACCTGTACTCAGATGCACATGCCCATAACATGCTTGAGTGCATGCTCATTTACCTTCCTCTGTGTCAGACTTCAAGACTCTCCTGCTCACTTTCAGTTGCTGAGTGTTGAACAGGGATTTAAAGAAAATGTTTCTTCTGGTTACCAAGAGTTTTCATGTTGTGAATAATTGGAAATTGGACCATTGATTTTTGAAATTATTTCCCAACAGGTCAAGGGTAACAACAATGACAAGAAATCCATGCCTCCCATTTTCATGGTCTAGAGCTACTCACACCAAGGAATTTCCAATACCGGCAAAGCACAGAGTACTATTTGCACAAGCACTGGGGAAAACCCAGTGCTTTCTCCACCGGCAGATTTATTTGCAGAGACACAGGCATTTTTTCCAGGGTGGCTGCCAAACTATCTCCTGAGCCTGTCTAGCTAGCACCTGGGCCACTCAGCAGGGGGCTTTGCAAATAATACCCTCCCCTTTGCCAGGGTAGAGACAGCCCAAGTGATTGTTTCAGCCTGTTATGGCACCTTAATCCTTCTAGGCTGCCCCACCCCTTTTCTGGGGCGTACCCAAGCATGGCTGGCTGGAGGTGGGGCCGCAGTGGCTATAGGCCTGAGTCGAGGGCAAGGGCCCCAGGAAATTGTAGGCATGGGAAGAAACTTTTAGTTCCTGGAGAACTTCTGTGTTCTTCAAAATTTGAATGTCCTGGGAAGCTGCCATGGATCTGGGTGTAGTTCTCATATCACAATTTAAAACAGTACGGCAGGATGACAAAAGCCACTGGCCAGGGGAGAAGAAAGGGAACTAAACGCATGTGCCAGGCAGGCTCTGTGCTGTTTCTTTGGTATAAAAATAATCTTTTTTGAAGGTTTGCTAAAACTCACATAAAGCTACTATTTTTTAATTTTCACCTAATCATTCATCCTTAAAGATCTCTTACTTTACTTGATGAGTATTGTGTTGTTGTTTAGCAGAGAACTCCTTTTTTTTTCTTTTTACTTTCTCTTTGAATTTGATTACTATTAGAACCTCGTACAAGTAGAACCACACAGCCTTTGTGCTTTTGTGACTTGTTTATTGTACTTAGCCTGATGTCCTCAAGATGTTTCCATGTTACAGCTTGTATCAGAATTGTCTTCCTTTTTAAGGCTGAGTAACATTCCATTGTGTGTACATACCACATTTTAAAATCAATTTATGTATAAGAGGACAATTAGTTTGATTACACCCTTACGATTATTTTTTGTTTTTTCATTGATTGACTTTATCAATAAACATGTATTTAAAAAATTTTTATATTATAGCTCATTAGCAATGTTATGTTAGTTTCCTGTGTATAGCAAAGTGATTTGGTTATACATATACATGTATCTATTCTATTTCAAATTATTTTTCCATTTAAATACAAAATATTGAGCAGCATTCACTGTGCTATACAGCAGATCCTTGTTGGTTATCCATTTTAAATATAGCAGTGTGTACATGTCAATCCCAAACTCCCGATCTATCCCTCACCCACCTTCCTCCAACAACCACAAGTTCTTGGAACTCTCTTGTTTTTTTTAAATGAAAGTTTGACAGAACTTATTGAATTTAATATTCACGTTCATACTTAGAGACTTATTCTGTCATATCTGATGAGATCTTTGTTGCTTGAAACAGAGAACACCTTTTAAAAAAGCGAACAGTTTATTGCACCCCAGTATAAAGATAAAAATTCTTTGGTTAAAAGAGATCTGATTTGGTGGCCCCTGAGGTACTACCACATTACCCTAGAGATCTTGGGAATAAAAGTCACTGAGTTAGATTCTCTTTAAAATCTCTTCAGCACTAGTTAATTTCCTCTCTAAGCAGAAAAATAAACCAATGTCCAGTGGAGAAGGGTCCCTCCTTCTGAATGATTTTGGAAACACTTGAAAGGACTCAGTGAACACAGGCAGGAAAGTGGTCAAGGGACTCAATGACCACAAGTCCTGGAAAGAGAAGCAGGATGCCCTGACAGCGATACTGCCTTCAGGTACGGTGTAGCCATGAGTGACATTGTTCAAAGACGTGGCCTTGTGTTTGGTGGGGAAGACCTCCAACCCTTAATCGCTGGGGTATTCTCGGCCCCAAAATGAATATGTAAAGTGTATTCCTGTGCACCATGTATCTTTTAATACCTATACCACTGGAAGAGAAACACACCAAATTAGTGATTTCTTCATGTTACCTCTAGTAGATGCCTCAGACCCCTTGAACAGAGGAAGGGCTGGGGCCACACGAGAGCATTACACGCTTGACAAGTGCTGAGACACTTCCTGAAGGGCGAGTGATCACGAACAGAGGGAAAAAGATCCAGCCGCCCTTGACCAATTTCAGAATTTTGCTCTTGCCTTGCCCTGTAACTTCATTTCCCTTTCTTTTTGATAAAATGATTGTTTAAAGTTTATTTTTGGCAGCGGTGGTCTTTGTTGCCGTGTCCGGGCTTTCTCTAGTTGCGGTGAGCAGGGGCTACTCTCATTTCGGTGCCCCGACTTCTCATTGCCGTCAGTCCTCTTGTTGCGGGGTGCAGGCTCTATGCGTGTGGGCTGCCAGTGGTTCCTGGGCTCCAGAGCACAACTCAATAGCTGTGGACAACAGGCTTAGTTGCTCCATGACTTGTGGGATCTTCATGGACCAGGGACCAAACCAGTGTCCCTTCCATTACAAGGTGGATACTTAACCATTGGACCACAAGGAAGGCCCCCTAAATTCCCTTTCTTGAAGGAAAGGGAAGCCTGGCGTGCTGCAGTCCATGGGGTTGCAAAGAGTTAGACATGACTGAGCAACTGAACAACAGCAACATGAGAAGCAAAAACATTTCAGCAAACTTTTTGTTTTGGTATGTAGGAATCCTTTGGAGAAAGTCAACATGGTAGCTACACTGACTCTAAGAATCCTTTAGCCTTCTAGACACCAAAGAAAAAGGTTACCCTTTAGGTTTTTTTACCCCAGAGTCTTGATCCTCCCTCCAAAGGGTTATTGCTTGTGGCGGGCAGCGGGTGTGTGGCACCATTTATTTCTTTTTAGCAATCTTTCACAACTTTGTGTAGATATTATACCAGCTGTTTTCCTTTATAAATCCTTCTCTTGTCTTTTATGCCTTCAGGAGCGTTCATAGATCCCAGAGCTTGGCAACACACAGCAAATATTTGATGTTTTTGTATGACCTTGTATTCAGAGACATCTGTCTCTCACTTTATGTGTGAATAAATTGTAAAAATGTGATGATTTTTAGCTGTTAGTCTTTAAGAAAAACTTATCATTTGTGAGAATGAATGGAGATACCAATGAATAAAATCAACCTTTTCTTTACTATTACTTGGTGAAACCTAAACCTTCAAGTATAGCAAGGGTACTGGCAGGCATTGAGACAGACATATATGGAAAAAGTTCTGTGAACAGGGTTCGGATCAAAGTTAAGAATAGTGGTATCGATGCATATTATTCTGGGTCAGTGCCATTGGATGGAGTCACAAAAGCAATGAGTTGAAGCTACAGTTTACGTGAACCTCCTATCAGAAAACATTACCATCTACTGTAACTTCTTAGTGATTTAGTCACTACCTGGATTATCCAATCTGATTTAAAGAAGATTGGTGTTAAGTAAGGACCAGAAGATGGAAACCATTTCATTATATTACCGCCAATGCCTTCTCCCTTTCAATAGCAGTTAGAAGGGAGCTGAGGGTGAAAGGTGGGGTAGGCGGAGCAGGGAGTGGGGGAAACATTCCTTTCTTTCTCCAATTAGGGGATAAATATTTTGGCATAGAGGGCCACAGGCATGCTCTTTGGCACAATTTAATTAGGAAGGATGGAATTTAAATTTGTGCCATTGATAGAAAAAAGAGCTGAAAACGGAAAATACCATTACCATTTAATAGCTTTTCAGTTTGCACTGATTCTAAGCACTCTCACGACAATAGAGTCAAAATATAAAGTTTTCGTCACTGAGGGGAAGAGCAAAAGGAGACATCTCAGAGGTGGATGAGACTCCGTGTATAGTAAAAGGCGGGCAGAAAGGGAGGTGCCGCTGTGACTGACATTTCATAGGGTCATTGCCAAGTGCGCAAATGAGTTCTGATGATTCCTCGGGTTTTTGATTTGAAGATAAAGGACACATGGTTTTAAACTAAAGCAAAAGAGAGAAAGAAAGTTTTCCAAAGCCATACAACCAATGTTCTTAGTATGAAACATGCTGCCATTCCTGTCCAAAGGAACATTTCAGAAAGGTTTTAAATTTACATTAGGATGCAGTTCTGAGTTCAACCAGAGTAGAAACAATACAAGCTCTCACTCTCCATATTTCAAATAACATATATGCCATTTTGTTATTTGGGGAACATCTTTCCTTGTTCTTCAAATCATGAGACATTAACAATTGAACTGCATTTATTAGCTCACAACATTGTTTGGATCCAAAACTTTCATGGTTTATAAATTCTGAGGGTTAAATTTAAATCTGTGAGAAGAGGTTTCAGACAGAAATCTAGCCATTTACTACAAATATCTGAAGTGAAAAAAAGACCATTTCTATGAATTACATGTAGTGATCCTATGTTTGTATGCTTAAGAATTGTAATGTAAGGAAAACTCCAGGGAATTCCCTAGCAGTTTAGTATTTAGGACTCCTCACTTTCAGTACCTAGGGCACAGGTTCAATCCCTGGTCAGGCAACTAAGATCTTGCAAGCAGAATGACAAAAAATAACAAACAAAAAAATAAATTGCCAAACTGGCAGGAGGAGGAAAACTCCATAATTGATATTACAGTCACAACTAGCCTGCTGTCCTATAATTGGACACAGGTCCAAAAACTAAATGTCACATGTTTAAAAGAAATCAAATGGCACTGAGCTTGTAATGTATATTTTATTTTGCACAAGCTTGCATATATACTGCACATACATTCAGTTTAAGAGAAGATGGAAGGCACACAAGGCAGTTGGACTACTGTATCCTTTAAGTGGTACAAAGCAAAAGGTAAAAGTTTGCAGAGTATACAAAAGCTTAAACACACAAAGGAAAACCCCCTTCCCACCCTCCCCCCAACAAATTTTTTTTCCTGTTTTAAAATTTAGTAGCTGCCAAACTAATTTTTTTTTTACTTTTACTTTAAAATCAATTGTCTACTGCACCTTTTTATTTACTTTTTAATATGGACAGGGAGTCTCATTGTTTTTTTTTTTATCATATCAATTAATATTACAGTACATCCTTGGTAATACAAAATTGTACACCTTCATCAAATAAATTAGGATAAATTAAACCAATAAATTATGCAAAGTCTTCAGAACAATAGACAACAACAAAAATCCACAATTGAAATTGCCTCTAGCTAAAAAAAAAAAAATCAAAAATTGACTTTATCAGTTCAGTTATTGTACTATATTCAAATCAAAGGGTCTTTATTACAAAAAAAAGAGCTTAATAATGCTATTTACAACATATTGCTAAATAATATAAAGGCAGTGTTTTGTCACGGTTTATACTATATACATATGAGAAATGGCTGGGACAATATTGCGGGAAGCCAGGACCTTTGACTCTTCTGGGTATTGCTGAGACCAACCCCAAATACATTTGCTTTTTGAATTCTAATTTTAAATTGGTAATACACAATTTTAAGATGCTTTTCCCCCCTGTGGAGAGGATTCGAATATTTTAAAAACAGAGAATGAATCCATTTTCACAAAAAAGGGCCACTCTGTTTGCCTTTTCTGCTCATGCTCATGTTAATGCATTTTCGGGGGTGTCAGTTTTGAGAGAGGGCTCAGTTGAAAAGACTCAAAGTCCAGGTGCTCCCAGATTCTGCTATATTCCTAGAAGGATACTTATAAGAAGATGCAAAGGTTAAATACCAGTTTTGATCCCAGCTCTGAAAACGAGCATTTTAGCTTTAGTCTTATAGGTGGTTTACAACCAACAGATCTACAGAAAACAAAACTGCATTTCCTTCAACATCACATGTAAGTGCAATACAGTAACTGCTTACTCATAGAAACCAGTTACGTTCTTTTAAGGGGAGCTTTTTGAAAACAATGCTTCTTGTAGTTTGCAAACACGGAGTCTGTACCAGAACGAAACATTTGTACTATTCACACCAATAAAGAGTCTATAATACACACGGCAAAGAGATTCTGCTCTGTCCTCACACGTACACGGCTTCTCTCAGGGGATTCTGTAAACCACTTTTTCTTTGATGAATTTATGATTGCTTCTGGGGAACATCCTAATTTGAAAGCCCCCAACTCTTTAGCTTTATGACTTAATGTTAACCTGTATGTGTATGCATGTATGTGTGTGTGGGGGGGAGGGGGGATTACATACTAAGTGTCTTCATGTACATAGAAAAGAAATTTCATAAATTTACAGAAACTGCATTACCCTTGCCCTTGACATCTGATGAAAGAGACTCTTATCTTTTAAAAGTAGAGAGCAGGATTTTCAAGAATGCTTTCAACTGTCTATACAGTCACCGAAGTGTTCCCAATAAACTCAACAGATGTTGTGAGAACGTAGTTACTTATTAAAATCTCATGTCTTACGTAACAACAGCCATGAGGTTAAATATTTACATAGCTTTATAAAAGTTCCCCTCTTGCTTTAGTGTTTTTGTTTTGCTTTTTTTTGTTGTTGTTTTTAACATTTTTAAAAATGATATTCACCCACATCCCTAGCACAGCAACAAAGAGCCGGCAAACATAAAACACTTTAATGGAATAATACTTGGAGGCACAAAGCAAACTTCGGGAATATGTGGGTGAACATTTCCTTAAATAATTACTACATTCTACCATCTTCCACGTTGTTTTGCCATTTAAAGTGAAAAGTCCTCATTAAACAGCCAGAGATACAGTAAGAATTAACTGTTTTGTTGTTGCAAATAGAACATTCTTTTGACAAAACATAACAAATGCCTAAAATAGGTCCTTAAATCTAGGTAGGAAAAGGTAAGCTTTCCACTTCACACGCATATATATATGTCTATTTTTACATGTGTGTATATGTGTGTATGTGTTTATGTTCACACATCTGCACACACATATATAGCACATGGTATGAAATATTGCTTCTATACTACTTTTCTTTAGGCTAAGAAAACACAAGATTTGCACCACAGTTACAAAAAATTGGCTTCTACAAGAATTTTCAAAACTCGAATGCTGCTCAAACAATTGAGGAAAAAATAATTTGCGGTATCAAACTGTTCTAAAAATTCTCTTCTCAAAAACGTATTCTCCCGCTTTGTTTTTAAAAAGACACAAAATATGCATAGCTATCAACGTTATGTCAAACAGCCAGAAAAAAAATCTAGTGTTTATTGCAGCTGTAGTAATTGGAAATAAAGTCAAAAAGATGAAATCGAAAGCCACAGAAGGCACAAGAACAATTGTACTTGTGGGAAAAAAGTGGGATTTTGAAGGATTTTTAAAAATCCCCCCGCTGGTGCATTTAGGTCTAGGCACAGACTATAACCTCAAGTGTAGATGCAAAAATAATTTGGGGTTAGCAGAAAATAAGTGGAAATGTGGTATTTCAACATGGACTTTAGACTTTGTTTCTCTTTGTAAACTGTCCCTAGTCCTTCACCCTCCCACCAGAGAAAGCGAACTTTCTCCCAAGTCGCCAATTTTTATGTGGTGAGAGTTGGATGAAGATTGGAAAGATGGTGATTTTAAAAAGCCTGTTAAACAGGCATTTTGAGAGACAGGCTTTTGTCATTTTCCAATGCACTGGGAGGCACAAGATTTTATGGTGGTGAAAGAAAAAGAATCATCTAAAAGCAAAATGATCAAGTTCTGTTTCCAGGACAATGAGGTGAGTTTCTACTCACACTGCAACTTCTACTCTGAAACAATTTCTATGCCTCAGTGAACACTGAGAGGATATTATCGTGGATAAGCACATCAACATTTGGTTCTGAATACACACTTTTGCTTAATTTATCTATTTAAATTAGAAAGGCAGGGGAGAATAATACTAAAAATCTAAATATGTCTGGAATCAATACTGAATTTGCCCCAGATCGGGAAGATACTAGCAATCTGTCTTGATAGGTGAATACATTACGGTTTTGCCTTTTGCCTTGCAAATGGCAACACAATGGTGATGTGAATTCCATGGAACAGCAAAGAAACCCAGTTGTATACTGATGTGAACAACGAATGTCATGCTCTTGGGCGTGAAGCAAGGCGAAGGAGTGTGACCACAAGTTGAGATTGCTTCTCTACTTTGTGCTGATTGGACTTTTTTTTTTTTTTTGGTTTGCACTATATTCCAATGTGAGGATTATCTGAACATTTTTTTTTCCTAAACAAGCCAGAACAAGAACACGCTGGCTCCGATGGCCCTGTGCGTGCTGTGTAGGAGCCTGCGAGCTGGGGGATGGGTTCGGTTGTGCATACACAGTGAGGCTGGGGTGTCCCAGGCCTAGGCTGCTGCACTCTGTCCATACCGCAAGAGGCTGTGTCTCCTGAATGACGCAGGCATCACAGGACCACGCCGTTTAATTTAAAGTCAGCAGGTTTTAAAGCTTTGTGCTGACAATAATTGCCTTCATACATTCCTGTCCATCAGCAGAATTTATAAACGATGTTAAATTACAGCAATTGGGTCAGCTAGTCTCATGGGTCAACCGACATTCTCCAAAGTCAAATGTCATTTTTATAAAAATCAAGGAAAAACGGTATGTATGTTGTACATAATCTACATACCAGTTTGTTTTTTTTTTTCTTTTTACTGTGTCATTTTAGAAGATGTAGATCAAATTACCGAAGAGGAGGGAGGGTTCTGGAAAACACTATTAGAATAAAAAAAGGATTCTTACTGCCTCTGCACACAAAACCCATCCAAGAAAACAAGTGTGAATGCCATACGGCTTTTTAAAAGCAAGTATGGAAACGTTGTACACCTTCGAAAAACAGGAAAAGGAAAAGAGAAAGAAAAAAGAGGAGAACCATTGAAGAAAGCATGAAATAGCAGCTAGCTTTCTTATGTGTGCTGAAATTGTGTCTTTTGGGTTAACTCCCAAACTCTCCTATTCTATACACTCTTCTCATGTTTTGGTCAATTACTAGCTTCTGAGTTAGAAGAGACTTTATCAGTTGCTTTAAAACACAGTACCTAAAATGAAAACACTTTAAATTAGACTGTCACCACTTTGAATATCCATCAGGGTAGGTAGTGTGGAAATGTATAGAAAAATAGGTCATTCTCAAATGTACTCCTCTCAGGAGGGGAAGATCCAGTCAGCTAGCAGCTGTCAACAAACTTCTAGTATAGGCAGGAATTTTATGGTCAAGTTAGGATGTCCTTTATTCCTTACCATAGAAAGGAATTCAGAAAATAGTGTTTTTTGAAAAAAAAAAAATTGTTAAATATTAAACAGACATGATAATTCTTCTAAAGCATATAAACAAAGTTGAGCAAAGAATAAATTTGAAACTTATGTGCCTTTTTATATCTTAAGCAAGATAAACAGAAAATAATAACACATTATAGGGGTTTTCCTGTATGAAGGACGATAGATACTCACTTACTACCAAGAAGAACCTACTGCAAAATTTAGAGAGGGGACTAGAAACCACAAGAATTTCCAGTCTCACCTTGAAAAGTCAGTTTTGTACAAAATTGCTTTGCCTCCAAAAGAACTAGTTTGGGGTGTTTGCTATTTCTCTGAGGAAAGGCTTGACAGTTAGTGATTATGTTTTCTTTTTAAAATGTGGCCTTTTGGGGTACTTTTGAAAAGTGAGCTGTTGATCTGCCACCGGCATTATTTTTAAACGTGTGATAAAAAGCTACTTACTGAGTTCAAACCAAGCAAAATATTTAAGTTTATCAAGTGGTTTCATTGAGTTTTCTGACCTTCTCAGCAGTAAACACAAGAGACACATCACTGACTGCGGAGTTGTGCTGTGTCACGGGTCTCCCTCCACCAACCGCCATTTGCAACACACCATGAATCCAGCAGACGCATTTTAAACAAATGCCCGTCCTTGCTAATATAGACTTTACACACGTCAACATTCTTTTTTCCCTGATAATTAAGCCTATTTTAAGTCTCCAAATGTTAAGGGCCTTGGGCAAAAGTAAACTAAAGGCGGCAGGAAAAGAACCATCCCCGTTGCAATTGAAGACAGAAGAAATGAGAGAAAGATGACGGAGGAGGAATTACCAGCTGATTTCATAACATACCCATGCCTCCCATACACACATATATGGAATCAAAATCTAGAAACGGACAACTGGGACATCCAAAGGGGACTGCTACTATTCATACATTCGAAAAGAGTGGTTGAAATTTCTACTCATGAAGCAGCTCTTGTAGGCAGTTTGGGGATTTGAATATCTCAGGGACTTCACTATCCAGCTTGCAGATGACCTTGTATATGGCCTTCTTCCAGGAAGGATCAACATCTTTGCCTGCGATAATGGCATTGAAAAACTCCCGTAATGTGATCTGCGCAACTTCCAGGAATCTCTCTGGAACCTGCTGATACAAGGAGACAATGGCATTAATAAAGTTTTCAGTTTCAAGTCTCCAGTTCTTCAAAGGAAATTGAGCTAAGGTCTTTCTTTCAGATAGGGGCTTACACGGCACCTGCATTTTCTAAAAATGGCCGACCCCTACTCTCTTATGTAAAGTTGTTATATATAGTAGCATTGTAATGTGGGGTTGACAGCTTTGTAGAGTTTTAGAGAAAGACTTGTGCAAAGGATACATGCAGACCTATTGAAAAACTTGGATTCCATTATGAATATTTGAGTAGAAAAATGGAGACATACTGTTGGGTCTCCTTACTTCATTAAAGAGGTGTATTCCAGAATCAAGTCTCCACCTAATCTTTCAGAATTTGAATCATATTTCCACTAGGAAAACAAAATGTCTTCTCAAAAGTAGACTAATAATTGGCCTTTGATATAAACTGAACCCATGCTATAAATGAAGAAAATGAAAACCTTAGTGTCCTGCTTGTATTAGAGGAATGTTGACTCTGTTGCTAAATTGTATACTAAAATAATCCACAAGTACAGGCATACCTCGTTTCACTGCACTTTGTTTTGCTTTATTATAGTTCATAGATGGTGCGTCTTTTACGAATTGCAGGTTTGCGGCAACCCTGTGTGAAGCAAGCCTACCGGCGCCATTTTTCCAATGATACTTGCTCACTTCATGTCTCTGTGTCACACTTTGGTAATTCTCGAAATATTTCAAACTTTTTGCTCTCATTATCTGTGATCAGTGATTTTTGATGTTACTACTGCAAAAAGACTGTCACTCAAGGCTCAGATGATGGCTAGCATTGTTAGCAATTAAGTATATCTAATTAAGGTATGTATTTTTTTTAGACATAATGCTGTTGCACACTTAATAGGCTACAATATGGTATAAATATAACTTTTACACACACTGGAAAATTAAAAAAAAAATCATGTGACTCGCTGTATTGCAACATTTGGTAGTCTGGAATGGAACCTGCAATATCTCTGAGGTATGCCTGTACGCTATGTACAAAAAAAGAGTAAGATGATGATGTTAACACTGAGTCCCAAAATACGAAAGTGTTAGTTGCTCAGTCGTGTCTGACTCTGTGACTCCATAGACTGTAGCCTACCAGGCTCCTCTGTCCATGGAATTCTCCAGACAAGAATACTGGAGTAGGTTACCATTCCCTTCTGCAAGGGATCTTCCTGAACCAGGGATTGAACCTAGATCTCCTGCAGTGCAGGCAGATTCTACCATCTGAGCCATCAGGGAAGCCCAAAATACAAAATATGTACCAAATCCTAAAATCCTGCATCAGAAAATACTTTACCTTGAGATGAGAATTTCTCCATAAGAGAGTGATTTATGCAGTTGACAGTAATAATACTCCACATTTTTGGAATGCTTATTATGTCAGGTACTGTGTTATATACTGAATGTGAACTGTATCAATCAGTTCCCCCAACATCTCTGTGATTATTAACCCCATTTTACAGTGAGAAAATGGAGGCTCAGAGAGAATAAGGGAATCGTTCAAAGTCACTGTGGTTCAAGATAAACATTCTCCAAATATACTTTTCAGAAAATCTATTTGTTAATTCTTTCCTACCATAGCAATGAATATACGTGTGTGTGTGTTCTGTGCATGTGCTTATGAATTGTTTATTAGTAGTTGTTTAATAGTCTGACTTCTTGTCTAGGGAAAGGAATAGCTACCGATGTACTTATTTAGTAATCTTTGTAAGTTATATGGTAAAGCAGGACCTATCACACCTACAATGAAACAATGGATTCACAGAATCATTCCAGATACTCATAATTTTCCACGTACACACTGACACTTTGTAGTTTTCCTTTAGTGAGGGAACTTACACATGAATAATGTTTTACTTTTATAGTAAGTGCAGACATTTGAGGAAGTAAAAGCACTGCAGCTACACGTGTAGCCAGATCCGTCTACACAGAGACAAGAGGTGAAAGATTTTTATCTTGGCTCAGACCTGCTGCTTACCAAAGTAACAGAGAGGGGTTGTCATTTTGAACATATTTGATCCCATTCTCCCCACCTTTTCTCGCTTTGTGCAATGGACCATTTTATAACGATAGCAACTGTTAAAGAAAATGAAGATGATACCAGACAAACCTGTCTGAGACATTTGGAGTTGGACAAAGAAGTCCAGTGCTTCCTGCGGCAAGTCACTTGTCCTTTGAAAGAAACCTAATGATGCCCCAGAAGAAAAAGAGCCCCAATCTGGGGCCAACTGGACTCTAGAAAAAGTGAAAATGTTGAGAAGCTTCTCCCTATATATGTGTATATATATATATATATATATATATATAGGCTAGTTTCTCAGGACACAGTTCCAAAAAAAGTGAAAATGTTGAGAAGCTTCTCCCTATATATATATAGGCTAGTTTCTCAGGACACAGTTCCAACCACTGCCTGGGAAATAATGGAAACACCACCTTGCTCCCCAGGGCTTTCCTAATGGCTCAAGCGGTAAAGAATCTGCCTCCAATGCAAGAGATGCTGGTTTGATCTCTGGGTCGGGAAGATCCCCTGGAGGAGGAAATGGCAACCCAATGTAGTGTTAGCAACCCACTCCAGTATTCTGGCCTGGAGAATCCCATGGACAGAGGAGCCTGGCAGGCTACAGTTCATGGGGTCACAAAGAATCAGATACGACTGAGCATGCATGTAGCACCTTGCCCTCCATAAATGTGCAAATCTGTATACTCCAAAGGCCATTCCCTGATGAGAATTCAACTGAACTCTGATGACCTTCTCCCTAGTCTCTTGCACATACACATGTATTTGTGGGGTGGGGAGGGCATGGAGGGGCAATCAACCCTCCTACTCACCTTCTACCAAATAAAAAGTCATTAATCAGCCTTTCTGAGTACTCTCCCATCTTCCCCAAAGATGATCCTTCAAATTTTGTCAAATGGGTATTATTGAGAGAGGGATTATGGCTGGAGACCAGTTACACAGTGCAACTACCCACTCTAACTATGGGGTTTGGGGAGCTGTTAGCCAAATGCTACAGAAACATAATTGGAGGCATTTATTAAAAGAAACATTTCAAGAAGTGTGGTTTCCCTGGCTGTTGGCAACAGACCCACGATGAGGAACTATGGTCCTTGAACACTGGAGGATGCACCCTGGCCTGGTGGAGAGCTATGGGGACAGAGGTATGGCAGGGTTGTCAGATGAAGCCTACCCACTCTCAGGACCCTCCAGGAGATCTGAAAACTAGGGTCAAGGGAGCAGGGATGATGTCTAAGACAGTCAGAAGAGGGGGATGCATCTAGAAAAGCATCAGCCTCGAAGAAGGGAAGAAGTGCAGTTGTAGGGGTTTGCCTGAGAACAGATCAAAGTAATTTCTTTGGGGGGTGTGTGCAGCCTCCACTCTGTTATTTTCTTTTTTTAATGTTTAAACAATTATTAATTTTAATTTCTTGGCCACGCCACATGGCATGTGGGATGTCAGTTCCCTGAGCAGGGGTCAAACCCACGCCCTTGCATTGGAAGGTAGATTCTTAACCACTGAACCACCAGGGAAATCCCACCCGTTATTTCTTATCATCGGCCATGCTGGTTACTGATTTTTTAGTGGGTTTTATCCTTTTTTAAGGACTTCCCAGGTGGCACTAGTGGTAAACAACCCACCTGTGCCAAGGCAGGAGAAGTAAGAGAGTAAGAGATGCAGGTTTGATCCCTGGGTCGGGAAGATCCCCTGGAGGAGGGCGTGGAAACCACTCCAGTATTCTCACCTGGAGAATCCCATGGACAGAGGAGCCTGGTGGGCTACCGTCCATAGGGTTGCAAAGAGTCTGACGTGACTGAAGCGACTTGGCACACACACATGCACCCTGTATCAAACATTCATTTCTTTTGACAATACTCTTGGGCTGTCCTTTAACAACTTCTGCATTTGTGTCTTGATGTTATTTAGCTTTTCACCTACTTATATCTAGTTGTAGTGAATTTATCATTAGATGTCTTTTGAGCACTCTCCTGGCTTCTAGTCTGTGTTTTCCTCACAATGCCACACAGGGTTCTGTTGCATCGTCTTTGATAAACAGCTAAAAACGAGACCCTGCCTTCTGCTTTGCTCCACATTGCTCTAGAATCACACCTTACCTTCCCCCTAAATACTTAAAAAAAGGAATTTTAAAATAATGATAGAAGGTAGAATTTAAAGACTTGAAATAGACTCAGAGCTCATTTTATAGATGAAGAAAGTATGAGATTCTATGGGATGAAGAAATTATGAGATGAAGAGACTCATGTGAAATAACCGATCCAGGTGTATTGCCATTAAACCCTGCTGGCTCCTTTTAAATGCATTTTCAGTAATTCCTCCTTATATGAGGCATCAAAACCTGTGACAAGCTGTGGATTTGTGGTTTAGAAAAACCACAGAAGAGCTAGTAACTTCAAAATAAGTGGGAATGACACAAAAGATTCCCAAGAGGAGACTCCGGTTACTGGTTTATGTTTGGGAAGGGATGAATTCTTTGAGAATAAATGAAATGGTTTGCTAATTTTGTGCTTAATTTGAGGCAATACTGATGCAACGGATTGGGCCAGATAAAAGAAAGTTATAATGAGATCCTCTACTGCTAGAACAATTAATCTCTCTTTTTGGTGGCTCCACAGAGGTACATTGATGGGTAGCAACTGATCTGAGAGAGTGCCAAGGAATTCCATCCACAGGTAGAAATATTGCTCGTGAAAGAGAGACCCTTACCTCTCTGCCAGAAAAGTCTCCCCAACTCCATTTAACAGAGTAAGGGGGTGGGGGGAGTTCTTTCTGATGTTCTGAGGGAGCGTCTTAAGAACTCAGGGTTATGAGACTGGTCTTGTCCGTGTTTTTTCAGTACCTCTTCACACCTAATGGATTTCCAATCACTAATAAACATCTGCAGAAAATCCCTTAGTGACAAGTAATCCCTTATCTAGGTTTCTTTTAATAGAACCCAACAATCTGCAGAATGAACCCTAGAGTATCTCTTCAGCATCAGGTGGCAACAGTCAATCAAGTCCCTGGAATGCAAGACAATGCCGGCCGCTGGGAGGGGGAGGGAAGGCCATGCCTTTGGACATGCCACAGGGGAAAAACAAAAGGCTTCCAAAGTCTCTGGCCGGGACTCTGAGGCTATTGTGGGAGCTGTGGTGCTGAGTGTTCTTCAGGAGAGGCGAGTGGAAACTTTGCTTTGATAAAAGGCATCCCAATATAGGAACCTCACCCCAAATGGTCTTGCCTCTCCTTGCCTTGATATCTGGAGGAGAATATAATTGTGAGGAGGTACTTGACCAAACTTGTACATTTCAAGGGGGCTGACTCTCAGCATCTACCTATTTCATCACCATTGTTTGTTCTTGAGTCTCCTCAGAGCAAACGAGGGCCTTGTGGGCTTAGATGAAATGGGAGAAATGGGAAGATGTTTTCAAGTCTGCGCAGGGGTGCCTGGGTTGTCACACACTCTCACTCACACACACACACACACACACACACACACACACACACACACACGGTGCATTGGGTGGGTGCTTATTTTGCTGTTCTTTTTTTATCAGAACGAGTGGCAAAGACACATTCCCACCCCCACCCGTCTTCCTCCTCCTCTTCCCAGTTGCTTTACCTTCAAGGATGATTTGTTTTATTAAACTGACTGTCCCTAGCCTCTGCAGTACATAATAAAAGCCTGACATAGCAGGCTGCCTGCCTTCTGTGTCCTGCAGACACTCATCATAAGTGTCAGGACATACCAAGGTTAGCGGTCACTGGAAGTGTGCTCGCTGGCCCAAACCTTGCCAAACGCTCTTGGCAGCTGAATGAATGTCAGAGAGAATAGAAGGGGAATTACAAAGGTTAAAAAGAAGACAGCCTCTCCTATTTTCTGGAGACAGGGTAGCTGATTTTTCACACCTCTGAAACAGCCACAGGCTCATCCATCGGCATCTTTCTGGGGATCTAAACCTTGCCCCTTGCACAGCTCCCTGTGGCTCTCTTACAATCCTCCATCCCCTTTAAAACCTGGTCCACTGGCCTCATTTCATCAGTGGAATGATGTTTGCCGAAATGGACAGAAAATAAACCAGGCATAGACCTCGCTCCCTAGCTCCTCTCCCCCGTAACCAAAGGCTCACATGGCTTCTCAAGCTTATTAATCAAGAGATGACAATCTTATCAAGATGGATCATCTTTTCAGTTCATCCTTGAAACTATTTTTTTTTTTCTTCAAACTTCAGTGGAGAAATGGAAAAGGAAATCTACATATGGGCAGAAGTGGCTAACTGCTGGGAAAGTAAAATCTTGGTTTACTATTTTGGTGAATCAGTTCTGTGTGTGGGTTTACTTTCTTCTTCCGCCTCCATTTAAAAAATACTATAAAAGGGCAATAAAGTGCTGACTGTAAGAAGACAATGTCAAGGAGAAAAGGGTACTGGTATTTTGGATACTCTTCACTGCTCGCCTTGGAGAGAGAGTTATTCTTGTCACAAACCCTTTTGTCTGCGTCTGCTGACGGCTCGCCTGTAGCCAGCAGCATACTTTAACTGTTTTGTCACCTCCTAACATCACATGCATCAGCTGTTGGGCTTTTGTTACGGGTATTGTAGAACTAATCCGCTGTGGCTGGTCTACTGTGCAGTAAATAAAACAGAAACGGGCTTCTCAGACAATTCTGCATGAATATTTCAGATGGCTTTTACAACTCCGATTCACAAAATCAAATAAATAAATAACTCCCACAGTTTCCCCCTCAGCCTCTCCCCACACACAGAAGCAAAACCCCTCAAACTAGACCCAGGTGCCTCCAAGTCAGCTGCATTGAGGGCCCTGACTTGAGCCTTCAAGCAATTGTTTGAGTGAAGTTGAAAGAGTAGAGCTCTCTCAACTTCAACACCAGGGTGTTCGTATTTTATTATTAGACTTAAACACATCTGATTCCGAAAACTGGCTAAGTGGCTTTGAAAATCTCAAGAGCTCCTTCTCTCCTTGGGATTTCTTGAAAAAAGAAATGTCATGCCATCAGAAATATATAGTTAGAGTTGCCCTATCAGACTGCTTTTATTGTTTCCCTCTGCATTTTCTTCCCTTCCATTCATCTGAAAAGGGTCAAAGGAAGATGCTCGTGCCTCTAATTCATCCTAAGAGCCTTTCCAAAATGTTTAACCCGTATAGGAGCACAAAAGGAAAAGCAAACTTTGGGCTGGAGTTTTGTGAAACTGAATTGATATTGCGAGCTCTCTTATGGGATAAATAATGTACCAATCATACACAGCGAGGCCTTTTTCTGGATGACTCGTGTCTTTGGAGAAATTATAAAGGGCATTTGTATGGGGTTGTATGTGCATGCTCATATGTGTGTGCATGCATACACACATGCACACACACCCCAAGATCCTAGGAAAGGAGACAAAGTTGAGGTACTTTCCCGAGCATTCATTCACCCTGGTGTGCACGTGATTCCTCTAAACAAACTCTCCCATCCCTGCTGTTTGTTAAGTAAATATTGATCAAGGAGAGACATAGTTCCTGACGGCAGTGGCACAAGCTGGAGACTT
Source organism: Okapia johnstoni (assembly GCA_024291935.2). Taxonomy (NCBI): domain Eukaryota; kingdom Metazoa; phylum Chordata; class Mammalia; order Artiodactyla; family Giraffidae; genus Okapia; species Okapia johnstoni. The sequence continues at coordinate 10,627,391 of CM044322.1, read as the reverse complement.
AGACTGTAGACAGAGTGGACTCAAATGGATAAACTCTGATGCTTTACTAACTCCTTACTGAGATTATCCGATGAAAAGGCAAGAACAGATACGTTATTGCTGTTCCTCTCCACCATCTCACTCTCACTGAATTTTCCTGCCTGAGGCACAAGAGAGGAATCTCAGAGCTATGAAAGATGGTGACAAGATATTGTGACTAGGGGTCTCCCCCTTCAGTCACGCACACGTTTATTTTGTGTGTACTAGCCAGGAACTAGCTGGCCCTTCAGAAGGGCAGAAAGGATGCTACCTAGAGGGAATCATGGGATTGTGTCCTAAAGCCCTCTCATTAGGGAGCTGGATCCAGTGGGAAAACAAGCATGAATGTGCTTTGGAAAGTGTAAAGCAGTTTCCAAATGTAAGGTGGTGGTTTGAACCTTAAGGACAAGTCCAGTTTCTGGGAGCCGGTTCAGTGCGATTAGTACATGTGGGCAAAGCAGTGTTCTGAGAGATGCTCTGAGGAGGTTCACCTGGGAGATTTTATTGACTGAGTCAACACGTTGAGAAAAGTTGCTTTGTGTTTCCTAAGTTTTATTTCCATCACCTCATGATTCTGATGCGAATCTTGTCAGGGGCTGGATAGCCAAATACACTTCCCTGGGAAAGCTGGTTTTCACATCACATCTAGAGGCTAGGTTTTATGTTTTAGGGACTGAGCACCCCAATCAAAGAGCAAGGTGTTAGAAGAGTTCCTGGAGAGAGTGACATGGTAGCACATACACTGCAATTTGTAAAACAGATAGCCCGTGTGGATTTGCTGTATGATTCAGGGAGCTCATGCTGGTGCTCCGTCACAACCTAGAGGGGTGGGATGGGGTGAGAGGTGGGAGGGAGGTTCAAGAGAGAGGGGACACAGGTATACCAATGGCCCACTCATATTCATGTACGGCAGAGGCCAACACAAGACTGTGAAGCGATTATCCTTCAATTAAAAATAAGTAAATTTACTAAAAAAAAGTGCTTCCACCAAATGGCGACATGTCTGTTTTCACAGGCTGCTTGCACCTCTGTTGGGAAGGACTGGGATTATTCAGGGAGCACTGGCTACAGAACTGCTTGCCCACACTACACCAAATGAGGTCAAGGAAGACTCTGTAGCCACAGCTGAGCTTTAGACTAAAGTCTCCTTGACTCTGATGCTCCAGGTGGATTTAGCCTTCAGGGACCTTACAGGATTAGGTTAGTGTGATGCCCACGAAGTGGCTCAGATGGTAAAGAATCTGCCTGCAATGCAGGAGAGCTGGGTTCAGTCCTTGAATCGGGCAGATCCCCTGGAGAAGGGAATGGCAACCCACTCCAGTATTCTTGCCTGGAGAATTCCATGGACAGAGGAGTCTGGAGGGTTACAGTCCATAGGGTCTCAAAGAGTCGGACACAACTGAGCAACTAACACTTCCACTTTCTTTCACAGGATCAGGTTAGTGTGATGCCCACAAAGTTTTAGGCGTATGAGTGGGCTCACCTCCCTCCTACTCACGTGTTTTGCTACTTAAATATGTGAAGACTAAATGCTTATAGGAAGTGGGTAGAGTTCAAGGCTGTCCTTAAAACAAAACAACCAAAAAAACCCTCCATCATACACTTCCCCCCACCCCATGTTTCCTCAGTCTAAGCAAAGGAACACATGGCAGTAACAGTCTGTATCATTTTTTTTATAAACCTTCAAAAGAACAATGTTCTCTTGAGCAAAATTCAGTAGCATTCTGTAAACATTAATTTAAGGAAATCAATAGACTCAGTGAGCTAAAGCCATATTGCAAGATAAACTGGACAGAGTGCCACTTTGTCAAATAGATTTTCGTTTTCTCGGCCTGATAAAGACAGTTTCAAAACGGGGCAAACGTGTTGCAACCAAGGTTTGAAAAGTATGTGGCCTTCAAACAGTCTGCTCGTTTCTCCTACAAAGCTGGATAAACAGACTTTAAAAATGATAAGATGGTTCAGAATTGATCTGGGTTTCAAATTTTACATGTGGTAGATTTTTTTGGTTGTCTCACAGGAAAAGAGAAAAACAAAATATCACACATGCGTTCAGAATAGAAAATACAAGTACTTGGGAGAAGGGGTTAAACTGTCTCAAGAGAAAGAGCTCTGGGGGCAGTGTCTGTTGATTCTTGTCTTTAAAAAAAAAGAAAGGAAGAAAGAAATCTTTATTCATGCTGACCTGATGGGCAACAGACCTTCTTGCCAAAATCCAAAAGCCAAAATGTCTAGTGGGTATGGAATCAGAGGTTTGAGCTGTTGGAAGCTGTTTCTTCTGTGAGTACCACCCAATGTCAAGTTAGAGTGCGAGGGAGGGGCTGCGGGGGCCAACCCCTGGGAGAGGCCTGGGAAAGGACCCTGAGCCAGCAAGATCCATGCAGCAGCCTCAAGGGTCCTCCCAGCCAGCCTGCAAGAGCTGCAGGGAAAATCAGGAAAAGGGGCGAAAGGGAAGCCTGTCTCGCGTCTGTCACTGTGGCAGGGACCTGCACTGAGCTTGTGGGAATACACTTCCAAATGAACCTGCCGGCCAACCCGCGATGCCCGACCAGTCCTTATAAATGCTGACAGAGTGGTGCCCGGATAGGATATGGTTGAAATGGTCCATTGGCGGGAATGTAATAAAAAAGGACGTAACAGTCACACGGAAGCTGCCAGGTGGGAGGTTAAGGATTTACCTTGCCTGGACAGTGGAACGCCACGGGAAAGGATGTCAGGCAGGGGACTCTGATCTCCGGTGCGGGCGGTGAGGACCTGGCCATCACCCCTCACGTGGACTTCCCTCAGCAGCCCAAAGGAAGTGCCAAGGCTGCCCTGAGGGGTTTCTTTGTTTCCTCATCTGAATTTCAATCGTTTACCTTTTAAGGGGCTTCCCTGGTGGCTCAGATGGTAAAGAATCTGCCTGCAGTGCGGGAGACCCAGGTTCGATCCCTGGGTCGGGAAGATCCCCTGAAGAAGGGAATGGCAACCCACTCCAGTATTCTTGCCTAGAAAGAGTGGGTATTTGGAAAATACGCAGAATTGTATTTGGAATATTCAGAGAAGCAAATTCCTACACCTTTCAGATGCTGATAATTGATAAAATGTGCTGGAATCGAGCGTTTTGAGTAATTGTGACTTTCACAGTAATGGAAAAGACTGTCTTCACGTCCATGCTACCTGTTAATAATTTGTGTATACACTTTAAGCTATGTAAACATTCCACTGGCTACTTTGCCTATCAAGATAAATAAAATCATCTCTCCCACAGCCCCAGAGAAGAAAGTACTAGCTTGCTAGGAACAGAAGGACACATGCCTTTATAATAAACTCTATGAGGCTGTCAAAATTATTTTGTAGGCCTGAAATCTGCTTCACCAAATGTGCCGAAAGAGGCCTGTGTATTTGCTCATGTTTGGAGGTCTTGGCGTTGTATGTATTAAGAAATATGATAATTGTCATGTTATTTGCTATAATGAGTTTAACTTTTCTTCTCTCCCAGACTCTACACATGTCACAAAGAGTGATCCCAAGTTTAAATAAGCATTAATCAAAATAAAACAAAAACAAAATCAGAGGGAAAAAAACATCAAAACCTAAAATCTAATATTTTCTCCCATCCCTCCATCCCTGAGAAACTATGAAAATACTCTCCCATCTTAAATACAAGGGTGAGCTCTCTGCTGGAACTACTCATCTGGTAGGTTGTTCAGGTAAGATTTGGACCGACACTATTGCATCAAAGAATCATAGTTCTGGAACTTCAGAAGGAGAAAGGATCTCAGATAGTTCATGTTCCACCGAAGACAGAAAAAGCCTCAGATGGGGGTCGGCAAACCTTCTGTATAGGGTCGGACGGTAAATACATAGGCTTTGTGGGCTAGGTTTGGTCTCTGTTGCATATTCTCCTTCTTTTTCACAACCTTTACGAATATAAAAACCATTCTTAGCAAGGGTCATAAAAAAACAGACTCAGTGCCAGATCAGGCCTGCAAGCCAGAGTGTGCCAATCCCTGCTCTCAGCCAAACTTAAGAGCTAGCCACTTTTCTGAAGGCCTAAAGCTCTTTCATTCTCCTCTAATGCCATGTCCCTCGCTGGGTCAGCACACTAGTTGTTCCTGAGAGGGTAGCTGGGATCGACTTACCAAGATTCAACCTGCATTGTCACACCACTCCTCAGATGTGGGTAAGGCTGCGTGTGTCTACTGGGATAGTTCATGGACCACACAGAGATGCCAAGGACCAGGTGGCCCTCCGTCTCACCCTGCTTTGACAGGGAGCTTTTCATTACGCACTTCCCTGCCAGCAAATATTCAAATGCACTAAACGGAGGACTCCATCTCCCCTTCATGATGCAGGTAATGAATCAACTTCGATGGAAAAATAAGCACTATATATAGCCACTCTGCAGCCTTCACTAACTTCAAGTCACCCCATGAATTTTGTGCCAACCGTGTCGGAGTTCGAGACAGGCTGATAGCGCCTGAAGTTTAACCTTTTGCTACCGTTACTGGGTGAGGCGGTGGAATGATTAGGGCCAAGCCTGGTGCCCTTCTAGGATGGGAGATTATTCAAAAAAAACATGGCATCAGCTCTTCAATATTACACGAAGGGAAGCTGGGGCACAGATAATCCGCAGTTACTCCTGTTTCGTTGGAGAATGCATTACGTGATTGTTTTCTGCAGAGATTTACCTCCATAATTAAGCTGTGCCCAGGCGAACATGAAAACCAGTATGTGTGCCCTTTATTCGTGGGGATGGAGTAATAACAGTGAGAAGCCCGAGGAGAAATGGCTAGGAAGTGAGGTTGAGGCAGGACAAAGATCAGCATGGTGCAGAGTGACCAGGAGAGAAGGCACGGGCAGATGCAGAAGCTACGTGAACAGAGCTTTGGAGAACAACAGGTTCCGGGAGCCTCTGCCTCTCCACTGACAATTGCTGATGTGTCCCCAGTAACATCTAGGTTGTTTGGGACAAGGACTGGGGTGAAAGGCACAAAAGTCAGGAAAATTCCGCTTTGTATTCTAGGGAATTCTATGGGCTTCTCCTCCACGATAATCCTTTGTATTCACAAAACTAAGCCAGCTAAGAGTTCGTGAAGGGCTCTGACATTCTTTTTTCAAGAAAGGTAAACAGCTCGGAAAGACAGAAAAATCAATTCCAGAAGGACACTGGGAGACTTTTGGAAGTCCTCTGGTAAACTACCAAAACCTCACGAGTCTTGAGGTAATGTTTGTGGTGGGAAGACTTAGGATGCTGTTGAGGGACCTAGGACTGGCCTTGCTGAAAGGTAAGCTCAGGACTCTACAGACAGATTCTTTTGTACATCTTCAGGTCACTTAAGTTGATAAATCTCTGGGAATTCCCTGGTGGTCCAGCGGTTAGGACTCTGCATTTTCACTGCCAAGGGTGCAGGTTCAATCCTTGGCCAGGGAACTAAGATCCAGTAAGCCAAATAGTGCAGCCAAAAAAAAAAAAAAAAAAACACACACACACACACATAAATCTGAAAAAATATGCTGTATTGAAGGAAATGCAGTGGCCTTGAAACCATAGCCTACTTCTGCTTCTGATCATGCCTCTGCCTACACCCCTACTCAAACTCCCATACATCTGTTCTCAGTGGATATATTACTTTTTACTTAATTCATTTTTAGGACCAGATTTTATTTTCGACTGTTAAGGTAGTCTTAAAAAAAAAAACAACAGAGACTAAGTACCGTGAGAAAGATAGAAAAAACAAATCCAAAAGACTGGTATGAGGATTTGATACTCCCAACCACAAACTCAGGCTTCCCTTGTGGCTCAGCTGGTAAAGAATCTGCCTGCAATGCGGGAGACCTGGGTTCGATCCCTGGGTTGGGAAGATCCCCTGGAGAAGGGAAAGGCTCCCCACTCCAGTATTCTGGCCTGGAGAATTCCATGGACTATACAGTCCATGGGGTCACAAAGAGTCGGACACGACTGAGCAACTTTCACTTCACTCACAACCACAAACTCAGACATACAGAATCCCAGTGGAAAAGACTTTTATGATTGATTTACAATCATCTGGGACATGCTCAAAGGAAAGGGTGATGTTGCTTTTGCAAAAACTATCAACCCAGCCTCAGAGTGAAGGTAGTTATGGCATTTAAAACAATTAACTCTGTCCTGAAAGAAGGGACATGTTGTATATGCTACAAGAATTAACACATATTACACAGGCTGGCTGTTTGGGTTGAACTGTGGCCTCGACGGAACGTGTGTGGGGACAGGTATACAGGCTCTCTGTTCGTTTGTTCAGGTCTATATCATCTCCTAAAAATCCCACAGGCATGAGGGCTTCACGGATGAATGTCCTCACTGTTTGGCTGCCCTAACCAGCACAACAAAGTGAGCAGCACATATAATGACAATAAATTGTCTATGAATTTGAAAATTTCATCGCTCTAATCCCAGCAGGGGAGTTGCCATATCTCCAAGGACACTGTTGAAAGATCCGCAAAGAGGACCTTGGGAGAATACTAAGCTGGGCACCCTGGAGAGTTTTATTGAGATAATGAAGCTGCAGCGGGGCCCCAAGGGTGGCAGTGGCTCCACGTGGACACCATCTGTATTCCCAGGGGCTCCATCGCCACTGCTTAAAGCTTTACATCATGCACAGGACTTATGTAGAGAAAACAGAATGTCTTCTATTCTAGAACTGCAGAATTTCAGAGCTAGAACAAAGCTCTGTCTTTAATCTTATCACTTTACAGGTGAACAAAGTGGAGCCCAATGAGGCAGGTGCTGCCAGGGGCAGACCCCCCAGTGCGGGGCTCCTTCCACCTTACCCTCTCATCTTGTTACTGCCCTTCTCACCTGGAACCCATGACTCCAGATGCCCAGAGCTCCTGCAGGCTGCTGTCACTTTTATAGCCAACCTTGGGGCAGAAGGAATGGCTTTCTCCTTACAAAACCAATTTTGTGCTGACTCGCTGTCCCAATTCTAAGGAGAATTCCCTGTTTGCTCTTCTGTTTTGTTTGTTTTCCTGTTTAGGGTCGGCAGGAAGTGGTACAGTAGTTGGGTTACTGATAGCAGCACAAGGTAACTTTTCTTTGGCTTACTAATGAATGAATGCAAATGCTTATACAGTGCTTACTTTCTGCTAATATATTTGTAGACATTCATTTGATTCTCACACCAACTCTGTGAGGTAGGCACTATCATTTCCCCCATTTTATGGATGAGGACACTGAGGCAGGCACAGAGAGGGTAAGACACTTGCCAAGGTTTCACTGCTAAAAAGAGTCAGTGCTGGGGTTTGATCCCAGGGACTGGTTCCAGAATCTAGGCTATTAGTTCCACTATTGTGAGTCCAGGACCTCTGACATCGAGGGCTTCCCTGGTGGCTCAGATAGTAAAGGACCCACCTACAATGCAGGAGACCCAGATTTGATGCCTGGGTCAGGAAGATCCCCTGGAGGAGGGAATGGCAACACACTTCAGTATTCTTGCCTGGGAAATCCCATAGACAGAGAAGGCTGGTGGACTACAGTCCATGGGATCCCAAAGAGACAGGACTGAGTGACTAACCCTTTCACTTTCACTGACATTGAGAAGACTTCCCCAAAGGAATTCCCTTTTAAGATTTCAAGGTAATGTTTTTATAAATAAGATTACACCTTCTTACAAGGGAACATTTTGTTTCCTGCTTGAGAATAATATAGAGACCAGAGCTTTCTTGCCTTAGTTGTCATTTTTAGACACTCATGCTCAAGGCTAAGGCTGTGTCTTCATGATGTCAAACACTTCAGTACTTTACCTATAAAAACACTGACAACATCAGCACAGCAGATGGATCTGTGCATTTTTTATGTGCTGGATATGTTCCGTAGACACAATCAGATTTGCTGGAATACTTGCCAAGAGTCTCATAAAAAGGTCTCACAGGGTCATTTTAACCAGAAAGTGCTACCGAGATGCTACTCAAGAAATCCAACTTCTGAGGATGAACTTTTGGGACAGTCAAAAAAGTCCCATTGGAGGTGGACGTGAGGGATAAAGCCATGACGTGGCTGTCCCCTCCAACTCTCCCTATTGCCCTGAAATTGTAACTGTACCTCTGGAAAACACGGTCCTGCCAGAAGAGCATTATAGAAATGATGGGGGCAGCCCACATACTGTATGAGATTAGACTTTTAAAAAGGATTAGAGCTCCTTAATCTGGAGAGATGAAGATTAAGAGGGAGTAATGATCACAGTCTATAAAATCAGAAAGGAAATGGAGAATATGGCCCCAGTCCTGTTCGTAAATCCCAGGATATTCTAACCAGGGCTACCCCTCTGGAGTTCCAGGGAAATCACTTTAACAGCCATAAAAAGAAGATACAATTTTCACAGCAGGTAATACATTTAGAGAATTATTATCTTGAGGAGTGGTGTACTCTGAGAATGAAGTTAGATTTTATAAAAGGTTTAAACAAACCCAAGGGTGATAAAACCATCATGATCTGATAATGGGAGGTTAAGGATGTTCTGGGGACACCCTGAATCTTTTGAAAATGATGCAGTCAATGACAGGTACCCACCTCTCCTGACATGCTCCCTGCCCGGGGCTGGTGGCCTGATGATCTGCCCACCTCTCTCCTCCCTTTGTGACCTAGCTTTGTTCCTAATATTCAGACCAGGGCTCAATGACTAGAAAAGCTCAGAAACCTACTACAAAACGGAAACTCATTCCTCGCAGGGGGTTTTCTTCAATCCTTACCAGGGTCTTTGTCCTAGGATTTTAAATAAATTTATGAACTTATTTTTCCTTTCAGTATACCTTAACATTAAAATCTACATTTTACTCAAACATAGAGACATTGGAAATCTCTTACGTTGCAGTGGTGCTGGGATAAAATTGGTTAAACTCTCTACTGGAGAAGCTCCTCATAACATGCTGCTGCTGCTGCTAAGTCGCTTCAGTCGTGTCCGACTCTGTGCAACCCGATAGACGGCAGCCCACCAGGCTCCGCCGTCCCCAGGATTCTCCAGGCAAGAATACTGGAGTGGGTTGCCATTTCCTTCTCCAGTGCATGAAAGGGAAAAGTTAAAGTGAAGTCGCTCAGTCATGTCCAACTCTTAGTGACCCCATGGACTATAGCCTACCAGGCTCCTCCGCCCATGGGATTTTCCAGGCAAGAGTACTGGAGTGCATAACATGCTAACACAGATCAATTAATTCACATTTAAGGGGAAATTAAACATACCGATTACGTATTACCCATCACAGCCCAAGATATTAAGCTCTAAAATTTACTGCAGTTAATGTGGAAATCAGCACACCTTGACAAAAGCTGTGGTTCCGTCCCGTACATGGAGGAAAACTTGAGAAATGTTTTAGTTCCTTTCCAAAACAACCAAGTGTTCGTCACTTTCAGTATCTAATAATAGGTCCTTGTTAGGGGCTTGGGAGCAGATAGAGGTGGGGGGAGGGGATTTGGGGAGTGGGTAGAGTGGAGCTGAAGATTCCATTCAGAGAAAAGGAGCCTTCCGGATGACTATAACATGCTCGGCGAGGCATGAAGAATATTTTCTGTACTCACACTTTAGACTGCTTACTGAAAAATTGGTAAAATGTGGCAATGCACAGAAGGAAATAAAAGAGCCAAGGAGAGGGAAGGGGTGGGGAGAGATGGGGCTAGAGGAGAAAGGTATCCATCTCGAAGCCGTGTCTAATAATGCTTCATTTTAACCCTAAGGACCACCATAAGCTGGGAGCGATCCTTGGGTACCTTTTCAAAGGGTAAGTTTGAAAACATCAGTCCTCACCCTGGGGCGGGTAGGGGGGCGCGGGAGCTATTCAGAGTCACACGGATTCATTTGGGAACGGGCAGACCAGGAAGATGGGAAGGGGTGGGGTCGGGTTCAAGGGAGCAGAGTCACCGTGTTTCACGCGGTACACTTTTGAAGGCTCTGGGCAAGCATGCCGGGACATCTGGAGTTCAGAAGTCGAGGAGAAGGGGGGAAGAACCAGGAAGATGAATACTCGATCATCAGCGACACAAAAGAACAGAGCAAAAAGAAGCCTGGATTTGGGCACTGGCGTCTGGCAAGGAGGCCGCCAGCAGGGCTAATGAAGCATTTGTGGTGCAGGACGATTGCCAACGCAACAAAGAAGATGTGCTTGGGCTCTGCAGATGTGCCAGGGCCCCCAGAGCAAAATAATGACATAATCACCATCAGTGTCACAGACCAGACTGTACACAAGGTGACAGGGGAGGGGGGGGCTGTAATATACACACGGGGAGGACCCGCCGGGGCCCACTGCGGCTGCGCCCTGAGGCCTGGGATGTGGGCACGATCGCGTGCCCACCTCTCTCTAGCGGAGTCTCACTTCCTAAGGTGAGGCTTGTCCCCATCGCCCATCACCGGTGGCTGTGTTTGGGGTTATTTTTTTCCAGTCCTAGCTACTCCTGATGAAGCCACAGAAATCGGAAAAGCTTAGGAGAGATTTAGACTGGTTGGAAAAGGCTTGGAAAAAGCGAGACACGGAAGACACAGAAGGGAGAGAGTTTTGAGTCAGACTCCCTCTGATTCTGCTAAGCTCTGTGCCCCAACCTCCATGACCCTAGCCACAAAGCCTGAGGGATAGACTGAGCCTGGGTGTCGTCAAGGGTTCCCGCTGCAAAGAAAATGCAGGACATGTTTCGGGGAGCCTGGGAGCGAGGGCCACACAGTAGCAATAGAGAGTCCACCTCAAAGAGCCCCACGACGACATGAAGGCAGAAGGGGCTGCCCCTGCCCGTTTCAAACAAGGTCGCTCAGCCGGCCTCGTCACCTGGCGTAAGGTGGGTGTGTTAGTACAGCTGTCTGGCTTTTAAGTGACTTTTGTCAGTTTGAAAGTGAAAGTCTGTTTGAGGAGCTGAAAGAACAATAGCCCAGAGGCCGGAAGAAGGGCTGGCAACACAAAGGACCTAGACCACACTACTGTCCCTTTTCATTGCTTCTAATGAAAGATTCATAAGAATAACTTTAATTTTTTATGAACCCCTCCCCCCCACCCAGTTTTTGGTATGACTATATTAGTTGTGTCAACTTCCCGATCCAGGTTCTCTCTAAATAGCAAAGGGTCTGTTATGAAAGCATCTTCAAAGAGCGGTGGGGACAGAATTGCTTCTGGGCATCCTGCAGGTCCCTTCCTCCAGAAGACACAGCTCTGAGGGACACGAAGATGCTCTTTCAATACAGGTTCCTTCCGCCTCAAGGTCCCCATGAACACTCCTGCCCCGTGATCTTAAACCTCTCTAACGTGCTGGTCCAACTGCTTCTAGGAAGAAGGATTCTATTTGTTTTCTTGGCTTCCCTCTGTTTCGCAGGAACAGTAGTATAATAATCATGGCTCTCTTTTCCCTTTACTCTTCAGATAGCTGTCTCCACAGTGAGTCTTTATCTGGCGTCTCAGCTGAAAGGGCAGGGGTGGGGGGGGAGGGGCGACGGGAAGCAGCTTTTATTTGTTTTATGTCATGTTACCAAATAATTGGCTTGAGGCAATCACTGAAGGTAAAACAATATTTTAAAACTGGGATAATCTACTTTCAAGAACCAAAGTCCGATGCTTCATCAAAAAGTGTGTTTGCCCAAACACTTATTCTGGCAAATGTACACCGAAGCGGTTAAGAGAAGTGAGTGAATGGTCATTGCATTTTCTGCCCTATGGCTGAAAAAGAACCAAACAGTTACAGTGCAGTCAAATCCTGGGGGCAGGGTTAGGGTGGGGTGAGGAAAATTTGATTGAAAATGTTATCTGCCACGTGAAAAGGGATCACCAACTTCTGAGCAAGCTTGGGGTTCGCTAAATGAGTATGTTTAACCTCGGCGAAACAAACAGGCTGCTTTTCAAAAGGTGGTTAGAACCTCTACAGACATTTAATCCAGGATGGGCGGAACACAGTGATACTAACCCCCTGAAAGCTCCAACCACCAGCAGTGGCACTCAGCGGAGAACCAGCTCCCTTTCTCCTATTGATAACCCTTTGTGGGGCGCAGAGAAAGAGGCGAGGCAAGGAGAACTGAATGTCAGACAATGGCCATCACGCCACACAGTCTCTGAACTTTCCTCATCTCTGAAGGACAATTAATTATGAAGGCCTTAGGGGTAGGTCGAAGCAAGGGAAAAGCCCACTGCCGTCCCAGCACCATGGCTGCCCCCTCTGTGTTTGCTAAATGGCTTTGCCTGTTGGGGTACAACCACCAAGAGAGCCAATAGATAGATCACTGGGTAGGGTGGGGGAGGTTGGGGGGAGGTGGGGGAGGAAAGCAAAAGATTTTTTTGTGTGTGCGCCTGCCCTTGTATAATTCTATTCTCACTGTGAACTCATCCATACACAAAACACAAGGACAATTTTTTTTTTTTTTAAAGAGAGAAAAGCCACAGGGTAGGTTGCAGCAGAAACGGCCTCTCAGTGGTGTGTTAAAAAGGATGGTCTTTTTCACCAAATCATTTCACAGAGGCAAAACAGACAAACACAAAGAGTTGAGACTTTTTCTCCGACATTAAATGGAGTAACTGATAAGGTCAGACATATGATACCTAAAGACATGAATCTGTGAACTCTTGAAGTCAAAGGGCCTCTCTGTGCCGAGGAACAATCTTTCAAAGGAAATAGATCATAGAACTCCACTGAATCCGCTTTAAACTTTATGAAGCAGGAGGAGAAAAAGCTCTAAGTAGGGAAGCTTGACAGAAGAGCCTTGAACTATTTTCTGAAGGAAAGATGAGACCCTCCCTAGGCTGCCACAAAACATCTTTTTTTTTTTCTAAAGGCTTCTCTGAACTTCGATATGTGCCAAGACACTGCCATTGAAAGCCGTATAATTATGTGCTATAGCCACTGTAGAAAATGCTTTGTTCCCCCCAACAAAGGACAATAAGCAAAGTAAAGCGACATTACACTGTATCTTTTTCTTTAAGAATGTTGAGAAAGGTCACGGAAAGCTATAACTAATAAAGCTGTTGAGTAAGGAGGTTTGAACGTTGATCTTACTGTGCTTGAATGTAACCCGATGACAAAAAAGACACAGGGCGCTAAAAATGCAACGACATGACCAAATAGATGATAAACCGATGGGCCCACTTCATTATACCGATCAACACCTTGAATCCCAAAAGGATGGAGGCACAGAAATGAAGCTTGGGGTCCACATGTCCCCCACCCTGCTGCCCCCCACCCCGACCCAGTCTGGTGTCTTTTACTGCTCCCTCCTTCAAATTTCAGGCAATCATCCTGTACAAGGAGTGTGTTCCCAGACAGCCATGTGCGTACAGATATTTAGAGAACATTCATTTAGTCTCTTAAAAGATCAATTTGGCTTGTCAGTAGGGGGACTGGCAGGGAAAGAAATGGTGAAGGTTTCTTTTCCCTCCTTGCCACCCACCAAGAGTGAGTTGTGCGATCATTTAAATGGCGCCTCAGCTTCGAGGCCAAAAAACTGCAAGAGGAGTAAAAGGGTTTCCCTCCTGTGCCAGTCTTCCAAATGATCACTCATAGTTAAGTATCTATTTGGAGCAGAGGGAAGCACTTCCTAAATCCACCTGTCCCCATTTTTCTTTAAAGAGATGACACGGCGAATGAAAGACTTCCAAATATATTAAATCTTCTTAAACACGCACCGTGTGGCAAGCGGGAGTGGGTTGGGAACGAGGGTAGGCCTGGTGGAGGCAGTAGATGCAGTGTGTGTGCTTAAGTGTCAAGTGTCTGGGGCTGTGGGTTTTGGGGTGGGGAAGGATGTAAGGAGTCCTGCCTTTCCATTTTCTCTCTGAGGAGAGAAGACAACAGAGAGAGGCCTGCAGAAGGACCCTTCCTGCTCATCATGTGACACCTAGAAAAAAAAAGTCAAACCACAAGCTGCAGGATGGAGCGTCCGCCGCGTGAGTTATGCATATCTTAGGAAATGACATTTACAAGCCTGCTAATCAATGAATCAAGGTCTCTTTGCTATTTGCTCCTAAGCCTTCCATCCAAAGCCCTGGGTCTTTATTGAGGGCAAGGGTAGTCAGTCCCTCTTCTTCGGAGTTCGCACCCAGCCCGCAGTTAATTGTCTAGTCACTGATAGCCCACGGGGATGCCTGGCTGACCACGGCTGGGAAGAGCTAGCTTCCAGGGCTGGAGAGGGAGAAGGCTGCTCAGGGAGGTCTGGAAACTGACAGTGAGCGTTACCTTCTTTCCAGCCACAGTCATGAGGGGAAAAGAAAAGCAATCCAATCGGACAGGCACGCCCCTGCAGTCAGAAGGTTCTGCCCAGATGAAGGTGCCCACCACATTCTCTTCCCAACCTACACCCAGGCCATGCCAGACCCCCCATCTCTGGGTTGTTCTGCCTTTCTCTGAGGCCAGCCTGCCACAGTCAATCCAGAGTGGATGTCTTCTGGGTCTCCTTAAGCAGTGCGTTTCACCTCCATGACTTACACGGATTGGTTGCCTTAGCTGAGTTCTTTGCAGAAACGTGTAAACGCACCTTGGAAACTGACAGGGCGCACTGCCTCCATTCCCTGCCACAGTTGTGAGGGAAACAGAAGTAATGAAACTGCACTCCTATGCTTCTAAAGTCAGAAGTATTGGTGTGATTTAAAAACTGGGAAGGAATCCCAAACCTCCTTTCCCTCCCCATAAAAACCAGTTTTGGAAGCTCTTCAAAGTGAAGTGAGAATGAAGCATGGAAATATATACCATAACACCTGGAAAGACAAATTTATTGTTGCCAATCTCATTTAATGTGAGAAGCGGGAGTGCAAAGCAGCCTGTCACGGACATGCCTCTCCGCACACCTTCGCGGACTCGCGTTGGGAGGGAGGTGCCTGACTCCTGTCCCGTAGCCAACTTTCTTCCCTTGAGCACAAGCTGGAAGCGTGGTTCACCCTTCCCCCCCACCCCCCACAGTGTCTTCTTCCACATCCCCTGGGTCTTCTCAAGCTCTCACCACCCCAAGTCTGAAGGCCGTGCCAAGAATCTTGGCAATTGTGTAAACTGATACAAAAGGCAGAACAGCCTCTCCTGTCACTTAGGAGGTCCTGGCTCACACAGGCCAGGAAATGCAGGGTCTAGAAGAGGAGGGAGATGCAAGCCACTCCTTCTGCGCTAGTGATAAACCTTCCCCATCTGCTTAATTTTCCCATAGGCCAGGGGTCAGCAGCCACTCCAGCCTTGAGAGCCATCAGCGGCTGGGGCTGGAGGGGGGGTGGGGCTTCGCGGTGACAGAGGCGCCACCAGCAAGCTTATGACAGAGGCAGAGATGGAGCAGAAAGCTGAAAAAAAGACAAGTGTAGGAGGAGAGCAAGAAGGAAAGAGAAAGAGGTAGTGAGAGACAGAAAGCATCAGCCTTACCCCTGCTCTCTTTCCTTGGCTCCTCTGTTCCCACTTATTTAGAGCTCCTTTAAGAACAGTACAAAGCTTTAGGCAAGCTGAGGTTTTCCTTGTGTTAATATCCATATTATTATTAGTACTCACATTAAATTAGTTAACATTGGTAGAACACTTAGAAGAGTGCCCATGAGAAACAGGGGGCTTCCCCGGAGGCTCAGAGGTAAAGAATCCGGTGCAATGATGGAGACCCAGGAGGCGAGGGTTCGATCCCTGGGTCGGGAAGATCCCCTGGAGGAGGGCATGGCAACCCACTCCAATATTCTTGCCTGGAGAATCCCCTGGACAGAGGAGCCTGGCGGGCTGCAGTCCACAGGGTGACACACGGTTGGATGCGACTGAAGCGAGTTAGCATGCACACACGCACAATAAACAGAATAAACAGTCAATAAATGTCAGCTATTTCATCACTGCTACAAGCCACTGATTAACTGATTGAGAAATTTAAAACTGCAATCAAGAAAGATGTTTTACTACTTGGCCAGCTCATACTCAGTTGGTTTAATGTATTCCTTTGAATTGACTGGCTCTTTATGTAGACATAACTTTGGTCTCTCTACCAGGCCCTGTCTCCGTTTAAAAATGTAAGGAGAAACCAGGTGTGCAGTTCTCTACTTCACCATCTTCTTCACTTGCTCATTTCAGACTCTAGATATATCTGACTTGATCTTTGGGGGAGAAACTTAGATGGGAAAGTTAAGCAGTGAGGACAACAGCAGCTGAAGCATCAGCTTGAGGTGCTGGGTCTACCTCTGCTCACAGCCACCGCCCATACCGGGAAAGCCACAATGATAAGACAGTGGCTTTTTAAGCATCTCACTTAAGCACTGACCTCTATGCACCAAGGCACAGAAGAGAAGGATTATCTCATCTGAAGCTTTTCTGAATCAGTGCCCCAAACTTCCTAAATTAAAAACTAAAGAGAGGCTAAATTAAAAACTATTTTGTGATATTAGGACATAAGTGGCAGTGAGGCTGTGTATGTGCGTACATATGCGTAAGTGAAGGGGGCAGCGCAGAAGCCAGCTCCTGCCTCGTGTTTAGCGCATTTCCGGAAGGAGTCTAGTTTTTTACCAAAGGAGGAATAAGGCCCAGAATAGTCCAATAACTTGTCTGAAGTCACATGAGAAGTGACAAAACTGCTCCCTGGGCCCCATACTCTTTGCGCTGAAGCAGTCTTAAAATAGACGCTGCAGATAAAGGAGAGGTGGCCTGGCTGGAAGTGAATATGATTCACAAAGAGAGGAATATCAGATGTTAATCATATTAAAGGAGGATTTAGAGGATGCTAAATGGAGCAGCTTGCTGGGTACCTCTTGATGCCAGCCATCCCCTGTTTGTGTCGTTTGGCCCTTACACTGAGTAGGGGATTAAAACCAACCAGGTAAGGTTTAAACGACCCTAAAAAATCCCAATAGGCACTGTCAGGATTTGTTCTCTCAAGTATGTTACTCAGCAAAAATGCACAAACCATCCCATGAATCTCAGGCAATTCTTTTATGAAGCTTGACGCATGCTGCCGAATGAATATTTATCATAATAAACTGTAATTAGTTCACCAGCATACCGTTGAATTCTCTTAGCTCAAAGTTGACAGCAATAGACTTATCAGAAAGGGGGTGGGGAGCAGTGAAGATTTTAATAAGATTTCTGTAAAACATTTAGCCATCGTCATCATGTAGGGGACACGGGTTCAATCCCTGGTCAGGGAACTAAGATTCCATATGACGCACAGAGTGGCAAAAAAAAAAATTGCTTAGCCATTGTCATATTCCTCAGCTTTAGGAGAAACTTGCTAGGGTGTTCTGTAGATATAGTAAAGCAGTTCTCTGTTATGAGACTTTAAAATAGTGAGGCAGTAAATACAAAAGGGCTTCCCTGGTGGCTCAGATGGTAAAGAATCTGCCCGCAATGCGAGAGACCTGAGTTCGATCCCTGAGTTGGGAAGATCCCCTGGAGGAGGGCAAGGCAACCCACTCCAGTATTCTTGCCTGGAAAATTCCCATGGACAGAGGAGCCTGGTAGGCTACAGTCCATGGGGTCACAAAGAGTCGGACATGACTCAGTGACTAAGCATAGCACAAGTATAAGAAGGATCCTCAATTCTAATATGTTCAGCCAAAGAAAAACTACGCTTATAACCCATTTGACAAGAAAAATACACTGGTCTTGGATAGCAAAGAGAAACAGGTGGCTTGCAATATAAACACTCTAACTTTCAAGGAAAAACCATGACTTTCCCACTGCTAAGCTTCCACAGTCAATTCTTTCTAAGCTACCCAAACAGATCTGCTAAAACCACTGGGATACAGGCCCCTTCAGAGGAGTGGGCGTGAGGTGGGGCAGCGGGGGTCAGTTCGTTATTGACAAGGCCAGACCAAGGCGCCCCTCTCTCCTTCAGCGTTGAGAACTTGGTAGGGACTGGGCATTACCTATCTGTGTAAGGAAAGAAGAATATTAACATAAGGTCCCCACATGAGCAGATGTGGGAGAAAAGTTCTCCTCCTCGATGACACTAGAAAAGGACCAACTTGGTAAAGTCACAGCCTGTCCATTCTCCATCATCAGGGGATCAGCCTGCAGAACCCTTGCCACGTTCCCACCTCCATCCATTGTTACCCCAGCCAGTAAGGCTCAGCAAAATGCCTTTGTGGGTACTGGGAGATTCGCTAGTGTTGTCTCATGGAGAGTCATCACGTTGCAATGAAAAATGCTTGCTGAGGCATCACATCAGCCAGGAAAGAAATGCCTTACTCATAGCCACACATCTCTTATTTTTGCATGGATACTGCTTTCTGGGAATCATCAATCCTGTTTCATAGGTACCTAGAATATGTAGGATACAGACATACAGAAGTGTGTATAGGACCTTATAAATGGAGAGCGGTATGCTTCTGAAGCTACACGCATGCAAAATGAACATATGAGGGTGTCCTCCCAAAAGGACAATAGCAGAAACAGACAAGTAAAGATGTTGACGGAACTCTTATAATAGGTACTTAGTAAATTCTCACACCATTTCTTCCAGAAAGGAAATGAACGCTGATGAAAGTTAGAAACCATGGAATCACTCCCCAGTCAATCCTTCTGGATTTTTTAAGATGCAATTTTTGAAGCTACCACTGAACAGAGCATCATATGTCAGCTATAGACATATGCCGGAACCTAAATATGCAAAACGCCTCTTGGGGTAGAGACCTCTTTTCTGGAAAGGGAATCACTCTGTGTGTGTCCCTTGCTGCCATTTTCTTTGGATTGTCCACTTCCCTCTCGTGTGGCCACATGCGTCTCCCATGCCAGCAGCAGAGGTGGGGGACGGGAAAGGAAGTGGAAGTGGGTCATCTCCCAGGATTCTGACGGGACCCACAGGGGAGCTCTTCACTGTCACTCTACCTCTTGCCCTACTGGTGGACACTTGTGCCAGATACCAAGGCAAAAAAAAAAAAAAAAAAAAACGACAGATTTGGGGCATTTCTAAAGAAAATTAAATTTTTTTTTAAAAAATAGGGGGGAATGACCAAAAAATAAAGATGAGTTCCTACCTCAAAGTCATTTGCCTTATTGTAGTGCATGTTCAGAGCTCTGTACAGCTCACAGTCTCTGGTTATGGACAGCTCTTCAGTACTGGTGACCCCATCGTTGATGGCTTGACGTGCGTACTTCTCCATTTGAATGTAGTAAAACTCACGGAAATTGCTAAACCACTTGATGAGCTGAGAGGTGATGCACCTGTTGAACTGTTAAATTTAAATATTGAAAAGGATAAGAACATTGCCATTTTTTTCCTTCATTCTTTAAGCATTTGAAACATTTTTAAAGTCTCCCTCCCCTCCTTACTTGGAAAGTTTCTTTTTTTAATTCTACCCAAATGGTGGCAAGACAGGCAAGAGCAATGATATTCTCATGGGATATAATAAAATCGACCAACAATGAAAACTGCATCTCCACCCTCCTACACCTCAAGTGGAAACCCCACGTTCTAAATCTGATTTTCCTTAAGCCGAATATCTTATTTGCAACATTGTTCTTCATCTTGCAGTAGAACCAATTGCATTTGTATATTTCTTATGGAAATTTGTTCAAGCCAGAGAGTCCTGGGAAGTCCTTCTATTCAAGTACCAGAGATGGTGAGTCACATGACTTCACCACTAGCATGATTTCGGGGTGGGGTGGGGGGTGGTTTAAAAGAGAATTTGCGTTACCACACGACAATCTCATTCAGTGCTAAAAGTGGCTTTCACACAAAAAGGGAGGAATCTGGCACCTGCTTAGTTTTTGGTCAAAGGTGATCTCCGTGGTCATCGGCTGTGATTCCACTTAGTGTCTGCACATGGGACTCACAGTCGGTGCTGTCTGGTCAGACCTCTGTACCTGTTCATACACTTCCTACACACAGCCAGCACTGGAGAGGACCCATGCCCTCTTCCCACTGGAGTCTATGCAGTTTGTGGGGGGTGGTTGAGACACAGTCAACAGATGGCACAGACAGAATCTTTATTACGTTTTTTAAATGCCAAGCTGCTACAACATGATTAGACCTGAAAACTTTGTTTTCCAAGGTTTCCTGATGACCTTTCACATGAAGATGTCTTCCTGCACTCACTGCAAATGATACCATTCTTATTGACAGTCCTCTGTGCATGTAAAGGACAGATGCATCTCAACTTGCCAAGTCAAAACCAATAAATCCATAGCTTTATATCAGGCAGGCTGACAGACAACCCCCTGCCTTTTGTCATCACAGGCATTCCCTTCTCTGGGCCCCCAGAAAAAGATGTACATTCATCAAAAATCAACAAAGACCACTTATCAAACACTGGCCATGAGAACATCCAGACTCCAACAAGATGACAGCTAAAGTGTGTATTGGGGCCGTAATTACTACACAGAAAGTTGTTTCTATACTAGCAAAGATAATAAATGAATGAAAATTTATGGCAGAGAATGGAAGTCACAAGGAAACAGAAGCAAGGAGACTGGTGTTTCTCCCAAAAGGCCAACTTGCATCATAATTGCCATGGAGTTGCAAGGGCCCTTACAGATAATTGACCAGAAAATGATTAAGTCATCAGCAAATCGCTTCTGCTTGCAAGAGTTCAAACATGTACTTAACCTATCCAAGAATTATATTTTCACTCTGTGTGCCTGCTCTGTCTCTATTCAGCCTTGCGGGGAACCCGATTAAAAAGACAACTGAAGGACCCCCGTTATCTGATCTTCTGGTTGCCGATTTCAATAGAACTTAAACCCATTACGATTTGCTGAACTTGGAGTTCTTTCCATTTTATCTCAGCAGTAAAATACACTGTCCAAATTTCCAGACACTGAGATAAGGACTACAGGCCCCCGTGACGGCTTACTGTTCCTTTTTAATTCTTTTAGAATAAGAAACAAAACATTACCAAATGATAGCAGGCTGTGCACTGGGGAATGAAAATTGCTTTGACATGGAGATTAGGCTTCTGCATTGTTACAAGACATTGTCTCATATGGACAAGAGTACTGTAGAGGAAAAAAATAGTAGGGTATTTTTTTTCTAGAATGGTCATGAATGACCTAATGGGGAAGGACAAAAAAGTAAGTGCACTGGCCATTATTTAGGAATGGGACATAAAGGGAGATTTAAAGCTTATTGTCAGAGAATGGAAATACCAGAGAGGAAGAATGGGCAGAAACAACAGACTCCCCAAACATGAGACAAGGGAAATGACCAGCACAACAGCTTGAAGAGCAAGCTTGGCCTCCACGAGGAGGGACCTGAAATGTACTGAAATCCGTTTGGTTTGAGCCGCTGGCTCTGCCAGCAGAGGCCAGCCCCCTCATTTCCAGATAGTCACCTTGGGGGAGGAAAAAGTGTACAACTTGAAAGAGTTAATGTCCCCCCTTCTGTAGTGGCTTCCCAGAAAGGGATCAATTGTTCTATCAAGGCGAGCTCTGTCGCGTTAATGTGTTACTGCAAAAACTGATCGCTACAATAAAGAGGCTGTGTTTCCACAGTGTACAAGTCTCTGTGACTTTGATTAATGCTTCCCACGGGACATCTCAGCCTCAATATGGGCTGGAGAAACTTCCTAAATATTCAATGAGCATGGTCAAAAGATGTATAAAACAAATCAATCTGACACCTTAATCTGGCCGAGCAGCAGTTGACTCAAGGGGTGGAGGGAATGAGATACATCATTTAACACCGCCGGCTTGAAAAGCCGTAAGCGTCTGTTCTTCAAAGCTAAAATGACACTGAATCTGTTGTACTTAGTGGTCTAAGAGTTATTAGTTTATACATTAGAATCAGCACCCAGGAGCGCCCAGGAAGACGGTGGGGGCCCAGGGATCCCTGCCTCAGTCTCCCTCTCTCCCCTTTGCCCTTCTCAAAGGAGCCGGAGGCCTGGTGAGCTGAGGTTTTTGTTGGGCTGAAAGCTGGAGTGAGGGAATTAAGTTAGATTCTCTGTGAGGATGCAGAACTTTGTTTAAGATTCTCACTCTGGGAGTTAAACTAAGATGGCCCTGGTTTTGTCCGATGAGATATATATATATGTATCTATTCACCGCAGAAGAACTTTTCTCACCAAGTCAGCATCTTGGAGTTGTATGGGATTTCCTCCTCTTTTTTTCCCAAGGTAATTTAAAAGCATTCACCTCCCTCCCAAACAGAAGTCGTGTGTGGAGAATGAAGCATAACAGTCTCCCTTCCAAAGAGAGATACAAGGGCGGGAGCATCGTCTAGGCGGGTCTTGTCTGGCACTGGCTGGAGATTCACTCAGCCCAGCACTGTCTCCCAACTGTGTCTGAGATCGATAGCTTCGCCACAACTTATTCACTAACGGATTTTCCACTTGTGTTTGTGTGTCTTGGTTTTTCACTTGCAAAACAAGCTTCTGATGACTATTTGAAATTAAGTGACTTTATCGTTTAGAAAAGGACATTTTGCTAGAATTAGGAATTTTCTCTTCGTGTATGTGACCACAAACAAGTATACACATGTGTCATTGAGACAAATAGTGCTTGGTTCAGAGATACATGGATATGTCCTTTGCAAGATCTAAGACGCAGGGTTTCATTTCTGATACAGCTCTAATGCCTCTCCCACAATAACTAGTAATCTCCTAATTCTGTGTTTCTTAAATCTGGACTGAAATAAAATTTTGAATCATATATTTATATAGAGAGAAACACCTAGTTATTTCAGCCTTGCAAATAAGCATCCACATTTACATATCTGTATCTAGACAAAGATATGTATGTGTGTGTGTATATATACACACACACTAAATACATATATACATACATACATACATATATATGTAATACATATGAGTGTATGCGTCATTAACATTCAAATTCTGAATTTTCCTTAATATTAAAGAAATCCAAGAATGCTCTGCCATTGTTTTCTAGAAAATTTCTAGAACCTCTTTCCTGGACTATCCTGGCCTTTCTAGGCATGATTTTCCACTATCATTAGTGTAAGCTCAGGGAATACAAATTCATTTATTACTAGCCAAAGAAAAAACACAATTAGGAAAGTTAAAAATGTATAATTCATTCCCAAAATAAAAGAGAAACGACCTTTGGTGATTTTCTGCTTTGCATTATATGCCCTACTCTTTCCCCTCCATTAGAGTGGATAATTGGGAGTTAACCAGGCTCACATACACTCTAACAGCCTTCTCTTCCAGTATGGATAGAGTATGGATAGAATCTATAATCTGAATATTAGTGCTTTTTTAAAAAATGAAATAGTCATCCAGGTATTTAATTGTTATTTACATACAGTGAGTGATTATTTGCAAAGCTGAATGACTAAATGTATTCTAAAGGAATGGGAACAATTTCTTGTTGGTTTACAGTGCCTGGTATTTATAAAGCTACAAATCAACAGTCTCCCCCACCCTTGACCTTCCCCCCACCACACATGGGCAAAAACATGAATGCTTCTAGTATTAATATCTACATCTACTGCTGAGTAGCACTGCAGGCTCAGAAAGACTGCAGACTCCCACCCTCTAGGTGGCTGCATTTCAATCAGAGGTGAGCGATCCCTATGTATGCAGTTTGTAAAGCTCTTTGGACTTTTTCTGGTTGAAGGGTGCTATCTAGATAATATAAAGCACTGTTTTATTATATCACAACACTGCAGATCACTGTCCCAAGAGGAGTGATGGAGGTAACATGGACACCTACACATACCTACACACACATATACACACACACACAGTAACAATTTTCTCCTCTGCTCCACGTTCCCCTCCTAGAACTAAAGTATTGGAAGGATTCCTGGAAGAACTAGGCTCTAGAAGCTGGTCGCTCCTCAACCAATTGGCAAATGCCCTTCTATCTGTCAACTTCCGATGGTGCCTCACTAAGGTCCACACCCCATTCCGGCCTACTATGGCCCTCGGCCTTTCTTTGCCTAAAGATGCTTAACCAGCCATTCAAATTCCTGCCTGTCTCTGCCTTCCCATGCTGCCCAGTCTGCTGGCACAGAATGAGGAGGAAACATGCCTTCCACTTAAGGAGTTCAGCCAGGGAAGGAGAGAGATAAAAGGCTGAAGTTGCTACACAATTCAAAAGCAAACAGGACGGAAAACAGAACTTTTCTTTCCAGGCCAAGTAAAACATGGGTGAAGGAGAGCCTGCAATGGGTCGGCCTGCAAAAGGGGGCCAGTGATGCAACTCAGGCATTGGGCACAAAACCCACCGCAGAGAGAGGGGAGCGTTAGAGAAGGGAGTATTTTTGGTAGCTCATGGCTTCTCCATGGCAGAGATAAGAACTTTACACACAGGGGTGGGCAGGGGAGGTGGGGGGGGGGAAGAGTACCCAGCCCTAATAAACTAATCTCGGCTAATGTAATGTTTATCGAGTTCCTTGGATAATGATACCATGCGTGTCATTATCATCATCAAAACCCAATCTCTGTTTTAAAAAGTTACAGATGGTTAACACAACATCAAGTTGTTGCAAACAATTACTTAAAACCCCCACACAGACACAGACGCACGCGCGCGCGCACACACACGCACTCACACAGAACCAGGAGGTCCCCATATTCTGTAGAATGAGGGAGGCTGCAGCTGTAGGCCGACAGCTTTCATATCCTCATTTGAATAATGTGTCCTGAATCTGTCACTTTATTCATTCTCCTTATGCTCACTGTACTCTACATCAACAACAAATTAAGTTGTAAATAAGAGACAATCATCACTTTTGTTTTTAAGCAGCTACTGCAGAGAGAATTTCAATGTATGCTCCTTTCGACAAGGGGGAAAAAGAGGTGTTAGAGTTTGCTTTCCTAAGCACAAATATGGGGAAACTAACAGAAACCAAAACAGAACAGTTCACTGTGGCTGAGGGGAGGGAAAAAAAAAAATTCTCTAAAGCGCATCCCTCCAGGACCAGCTGAAATTTCTTCCAAGAAGTTACTAAGACATGTAAAGACACAGGAGACGTTTCTGAGACTAGAACAAAAATCCGTGCACTCAGTCCTTTGGTCTTAATACACAAGGAGCCTCCTTGCTTGGCACAGCTTTGGACCGAAGGACGAGTGCATTAAATCAATTGCAACACAGGTGTATTTACCAAACGACCCCACACTCATCTCCATTAACTTCCAAGAGTTCAAATTACTACCTTGTGCACAGAAATTGAAAACATTAATACTGAAAAACGTTCTTACCTTTACATCAGAGAAGTAGGTCTTCAGCATATTGGAGCTAGGATAACGGGTATAAAAGAACATGAGCTTTGCTTTTTTCAAGTGATTGGGTGACAATCCTTCCTGCATGTAGGATGCAATTGGTTAAGGAGATAATTTCTTGAAATACAAGTACCTACCATCCCTCCCTCCCCTCTGCCGGGAGTCTGGAGGCCCACCCAGTAGCCATGGGAATTCTGGAAGATAAATGACTCTGGCCATGGAATCCATCACTAACTTACTGTTGCTGGCTCAGAATGACCATTGCTGGTCAGAAATTGCCAAACATAATGGTAAGGATGCACAATTTAGTTGTGGGATCTTGGTGACTTCCTGGTGAGGATGGCAGAACATTTATTCCCCCCGTTTGAGGTCCTTATGCTATCTATACGTTCACTTGTTGCTAAGGAGACAAATGCGCCCAACAGGTATTGTGCAACTCTTATCATGAGTTTTTTCTTCTTTGCATTACAGTTCTGTTTGTTCTTCTCTTGGCTCTCTGCAGTTGACATCCAATTATTATACTAATGTAAGTGAAAATATAAAATGCATTATTTTGATCACTGTTAGGCAAGCTTCACATTTTACCTTTTAGTACTAATATAACGGAGCATCTTGACTCACTTTCTTCCTATCTTATTATTATATCTTGTTAATTGTTTCCTTTTCAATAATAGCTAAAACTTGGGAGGGGTAGTTTGGGCACTGAGAGAACAGGGAGGGGGTGTCGCTTTTGTTAAAGCAAGGATCCAAAACCAAATACAATTTGCCTCTCCTGGATTTATAGTTAACTCCTTAGAGAGTGGCACAGTGGTTGGGGCTAACAAATCAATAAATGTGGGTTAGCAGATCAATAAATGGCCACTTACCCAAAATAAGAAGGCCTATTTATCTGGAAACATCATTACCTTTTAGATCTGTAAACAGCAGCAACTAAAACAGTTCCCAAGAGAATGTGAGGCTAACCATAACAATCCCGGCTTCCTGATTCTCCCCCAGATTCTTGGCACTCCTCAGCACACTCAGAGCGGGGATGGCTCTGGTCACATCTGTGCCGCAGCCTGGCCCTGCCATTTCCTCAGCAAATTAATGGCTTTATAATTTATCAGAAATGAAGACGCACGTGGAGAAAATCAATGTGGTCCCCCACAAGGTCAATTAAGGGTCCTTCCTAGAAGCTTCTCTAAGGATTTTCTCTTAAAAGAGAGTCTGGGAAAAAAAAAATAAGGAAAAAGAAGAAAAGAAAATGTGCACATGTGGTTGTGTGCACACATACACAAACACACACACACTTGGCTAACAAGCTCCACAACAATTTCACATGGCATGAAGCAAGGTCAAATAAACACAGATATTTAAGAAAGGTAAAGGTTTCTAAATGACCTCCATCAAGTACAGCGTGACCAACCTCAGGAACAGAGAGGGAAACCTGAAAGTTCCTAGAGAAGCATAATCGAATTAATATTGATAAGCTCTTGACTACGTATAACAGGGGGCTTAACCAAATACAATGCTGAGAATTTGATCAATTAGCATGCCCTTTAGTATTATGCAATTTGAAAAAGATCACCTTGGTCTGTGAATTGAAGAGTTAATGGCTTTTGTTTTCACTGAAAATAAATACTAAACACCGAAGAAAGAAATTTTGATGTGAGATCTGTAAGCCAAAGCAGCTTAACTGAACTTGTGTTTTTGTTTGAGATCCTTAATGATTACAAAGACGATAATTTATGACTGACATACTTCTTGTGCCAAGGAAAGAGCTGAAAGGCCCTCCAGTAACCTCCATTAGACCGAGAGAGGGGACTAAAGGAGCCCGGCACACTTCAGGACCATCTGTCCAAATGGGTGAGTGAAATAATAGTTGCAAGCTGTCTCCTATTGCCTCGTGATAAGAGTTTTAGGCAAGTCCGAACTTCAACAAACATGCTCAGATCTGGGTTCTAATCTGTTCTTTCAGACTGGCTACATTCAAACAACCTGGTACATTTAATTATTAGCGGGGAAAAGTCCCAAATCTTTTCAAATTTGGTCTGGGATTTTTAGAGGCTTTTTATTTCATGACAAAATCACCCTAATTTGAATTTCTCAAGTCCATTTTTTTTTTTTTTGCTTTAAAATGCTTCCTGTTGGAAATACTTGGAATCGATCAGTGGCAACAGAACACAGAATACATCTTTATTTCTTGCTCATCGTGTAATGAAGATAAAATTCCCATAAAATATATGTTTCTAATAAACTATTAAAAATAGCTAATGAAAGATTTAAAAGCCAACAGTTAGATAATCCTTTTTTTTCCTCCTCAAAATAAATCTGAACTGACCAATTGGTTAATTTCCCTTTTAAGTGCTTGTGCTGAAAAGCAACTGTTCTTCCAAGAAAGCACTAGCTGTTTCCAGGATACTTACACACGCACAATGACTCATGATGGAATAGATTCAGTAAACATACAGCTGTACTGAACACGAGCTAAGCTCCATTCAAGGCCAGGAAAGAAAATGAGCACAAATAAATATTAAGGAGGTAAAGGGGGGTGGGGTGAGGGGGGATGGAGCGCAAACAAGATCTGTCCCGGCAGCTCATGTGGCTTTGCCTCAATTCTCTTAGCCATAGCTTTGTGAAGACAGATGACATTCAATTCTATGTATAATGCAAAATAGACAATAACTGCTGAAACTTGAGACAGCTGCCAGGTGTAAAAAAAAAAAAAAAGGGAAAGAAAAGAAAAAGAAAATAAAAGAAGAAAAGATGATAAATCCATAAATTAATGAAAGACATCTGCTGGGGAATATAAAAGATCAGAGAAGTAGGGGACTGCAGCTGAACCTAAAACGGTGTTCAAACAACCTGAGAATCTAAGTGTTGTCTGTTTACCAAGCACGGTATAACCTCACCTAAACAACAGCCGCAGGAGGAGCGGCGGAGGCAGCAAAAAGGCAAATGGGAGGATAATAGGTTGTGAAGGCTGCAGGAAGAAAATTTTTTTTTCCCGCAACTGAACCCTGAATTGTGGTTAGAGGTTTTACGTGCTGCAGGGCCAACCAAATAGATCGGGAAGTACTAATTCTCAAACGTTTTTGAAATCTGGAGGATTTTAGCTTTCTCCTTAAGCTCTGATTTGCTGTTTCTAAGAGACTTTTCCCCTTAGACACCTTAAATGGGCAGGAAAGATCTAAATTGTCACATTTCATAAAGGGATAGAGCCAGTTGTGGCTCCACTAAGAAGTTTAACATAATCAATGGGATGTGTAGTTTATGGATTTTTTTTTTAATGTACTTACTTCGTAATCAAAGGGAGGGAGAAGAGAGGAACCCAGAGCCTTCCAGTCTTTAATAGTCATGTTTCCCTACAGATAATACACCTAAATAGAATTCCTGTGGCCCCACATGACTTCCAAAATTGTAAAAAATCAACTTCTATGGATTCATTCATATTTTAGAAATTCACCTTGAATTCAGGTTTTCTGGGTGAATTTTTAGCTTCAGATTATCAAACCATTTTCCTTTTTGAACCTCAAGTATTTTTTAACATTCTCCGTAAAAAGTCCAACAGGGAAAGCTGGCTGCCGGAGTGCAGCGGCTCAGCTTCTTCACCTGCACGTCTTAACCGTGCTTGGAACATGGCTCTTGTGCTTTACTTGGGTGCATGCAAATGTTTGAGGCCCGAACAAGGCTATTTTTCTTGAGATGCAAAGAGGATGAATGACAAGGAACATCAGGAGGAAAAACAATTGGCTGGCTGTTTCTTTTGGAATTTGAATAAAACTTAATATTTGATTAAATAGATTCATTTGCAAAGACACTGAACAAATTTTTTATATCCAAGACATGAGCTTTTGGGGCAGGTGCACTGACATTCAGTTTACCATACACACGTTCACTATTGCCTTTCTATCAGAAAAGATACCAAGGTGGTGCGTTCCATTATATAGAACATATATGCTTAATGTGCGGGACTTGGAAAGGATTTATCTGATAAGCTGGTGTTCTTGACAGTTCTTATCTTGGCTCCTTTGTTCAAAGAAACAGATGATGCCTTTGGGGTGGGAAAGAATCGTTCCTTAAGTATTCAGTTATCCCTTACAGTTTGGAAAGCCATGAACTAAAGAGAAAAACAATAATGGCAATCATGAAGATATCATTTCATCCCATTTCTCCTCATTTTGCTTGAGCTTCCCAAAGAATAACTGCATAACAGGTTCAGATATAGCCTTGTCTACCTAAACTGAAGTCAGCTCGCTTGCTGTGATTCCTCGAGATTTCTTTAAACTAAAACCTTGAGAATTTTGCCTGGGCACCATCATCAGGAAAGTCAAGGGAAGAACTCATTGCCACACATGGACAGAGACGGGAGAAAAGGAGAGCCAGTCTTCCAGCAAACACTCCTGTTCTCACTGCCTTCGGAACTGTGTAGACTCTAGAAAAATGGTCCTTGCCTATCTTTTTCCTGAGAAATAATATAGCAAAGAGATAAACGGTTAACAGGGAGAGGTGTGGAGGGGAAAAGAGAAAGAAACAGAAGGTGGAAGGCCAGCAGGAAGGAAATGTAATCATTAGTTGCAGGAAGAGGCCAAAACTATTTAGCGACACAGAAGAAATAACTCCAGGTATAAGCAACCAGTATTTCCTATGAACACAGGTGTTTCCAAACCATCCCTGTTGAGCAGAATTTTCTACCATAAGAGAGAAAAGTTATTCATTCCTTTGATGAAGAAGCAACTAAATTCTCTTTAAAGCCTTTGATATGTATAGAAAGAAAAGGAAGTTCTTTCTATTCAAATCCTCAAAATTCCTCAGGGGATTTAGAGAGGGTGAGACAGTGAGCATGGGCAACACTTAGAGCAATCCAAAGATGGTTTCCTTAGAAGATTCAGCTTATTTAAAAAACAACTAGCAGAAACCAGCATCTTGAGTTAAAGAGAGAAGTATGGCCTTATAAGACTTTGAAACCTGGCTTCAAATAGTCATCCAAATGGGCATGTCCCTTTCCTGTGTGTGTGTGTGTGTGTGTGTGTGTGTGTGTGAGTGACAGAGTGAGGGGAGAGAGAACCCACCATCACTACAACTGGCTTCAAAATGAAGTAAGAGATCTCCGAGGAGCAATGGGGTCTGGCCCTGGACATGAGCCTGGTATGAGCCCCAGAAGACGCTCTCCTGCAAAGCCTGAAAAAAAAAAAATTCAATGCTTGTGTCTTTGTACATTGCCTTTCTCATCATCAACAGCTATATTCCAATTTGACCCATGTTTGTTGCCTGCTTATGATGTGTAGGACATGGTGCCTGGCACAGCTTTGATTCAAGACTGGTGGATTCAACCTTAGATCTCTGAAAGTTAGATTGGAAAATCAGCAACCAAACCAAGACTCATCTATTTATGTCTTAAGTCCTCACATCTTTCCCTCCAGACATTATCCTCTTCTTCCTCTCTATGGAAAGAGACTCTGTGCTTAACTGCCCAAGTGGGTCTCATATGTGTATCGCACGTTCGCCTTATCACAAATCTTCACTGCTATCCTGAGTTGGCTGGAAAGATGACCTTCATATCAAGGAAAACACATTTCTACCACAGCTGGGACTTTGCCCTTACATGGCAGCCTCTGGAGTGGGCTTAGATATGAAAATGCCAATCTCTAGTCGTCAAGACAATTGCTCAAAACCCTCACGTTAGCAACAGCCAACTTAATAGCTAAATTTTATATCCATCTGGCAATTTCTTATAAAAGAAATATGCCTCTACTTGCCCCCAAATGCTACTATTCTACTCCCCCAAACCATCAACAACGACACGATTTTTAAAAAATTTACTGAAAGGACCAATTTATAGAGGAAAAAAAAATCATGAGTTAAAAATAACTAGAGTTCAGGATAGGTCTAATGAAAAAATGTAACTGGCATTTCAAAAGTCAGGTTCAAAAGATAAAAGAGACCTAAAAAGAGGCATTTTTAAAGTTGAATACAGCTGAGTTTTATATTTAATTGTGCTCTCTCGCTTTCCAAAATAATTTGCTTTGTGTATGTTAGGACAAAAGATTTCTGTGTATGGCTGAACAGAGGTTAATCATGCATAGAGGCAGCTGCACCAGACTTGAAGAACAGACCTTGGGTGAACGGGAGAGAGACGGATGTCGTCTGAATAAATCAGTACCTGTATATTTCCTTTAAAAAAAAAAAAAATCTCCCTTAAAGAATAAGGAGAGCATCTAACTCCCCATCCACATCCATCTTTCTCCCACTGCAGCCTCCCACCAGCAGAGTGTTCCTCATAAGATCTAATCAGGCCTTTAAACAGACCAAGAGCCTTCTAGATGGCTAAAGGGAGAATTCTTCTTAAGGAATCTTGGGGATTCCTTAAGTAACTGACTTTACTCCACTATAAAACTTACTATGTTAAAATCTGATGAGCACAATATTACACTGAGATTCCCCATCCCCCCATCCTCTAAAAATACTCTTGGTGGAAAAAAAGAATAAGAAGATAATATGGGAAGAAACAGCAGAAAAAAAAAAAAAAAAACTGCTGCAAAAGTACATTTGAAATAGGAGCGCTTGGGGGCAATCAACAACTTGTGAAAGTTGCAGGGACGTTGGTTTCCTGTAAAGCTTTTGTGCAACCAGAAGTGCCACGCACGTGTTGATAAAAGCCTATGACTCCGAATAAGAGGAGAGACTGGAG
Organism: Okapia johnstoni; assembly: GCA_024291935.2. Lineage (NCBI taxonomy): Eukaryota > Metazoa > Chordata > Mammalia > Artiodactyla > Giraffidae > Okapia > Okapia johnstoni. The sequence continues at coordinate 10,595,659 of CM044322.1, read as the reverse complement.
AAGATACGAATCTACATAACCTTAAGAGCTTGGGTAAACCTGACCTTGGGGGAAGCCTTTTTGGTTTCAGTTTGTTTTCTCCTTGGGGTGGGGGGGCAAATGAAAGGATATTGCACTTCCCGAATACGGTGAGATCTCAGACATGTCTTGAAGATCGCCACACTCGGATTTGATGAGAGACAAGGAGAGCCCTTCCGCGGTGCTGGGTGGGTGTGCTGGTGAACAGGGGTGGTGGCTCAGGTGGTGGGACGACATCTTGGTCCTCAGACTCGTGGTCTCCCTAGTTAAGTCTAAGGATTCAGGAGAGGCTCGGTCTTTCCCCGAGAAGGAGCCGGTGGGAGCACCTATTGGACTCTGAAACGGGTAGGCCATCAAGGGGAGGGGGAAGGGGTGGCGGAAGGTGGACGTGGTGAAGCCCGCGGTGGCCGACAGAGGCGACTGGTGCAGGGGCTGGTGGTGGCTGCCGGCGGGAGGGCCGGAGGCAGACTGGTCCGAGGAGTTTTTGCGGACCACCAGGGGCAGGGCTTCCGTCTGGTCTGTGGAACCCGGCATCTGCACGTTGCCAAAGGTGTCCAGGGGATTTGGAATGATGACATCGCCAAAGCACTGCAGGCGCTGGTTGGCGGTGTGGAAGTTGTGGTTCTCCCCGTTGACTGCAAACCTGGCCTGGGGGATCTGCAGCGGTGGGAAGACCTGAGGAACCTGGCGGGAGGGTTTGGCCGAGAAGACTTTGACCACCGTGTCCACCACTTGCGACATGGCAGTGTTCAGTTCCTGTTTCAAGGTCTCGGCCAGGTGTTTGCCTTCAGGCTGCAGGGAGTTGGGCCCGGGGTCTCGTTCTTTGTGGCTGCCTTCTCGCTTGGGCTTGTTTTCGGCCATTTCCTGCTCCCGGATCAGGGCCCGGGCTCGGTCGATGAACTGCCCCGGGTCCAGCTCGCACATCTCATTGTCTGACCTCCCCACCGAGTCCTGGGCCCTGGCCTCCAGGATCTCGGAGCGCATGCTGTCTTCAGACAGGTTACCATCTTCATCATTTTCAGAATCGGTGCTGTCATAGATTTGGTAGAACTTTTCCTGCAGCTGGCGCAGCTGTTTCTGCATGTCCTCCAGCTGCTGCTTCAGCTGTCGGCGCTCCTCTCGCTTCTGTTCTTTGCGGGCTGAAACCAGCTGCTGGAAACTCTGCTGCTGCTGCTGGGGCAGCTTCTGCTTGCGTTTGTTTTCTCGGTAACTTTCTCGGGGACTCACAGACTGCGGGGCCATCTCTCTTTCATTTTCATTGCCCCGTAATGCCACACTGGGGGAATGGCTCATACCCCGGATTATATTCTCAACTCGGGCGCGCTTTGCTCTCAGGTGCTCGTCACATAAGCGATCCATATCAAACTGGCTCATAGTAGGCCTGCCAAAAGGGGAAAGACACTCTGGGGGGCTGTCTCTTGAAGAGTTGCTGCATATATCCTCCTGATGTACTTCGGAGCCTGTACTAGAGAGACCGCTGGCTTGGAAACTGGGCTCCGTGCCACCATTTTTGTTCATGTTATTTTTCAACAGCTGGGAAATTATGGTTGCTCCTGGAAAAGGCATCATGGCATCTTCATACGAGTTCGCCCTCTTCAGCAGCTTGCGGAGTACGTTTGACTTCTCCCCATCTGCATGCTGCACCACTGAATACTCAACATCCTGCTCGGAACCTTGGGGATTCATGGCACTAAAAAACGTGGCTCTTGCCTTAGCGAAAAATGCAGATGCTGTCCCTACCGTCCTTTTCACTCCAATGTCAACTCTTCTCCTCTTGGTTTGCCGGCTTAAGAGGGCTGTGCTGTCATGGTCAGGCATCACTGGACAGTTATTGTGCCATCTTCAAAAGCTCGTCAGCTGGGCACAGCTCAAGAATCCCGGGACCCTGGCCAACAGAACAAAAGGACTGATGAATCATTTTCTTTAAATTTCTCCAAATTTCCTGACCTCAATCCTGAATCAAATGCAAAATGCATAGGCTCTGGGATTTATGGCACATTACAATTATTGCAATTTATTATGCACTCTGCTTGAAATGAAACATTTTTAAATATTTCTGCTCCACTGGTTTAAGATGGATTAAGATTAAAAAAAAAAAAAAAAAAAGCAAAAACTGCTTAAGCACCAGTAATATGATTCTCTTTCACAAATGCCTAAAATGATACTGTTTATCTTCAGAAGAAACAGTAGATTATAAGAACACAGCCTCTGACAACCAATTGATTAAATTTTGGGCACAGAGATTCATATTACAAAAGCAGATAAAAGTGGTCCATACTTAAGAAATAAGGTTAAATTTTGAGGATGTGTGAAATCTGAATGAAAAATTCCATTTCTGCAATAGAATTATTGTGGCTTTAATGCTATTAAGGGGAAACGAGTCTAAAAAATGCAAATATTTCACATACACACTTTATTACTGAATTTTAAAATATTTTTGTCATATGTGAAATGGGGAAGAGAACACTCCCATCAGCATCTTTCCAACACAAATGGTCAATTTAACATGGAAATAAATGCACAAATACTCATTTTACAAGTCTGCTTATTTAGCACAGATATGCACTTTTTTTATTACTAAAAATCATATCTGAAGATGGTGTCTGTTGCTGGATTTTAATGTAAGTATGAGAATATTTATAAATTTTCATCTTGTCTTTTTGATGACTTGAATTTTAAAGTTAGACTCAGTGCAAAAGAAGGACATTATCACATTTTAGAAATCCATATGTGGAACAATAAATTGAGTTAGGCAAGGATAAATATATCATCAATACTAGTTTTTTTTTCTATAATCTGCCAAAATAATACTTCAAATGCCTGAAGAAAACTCTTTAACATACACCATTTGTGAATCTTATTTCTTATGCCAGATTAAAACATTAAAAAAAGACACAGAAAAAAAAAAAGGACTGAAAGGAGATACATAAAGAAGAAAGAAGATAACATCAATTAACCATGTGAGAAAGGGAAATACTGTCTATGCATATGAACTTCTATTGTTTCTTGGGCACACAATATAAAAAGAACATCCTTCCTTGCATTTTACAAAAGGCACTTGACATATTTTGTGGCGTTAACCAGTGATGCTAACCCCAAATTCTGTCTAAATGTAAGATGTCACATCTCCTTGATTACAATGGACGTTTTAAGAAGAAAATGAAAATATTTTTTTTTTCACACGAGGTTTATCTAATATTAAACTTCACGTTTGCTTAACAGAGCACATCTTCACAATAACAGGGTCTATTGCCAAAGGCAGCGTGCAGAGTGTTTGGAAGAGCTCCCATCTCTTTCGGTTCACCTGTAAAAACATCTACGTGCTCCCTAGGACTGCATCTGTGGCTAGTTTTAAAGAATGACTATCCATGCAAATAGGCATAATTTCAGCATGAAATAACCTGTAAAAAATCAAGAAAAAGCTCAATGCTTAGATGGCAATGTGTATTTTTTTTTTTTAAGCGACAAAGATGTCATCTTGCAACCCTTGTTCCCAGTTTTCCTATCAAGATGCAACCTTTAAATAAAATCTGGTTCAGAGTGTCAAGAAAGCAACACGATGCTTCTTTCTATGTTTTTTGGATGCTTGAGGGTAAAATAGTTTTTGTGTGCCTCAGGATGAAATTTCCTGAACTTGGAATAGAATCAGATCTTGATAACTTCAGCATTAGGGTTCAAAATTGAATTCAAGATGATTGTGACCCCTCACACCTTAATAAATGAAATTGGCTTCAGGAATACAAGAATCCAATGGCAAATATTTCACTAACATGTTAGATCTGATAAATCAGGTACAGCTGTAAAGTGAGAGAAAAAAGGGGGAAAACTGAGACAAACAAGAAAAAAGATGAATTATTTTAAAGCTCAAAAAGACTTGCATATTGAGGGGAATGTCTTGGCAAGGAGGACTCTGTGTGTATATATCAGCTTTTCAAAAAGAGAGTTTATTGCCATTCTTTAAAAATTTTACCTCTTGTCTTTTTATGTGTAAATAATTTTCTCCTTAATAGCACCTGAAAAGCACACAGGTCCCCAATCAAAATGTTTAATAAACTTTCTGCAGTATTTTCTTCCCCTGTTCCTCTTAACATCCTATCTGGATTTTCCTCCTACCCATCCTTGTTATAGGAAGAGCATCTCTGCAAGAGAGGCTCAGAAACAACAAGCTGGTGTAAGAGATGAACACAAGGTCACCCACAGCCATCCTTCCTTTCCCAACTGCCATCTATCTCTGCGTCAACTGCACTTCCTCTCCTCTAGCCTAGGTATCAACAGCTGCATCCCCACCTTAGGCTTGAGCCAAGAGGAGGGCTGTGCTCTCTCTAAGGTGGAAAGAAATCATACGCTCATCTTCAGTGGCGAATGCGTGCTAATTAAACATAATCGTTGGGTGTTATAAGAAGAAAATATCCTGTAACTTCTTTAAAATTCCCCAAACGAAACTGATTTTTGCAATTCTCTTTCAACTGGTCAGCATTCTTAGATCAAGTAATAATTTGTTTCTGTTTGGGGCTAAGGGAAATTACATACTTTTAGGTCTTATTGTAAAATGTACAGCTGAGACATAACAATCAGGACAAAACAAATGGGAAAACAAATAGCAAAAATGATATAATCCAGCAAGACAAGGCATTATTAATAGGCGTGAATAAATAAATCTCTCCATATAGCTTTGAGCTGAATTCAGAAATGAAGGTATAGGAGTCATACACATTGGGATTATAACCCATGGAGGTTATAGGAGAGATTAAATAAAATAACTGGTTGACTATAGTACTTTATCTGCATCATGTTTCATGAACAGTATATACGAATATTTTACCACACAAGAAAATGCATTGTTAAATGACTATAATATAAATTAAATCACCTAAAAATGCTTTCAAAAGTGCTTCCATGACTTCCCAGTTCAGAATTTAGAGAATACTATGGAATGAATTTATCAGTGATGTCAACTTGCCCATTAAAGATTTTTTTAAATTCCCTTATTTCTTAATATATGGATTAAGCCATATGTTTCGACTACAATTATTATTGATTTTTATTATATTTAATTTTAATCTTGAGTTTAATCTGGCAATGGGAAGCCTTCTGATCAGCACTGGTGAACATCAATATCAGCAAGCATGCAGAAAAATACTGATACAGAATTTGAACCCAAATGTATTATCGATCGATACATATATTCTATCCTTTAAACTCCTTTTAATTAATATCAAAATGTACATAAAATATTTTATTATTAAATATTGGGTTGTACCACTTGGCATCTAACTACACAAATGCTTTAATGATTTCTATACGAGGAGTATCTTAACATTAGATTCTTCCCAGAAAGAAGATAAGAACAAACATCCAAGTAAAATCAAGTCAGATTTTAAGGACTCCACAACATTCTTCATTAAAATCTGAATTATCTGAAGAATGCCAGGTAACTTTACAAGGAGAATCCTAAGGAAGCTGATGATAATGTCAGTAGAAAAGAATTTTCAGGGAAGGATTTCAAAGGGACACTGCAGTGTGAAGTAGAAAGTGGTGAAGTGCTCTGCTTTAAGTTTATGTATGGATGAGTCCCTTCACTGTTCACCTGAACCTACCACAACACTGTTAACAGGCTATACCCCAATACAAAAGAAAAAGTTTAAAGTTTGGGGCAAAAAAGTTATTTGGGGAAGGGGGTGCAACCTTTACGGCTCTATCTGGAGTCCAGATTCTGGACAAAGATGTGTTCACTATGGTTTTTATTCAAATAGTTCAGGTAAATCTTTCATGAGATGGGGAAGAAGATATGGTTGGCATGGTTTCCTGCTTGGATTATATAGATTATCAGTCTTGATTGATAAAATGATTTGAAGAAATTGCTCAAGCCTATGCTTTTACTTCTTTTAGAAAACCACCTTTAAGTGGGCCTCTGATCTACTTGGGTCAAGCCCCTTATGAAATTTCAAGTGGAATAACACCAACAAAGAACACTGTGAATCCATCTGGAAATCAGTAATTCAAAGGGGAAAATCAGATGACTTGATTTAGTTACTCCCCCCCTCCCGCCCCCACCCCGGCCCCCTACCAAGCTGTCCCCTTCACTGTATTTAAGAGTTCATTTCTGCTAATTAGCAACTTTTTCCTTGGAGATGTTTCTGCTATAAGGTTAAGAAAGCCTTTGGTGTTTACTGTGAATAATCCACTTGATATTAGTTAATATTTAAATTAATTACATTTGCATTGTCAAAAGCTTATAACAGATTTTAAATTTTCCTACCATAGAGTTCTCAAATCAGAGCCATTTCATTTAAAATTCCTCCATTCTATCAAAAATTCCATACATTTTTCACCTGCAAGATGAACACAGCAATTTTCCGGAACATCCCTAAAATATTCATTTCTACTTATTTAAAAAGTAATAATTCACCATATTAGTAAACAAAAGGGAGTGAGAAATAACTTCAAGAGGAAACAAGTTTTTTTTCTTTCTGAAGAAAACGGAAATACTCTTAACTGTCCTTTGAAGCTTTAGAATACACCAGGCAATAAGGGTTTAGAAATTTCTTATGTAGATGTCCTTTACAATACATACAGGTACTTAACTAGAATCCAATTATAACATATCAGGCACAATCCATCTTTCTATTATTAAATTATTAACATTTTATAAGCTTTTATTAAACTTGAACCTTACCATTCCTGATCTTAACAGTTGCAAATGCAAACAATACCTATAAGAAATTCACGAAAAAAGGCCTATTTCACTTTGAATAAATAAAAAGCACACCTGGCCGCTAGGTTATGTTTTAAGATTATAAGTGCTACTTACAGAAGAAAGATGTTAGGGAATGAATAAAGTGAGAACAAAGATGAGTGTTATGTATGCATGACATTTTTCCCACAAGGTGGTGATTAAACTAAATAGAATTCTGCATAATGGACACAAAAAAATACCAATAAGTGCCCAGCATAGAAAATACTTATCAAAAATAAAGCAAATGAACATATCCATAGATGACATATTAGTTATGAAAGAACTGCAAAAGCATCCAAGAAAAGTATTAGGAGGAACCTGGATGTTTAAGTTGAAAGAATAAATGACATACACTCTCTCATTTTCAAGAAACAAGGATCATCCACCAAGCAACCAAACCAACCAGCAAAAACCATTCGCCATCTAATATAATTCTATGCAACTCAAGAAGCAGCCTGTTTGAAAGAAAAAAAATAAAAGATCAGATGCTGAGAATCCAGATATAGTGCCTACACTGAATTCTCAATAGCCTCCTTCACACACGAAGCCACAGTCCTTACCTTCATCTGTTTTACCACTGCAGAAACAGGTCCACGGTGTAGCACATGGACAGGTTAACCAAATTACTCCCTTTTTTCTTCATCACCACCCACAGCCCATTTAATTTTGAAAATGCTCAGAAGTTTCTTGCAAGAAACTCTTCAGAGAGCGGACTGCCTGCATCTTGCATCAAATAGAAAAGCACAGTTAGCTCTCACATACTTGAGATTTTCCTTCTTCATCAAAGTACTAACTAGGACATCTGGCACATGTCTGGTACAATGACAGGCTCATTCTACTTTATGAGAGTATTTAATATACGACTTGAAAGAGTTTATACACATACCTATTCTTTCTGGGCAGGGAGAAAGCACGCTAAAAAGATAAGCGTTAACAACAGTGACACTTTCAAACTGACTTTGGTATTCTTGGCAGTTATACATACTACCCATGGATGTCCAAATCACACACACACACACACACACACACACACACACACACACACACACACACACACACACACACACACACACACACAAGAAAGCTCTCACCACTCCCTTGCAACGCCCCCACAGACCTGGGAGAGGCGGAAACCAGAGGGAAGCAAAGAGAAAGTCAATGTCCCTCACCTGCTGCCTGAAGTAGGGGATAATTTCAGCTGCCTGGCAGACAGGAGCCTGAGACACAGCCTCCCCTAGCAGCCTGCCAACATCCTTAAGAAAAATAAACAAACACATACCAACTTGTCCCCCAACCCCAACCAAAGGACTCACATGGCAGGGCTCAAAACATAACAACAGCCTAGTTCCCATTAGCCCGGACAATCCTATTAACCAGGGCAACCATAAATTCATAAACCTCTACAACCCTGGAGCACACACAGTGGTCTGGAACGGTACAGACACACACAGACACAGAGGAAATTTGCACCTGTCTTTCTTGACACAACACACCTGTCAGGCCCTGCCCAAGCACAGCCCTCGGGCTAATAGACCTCTGCCTACGTAGTCTAGGAAAGCACTTTTTTTTTTCTTTTGGTAAGGGAGGTTATAGATGAGAGAGAGGGTGGGGTGCGGAGAGAGGAAGAGAAGAGACTTCTAGCCTTGACTTTGAGAGAAGGCCACCCTGTGCTTGCACTGTTTTCATAAGCTCAAGGAGACAACCAGACCTTCTTGGAAAAATAAAAACAAGCAGGTGAGTTCTCAGCCTTCCCCCAGGCGGAGTGGGTTCTGGATTGCCAAGAACAGCAGTTTCACACTCCAACCTGCCTCCTTGGGCTATTTAAGACTGTCGATCAACCCCTCCTCCCAGTTCTTCTTCTCTGCCTGCCAGGAGGACTCTCAACTTCCGAAGGAAAAAAAAAAAGCTGAAAAAGTGGCGGGAGACCTGTGAGTCTCTCTCCAAAACTAGTCCCCCTTTAACTTCCCTCCCGCGCCCCCCACCCTCCGGCCCCTCCAATCCACACTCTGCACCTATGTTGAGTTTTAGCCAGAGGAGTAAGTGGCGGGCACACCCGAAGAATCAACAACTTGCTAAACTGGGGGCTTTGGGGAATGTCTCCCGCCCAGCTTGCCCTCGTCGCCCCCTCTCCTTGTCTGTTCAGGCAAGATAGCCACTCTTCCTGCGTCCCCCCACCCCACCCCCGGACTTTTCTTCCCAGGAGTAATCACGCTCACCTCTCCATTCCTCCCTCTCCAGTCCTCCGAAGTGGGGCAGAATTGTAGGTACCACCCAGACCAAGATCAGATGGAAGCAGCCCAACCGAGCCGACCGCCGGCGTTGACTGCGAGCAGATCCGCTGGACAAGAACATCCCCTACCCCCACCCGGACCGCGATCTTTCCATCCTCCCGCGGCGCTCGCGCCCCAGCTCCCCCTCCGACCACGCGACCCCCCTCCCCGCCCCCCGCAACCCGAGGCTTCCAGGGCCACCTTACCCTACTGAACTTGACTTAGCCCTGGGTCCTGGGAGCTCAGGAGAGGGGCGCCGCGCTCGCTACCCGGGACCATCTCTCCACTGCTCCAACACCGATCTCAACATTTCGGCTTCGACAGCGTTTTGAGAGGCAAGTAGCCGAGCGCCCCTCCACCACCCCACCCCCTCCTCCTCCTCCCTCTCCCTTCCTCCCTACTCCCTGGCCCTCTGCTGGGGTTAAAAAGGAGAAGTGAAAGGTATGCAAATGACAAGCAAATTGGAAGAGCCTGGAAGAAAGGCAGCTATAATAAACAAGACAAAGAGAGAGGACGTGGGGACTAGCCCAGGAGTTTTCCTCCGGGCGAGATGGGAAGGATGAGCCTGGGGAGGAGACCCGGGGGATCCAGACGAACAAAAAGCGCCCCGGTCCCCCTCGCGGTCCTCTCTCCGGAGAAGAGAGGGTCAGAGAAAGAAGGAAAGGAAGCGAACGCCTCCTCACCGTGTCCCACCCCCCCACCGCCCCCGAAACAGTACACAAAAGGTGACAAGATCAGCGACAAGTCCAGCACTACCAGCCTTCTCCCCCCTCCACACACACACACACACACACGCACACACACATCGCCAACCACCCCCCCCCCCCCCCCCCAGCCACCAGCAGGAAAGAGAAAGAAAGAAAAAGCCAAGCGGATCACTTACTCTTAGGAACTGGGAGGAGCGGAGCGCTGAGTTCCACTGAGGCTCCTGCTTAGAAACTGTTTAGACGCTAATATTTTTTTTCCCTTAAATTATGATTCATCTAAAGAGCACCCTTTTCTCCCGGGGATGGGGGTTGGGGGGGATAGATGTGTACACGGGTCTGAGTAATGGGAGTCTCCTTTTCTGGTCTTCTCATTCAAGAACAAGCCGGTACAAGTGATTCTGGAAAAGGGGAGGGGACTCGCGAAGGGGGGGAAGAAGATACTTACGCGGTGCAGAGAGCAGTGGGACCCACCGAGCCTTTTTTTTTTTTTTTTTTTTTTTTTGGGCAGGCGGAGAGAGGAGGACACGCGCGCGCACACGCACGGGGAGATATCTTGCGGGTGATGAATATGATAATTGGACAAGGGACGGTGAGTCCGTGCGGGCACGCGCGAGCGGGCCGGCGGGGAGAAGGAGACGGGAGAGAGGAGAGGGTGGGCAGGGAGAGGGTGGGAAGAGGAGCGGAGAGAGAGCAGGAGAAGAGGCGAGAGGTGAGAAGGGAGGAGAAGAGGGGAGAGAGGAGAGGAGCGAAGCGGAGAGGGAGCGGGCGGACCCGGCGAGAGCTCTTTTGCGCCGCTCTGCTTCCCCCGGCTGCAATGGTGTATTATTTCCGAGCGCTCCCTCGGCTGAGGGCTCCGCTCCACAACAAGATTTACTTTAAGACACAGCTGAAGGAAACAGGAAGACTGCACGTCACAGTCTGACTGACGTACCCGGCCCCAGCACCCAATCGCGAGGCGCCTTCGGATTCAAGGGGGGATAGCGAGGCAAGAGAACTTGCGAGGAGGAAAAAAAAATATATAAAAGGGGTGGGGGTGAGGGGCTGGGAGGAGAGGAGGGGAGAGGGGCCCCGCGCTCCCCTCCCCCGCCTCCATCCCCGCCCCCCCTCCCCACCTCACCCGCGCCCAACAGCCGCTGCTTCGGGGCGACCGGCTCGCTGAGCCCGCGGCCGGAGCGAGCGGTCTGCGGGCGCTGTGCTGAGCGCCGCTCGGCTCACACTCGCTCTTCCAGGACGCAGTTCCTTTTTTTTTTTTTTTTTTTTTCCTCCTCCCCTTCATTTCTCAGATACCGCTGATCGAGTTCGCCGAGCGGCCGAGCGAGTGAGCGCTCCTCGGACAGGGGGTGAAGGAAGGCATAGAAAAAGTGTTCTGGAGAAAAAGTGGGGGTTTTAGGGGGGCTGGGGTGGTCTACGAGGAAAGAGTGGGTACCCTCAAATCATTTCACTTTTTAAATGATCATAGCTAGTATCAGGAATACATGTCACCCTGGCTTTCTTTGAAAGGAGAGGTGGACAATACAGGTAGGTTGGGATTAAAATAATAGATGCCAGAGATTTGGCGTCGGCTCCGGCGCATCAGATATGAGAAGACCAGTATTGGCTGAATCCCAGTTAATCTCCTGTCAAAATTGTTAGGAAGGGGAATATTTGTCCTTGGTTACCTCTAACAACGTTATCTGGATTGTAGGTACAGCAACCTTTATGGGGGGGGGAAATGTTACAGACATTACTACCAACCGATTACCGCTCAGTAACTCACTCACCCCAGAATGATTAGAGAAAGGTTTCATGTAGGATTTACACCGCTTTGACGCCTGGATAACAAACTTTAAAGTTTCCTAGGTAAGAAATTTCAAGCGCTTAAATTTCGGGCTTCTGCGTCAAGCCACAGAAAATTCGCTGTTTTGACATTTCTTGGACGAAGAATAACCAGCGAGATTTCTTTATATTATGTGGCTCTTGAAAAGCTGCTTGGGATTTGAAAGTTGCTAATGCTAAAGCGCAAGCTTCCAGCCGCAGCGAGGATGTCTCTTTCACCGGGCACAGTAAACAGGCTTTTAATAAGACAACCGCGTTTATGACTTCAAGGTCCTATAAAAGCTGGGACTTGCAAGGGCTGTGAAGCAGAAACATTCACACCCAATCGATAAGACGCTTTTTTTTTTTTTTTTTTGGTAGGATGGGGACAAGTATTTTTCGTGTGTCCCTCAAATTTAACCAGATCAAATGTTGAATCGTGTTGCGTCGTGACAACAGAGTGTTTGTGAAGTGTGTTACAAGTACACTGGCCAACCACCACCACCACCTTCCGCAACACACACACACACACGCACACTTTTCCTGGGACAATTTCAGCCTCAAATTCATCAAACTGTGAAGAAGTCTAATCTTTGAATAAGAATAGTGACAATAGTATGTTCCAGTCCATACCCTGTAGGAAACTTTTGGCACGGGATTCAAACATTGAAAAGAAGAAGAAGGGGGAAAAAATTAACCCGGCCGGGTTAGGTGTTGGGGATCAAAAAAAAAAAAAAAAGACTTGCTTGAGCATCCCCCGCTTTCATTTCTCCCTTTTCGCTGCCTCCAGACACTCCCCCCACTCATTATGGAAACAACATAGAGGCTCGCAAACACACGACTCACACTTCTAATGATCGGCCACTGTATCAAGTGTTCTAATCGAGATGTGACAATTCAGACTGGGCACAGAAATAATCTATCCACATGCCCATTAGATACAGGATGGAATAGTGTTTCTATTGGTTGGGTCCTTTCGAGGTAAGCGGGTGTACTGAGCAGAGAAATGTGGGTTCTGTGAATGGATCAGCGCTACTTCCTTTCTTCTTTTTCGTCCTAGTATCTTCCTTAAGTATCCCGGTGTGTACCTGATAGCGCCAACCCACAAATAAACTGGCAGAAGTAAAGGATACATGCCCTCCACACCTTAAAAGCATCTGCTCAGTTTGACATTTAAAAGGGAGGAGGGCAGGGAAGGAGGAGAGGGGGGAAGGGGGGAAGAAAGGAAACTGAGCGGGAGAAAAGGTTCAGACTCTGGAAGGAAACGGCTTGAACTTTAGCCCACAAGTTTATGTCAGTTGCACCTAGCGCTCCGGTGCACGTTTTGCACACACTACGCCCGGGAACTGGTGGCGGGAAAAGTTCCCTGCGAGCCCTAGTAAGTCCTTTTTCTTTCCCGGGGGAAGGCAGGCCCGAGTCGAGGTCGGGGTACCCCGCTTGGCAAACAAGAAAGCTCCCTCAGCCCCCAGCCTCGGCGGCGGAGGCTCGCGGCTCGCCAGCTCTGCCCGCGGCGGTTCGCAGCCCGCACGGGGGGCACCAGAGCGGCTTTTGGAGTGAAATAGGAGCGCGCGCGACGCTGGACGAGCGAGCTCGGTCCGCAGCCCAGCTAGGCGAGCTGCGTATGCTGAGGCCAGAACTGTCTCCTAAAGTCTGGGCGACATATAGGCCAGGCTCCTGGCAACCTCTCTAGCCAGAACTTCGGCGCTCTCCCGGGTCTCAGGCCGCCCTGGGTCAAGGCGTGAGGCCCAAGACCCCCATCTCCGACTGCTCTCGGTTTGTTTTCTGATAGGCGAGAAGCGATCAGTCAGCCCGGGGACGAGAAGTCGCCTAGATACAGGCTCCATCTCTGAAACCATCGGGCAAGTTTAGGGTCAGTCCCTTTCTCCGCCCTACTGCCAACACAAACCCAGTAACTTAAAAGTTAACACAAGTTCTGACCGGTCTTCCAACAAACCTCATCCATGCAGTCTACATTTACTTGTTTATTAGAAGGGTGATCTGTGTGCGTTCTAGTCAAACTCTTTCACTTATCACTTATGCATCTGGCTCTGGGATAAACACACTTCTGCTTGATATTTCTTCGGTGTATTTTACCCCTCCGGTTCTTTCTTAAAGCCAGTAGGTGGGGGTAGGAGAGAAGAGAGCATATCAGTAATTTAAAAACCTTACAAACAATCGTTAGCAGATCCTAAACAAACCAATTCTGGGAATTTCAACCAGATCCAGCTGAGAGACAAACATGGATGTTTATTTCAGGAGAAGGATGCTGAAGATCCAGCCTGGATATACACCTACCACCACCCACCCCCCCCTACCGCCACCACCCTGAAGAGAGGAAGAAACAGAAATAAAAACCAACTCTAGGGTGCAGGCCGGCCTGCTCCAGGCTGTCTAGAGGCGGACTGCCTGCCTGCCTGCCATATTCCTGTTCTTTCTCTCAATCCCTATGCCCAGTGTGAGGCCAAGACCAACGTGGATTTGTTCTGAATGTGGGGGAAAGTGAGATGCCAGGAGATCAGTAGCAAGTAGCAGCTGCAAGGTTTCTCTCCTGGGAAGCCCACTGCTTAGAAGCCTCCAGAGCGATGTTTGTTTAACCAACAGCTTTCAAAGTAAACAGAAACGATTCACTCCAAAGAAGTTGAAATATAACTCTTACAAGAATTTGGGGTCAGGGGTGCTGGCAGAAAAAGTAATTTTTTAAAAAAATAAAGCCCCCACCCCCAACTCAGTGTCCAGCACAAAGTTTCAAGGAGCCTAAAATTGTCATAAATAAATCCATTGAAAGGATTCCTTACAATAGTGACCTCGAAGAAAATCACTCTTCCCCCACAAACACACACTCGTGCTGGGGAGAGGGACTTGGTTGTCAGTGATGGAAGGGGCACACAACTACGTGATTTTATGAAAGTGGGTGAAACAATCAAAGGGAGGTACGATCCCTGCCCCAGAGTAGGAAGGAGTAGGCTGGGAGCTCTGCGTCGCCAACCCTGGCTTTGCCTCAGGCACCGAACTTTCCAATATCAAGATATTAACAGATGGTGGTGAGCACATGGAGGGCTGTTACTTACATAATCCAGCCACTCCGCCCCGGCGCGCTGAGCCCGAAGAGGCGCCCGCCAGGCCGCGCGCGCGTGTGTCTTCGGAGGGGTGCTGTTGCCCCACCCCCGGCCTCCCTCCGGAGTAACTTGCCTTTTTTTCAACCCCACCGGGCTCTTTGAGGGTTAGGATTTGGAGAGACTGTGATTTTAGGGGCAAAAGAAAAAACCCACACATCGATCCTCTTGGGCTTTATCTTCTTCAGTCCACGGTAGAGAAGAAGCCAAGGGCAGAGGGAAGTGAAAGGGACGCTTTCGGGGAGAGAACTGGGCGCTCTCCCTCCGAATCTGGGGGTGCTGGGGAGTGGGATTCACGCCATTTACACCCCTCCCTCTTTGGCACGGATTAGCATCTCTTCCCGTGTCCCTGAAATACTAGAGCAGGCTCGGGCCGCAGCCAGGGGGAGGGGGGTGGAGTGAGGGGGTGTGTGTGTGTGTGTGTGTGTGTGTGTGTGTGTGTGTGTGTGTGTGTACGCCTCTGCACGCGGGGGCGCAGTGGGCAAAGTTACGCAGAGCCTCTGGGCACCGCCGCACTTCCGAGCTTTGGCAGGATTTTAAGCACTGGGTCTCGCACGTGGGGAACCCCTTTCGGGCGGTAGCGCCCGCTGCCTACACGCCCACAGCACCTCCCCGGAGGCCCGGTCGTCCCCCCACGCCCCGTGTGTCTGAGTACCTCGGCGTGCGTGCCCGGGGACAGATTTGTTTGACGAGCCTCCTTCCCGATGGCGACTCGGGGTCGCCCAAACCCGCGAGGAACACGCCTGCATGTGTTGGAAAAGTTTCGGGTCGGGTGGGAAGACTGGGAGTCTCCTCTGCGGCCCCGAGGCGGGAGCGGGGCCTCCGAGTCCCTGTCTTCCTCCGGGTCTCCTCCTCCCTCCCGGCCCTTCCTTCCTCGCTCCGGCCCCGCGCTAGGTGTCGCGGCCTCTCCGGCCGGGAGACGACGCGCGCGAGTAGCGGCGGCCGTGGGCGCCGCGCAGCGGGCGGAGGGCGCGCCCCCTCCCGCCCGCTTGCCCCGTGGGGGTGCGAGTCGCCCCGCCCGGACCCCGCGGCCCTGCCCATCTCTGGGGGCCGCCGCCCGGCTCCACGGGTCAGAGCTGGGCGCCCGCCCGGCGGGCGCGGAGGGCAGCCTCCCTGCTCCCCGCGCGCGGCGCGGAGCCGGGAACGTCCGACGCCGCTCGGCCCGCGCTGCCCGGCGATCGCCCCCGCCGCCCGCCTGTTGCTGCGGAGTCTAGGCTGCGGCGTTCCCGCCGCCGGTGGGATAGCTCAGCCTGGGAGGTGGGGGGCCACCGCTGGGGACCCAGATAGGGGCGGGGACGCTTGGAGGGCTGAAGACCTCCCCTTCTGCCCACCCCCTTTATTTTCTCATTTGGCCTTTCTCAGGACCGTTTTCAGTCAAGGGTGTGAATTTCGGACAAGATGCTCTTTTCAAGGGGCTTTGATGGTAGGACTTAAGTCATCCCTACTGCCCATTTTAGGAGGCTTTTAATCTGGACGCCAGCGAGTTAGAAATAAATAGGTACAGGCCAGGCCCACAGAGGGAACAAGAGAAGGAAGCTCCCAGTTTGGATTTATTGGGGGATGGGGGCGGGGAGGGGAAGAGTGAGTGACTCTGAAAAGTTGCATTTTGTTTAAATTAGAGCAAGACAAAGTTGAAAGCCAGATTTCTATAATTTTTCTGGTAATATTTCTTTTATGAAGTATCTAAGTGTCTGTTTGTCATCATTTTGAGATCAAAAGGAAAATCCATATGCTGCATAGTTTTTCAAAATTGCTATTTAAATATGTTTTAAATGTTTTATCCAACGTGGAGAAGGCTGCTCAGAGGCAAGGCTGGTGACAGGAGAGTGGGCTGGTTTGATGTGGAGCAGCGGTTCCCAAGACAGGGCTAGTCATCAAGAATCACCAAAGGAGCTTTTCAAAAATAAAGATTTCTGGGGCCACCCCAAGTAGGCAGTCAGCAGGAGGATGTGGGTATCCAGGGGTCACACTGTGTTTCCAGTAACTGCTTATCGAGGTGCTGACTCTGTGACCCTGGGTATGTCACTCTATCTGAGCCTCAGTTCTTCTTATCTGTGAAGTGGGGATATTATCCAACTCCTAATTGTAGTGAGCTTTACAGGAGTAATATTGTTCAGCACATGACTGGTGCTCAATAAAAATAGAAACTGTTGGGCCTACAGATGTGTGTTCGTCACACTTGCACTGGCCTGTACTCCTCCTGTCATAGACACCTCTGCTTCCCTCTAATATTTTGGTGAAGCTAACAGGACTCTCATTCAATGTATGCATATTTTAGCTCATGCATAGTTGCTACTTTGGATGCTTCATATGCTCACCTTTCATTTTTTAGGCCATGAAAACTAGAATTGGTGCACGTTTGAAAGCAGAAGCTAGGCCCTGTGTTCTTGAACTTAGAATTGTCCATCAGGCCCTCAGGCACCCATTTACCAATCTGAAATCCTTGCTTGCTTTCTCCCTTCCATGCTTTGTTCCCTCTTTTATAAATGACAAACCTTTCCTACAGAAGCCGCCTACTCCCAACAAAACCGCAGGACAAATAGTTCTATTCGAGGAGGGAAAAGCAAGAAGGCAAAAAAAAAGTTTTAGGTAAAACTGAAACAAATGGACTTCATCTATCATATGTGTGAATCAAATGGACATCGTCTATTTACATGTGTGAATGAACAGCTCCCCCAAATCTACATCATGTACGATACAACCCTTCATAAAATTAGGTTTGACCCAATGAATAGGAACACACCCCACAGTAATTAAGGGAGAGCCCAGCCAGAGGCAGCTGTGAGAAGGGAAAGTAAGGTAGGTGGGAAGGGGCCATGGCTGGCTGGGGGTCTACACTGTTGTGAAGAGAAGAAAGTCAGAGGAATTGGAACCAGCAGAGAATGGATCAAGAAGCCTGATGATTTTAGAAGTGGACGTGGCTGTGAGTGGCTACTTAACGTCCCAAGGAGTGCTTTGCTGGTATCCTCAGAAGGCTTGAGATTAGTAATCCCTGTGTATTCCTGGAGAGGGGTTACCGAAGAGATTTTTTCCAGCTTAGGGCACGCATGGGCCCAGCCCTTAGTGAATGAGCCCAGGGGCTGAGAGTGAGCACCCTTTGCTCTCTGAATGAGAGAAAGCAAAAGCATGACCCCTAGATGCCTGTCCTCCCATGGTCCATGGATCTTTGGGCCAGTGTGGAAGATTCCTGCTGCCTGGCTCCTGGGGGTGAGAAGGATATGTCTGTGACTTTAGGGGACAAAACAAAGGGCCTCAACAGGTACAGAGAAACACACACCTGGAGCCAGGCTGTAGGGAGACAGATATCTTCGGGTTTCTTACTCCCAAGTGCCCTCCTGGTGGTAGTCCTGGTGGGAGGAGTACTTTTGCCCATACTTGTTGGGGTGGGGGGGCAGGAGCAGTGGCAGGAAGATTTGGAGGTGGAGGGCTGGGTGGGGGCATGGGAGAATGAGGTTGGGAAGGTGCTGGGTAGGGGTGAGGGGAGATCACGGGTGAGGTGGGTGAGTGGGGGGAAGTAGGCGTCCTGCAGAAGGTACCTGGCGGGGGCGGGGTGGGGGGAGGATTAGCTTGTGGGGGTAGGGGCTAGGGAGTGGAGTTCAGGGGAGGGGGGAGGAGGAGATGGGTGTGGACCTGAGCAGGTAACTGGGGAGCACGGGGGGGGGGGGGGGGGGGGAGGGGGTACAGGAGGTTGGGGGGATGGGCAAGGAGGCTCCCGTGGGGCATAAGGAATATGAAGTGTGGTTTGAGGGATGGGAGGGGGAGATGGGAGAGAAGGTGAGGCTGGAGTTTAAATTTGACCCTGCTCCAGGCTGAGGGGGGCGGGTAATAGGGGTGGAGGGACCTGCACCTCTTTGCCAGTCTGGCCAGGCTCTGGGAGGCTCTGGGATACCCTCTGATCCCTGTTGGCAGGAAGACCTCAGAGCCCCTCTATTGGCCACCGCTTGACAGAGGCAGGCAGCCCGGCTCCCCAGTGGTGGGATGTGCCCAATTGGGAGGGGTCTTGCCATGCCCCTCCCCCAACCCAGGGCTCCTTTAGCCCTGCTCAGATTGCAGGGTCCCTATAGCACCCTGCCCCGGGCAGCAGCTTCCTCCTTCCTCCCAGCTTCATTTCCCTCCATCCCCATCCTAGGCCCAAGGTGGCTCCCTCACATCCCCAGGTCCCTGATGAGGAGGCCACATCCTTTTCCCTCTTAGAGTTGGTGAGGTCACCCCTTTGTCTTAATGCCAATCTTCTGGGGTGGTGCCTCGGGGGAACTGGGCAGGAGGGGCTGCAGAACCCAAAGTAGGCTCAAAGAAGATGCAATCATTCGACAGATAATTACTGTTTGCAAGACACGGCTGAGAGTGGCAGTTGATGACCCTGTTGAGAGAGTGAGTGGACCGGAGGATTTTTGGTTCTTATCCAACACGGATGGACAGTGATGATGTGTTGGATCTAGTCAGGTTTCTGAAACCTCAATTAAGAGCAAGAGTCTAAAGGAAGCTGTGTGAGGGGCAAAAGTGTCAACACCTCTCTCTCTCCATATTCCAAAGTGGTCTTTCTCTGAGAATATGAGAGGCAGGGCGTAAGCATAATGATGAGCAGTGATAGAAAATTCTAGCATCTACTGAGCACTTCCGGCATCAGAACTGTGCCAGATGCTTTATGCCCAGCACTTCCATTTTCTTCTTTCTCAAATGCCATAGACTATAAGACACACCATTCATTTAAAGATGCCCTTTGGGAGAAAAGGAAAACATAATGACCTTAAATGCACAATCGATTGTAAGACATATTGATTGCAGGAACATAATAAAATATGAGAAAAAGTGAATCATATTAATGAAGAAATAAATATATTAGGTGTAGTACTCCCCACAGCCCTGATAAGAATTATCCCCACTGTATGGTATGGATGGGTAAAGTGAGACACAGAGGTAGGGAAGGTCTCACCACCTGTTCAAGGCCACAAAGCCAACAAATAGCCATCTGAATCAGAACCCATGTTTGCCTGCCTTCAGGGCACACAACCTCTGCAAGGGTGGGGCTTGGGCAGCTGTTTTTCATAGTCCAGGTCTGTCTTCACCCTTTTATCATCAACACTCCCTCCCTCACCCTCCAAGCTATGGAGATTTCTAGGAGAGGGAAATAATTCATTGGGGTAGGGGGAGGGAGTCCAAAATAGTCAAATTACATTTTTCAAATTCATATAAAGTCTTTAAAGAGTAAAAACCTTGCATGCCGGGTTTTGCTGTGCACCGCAGGAAATCGAATTCTAGGATCCCTGTATTGCTGAAAATAGAATTGTAAAAAATAAAAGGGGTGGGGGGAGAAAGTGAACGAAACTAATCCTATTAAACGTGGTAGCATGTTTTTGTGGCACGCAGGGAGAGATTAAGCACAGGAAAGGGGATAAGTACTGCTTCAGTTTCACTAAACTAATGTGACAACTTGTCATTGGAAATCTTTGCAGCTTGTTAGTAGATGACTAGCTGATTCAGAAGTGTTTTCTATCATTCCCTTTGTGTCTCCCATGAGTTTTGTTTCTTTTTTCAATTTTCTTTCTTTTCCTGTTTCTTTCTTACTCATGCTGCTCTATTTTGCTTTTTAATCCTTCATGTCTCCTTCAAGTCAAAACATTTAGCTGGCTCTAATCAACGTTTGGTTCTGAGGATGCCCCTTGACCTTGTCTTGCCCAGAGAAGCCCCCAAAGGGAACTCGCGGCCCTCCATCCTCAACCCACTGTCTGTACTGGTTCTTGAGAAATGGAGCTCCTGGGGGAAACATCTCATTTCAAATTTCATTTGTCTGCAGTCTTTCTTCTTTTCTTTCTTCTTTTTTTGCTTTGTGCTTTTCCGCTCTCCTTTTTGCCTTTCATATCCACACCTTTCCCCCCTTCACTTACCCCTTCTTCTCTGTTTTCCTGTTTCATTTCCTTCTTCTCTTGCTTTCCTCCCATCTTGTTCCTGGAATTTCTTTTACCCCTTTAATACACACCAGTAGCTCTCATATTCTTTCTCTCCTTCAGATAAGACAGTTAAATTGGTAGAAGGAAGCTAGGAATTCCTCCTGGTGGTTTCCATGTTGAATCAAATGTGGCAACATTGTGGGCAGGGGGCATCAGGGCCAATCACATACATGCAGGGAACAAAAGCTGATCCAAATCAAGAGGAAGCAAGAAGTTTAGGCTTGGTCACTGTCTTTCCAAAACAGGTGTCCAGATTGTTTGGAAGCGTGGCTCACCGTCCTGCTCTCCTCTGCCTTTGGCCTCACTCTCTCCCGTTCCCCTGCTCCCTCCCCCGTTCCAACTCCCCCCCACTGCTGGCTTACCACCAGAGGCGAGATGTTGAGTCAATGGAAAAACAACATTCGCCAACATTAAAGGGAGACTGTTTAGAAAAGGAAGGCCCTGGTGAGGTGCAGAGGAAGCCTGTACATTAACACGGGCCACCTCTTATCTGGGGCAGCTGGGCCTGCGTTGCCTGTGCTGATTCCCGGCTTTGCCAAGAGGCCTTCAGCAGAGAGGCCGCTCGCCTTTCAGGGTGTGGGGGTTGGGGGTTACCCACAGGCATCACCAGCATTTTTTAGAGACACAAAGTCATTGATTTTTTTTTTTCTCCCGGGGACTTAATGGGAGAATCCGGGCCAATAAGCGAAGCTTTGCAAAAGGCAGCATCAACTCTAGGCCTCTGTCTCTGGACACGCCTCACCAGGAACCTGGCCCCTCTCCCCTGCAATCCTTTTGAGGACTCCCAAACCCAGGAAGAACTGGCCATTCTGACCCAAATGTAAATTAAGGGAAAGAACAACTAAATGACCCAAAGAAGAAGAAAAAGGCACGTGTGTAGGTTCACCCGGGCTCTATCTAGAGTGTCTTGAGCCAGCTTCTGATGGAAAGATAAGGTAAATCCCTCATCAGTCAATAATTAACTGAAGCTCCGTTAATGGTCCAGTCAACCAAATGCTGCTGACACCTTCAGAACCCTGCTGGAGTGGAGGGGTTAGGTGGGACCTTTTGATAGGAAGGTCTATTTAGCCCACTGTCCACTCCACTCACAGGTCACCATAGAATGGGGTAAAGTTCCTATTCCTGTATTTGCCAGTGACATCTTTTCTTAGGTTAACGGCTTTGGGTAACTTTTCAAAATTTCATTTTTTGATATCTCAGTATGTGTGTTTATGTGTGTGTTGTGTACTGAAGAGCTTGGGGAATCCACTCGGTCCCAGGTCAGTTTGAAGCAAATCCCAAATGTGTTCTGACTGTTACTACATTATTCTTCCTAGAGGACCATAATGTGTCTCCCCAGCCTTGCTCATCTTAGCCTGTAGTTTATTCTCAGTATCTATAGATATTTCTGTTCCTTGTTTCTCAGTGTTAGCTAGCTCCTCCTCAATTTGTGATCGAAGCGTAATTGTATGGTAAGTAGTAAGCAACCACACAGCCCTACCAAAGCTTGCAGATAATTCTTGCATTTTAAAGAAGTAGAACTTTAAAGGACTAATAAAGATTTGATCTTGGTACTTCTGGTGGATCAAGGTCTTTTTTCTTTCTACAGAAGCACATTTTTAGAAAAGATGGGTTTAAGTCCCACATTTCGTTTTAACCGAATTTTGTTTTGTTTTGCTTTGCTTTGTTGTTCTTCTGTACAGTATTTAGTGTGTCACCATATGCTTGTAGTTAAGCTATTACATGAGAAAAATCAGTGTGGTAAGTGTAGTCTGAGTTTTTCCTAAAGTCAAGTTGTAAGTCATGATTGTGCGTCAATCAATGAACTTGACTCCTAATTTAATCTGCTCAAGCCACCTGAAAAATGTGTCCTTTTAGCATGAGAGGAATAAGGTATGAGAGTATGGCTTAGTGTGAACCCAACTCCGTCACAGGAGAAAAACAACAAAAATGGCATGCTTGTCTACTAGGGTGTCGGTGGTTATTCCTGGATATAGTTCATTTAGCTACGCTTCTGTTGGTTCCACAGCTCAGCCTCTGTAATCGTCAACACAATTATTCTCCTCTTCTCATAGAACTCAGTAGTCTGGGCCCTCAATTAATCTTCGGCTGCTTGGGGGAGTTGCCAATGGGTGGAAATTCCGCCAATGATCTGTGACACCCTTTTCCACAAGTATTAATTGAGTGGCATTTCTTTTTTCCCCAGAGCATCCATCTGTCCTTTCTTATGCAACTTTTGAGTTTCAAAAGGGTAGAAGGCAAGCTTTCTTTCCATCACATATTTAGCCTCAGAAGACAATCTATGAATTAGACAATAGAACCTACTGTAGCCATGTAAAAAAATCTCAAAGATTCACCAGCCTGAAGCAACATGTTAAATATAAAACTAATTATATCCAGCCCTTTTTACCCTTTGCCCATTAAAACTTCTTCTCTTTCATGAAGGTAGTCGATAAATGGCTAGATCCAATGTTGCTATAATCATTTGGGGGATTGCTAGTGGAAAACATAAAAGAGGGACAATGAGAAGTTTTTTCTAAAGTAGCCACTATTCAATTTGTAGAAAACAAATCTAGGATCCTATATCTTTAGTTTTTGTGCTAGTTTTTTATTGTTTTAAAAGATCAAAAACATCTCACCAGTAAGAGTATTGTTAAGTAAAGCAGAAGACGTACATCAAGTTATCTGCATGGTGGTCCCGTTGCTTGGATATTAAAATGAGATTTTAAAAAAACAGAGCCAGCATCTATTTTTCAAGAAGTCAAAAGGCATTCATAATTACACAAATCATTTTTGAGCATCATGTTCATGATGATAGGAAACTGTAGATCTTGACAGTGGTATGTTTAGTTACATTCGCTATGAAAAAAGAAATGTTGTTTACCCCTCGAGAATTTCTTAAGAAGAAAAAAAATCCATCTCCATCAATGAGCAATATTTTTCTCCCCAAGGGATATTGGTTTGAACATTGACTTCACAATGGGTAAGTTATTTCCCTCAGACCCCCTGTTATGAATTGTTAGGTGTCTTGTCTCTTAGGAGACAAGAAACATGTTGTTTCTGGGTACAGTAATCTCATCAGGGAGATCACAGTTCTGAACTGTGGTTGGTTTGGAATATTTCAGCTTTTTTAGGTCTGGGTTAAATATTTCCATGGGCTATATTCCAAGTTTAAAACGCATGCTCTCTCGTCTTCCTGCCCTTTTAAATGAGGTATAGCTTTATTGATGCTTGAAAGGGAGAGTCAAGTGACAGAGAATCCTCAGCTGGACCTCCTCTCAGCTTGTGTGTGGACCCAGGACTCATATGCAGTCATGCACATGTCTTCATGATTCCCTTTTCTCCTTTTCTGTAACAGAAAAATGTCTCTAATTTGAAAATGAACCAGATTTTCAAGAAACCAATATGTAAAGGGGCATAATGGTAGATGGGGAGGGGGGAAAGAATAGGAACTGTAGAATTCTTGTTAACGTGATAGTCATTCTTCACTTTATCTGTTAGCATTTGTGTACGTTTTCTTAACAAGCTTTTTTTTTTTTTAAAGATTTATATTTTAAAAAATATTTATTTATTTGGCTGTGCCAGTCTTAGTTGTAGCATGTGGGATCTAGTTCCCTGACCAAGAAAGAAACCTGAGCTTTTTGCCCTGGGAGCAAGAAGTTTTAGCTGCTAGACCACCAGGGAATTCCCTTAATGAGTTTCTTGCAAGGGCTTCTTTATCCATCCATTTATTCTTCAACAAATATTCACTTACACTCATGCGTCAGACATGCTGCTCAACACTGGTTGAGCACAAGATAAAGAAGACCCATCAGAGTCATTCATAGTGGTTGGGAAGATATTAGGTAAGCTAGTTATGAAAATACTTATAGAGCTCAGAGGCTTTTCTTCATGGCAGTTTGGAGTATCAAGGAAGCCTTCTGGGAGGAGGTAAACATAAGCAAGCAATGAATCAGACCAGGGCCTCAGGAGAGGAAGGGAAGTGAGTCTGTGTCCCTGGCACCTGGTGAGAGAAATCTTAAGCAAGTTACTGCCTTAGTTTCCTTGTCAGCAAATTGGGAATAATAACAAAGCCTGCCTTTTGAGATGATTGTGAAGACTAAATGAGAATGCATGGAAGGGCCTCAACCCCGTGGCTGACACAGAGCATACCTGCAGCAAGCGTGTGCTTGACAGGTATGCAAACGGGACAGACTTTAGCACTCTCTCTAACACTGACCTGACAGATATTTGTTGGGTACCTATGCCACGTGTTGCCTCTTAGTGCTGGGACCTGGGCAGGAGCCGAGTCGTTTGTCAGGAGGCCCCACGAGGGTGGAGTGAGCGGTCCAGTGACCGGTGACTTGGGCAAGGCATGGGGGAGACACATCCCCTCAGTGCCAGGGGAGCCTGAGGTGGCCTCTCCCGGCTGGAGGGCAGAGCAGAGCGCTCGGGGAGGCCTGGCAGACCAGGAGGGGCCTCATGGGGCAGCAGTGGCCTCAAAGCCGGAAGGACACGGGCACACACGTTCCTTTGGGGCTCCTCAGTTCCCTCGGCATTTCCATGAACGCACTTGCCTTTCTGTAACTTGGTTATAGTCTCTTCACGGACCAAGGCGCCCATCTCTGTGCGGTTCCCACCCTCCCCACACTGCCTGTTGTAAGCTGGAGCCTCTGCCACGTCCTCAGTAAATATGGCCAAGTCCTCACACGGCCCTCTTCTCCGCCTGCTGAAACAGTCCTGCTGTTTCTTATGTCCAGGTGACTGCAGAAGGCTCAGGCTGAAATGTTCACTCTGGTGCTTATTCAAGAGATTTGTGAGTAGGGAATTGTTATCCTGTCACTACCTAAACCTTTCCGTATTGCTCAGTAAAGTCCGAAAGCCTGAATATGTCCTATAAAACTTGGTATCATCTCATTCCTGTCCCCCAGGCTCCCGCCTCATCTCTTGAAACTCTCCCCACAGCTCCACATCACTGGCTTTTTTTCCCCATTGTTTCAACACCATGAGCACTTTTATACATGCTGCCGCCTCTGTTTGAAAGGCTCTCCCCAACCCTTTCTCCAGGCAAACTCCTCTCTTTATTTTATTTATTTAATTTATTAGAAGTCCTTTGCTCATGAAAGGTCTCCCTCATTTCCTAATGATACATGCTCACAATGCCTAAAGTTTTCCTTTATCTTGCTTGTCATAATTGAAATGAAGACTTTATTCGAGCACAAACCTTATTTATCCAACATATTTTCTTGGAACCTGTAATGTAGGTGTTGATAACAACATGCAGTAAGGCAGTCAAAGGGCCTTCCCATGGTGTTTGTATTTTAATAAGTGAGGCAACGCGTAAGAAACCAGTGTAGATATGATATAATGTCAGGTAGTGATAAGTACTCTGGCAAAAAGGAAAGATGGGTAAGGAGACAGAGAGAACTGAAGATAAACTGGGGATGATTAAGAAGGAAGGGCTTTTAGGTTACTTCCATGTCTTGGCTATTATAAACAGTGCTGCAATGAACACTGCTGTGCATGTGCCTTTTTGAAAGGAATGCATAAAGAAGATGTGGTAGATATACACAGTGGAACATTACTCAGCCACGAAAAAGGACAAACTAACGCCACTTGCAGCAACATGGAAGGACTTAGACATTGTCATACTGAGTAAAGTGTCAGACAGAAAAAGACAAATATCATTTGATATTACTTATATGTGAAATCTTAAAAAAAGGTACAAATGAGTTTATATACAAAACAGAAATAGAGCTACAGATGTAGAAAACAAACTTATGGTTACCAGGAGGAAAGGAGTGGGAGGGATAAATTGAGAGATTGGGATTGACATTTATACACTACTATGTATAAAATAGACAACCAATAAGGACTTATTATATAGCACAGGGAAATCTATTCAATACTCTGTAATGGCCTATATGGGAAAAAAAATCTAAAAAAGAGTGTTGTGCCCAACTCTTTGCAACCCCCTGGACTGTAGTCCACCAGGCTCTTCTGTCCATGGAATTCTCCAGGCAAGAATATTGCAGTGGGGTGCCATTCCCTTCTCCAGGGGATCTTTCCGACTCATGGATCAAATCCTGGTCTCCTGCACTGCAGGTGAATTCTTTACCATCTGAGCCACCAGGGAAGCCCATTATTATTCAGCACAGGGAAATCTAAATACTCTGTATGGCCTGTATGGGAAAAGAATCTAAATAAGTGGACGTATGTGTGTATATGTACCAGATTCACTTTGCTATACACCTGAAACTAACACAACTTTGTAAATCAACTATACTCACATAATTTTCATTTTTGTAAAGCAGGAAGGGCTTATGAATGTCCTAGGCTAGAATTCCCAATACCCAACACAGTGCCTGGCATCTAGACAGTACCTGATAAATGTTTGCTGAATGAGAATCACATTGGCCCAGATGGACCCAAGGGGTGAAAGATACAGAAGAGGGCTAACTGGGTTGTATTGTTATGCTTGTTTCTCCCCAAGGTCCCTGACTAAGGACTGGGACGATTCGGTCTATGTGTTCACCCCATATCCAGTGTGAATCCACGTCAGACCTAATTCCCTATTCAAGTTGACTATAGTCATACCTTTTGTGAGGTTGCTTTGCATACTTTCTTCTTAATTGCCCTGGGCAAAATTGTAACTGGTTGGTGAATGAAATATTTATGCTTTGAAGAATTGGTGTTCTAATCAGTTTCTATTTATACTGATGATCAACTCTTTCTCAGTGAGGAGGAGGAGAATTTTTTCTGTGATCTATGCACTTCTAAATGACTAATGAAGTCAATCTGGGCCTGGCAGATTCTCGCCACGACTTGGACAGACATCGCGCTCATGGTGCTGTGTGACTTCTCAGCTCCCTGGTTCCCTGGTTCCCGCTGCAATGATCTCATCATTGGCATTTCATTTCCGTAGTGTCAGATCATCCCTGCTTTGGGTTATGCCTCTGTGTGTCTCAGACTTAGGGCACTGTCTGTCACTTTTTTGTCAACCAAGATGGACTTCTTAAGGAAGAGGCCAAAGAGTAAACATCTTCAATTAGCTTTGTTTTGTTTTCATTTTGGTGGGATGGGGAGAGAGGGAAATTCATGCCCTCATAATTTTCTTCAGTTTGAATGAAAGTACTTTTGCAGGTCAGTGTGGATTGAGATCCAGACAAATTGGGTCCATTCCCTGGACTTGGTTTAAAAAATTGAACAGCAGAGAGGAAACGAGCCCCAGGAATGGCTCCTTCCCCTGTCTCTGGGCCCTGGGGCACCTTTCCTTTCGTGCTTCACCTGGCTTTACTCCTCTCTGCCCCAGAGGCCTTTTCTGGTGCTGCACTTCCATAGGAGTCCATTGCTTTGTACCACTTTTTGGACAAGAAATGCCAATCAAAATCCATACTTTAGGGGAATTTCCTGGCGGTCCAGTGGTTAGCACTCTGCACTTCCACCGTAGGGGCCACAGGTTCAATCCCTGGTCAGGGAACTAAGATCCCACATGCTGCACAGCAAAAATAAATAAATAGATACATAAAATATTAAAAAATCCATACTCATACTCCAAGTTCATTTTGGCTTTAATCCATGCTATTTTGACTGTCCCACCGCCTTCTCTCTGTGCATCACTGTTCTCTGTGACAAATTCCCAACTCCCCAACAGAAAAATCCCACATTTTCTATCTAGCATTAACCAGCTTCCCAGCCACTCCAGGCACTAATAATGAGGGCTTCAAATAGTCGCTGCTCATGGAATTGGTTAAGAAAAAGGCTGAAGAGCAATAGAATGTTTCTCCATTTTCACCCTGTTTCCTTCAATCTTATCAATTTGTAATCGTATATTTATTTATCTTTTCACTTATTGACTGTCCCCCTTCCCATAAAAGTTGGGAAACGTGTCTGCCTTGCTGGCCAAGGTATGCCCCATGCTGGCCAGAGTAAACATGTTTAGTGAATCTCTGTGGAGGGGAAGAAGCTTATTCAGGGTGGATTTCCACTCACCCTAAAGAAGGGAGATGAAAGCAAACTTTGGTGGTTTTGTTTTACTGTGGGCAAATTCGTATGGACTGAGAAATCCAATTAACTGTATTCATCAATTTTTGTCTCTGGGGTAGAGTCGTGAGACAGACCCAGAATTCTTGGTCCCACCCCTTTTGTGGCATTAAAAAAAAAAAAAAAACTTGGCCTATTACACCAACCAGATTTTTTTTCTTTGTCTCAAAAGGCTCAGCTGAACGCTAGATTCCTCACCCAGTGCAACAATCAAAAACTCAGAAAACCTCAGCTGCCTCAGATGATGTCACAAAACCCTTAAGAATGCTCACTGCTGAGTTGGGCACAGGTCCAGCAAACACAATTCTTTCTGCCAGTTATTCAGGGTCTTTGACAGATTAGGTGGTCTTTTTTATTCCTCTTTTTTTTTTTTTTCCATCCTCTTAAAAGGCAGTTCAGTTTACCTCTAAGCAAGACATTAGCTCTGGCTGCCCCAAATAACATTTTAATTGAAGTCTCAGTCCAAACAAATGCCTGGTCTCTTTATTAACCCCAACAGTGTAATTTTTCAACCTAAGACTGATTCAGGGGGAAACCGTCTCACTTAAACTGCCATGCAACGGAACATGGCAGTTTTCCTCAATCAGTCTCTTTTCTGACCTTAATTTGAACCTTAATCTCTTTTAACCATGTTCTCTTTATTAGCTGCTCATAGCCGTGGCACAATACTAATTTTCCTGTTTTTAGACTATCAGTTTACAGAGGTAGTTCCCTCCCCTGTCTGTCCCCAAATGTATCCAAGATTTCATGGACCTTTTTGAGAAAAGGAAGGTAATACTTAACCTTTTTTTTTTAGGTTTAGTAATTTAAATAGCTGCTTTGAAAAACGCTCTATAGAATTTTAGACTGGGTATTTTTTGAGGTACATTAAAGTTTAGGTACAAAAAAATTAGATACTTAATTGTCAGAAAAACGTAAAAAACCTTTTAAATAGTTACAAAAGATTTTTCATCCATAGACAGGTCCACACTCATAACGTGGAAACTAAGGCTATTATCTTAATAATTCAGGCAAAAACAGTATGTTTTTATTAGAAACCTCTAATCTTTGAGGGGAGACCTGAGTTATCGAGATAATTGCTTCCATTCCTTCCTTTTTTAATGCTTAGATATAATCAATGAGTAAGGATAGAGACAATCATTTTTTTCTTAATTATACCTTCCCATTTTTTGACATTGGTAAAATGATTCAAATTAAAAAGAAAAAAATCCACCCTTTTCAATAACAATGAAAAAAAAAATGTGTTTCTCTATTTGGAGTCTACCTTAATATAGCAGAACTATGTAGGTAGAAAAACAGTGCTTATGATCATGTGCTCAATTAGATTTATTATAGGTTTTTGTACTTTTTGGCATTAGCATGAAAGCATATTGGTTATTATTCTTTCTAACTTAATTGAAGGCTTTGTATCTGGTTACCCCTCTGTTCTTTCCTTGATACAATAGTTTGTTGATTGCAAAAAATTACATTTCTGTGACTTTAAAGTCCTAGAATGAGGACTGTCATGTAAAGTTGGAGATTCAGCCTGGTGTTTGGAGGGCAGGGACCATGTGCCCTCTGGGTGTGAGGAGGTGGGCATCTGGGAACAATGGTCTGTCCCCTGCGGAGTTCTGTGGCAGTAGCAGCATGTTGGCACGATAAATTTTGCCTTCATTTCACTGGCTCAAACAATTAGTGGGATTGAATCAGAGTTCTCCTGGATCATGGTTTATTATATGTTATTAAATTCCATTATTCGAGAAGTTGCTGCTACGATTCTAAAACTTCCCAACGTCTCACACAAAG
The DNA here is from genome assembly GCA_024291935.2 of Okapia johnstoni. NCBI lineage: Eukaryota > Metazoa > Chordata > Mammalia > Artiodactyla > Giraffidae > Okapia > Okapia johnstoni. The sequence goes on along the minus strand of CM044322.1, from coordinate 10,565,287 downwards.
CCCCCGTCTCCATTCTCTGTGTATTTTCTTTTACGTTTATCTTCTGCTTCTCTGATAGTCAAGGTTTCCTTTTTCTTTCCCCTTAGTGCTTATTTAAAGAGCTAAGAGCTAATTTGAAAATACATCTTTGAAAGGGCAACAAAAATGAGATGTGAAAAAAAATGGATGAAGATTCTTAATTAGTCCATTATTTGACACGCACGATTTAACATGGTATGCTTAGCATTGTGCATTCCCCAAAAGAACAAGGCTCTTTTTTTTTTTTATCCCAAACTTTAACTCCCTCTCATTCATTATATCCCTTCTTGTCACTTTCCATTAGCTGATCATGACATCCTTTGCTGGAAGGGCGAGCAAGCAGATTACTTCCAAACTGGTGTAAGTGACACTCAAAAGACTGGCCTAAAGGGGGTTCTGTGATAGCAACAAGCTCCTCAGCCCCTGGAGTTGGAGAATGTCATTTCAATAATATATGGGAGTTCATTGTCACATCATTTCTGAAGCAACTTGGCAATTTCCCAGAAGTGGCAGGAATGGGTCTTCTGCTGGAATTTGTGTGTAGATACCATCTAATGTTTTTATAGTTGCTAATTATTATCATATAATAATAATTATTATTGTGCCAATGCAAACCTTCTATCTAGCATAGCATCCTGCATTTTACAGATGAGGCAACCGAGGACCAAAGAGATGAAATAAATTTTCTGTAGCCGATGAGTGGCAGATCTAGGACTTTTAATTGAGGTCTGGCTGTGTCTCTTACCATTAGAACAGGCTACACACAGCACATCAACGGCTAGGAAACTCCAGCATGTCTCCGTAAATCTAAAGGATAAAGAAATGACCAAAAGCATATTCATTTTAATGCAACTGAAAAATACCCTATCACCAGGTACTTCTAATAGGGGCAGGGGGTGACTGGACGAGTCAGGGATTAAACAAACATGGATAGACTGTGTGATGAAAACAAGTGGAGAATCCGATGCTCTGATCAGAAAGCCCTGAGCATGTGAACTCTTCCCCAGCCCAGCATCCTGCCCCCTAGCCTCCCTCCCATACTCCCAAAGGTCCCACCTTGGGAATCTGCCTTGGAATGGGGTGGACCTGGGGAGAACGGAATGGTTACAGATTGACAGTATGTCTCAGTCAGTCACAGACAGCCATGAGCTCTGGCCTGAACAGTGCCAGGACTGAAGCTGGCCACCACGCGGACCCTCACTCCAGCTTCTTAATGCCCGTGGTCTTCTGCTCCCAAGAAAACCAAGTTCAGTTCATTCATCAAGTTTCAGCTTCTTCCCTTCCTTAAACAAGTTTTAGCTTCTTTTTCCAGTAACCCTTCAAACCTTTTGATTATAAAATAGAGAGTTTGGAAATACAAAGAAACATTATATAAAAGTCCCCTATTCTTCTTCCATTGAAGTGAAAGTCACTCAGTTGTGTCTGACTCTTTATGACCCCATGGACTATACAGTCCATGGAATTCTCCAGGCCAGAATACTGGAATGGGTAGACTTTCCCTTCTCCAGGGGGTCTTCCCAACCCAGGGATCGAACCTAGGTCTCCCACATTGCAGGTGGATTCTTTACCAGCTGAGCCACAAGGGAAGCCCAGTCAGATATTCTCACGGTGTAGATCTTTCTGGGGTTTCTCAGGTGGCTCAGTGGTAAAGAAGCTGCCCAAGCAGGAGACCGGGTTTGATCCATGGGTCGGGAAGATGCCCTGGAGAAGGAAATGGCAGCTCCAGTGTTGTTGCCTGGGAAATCCCTTGGACAGAGGAGCCTGGCATGCTATACAGTCCGCGGGGTCACAAACAGTCAGACACGACTGAGCGACTAAACAGCAGCACAGCGTAGATCTTTCCAGTCTAGGCTATCCACGTATATTCTAGGTGGTAAAACAATTAGTTATAGGGATAGACTCTGAAACCAGACCACCATCTTTAAATCTAGACACTGCCATCAGCAGCGTCACCCAACCTCTCTGGCCCCCCGTTTTCTCACATGTAAAGTACCCCCTCCCCCATAGAGTTGAGACAGGAGCTATTGCATGTGAAGCAGCTGGCCCATGGGCAGCACTTACTGCATTTCAGCTACGGTTGTATGTATGTTGTTTCTGTGTTCTTGTCTTACTTGCTTTTTCTGACCATGCTCCAGCCTCCTCGATTTCAAGCCCATAGATAACTTCATCCTCAACCGAGTTTCCACCTCTTTTCAGTCCATTTGGTTTGACTGGCTTCCCCCTCACACTGCATCAGTGATTTTTTCCAGGTCTCAATTCCTGTTCATTTACCCATAACTCTTAAATAAGCATGGCCAGCATCTTATTTCCACTCCAGTCTGATGGACATATTTCTGCTTGGCTACCTTGCTTACCCTAGCCTGGCACCACGGCAAAGCCTGAGCAGGCTTCTTTGCTCTTTTCTGTCTTGAACTCCTTGAACTAAGTGCAATTGGAGGCGATACCAGGAGCTCGTGATCACAAAGACAGCTCCAGCATCCACCCACGGTTTGGGAGCCTCAGGAAGGTCAATGAGAAACTAGGTGCCAAATATAGATAGGCAACACAGGGCAAGTTTATTTGCTTAAAACAATGTTAGATGTAAGAAGGATTTTTTTTTAAATCATATTCTTTTTAAAAACTGTCTTTGTAAAATCCATCTTCTCAGAGATTTTTTGCATCACTGAAGAAGGAAAAATATAAATAAAAATTTTATTTTTAGATAGCATATCTAAATATGTGTATTTTATGTATTACATATATATGTATTTTTTAACTTGGAAGTGTGTGTGATAGGACCGTGGATGGCCAGCCACAGGAATGGGAGAAGAGGGAATTACATTTAATGAAGCTGGGACCTTTCACTTAGACCTTTCAGACTTAAAAAAATTGTTGATTTTACATGCCAAAATCTTGAAAGGGCCTTGACGGCTCACGGCTTTGGTGTATTTTTCCAGATGGCAGATGCCATTTTGTGTTTTGCATAAACTGACTAAATTTGCTTGCTCTTTGTACTTATTTCAGAGGCAACCATTCTTTGCTTTCAATAGGACAGAAGAGCTCCTTGGCACTGGAATCCTCCTGGTCTGGGGAGGGAGGGATGGTTAAGGGACTGTTATGAGGATATGCAGGCGTCATCCCAAACTTCCTACGTTCACTCTAAGGAAGGAGGGTGCACCAGGGCATTGAATCCTTGCTCCCTACGGATATTTCTGACTCTGTGAGCAAGTCACAGAAAGTAAATTGTGCTGAAGAACTTCTGAAAGCTATTTTTTCCAGTTTTCCCATTGTGACTTCCATGGAGGACAAATAGGTTCATTATGTTCTTATTTCAAATCCTCTCTAGCCAAACTGCTAGTTGTATGACCCCTTAATGTAATTCCTTTGTACTTCAAGTTTTGCAAAATGCATATATATATATATATATATATATATGTGATGCTAATAAAAATAACACATTTCTCAGAATTTGTCATAAAGATTCTGTGAGTTAATCCAGATAAAGGATTTAGCAAGTGCCTGATATATGGTAAATGCTCAAGAAATGTCAGTCATTATTGTTGTTAAGATTACCATTCAGGGGAATTTTCACTTTTTTCTTACTTTCTGCTGATTGACCCTGCCCTACTCCTGTCACCATTATGCTGACTCTTTGGGTCATTCTTTATGGAAATAGGCTGGTAATAGAGGGGTTACATATTGGTTTTGCAGTTAAACAGAACCAAGTTGAAATTCTTGAAGTAACATTTAATAGCTATATCTTCTCCTCAAGTGACTTAATTTCTTTAAGCCTCAATGTCTTCATCTGTAAAATAAGGATGATAATAACAGTACCTACCTCATAGCATCTTGAGAGGCTTCAATGAGACAATGCTTGCAGTGTCTGGCAAGAACGTACAGCATGTTATGTATTGTTATTATTTTTGTTGCTCCAGATTTTATCAGGGTAGAAGTCTTCTAAAAGCACCGAGAAGCTTGTCAAAGCTCCAGGGCTCTAGTTTTATGTCAGCTACCCTACCAGAAAAGAGGGCAAGCACAGAAATAGAAAGACGCTATGAGGCCATGACTTGACAGAGACTCTTTGCCAAATCATGACACTGATTTGACAGAGTTGAGTATCAGTCAACATGAATTTCAGTTCCAGTTAGGAAACTCACATTCCTGAGTGAGCCTTCCCAGCTCGTTGCACTGGAGATTCCAAAGGATAGAAACTATTGGGATAGGCATGAAAGCCGTATTCCTCTATTCTAAACTCCCCAAATAAAGCATAGGGTGAGGTAGATTGTAAGGAAGAAAAAGTTACTCGTGCTGATAACTCAAGGAGGAATGTGGAATTTGCAAATTATGGAACATTCAAATTCCCCATTTTCCAAAATGTATTTCTTCCCTTAAACTAAAAGTGGATAGAAATTGCATCTGTGAGTGAAAGAAAGCCCTCTAAACACTATACTTGTGTTATTGGACAGTTGAAAACTGTCTAACTCACTTTTGCCCTTGATCTCTATGGATCTCCATAACTGAACAAAGAGAAAACCAAAAACTCTTGAAACTTTTGCCCCAAAGCTAGAACGGAACCTGAAAAAACTGAGGAACGTGAAACAAGGAAGTGTGAAAAACAGCAACAATCTTGCAAATATTTAGTGTGCCTTCTTAGATTTGTTTCGACCTCTCCCTGCCTGTGACTTCTAACATTAAGAATAAAATGGATTTGAGTTGGAAGGAAAAGGCACTGACATAACTTCTTTTCTCAGTTCTGATAACAACTCGGTCTTTGTCCTTGACCTCGTACTTAGAAATTACTCTGAACGTATTCTGCAATGATCACTAACAGTAAAATAAGAGAGGAAAGTAAGATTGAGCAAGAGGCAAAGAAAGTACACATCAAAGGAAAAAGGGAAGAAAAGTGGGAAAGAATAGGAAGAATCCATATTATTAAAATGGGGAAAGAAATTATATAACAGAAAAGAAAAAAAAACTTTATATTATTGTAACAGAGATGGCTAGCTGACCTACCAAGATTTACCCTCCCCTTTCACAGTGCAGAACTGTTTCTGGGAATCAATTGCTCAGCCAGAGACTATATTTCCCAGACTCTCTTGCACGGATGTGGGACTGTGTGACCAGCTCTTATCCCTGGAATATGGGCTGAATTGAAGAGATAGTTGTCACTTTTGTCTTCGGTTAAGACTATGTGTAGATTCTCTATTCTTTGTCTGTCTGTCTCCCTCTCTCTGTCTCTCTCCATCCTCTGGCTGGATAATACCAGGACAGTCTTGATGGCATCCATATACAGGAGATGCAGAGCCATTACATGAGAAGAATCTGGATTCCTAACTCACTATTTGAAGAAGAGCAGCTCAGGACAGCCGCCCAACCAGAAATGTCCACGTTAGACTTTTGGTGAGTGAGACATACACTTTCATGCGTTAAGCCACTGAGCTCTGGGGTTTATTTGTTATACCTGCAAACATGACTTAGCTTGACTAATACGGAAATTGATACCAGAAGGAAGCTCCAGAAATCGTTGCTTTTTCTTTTTCTCTTTGCTTAAAAACCAGTTAATCATTTCCTGATATCCTTTTTTTCTTCTATGATGTTGTCAAGAGCAGCCAGTAACAGCCAGCATGTGCTATTTTTTACCTGTGAGCACAAGAGTCACGTGGTAGAACTTTCAAGTTACTAAAGGCAACAGCTTTGCTGAGTGTTTTTCTGCTTCCTGCTATGGATCTCCAGCCCTCCAGGCTAATATATCTGCTTCTTACAACCTGGCCACAAAGTCAATGGCACACATGTTAGGATTTTGTTACAGGACACCACATCTGGCACCAAATAGAACGGTCAAGTTTAGTCAGAAAAATAGAGAACTTCTCATGGCAGAGATAAGGCAGTGTGTTCACCAGAATATTTATTCTCCCTGGACCCAGGGGGAGACCACACTTGCCTTGGAATTTTAACTGGGGCTTCAGGACCAGTTCTTTGTAATGCATGTCAGCAGGAGTCCTGGGCCATCTTTGGTCCAGGAAGTTAAGAACACAAGTGTGCTTTCTCTGTATTCTCTCCTCTTGCTCAGGGACTTAGAGAGCATGTGTTCAGATACTGTAGCTACAAGGTAGAAGCCACTCAGTGTAAATCCTGAACAAGAAATAACCTTATTTTTTAAAAATAATTCGATGTTAGTTATTATTCTTTATTTGGGGAGTTAGCAAAGATTTTAAAAATTTTTTTATAGAATTTTTGAAGGTTATACTCCATTAAGAGTTATTACAAAATATTGGCTGTATTCCCTGTGTTGTACAATACATCCTTGTAGCCTACCCTACACCCAATAGTTTGTTACTTCCAATCCCCTACCCCTGTATGGCCCCTGCCACTGATAATCACTAGTTTGTTCTCTATATCTGTGAGTCTGCTTCTTTTTTTGTTATATTCACTAGCTTGTTGTACCCTTTTAGATTCCACATATGAGTGATAACATATGTGGAATCTAAAAAAAATGTGTATTTGTCTTTCTCTGACATTTCACTTAGTATAATGCTCTCCAAGTCCATCCATGTTGCTGCAAATAGCAAAATCCCATTCTTATTTATGGCTGAGTAGTATTCCATTTTGGGTTTCTAAGGTGGCTGTAGTGGTAAAGAATCTCCCTGCCAATGCAGGAGACATAAGAGACACAGCCTCAGTCCCTGGGTTGGTAAGATCCTCTGGAGGAGAGCATGGCCACCCATTCTGGTATTCTTACCTGGAGAATCCCATGAACTGAGGAGCCTGGCGGGCTACAGTCCATAGCATCTCAAAGAGACAGAAGCAACACAGCTCACATGCACAGTATTCCATCATATATATATATGTATATATATACACACATACACTACATATTCTTTATCCATTAATCTGGTGATGGACACATTTGCTTCCATATCTTGGAAATTGTAAATAATGCCACTATGAACATTGGGGTGCATACATTTTTTCAAATTATTGTTTTTGTTTTTTCCTTCAGATATATACCCAGGAGTATTTTGTTATACTGTTCAGAGTTTGGAGGTTGTTACTGAAATATACCTATCCCATTCTGCTAATGTACTTGAAATATTCCCATCAGGAAGGAATTCAATGTAAGCAATTAGAGGTTTACAGGATCTTTGGGAGAGCTGGGGAATAAAGGTCAAGGGGGTTGTTACTAACTTTCAAAAAAACCTCAGGTGAAGTTGAGGAATCACCAGGAAGCCAGGCTGTGGCTGACAGCTGCCTGCAGTACTGAAAGGGGTGGTTCTTGGGAGGATGCTCAGGAGCCCATACCTAGCTCCATGTCCTTCGCCCACACACCTGCTTGTAGCTACTGATAGAGAAAAATGGTCTTTACTTCTCCCTTCAGGCAATTGCATCTCTCAGTGGCAGGTTTGACCAAGAACCCTACTGGCAAGGGAGGCTTGGAAATGTAGTTTCCAAGCTGTCAGCCCTTGTGGTACAGAGGGACACTTAGAAGGACAAAGATGGTACTTACAGAGTCTCGACAAGAAATTTCTAATATAAGCGCTCCTTGTTTTTGCCATAGGAAATTCAGGTGGTCATTCTTCTCTCTTGAAAGCTCCTTAAGGGTAGATCTTAATCAATTCTCTATCCCCAGTGCTAAACTGAACCAGACAATAAATTGTTCTGAGTTTATCTGAATGGAATGACAACAGGATCAATAGCAAAATAGAAAATTGTGCCCCCCTTTTAAGTTGGATTTCAAGGTCTCCTGTTCCTAGAATCTGATGATTCTCCCTAATGACTGCCTTAGATTCTGCCCCAGCTTAAGTCATTTTCCTTCCTAACCTGCTCAGAGTGATCATGAGAGATGTTTGCTCAAGTGACTTAAAGCTTGAGTTCTAAGTCCTGTCTGCATAGCGAGGAGAAGGATTTGAAAATAGTCTGGTTTATTGGATCCATGGAGATTGTCAATTACATATTTTTTTTTGCTTTAAACTGCATTATCAAGTTGATTGTGTAAAGTTAGTCAAGGTATTTCTATATTTTATTCATATGGTTCTAAACAGAATCTTCATGTCCTACCAGAGTTGGGATCTCTTTGAAATGTGGAGTTTATGATTCACCTTGGGGCAGAGTTTGGCGTATTTGAAATGAAAAGGGGATGGGGTGAGTTTGGGTGTTAGGAAGGCCTGTTCAGCTGTTTGAAAACGATATTCAGGGAAGGGGGGACCTGGTGTGATTTCATCTGAAAAGGCACAGAGTTAAAACTCTATGAAAGATTAAAGACATCCTCTTGAAATTTATTTTTCTCAGTAAAAAATGGGTAAGACTATTGTGCCTTGGTAAAAATAATGGCAGGGTGACTCAGACTTATTTACAACCATCAAAGAAATGAAAGATATGGATCATCTCACTAATTAATCTTTTTATCATTATCAAGTGGTGACTGTATCCAGCTAAAGAGTGCTGTGTGCATAATAGCACAATTATGGGGGATGTGATGATGTAACAGCTGCTAGTGCCCAGCATTTAGCCTCTCTTTTCCATTCCCACCCACCCTGATCTCTGGCTATATTTAGTTGTTTTACACAGTGTACCTGGACCAAAGTCTGTTTTACAAAATTAAAAGAGTAGAGAGAAGAGTCAGAGTCTTCATAGAAAAATCAGGCTTCACAATGTTTATTTCTCTTGATTACCCATGTTCCTTCTTGGTTAATGTATTTTCTCCTATGTTGCACCTAGAATCATGACTGAAATACAATCATGAGTTTACTTTGTGTAAAGGGAAGTAGGGCATTGAGCAATCATCTAATGAATACAGTCAAGATGGTTAGTGAATCTGGAAAATTCCACTCTCAAAAAAATTACTTTCTCTACTCCATAGCAGATTTCCTCTTGGCCTTAATTATCCACAGAGTTGTCCAATTTTCTGATAGTCTTTACTGTTGTTGACATCACCTTAATAATTTATTTAATGGATTTCACTGGGTTCATTTGAGAGCCCTTTATTCTTAGTGGCTTCTTTTATCAATTAATTTATTTATTCAATAAACATTGAACACTGTTCCAGTTATCTATTGCTGTGTAATCAGCTACCCTAAAACCTAGTGACTTAGTGCAATAATTTTTTATTACCACGTGTAGTTCTTAATGTTGATGGGCTCAGCGGGGCAGTTCTTTCTTGAGTCCCTCATACAGTTGTGATCAGATGGTAGCAGAGACCAGAGCCACCTTCACTCTGCCTGTCATTGGGCATGTCTCTCTCTCCCCCTACACGATCAGTTTGGGCATTGTCAGAGCTTGTTGATCTTTTGGTCATCAACCTGCTTACCTTGTGACCAACTTTGTCCAACATGTGTATTCTAAAAAACTTCACGTGGAAGTTGCAAAACCTCTTCTGATCTAGCCCTAGAAGTCATCTTCTCTCTTCTGTTTGTCAAGCAGTCACCAGCCCTGACAATCTACTTCTTGGGACTCCAAGAGTTGGAGATGCAGATTCCAGCTCACAATGGTGGAATGACTTGTACCTTCAAAGATGACCACCTAAGATGACGGTGCTCATCTCCATAACCAAGTTACCTCTGGCACCTGCTATGTGACAAGCCTTGTGGTAGGTGCTGGGGGAAAGTGTTGAATAAACCAGGCACTTGTGGAGATTAAAATCTAGCTTAATTAACTTTAGTCTAATGTGGTGGTGTTTACAAGCAACTGCCCAACAGTGGATCTCAAAAGTCAAGTATATTTGGTTATGAAACTGACAAAACAGCTGTTCTGATCATTTGCAGTCTGGTCATTTTGACTTTCTCAATAACCCAACGGAATGAAGTTCGTGGTTATCTAATCTATAACTTGATAACAAACTCGATGAGCTGATTCATCTCTGTATTTTTAAAAACATAATCTGAACAAAACTGGGATATTCATCCGTGTCTTCACATTTGAGTTCCTGCTGGGCATGGAGGATGAAACCAGCTTTTTAAAACTCCTAATAGGGAATGTGAGAGAAGCTGAGAAGTCAGGTTTTGCTCCTGATGAGCTTCTATTCTTTTGAGTAGTTCTGATCTAGTGCGGGTGGCTTAACTGGTGACGATGACAAGCAAGAGGGGAACCCAGACAACACTTGCTAAACTAGACAGGCAGGATCTTTCAGTTTCCCTTCCGAGAATTATCTTTTGGGGAGAAGTAATGGGTTATTTGCCTGCATTTTCTTGTCTCTTGTATCATCAAAGGAAGGTGATCGAGGTTTGTTAAGTAAAAGGAGATTTCAGGACAGGAATGTTTGCAGAAGAATCAGTGCTGTTCAGCAATTCTCAGATCTTATTGTTTTTGGCACAGTTTGTGTCCATTCAGTGTAACAGCTATGAGGGGCTGGGGGAGGGGGCTCATGATGACACAAGAGATACCTTGACATTTCAGAGACAAAGGTCAAAGCCCAAAAAGGTCCAAGAGTATGAAGAAGTCCTGTGCACACTTGTCAAGTTCCCTGCCATGAAACCAGTATACTGGGTCTTCTTAGGTTATGTCCATATACTGTGTTATCTTAGCATGAAAAGACACCCTAAGGGGTTATTTTATGTAAAACAACAACAATAATATATACTTGGCCTTAATTACAAGAATGGTTCAAGCAAAACTAAATTGGCCTCACTGTCATATAGTGAGTCTCATATATCAATCCATTCACTTAAACTTTGTAGCACATCCTTCATTAATATGCAGACTTGTCTCATACTAGTGAATCTTGTGTCCCCTAGGTATGATTTACTAAATAAAACTTCTTTCCATTTCTCATGCCAATTTACTTATCTGTCTGAAATGCCTATTTCTACTTTACCTGGAAATTCATAATAGATGTTAATAATCACTTATTCTTCATGTGGCCAGCATATACTTACTTGATGTGTTTTGTGTTAGGTTGTTATTTTGTGCCTGATGATAAATACATTACTTTATAACTTTTCATGGGCACCTAATTTGTCCTATTAGTTGGTAAACTGGCAGGAGATTCTCTGTGTACACAGCTGTGTGCCTGTGTGTGTGTATGTTCACGGGCACGAATTTGCTTCAGTCAAGTGCTGGAAAGCCCATACATAACTATATATATGTGTGCTCAGTTGCTTCAGTCATGCCCAACTCTTTGTGACTCCATGGACTGTAGCCACCAGGTTCTTCTCTCCAGAAGAATGGAATTCTCCAGACAATACTGGAGTAGGGAGCCATTCCCTTCTCCAGAGGATCTTCCTGACCCAGGGATCAAACCCATGTCTCTTACATCTCCTGCATCGACAGGTGGGTTCTTTACCAGTGCCACCTGGGCAGTCCAACTGCATACGTATATATGTTCACACATACATAACTATACATGTATGTATATATACACACATAATTATACATGTAGTGTGTGCATACATACACACATACACAGAAGACTTCTTTCACCAGCTGATTGACATGCTCTACGTCCCACTTTCATTTGGTTTTTATAGGTTAAAATCAAGTAAATTATTTTATAATTACACGATGAATTGGACCATGTATACGATAATGGATTACTCAGATTTTTAAAGCACCTTAACTTCACAAAGATGAAAATCCTCTAGATTATTGGTCATCTTTTCCTCTGAGAAAGTTCTTTTCATAGATTCATGACAAACATAAGTACTTGAACTATACAAGTACTTGTGACTGATTATTTAAGGCAAACATGTTTTTTTTTCTTTCCCCTGGAAATGTAGAAGTCTTAAATCTCAACTTGAGGCTACCAAGCCTTTGAATTTCCATGTTGGCCTTGTGGGCGTTTATCAGGTTTTGTTTTTATTGGTTGTGAGGGAGTTACAAGCATGGCTTGGAGGACTTGATCTCTTCCTTTATGATGTCTAAATATTCCTCCCACTCAGACTTCCTAAATGAACAAACAGTTTAAGTACAAACTTGAGGTTGGCCTCAGGAAAAATCTGCTGACCATCATGTCACCTCTGCTCATCCCTCTTCTAACTAATTTGCTGTCCCTAAAATCTTTTATATGCAAAGTTTGGTGTTGCTGCTGCCTATTTGCTAGACAAGGGGCATCTCAACTTGTCTGATTTCAGGGCCACTAGAAAACATTTCCTATTCTCCAAATATGATGAACCGTTTCTACATTCCTGGTGTTACATTAACATGGAGTAAAGCTTTCTTTTCATAACGAGGAGCGTATTTAGAATATAAATCCTGTTGGAAGCATTGATATGATACTGGGTCCTTTCCATGTAAAATGATAATGACTAGCAGATGTTTTTTTAAAACAACTTTTGATTAGGGCAAGATATCGATTGAATTTAGGACAATGGAAGGCCACTGCATTCTTAAAGCAGTGGGTTCAAAAGTAGAATATCCTTACCCTACGGAGAATCCAAAATGACCCATTGAAGTGCAGAAAGAAGATATTAAATCTTCTATTTATTTTAACTTTACATTTCTTTTTTTTTTCTGAAGCAATATTCCTAAGATAAAAGCCAAAATTTTTTTTCAGAATGTTTATTATAGCACTTTTTATCGTTGCAAAAAAATATGAAAATATGTTGCTAAACTTAAGGTGTTGAATGAACAAATTCCAATTTGTATATAATGGGTTATTCCTTTTACATTTCATCTTGAAGTTTGGTGTTTATTTTTTGGTATTTATTTTTTGAGGCACACAATATAGAAACACACATGTAATTTGTAAGTAAGAATACACATATTGGATATGCCTCAAAATTTTTTTTACTGATAGAGGCACATGATCTAAAAGGTTAGAAACCAAACTGCTTATAAAGAATGAATGTGGATGAGGTCTTGACAACGCTACGTGGAGTAACAGGAAATAGTTACAGAACAAGTGTTTACAACCTCAGAATTCTGACTCCAGTTGTTACTGATTTCAGTTCATTGATCAATAGGTAGTTTACTAACTTTCAACCTGACGCAGGACAGTCCCTTTTAAGATGTTGAGAAATTGCTCAGTTTTAGGATGTTGACCGAAGAAAGTAGATTTTAATCATGCTTTTTTTTTTTTTTCATTTTGTTTTCTCAAGGGTCCCATGGGAACAGAAAGTTTTGAGGGTGTTTACTGTTTGTGCAAGATGACTGGTTGGGTAAAGAAGTTCAAAGTTTATTATCTGCAGAACAAATAAAGCCTGGGCAAAGGTAACTGAAGTGAATGTCTCCCACCTTGTCCCTTGAGCCTGTCTAAGGGGATGTTTGTGCCAAAGATTGCATAACTGAGAACCTAATCTATGCAAGTCAAATGGAGAGGAGGTGCATTTTAGACTCCTATTGGTTTAAAAAGTCACTGACTTTTATTTTTCTTGGTTTGAGAGGCAGTTGATGGTGGTGCCTATATAAAAATCATTTTAGAAATCTGTTTTTGGATAAGCTATTTCTAACTATCTGGGGTTTCTTGTCAGACAGCATCTGAGTGGCTGAATTAGAATGTTTCCTTCTTCCCCAAAGGTAGACAGAACATAGTGCTAGGTAAATACTAATAAGTTTACTAATTCAAGGTTCATCTGGACTTTTATTGTTGGTGCTGATTAATGACATCAAGGATAGCTAGACTGTTCTTGTGATTAGTCCATAGTAATTACTGACAAGTATTGAGAATGGTCAAACTTATGATGTGAAGCTCAGCTATCTTTTAGAAGATAACATCCTATGCATAAATGTTAATGGGAAAGAAGTAGAATGTGATTGAATGGTTGAACTTAAGAACTTATTATTGGGGAAAAAAATGCTTTAGGTCTCAAATATTCTTACTGACCAAATATTTACTTAATCATTTCCATTTTTTGGACTCTTTGTTGTTGTTTATATTGGAACTTGATGTTTAGAAAGCCAGTTATGGAGGCTTTTTGTATAGTACAGTCATGAAGTGTGACAATAAATGAGCCAGAAACCAATTGTGGGTAGAGGTTTTATAGATTAAAGAGTTGACCTTTCATTTTAGAGTAGGTATTGCAGAGTTTTATGAACTTTTTTCAAATATGTTTATCATCCGAAGACTTTTTATCTCAAATAAATATTTAAGAAAGGGTTTAAACATTAAGAACAGAGTGATCAGAGTGAGACTCTGTCTAGTTTTTGGATGGTTGAAAAAAATTTCCAATAGGATTGCTAATGTGTTGTGAGAAATCCACAGAGAATTGCCTCTTTCTGTGTGAGTATGTATGGATATACACAGTGATAACTAAAACTGGTTACTTGTTCAGATTATCCAAATAACACTTGCTGGTATAATTTTTAAAAAAACCCTTCAATTTCCCAATATGGAACAGACAAATTCCCATTACTAAAGCCTAAGCCTTTCTATGACCTTGGTTTGGAATTTCACTCATGACCACCTATTCAAGTGGAAAATAACTAAATACAGTATAAATTTAGATATTTGAAAGTACCAAAGACTCGAGAGACACTGAATTGAATTGTAAATGGGTGTGTAGATTCTGGATTCTTTCAAAGCCCAGAGAAGACAGTCACATTTCTGAGTCTATAAACTTGTATTTTTTCCTGAAAATAATGACCTTTGGAGGGTCCACCAAGCTCCAGGATTCTGTCAGCCGCCTGTCCAGGGCTTACCACGTCGAGTGTATGAATTGTCCATCCCACCTTTAGAAGGAGCTGCTGTCTGAGGAAGGTTGGCGACTGTGGGAACATGTGAACGCTGCGAGAGAAAGTGAACCGCATGGTAAAGATGATGGAACAGTTTGTGATTCAAAAATAGCCTTGGAAACTTGCAGCGCCTATTAGATCAGCCAACGAATAATCATAAAAACAATAGTTCTCTACCCGGGGACATTAAGGCATTTGGTGAAGAAGATGACAGGATGGAAGAGACAAACGAGAGAGACAGAAGGAGAGAGCCAGAGCGAGGGCGCACAGGAGGCGCACGGCTGGCGGGCTGCAAGCTCAGAGGCCTGGTTTTCCAATCTGGCACCGGGCTTGATGAGTCTGTTTATTCAGCTACAGTATCAGACGTTCCCTTTTCCTGCCCGAAGAAGTCCCCTTTGAAGAACTGCTCTGCTGGGGAGTAGTTTCCCCTTGGACGGGCTAGTCCTGTTTGCAGACCTAAAGGAAAAGCTCTGGAAAGGCCACAAGAATGTTCTTTAAAGTGATATTCCAGCGCCACGTGAGGGGAGGATGAAATAGCAGTAAAAGATGTATTTCCTGGTTGAGGTATTTTTTTCCCCTCTCTAGTGAATTAGGCGCTGAACAAAGGCGTCACATGAATGCGACAGGGGTCAGAGGTTCTTGGGGGCCCTCCAGGTCTGTGTAGTCAGGTGATGGCTGGGGGTGGGAGAGGAGGGGCATGCCAAGCTTCTGTAGGTAGACCTGGAGTGAGGAAAGCACAGCTGTGAGAGGCAGAGAGAATTCAATAGGACTGGCATTCCACTCCTGCAAGTCTTCATCTGCAAAGGAATCAATGGTGGTGACTTATCAGAGCGCCAGCCTATGTCTTCAAAGCAGAGTGGAAGACGGAACTCGAGTGACTTGCGGGACAAGGTTCATAATCAAATTGGACCATTCAGAAGTTAACACGGTTAACTTTGGAGTTTTTCATATTAATTTCTTATATTTCAGTGACCTTTTTTTACTTTTCAAAGAAGGTTTTCATCTAGCCCTCATGTTAATCCAGTGAGGTAACCAGGGTAGATGGCCAGTTCCTCACTTTTCCTCTTTGGAAAAGGATGGAGGCAAAGAGAGATGGTTCTCTAGCTCATCACTGGCAGGGGCAGAACGACAACCCAGGTCTCTCGACTCCTGGACCAGGTCTTTTTCCTCTGTGTTCTTGAGACCTGTACAAAGTGATGATGGGAGTTTCAGAAAAAAGGAAGGTGACATTCTCCATCTCCTCCCAGGCACATAGAAAAATGACTGTGACTTTGAAGCCACCGCTTTGCTGTGTCCAAACGCTCTCTCTGGGACTGGCCTTAGGGAGGAGATTCAAAGTGAAACCTTCAGAGGGGAAGTCTCATATTCTAGTCACTGCGGCTGCCCATGCCTCTGGTGAGTTTGTTCAATCTTTACCTGTACCACATAAAACAGGAGTTCTCCAGAATGAAAAGGGTTCTTTGTTCCATCTCTGAGATGAACCCTTTCAGTAAGAGATGCCACTTCACAGTGAGGCCAGGCTCTCCAGGAGAGGGGATGGGACCCACACACTCTCCTTGACTCCTGCCTGAGCCTCTGTGACTCTTGGAGTCTCTCGGGGCCTAGGAGTGAGGTTCATGCAGTGCATATTTGAGGATTAAGAGAGAACCAGAATTTTCTTCTGGGGAATACAGATTTGTTTGTCAGAGCTCCAGGGAGAAACCTTTCGAAGGGGTCTTATATACAGGCTGCTTTTTCTGCTTTGATATACACAGGCTTGTATTTTATCTATTTCTGGGTGTTTGTCTTCTTTCTACATGGAGAGCTGGAGTTGCTCGACATTGAGCCATATCTCGTAATTATTTGTATCCTCTAAGGCTTCCTAGTGCTTAAAATATCTGATGGATGAATGGGAATCCATTTTCAGCCAACCCCTTATCCCAGCCTATAGTTTGAATCAGAATCACCTGGGAAACAGCCCTATGTACTTTGAAATAAGTCCTGAGATGAATCTCATGTGAATCAAAGTTGGAGAATTACTGCTTTATCCTTTTTCTCCTTGGCTTTGAGAGTTCTTGGCGACTTGGAACAATGCTATAAACGCAAACACAATCTCAGATTTGTCATGTTTTCTCATGTGCAAAGTTTATTTCTCACGTTCGTCTCATTTAATCCTAATGTAATGGAGCTATGTTAATAGCAGTCCTATGATATGGGTTCTTTTTCCACTCCCTTTACAGAGAAGGACACAGGGGAGCGATAGTCTTGGGCTCACATAGCCAATTTGTGGCAGAGCCTGCATTCATCCCAAGTCCTGTAATTCCAGGTGCTCTGCCCTTCCCCACCACAACTCCTGCAGCTCTATCTCTTGGCAGGCATTGCTGTTATTTGTGTGGAAGGTGTTATTCCTGATATGACTTGCAGTCCACATAGCTGGGGGCAGTTACTGTGATTCAGGAAGCCAGAAGAAGCAACAGTCTGTTTTCCTAAAGAAGTCTATAGTAGAATAAGCGGCTAAGGCTAATAATGACGTGTCCTTTCATGCAAATATCAGAGTACAGTGTTTTGTGTTCATGATTAAATTGGAAAAGCAGAGCTGGGTACCAGGTGAGAAAAGAGAGTCCTTTCAGAGGACAGACTGTGTGTTTGGTGACGGGTGAGTCACCTGACGGGTGAACTCTGTTCTCCTGATTTCATTTTACTGGAAATGCTGAAGGAATGGGAAGCAGCGTGAACCTCTAGAATTGGCTGTGTGACCTGGAGTCCCAGGGATAACCGGGTCGGCTCTGTTGAGATTGGTTTTGTTAGATGTCTGGGGGTTTCGAAGCTAGGAAGGTCCAAACAAGACACCCGAGGAAGGAGTCTAGACATAGGGAATTCTGTGTTGGATGGCAGTTTTCCTCTGACTTAATTTAAAAGGTTCAGAATGCTCCAAAGTCCACTTGACACCCAAGGGAACATGTAGCCCCACTAGCAGAGGCAATTTAGTGGTTGCTAGACTATTGTAAACAGAACTTTCTAGATGGCTGTTTACTCTTTGATTAGTTGCAATATACAGACAGCCATCAGAAATGGAGACCTGTCAACTGAAAGAAGAGGTGGGCCTGAAACTTCTGCTTGTCCTGATTCTCTTCCACCCAGCTGGGAAATGCACACTTCTTTCATCATGGAGTAACAGATGATTGATATGACTGTACCCTGATTAGAAAAGGTTTCATTTTACTTGTGCATGGTACATGGAATTAGTTAAGGGTTGCACAGGAAAAGAAGTGATGGACTATTGTTCACATTAAATTATAATGACAGCCTTCCTAACCACTGTGTATTTATTATGTAAGAAAAGAAAATGTCTGGTAAAATTCTGTATAGGTTAATAACACCTTCATAATATACTCCTTCTTTTCTATTGACTTGAATAGCCCTCCTACTGACTTTTAATGGATTATTAGAGTTAATTACATCAATTGCAATATAATTGATTCTTAAATACTATGTAGAAACCTCATACAATTATGGAAAAACAAAAGTTATCTAGACATCTCAGATCAAAAAAGATTTGGAATTCCTGCACATTTAATTTCTGATAATCACTAGTCAGTTTGGACATTAAGATTGCATGGTGTCCTGTTTTCTCTTTGCTAGGTTTTGACAGAATTGATAGTTTTACAACATTTAACTCAATACGCATGGAAATATAAGATTAAAGCTGTGAATGCAATTTTTTTTCTATAAAAAGATCACTTCATGGCTTAAAAGCTGAAATGTGTTACCTGCCTAACATTGACAGAAACAAACTCAAGGGAAAATCAAAAGTGAATTTGATGTTGAGTTTTAGAAATCTCTCTCCACAGGTGTAAGGATTCCTGTGGGTCTTAGGGTTTGTTGCCTGAGGGCTTTAAAATGTGGCAAGGGGATGAATTACCTAAAGAGGCAAAAAATTTCTCACATTTTATTACCTAGACACGGGTTGTGTGTTCTAATGTCAAAACCACTGGTTGAAAAGTGAAGCATCATTAATATCTGTTATTTGATGTCACATAGATCAAATGAAAGCCCTGTAATAGAGTTGTTTGAATGCAACCTTTTCATTTTTAACTGATTTGGGGAAACTAGTTTATGGGTATTGACACAGTTATACATGTGAGTTTTCCCAGGGATTCTGCTTCACAGATACAGATTTCTAGACTGTGCTAAAATGGTCTAGAAATAAGTGTATAAAAGGGTGATACCCTGAGGTGGCAGACTGGTCATTGGAATGGGTATCAGCAGACTTGATGCTTTCTCTTAGCCCTTAGGTCTATGACTTAACCTGATTAGGTCTTACCATTCTCTTATGAACTCTCCCTACTCTGAATCTCCTACCTTTAAACTCTTATTGTCTACAGTAACTCATTTGATTCTTAATATAAGCTGGCTTTATATCAACATGCATATTGTGTATGTCGATATGCCTTAATATGTGTATGTATATATGTCTTATTGTGTTAACTTGCTTATAAGTTTCCAAGGAGAGGAGCCATACCATATACTGTGTCCTCATAACATAACTGTAGTTTCTTAGCACAGAAGAGCTACTGTTTAAGCAGTCAACCCGAAGGAAGTATTTACATTTTTTCCCGTGATGTGCTATAATGAGAATCATGACAAAACATCCCATTTATTTATAACGATTTACCTTTAAAGAATTGTACTCTATGTTATGTTATCAAACTTGGAGTTTTAAATCAGATGCATTTAAGATGGAAAATTTCACTCATATTTTCATAAATGCAGTCCCATTTCCAATGGGATTGTTAATGGAGCTTGAACAGCCTATTCTAAAGATCATCTGAAAGAGCACTGCATGACAATGGCCATGAAAAACAAACAAGGAATTAAAAGGAATGAGGACTTAGCTTAGTAGTTATCAAAGCAAACTATGTACTCATCTGAAGCAATACACAATGGTAGTGATACAATTAGCACATTTTTTTTGTGATAGAGAAAATAACCAAAAAGATTAGATTCCAGAAACAGACCTAAGAATATAGGAACTTAACAGATATTATGGAAGCATTGCCAATCAGTAGCTAAAGAATAGACTGTTCAGGAAATGGTACTGAGACA
The DNA here is from genome assembly GCA_024291935.2 of Okapia johnstoni. Taxonomy (NCBI): domain Eukaryota; kingdom Metazoa; phylum Chordata; class Mammalia; order Artiodactyla; family Giraffidae; genus Okapia; species Okapia johnstoni. The sequence goes on along the minus strand of CM044322.1, from coordinate 10,545,604 downwards.
ACTGGCTCTCCATCTGGACTCATAACATACACAAAAGTAAATTCCAGATGGAATGAAACTCTAAACAGAAAAATCAAATCTATACAAGTATTGAAAAGAAATATGAATGAATCTATTTAAAAAAATATTCTTAGGTGAGAAGGTCTCTGTAAATAAGATGGGAAATCCAGAGGCCATTAGGAGTTGATTTTATTTAAAAAAGAATCATAAAGTTAAAAGAGAAATGGCAGAATGGGACAAAATAATTGAATTATACATTGCCGAAAAAAGAGTTACTATCCATCAAAAATGAGAAAAATATAAATAACTCACTTAAAATGGGCTAAAGATATAAATTAAACAATCCTCAGCAGAAAATGAAAATGGCTAAGAAATATTTGAAAAATATGCTCAACCTCATTAGTGGTAAAAAAATAATGTACAATAAGAGAACACGAGTTGCCATTTTCTATGTATCAGATTGGCAAAAAGTAAGGGAGTTGATTGGATATATCATTTAAAATGAATGAATATCTAGACTGTCAAGGGTGGATGTCAGTAATATGATGTTAAGTGAAAGAAGCAAGTTGCAGAATATACATTGTATTATGTCATTTTGGTAAGGCTTTTAAAAACAGGTATATAAAAGTGTTTTAATAATTACTAAAAAAAGTATTTATGCATCACCAATGTATGACATCATCTTGTATAGTAGCTATCTCTTGGAATAGCACTAAGCTGAGTATAAGTATCCATCTCTATTCTTTGTATTACTTTTCAGCTGGAAAACATTCCTTTTATTATGCTTTATTTAACACTCATCAAGCTGAATAACTGATCTTTAGGAGGCAGTTACAAGTCATTAGTTCATGGGGTGTGATTGAATTGAATATTATATGAACATAGTGCAGTATTTTATGGAATCTCAGTCAACTCTGATTAAATTCTTCAAGTCAGTCTTGTTGAATTGGGTCAATTAAATAGGGTTCTGGCTCCCTGTGGTCGTGGTCAAATCTTGTCAAGACCTCTTTCTATCTTTAGGTTCCTGAGCTTTGTGCAAGGGCTGCGGTAGAACTGCCTCCTCTGTCAGTTGTAATTATTCCATGTGACATCCACAGGGCACTTCTCACCTGCTTCATGAACCCTCTGTGCATTGAATAAATCACCACAGCCCAGAGCACAAGCCATCAGTGAGGTTAAACAAGTCAATGTAAATAAAGTCTTGTGATTAGTTTGAACTTGCTTCCAAACTGTTTTGTTAGCAAGGAGTTAACAAGTTCAGACTTTTGGTCATATGGGTCTTTAAGGAAAGCTTTTTTTTTTCCCCCCATTCCAATGACTTCCTGTTCATGGGAAAATGAGAGGAAATGAACCTCTAACGGGAGGATGGGCCCACCCTTTTCCAGTCGTGTGGCTAATTTGTCAGGTGTAATATTGGCACCTGGTGGCTTGTGTTGGCTTCCTGCCCACCCTCGCTGGGGAGGTATCCAAATACTTGCGCTAGGCGGTCGAAGACTTCAAAGCCATTTGTAAGGGAAAGGATATTGTCATTAAAGAACTTAGTGGTGAATACTCCCAATCATTTAGTGATGTCAAGATGAAAGGAAAATTTTAAAAACACATCATCTAGTGGGTTTTTTTTTCCTGATGTATCATATGACCTGCTAAAACAAAGCAATGCAGTTGCTTTAGTAATAATACGTTTTTCAAGACTATGTATATATTGACTGAAAGTCTACATTTCCTGTTTTTGAGAAATTAGCAAAGGTATTAGTGACTTATAAGAAGATAATAAATTGTTTCTTTAAGGGTTTCTTTAATCATCCACTCTCTTCGTGCCTGCCAGTGGATTATTTCCCTTGAATCAGAAGGGGAAACTACAATAATATCAAATGGATCTGATAAGTGAAAAAGGACAAGGTGGGTCTTCAGAATTCATTGGGAATCTTGGATAGGCACAGCTGGTTCAGTTCCATACCTCCCAATTTTTAGCTAGAAATAATTACTGCCTTTTGAACAATGGTATCATTAATTGTCCAGCAAGTCAAGGTGAATTTGTCCACAAATTGTGATTAACCAAACTGTAATCAGTGGTCATTAAACCATAATAAATTCTGTATAACAATGGAACTTCTTTAGTTTTTATATTTAATGTAAACTATATTGGCTTTTGTATCAAAAACTCTCACGGCAGTATTCATGAATATGGAAAACAAGAATAATCTCTCTAAAGCATATATTCACCAACTCAATGGACATGAGTTTGAGCAAGCTCCAGGAGATGGTGAAGGACAGGGAAGCCTGGCGTGCTGCAGTCCATGGGGTGGCAAAGAATTGGACATGACTGAGCGACTGAACAACAACAACAACCACAACAACAAAGCATATATTCATGGTGTCATTACTTGTATTAATAAACCTCAATCAGTTGTCATCAAATGATCAACAAATATTCATTGAGTTTTTAATGGTCTAATACAGTATTAGAAATTTACATGTTAGTTACATAAATTATTAATCATAAGATACTCTTTGAATGTTTACTCAATTAAAGAGTATATAGTTGGATTTAGGGCTTCCCCGGTGGCTCAGTGGTAAAGAATTTGCCCGCAATGTAGGAGATGCAGGAGATGTGGGTTCCATCCCTGAGTTGGGAAGACCTCTGGAGGAGGGCATGGCAACCCACTCCAGTATTCTTGCCAGGAGAATCCCATGGACAGAGGAGCCTGCTGGGCTACAGTCCATATGGTTATAAAGAGTCAAACGTGACTGAAGTTACTGAGCACACACAAACACATTGTTGGATTGCTCTGGCAGAGACTGATGACTTCCATAGGTCTACATAAAAATGCATTACATAGGGGTTCCTCAACCCTGTGAGTGAATGGCAAATGTTTCAGCCATCCAGAGATCTTATACTTTTTTGCAATTTAGTCTGGCAAATGTGAAACAAACACATGAACAATTAGGAATAATACATTATGTGTTATAAACTATAAGCAGGGTGGGAGTTTAGAAAAGGGAAGATCAATGTTGATTGAAATAACCTTTGAGGAAGAGGTTAATTTTCTGAGTCTTAAGAATAACTAGTATTTAGACAACCCAAAAGGAAAACAGTGCACGTTTTAAGCGAGTGGGAACCAGGAATGAGGTTAGAGTGGGAAGGTCCTTTGAGGAGGTCCAGATGGCAGCAGCACTGGTGGCAGGTTCCGGTGTGGTGGGAAGTAGGGTAGATTGGTTCAGTGGTAATAATATGAATGGTCCCCCATCCAATTAAAATAAATTAACTAATAAAAAAAATAATATGAATGGTCTTGTGAGCTCTGCAGAGAAATTTAGACTTCAAAGTATGGGGTGGTGGAGAACTAATATCATTTAAATAGTAATTTAGGAAGACTTTTTTGACAGTGATTTTAGAATGACTACAGCAGAGAGAGGCTGTCAGTAGGGAGAGATTTGTTAGGGGGCTCACTGGGGAGAAAGGGTTAAAAGACCAGATGGTGATGGTTGAAATGGATAGAAAAAAAATGAACTCAAGACATTTTGAAGGAAGGAAGGAGGGATGAGTCTAGAAGGCATTGGTTATAGGGGTTGGGAGAAGAAAAATAAGTCAAAAATGACTCCAGAATTTCTATCCTAAAAGGCTGGGTGATTGATAACACCATTGTTCTCTTGATGAAGGAAAATGATGTGTTCTATTTTTAGGCAGGTTATATTTGGTATCAGTTGGATGTCCCATGGGACTATCTTATAAGCAATTATAAACATGGGACAAGTGAGTAACCAAAAGGCCAGGAAAAAATTGATGATTAACGGCTACACACCGCCTGTAAATCCAGATTCCACAGCCTGATGTTCAAGGTCGCTGTCGCCCAGCCCCATCCTACTTATTCAAATTCATCTTTGGCTACCCTATAGTCTGGGCCCCTCCTCTGGCCCAGTCAGGCAGCAAACTGTGCTTTTTTTTTTCTTGGTCTTTGTATCAGTTCTTGCTATTCACTATGCCTGGAACGCACCCCCTAAATCTCTAATTATTAGCATGTCTTTGTGTGTTAGGGCCAGTGCAGGTCCTTTTCATTTTAAGATGTTTTTCAAAAACTCCAGTGCATTCTCTTCTCTCTCTTCTGGAGTACTGGAGCATTTACAGCTTGTGCTATTTGTAAAGCACTCAGTCATATACATGTCCATGTTCTTGTTTAATCAGGTCAAACATGAATACCTACCTGGTTTTGTCAGTGAAAATATACATGCCTTGAGGGTAAGGATCAATGTTCTTCTTGCATCTGTTAAGAATTATATTTGACTCCTGAAAACAGACACTCCCAGAGTGGCTGTAAAACACTGAAAGTGAAAGTCGCTCAGTCGTGACCGACTCTTTGTGACCCCATGGCCTATACAGTCCATGGAATTCTCCAGGTCAGAATACTGGAGTGGGTAACCTTTCCCTTCTCCAGGGGATCTTCCCAACCCAGGGATCGAACCCAGGTCTCCCGCATGGCAGGTGGATTCCCGCAGCTGAGCAGGAGTTTGATTTTTCTCATATATGAAGTATGGAGGCAAGTAATCCAAAGCTGGTTTGGCAAATGTTGATGAGAGAGAAGACCTAGCCTCCCTCAACCTTTCCCCTTCACCATCCATAGCATGGATTGGTCCTGTCAGAACCACAAGCTGGCTGATCCTCAGCAAGTGCAGTGTCAGTGCTGCAAGCAGAGAGAAGTGGGAAGGCGGGGGGCCCGTGTGCTTGCCCACCTCATCAGCCCTACTTTTAACCTGCTCCCCTGGAAGCTCCAAGCCCACAAGTTCTCCACCTTTGTTGGTCAGCAGTTAGATATATAGCCATTCCTCTTTGCAAGCAATGCTGCAAATATTGTTTTTTTATTTTTTTAGTTGGACATATTAGCATCCCCAACAAAATTTGGGTTATTTTTGTGAAGAGAAAGGCTGCTGACAACTCACAGGCAACCAGATTTTTGTGCTTTATGTCTGCTTCATGCTTTCTCTCTGATTGTGTACGTGTTTGTGTGTGTATGTGTGTGTGCATTCTTGTTCAGATACATACACCCACACACACATATGTGGAGAGAGACAGAGAGATGATTCTGTATATCTAGATACTTACCTCTTTATATTTCAATAATCATAAAATATATATGAATATATGTATATCGAGATTTGTTATATTTACTGCTATATATATTTGAACATACACACACATGAGTTAGTTAAAACTCAGAAAAATTGAATAAAGATAAGAATAAAATAATCTGATATAATAAATATGATGCTGATTATCACGCACAGTGTGATTAGGCACAAGTGGAGCTATTTTTATGGTATTATTTGCACAAAGTTAAACCAAGGCTTTTCAGTTGCTCTAGTGGCTCTGATTAGTTTTCTAGTGGCCAGTAAACCTCACTGTTAACAAGAATCTCTAAAAATGGTCATACGATCACATTTCTAAGTTAAAGGTACTGAGTTAGCGATACGGGGGTTTAATTTCTGCATTCTTAAGCGTCCCCTTTGTTCTGTTCCACTTCCATGATTTAATCAGTGATCTTAAAACTGTGTGTGTGATATATTTTTGAATGTTAGAATTATTATCAGCACAAATGAAATGATGCAAATACACCAAGGTGAACTAAAAAGAAATTGGTTAATAATTACACACAAATCGTGGCTGTTTCAACAATCTTCAAGAGTTTGTAGGAGCATCCTGCAATATCGAGTGGTCTACCCATCACCGTTTGTACCATGACGCTCTTCACCACCCTGACTGTGCTTTCTTATGTTCTCCCAAGGTGCTGACTCCATTCTTTTATAAACGAAGCTGTCATTAGGACTCAGGCCACAACTTCAGGTTCAGGGCTCTTCATACTGTTATTCACAACAACAGCAACAACAACAACAGCAATATATATTTACGTAGAACTGTCCAGAGTACCTCCGCAATCATGCGCTATAGACAGGGCGAATACTACTATCTTTTAAGATAAGAGAACACTACTTAAAAATCATGCAGGTAGTGGAAAAGCAGCAATTGGGAACACTATCTCATACTCATTGGTCACTGGAGGGACTTTCCCCAAGAGAATATATGTACTCAACTGGTAGCTCTTCACCCAGCCAACAGATTGGAAAGTCCCCATCTGAACCCTTTGGACGAGTCAGTTGGGATGAGGTGACATCTGCTTGAGGGCCATTTCCTAGCTGCTCTTTCTCTTATTTAATCTTAGCCAATGTTATTATGTCTTGGTAGTGAAACAACCAAATCAATAAGAAAAATAAAAAATTACCATACCCTTTTGCTACACACCATTGCCTTCAATATGACAGTTGAGCTTTTAATTTTCTAAGACAACATTATCACTTAGGGTTTAGGCATCTCTTAATCTGCTGGCTGATGAAGTGTGTGGCAGGCATTTTCACACCAGGACCATATGTGATGTAATTACCTAAGCATCACAAAGGAGAGAGGTATAGGACCCGTTGCATATCTATTAAGGAGATGACAGTGCTTAGGTAGCATAGATCAGTGGCAATGCAATAGTTAAAGACAATCACCATTCATTGGAACTCCCTTGTTTGTTTTCTTTTGAAACCTTAAAGTTATCCAAATGGAGTGTTAATTTTAAAAAAAAAATAAGAAATGTTTTCTTGGGAGAAGACAATATTTTGAAATGTTTTTAATTTATGAGAGCCTGTTTCCTTCAGTCTCCCATTGCTGCATGAGGTTGAACAAATGTTAGCTGCAACTAATTAATTAAGTTTGTAGAAAGTAGCAGCAGGGGGTTGGAAACTTGAAGTGGAAGTGAGCGTTTTGACTGTAAACATGTTGCCTGCCGGAGAGACTATATCTGGATTGAGTGGTTGCTGAGTTATCCAAAGAAATGCATTATCTCTGGGAAAATCAGGCTTGGCAGGGAGATAAAACAACAATGTCTCTTGCTGGCAAATCCATTCATTTATTTCCCTGGTTCATCACATGTGTTTTGCTTGGTTGCAGCCACACACTGTTACCATGCCATCCTCCCCGTGTATGAAGGTGACACGGCAGACTTTGCCTCAGAAGAAAAGGAACTAATATTTGTTGAATACTGTTTCTGTGGCAGACTCTTTTTTTTTTTTTTTAATGTACATCATGTCATTTCTTTCTGTAAAACAGACATAATTCTCTCATTTTTTAGATAAGGAAATTAAGACTCAGAATTTAGGAATTCACCCAGGATCATAGGCACAAGAACTGGGGTTTGAATCCTGACTGAAGCTTTTTCAGCTACATCGGGAGGCTTTTGTACGATTCAGGTTGGGCAAGGGCTGCAAGGAGACTGGACAGCCTCTTGCCTGGTTTCCCTTATGGTTGAGGGAAGCAAAGCTCAGGGGAAAGACCTAGGACTGTGCAATGTTGCTGTTGTTCAGTCACTCAGGTGTGTCTGACAATTTGCAACCCCATGGACTGCAGAACACCAGGCTTCCCTGTCCTTCACCATCTCCCGGAGCTTGCTCAAGCTCATGTCCATCGAGTCAGTGATGCCATCCACCCATCTCCTCCTCTGTTGTCCCCTTCTCCTCTTGCCTTCAATCTTTCCCAGCATCAGGGTCTTTTCTAATGAGTCGGCTCTTTGTATTAGGTGGCCAAAGATACAGCTTCAGCCTCAGTCCTTCCAATGAATATTCAGGACTGATCTCCTTTAGAATGGACTGGTTGGATCTCCTTGCAGTCCAAGGGACTCTCAAGAGTCTTCTCCAACACCACGGTTCAAAAGCTCAGCTTTCTTTGTGGTCCAACTCTCATATCCATACATGATTACTGGGAAAACCATAGGAAAACTAAGATCATGGCATCTGGTCCCATTACTTCATGGCAAATAGATGGGGAAACAGTGGCTGACTTTATTTTTTTGGGCTCCAAAATCATTGCAGATGGTGATTGCAGCCATGAAATTAAAAGACCCTTACTCCTTGGAAGGAAAGTTATGACCAACCTAGGCAGCATATTAAAGAGCAGAGACTTTACTTTGCCAACAAAGGTCTGTCTAGTCAAGGCTATGGTTTTTCCAGTGGTCATGTATGGATGTGAGAGTTGGACTATAAAGAAAGCTAAGAGCAGAAGAATTGGTGCTTTTAAACTATGGCATTGGTGAAGACTCTTGAGAGTCCCTTGGACTGCAAGGAGATCCAACCAGTCCATCCTAAAGGAAATCAGTCCTGGGTGTTCATTGGAAGGACTGATGTTGAAGCTGAAACTCCAATACTTTGGCCACCTGATGTGAAGAGCTGACTCATTTGAAAAGACCCTGATGCTGGGAAAGATTGAGGGCAGGAGGAGAAGGGGACGACAGAGGATGAGATGGTTGGATGGCATCACCTACTCAATGGACATGAGTTTGGGTAGACTCTTGGAGTTGGTGATGGACAGGGAGGACTGGAATGCTGCAGTTTATGGGGTCACAAAGAGTCAGACACAACTGAGCTACTGAACTGAACTGGACTGACTAGATGGACCTTTGTTGGCAAAGTAATATCTCTGCTTTTTAATACACTGTCTAGGTTGGTCATAACTTTCCTTCCAAGGAGCAAGTGTCTATTAATTTCATGGCTGCAGTCACCATCTGCAGTGATTTTGGAGCCCAAGAAAATAAAGTCAGCCACTGTTTCCACTGTTTCCCCATCTATCTGCCATGAAGTGATGGGACCGGATGCCATGATCTTAGTTTTCTGAATGTTGAGTTTTAAGCCACCTTTTGCACTCTCCTCTTTCACTGTCATCAAGAGGCTCTTTAGTTCCTGTTTGCTTTCTGCCATAAGGGTGGTGTGTCATCTGCATATCTGAGGTTATTGATATTTCTCCCAGCAATCTTGTTTCCAGCTTGTGCTTCATCCAGCTGGGCATTTCGCATGATGTACTCTGCATATAAGTTACATAAACAGGGTGACAATATACAGCCTTGACGGACTCCTTTCCCTATTAGGAACCAGTCTGTTGTTCCATGTCTGGTTCTAACTGTTGCTTCTCAACCTGCATACAGATTTCTCAGGAGGCAGGTAAGGTGGTCTAGTATTCCCATCTCTTTAAGAGTTTTCCTCAGTTTGTTGTGACCCACACAGTCAAAGACTTTAGCGTAGTCAATGAAGCAGAAATAGATGTTTTTCTGGAACTCTCTTGCTTTTTTGATGATCCAGCGGATGTTGGCAATTTGATCTCTGTTTCCTCTGCCTTTTCTAAATCCAACTTGAGTTTCTGAAAATTCTCGGTTCATGTACTGTTGAAGCCTAGCTTGGAGAATTTTGAGTGTTACTTTGTTAGCGTGTGAGATGAGTGCAATTGTGCGATAGTTTGGGTAGTTTGAACATTCTTTGTTGTTGCCTTTCTTTGGGGTCTTATTGAGGTCATTCTTCAGGTCATATTGTAGAAGTAAAACCATATGAAAACAAAAGACACCATCTTTTTTTCTGGCAGGAGTGGGTAAGTTTGTTACTTGCAACCAAAGAAATCTCCCTTGGAGTATTTCTACTTTACTAAACCTCTTCTTCCATTCTTTACCTGATCATTCTAGATTTTTGGCTGGAGGTGGGGCTTCTAGTTCTGCTTAATCTCTCTCTCTAGTCCTGGAACTTCTAGGTTTTTCACAGTTGTATTTCTCTGGCTACCAAGTGAGTGAGCGTCCCTGGGGAGTTCTGATGAGAGAACCATCTTGGTTACTGACCCTGATTGTCCAGGCAATCATTTTTGCCTTTGGGGTCTGTGTATTATCATTGGAACAGGCAGTCAAAAAAGAACAGTGTAATGGATTGTACTTGCTTTTCTTGATTTGCTCAAGTGATTTTTAAAAATAGATGCTGCACAAATATAACAAAATAGATCGTACCTAAGTGGGGACAGTGGGAGCATACTGAAACCCCTAGAGATTAATGTATTTCAACCAGTGTCCTATCTTGAATGCAGATGAAAGGATAGATGTATCTTGTATAATACGAATATTTATCAGTGTCTACAATTTTCTGGGTAGGCCTGTGGCAGGCCTTTTCGTTGTTGTACCCGCTTGCTTTTCCCTGTTCAGTGCTTGAACTGACACTAGTCAAACCTGGTTCTGTATCAAGATCCTCATGACATGTAGCCCGTGCTGTCTGGAATTGTGCTTGTCTGCTCAAACCAAGAACCAAATGTACATGTTCATACCCCTTGCACATAACCTCCCTCATTATTCATTTCTCCCACAGCAACCTGGACTGGGGGGAGTGTCCCACTGTTAGAACTACGGCCCTTTGATTTGGGTCCTAGATCTCCTTCGTAGTTCTTGCCCTTTTCTCTCCCAGGAGATGGCTCCTTATCACTCCAGATCTTCAGATCTCTCTCTTGCCCACCTCCATGTCACCTTTTCTGCTGTTTGTGTCAAATCTCCCTTTGCCTCTCTTGTGTAAGGGCAATTGTGAGTATGTAGAGAACCTGCCTGAATAAAGCAGGGTAAACTCCCCATCTCAAGATCCTGAATTACATCTGCAACATCCCTTTTTGCCACAATTCCACTAGCGATTCCACTAGATAATATCTACAGGTTTCAGGGATTAGAACTAAATATCTTTGGGAGACATTATTCAGCCTACTGCTTACCCTGGATTGCATTAGAAACCCTGGAAGAGCTTCTAAACATGCATCGCCCACACTCCGCCTTAAATCACTTAAATCAGAAACTCTGTCTAAGGCTTGGGCTTGGGTGTTCTTTAAAAGCTTCTTAGATGAGTCTGAAACAACTACAGGACTACTGGGCTGAGAGCTACAACCCTAGAGTATAATGATGGACGAGCAGACGTAGTGACAGGCAGGGTGTCCTCACTGGAGACTTCTGCTGCTAATAACTGTGTTGGATATCAACACTGTCTGAATGAAGCCCTCACTTAATACACCTCTTTGAAAGGTTTTCTGATTTTCCTTCATTGGGGTCTTGGCCCTGCCTCCTTCAGTTCTTGCTGCTGCTTCTCCGTGAAGCCAATACTGAGGTCTTGGATTGTGTGATGCCCAAATCCATCCAAGTTGTAAAGAATGCATAGAGTTAACAAGTTAATAGGGATCAAACTTACCTGACCTGACCTCACACAAATATAGAGTTGAATGTTCCAGAGTTGAAAGTCCAAGTCTGAAGAACATGCCCTAAGGTACCTTTGTAAATTAAAAAAAAAAATTAACTTTGGTCTGAACTACAAACCAATCGTAAAGGCAGATCCAGAACTGGGAAGCATGTCAGAGCGCCCCAGAACTCACCATTTGTTTTGGCCATAAATAAGGAGTATATTTTTTCTTTCTTACTGTATCCACTTATCTATGAAAATATTGATTTTTTTCAGTGAATGTATTTGAAGAAAATGGTAATTTGGTCTATCAAGATCCTTGTGTTATCGTGTGCTAAGAATTTGATAATTTGAGAAAAAAAAACAATTTATGGAGTTCCTCAGTAGCTATTTGCTAGTAGATCAGTGTTTTCAGTGCCACTTTGAGAGACATTCCCAACCCTCACTCACCGCTGGGCCATTAATTTGAGGGAAGCCATCTTTGCTTCTACAAATCACTAAGTTGTCCCTGGAAGGATAAAGATGGAATGATATCATTTTGGAGGCTGCAGCCTTTTCACAGTTGGAACTACTAATAGGCTCCATCCACAAGGGGATATTGGTAATACCTGGAAAAGTGTGGATTGCATCTTTAAGTATTGGGAATATTTAACTGGAAATCCTTTGTGGATGGGTCCATTGTCTACATAGCATCGTCCTTCTGACACTGTGTAATATCACCCATAACACTATTTGTTGCTGCTAATCACCTCAACTGGGGCTAGACATCATTGAAAAGATTCTATGAAAATATGATGCTTCATTTGGAAAGTCCTTGTATCACCCTTCTCCTTGTAGCTACCCTCATTTGATTCCATTATTCCATGCAACTTATTATCTCATATTATTTGGTAAAAATAGTAAATGTGCCTGCTTATTAGTGGGCTTTCTTTTGTGTACCCTTCCAATTTAGGAAAGCTGTGTGGTGGGGTTCTTTGCTGAGTCTTTAGTACAGAGCATGTTGAATGCTTGAGGTTTGAATTTATGATGGCCTCCCTTTCTGAGTCCCTCTTTTAAAGCTCTCTATTTAACATTATTTAACATATCCTTTCTTTTCCAAAATGGCAGCTTCCTATCCTATGAATATCTTGCCTTTTCTCTTGATTACCCCTTTTAAGTGGAAACACGTTTTGTTGTTCATTCACTAAGTTTTGTCTGACTCCCCTGTCCTTCACTATCTCCCGGAGTTTGCTCAAACTCAAGTCCATTGAGTCCGTGATGTTATCTAACCATCTGATCTTCTGGAGCCCCCTACTCCTCTTGCCCTCAATCTTTTCCAGCATCAGGGTCTTTTCCAGGGAGTCAGCTCTTTGCATCAGGTGGCCAAAGTATTGGAGCTTCAACATCAGTCCTTCTAATGAATATTCAAGGTTGATTTCCTTTAGGATTGACTGATTTGATCTCCTTGCTGTCCAAGGGATGCTCAAGAGTCTTCTCCAGCACCACAATTCTTTAGCACTCGGAAAATTCTTTCCTGCTAAGCAGCTCTGGCAGGTGGTCCCCGTAATACCTTTCTTATCTAGGAAGTGGTTCAATTATTTTCACCTCTAACAAAATGATGAACTTCAGAGTATTCGCCCAAGGATAGAGGATGCAAAGAGTGGAATTGCTAGCCTCACCACCCCCATGCAGAGTAAGATACTTGAAAACAGCCTCACTCTCAAGCATAAATTCCCCTCTTTGTCCAAAGAGTAGCAGTGGCCGAGGCATTGGCATGCAGATACTTGCAAAGTGAAAATGGATACACTTCCACACTCCTCATTCCTGGCCTGGAGGACAGCCTGCCAACCGTGCATGCATGTTGGTTTGGCACTGAGACAAATGTTCCCTGGAGCATAGACTGAAACCACCAAACTGATATCACATGGGACACCAGCCAAATTCTGACCTTGCTCTCTGTAGGTGAGTGACTGTGGAATTAACCTGCTATGGTCTTCTGCTCCAGCTTTGTTGGTGGTCTGGATTTTTGTTTTTGGTTTTTTTTGTTTTAATGCCACATTTGAATCTTGTTGCTCTCCTCACTCCACTGGTATCTACCAGCCACAGAACCAATCTTCTGGTCTTCCCTTGTGAACAGTGGGCAGATATTTGGCTATAAGAAATAGACAAACCACATGATTTCTTCTTACCCCTAGAGAGGGAAGGGCCACTAAGGAAATAGTTCCCAAATTCTGCCCGGGGTGGCAGGCCCTGTGGCTGGCATTGTGGGCATCTGTGATCACTATCTGTTCCTTTTGTATCCTTTTCATCTCTATTTTTCTCCCACTGCTCCAACTCCTCCCCTCCTCCCTCCTTTTCTTCCCATATTTATTCAGAGCTTCCAATAGTCTAAGTTTTTCATGAATTCAGGGCTTTAATTTAGCATGTGGGGTGCTGGCACTTCCAGCAAGCTGCTTTGGTCATTATTTCCAACTTGAGGGAATAAAGAGACAGCGGGGTGCAGGGGGGAGCAAGGGGATTGGAAGCCAGAGGCCCCATTCTAGAACCGGGTCTGCCTCTCACTGCTGTGGGACCCTGTCTGGACACGCCCTGGCTGCTGGCCTCAGTTTCCTTCCCCAACGGGATGGGGAGTCAGGATAAGATGATTTCTAAGGCTTGTCTCACGCTCTCACTCTATGGGGCTCACCGGCCACGTGAAATCCATACTTTGTTGAGCCAGTCTCCCTTTCCTTTTTGTTTTGAAAAACTTTCTTGTTCAATGGATGAATGAGGAGATGTGAGCAGAGTCCCTAAACTAGATTTCTCCAATGCAGAATATGGAAGGGAAAGCTTTTCTTTAAATCAGTTTTCAGGGGCTAGAGACTAGGGAAAAAAAAATTGCACTTCCTGTCTTGAAACGAGAAACAATGTTTTCCACCAGGATCAGAAAGTGATCCAAGTGGTATTTGTTGTTTTTTAAAGATCCGATTTCTGTACTGTAGCAGAAGCATGTATACTTGTGAGAGGAAAATTGTACTTTTGGAAGGAAAAGGTTAAAGTTGGCTACTGATGTTCATCAGGAGATGGATATTTAATCTTTAATCTCTTGTCCTAGGCCTCTACTTTGGATCAACTCATTATCCCGAATAAACGATGTGTCATTCCCATTATTTATGTTTCACTGCAGCCAAAGTATCTGGACCTCGTTTTAGTAAGCGCCATTCATTTCGACCCATTCAGTATTAATCTCCCTGCTAACATCTTTCCTGTTCTATGTGCTGTCCCCTATTTGCTTTTATGTTTTCTGCAGAGTGTTTATAAAAGGATAATCTTTTACAAAGCAGACAGAATTTTTGTGTATAAACTGCTCTGTTTGAATGCCTCATTGATATACCATCTAAAAACTGAAGTGTTCAGCAAGATTAGCAAAGCCCTGAGCTATGGAGCTGGGGGAAAACATGAGAACCAGCCCCTTCTCTACAGGAGGCAAAGGTGACGAAAGATGCCTGTCTTTCTCAGTGGGAGTGAGGCAGAGCTGTCCCCCACACAGGCCCCCATAGGCCTGGCTGCCTCCAAACTAAAGGGGCACAAAGCAAGCAGCTCAGAAGTCACTGGGAAAGGTGCGGTGGTCCTGTGACTTTCTTTCTTGGAGTTTTCTCAGAAAACTGAGAAAATGCAGATGCTGAATTTACACATGGTCCTCTCTTTGGCCAAAGCCTTTTAAACTTCCCTCAATTACCTGCATGCTATGGCTCAGCTGTTCCGTGAGGTTCAGTCACTTGTGTTACTCTGGTCCACCCTGTGGAAAAGCAGTAGCAGGATCGAGATAAGACTCCAGGGAGGATGGCGGCCTCTTCGGCCTCGTCCATCTTCTTTCTCCAGGCATTGGGATCTCATCCAAGCAGCCCTCTTTCACAGAGAGGAGGGAGGGAACCACTTCATTTCACAGTGGACAAAGAAGGTTCCTTTGTGGAATTTTGCATGGCATGGGGTCTCAAATACGCCACTGATGAAAAGACTTAACAGATGGACTCTGAGAATAGGAATACATTCAAGAAAAAAAAAAAAAGACATTTAAAAAAATCAGTGGAAGGGGATTGTGAGTCTGGCCACTGTAGATGCTGAGTGCAGGAAGCTCACTGAGCAAATGCTTTGGACCTTCGACAGGGTGAGTTCAGCTGGTGGAGACGAATGGAAGCATCTGAACACAGACTGTGCTTAGGTTTTTAGTTGGCAATGTTGTGGGGGGAAAACATCCCAAGACTCGCAGTGCCGAAAATTATACGTGCCTTCAAAGAGTATTTTTTTCCAACAAATTGATCACTTTGATTACTCAATCACAAGGCTTGTTATTTTCTCAGAAGTGCCCTTTGCATACATGAGTATTTTTGCCTACATTTCCTCATTTGTTAGGGAAAAGTTTAAAACAGACATGTGGTTGTGCCGCTCTCATGGCATAAACCCTTAAACACGAAGGGCCTGCCAAACCTCTTCTGAGGATCTAAGCTATAAAAACACTCAGAATGTATCCATCAAGACTGTCAACAGTCAGCACTGCGTAGGGTTTTGTTTTCTCTTAAAGCTACCCTTGCTGGCCGTTTACCGCGAGGATGGGGGCCCTTGTCTTAATCTGCAATCCACATCAAGTGAAGGCTCACAGACATCTGAGAAGAACTTTGAACCTAGTTCTTTGGGGGGCACTCTCTGTGGCCTTTAGGGAAAATTAAAATACAATGACAGCTCTTCCTCCCCACTTCGCAGGAAAGCTCTGTTCATGGGGGGCACCGAAGGGCCTGGGAGGGACTGGGGAATTCTTACACGGAGCCTGTGTGAGCTAAAAGAATATCGCCACTAGGTCTTCAGGACAGGGAGTAAACCTGTTGACCACAGGGAAATTATGGTGTCGGCTCCTGGGACTTTGAGGAGCCATGTTAAGAATATACAAAAGAGACTTCACTGGTGGTCCAGTGGCTATGATGCTGTGCTCCCAATGCAGGGGGCCTGAGTTCGATCCCTGGTCAGGGAACTTGATCTCATGTGCTGCAACTGAAGATCCCACGTGTGGCAACTGAGACCCTGCGAAGCCAAAAAAAAAAAAAAAAAGCATATATGAAATAAACTCCTCAAATAAAGGGGCTGCTTCATGTATTTCAGAGATATTGATCTCAGTGGTGCCTCATTTTGGACTTTATTTCCTCTATTTTCCACTCCTTTTTTATCTACACTTCTGTTGCTTTTTCTTCTCTTCTTTCCTCCTTAATTTTCTTTATGTCCCACTCCCTCTTTCTTTCCCCCCTCTATCAATTTCTGTCTTCCTCTTGGAGCTCTCCAAGACTATAACATAGAAAACACGATCTTTGCTTCAAAGGCCTACAATATCATTAGGTAAATACAGCCAACACGAAAGTGTCTAACGTGAGGGTTTTCCATTTCAGCACCTATCACTTATTAGCAACTGCCAGGAGCCCTGTGTTGAGAGGACTCTGAGTTTAGAACTGGGCTCAGAGGGAATGAATGCCCTGATCAACTCGATGTGACAGCAAAGGACAGAGGGGAAGTGAGGAGGAGGAGCCCTCGTGGCAGAAACTTGCCATCCTGGGTCTCAATCAGGATTTATCAGCTGCAGCACTGTTGACATTTGGACTGGATGATTCTTTGTTTTGGGGGCTCTCCTGTGTGCTATAGGATGTTTAGCAACATCCCTGGCTTCTACCCACTAGATGCCAGTAGCACCCCCACAGTTGTGACAGCTTAAACTGTCTCTGGTCATTGCCAAATGTCCCCTGGGGGGTAAAATTGCCTCTGTTTTAAAAACTACTTGTCTAAATAATTTCCACAAGACTAAACACAGGGAAGTAAATGAAAAAGTGAACGAGGCTGGAAGGATGCAGAGCTCTGGAGAGGAGGCAAGGCTGTGCAAGAAGTGGCAGGATGTGTGATGGCAGAGAAGTTCCCAGTCACTGCCATTACCTTGTGCTACATCTCACTGGCCCAGACAGTAAAGAATCTGCCTGCAGGGCAGGAGACCCAAGTTCCATCCCTGGGTCAGGAAGATCCCCTGAAGAAGGGAAGAGCAACCCACTTTAGTATTCTTGCCTGGAGAATTCCACGGACCAAGGAGCCTGGTGGACTACAGTCCGTGGAGTTGCAAAGAGTCGGACACGACTGAGTGACTGAGCACCTTGATCCATATATGTACAATGTACATGCACTGGAATTGGCTCACAAGGCCCCAGATCTGCAGTTGGCAGGCTGGAGACCCAGGAAGAACTAATCTTTTAGCTCAAGTCCAAAGGCAGGGAAAATCTAATGTCCCAGCTCAGAGTTAGTCGAGCAGGAGTTCCCTGTTACTCCTCAAGGAGTAACTTCAAGTAACCTCGAGGAGTAACAGTTCACTGTTACTACTCAAGGGAGGTCCAGCCTTTTTGTTCTCTTCAGGTCTTCAACTGATTGGATGAGGCCCACCCACATGAGGTGGATGAGGCCCACCCACATTAGGAAGGGCAATCTGCTTTAGTCAGCCTACCTACTTAATCTCATCAAAAACATACTCATAGAAGCACCTAGAATAATGTTTGGCCAAATATCTGGGTGTCTTGTGGCCCAGTGAGATTAACACATAAAATTAACTGTCATGGGTTTCAATCTCCCCATTTGTAGAACAAAGGTACTTATAGTACTTTTATGGTAACTGAGAAGAACCCTCTCTGCTCTTATGAGTGGATGAAAAGTTCAGGAAAATAGAGTGCCCTCATTTGTATCTCAAAAAACATGCTGTCATTGTTATTGTTTTTATTGAAAACACTTGTAGACAGAGGCTAGGTTCCAGACAGAGGGAGACGAGGGTGCTGGGGAGGGCAGAGAGAGGGACAGCTGGCTTTACGGGGTGTGTGACCTCCATAGTCACACTGGACCCCACACTTAGAGAGGCCCCACGCTTGTTTAATGCATCCTTGTTGCTTTGTCAGAATGCTTAATAACTATAGAACAAGGGCCCTGAATTTTCATTTGGCACTGGACCTCACAAATGATGTAGCTGGTCTTGGAGTGGGAAATAGAGCATTTTAAGACATGCCCAGAGAGGTGTTAGTACACTCTGCGGCTCTGCCATATCCCAGGTTCCCCTCCCTCTGCTGCAGAATTCTGCAGGCATGAAAACTGCCACAAGACATTCATTTTTAATGACTTGTTATGGGCTTCTTAGCAATATATCTTTGGGTATTAAGGTGTGGAGTCAGAGACTTAAAATGATTGATGTCTTTGCTCTACACGCAGGGTCTCCCACACTTACTGAGTGCCAGATATCCACTTGGGAAATTTATGAGAGCTCTCAGCAGCCTAAGCGGCCATCAAATATTAATCAAAAATATGTAATAACTAATATATACTTAAAGAATTGAGGAAAATTAATATTCAAGGGAAGCATTCAGGGGCCCATAAAAATAACAAATGCTTAAGAGACTCAGTCAAGGTTGGCAGGTTCAGAACTCAGTCTGCTCTTACACTTGCTTGGAGACTCTAGCTTTGCTGTCTGGTCCTCAGATGTTTAGATGACAAGAAGTTGGGGAGGGGGGCAGCATTAGTGTTTGTTCCAACAGATCTGGACTCCTGCTGAATGAAAGGAGCAAACTCCTGCTTCAGGACACTGCATTTCTACCCCACTTCCCGCCCCCTTTCCTCTGTACCTCTTTCTCATAGCATCCAGCACACCCAACCTGCAGCTAACTCTCTGTGAGGTTGTCTTTTGGCAGCCCCTTGAGGATAGAGTGTGTCTTACCTCTCTGTATATTTTCAACACCTAGGACAGTGGCTTGCA
This sequence comes from Okapia johnstoni, assembly GCA_024291935.2. NCBI lineage: Eukaryota > Metazoa > Chordata > Mammalia > Artiodactyla > Giraffidae > Okapia > Okapia johnstoni. Next base: position 10,526,787 of record CM044322.1, on the reverse strand, counting down.
AAAAATATTAGGTTGAACCTCACAATATTTCTACTCTTGTAGGTCAAAAATGGGCAAATAGCAATTTTACATGGCTCAAGTTTTAAAAAAAATGTTGAAACTAATAAACAACAAGGTCTTACTGTATAGCATAGGAAACTATATTCAATATTGTGTGATAAACCGTATGGAAAAGAACAAGAAAAAGAATATGCATATATATATATGTATAACTGAATCACGTTGCTGTACAGCAGAAATTAGCACAACATTGTAAATTGACTATTCTTCAATAAAATTTTTTAAAATGGTACTACTGGACCTAGCGTTTTTAGTAAATCTTTAACATTGGAACTGAATTGCCTCTGCAGAGCAGGCCAGAAAAATTCTGCTAATTCTTGCTCTCAATCACCGAAACTTCTGATGATCCCAGAGGCAGCAGACAGGTGTCTGGTCGTTTACTGAGGCAGTCTCATTTTGCAATCCATTAGCCCAAACAGAGGGGTGCAGACCTGTCCGGTAACGTCAGCTCAGTTGTCTCCAGTTACTGCTTTTGGCTGAGAACTTCTATATTCTTTCCTTCCCCTCACCACCACCCTATGCCAGTTCTGCTTCCTTTGGCAGCACTGGATATGCAAAGGAGTTACATGATTAACTTTTATTCACAAATTACAAGTCAGCAGCAGAACTCAGATGAGCGGGGCTGCTGGGAGTGGCTCTCCCAGTATTACCCCTGGAAGGATGGGGATGCTCAGCTTCGCGAGAGACCAGGGATGCTCTTTAGCCCCCAGAGAGGGGTGGATGTCAGCAGGAAGAGTTTACTTGGGAGAGAGTAGCTTGTCCACACGGTGGGCCACCGCAGCAGTTGCTGGTCTCTTCTGTTATTGTGGCAAATCGGGAATGGGGCCTGTCACTTGTCATCTGTTCTTTGAGTGTAACCAACTTTTCTTCCATGGGCCATTTGGTGTGACTGTGAATGATGGCTCTGGCTAAATGACACCATCCTGATGGTAGAGTAAACACAAGTGATGCTGGAACAGGCGCCTTGGACCCAGCCTGTGTTTTCAGAGCTGCAGGAAGGGCCCGGGATGGAGTGGAATGCACTTAGACTGGGGCTGAGGCCTCGCCTGGGCCTCTGTCAATCTCCCTGAGCTACTGAGGCACCGGCCAGCCTAGTGGTTGGAGGGCGATCCTATACATACTCACCTGCACCAGATCCCATGTAGGGGTTTAGAGCACGTGTGAAATTTCAGGATCTTTTAGTTAAATGCCCTCATTTTCTAACCAGAGGCTCGGAGAGGCCAAGTGGCTTGTCCTGAGTCATAGGGCTGGTACTGGCAGAGCTGAAATGAGAACCAGGTTTCCTGCCCTGCAGTTATGTGTCCCTTTTCCTCCGTGGGGTGTCTATCCCCATCCCATTTCCTCTATTCTTAGCGACCATTGTTTGAATAACAACTATTTGTGTTTTAAGGATTTAAAAAGCCCTCTGCTACCATACTGGGGCTTCCCAAGTGGTTCAGTTTTAGTAAAGAATTCACTTGCCAATGCAGGAGATGCAGGAGATATGGGTTGGATCTCTGGGTCAGGAAGATCCCCTGGAAGAGGAAATGACAATTCTTGCCTGGAGAATTCCATGGACAGAGGAGCCTGGCAGACAACAGTCGATAGGGTGGCAAAGAGTCAGACACCACTGAGTGACTGGAGCATGCACTGCTACTATATTAAATGTTCAAACCAGTTGTAAAACTTAATTTAAAAATATTAAAATGAGAAAAAAATGCATCGAGAGGTAGTATGGAGTAGTGGACAGAAAAGCAAGCTCTTCATTGCAGAAAGACTGGGCTCCAGTTCTGGTCTATCATTTTCCCCATCTTGGGCAAGTTACTCCCCATCTCTCTGTTTCATTATCTTGGGGCTAAAAATAGTACCTACTCCAAGGGCTGACATAATGAGTGATTGAGATCATATATGTAAAACACTTGGCACATAGTCGGTGCACAATAATCTGGGCTATTATTATTTGTGTGTGTGTTTGTGTATATACGCTGTACCTGTGTATGAGGGAGGCGGGGAGGAGTAATTCACAGGTGGTGGCAGTGCAGTGTTGGCGGATGGATATCTCGTTCATCATTTCAATTTGCCTGTGAAAGTATTTTCTGAGGCATGGCAGACTGCCTCAGCCCTTGGTTTCCAGGAGCATTTATTGATCAGGCTCCAGGTTAATATTTGGGCTTCCCTGGTAGCTCAGATGTTAAAGAATCTGCCTGCAATACAAGAGACCTGGGTTCAATCCCTGGGTCAGAAAGATCCCTTGGAGGAGGGCATGGCATCCCACTCCAGTATTCTTGCCTGAAGAATTCCATGGACAGAGGAGCCTGGCAGACTATAGTCCACAGGGTCACAAAGAGTCAGACACAACTGAGCGACCAACAGTTAGGTAGGTTGAAGTCCATTTAAAAGATATGCCCCATTTTTCATGTTTTTGTACCCTCTTTAGCATCCTCCCCCAGGGTTTAATATGAGTTATAGGAGACAATTCATGCAAAGTACAGTTTGCATGTATATATTTGCATGTATCCAGCGCACAGCAACTGCTCAGTGAAGATCAGTGGCTATCTTTATGATACAGAACCTATTGTGGAGTTGTATGACAGAGAAAAGAATAAAATATTATCAATTTCAAAAACAATTTTTGCTTCATCTATCTGGATAGCATATTCATCTCCCAATTAATTTTCTTCACAACCCAGTTGGGAGGAGTAGGATATACCCTTTCCTTTTTTAATTTTTGGTACAGGTGGGGTGACCGAGACACTGAAGGTGACATCACCAACAGGCAGTGACCTAAGAAGTCAGGGCCAGAACCAGGTCTGGAATACAGACTTCCTGGCTTCTGACCCAGGTTCCCTTCTGCCCTGCAGCCTTTACCACCAGGCTGGAGGGACCAGGGAGGTATCTGTTTCAGGACTCTCTCAGTTGCCCTTGAAAGTTTATCATCTATTGACTGAGTGTTGACCCAAAACATACTAATTCCTGAGGCGACTTTACAGGATGTCCTGTTGAGACTTTTCCTCCTTTTCTGTCAGTGCTTTGCTGGCAGATTAAAATTCAGTGGACCCCATTTGTAGGAAGTCTGATAAAATATTCTCTTCTCAATCACAAACAATTTCTCCATCTGCCACTTGGCTGAGAGAATCAAACTCAAAACACCCTCGTGAGAGGGGAGTGTGATACCAAGCAGAGGAAGGTATAGGAAGCAGCAAGGGTTTGTGCCTGGACACAATCTTTACCTGTCTGATGGAGCTGAGTACTCAGCTCTGTTAGGCTGCTGGTTTTTCTTCACCAGATTGACAGAATCCACCTGAAATTACTTTTGGCAATTATTTGGTATCTAGTAGGTACAGCTGTATATATGCAGTGCATAGATCTTTAGAGAAACAACAAATCTGGGATTTGGTAGATAAGCTAGGGAGGGAATAGATTGGTGGCTATATGAAGAAAGATCAGAAAAGCTAATTTGGGAAAAGTGATGCAGTTAGCCCAAGACACTGAAGGAAATCAATGTAACCCACTTAAGGGGGCATTTATAATACCTATTATTTGCAAATAAATATTTTGGGGTGGATAGAAAATGAAAAAGACATGATTCTACATTTGAATTGGTGAGGAAAACATTCTTCCATTCAACGATCCTCAGTAAGCGTATATTATGTGCCAGACATGGAGATATACTATTGAACAAAAGGGAATCTACCCTCTGGAAACTTACATCTTGTGGGGGGAAGCAACAAGGAAAATGTGACCACAGTTTGGGATAACTCCTAAAAAGGAGATAAAGAGCGTATTGTGATAGAGAGTATCCGGGTGGGTGGACTGGTGCTATTTCAGATCAAGGGAGCCCTAGAGAAGAGCACTGTAGGCAAAGGGAACTTCAAATGCAAAAGTCTGAGAAGAAAAATCTTGGTATATTCTAGAAACTACCTAAAAGCCCACATAGTTGGAGTATAGAGGGAAGAAGATGATAAAGCCAAACCAGAAGTCTAGATGAGAAATGACACAATGGGGCAGTAGTGTGGAAACAAATGCATGAATTCAAGATGCGAGGGAGTGAGGGTGGTAAGATCGATGACCCTGGCTGAGGGATTGGATATGGGAGTCAAAACACAGCTAGATTTCTGGATTAAGAACTTGGTATATGGTGCTGGCACTTACCATAACAGGAAGCCTAAAGAAGGACTATGTTTGGAAGGGGTGTAATAAAGGATTCCATTTGGAGGCTGCAGAGTTTGAGGGGAATGTCCAAGTAGGCATTTGTGGTGGTTTAGCTGCGAAGTTGTGTCTGATTCTTGCCACCCCTTGGACTGTAGCCCGCCAGGCTCCTCTGTCCATGAGATTTTCCAGGCAAGATTACTGGAGTGGGTTGCCATTTCCTTCTCCAGGGGATCTTCCCGACCCAAGGATTGAACCCTAGTCTCCTGCATTGCAGGCAGATTCTTTGCCAACTGAGCTCCAGGGAAGTCCTATGTATGGTTAAATTGGTGGTCTGGATTGAAGATATATAAAATATTAATTTAGAAAGAAATGAAGAAATAAGTGCTATGTGTGTTTAGAGAAAAAGTAATTAATTCAGACTAGGGATACATAGATGACTACACAGGGACGTGCTAAGTTCAACAAAGACCATCAACAAAGGAACAAAGAGTAGATAGGAAGAGAATTAGAGAAATGTCTTTCTGTGTATGATGAAAGAAAAGGTTGATGACTAGTGATATTAAAAAGATTGTATTTCTTAATTTCTCCCCAGAGAACCCAGCTAGTAAAGGGACCAGGTGAGGTCTGATCCATCATTAAGAAAATGAATGTTCAAGGCACAGACTGAGGAGCAAATGTAATATATAGATATATAAAAATCTCATATCCATAATATGTAAAGAATTTCTACAAATCAACAATAAGAAGTCAAACCAAAAAAAGGGCAAAAATCTTGAACAGACATTTCACAGAAGATCTCATACAAATAGCAAGAAATAAATGAAAAACCATTGTATGTGTGTAAGTTGCTCAGTCATGTCCTATTTTTTGTGTGTGTGTGACCCCATGGACTGTAGCCTGCCAGCTCCTCTGTCCATGGAATTTTCTAGGCAAGAGTACTGCAGTGGGTTGCAATTTCCTTCTTCAGGGAATCTTCCAGACCCAGGGATTGAACCCAGGTCTTCTGCATTGCAGGCAGCTTCTTTACCATCTGAGCCACCAAGGAAGCCAGTAGTCATCAAGAACGTGCAAATTAAACCACAGTGAGCTACTATTTTACCAACATGAAAATGGCTAAAACTCAAAAAGATGGTCAATACCAAGTGTGAGCATATGGCACAAACAGAACTTTGATATGTCTATTGGCAGTAGTGTAAAAATGACCTACCACTTTGGAGAACTACTTACTAGTTTCTTAGAAAGTTGATCATATATCTACTCTATAACCCAGAAATACTAAATTCTAGGTTCTTACTAAAAAAAAAAAAAAAAAGAAATGAAACTATATGTGTACAAAATGGCTTTTACAAAAACGATGATAGCAATTTTAGTCATAATCACCAAAGACTGGAAACAACCCAAATTTCCACTGACAAGAGAATGGATAAACAAACTGTAGTTTATCTGCATAGTGGAGTACAATTCAGCAGTACAAAAGGATAAACTACTAATAAATGCAACAACATCTCAAAAACATGATTTAAGTGAAGCTTGACATAAGAGTATACATGCTCCATGATTCCATGTACCTAAAATTATAGAATAAAATTAATCTATAGTCATAGAAATCAGAAAGAGATTGCCTGGTAAGGGGCTTAAGGAAACTTTCTGGGATAATGGAAATGGTCTGTCATTTAAGTGGCAGTTACCTAGGTGTATACACCTGGTAAAACTCATGCTCAATATCTTAAGATCTTACATTTTATTATATGTAATTTATATAATATTAATTTTTAAACAATTTGCATAGCCTAGTTTTAAAGCCTACGTTCTTAAAATACTTCCCAGTTTTAGGGAGGAAAAAACAGGAAGTGACTGCCTGGGGAAATTTATTAAAATAAAATGGATGAATTTAAATTAGCAGTCTAACCCTTTTGCTTTCTGAGAAACCCACAGCTTCTGCATGCGTGTGTGCTAAATCGCTCAGTCATTTACAACTCTTTGTGACCTCGTGGACTATAGCCCAACAGGCTCCTCTGTCCACAGGATTTTCCAGGCAAGGATACTGGAGTGAGTTGCCATTTCCTACTGCAGGCACAGCTCCTGAGGTTGGTCTATATTTGTGTGGACATGTGGTTGAATTAGAGGCCTTAAATTGCTTTTGTGGTTACAGTTCATTATGGCCTGCATCTATGTAGCACCTACTATACACTAGGTCCTGGACGTGCCGTGTTTCCTAAAGTGGCCTGTTGGCTCCCCCAGGGACAAGTATTTTAGCTCCTCTTTCCTCTGCCTTCCTCTGCAATATGGCTTATTTTTCCCTTGATTGCTCATATGATGATGTTTGTACAGAGTGGGTTCTGAGTAAATATTTGGTGAATGAATGGTTGAAGAAATGAGTTCTTGAATATCAGGTGTGTGAAAATCTAAATGAATATAAGAACTCACTGTCTCATTTCTGTTTAAAAAATAAATTTTATCATATACCTGACCTTTAAAAACAAAACCACAAAAAATTCTAACTTCACTCTCTATAAAGTGAAGTGAACAAGAGAAGAAGATATAGGAAAAATTGTCTCATTTTCTGTCCCTTTTACTTCTGATATCAAAGGCCAAACTGATGACAACTGGTCTAGTGGTTGGACTTTGGATTATTAAAAAATATTTTGCAAGAAATAAGCTTGGCTTATAGAACCAACAATGAGATAACCGACTTCAGTGAGAATGACAGCAACAGTTGATGTTTCTGGGAGAAAACGCTAACCAAAACAAGAGCCCAAAAAGTCCCTTCCAGTCTCAAGAGGCAATGGGATATAAAAGAGATTAAGGTTAGCTGCAGATGCCAACAGAGAGAGTCTTTGGAAAATGTGTTTAGTGAGAATCTTTTGTCAAAATTTACTAACAGCCAATAGTTTTTCTATGGCATATAGTGGCAACATAAAATATTTAATGATTTTAATCTAGGATATACTAGTAGAAATAAAACAGAACTAACCTTGGTCAAATACGTCATCCTTTGAATACTTCTCTTAATACTGTGAATTAACCAAGTGATAAAAGAAAATAAGTTTAAGTAAGTCACTATGTTGAAAAATAGAATATAATTGACAATTGAGGAGTCAGCAACCAAATATTATGAAAAGAAATCCTATTTTGATTGTATAAATTTGATGAACAATATAAAAACTCGTTAAATTCTTGGAAATTCACATGAAATTAAATTTTTTGTTCTGATTCTAAAATTTAAAAGTCTAGGTATTTTATATCCATTGGCTATTTTAATAAAAATTTAAAATTATTTTATTGCAAATTAATGAAGAAAATTAGGGATACATTTAATTCGTTTCTGTCATTCCATGGAATTTATGATTTCCTCCAAGAATACCTAGTCCATTGTAAAATAGAAAACAAACAATGTTGTCTTGAGACTATAAATAGGGAAAGGAGCTGGTAAGAGGGAGAGTTTTCAGAGAGGTAGAAGTTGCAGATACACAGGCTTCTGCATCCTACATTGTTTAACTGGCACTGAACCACAGATTTGGTTTTGAACTACCTGATGACCAAATCAAAAAGAGAAAGAGAAAACAATTTATTGATACGATTTCAACAAAATTTCCATTAACTATAGTGACCTTAAGAAAAGAGTATCCTAACTAGGGGGGAAAAAGAACAGACAAATCTCTTAGAGCTAAAAGAGGTGTTTGTGTGTGTGTGTGTGTGTGTGTGTGTGTGTGTGTGTGTGTGTGTGTGTGTGTGTGTTGATTTCAGAAGACTGAGAAACAAAATGGGCAATGTTTTCAACAACTCCCTTTGGTTGATAAAATAGAGAATTTTATTCTGGAATTTCTTCTTAATGTCAAGCTGGAGGAGACAATGCTGTTTAAAAAGAGGCCAAGACAAATGAGGATGGGTTGGGCTGTAAATGACCTGCGCAGTCCTCCAGAGCACGCTTCTCATGTATATCAAGTTGTAAGGAATTTGAGGTTATCGTCTCTGACATAGGTCTTCTGCGAGGGTATTGAGTGGTGATTGCATAGCTCTAAGTAGAAGGAGAGTGTCGGCACTTGGATGAAAATTGAGAAGCCAAATCAGGCAAGGATGTGGCACATGGGGAAGGGTCAGAAATGGCCAGTGGCTGCACGAGGATGATGTGCTCCTGTGGTCAAGAGTCAGTTGATGTGGATAACAGGGTACCCTTGGACTTGGCAGTCCAAAGATTTGACAGCATCTTTTAACTGTGTGTCTTATGGCAAGATCTCCTAAGTTCTCTCTGGGTCTGTTTCCTCACCCTGCAATGGTGCTGGGAGGGGTAGCTTGTTCCCCACTCCTGGCATATTTTTCCAAGTAGGAGGTATGGCATTCAGGACCCTCTCCATCTCCTTACTCACTTGCTCCAGGGGAGTGATTTTTTTTTTTTAATATTTTTACTTATTTAATTGGGGCTTCCCTGGTAGCTGAGACGGTAAAGAATCCACATGTGATGCAGAAGACCTGAGTTCAATCCCTGGGTGGGGAAGATCCCCTGGAGAAGGAATTGGCAACCCACTCCGATATTCTTGCCTGGAGAATCCCGTGGACAGAGGAGCCAGGCAGGCTACAGTCCTTGGTCACAAAGAGTCAGACACAACTTAGCACATTTATTTGTTTATCTTCTTTTTTTAAATTTATTTATTTTTAGTTGGAGGATAATTTCTTTACAATATTGTGTTGGTTTCTGCCATACATCAACATGAATCAGCCACAAGTTTACATATGTCCCCTCCCTCCTGAACCTCTCTCCCACCTATCACCCCAACATACACACTACCATACATAAAGTAGATATTGTTGGTATTCAGTTGCTAAGTCATGTCTGACTCTTTGCGACCCTATGAGCTGCAGCACGCCAGGATTCCCTGTCCTTCACTATCTCCCGGAGTTACTCAAACTCATGTCTATTGAGTCAGTGATTCCATCCAACCATCTCATCCTGTTTCCCCCTTCTCCTCCTACCCTCAATTTTTCCCAGCATCAGAGTCTTTTCCAATGAGAAGGCTCTTCTCATCAGGTGGCCAAAGTATTGGAGCTTCAGCTTCAGCATCAGTCCTTCCAATAAATATTCAGGACTGATTTCCTTTAGGATGGACTGGTTGGATCTCCTTGTAGTCCAAGGGACTCTCAAGAGTCTTCTCCAACACCACAGTTCAGAAGCATCATTTTGCTGTATGACTCAGGGAGCTCAAACTGGTGCTCTGCGACAGGGGAGTGATTTATCATATTGATATATTTAGTAAAAACAAACTGGAAATGTGTGTGACCCACCTCTCCCCTTTTTCTTCTGCAGAGCCATCTGCCTGCCTGCAGGAAGCAGTTGTCTTCCCCCTCTACACAGAATGGGCCATCTTCCTGGCTCCAGCATACCCGTACCGGGGAGAGCAATTCTGCCTAAATCTGGGGCTCTCACACTTAGCAGTGTCCTGCCAGTTGGCCTTTATTAGTGATAACAATTTTATTTCCGCTCCCTTCTGCCAGTCCTTTGTCTCAGGTGAAGCTGGATGCTATATTTTGACCCCTTTGGGTAGGCTCCAGGAGTTGGTGATGGACAGGGAGGCCTGGCATGCTGCAGTTCATGGGGTCGCAAAGAGTCAGACACGACTGAGCGACTGAACTGAACTGAACTGAACTGAAGAGACCCCAACAGGACTGACTATGTTTTAATCATAGCCATCTGGCCCTGAGTGTGAGGTCTAACTAAGGTAATGAAATAGCACAGCGATGCTATGGGCGCAGTGGCTGGTTTGGAGAGTTATGCTCTTTGTTATTTTCCCCAGATCCTTTTAGTCCGGAGGTATCATTGAGTAATACCGATCACAACATCCATAATAAGACAATGATCTTTGACACTGAAAGTGAAACAGTGGAGTCTCAGGCATTTTCCCACCAAATCCTTCCCTCCTGGCTTAAGGGGCCTGCAGACACCTGACGAGAACAGCTGTCTTCCTGGGGCTACCTCTAGTGTTCTGCTCCGCAGTACTACTGCATTTATCTTGGCTGTAGATACGTCTCTTTATCTCAAGATTCTTTCCAACAGCACTATCGGGCCAAAGCCTGGTGAAAAATATAGGGTCTCTAGAAGCAGGTGCCAAATTAATAAGCATTATGAATAGCCAAGTGTGAAAGGCCCTGTTGGACCTGTGTGCAGGGTACAGAGGATGGCGGGGCAGGCTCCCCACGTGGTTGTTTCTGCCGAAGAACAGGACTGACACGAACACCGCGTCTGGAAACCTGGTTTCCCAGCACGGCTTCATCTGCCTTCCCCATCTGCTCCAGAAGCATTATTCTGGGCACCTTGACAGGAGGACTTCAAATGAAAAGATAAAAACAAGTGTGTGTGTTTTTTATCATCTCCAGATACCTTCAGCTCAGGGATACGAATGAAAACCGCTTATCTTGTGACCTTTCAGGTTTACTCCAGGAGGAGGACAGAAGGAAGAAAAAAAAAAAATTATGAAAACAAGCACAAAAGGTGCCATCTTGTTTCTTTTCTGTCCTTGTTTGCTCTTTATTTAAAAAGAGAAGCAAAAGAGGATTCTGGTCTTTAAGCCAACCTGTTGACAGACAGTTTGCTTTGATTTGATGTGTACTTCATTTGCATGAATAAAAAGTAGCGGGAGAGTGTTGTGACTTAACAGTAATATAAAAGCTATTAGAGGAGCCTTGATCATTAGCTTCTTTGTCACAGGGCAATTGTATCTTGCTTTCAATCACCAAATGCCATTTAAAACATTCTCCAAAGCTGTGGAGATTGACAGACTATACAGATTCCTTCACTTCGGGGCAGGCTGAGTCAGCTGCAGACGGTAACATTTACCAGATCCCAAAATGAAAAGAAAAGTGACTTCTAGATAAATTAGAGTATGTACTCAGTCAAGGACAAGTGGGGAAGGGCAATGTCATCTTCTAGAGCCAGAGAGCTGAGAAAGCCAGGAGGAAGAGCGTGACTGCTTGTGACTTTCCTTCTCCCTTTCCCAGGGACAGGACAGGAACTTCATGCCACTTTCCTGACTGACAATGCAGGTGGTTCCTGCCCAGAGGGTACGGACTCTACCAGGGAGGCCCCACTCTCCTCAATATGGTCAATGCTGCTGAGGCCAGTTTCAGTTGTTAACCAGAGTGTTAAGGCTAAGGAGGTATTCTTAATAAAACGGGCTCACTGCGCCAGTGTTTGTTTTGGATCTATCCTCACACCCATCTTAGGCAAATTTGTGAGGTTTATGGGTTTTCAGTGGTGCCACATTTTAATTTTAAAGCCTTTTTTCCCTCCTTAGCAAAACATGCTCAGTTCTGCCTTTCACAGGTACAAAAACTGATTAATAATATAATGTGTTATTTCTCCTAGGGGTTATAATTTACCAGAGATGGAAGCCTTGGCTTTTTCTGAGAGAGAGCCTCTAGAAATCTTTGGGACAGTGGGTGGAGTAGGGTTTGAGGTAGGGGAAATAGATCTATGTAGAAACTGCTGGAGTCCCACCACACAGAGAGAATATTCTAGCTTTCCAGGGGCCAGGAATGTGTGTTGGTGGTGAGAAAAGTGGCTGGATTTCAAGTTTGATTAGTATAATCTGCTAGCATATGAGGTCGGCTGCTTGTAATACAAACTCAAAATAAGAGTGGCTTTGTTGTTCAGTCTCTCAGTCATGTCCGACTCTGCAACCCCATGGACTGCAGCACACCAGCTTCCCTGTCCTTTACCGTCTCCCAAAGTTTGCTCAAACTCGTGTCCATTGAGTCAATGATGCCATCCTACCATCTCATCCTCTGTCGCCTCCTCCTCCTTTTGTCCTCAATCTTTCTCAGCATCAAGGTCTTTTTCAATGAGGCTACTCTTCACATCAGGTGGCCAAAATATTGGAGCTTCAGCATCTGTCCTTCCAATGATTATTCAGGATTGATTTCCTTTAGGATTGACTGGTTTGTTCGCCCTGCTGTCCGAAGGACTCTCACGAGTAGCATATACAAAATGCAAATGTCTTTCCCATGGAACAGTCTGTAAGAAGGTGCTTCAGTGCTTGTATGGTGGCTTTGCTCTGTGAGATTGTCTAGGGGCCCAGGCTCATGCTGATATTTTGCTCTGCCTTTGCAGAGTATGGCCTACACCAGCTGGATCCAAGGTGCCTCTTCCCACATTCACACTGAAAACAGCAGAAGGGAGGAAGGGGGACACACACCTCCTTTTAAGGATGTGACTCGAAGTTACACACATGGCTTCTGCTCATGTTGCTTTGGCTGGGTCTTTCCATACCAGCTGGAGGGGAGGTTGGAAAATGCCATCTTTATTTGTGTGACCACGTACCCTGTGAAAGAGAAGGGGAGATGGTCATTGAAGACTCACTAACAGGCCTGATGAGCATGTTTGGGGAGAAACTGTTGGAAGGCTGCAGTCACTTGTGTGAGTATGCAGAGAGGGGTGTTTGTGTGGGGCTGGGGGTGGACCAGGCAATAAGAAGTCTGGATGTCCTTCTCCTGTGATTTCACTTCTAGCAGTTTGGTTTTATGTGTTTTATGTCTGCTTCCCATCTAATGTCTTTAGTTCCAGGCTCCCTTGTACTTCTTAGATTTCTTTTCAACTTGGGGTTGAGAAGATACATTCATGGTCTTTAGTCAAGTGATTCCAATTAATAACCATCAGTTCAGTTCAGTCGCTCAGTCGTGTCCGAGTCTTTGTGACCCCATGAATTGCAGCACGCCAGGCCTCCCTGTCTATCACCAACTCTCGGAGTCTACCCAAACCCATGTCCATCGAGTCAGTGATGCCATCCAACCATCTCATCCTCTGTCGTCCCCTTCTCCTCCTGCCCCCAATCCTACCCAGCATTAGGGTCTTTTCCAATGAGTCAACTCTTTGCATGAGGTGGCCAAAGTGTTGGAGTTTCAGCTTCAACATCAGTCCTTCCAATGAACACCCAGGATTGATCTCCTTTAGGATGGACTGGTTGGATCTCCTTGCAGTCCAAGGGACGCTCAAGAGTCTTCTCCAACACCACAGGTCAAAAGCATCAATTCTGCAGTGCTCAGCTTTCTTCACCGTCCAACTCTCACATCCATACATGACCACTGGAAAAACCATAGCCTTGACTAGATGGACTTTTGTTGGCAAAGTAATGTCTCTGCTTTTAAATATGCTATCTAGGTTGGCCATAACCTTCCTTCCAAGGAGTAAGCGTCTTTAGAGTGAGCAAATACTACAGACTACCTGACACGTTAGATGTGGGAATATGATGCTGAATAAGGGTCTGCCCTCAGGAATTTTATGGTTCACATCATGGTTTCTCAACCACAAGACTGCTGACATTTGGGCCTGGGTAATTTTTGTTGGGGTAGGGAGTGGGCTCTACCTGCCAGATGTCAGGAGCCACTCCGCTCCTAGTTGTGACAACAAAAAACGTCTCAAAATATTGCCAAATGTGCCCAGGGGTGGAAGTATGAGGTGGGGTACAGCAGCCTCTACGCAAGAACCATTGGTTTAAAGTTGTAAGTTAGGTCCCTGAATCTTAGGGTGTGGTTCCTAGGCTAGTAGCATCAGTAAAATGTTATCAGAATCACCTGAAAGTTATTAGAAAAGCACATAATCAGACCTTACCCCAGAACGACTGAGGAACTCTAGGAATGGGGCTTAGGAGTCTGTGCTTTAATAAGCCCTCCAGGTGATTCTGAGATTTCTAACATTTGACAACAGCTAAGCCAGATCCTTCATTAAATGCTTTCAACTCAGTGTATTAAGTAGTAGAGGAAGGCATACCCTAAATGCCGTGAGAACCCCGAGAAAGGCAGCTAATCCGACCTGTAGAAGTCACAGGCAGCTTATCAAGTAGGCAGAAGTGATTCCTGCATCTGGAAGTTTATGTAGATAAGAAGCAGATGTAAAAGCAGAGGAGGAATGAATAAATCTACCCAGAGGACTGAAGAAGTACAGCACATTTCATGTCACTAGATGGTAAAGTCCGAAGTCAGGTAGCCCTTGGCTTTGGGATTGGAGGTGCAGGCAGGAACTTGGTTGCGGGTGCACCTGGCATGGTATGCTGGACAGTTGTTTTTAAGCTGCTCAGCCTCTGAATCCTTTTTCAATGTGTGGACACTACACTTATGCATGAATTTTGGTGGGAGGCCAGGTTATTTCTGCATTGGGGAAATCGGATTTTCAGAGGCTACCTCTCCCCTGCCTGGTGGCAGCTAGGGCAAAGGCATGTACCTGGGGCCTGCCAGTCGGATGCCCACTCCCAGGCCTTGATTCTGGAGCTAACAGGAAGAGAGAGCAGGGTACTCAAGCTGGCAGCCATGGCAGCGCTGACAGCATCCTCTGTCATGCGTGGCCATGGCATTCTATCCAACACGAGCCCTGACATTCTCTCCAGGGGGCTCTTCAGGCCTGAGTTTGGCCGTGCCTGGTCTTGTTTGTTCAGGCTCCCTTGATTCTTGCCCATTTTCTTCCTGATTCTTCAGCCTTTCTAGTGATTCTGTGAATTCAGTTCAGTTCAGTTGCTCAGTTGTGTCTGACTCTTTGCGACCCCATGGACTGCAGCACGCCAGGCTTCCCTGTCCATCACCAACTCCTGGAGTTTACTCAAACTCATGTCCATCACATCGGTGATGCCATCCAACCATCTCATCCTCTGTCGTCCCCTTCTCCTCCTGCCTTCAATCTTTCCCAGCATCAGGGTCTTTTCCAATGAGTTGGTTCTTCGCATCAGGCAGCCAAAGTATTGGAGTTTCAGCTTCAGCATCAGTCCTTCCAATGAATATTCAGGACTGATTTCCCTTAAGACAGACTGGTTAGATCTTCTTGCAGTCTAAGGGACTCTCAAGAGTCTTCTCCAACACCACAGTTCAAAAGCATCAATTCTTTGGCTCTCAGCTTTCTTTGAATTACCTTTCAGTAAATTCTATCTCAGCTTAATTATTCATAGATTGTCATCAGCCATAGGTGGTTTCTGTGGCTCACAACTAGGCATCCTGGATGTTATATATGGGAAATGAAGAGCCTCTATAGAAGGGAGAGCTACCACTTACCATATATACCAAGGGAAATGAAAGAATGACACCTGTCCCTTACTGAGCACATGCTGCGTCAGGCGCTTTATCTACATTATCTCCTGATCCTTAGAACAACCGTTTAGTAGATACCTTATTATTATCCTCATTTTATACATGGAAAGCTGAGTTTTGAACCCGGGAATTCTGTCCAGAGCCTGTTTCCCTGACAACCAGGACCAAAGCCCTATCCAAATCCTCAATTATTTTCAAGGTCTCTATCAACTGTCAACCCCCACCACAAAATGACATCCCCTCTAAGTTTGCCTGTGTATGCAACGATCTTTCCCTTATGTTTTATTTCACCCACATATTGTGTCTGCTCTGTGGCTCACATGATCAAGTACTTGTTTTCATGTAACCCTAGAATAATTTCATATCTCTCTGATATCTCCGTCTTCCAACTTTATCATAAGCAACTTCTGGGTTCTAATCCTGACTGTGTCACCTACTAAGAGGTGGTCACAGGCCAGAATTATTGAAAATGTAAATATGACCTGACAGCATTGCTATGGGCAGGGGCAGTTTTCAAAATGCTGTATTTAACAACTGATTCACAAGACCACTGGCCAGGCAGGGCCTGGTCTTTGTCTCTAAGTTGTGTCTGACTCTTTGTGACCCCAGGGACTGTAGTCCGCTGGGCTCCTCTATCCATGGAATTTCCCAGGCAAGAATACAGGGTTACCATTTCCTTCTCCAGGGGATCTTCCTGACCCAGGGATCAAACCTGCTTCTCCTGCATCATCAGGCGAACTCTTTACCACTGAGCCACCAGGGAAGCCTGGCCAGGCAGGGTAGTAAATGGCTGTAAATATCTGTAATGCCTGGACTATGCAAATGACTGAATATTAGCTCTAGTTGTGAAAAGAAAAGTAATGGATAGAGTTCTTTGTAAGCTGTAAGCCTGACAAACTCTGCATTATCAGTTTGCCTTCCATGTCCCTTTTGGCCCCCACAAAGCCTAGCATATTCTTATATACCTGGTACTTGATAAATCTCTGAATTAATGGATGAATGAGTGAATAATCAACGCGATGCATGCCTTCAACCTGCTGTTAAAATCAGTAATTCCCTGTTTTAGTTGCGTGAAATACCCTGAGCCATCTCCTTGATTATTTGGTGGTGAGGGGGCTCATGAATCTCTCAAACAGGTCTCCCACCATATTGAGCTTTGAGTCACAGATTTCAGCACCAAGTGATATGAGTCATATTGCACCTTCAAAGAGATGGAGACAGGGACCTTGAAATCAAACTAAGGAAGCTGGCTTGGCAAGTCCAGTCTCCACTCCCCTGAGTCCCTGGTTCAGATGAGGGCATTGGTATCCTGCAAAGCCCAGCCTGGGAAGCTAGGGGCTCCATGTGGCCATTCTCCAAGGCAAGCAGCACCTCCCAGGAGCCCCAGTGGATCGGCCTGGGTTGCCCCAGGGCCCACCTACCTGCCTGGCACTCAGAGCCTGTTGCTGAAAGTTCTTTTCGTCCTTCTGTTCCTTCTTCCGTTGCCATCACGCCGACAGCTGCAGGAGCACATGGAGGTTGCTTGGCAGCTGCTTGCCACAGATGCTGAGCTCTGTAATGTACTTCTCCCCCCTCTGCTGCTACTTCGGAGTGTTTCTCTGGCTGCCGAGATGTCTTCGTCCCTGCCTGTGGGAGGGGTGGGCACTGAGGTGCTAGTGAGGTGTGAAGCCTTGGGGGATTGGGGCTGCTGAGTTGGCAATATGGCTAAGTCCTCAAGATCAGCTTTGCCTTTTTCACACACAAGTGTCATTTTTAACTGTTCTGCATGCCTGAGAATGATTTCAGGCTGGCCTGGAGGAAGATAATCTTGGGATGTCTTTTTCTCTGCATTCTTGGAAGCCCTGCCTTCATCCAGGTCATCATTTTCCGGGCTGCTTCCTCGCAGGGACCTCCCAACTGAACCAGCCTCTTTCCCTCTGACTTGCCTGCCCCCTTTCTTCCACCTCCCATGGTGCTACCACACTGATTTTCCTGTAGCCAAATCTGACCATTTCTCTTCTTCTATTTTTTTGAATCCTCTTAGCTTGAAAGATTAAATCTGAACTTAGTGTGACTAAAAGGCCCTCCGTGACTCATCTCTGTTGCAGCCACATCTATTTTGACCAAAACAAATCAGCTGCTTCTTAACTCGATCTTGGACTTGCGTTCACACAGCCTAGGAGTTTTTTTCCTTCCTCTTTCTGAGGAAGAGGAAAGTTCAGTCTGGTTCACTCCATCTGAGCCAGAGAGATCTCCAGGCATTTTTTTCAGTAGCCTCTCTCCTTTAACCTGATCCTTGATGGATCAAACTGGAGAAGTTATTGACAGAACCATTTCTGTATAGAGATAACCATTCAAGCAAAGCTGCTGTTGATTAAACGGCCTACTCTGTGCCAAGTTCTGGGACACAAACGTGGGTGAGATTCAGTGCCAGTCCTCAAGGAGTTCATGCACAGCTGGAGAGATGGAGGAGGAAGCACACAATTAAAACAGAAAAAACAACAAGCTCTACGACACAGGCAAGTACAGGATGTTACAGGAATCGGATGCTCTCATAACATCTTGAATTTCCTTCTATTTTATTAGTTCTGTAATGAGTTTGTGTGTTTTCAGTTTGTCTGCCTCCCCAACAATTTCTGAGTTTTCTTGAAGGCAGGGGCTATATCTTTCTCGAGTTGTACCCTTCATGCCCATCTGACGTCCAGTACAGAACTTCAAGAAATGTCTTTGGGCAAATGCAGCTCTACCCATAAGTAGTATGTCCACATGAGGAGGGCCTTGCAAGAGGCCCTGAACGTAGGGCCACCACGTATCTCTCCAGGACAGTGGCAACCCCAAGGAGTGTCCTGGAATCCTCTGGGTTTGAAGGGCACGACAAAGAACACATGAGAAGTTAGGGGGCCTGTAGTTTCTGAAATTGCCTACCTTGTTTGCAGAAACTTGGTCCCTCTGTTTCAGCGATCCCTAACCTTTTTGGCACCAATGACCATTTTGGTGGAAGACAGTTTTTCCATGGACTAGAGTGGTGGTGGTGGGTGATGATTTGGGGATAATTCAAGCACATTACATTTATTCTACACTTTCTTTTTTTTCATAATTTACCTTTTTATTCTTTAATAATACCCTTATAGATAATTTTTATTCATCATTTACTCTCGAATCTTCATCTTCATTTTTATTTTTTGGTCTTCATTTTAAATGGATATATTTTCCTTGGTCATCTAGTAATATAAATCTTAGATAAAAAGACTTCCTATACAATGGGATTTTTTTTTTTTTTAATTTTTTTTTTTTTTAACACCAAAACCATTTTGTATTGGGGAATAGCTGATTAACAATGCTGTGATAGTTTCAGGTGAACAGTGAAGGAACTCAGCCATACATATGCATGCATCCATTCTCCGAACCCTACTCCCATCCAGGCTGGCACATGACATGGAGCAGAATTCCATGTGCTATACACCAGGTTTCCGTTGGCTGTCCATTTTAAATAGAGTAGTGTTGTGTGTTTTATTTCTAATCTAATGGCACTCTGATCTAACAGGAGGTACCAGTCAGAGGCCCAGAGGTTAGAGATCCCTACTCTACTTGTGCCTCATTTTTTCCCTCTCTCTTGAGAACCCATTTCCTCTGCTCTACTTTCCCCCTGTTTTGGTCAGAGAAAGCATCCATTAAAGGACATCACATGTTATTTCAAATAAAATTAAAGGGCTTCCCAGATGGCACATTGGTAGAGAGTCTACCTGCCAAAGCAGGAGATGCAAGAGACACAGGTTTGATCCCTGGGTTGGGAAGATCCCCTGGAGGAGGAAATGGAAGCCCGTTCTAGTATTCTTGCCTGGAGAATTCCATGGACAGAAGAGCCTGGAGAGCTACAGTCCATGGGGGTCCCAAAGGGTCGGACCCAACTGAGCACACACACACACACACACAGAAATTAAATTTTACATCACTGTAGAGAAATTAGAAAACTCTGATAAGTACAAAGGAAAACAAAACCTTGAGTAATCCCACCACCCAGCATTGCTTGAATCACTGCTATTGATGTGTTGGTGTACAACCTCTCAGACTTTTCTCTGCATACATGTCCAGAGAGTGTTTGAGTAAGACTTTGGACTGAGGCTGCCTGAGTTTGAATCTTGGCTTCACCATTTACTGATCGGGTGACCGAGGCAATTTGGCTGGCTTAACCTCTCCGCGCACCCTCACGGCTCAGCGGAGTTCATGGTAAGACTTAAAGCACAGTGCTGTTGAGAGACTGAAATATTCTGTCAGGTGCTTACAACACTACCTGGTGCATAGTAAGTATAAATCTATTTAATTAACAAATATTTACTGTGGGCCTATTTTATGCCAGGCACTTTTCTAGACAACATTTAACATTTAGCCAAAAGGGCCACTGCTAGTATGCAGTTTATATCCTGGTTTAACCACCAAGTACATTAACTAGCTTTGGTATTACAAAGAGTATCAGAATATGTACTGCATCGATTCTGCTTTTCTCATTTGCAACATTTTGCTATGTATTACGACATTTTTCAGCATCATGAAATCTTGTATTATTCCTGTAATAGTGATATAGTATTTCATTGAATGGATACCATATTTTACTTTACAGTCTTCTTTTACTAGGTATTGAAATAGCTTCCAATTTTTCATATTTTCAAAACCCAGTACAATGAAAGCCTTATACACACAACTTTATGCACTCACCTGGGTATTCCATCAAGAGATACAAGTGAAGTTACAGATCAGGGAGCACGCACGTGTGTAGTGTTTCTGGTAGACGTGGCCTCCTGAGATGATTATGGACCAAACTGCCAGCCCTAGTGCTGTGGTTGAGAGAACAGTTCTCCACACTCTCATTTGAACCAATGCTGAACTTTTTTATTCTTTCTAGATTTTGCAAATTAGGGCAAACACGGTATTATGTCATTTGTATTTGCATTTGTTTAGCTCCAGGTGAAGCTGATTTCATATATTTATGTATAATAATATTTGTATTTTTAGATATTTTTATATCTTATAATATTAGATAATTATATACATGTGCTTGTGCTAAGTCACTTCAGTCGTGTCTGACTCTTTGTGACCCCATGGACTGTAACCCACCAGGCTCCTCTGTCCATGGGCTCCTCCAGGCAAGAATACTGGAGTGGGTTGCTATGCATTTCTCCAGCAGATCCTTCCCATTCAGGGATCAAACCTGGGTCTCCTGCACTGCAGGCAGATTCTTTACCATCTGAGCCACGATAGTGTTTATACTTTTTATTGGCTATTTGTATTTCTTATTTTCTTTTTTTAGATATTTTTTTGATGTGGGAATATTTTTTAAAGTCTTTATTGAATGTGTTACAACATTGTTTGTGTTCTGTGTTTTGGTTTTTTGGCCACGAGGCATGTGGGGTCTTTCCTCACCGACCAGGGATCAAATCCTCACCCTTGGCATTGGAAGGTGAGGTCTTAACCACTGGACAGCCAGGGAAGTCCCTGTATTTCTTATTTCCTTTGTTGATCACTTACGTCCCTTAAAGCCTCTGACTTTGATAAGATGATCTTGGATGTTGCTTAAACTGAACAGTCTTTTTCTGTGAAAGGCATAGACCCTTGTTAAGCTTTGTGAGGTAATGGTTTCAAGGGACATGTGCCCAGCCTTCTCTGAGATGTATTTACATTTTCCACTAAAAATGTCTAATGTTACAAATCTGACTCTTCTGCATTTTGGCAGTGATGTGGTTTTAATACTAATGAACCACTTTTTGTGCATCTCAGTGAGAGCAGGGGCCACTTTGGCAGAGACTGAAAGATGCTAGGTGTTGTCTGGTTGTGTGTGATGGGTGTATGATCCGGTGCACACCTCTATTTCCCTCTACCATAACTGTTGGCGTAACTGAGTGTGCATGTGTGTGTCTGCCTATGTACATGTCTGTATCTTGAGCTGAGATCAGAAAACCATATGTGTATTTTGGGGTCTCTGTGAAGTTACATAAGTACCTTTGTATTTCCATGACCTGAATCTATCTCCCAAGGGATGTTTAGTTCAAAATTTGCTTCTTTTAGGAAGACTGCCCTGATTATCCACTCAGCCTCAGATTACTTCCCTCTGAACTTCCTGAGCACATGTGTTTCACATCTAAACTTGCAAAAGCATTGCTAAAAGTGTGTCCTCAATAACTCATATAAAGTTTTTCTCACATGAGAACCCTCTGCCTTTGCCTCTGACCACTTGGAAATGAGATTCTGGGCTTTATCACATCCCCTCGAAACAGATCCAACCCACGAAGCATTAGTGAGTAATGTAGAACTGACTACAATTTTATGGGGAGATGAAGGAGAAAGCTACATGATACAACACCCAGCAATAAATAAAGACAAAGATCTTCGCTTTCTCTTGTCAGAGTTCCTCTTTAGTCATGGGGAGGGTGAGATGGTTGGATGGCATCACCAGTTCAATGGACATGAGTTTGAGCCAACTCCAGGAGATAGTGAAGGATGGGGAAATCTGGTGTGCTACAGTTCACGGGGTCGCAGAGAGTTGGACACAACTTAGTGACTGAACAACAACAACTTGGGCCTCTGGGTCTCCTTCTCTCTCCCTCTGAATCTTTCCTTAAAGTAGCCACTGAACATCTCCTCCTTTCCTTGTCCGAGAAATTCAGCTCGCTTCTGAATTTCTTCGTCAAAGCCCTCAGCTGATCGTAATGTCCAGGAAAGCCAGCATTTTTTCCATAAAAATGAGCCTCTTTCTGTGGGAGAATGTACTGCTAAGAAAAATACGTTTTTTTCCCAAGTTGCTCCAGCAAGCTACATCATCAGGATTTACTTCGTCTTTTCATCCAGTTTCATAACAAGGACCATCTTCCATTCATTTTATGTGCTTCTCAGCCTCCTTTTCTTCCCGTGATTTTCTCCAGGGCTTTGCACAAAGTAGGTCTTCAATAGATGCTTGCCAACCAGTAAGGAATCTCCTCTGTATTCCCATTACTTAGCTCAGCATTTGGAACTTAGAAGGCACATGACTCTTCAGACAGATGAATGATGAAACCTTGGTCTGTGTACCTCAGGAAGGCAGTGGGTAAGATGGTGTGGCCAGCTGGACCCTGAGAAACTGGCACGCTCACCGTTCTCCAGGGCATGGACGGCTCTGTAAGGCCCAGTCATTTGTGCCCTTCTCCATCTAGGCCATTTTCTTTTTTACTCTAGTTGGCTTGTAGGGTCTTCTTCTCTAACTCTCTTCGTGTCTTCCTTCATAAAGTATCAGGCCAATCCAGGAGGGAATTTCCAAGATCCACTTCCTAGAATATGATACCATGGAACTCTACCCCTTACCTTGTCCCTCCAATAATGTGGTTCCTCCCAGCCTCCCCTAAGTGCGGCCTGAACTGTCTGCAGCCCTGTTCTTTCCCATTTCTCCCTAGGCCTCCTTTGACCACACAAGGGTCAGGAGATGGAATATTTCAGGAGACGAAGGTAGAGATATATTGATTGTATAAAGGGCAGAAGGGGCAGGAGAGGGATGTGGGCAAGAAGAGAGGATTCCACAGAGAAGAAAGGTAGGCCTGTTCTACTTGGAAATAAAGATGGCTGGGTGATTGGGTCAAATCCATCTCTTGGGAATTTTCATATTGCTCCTTGCTCTGTGCCATGGCATTTCCTCTTGACTTCTTTGTGTGTTTTTTGAAATATACAACATAAAAAAAAAAAGCCAAAAAATTATGAAATGGTGGGAGTCAGAAAGAAATGTCAGGGTATCTTTTTTTTTTTGCTTTTCCTTTTTTCAGGGTATCTTTTGATCCAACACCTAAGGAAATCTGGAGGTCAGCCTACCGGGATAAACAGTCTAGAATCTGTAAGGATAAAGAACTCTCCATCTCTCCCCTCTCCCCCTGCTAATTCTCACTTTGAAGACCCTTTCTTTTTTCTGCCTTTTCACCAAGAGCTAGATTTCACAGGATTAGAGGGGACATGAATGAATGCTAAATGAAGATTATGGTTTTCTTATACATAGTGACCATAGGTGTATTTTTTTTGTTTTTTGTTTTCGTTTTTTTTCTTCTCTGATGGCCTGGTTGTAGGAATTTCCCAACCAGCCTGTCATATTTGCCCTTGTCTGGATCAGACTCATCCTGCACCTCTTCTGAAACTCATGCATTTCTATTTGTTCTTTAAAAATTGTGTTTGATTTTGGTAAGAATACTTAATGTAAGATCTATTCTCTTAACAAATTTTTAAGTTTATAGTACAGAATTGTTAACTGTGTTAAGTATAAGTACTTTGTTAAGATGGACTTCCCAGGTGGCATTAATGGTAAAGGGCCTGCCTGCCAATGCAGGAGATGTAAGAGACACAGATTCCATCCCTGGGTTGGGAAGATCCCCTGGAGAAGGGCATGGCAACCCACTCCAGTATTCTTGCCTGGAGAATCCCATGGACAGAGGAGCCAGGCAGGCTACAGTCCATAGAGTCACAAAAAGTCAGACACGACTGAAGGGACTGAGCATGCATGCGCTTTGTTAAGATATACATACATATATATATATATGTATGTATATATTTAAGTAAGTTCCAATGTTGTCCAGCAGATCTCTACAGCTTATGTATCATCTCAAGCCAACCTTTATACCCACCATTTGATAAATCTTCACTTCCTCCTCCCCTTAGAAGCTGCTATTCCATTCTTTGATTCTACAAGTTTGAATATTTTAGAAACCTTAGATAAATTTCGTGGTATTTGTCCTCCTCTGACTGGTTGATTTCACTTAGTATAATGTCTTCAAGTTTCTTAAGCCCTTGCATTTAAGCCCCTCCCATTCGTTTGTGATGAGGTATCTCAAAGAGCTCTTGCCCACCTCTGCTTTGTCAATATTCCAGCCCTTTCTTGATAATTCACTGGCATCCTGAACCCTGGAGTCTGGCTCCTTAAACCCATGGTGCACCCCCTAAATCTTCTCCCTGAGTGTCCCCAGGCCCTTGTCTTGCCCTGTGGGCCAAGCTGCTCCTTGAAGCTCACCTGCCCCCTGTCTGCCCAGCTCTCTGAACTCCCCAGGCATCCAACCCACACCATTCCTACCAGCCCTGCCCTGCTGAGGCCCCTGCCTAGCAGGACACGGCGCCTCTGATGACTAAAAATAGGAGTGGTATAAAAGAACGGTGGGACCCAAATAAAGTCTGAAGCAGGAAATATAATGATCCTCCGAAAATATGATTCTGTTGCTTCCACAGGAGCCCTGTATTTGCTTCAAAGCATGTGAACTATCTTTATTTTGCATTCAAACTATCTTTTGGGGCCAGGTTTCCTTCATAACATGGCTTATTGCAAAATGGATCTGAAACCCTAGGGAGTTTATCTGTAGTTAGGTTTTTTTTTTCCTTTCCAGTAACTGTGGGTCGGAGGTATTCCAGCCATTATTGACTAAAGGACTACTCTGTTTTATGACATCTAATCAGATGGATGTCCCACTGGTAGGACAGATTGTGTCCCTTTTTTTCCCTCTGGACTGAGGAGATAAAGAGATAAAATTCATAGGTTGTGTTATTTTTTTTTTAAATCAACAGCCTAGTTCCCCGTGAGATCTTCACGTGAGCCTGTTATGCATGAGAGGCTAGCCTTAATGGGGGAGACTGAAGGGCTTGTGAGCAGGACATTTTGTCCTCTGAATGGCTAGGCTTGGTCTGGTCCAGAAAAATTTCTATTCAAGGTCATCTTGGATCCTGATGATTCAAAGAAAAATGGCAAAATCTGAATGTGCTGTTCCCAGATGCCTTCACTTGCCTGAGAAGCTAAGTTCAACTTCCGTTTGGAGTTAGACAGGATCCCCATGCTAAAATATTAGACAAATAATGTCTCAGGGTTTTCATTTCCTGTTACATAAAGTGGGCCTGATAATAGCAGCCATGACAATTTCCCAGGTCCCTGATGAGACCCCAGGCAGGCCTGGGTGTATATGAAACATCAAGTTTCATTTATTCAAAAGCAAGGTATCATTACAGCCTTTGTTACAATGCAGCTTAAGCACCCCGAACTTCCCTTTAGCATATGCTATCAACTCTAGCATCCCTACCATTATGAAACTATATATGGTTTCACCCCCACGTCATCTCTTGAGACTGCTTGTGTCTTGAAGTAGGATTACCTTTTATTTGTCCTGAAATGTCCTCCTTCAAACCAGAAGCTGTTCCCTGTGTTCAGGGTTTTGGGATTTGTGAACAAACCTGTTTTCACTCTGCCTGCCCTTTCCATAATTGTTTAAGTCTCCCCTCATATTCCCTCAAGGTTTGCTTTTGCAGCATGAGACCTAATTCCTTCTGGAACAAAGATTCTTCCATAACTATGATCATTGTAGGCTCTCTCTGAACCCCCTGTCCACTGGAAATCCATGTGTATCAGCAACTGTCTTGTCTTCCTTAACTGTAAGCCTAAACACCTTCTAAGTAATATCTCAGCCCAACGTGTGCCAGAAAGCTCTGTCTTCATAAACACTTAGAAAATTGATTTTGGTGAACAATCTATGGCTGAGGACTCTAAGAAAAATCAGTTACTTTCAGTGTCTCTGGCTCTTCAAGACTTAAGGCTTAAGAAACCTCTAGGAAGACAGCCCAGGGTTGCTCAAGATTTTGGTAGGAAAGCAGGGGAGAGATTTCATCATGAGATTTAAGAGGCTCAGGAAGGTAACTGCCTAGAAACCCTTTCAAACAAGTCCACACAGTTCTATGAGACACATCTTTTGTTAAAATTAGAGGGCCACCCCATCTAGTAGGTAACTTCCAGGCTCTGGAGCTGGGCCATCTGGTTGGAATCTTGGTTCTGCCATTTCCTATATGTGTGACTTGACCTCTTTGTGCCTCAGTTTTCCTGTCTGTAAAATGGGGACAATAATAGCAACCTACATAGCAGGTTTAAGTAGGAACTCTTAACCCTGCGCTCTCGGAACGGAACTCATTTGTGTGTAGAGGACTTCCTGTATTACATATGGGGCACTTACCCTAGGCTGAACCCTGTGATCAATGTCTTCTATTACCTAGTTCAGTTCTTACAGCAAGCTTCTTTCCTATGGATGAAAAAGCAGAGGCTTGCAGAGACTGGTTAACTTGCTCCACATCACATGGTTAGCAAAGGCAGCACCAGAAGTCAAAGCCCGTGCTCTTCACCACCTGATCTTCTGTGTTTTCATCTATGTTTCCATCAAGGGAATTTCTGATCTTAATTTCATTTTTCAGGTAGGTATCATCTAGAATAGTAGAGTTTATATTATCAACTAGTAATTTGGCTTATGGAAAGGGCATTGGATTAGAAGTCAGGAGACCTAAATTCTGATCTAACTCTGCCACTGACTACACCAGCTGAGACAGTGTTTACCTCTGCTGGGCTACCAAGTGGGAACTGATAATGCCTGCCCTGCCTCTCTCAGGGACTATGGTGAGGGTCACTTTCAAATTTATCCAATAATGCGTGCTCACTGGAGGCTCAAGCTCATGTGAGCTGCATTTGCATGTATTTTTCATTATTGTTAAATAAACTTGTGCTGTGCTTAACTTAGGAGACACTTGAGATGCAAGATACTATTGTTCCTATGAGTTTGGACGATATGAACCAGTTTTTCTTGGGGTCTGATTGCTCTCAGACAGGCTAACCATCAGCTGAGATGAACCCTATATTTCAGAGAGTGAACCTCATTCTTAGGACCTTCCCTGGATTTCAACCTTCCTCTTTCAACTGTTCCGTGAACAATAGGCATGTGGAGAGCTGCTTTGGAACCAGAATGCAGGCAAAGCCAAGGAAGTCAAACTGAAGCCTCCCCATGAAGATCTCCGCGAACCTGAGGTCCTCATGAGGTGCTTCTATCCCTGCATCCATCCAGTTGCTATGGCGGAATGTTGGGTTGGTTCCATTCTTCACTAAGAGATTGGGTATCAACATGCGGAAGAAGGATTTGACCGCTAAGGCAATAATAAAAAATGAAGCCAGGATTCATATTCAGCCGGTATGTATCAAGGTGACAGATTTTCCCCAGTCAGAATCTGCTCTGATCGGTCAGTGCCCACAGTGGGCTGCTTGTTACATGTACTGACTCTCACTCCTGGATAAAGCTCGTTTGCTTTCTGGTTTTGCAGAGGCTCTTCTTGGTTCTGTGCTTTGCCTGCTGCCAACTCTTTTCCCATCTGCCTCCTGGGAACGTAGAGGTAGCACAGGAAATAGCGCTGGGGCTTGGGGTAGGGCCTCACACAGGCCTGCCACAATGTAGCAGGTCCCCATTGCCCTGATGTCCCTGAGAGCCTGAGGGGATGTGTCCATTCAACTGGCTCAGCGCTGAGAACAGGAGCCAGATCTTCTTCAGTCCTTCATGGTGACAATCCCATGCTGATGTTTAAACGGTGCTCAAAATGCATTCAATGAAGGAATAAACCCTCCAGAAAGTATCCGAGCATCGGATACAGTTTAGGGAGCTGTTGGCTTATTCGTGGTGGAGGGTGAATTAAAAAGACTAGATCACACCCCTCAGGGAATTCCAGTGTATAGTGGATGATTCCATCACTACGTGACAAAGATAAAGGACATGCAGATAGGCATTTTATGAGTGCAAACAGATTTAATTTTTAAAAGTCAAGGTCATCATTAAGTAAAACGAAAGAAGCAAGAGAAAGCGAGGACAAGTAGAGATTTTTTTTTTTTAATTGGATGTAAAGGCCCCAGGAGAAGCAAATTCCTCTGGAAACAGCCCAGACTGTGGCATTTCTTCTTTTTTCAAAGGCTGGTTTTGTTGGGGTTTTAACTGAGAGCCTCAGGATGGAAGGAGAAGCTATCTCCACAGCACAGGGTTTCCCCCCTCTTTTCCAAAGGGAAGGCAGATTTGGGAAACTGGCACTGCCCCTACCCAGATGGCAGCCAGCAGCTGGCTCTGGCAAAGGCAAGTTCTCACTCCCGGCTGCTGGCTGCCCGGCCTCTCCCGTTTCCCCAGCAAGGCCGGGCCATTAGGAAGGAGAGAATGTGAGAGCCCTGCCATGCCAGCGGCTCCTCACCACCCTTACCCGGCTTCCCTGGCTCTGGCACCCGGGCCTACAGCCGGGGAGCCGGGGAGCGGACCCAGAAGCACCAGCCAGCAGCCCCAGCCTGCCTCTTCCCGCCTCAGCTGCTGGCTTGGCCCCGTGCTGAACTGCACGATGGCCGCTGACATCCATGGGGCCGTAGCACCAGGGACAAAGAGTGGCAGTGACTTCAGGGCGCGTGGCCTGGCCTCAGCACCGCTGGCTGGTTGGGTACCAGGGCTCAGATGATCAGCCTGGTGGCCCGTGGCTGCCCCTGCCCCATACCAGACACCACCCCGTCACTCCACAGATCACACCTGTCCTCCTCATGGTCTTCGCCCAAGGCACATTTTTCTTTCTCCCGTCGTGTCTTCCTTTTCCTTCTTCCTCTTCTCTCTTTCTTCCTTGTGTTCCCTTCTCTCTTCTTCTCTCCTGTCTTCCATTCCTCCCTCTCCTCCATCCCCTTCTCTCTTCACAGAGTGTCTTTCTCCTACTTCTTCACTTTCCTGCTCTTTACTTTATTCTTCAAACACGTATTGACTACACCTTCTCTATCAGTCCCTCTACGAGACTTGGGCAGGACACAGATACCGTATACTTGGCCCTGCCGCTGACATTTGTACATGAGATAAGTCTATGACAACTGATGAAGACAGAATGTGTGAAGTACCAAACATACCCACAAATGACTCGGAAAACAGAGGAAAGGGTCACTGGTTTCTGCCTGACCCATTTTGGGGAAAAGTTTGCTGCTGCTGCTGCTGCTAAGTCGCTTTGGTCGTGTCCAACTCTGTGGAACCCCATAGACGGCAGCCCACCGGGCTCCCCCGTCCCTGGGATTCTCCAGGTAAGAACACTGGAGTGGGTTGCTGAGGAGCTGCCGTTTTTCAGTTTGGTTGCTCACTCAGCTTCATATGTTCCTGAGGAAAGATATAAATTTCCAAGTCTGGTTGGAAAAATGGAAGCTTTGATTTTTGTTTCAGTTTCTATTTATGAATTCAGATTCTAAGGCTTTGAATTTTCATCAAATTCAGTTTATCCATTTTTTTTTCTTTTATGGAGAGTACTTTTGCTATTGTATCTAAGAACTTTTTGCAACTAGCCCAATGTTGTAAAGATTTTCTGCTGTATTTTCTACTAGAAATTTCATAAATTTGCAATTACATTTACAGGGTATGAACCATTTTGAGTTAATTTTTGTATATAGTATGTATAGAGGGTGTATTTTGTTTTGTTTTGCATCATCATCCTTTAGTCGCTAAATCGTGCCTGACTCTTTGCGACTCCATGGACTGGAACTCACCAGGCTCCTGCATCCATGAATTCTCCAGGCAAGAAAACTGGAGTGGGTTGCCATTTCCTTCCTTGTTCTGGTACCATTTGCTGAAAAGACTATCCCTTCCCTATTGAATTGCCTTTGCATCTTTTCAAAGGTAAGTTGACTATATTCATGTGGGTCCACTGGTGGATTCTTTGAGAGCATTTTAATGTCCAATGTATTATTGAACACATTCTGTCTCTGTGTCCTTGTCTCAAAATAAATGCATTTCTACTGTGTAAATAGCACCCTATGCAGGAACTAGAGTTGCTACTTAACTGGGCAAAAGAAAAGAAGTTTGGGCAAATACAGGTTAGAATTCACTCTGCTCCTGATTGCAGCATGACTTTGGGGTTTTGGACTTTTTGATCTTAAAGAAACACAAGTGGGACTTGATAAGAAGTGTCATGAAGATTAATGAGGGACATAGCTAGGAGAGAACCTGAGATTTGCCTCATCTGCATCCAGATATTTGTTTAATTCCCTCTGTTTCCTTTTGCAGTGAAAATATGGAGGGGGGAGATGACCGTGATATGAGAATAATTATATTGTTAGACTATAAGCACTTTCAAGGAAGGTCTGTCTTCTTTTGTAAAAAGTGAAACACTTCTGTTGCCCCTTCAGTAGGCAGTAAACAGGCCCTCAGTATCTCTTGTTTATCTTCTGCTGCATCAAGTCAAATACAAAGATTACTCAGAAGATGTGT
The DNA here is from genome assembly GCA_024291935.2 of Okapia johnstoni. Classification (NCBI taxonomy): domain Eukaryota; kingdom Metazoa; phylum Chordata; class Mammalia; order Artiodactyla; family Giraffidae; genus Okapia; species Okapia johnstoni. Next base: position 10,496,509 of record CM044322.1, on the reverse strand, counting down.
TTAATGTTTTAGTCCCCATGACATTCCTTTGGCTTTCCTTTACCAATAGAATTAGTCTTTTACAATTTTGGAATGAAAAGTATGCAAAATGGTGTCTTCATATTGCTTAACTGCTTTCCACCCATGCCACTCATTTCTGATTTTTCATGGCTTTAAGCCACCATCTGCTGGAAGGGTGGGAAGGACACTTGTAAGGTCATTGTGTCCTGCCCTCCAGCCTCAGGCCTGGCTGCACTTGGGCCATGAATGTTTCTCTCTTTCTCTGAAAGGTTTTCAGAGCTTCATTCTCATCATTAGAGGTCTCATCTTCAGGGTAGGCCCCCAGCTGTTACCTCCAAGGACTGTATTCCTGGTTGATGGGCAAGGAAACTTCATTCCTACCAGACACCCTGGACAGCTTGTACTATTGTTTTGTGACTTTGACCAACTTTGCTTTCTTTTCTTTTATAAATCATTCAAACACTTCAAGTCCAACTACTAACACTGGGTACAGCTTGTGATTAACCTCTCTCTACTCCAAGAAGTAACCAGCGTCAGTGATTCTTCCTTCTAAAATTGCTTAACCAGTTTTTAATACACCAAAAAGGCTTTTGCCCAGAGCCCTCTGGCCATCTATTTTCCTTAATGGTCTTTTATGGGGGACCTTATCAAAAGCTTGCAAGGAAATCCAAGTAAATTATGTTCCTTGGTTCACCTTTACCTACTATTTCATTAACTTTTTCAAAAACAATATGACATAGTTTTCAACATAATTAAAGGGTTGGGAAAAAGGGAACTTTAACTACCACCTGACAGTTTCCGTAGTTGCCTACGAGAGCTGGGTCACTGCTCATATTCTGCCTCTGCTTAAGGACACTAATTCATTTCCCAGGCTGTCTGGCGAGGTCAGCCACTAGTTCAAGGTGGAAATGACAAGTTTTTAGGCTTTCAAGTGTGCAGTACTCAGCTCTCCAGAGAGCACGAAGGAAGGAAACTGCGAGTTTATCCAGGTCTGGCCCAGAGAAAGAGGAAATGATGGGACGAACCAAGACGAAGGCAGGGGCGGCGTCTCCGTGGAGGGGGGAGCCAGCCCTGAGGGCTCAGACACTCCAAAATCGCTCTTTATTCTCTGTATGGGAAAAAGGAAAGGCCGATGGTAGCATTTGGGAAAACTTTCAGTGTTCCAGGGGAGGTGTGTAAGGCTAGAATGCAAGGGTGGGCAGAGGCTGGTCAAATGAGGAGGAAAGGGTTAGAAATAAGCTCACACAACTGGTGGTAACAGCATTTAAAAGGATGCTAATCATCATCATCATAACTGCAGTGTATTTATTGAGTGTCTCATATGTCCAAGTATGTGCCAGACATGTGCAAATGCCTCTTGCATTTACACTTAATAATCTGGAAGGGTAGATATTATTATCTTCACTTATAAATGAGAAAAATAAGGCACAGGGAACTGAAAGGATCTGAAGGTCACACAGTTAATAAATTATCAGATTTGGGAGGCTACCTTCTTGCCCTGATTCTGAAGTACGTAGATTTTCATGATGCTAGTACTCAATTTTTAGCCAGTTTACTACCAAATTCTTCCATAAGTCAAATATTCTGATTAACAAAATGTTCTAGACATTCTAAGTATGAATTACCAGTTTTCATAAAATAGGAATCATTACTCAATGGTTAAAAAGCTGCCACTATTTAATTTGTATGAATGATTCGCAAAAGCATTTAAGGTTTATAGTCCTCAAAGCATCTTTATGAACCTCTGAGAATTTGGAAGTACTTGTGTACAGAGGCTCTGGCTGACAAAATGCTAGTAAAATTGGCTTTTTCTGTAAAAGGAACTAGCAAAGAAAAGCAGAGAAGCTTCCATTTCTTTCTGGCTTACTTCTTGGTTTCCACTGGCTCAGTGCCTAGTTTTCCTTATGTCCGAAGGAATGGGCCATTTTTAGTCTTTTCCACGACTTCAGAAAGCCCACCATAATTGTCCTACCACATGCTTCATCCAGCCTTCCCAGGATGTGATGCCTTCATATGAGACAGCATTTTTAAAGTGTGTTTTGGAGAGCTGCAACCTCTCCCCGGGTGGCCCTGCAGGCTGCTGTGTTCCAGGAATCAAGACGCCTTACCTTCTGGCTCCTGCACGCTTCTTTCAGTGTCTAGGGGAACACGTGGGTGTCTGAAGGCACCTGGGCCAGGCTGAGGGGCCCAGCCACTAGGTGCCACACTCCTGACTTCTCAAGACAATGACCCTTCAGACCAGGAGCCTGAGAAGCTGAGAAACCAAAGAAACAACTTGTGTGTTTCTTTAAAGAATGAATGTGCTAACTGGAGGCCTGCAAGCGTAGTGGTCAGAGAGAGAAAATACATCTTTCCATCTGGCACCAAAACTGGGAACTTCGGTGGGAAAAGCAAGTCCCCCATCTTCGGAGGGAAGGTAGCCTGGGCTGCTGGTTCAGTAAGGTCCGGTAAAGTCCAAGGTTGGTGGTTTGAAGTTCCAGAGCCCATTTCCAGAGAACAAGAGGCATCAGCTCTGTCCACTGGATGTGCGGCCCTTAGGCAGGTGTCTGTGTGACTTGCTGGGCAGAGGGGCAGAGTCCCTGGATCATGTGGGGAAGTAGCAAGTGTCCTGCCACAGTCATGCCACCGTGTGCCAGTTCCAGCTCTGCACCTTCTAGGCTCGGTGACCTTGGACAAATAGATTTTGATTTATTCACCAGTTTCAGTTTCCTCATCAGTAACATGGGAACAGTGGTGGTTTGAGGAGTATGAAAAATGGTGAGTGTGTGTAAAGTGCCTGACAACACATAGCCAATGATGTCTTTCCTATAAATTTCTGTCCTGTTATCTTTCTAAATGCCAAATAAAGATTCATCGCACAACTAATGTGAGCAACTTTGTATTCTCTATAATCTCTCCACGGATGGTAAGGAAATAGCATTTCTTGGATGAAAATGTAGTGACTAAATCCCACCCCCTCTTTGGACCTATGATGTGAAAAACTTTTTAGTAATTTACTAATAGATGAAAAATCTTACAAAGCTATACAACTTAGGTGACATTATACTTATTTCTATCCAAACTGCATTCTACCATTTAAAGTAGGGAGAGGGCCTCTGGGCATTTTGACCAGTGACTTCGCATCATTAATATAGTCTGGGGTTAAAAATCACATGCATTACACTTAGCTGAGTTAAAAGCATAGAACATTTCATATTTTCAATGTAATTTCTCATCTTGCTCTGACCTCTTATCTCTCTCTCATAGGGAAGTGAAGAGAGACTTCTTGTTGACAACTAAAGACAACCCCTTCTCTTGTTGACATCAGCCTCTTTGGGGTAAATGCCCAGTCTTCCTGGCGTTCACTTCTTTCCTCCTATTTGTCAGCTGGGTAGCATCTGGGCCTGGGAGGAGACTTATCTACCCCCATGGTGGGGAGGGTGGGGAAGGGGACCTTGGCTGGGCTTGTTACCTCTGATTCCTGGCTGCTTTTTACTACAGGAATGACTGGTCCATTCTCTGGGTACCTTGGGCTGGTAGCCCCAGAGAAGTGGCTCCTTCACCTGGTCTTCTGGGGTTGGTGTTTAATCCCACCCATGGTCCTGGCCGTTGGCCTCTGGAGGTGGAGACCTTGTACTCCGTGGCTGTCTTGCTCTAACTCCAGACCCCGGCACAACCTCTGGCCTCTCAGTACCGCAGTATCCTTCCGCTGGAGTCTATGGAAACTTCCGGATTCCATGGGTACGGAGTGCAGGCCGTGAGAGGTCAGAAGCTCTACTTTAAAGGCACCTGAACAGCACCCCCAGCCGGGGTGACCTGCCTGGCAATGGTACCATGTTGCTGAGGTTTCAGTATAAGTGCAGACTTCTAGAAGGAGAGGTGTTGGGATTGACACTCTCCTGGTACGTTCACAGGAAAGCAGAGAGTGAGTCCCACGCCTCTGGGGAACTCCTAGTGTGGGCAGCATGGGTGGTCAGGCACACACTTAACTGGCTATTCCTTTTTTCCCTTGTTTTTTCCATTTCTTCCTCATCCTAGTTCCTGCACAACATTCAGCTTTTACTCCAGGCAGGTGAAAATGCCCCTTATGTCATATTCTAAATTCTCTTTACCTATAAAATTCTATACAGTCATTCAATGTATTGGTGTGCTTACATAAAGAGAGTTTTTGAAGTTTAGAAATCCCTTTTTCTTGAAGATTAGTTTTCAAGATTAGCATTTGATTAGGCCTCAAGAATAGTAACTTGCTGGTAAAAGCTGAGCAATGACTTCCTTTTCTTCAGCAGATATTTACTCATCATTTGAAGATTGACAAACATTGATTTGATGGATAGAAACCATAAGGGCTCACAGTTTAAAGGAAAAGGGAGATTATTTCACTTTAAAAAACGCTATCTGTTAGGTATAGTTTGGAGATTATGCCATCTTGGTTATCGACTATGTAAGTGGAGTTTATGGGTAGCATTGGGGAAGGAAGGTCCTTGGCTGAGGGGCCTGTCAAAGCTGTGAGTGTATTACCAGTTTGTGCTGAGACTGGCGAAGTGGCACTTAGACAATGACTATGCTGAAACTTCCAAAGGTGGGACTTTGCAGTGCTGTCTGCCTTTTCTGGCCACTACATCTCACCTTTAGAGCCATCTACTAATTTCCTTTCCTTATGGATTCATATAAACTCATTGTTAGAGTTGATTAGCCGTCTTCTTTGTCTTTGTTTTTAGGAGGTGACTTTCTACTCACTTTGTTTGATTTGAAGAAAATAAGAAGCTGCAATCTTGCCAAGCAGAACTTGATCAGGACTTTATTGAATCCAATTCACAAATATTCATTGGGTGCCTTTGTGCCAAGCCACCATTCCGGGCACTTGGCGTGTCTCTGTTATAGTAACAAGTATAGATGAGTAGAAAAAGAGAACATGGCAGGAGAAGGGAAATAGAAAGTCAGGGATTAATTGTCTTAGAAAAGCACCAAACACACCTTACATCATCAAAATCATGATGATGCATGATTTTGCCTCTGCAAAAGTTTTGTGGTTAATGAAATCTGTTATGTATGCATGCTAAGTCACTTCAGTAGTGCCTATCTCTTTGCAACTCTATAAGACTATAGCCCACCAGGCTCCTCTGTCCATGGGATTCTCCAGGCAAGAATACTGGAGGGTGTTGCCATGCCTTCCTCCAGGGGATCTTCTCAACCCGGGGATCGAACTAGCGTCTCTTACTTTATATTACATTACCCACATCTCCTGCATTGGCAGGTGAGTTCTTCACGACTAGCACCACCTGGGAACCCCAGAATCTGTTAAAGCTATATCCATATCAGTACCCTCTGGAAATACAACAGATCTTCAGTAACTGGAATATTGCTCTTTTTAATTCATAAAATGAAGTATTATTTTACTTAGAATGAAATTGTAGCACTGGTGATAAAGTTCATTTATCTTTAATCACTTGTCTCTCTAGTCTGGCTAATCTCCTCAGCATTCTCTACTTTACCAAGCTTTGTGCTAAAATGTTTCCCCTGCCCTGCCCATCTGCAACCTGGTGTCCTCCAAACTCATGGGGTTACCCTCTTTATAGAGACGTCTTTGGCTCCTCCAGCCAATGCTGACATGAATTCTCTCTCTGAATTTCTGTCATAACTCTAGTTCAATTCACATAGTTGGCCTCAACGCTAGATTGATGGCAGGATCTAGGTCTTAAATTTCTTTGCATTTTCCTAAAAAAAATTATATACATATTGTAGGCCTAAATAAATAAGTAGGTAGGTATATACTTATTGAGTACATTTAGGGATGATGGCAAAATAGTTAATAACTAGTATAGCATGAACATTGACCATTGAGAATACTCTGACCAATTCATGTTGTCTGAATATCAGCCACACTTACACACATGGAATACAATATTACACAGAGTGCATATATTACCTTTCATTTCATAGAAGAGAAATGAGGGAACTGAGTTTCAGAGAAGCTCATTACTTGCTCAGGACACACAAGCAATGGAAGACACTAGATTTGTTCACTCAGCACCTGTGATCTTTCTGCTGAACTACTAGGCTGATTACTTCCTGGTGGTGGGCCAGGTCCTCTCTCTCCTTGGGCTGAGTTGTACCTTTCAGAGGAGAGAGAGTTGGGGGTCTGAGTCTGCCTAGAGCACATAGATAATCAGCTCACTCAGACTGAACCATTGGCCTTGTGGGGACCCGCATGGTCATGCTTAACATTTATGGCCAGTTTGCACACTGTTTTTCCTGTGTTATGAAGATTTGGTCAGAGATAGTTATTTTACAAAGCCAGAGATCTGGTGGCTTGTGGGATGACTCTTAGCAGTTCCCTTGGAATCTCTCAGTATTTCCATTTTATCTTGTTTAAGTGGTAAAATATTGTACTTGCCTTAAATTTCTCATAAATTATTTTAAAATCTTTAATCCTACATTTTTAATATAAAAATTAAATGTCATTATTATCCAATAATCTAATTGGTGATTAAGAAAACATAGATCATCTCTTCTCAGTTTGGCCAGTCAGTAGTGAAGAGTCAAGTGAATACTTTCTAATACAGGATTGAGAGCCATAAGCTCCTCAGTCCCATCCCATTTCCTGTTCCTGAGCACACAGGATCACTTCATTTCCTCCTTGTTGGGTTGGGGTCATGTGACAGGGCTCTGGCCAAAACAGCTAGGACTGAAGGATATAGCCACGTCTAGTTCTGCCCCTTAAAAGCATGATCTGGCTTTTGCTTTCCCAGCCACAGTGAGTTTAGATGCCGCTGATTTGTGATTGCAGCATCACAAAAGGGAAGGAGTTTGGGTTCCTGAATATCTACTATGAAGACAGCCTCCAAAGAGAGCTGCCAGACTTGCATTGGACAGTGACATGAGGGAGAAATAAACCTAGAGGTGTGAGACCACTGAGATTGTCATTGTAGCAACTGGTATGTATTGCTCTGATACAGAAATTGGTACCGGAAGTGGGGTACTGACATAACCAAATTGCATTCTTTGACTGTTACACTAGCCTAAATGTGTTATCATTCATTTAGGAGTTCAGCAACAGGCTGAAAAGAAGCTAATACCAGAACCAGGAAAGATGGAAATTCAGTTTATGCAGTGACAAATTTGGTGGAATTATTGCCTCCTGTTGATTAGAAGGTAGTCACATCACAGTTTTTATCATGAGGATAAATGGCTAGAAAACAGAATCCTAGCAGTGTTTGGGGCTTATCTAGACTGTATGATGACTCAGGACAGAATTCATGAGTTTGCTAGCAAAAATAGAATACAGAATGCAAAAGTTGGGGCTGTAGTATTAGAAAAAATAAGTCTATTGTAGACTCCAACAGTAAGACATGCTACCAAAAGAATGTCTTTTGGTGACAAATATCCAGTAAAAGTTCTCATGTGACGTGTGAATGAAGTTGTTTGAGGCAAAAATAAAATCAGCAGTATGGCCTTCTCACCCATTGTTTCTGATAGCCTCAATGCATTTAGGTAATTATTTTGAGAGAGAAAAAGGCATGGAGGGGAAGAAGCGAAAAGAGAAAGAAAAAAAAAAGTAATTTGATAACAAGGTTTAGAAAATAACTCTGAGTGTGGTTACTGGCACAAGGACCTGACTGAAGCAAATATATCATATGTTTCCTAAGTTTAGAATTGCATTGCCAAAATAAGCAGGGGCTTGAACTTAAACTGTCCTTGCCTGTTCAAGATTTAAAGCAATTCTCGAGTTGCAAACCCATTCCAGACTGAATGGAAGTCAAATTTTTGCAGGTGTACTATTCTGAAGGAAGGGTGTCCCCACTAAGCCAACTTCACATGTGTCCAAGAAGAAGAGCAAATACGGAGCCCTTCCTAAAGCAACTCCACACACATATCCACCAGAAGGTTTGGGCTGTACATGCTGACTCAGAGGGGCTCAGCGTGGCTGTGGACCATGATACCGAGTGTTGCCTATTATTTTCCTACACAAGCAAGATTATTTTCCTCGTTATTATAAATGGGTTGTGATGATGGGGAAGTAGGGTACAGATTACTTGTCCTTTTACCACGTAGCCTACCTACCTAGGTCCTGCATGTGGAACCTACCCAGAGGTCCTACATCAGGCCGCTGGAGAAGATGCTGCCTTCCCCAGGTGTTCTGGGCATCAATATGGTGGTGGTGACTGGATGGGACTTTGCATTGTCCTCTGCGGGGTGAGGTGAGTGTGATCTGTGAGTAAGAGGAAAGTAAAATGAATATTTGATGTTCAGAAATTCAGACTATGGTAAAACTTTTAGTGATCATCATTTTTGAGTCTCTTCTTGGACATGTAGGAAGTCCCCTCCGGGCCACCCTGACGTTAAATGGGCCATGTGATCCCAAGGGCTGGCCAACAGAACGGGAGCAGAAGCGATGACTGTTTCTTTAAGGCCAAATGTGTTACAATCTCATGTGTCTTCTCTACATTTTCTCCCATCTGAATAGCTGCAAGCAAAGGACTCTAAGATGAAACTGTCACACGTGCACGATGGAAGGAGCCCAACTGACAACAGACATTTCTGAGTAAGTAATAACTTTGAATTGGGGATAGTCCTTATATTTGGAAATTGTATTTCATAGCAGCTGTGTTGATTATCTTGACCAATACACTATTCTAAACTGAAGCGTGGTTCATAAAGCTGGGAAAGCTCTTGATTTTTCTTGAAAGGAGTGAAATCATCCTCCTGCCCCATCATCTTCATCACATTTGGTTCAAAAAGTCCTTTTTTAGGATTGTTCTGATAGATAGGAACAAGTCAGGATGTAGAATGTAAGTGAATTGGAACAAGTGGTTCAGAGCTAAGGTTTCCATCAGTGAAGGCATTGAAGGTCCACCTTTCATGGTGGTCTTTTTTCTGTGGCCTGGATAGCACGCTAGGGCTTAGCATATCTTTTTATGGCAGGATAGCACATTTTTATACATAGGCATCTAGGACGTGACAAAGATATATAAAACTCAGTCCATAACTGAACACCGTTGTCCAGGTCTTGGCATATGAGAGGACCAGGTTAAATAAACATGTGGCCAATTGTTTCCAGCTATATGTCTTCCTCCCCATTTCCAGGTGTGGACTGCACTTGAAGGCTTCAACACAGCAATGACTCTTGACCTAGCCGTGACACCCAGCAAGGCCATGCAGCAAGCGTGTAGATGCTACTGGCATTCATAACTGGAAATAAGCCCCTCAAATACTCATTTTCTCACGGTGGTCCAGTATAGAACTGTGATCCAGGAATCTCTTTAAAACCCTCTTAAGCCTATTAAGATTATCATAATCTATAACCTCGCAAGGACACAACTCCTGCATAGTCAGCTACTTTGTAACATGGTATTTCCGTGTCTTTGAGATCCTAAACCTGATTCATCAAAGTGTGAATGGTCCTAGTATTTTGAGATTGGGTAAATCACTTCATTTTTATCTGCTGAGATCATAAAAGACTGTGACTGAGGTCTAGAGCTTTCTCTGTCATCTAGGACTATATGACAGTACCTAACCAAGTCACTACTCATGCATCTAGATGGTAAAGAAGCTCAGGCCAACAATACCCAGCCTAGAGACCTGGGGGACATCACAGCCCATCTAAGCCATCAATAAATCCTTGAAGCTTTAACCCTGGCCTCCTCCTCCCTCCACTCTCGCCCCCAATTTACAATACCCTCTCTTTTAGGAGAAGGGTGGTGGAATTGCTTCGCATTGGAATTACTGGTATAAAGAGCTACCTTCTCATCTGAGTAATGCTAATTCATCCCCATCCATGGTCACTCGCTACCTATTAGAAATATCCTGACAGCCTGCATCTCATTACCGTCGCAGCAGGTCCAGCTCCCAAGAATAACCTTCTAAGGAGGATGAAATGTACGCCAGTGGCATCTAATACCAGGGCATTCACATTCATATTTTTAGCAGCATATATCAGTTAGCCCAACCTTTAGTGTACTCTATGTACTTTTAATAATCTCCATAAAAGCCTGATTTCCAATCCCTAGGCTCAAGCTGACAGTGTAAATAAAATCACCCAAATCCACAGGGTAAGAGAAATGAAAATGACAAGGATTAAAATTTGGTCAAACCTCTTTCTTTTTAAAAATTCTGCTTCCCTTCCAATTGGATCACGACCCTCTGTGTGCTCAGCTTAAGACCAGACGGTATGCTTTCACTTTTATTCCTCTCTGCAGCAGGCTTACAGTATTTAGTGAGAGTCTGTAAAGAATGTGTGCTGGGTAGAGAGTTAATACCATAATCCCCTATCGTTGGGGTCAAATGCTGAATAGAGCAAAAGAATTAGAAAACATGTTACATACAATGGCAGGAAAAAATGCATCAGCACGCTGTTCTGTGAACACCAGCATCCATCACCCACAAGTAATGACCATGAGGTAATAGAGTGGATGAAGAGATGTGTACTTGAAGTCCAGTGTGTACACAGAAGCAGGGATGGAAGACCTGCTTCTTAATCCCCATATACTCTGGGCCATATTTGTCACCATTTTTAATTGCTTCTCTCCCAGTACTTGCTCCACGGATAGTTAGTAAGTAACGAAGCTGAAACTCCAATGCCTTGGCCACCTGATGCAAAGAGCTGACTCGTTTGAAAAGAGTTGGGAAAGATTGAAGGAGGGAGGATGACAGAGGATGAGATGGCTGGATGGCATCATCAACTCAATGGACATGAGTTTGGGTAAACTCTGGGAGTTGGTGATGGACAGGGAGGCCTGGCGTGCTGCGGTTCATGGGGTCGCAAAGAGTCGGACACGACTGAGTGACTGAACTGAACTAAACTGAACGCATTTAGGCACTAAATTGTTTCCCACAGTTGAACCCTGATCTCTCCCTTTTCACTCTTCCACAGTGGGTATGAATATTGTTCTCAAAGTGCTATAATACATCTGTCTCTGGAGAATTTTCTTAATGAACAAGTAGAAATTTGAGGCACTGAAGGCGAAAAGGATTGAACAGCCACTTTCCATTGTATCTTGGGAAAGTCAACTGAACTTCCCTGGAGTAAGATTACGAGCAAGTAAAAACTTTCTGTCGAAGTTCTATAAAGAGAAGTGAGTGTGTGTGTCAGTGGTTTGGCCATAAAGTGGCAAGTTGAATTTATTTGAAACAATATCCTTTGAAGTAGCAGCTATTATAGATTGAGCATTTAAATTTCTAAAATTTGTTTTAAAATTTACACATGGTAAATTTGGGGTTGTAGAGTTCTGTAGTTTTGACAAATGCAGAGTTGTGTAAATGCTACCACAATCAAGATGCTTATACAAGATACCTAGAATAGTCAAATTCATAGAGTTGGAAAGATACCAGAGGTGGTGGGGTGGAGGTGGTCAGAGTTGGGGTGTGGGGGATGGGGAGTTCGCATTTAGTGGGGCAGGGTTTCAGTTCAGTAAGGTGAATAATTCAAGAGATGGGTGATGGTGAGAGTTGCCAAGCTATGTGAATGTACTTAATGCCACTGAACTGTACAGTTAAATATGGTTAAAATATTGTGTTTTTATATTATGTGACTTTTACGACAATAAAAATTTCTTTTAAAAATACAGAACAGGTCCATCACTCTCAACAGCCCCTTGTGTGTTTCATTGTTTCAAACATTGAAAATCTTAAATTCTCATGCATATGATGTCACACACGTACAATGTATATATGTTGTATATGTCGACCAGAATGATAGTCCTGGTAACCCAGAAGCCATATGTATAACAAAATAACAAAGACAACATCATCTATGCATTTTAAATATACATATATACTTTAACATATATAAATAACTAGAGAGCCAACTTTCTTTTGTCAAAAAGGCTACTTACTCTTCAGTAAGTTCAATGAGTATAGAAACAGTCACCTAACCTGCTATTGTATCAACGTGAACAAAAGAGCTTATGAAATGTACATAGAATTGAATATTAACCTGGCTTCCCTGGTGGCTCAGACAGTAAAGAATATGCTCGCAATGCAGGAGACCCAGGTTAGATTCCTGGGTCCAGAAGATCTCCTGGAGAAGGGAATGACAACCCACTCCAGTATTCTTGCCTGGAGAATTCCATGGACAGAGGAGCCTGGTGGGCTACAGTCCATAGGGTCACAAAGAGTCAGACCCGGACACAACTGAGTGACTAAAACACAAAACACACTACAGATGGAGAAACAATTTTTACTTAAAAATTTAAAATCTCATGACAACTACAACTAGAGATGTGACACTCTCAGCATTGCAAATGTATCCTTAAACACACAAAGAGAGATGAGGTCATAGAAAGTAGGGAAAAGATTGTGTTTATGCGTGTGTGTGTGCGCACACGTGCATCTGTGAGATTACATTACAAATCTGTTAGCTCTTTAGACTGATGAAAATTGATTTGTTTTTGCATGTGACAAATACTATGTATGTATGCAGAGGATAAGATGGTTAGGTAACATCACCAACTCAATGGACATGAATCTGAGCAAACTCTGGGAGATAGCGAAGGACAGGGAAGCCTGGCATGCTGCAGCCCATGGGGTTGCAGAGTCGGACATGACTTGGTGACTGAACAACAACAAATATGACTAAATGAGCAAAAGCTAATGGCCTTAAGGAGAAAACCATTAGAAAAATTATCATTATTATGTTTGGCATGTTGTACAGCTTATGGATGCTTAGTTCCCCAGCCAGGGATCAAACTTGGGACTGCAGCAGTGAAAGCACCAAGTCCTAGCCCCTAGACCACCAGGGAAGTCCCTAGAAAGATGATTAATTAGGGTTTTAGCATTATGTTTGTGAGGACAATCTTTTCTTCACTTAAATAAGACACCATAACTTATATGAAAACATAAGGTTCGATTTCACCAGGAAGTATAAGACATATTATGAGTAATTCAGCATATCGTCTCTTTGCTGCAAGGTATGCTGACCAAATTACTAAAAGAATCTGATTTCAAGCAAACAAATCACTGTTGTTTAATGAAAGGAATATTAATATATCCTTAATTTTATGTTTTATCTTTACTCCCTTTCCATCAGTCCACAGTGAACCTCTCAGTCTTTTTACTGGTTCCTCCTCATCTAGATGGTATTCTTTTCCTCATACTTCATTCATATTCACAGAGAAATCATTCATGCCTATAATTAGTCATTGACCTACACCTCCAACCCAGGTTTCCCTCATGAGTTCTGCATGTTCCAGCTTTCTTCTTGATCTCTCTCCCTGGATATTCCACAAACCCAAACTTAAATTGTCCAAAATGGACCTCAGTATCTGTCAAACCAAATGGTTCCCCCTTCATAGAATTTTCCATAAACTTCGATTAGCTCTTATCTCACTTCCTGTTTCTTTCACAGGACTGCAGGCAATGAACATGTGTCTTTTCCCCAGTGCCTGGCATGGTGCCTGGCATCTGGTAGGCATTTATAAATATTTGTGGAAGGAATGAGTACATATGACACTCATATGCATATAAATAGAAATTTATTTCCACCTCAGACCCCAATGTTTATGAATAGTTTTTAAATGGATGAGTAGTTCTGATGCACATATAGATATAAGCATTTATTCCCACACCAACCACCAACTACCGTATCTACATAATGTCTAGACATCAAATAAGGTTTGCTTTGTGCAGCAAGGAAATTAATTAGCACATTTCAGTTTCTTTCCTATTCTCTTTTCTCATTGAAATCATATTCTTTTTTATTCAACATTATAACATAAGCATTTTTCCCTATCTTAAAAAGTCTCAGATATTATTTTCACCGATTGAATTAATACTACCTCAGAAAGAAGTTCTTGCTGTACACTGAAAGTTCAGTTGGAAGCATCGATTGGAAGTGAGCACCTCCTCTAGAAGCAACTCCTCTTCAGCATCTGTGTTCTACAAAGTGTGGTCTCACTGACCACCAGCACTGAGAAACTTGTTGAAAATTCTTGGTCCCCACTCCCTCCTTTCTGCATCAGAAATGCTGGTGTGGAGCCCGAGATGTGTACTTTAACAAGCTCTCCAGGTGATTTCCATGTACAAAGAAGTCTGAGAACTACTGTTAAACACTCTTCCGTGAATGGTGTACCTGCAACATGTGAATCTTGCTGCATAAATTCACTTTCCACTCACCCTCATCAGGTCCATATCATATTCATACTGAAAAAAAAAAAGCCTTCTGTATTTGGCAATAAGTCTTTTAAACAAGGCCTAGTTTCTTGCTATATGTAAAACATAGATAAATCGAAGTATGGTATAAGGCAGTATTTTTCAAACTTAGTTTTAGGGACAGAAATTTGCTTCAAATAAAGTATTGGGCAGAAGTTGTGTGTGTATGTGTGTGTGTGTGTGTGTGTGTGTGTGTGTGTGTGTGTGTGTGTGTGTGTAGGGGAGACAACAAGGAATGACTATGTTTGAATGTGGTTGACGGGGTTGGGGAATCAGAGTCTGCTCACTGAACTGGGCTTTCTTCCACCCTTTTCTCCAGGATGCCTCCAGGGAACCCAATCTGAAAACCTCCGAGAAGGTGGAAAGGGAGTGGGATGGAAGTCGGGAGACCTGGTCTCTGTTTATTTCTTTGGGCAATTCATTAATAATGCAACTCTGAACCACATATTCCTTACCTGAAAATAAGTAACCTGAAGTTTCTCTTCCAGCTTGAAGTTTCTTCTTTCTCTCACTTATTGGCTAGCTTTTTGTAGAAAAAGATCTGAGCTATTTTGCAAGTTCTCTCTTCCTTGGAGACTCAGGAAGACACATTGGCTATGCCGTTTGCAGGGTCCTCTGTCTTTTCTTTCAGTGTCAATCAACAGGCATTAATAAATAGACAGGGCTAGGCAGGCACCTGGCCAGGCACATTGATGCTTTTGAACTGTGGTGTTGGAGAAGACTCTTGAGCTTGGACTGCAAGGAGATCCAACCAGTCCATCCTAAAGGAAATCAGTCCTGAATATTCATTGGAAGGACTGATGCTGAAGCTGAAGCTACAATACTTTGGCCTCCTCATGCAAAGAAATGACTCATTGGAAAAGACCCTGATGCTGGGAAAGATTGAAGGCAGAAGGAGAAGAGGACGACAGAGGATGAGATGGTTGGATGGCATCATTGACTCAATGGACATGAGTTTGAACAAGCTCCAGAAGTTGGTGATGGACAGGGAAGCCTGGCGTACTGCAGTTCATGGGGTTGCAAACAGTCGCACATGACTGAGTGATTGAACTGAACTGAAGCAAGCACCATTTGGAGTGCCATGAAAGAAATGTCCCTCTAGAGTCCCATTAGCACTGAACAGATTTTCAACCCCAGCATTTGACTGGGACTATGGCCTGATGATAACTAAACCTGCTGGCTTAGTGGTAAAGAATCCACCAGCAATGCAGGAGACCTGGGTTCAATCCCTGGGTCAGGAAGATCCTCTGGAGAAGGAAATGGCAACCCACTCCAGTATTCTTGCATGGAGAATCCCATGGGCAGAGGAGCCTGCTGGGCTACAGTCCATGGGGTCACAAAGAGTCAGACTCAGCTGAATGACTGAGTGTGCACAGGCTGATGATGTGGGGCTATGAGAAGGTTTCAGGGAGCAGCAGCACGCAGTGGCATTGGTCTTTTCTGCAGCCTCCTCCTCACCTTCTTCCCCCTCAAGTGTCATGAGTATCACTTTCCGTCTCCTTCCTGCAGGGACCTCTGCATTTTCTGCATTTCCGTCTTCTCTTTATCCCTGACTTTTTCTTCCTATCTGTTCCAGTGACTCTTCTGAGGCCACGGTTTTTTTTTTTAGTTGGCTGTGCTGGGTCTTCGTGGCTGCATAGGCTTTGCTCTAGTTGTGGCGAGCGGGAGCTCCTCTCCAGTTGCGGAGAGTGGGTTTCTCATTGCGGTGGCTTCACTTGTCGCAGAGCACAGGCTCCATGGTGCGCAGGCCTCTGTAGTTGTGGCTCCCGGGCTTAGCTGCCCCATGGCATGTGGGATCTTCCCAGATCAGGCATCAGACCCATGTCTCCTGCACTGGCAGGCAGATTCTTTACCACTGAGCCACCAGGGAAGCCCAAGGTCACTTCCCAGAGACATCTCTAAGCCTACGGGTGGCCCTCAGAGGGAAGGTGGGAGACGAGCCCATGTCAGAACTGTGTTATCCCATTGCCGTTGACTGAATGCCTGTATTCCTCTCCCTCTCCACCCCTTCCGATTCACTTGTTGAAACCTAAGGTGTAACGTGATTGTGCTTGCAGTGACGACTTTGGGAGGTGATTCGTCATGAGGACAGAGCCCCATAAGAGGGATTTGTGCGCTTGTAAAAGAGGCTCCAGAGAGACCCTTCTGCCATGTACGTGCAGACAACAGCCATGTATGAATCAGGTGGCCAGCCAGTCACCAGAACTGGGAGAAGTCAATTGCTGTCATCCGTAAGTCACCCCATCTATGGTATTTTTGTAGCCAGAATAGACTAAGACTGCTATCCTTATGTAAAACAGTTGCATCTGTATGTGTGTGTGTGTGTGTGTGTGTGTGTGTGTGTGTGTGTGTGTGTGTGTGTGAATGTGTGTGAGAGTGGGTGGAGGGTAGCGGTAGTGGAGCAGTGGGGGAACCTGAGGGGCAAGTTGAGCGTGTTCTTACACTTTTGGCACTTTGCTCCCATAAAGTCTCCTCTGAAGCCTCTGGAAAGAAGGTCATTCAGACCTTAGCTCCTCAGATGGCAAGGAGCATATTCTCTGAGATGCAGAGACCTAGCTCTATCAGAGACACATTCTCAGATGTGTCAGAGGTTTTGACAGAAATACAGACACTCTTTAATTAAATTTGTGGACCAAAAATGGCCTGACAGGGAAAGCACACTGATAAAAATCTATGTTATACCTTATATTTTACACTAGACTGTACTGCTGCTGCTGCTAAGTCACTTGAGTCATGTCCGACTCTGTGCGACCCCATAGATGGCAGCCCATCAGGCTCCCCCATCCCTGGGATTCTCCAGGCAAGAACACTGGAGTGGGTTGCCATTTCCTTCTCCAATGCATGAAAGTGAAAAGTGAAAGTGAAGTCACTCAGTCATGTCCGACTCTTAGTGACCCCATGGGCTGCAGCCTACCAGGCTCCTCCGTCCATGGGATTTTCCAGGCAAGAGTACTGGAGTGGGTTGCCATTTCCTTCTCCATTAGACTGTACTAGTTATGCACATATAATTATTTTTCAAATGGGATTTTTAAAATGCGATCTACACATCTATGTTTTTGTTTGCTTTTTGTAACATGGAGAACTGAAGCATAGACTGCTTGGTTGGGACAGCTGGCAGTGTTACCCATTCCCTTTTTTCCTCTCCAGTGTTTTTAGCATTCCTCAAGCTTTAGGCCCTTTGTCTTCTGCATGTAAATGGGAGCAAATCTCACCCATCTTTTCCTTTGTATCCCCTTTACCTTCTGGTCACCTTATCTTTTTCTCTCAGTCAAGCTCATGAGACAAGAGTTAATGCATATGGTCTACAACGAGGCCCCTGCCTTTTCCCTCACAATTACTCATGACTCCTCCAGCTTCCAATTGCCACTCAACTCCCGTCCGCACTCTGTTGGAACTTCTCTTGCTAAGTTACCCATCTCAAATCCTCTGACAACTTTTCTGTCACTATTATACTTGACTTCTATAAGAAAACTCCATCATTTCCTTCTTGACTTCCTCCTTCAGAGTCCAAGCCCCTCTTTCTCCTAGTTTTCCTCAGAGCTCGTGAATCCATTCTTCTCAGCCTATGCTGGTCCTCCCTGAGGGTCTGTCTTATGCCCTCAGCTTTTCTAGGCTATTTACTCCTCCTGAACAAAACCATCCACACCCAGGGGTTCAGCCCTCACCTGTGTGCTGATAGTATCCAAAGCAATACCTTCAGCCCAGATCCGCCTCTCATGAGCTCTTGACATTCATTTTAGAATGTCTCCATTTAATAGTGACCTTAAAATTATCATCTTAGCTTTTAAATTCTGCTCCTTTTGATTGGTGAATATCACCATCCAGCCACCCAAGTAAGATACCAAGATTCATCCTAGACTTGACTTACCTATGTTCAATCAATCAAATCCTCCTAGTACAGCAACTCTCTCTAATCTCTCTACCAACTGTCATCACTGCTGCCTGGGTTTTAGTTCAGGTACGTAGTGTTCACACATCATCTGGACAGATACCTTCTGGGTTCCCTGCCCTTAGTTTCTCATAAATTATCCACAAATCACCTACAATCCATTCTCCAGATGATCGCCCCAGAACAGTGTCATTCAATATGGTAGCCACTAGCCACATAGAGCTATTTACATATAAGTAAATAAAGTTAAATAAAATGGAAAAATTTAGCTCCTCAGTTACCCTGGTTACATTTTAAGTGCTCAACAGTCCATGTGGCTCATGGTGGCCCACTGAAGAGTGTATACAGAGTATTTGCCTCATTGCAGAAATTTCTATTGGAGAGTGCTGTTATAGAACATAATTGTGTCATATCCCCACTTGCTTCCCAAGTGATTTCACACATACCTCAGGTTAAATTCCAAAATCCTTTAGCGTGGCATGTATGACCTTGCCCTCGAGTCCACTCTCCCTTTCACTGTCCCCTGAGCTTGAAACCTATGCTTCCATCATATCAGGCCCCAGCCCCTGTCCCCAAGCTTTTGGTTATGCTGTTTCCTCCACATGGAAGGGCTGTCTTCCTTTGTCTGTTTAAAACTCCTGTGTATGTTTCAAACTCAATTCAAGCACCATTCTCTCGGTGAGGCTTATCCTTGATTTCTAGGCAGAGTTTAGACTCCCCTTTGTATAATTTTCCCTGGCAGCTTATACTACTATGATACTCCTGGTTTTATTATTTTTTTAATCTATTGATTCACTGTGGAAAGCTGAATAATGACTCCCACCCCAAGACATTCACATTCTCATCTCCAAAACTGATAAATATCGTTACCTTACATGGTAAGAGGAACTTTGCGTATGATTGAATTGTAGCCCTGGAGATGGGGAGATTATTATGATTATCCAGAGAGACTTTATGATATAATCACAAAGGTATTTATAAGAAGGATGTAGGAGTGTTACAGTCAGAGATATAAGAAGAAGGATATAGGATGATGGAAGCAGAGTTTTGGAGAAGGAAATGGCAACCCACTCCAGTATTCTTACCTGGAGAATCCCATGCACAGAGGAGCCTGGTGGGCTACAGTCCATAGGGTCACACAGAGTTGGACACAACTGAAGAGACTTAGCAGCAGCAGCAAGCAGAGTTTAGAGTGATGTGAAGAGAGAGGAAGGGGCTGCAAGTCAAGGAACGCAGGTGGCATCTGGAAGCTGGAAGAGACAAGGAGACGGGTTCTTCCTTGGAACCCCCAGAAGGAATGCAACCTGTTGACCCATTTTAGACTTCTGACTTCTAGATCTAAAATATAATAACCCTGTGTTGTTTCAAACCATGAAATTTGTGGTAACATTTTACAGCTGCGGTAAGAAACTAATACATTTACTTTTTCATCCATACATCTATGCTGCATATCATTTGACGTACATTTGGTGAGCACCTGCTTTGTGCCAGACCAAGCATTATATACCAAGAATGATGAATGAGACTCAGTTTTTGCTGGGGGAGATATGATGGAGATAAGGGAGATGACAGGTGCTCTGAAAAACTTGGATCATAAAGGTAATGAGGAGCCAGACTGTGAAGGGCTCTTCATGTTGCTCTCTAACGTTGGGGCCATTTTCTGTAGATAATGCAGAGCATCATTAGTTCATGATCAGATCTTTGGCTGCCTGAGTGTGGAAGGGGATGATGCTGGAGGCAGGAAGATACATCAGGCGACTGCATTTTTCTGGGTGAGAAATGATGAAGACCCGAAGAAGGAGTGTGGTAGGACAGTAAGGAAGTAGAGCTGGTAATACTGGGGTGACACTTCAGAGGTAGAAATGGTGGCATTTTGTGATCTGTTAAATACTGTGCATGAGAGGGCAGAGTCCAAGATGACTCTGCTCCAAGATGACCCCGAGAACGGATGACTCTAAGTCAGTGCCTGGCACACTGTGGATAAGAAACAATTGTCTTGAATTGGATTGTGTGGCAAGAAGACAATGGAGTAGATCATCGCTGGGAGGAAAGGATGATGCCAATGAATCTGAATAGTGGAGGAAAATAAATAGAAGAATAAGTGTGTGTGTGTGTGTGTGTGTGTGTGCGTGTGCGCGTGCGCATGTTCACAGGGCACTGGGAAAAATGGATGTGAAACCTATGTCCTATTACCCTGTATGATTTTTTACTACTGATTAAACTTTTGCTCTTTAAGCTAGAACCATGTTCAGAGAGTGAATTTAGAAAACTGTATAACCACCTTTAAGATGCTGGATTTCTCTCAATGGTAAGTTTAGCTCTACTCTTTGGATCTGAAACAGTTTTGAGCAGGGCAGGAGAGCAGGGGCTGTGGGTTGACTGTCAGTGCATTTGCTGTATCGTTCCGGAATGAGGGCAGGGCCTCAGTTTTCTCCCTCTCTGTACCCCTCTTTGCTCGTGTCTTCATCTGAGAATAAAACATTTTCTGGCACTGGATGGGGCTTCATATGTGTCCCTGCCCAAGACCCCCTGTAGTGGCTATGTGGTGATGAATATTTGCTGTATTGAAATATACATCTATAACCTCTGCTCCTGCAAGTGACATCCTGTTTCCACAACACTGATGGGAGAATATGCATAGTTTTCCAGCAAAGGCCTTGAAGCTGTTTCTCACCAACCTTGCTCTGTGGCAGACTGTCTGTGGCCATGGTACAGCAGAGTGGGGTCCATGGTGGGGACACAGATCTCTTCTTGCATTTGTATTTACACAGAACATTGTTCTAGCAGCTATGAATTGTGACTTTGTAGAGGAAAGGGGGAAAGTCTTATGGTCTAATTAGTTGGGGAAATTCTGAGTTAAACAAGTGTGCTTCATTCTGCAAGACCACTCAGAAGCTTTACTCTACCAATATGTACTATGAATATCTGAGACAGGGGTAAAGATTTTCCTCGATAAAGGACAGAAATGGTATGGACCTAACAGAAGCAGAAGATATTAAGAAGAGGTGGCAAGAGTACACAGAAGAACCGTACAAAAAAGATCTTCACGACCCAGATAATCATGATGGTGTGATCACTCACCTAGAACCAAACATCCTGGAATGGGAAGTCAAGTGGGCCTTAGGAACCATCACTACAAACAAAGCTAGTGGAGGTGATGGAATTCCAGTTGAGCTATTTCAAATCCTGAAAGGTGATGCTGTGAAAGTGCTGCACTCAATATGCCAGCAAATTTGGAAAACTCAGCAGTGGCCACAGGACTGGAAAAGGTCAGTTTTCATTTCAATCCCAAAGAAAAGCAATGCCAAAGATTGCTCAAACTACTGCACAATTGCACTCATCTCACATGCTAGTAAAGTAATGCTCAAAATTCTCCAAGCCAGAATTCAGCAATACATGAACTGTGAACTTCCAGATGTTCAAGCTGGTTTTAGAAAAGGCAGAGGAACCAAAGATCAAATTGCCAACATCCGATGGATCATTGAAAAAGCACAAGAGTTCCAGAAAAACATCTATTTCTGCTTTGTTGACTATGCCAAAGCCTTTGACTGTGTGGATCACAATAAACTGTGGAAAATTCTGAAAGAGATAGGCATACCAGACCACCTGACCTGCCTCCTGAGAAACCTGTATGCAAGTCAGGAAGCAACAGTTAGAGCTGAACATGGAACAACAGACTGGTTCCAAATAGGAAAAGGAGTATGTCAAGGCTGTGTATTATCACCCTGCTTATTTAACTTATATGCAGAGTACATCATGAAAAACACTGGGCTGGATGAAGCACACACTGGAATCAAGATTGCTGGGAGAAATATCAATAACCTCAGATATGCAAATGACACCACCCTTATGGCAGAAAGTGAAGAAGAACTAAAGAGCCTCTTGATGAAAGTGAAAGAGGAGAGTGAAAAAGTTGGCTTAAAGCTCAACATTCAGAAAACTAAGATCATGGCATCTGGTCCCATCACTGCATGGAAAATAGATGGGGAAACAGTGTCAGACTTTACTTTTCTGGGCTCCACAATCACTGCAGATGGTGATTGCAGCCATGAAATTAAAAGACGCTTACTCCTTGGAAGGAAAGTTATGACCAACCTAGACAGCATATTAAAAAGCAGAGACATTACTTTGCTAACAAAGGTCCATCTAGTCAAGGCTATGGTTTTTCCAGTGGTCATGTATGGATGTGAGAGTTGGACTATGAAGAAAGCTGAGTGCCAAAGAATTGATGCTTTTGAACTGTGGTGTTGGAGAAGACTCTTGAGAGTCCCTTAGACTGCAAGGAGATCCAACCAGTCCATCCTAAAGGAGATCAGTCCTGGGTGTTCATTAGAAGGACTGATATTGAAGCTGAAACTCCAATACTTTGGCCACCTTATGTGAAGAGTTGACACATTGGAAAAGACCCTGATGCTGGGAAGGATTGGGGGCAGGAGGAGAAGGGGACAACAGAGGATGAGATGGCTGGATGGCATCACCAACTCAATGGACATGAATTTGGGTAAACTCTGGGAGTTGGTGATGGACAGGGAGGCCTGGTGTGCTGCGATTCATGGGGTTGCAAAGAGTCGGACACGACTGAGCGACTGAACTGAACTAAAACATAGTTGACTCCAGAGCACTATAAACATTCTGTGGGAAAGTGCTCGCTGCATCAGAGTTTGGAAAGAGTTAGCCATGGTGTTTTTAGATTCCTGGCACACTCAGCAGGAGTTTATAAAAAAGAGCTCTAGCCATTACCCATCTTCACAATGTCTTCAGTGAGCATGAAGCACTCAAGATTAACTGAAGTTGGACCAATTTCCCTGTTCTGACACCTTTAGTTTGGATTGGAACTCATGTTACAGGTGAGCCAGGATCTAGGTGTAAATTAGAGCCACTTCTGTCATCATTTCCACATCTTACCACACTTGGGGTTTCCTTTCCTCTCCCTACACACCCCTACAAATGGCTTCTTACAATAAAAAACATTCATGTTGGTTTCCTTCTTAAAATTTGTTTTAAAAATACTTTGAAAACACTAGATACTTTTCTTTGGATATTGGAGCATAATACAGTAGTATCTAGATATTGGGTTGGCCAGAAAGTTTATTTGGGTTTTTCCATAAGATTATGAAACTTCCTCACCAACCCAGTATTTACGTTCTGCTTCTCTTGTTCCCACGTGAATACAAATGCAAGGTGTTTTTCAGTTTTCAGGAACTTTATTGTTTATAATCCAGATTGATCCTTAGAACAACTTGAAAAGGAGGAGATGAAACCCCATTGTCTTATTCTGCTATAACAAAACTGCCCAGACATGGTGGTTTACAAACAGTAGAAACTTATTTTGCCCAAGATTCTGGAAGCTGGAAATCCACGATCAGTGTGCCAGCATGGTCGGGTTCTAGTGAAGCCTTCTTCCAGGTTGCAGAGGGCTGACTTCTCAGCATGTCCTCACAGGGTGGAAGGAGTGAGGGAACTCTCTGGAGCCTCTTTTATAAGGGCGCTAACTCCATTCGTGAGTCCTCCACACTTGTGACCTAATTACCTCCCAAAGCTCTACCTCTTAATGCCATCACATTGAGCATTAGATTTCAATGTATGAATTTTGCAGGGAATATGAACATTCAGCCCATAACACCCATTTTATAGAAAAGTGAAGCAAACAACATATATGGATGCCTAGTTTATGCAGGTATTTGGCTAAGTGTTTTACATATATGAGCTCATTTAAAGCTCCTCTCTGAAAGTGAAAGTCGCTCAGTCATGTCCGATTCTTTGTGACCCCATGGCGTATACAGTCCATGGAATTCTCCAGGCCAGAATACAGGAGTGGGTAGCCTTTCCCTTTTCCAGGAAATTTTCCCAACCCAGGGATCGAACCCAGATCTCGCACATTGCAGACGGATTCTTTACCAGCTGAACCACAAGGGAAGCCCAAGAATACTGGAGTGGGTAGCCTATCCCTTCTCCAGCCGATCTTCCTGACCCAGGAATTGAACCGGGGTCTCCTGCATTGCAGGCAGAGTCATTACCAACTGAGCTATGAGGGAAACCCTTAAAGTTTTATATTAGGATTGCTATCCTCGTGTTAGAAATGAAGAACTAGAGACTAAGAGTGAATTAACTTGCTCAGTCACATGACTTATAAAAGCAAGCTGTGGTGTTTAAACTCATGGTTGTTTAACCCCCAAGCCCACTCTCCTTCCATGATGGCACTCTTAAAGGGGAAACTGAAAGCAAGGACAACTTAACATTTGCCCAAGTTCACACAGTAGGTTGGAGAAAGTGCTGGAATTAAGAACTAATTTACTTGACTTTTCGTCCAAGGGTCTGTCTTCTACGTACTTACGCCAGGTCACCGGAAGGCGTTTTCAAGAGTAATTAACGACCTGTGAAATGTCACCAACCGCAACCGCAGCAACTGCATGAGAGCAACGGGAAGAGAAGACAAGCCCAGTGGCTCCAATCTCCCACCCACCCCTCAATGGCCTCAGGGTTGCTAAGCAGAGCAGATCCTGTGTTTCTAAGAATGCCACCTTAACTTCATTCTCTTTTGTCACATAGTTAAGGTGCAGTATACTTAAGGAGTTTGGGTTCTCCTTACCTCTTCTTTTCATGACAAAAAAAAAAAAAAAAAATACATTAAGTCCCCTGCATACAAATCTTCAAGTTGTGAGCTTTCAAGGATGAGAACATGCACTCATCAATGTCGGACATGAGTAAAATTGCATGCCCTCCGTCTCCCATTGCCAATTCTCCTTCAGCTCTACTGTCTCCCACCTCCTCTCTCTCCTCCGGTCAGTAACTCTTCTTGCCCTGTATGCCAGCTGTTGTACTGTACTGTACTTTTCAAGGTACTTTACTGTAAGATTAAATTTTTCCTTTAATTTTTGTGTTTGCTTTTTATGTATTATTCGTGTGAAAAGTATCATAAACCTGTTACAGTACAGTCCTATATAGCTGATTGCGTTAGTTGGGTACCTACACTAACTTTGTTGGACTTATGAACAAATTAGGCTTATGAATGCACTCTTGGAATGGAATTCGCTATGTAGGGGATTTACTACAGAGCAAATTCCACCACCTGCCCTTCAGTGGTACCTGTTGTTTCCACTAATCAGGTGAACGTGATTCAGTAACATCTCCCAACGTTCCCCTGTGTGAAACCCCTGTGCTGGTGTCATGGGGACAGCTATGGAGCTGCACAGGGAACACTTTCTCAGAGCCTGCAGTCTAAACAGAGTGTGAGAACTACTGAAGAGGTACAAACTGTCAGGAAAGTGAGAGGTGAGACACTTAGGGAGGTAAAGAAGGAGTCCTGGACATTTAGCATGGAATGCTCACCACTGTCTCTCAGAATAATTTCTGGGGTGTCCTGCTTGTAGTCACCACATACTTAGCTCCTCAGGGACATTTTCAAGTAATTCCTGAAAAGCAATAACTATAGGGCAAATTTTTGTTGCCATTTTCCCAAACCCAATGTCTTTTTACAGTTTTCCTTGATACCAGGTTGGGACAAAAGAGTAGTTATGTTTCTGTGTCCTGAGTCTCTCCCAAGAGCTCCTTGATCCACATGAGACAGGGGTGTGAAGTGAAGGAGAAGAGGGGTCTGGTCTTTATGGAGTTGCTGGGTTCCAGTCCTCCTCTTGGGAGCTGGGAGTGGCTGTGTTCATCTGCTTTCTGTTTCCCAACTGACCCTTCCCTGCTCTTGGATGCAGTGGTGGGCAGAGTCTGAGCTTGGGCCCGCTGTGGGGTTATTGCCAGTGGCAGTGATGTAAGAAATCATTCTGCTTTTTTTTCCCCACTCATCAAGGCTCTGACGATTGGGCAGAAATAGAGTCGTCCAAAGCCCAAATCAAATGGATAGGGCCAAAGTGAGGAGTTAAGGTAGCAGAATCTATATGCCATGTTTTGAGGGATTATTTCCTTTAGCTATTGAATGAGGATCTCGAGGTCAGGCCTTACTTCTGTGATTAACAGAAACTTTGAGGATAATGAGGGGAATATGGAAATGGGTTTAAGTTTCTCAAAGAAAAAGAGGTACTTTATAAATCCAAGGCAGTTACATACAGCCTCCTGGGTTCAAAATTCCAGTGGGCTTACATTGGCCAAACTTATGTGTGCCGGTGCCCAGTAATTTTCCCTCTTGCCCATTTAGGCTTCCAGATCATTAGGCTGAGAGAAGTAAGGACTTCCCTTGAGGAAATACAGAGCTGTTATTTCGCTACTCCCTCCACCCTACCATTGACTCGGGGAATCTCTGAGAATCTCTGGAAGGGACTTCAAAAGTCACGTAGTCCAGCTGCCAATATATTCCCTTGCTAAGCAGGCAAGTGGGAATAGAAAGTAAAAGTGCAGTTAATTCTCAAGCATTTGGACGTAGATTGCCCACAGACAGAGAGTGAGAGATTTGTGTGTTTGGAGACGGTGCTTGGGGTCTCTTTGTATCTGTTCCTTCTCCAAGCTAAACAATCACAGATCATTTCACTGGTCCTTGGAGGACTGCTTTCAAACTTCTGAAATGGCATAAATTGAAGCCATTTTCATCTAACTAGGTTGATGCTGCCTTCATTTCCATTCCAGAAACTTTTGGCTATTCCCCATTCAGAAGGGACTGACTGCATTTGAAATAGGATGACAGAGGAATTACTCTCACTGAGATTACCCTTCAGCTACATCCCAGAACTGAGCGACTCTGCTAACTGCTACTGCCATAATGACTAGCAATCACGGCACAATCACGGAAATGAATTAAATTATTAATTTCAATAGCACCCCATGGTGCATTTATAAATTCCACCATCTGGGGAACATAAATATGGAGGTCCACATTCTAAACTTGGAGGCATGGTGCTCGGTGCCAAGGGCTGTATCTTTGAAGGCAGTAAAGATTTTTCAAGATACTATATGTGGAGCAGCAAGCTGTGCATTTGAGAGAAGGATCTGTCCCTGGGTCTCTATTAGCTTTACTATTTATTTAAGGATCTCTTCTCCTTTATTTTTTAACCAGCTCATATCAGTAGATGCAATGTATAAAAATCTTGGTTAGGAAGAGTACACGATGGGAAATAAAGTCAAACTCTTATTTGAACTCTTTATTTATTCTCTCCCTTTTCTCTTTATCCCATTTCTTCCTCCCAGAGTCTCTTCTCTTACTGACTTGCTTCACTTATGTAAATCTCTGGTTAATAAGTTCTTCCTACTGAGATAGCTATTCTTGGGTTTTGAATGGATTCAAAAATCTCTCTAAAACTTTAAGAGCATTGTTCCTGAAGCAGAGAGGATAGAGGTCCTGGAGGAGTGTGTAACCTACTCTAATCAAAGAGATTTAACTTTGTTTCCTTATGTGGAACCATTTGGCCAGATGTTGGGGTTCCCTGAGCCTTCTCCGTTTGCCATCTGTCTTGTCCCCAAGGGCTGGTGAGAGAGGGACACTTCTAAAGACTGTATGTAAATGACTTCCATGGAGCCCTGCAAGGGCTCCCTAGGCTACCTTCTTCCTACTGGGATCACCAATGCAAAGCCAAGCAACAGCCCAGGCCTCTGCCATTGTGTACCACAATGTCCTAATATCCAAAACAACTAGATTTTTAGCCAATGAGTTCACTTAAGACCCACAAGAAAAATACATAGCTTCCTGCAAGATAAATGCTTCTAAAGCATCCAGGGTATTGTGTAGCTCTTGACTTCCTTGTTCTCTGTATCCAGGGCTTTAATGCAATTTGTGTGTTGACTGGCTGATGATGAAGATGACTGTTGAGCACTCCTTTTAGAACTTCTACGTATGCACATCTAATCATACAGAGCTTAGTCAGTTCTGCAGGCCACTGTGATTTCTAATTGAGACTGAGGGAAAACTCCAAAGGTCATTTTGTCCCCTTTGCTGCCACCAACAATTGATGATACTCACTGGCCATTCAATGAAACAGCTTTCATATGTAAGGTTAAATGAAAATATTGTGGGAGGGGCTATTTTTAGCAACTGTGTTTTAGGTTGATTCCTTTCAATTCTCTGTAGAGCCAAACATCAGGGTAACTTGAGATCTGGTGATCTATAACTTTAGGAAGAGGTAGTTTGTGCCTGAATAGAATTTTACGTCTTCATTGTTTTAGATGTCATTCTCATAACTTAGTCAAATCAGCTTATCATTAGCCATTTGACAACAAGAGAATAAACTGAACCTGCAATCATGATAGATTAAAATGAAACTTCTGATCTTCATGGCAAAGTCCTTGCCAACAGCTTCTGTTTCTGCCCCTGGATGGTAAACATAAATGTTCATCAAATTTGAGGAGCTGGACCTCTAGGGACTTCCATGTCCTGTGTTTATTAATGACAATGAAGGACCCAAAATCAGTGATTTATGCAATTTAGCCATGGCTATCCCCAACCTCTGTGGGAGTTAGTAGACTGGAATAATTACAGACTAAATAGTGATGATAAGGAGGAAATGTACTGTAGTTGGAGTTAGTGGGCTGAGAAAACAAATGTTTCCGGTCTCAGGAGAATCTGCTTGCTGTTATAAAGGAGAAAAGTAGAAGCAAAGAGACCTTGTCCTGATCTGTATAAGTTCAGTAGCTGGGAAAGACCACATAAAGTTATCATAAAAAACAAGAGGTGATAAACACAAAAGACCCTTTAGCGTCCTGCTCCCTGCTCAGCCTGCCACCCAGCAGCAGGAAGACAAACAGTCGGCGCACTGGTTTTGAGATGAGAATCTGGAATAGTCACTGCTTTGCCCTCAGAGCCAATGCTGGTAAGACTGGAGGAACCAGTGTAACTTTGCCTGTATTTGCTTCTGACTCAAACACCAGAGAAAACTCACTCAAAGAAGTGAGAAACTTCCTATTCTGAGTTGAGGAGTTCCGTGTGAGCCTGTCACAGCATCAGTTCTGGGTAATCACAAGGCTTCTTTTCTCTTTGGGTATCAGAGTAGCTCACCCTAAGCCACCAGCCGCTATACATTAATGACTGAATTCTTCTGAGGCCCAGGTCAAGTGGTCTGCCCAAGGCCATGATGGAGGGCCCAGGTAGACCACAAGCCCAGCAAGCATGGCTTCCTGCCAGAAACAATGCCTCTCCCCTACAGTCTCCTTGACTCTCACTCCCTGGATAGATGCACTATCTGACACTGCCCTGCAGTGAACAAAGGGAAAGATAAAAAAAAAAACCCCAGCATTTCTAAGATGAAAGCATATGGTACCATCAAGGGGGGTGGGTGGGAAGAGGATGCCTGGGAAGATTCAAAAGTATGTTAGTTATACCTCAAGGGCAAATAGTATAGAGAGAAGAAGATGTTTTCTCATTTGTTGGGCACAACAGCCCTTCACCCCAGCAAGGGAGAATGCCTGCCTGAGTGAGGACCAGCTCTAAACTGACTCAGCACTTCTGTTCAAGTATCATCCCTTAGCCAGGTGATTCTCTTTCAGATGAATTTTTCCTTATAGTAAGATCTGATGGCCAATTTAATTGGCCACGGAAAAGAGAAACAATACGGTTCTATAGAGAATTATGTACGGAAATCTAAATAAAATCCAGAGAATTCACACATTGATCCATTCATGCATAAGTCAGCAGCGTCAAAACAAGATCTTTCTAGGACTCATCTGGCTTCCCATACCCTCCCTTCTTCCATTCCAATGATTGTCGAGTTTTTCATGAGGGTAACCTAATGAGGAGATCTGGAAGAGGCTGCTTTTTGCTGGAGGTTCTCTCTGGCTGCAACAGACCCCACCCAGCTGCCCTTAGGCTCAGGGAGCAAGATCCTCTCCCTGCACACCTGTGTAACCCATTCATGAGCCTGTGAGGAAGCCCTGATTTTCTCTTACCAAGTGCGCTCGTTGGGAGGCTCTCCGAAAGGAGAGGGACCCAGGGGTACTCATACTTCTGAATATCTGACTGCAAGCCTGTCTCTAAGGCTCCTTTAGGGCTGTCTTCAAAGCTCCCAAGATATTAATCACAAGCGTCTTCTACTCTAGGGAAATTCAGTTACATGTGGATTCCTTGGGGACTTGCCTGACATTATTGGCTATTACTGGGTATTACTGGATGTTGCTGTCAATCACTGGATAACCTATGTGATTATCAGGTGAGTAGGTCAGGCCCATCCACATTGAAGACCACCTCTGGTCCAAAACAGGGAATCCCTCCCTCTCTCTGGGAACTATGACTTCTAGCCCCATGAAACCTAAAGTTGTGGAAATGGAGAATTCAGATTTCTCAAGTGGGCCACTGGGAGTGATGGTGAGCAGGGCCACTCCTCCTTCTACTTCTTGGTCCCCAACAACAACATATATGATGGTTGTTGATTAAAGACGTATGTCTTATCCTGGAGGATGGTACCTGATTCTTGCAGGTTTCATCTCTAAGCTAGCACTTTCACCGTGCCCTCAAAAAACCATTTCATTGCTTGATCAGGTCTATAGATTCTGTGTGTGATGATATTTAATAGAACCAATGTATCCTTTGGTTGTGTGCCCACTGCCCTACCTCCTTTTCTATAAAGTGGGTCCCAAAGTCAGTGGATTTTAAGTGGATAATAAGTGACATATTAAGTGAATGTCAGTAGATTAAACATCTGCAGTCAACTGGTCAAAGCCTTTAAAATAGGATATATGTTGATTTCAGTCAAGAATTGCCACATCCAGGGCGAAAGGGATCCCTTTTGATCAGTTTACCACCAAGTGGCTGGTTGGTCTCCTTGAGGGATGGATTCAGCCCTGGTCTTTGTGTGTCAGGTTAGACATTTGGCAGTGGCAGTAACTAAGTTGGCTTTGGTGAGTAGGAACCCAAGTATGCCCTCTCTCTCTGTCACAGTGGCTATTTTATTCATGAGCCCATCACACCAGGATTAGGGTGGCTAATGACAGAGGCTGGCTGATATCAACTGGCTCAGTTATTATCTGTAGTTGATTGTTTAGTTGGCTATTTATTCTATGGTGTTTACTCTCTTATGGTCATTAACCTGAAAAGATTTTCATGTTTCACACCCACTTTTAATAGATCTATCAACATGCTCCTTTCTCAGATTTTTTTTTTTCTCTGATATTGCAAACATCTTAATGTTACGTCCTTGTCCAGCCAAGCCATTCACTGTTACTCAGGAGGCTAGAAAGTTCTTACCTTGGCTGAATTCTCCTTCCATACACAGTTTATGATCAGATATACCACCTAAAGCTTTGAACATTAGTAGTATTTCCCCTCATTGCTGCAGGCCACCACTTCATGTGCCTGTATCTCACTAGGAGTCCATTTTCAACTTGTACCCCAACACCAAGCCATCCATAAACCAAGTTTGGCTCTTTCCTGCCTTCATCAGGTAGCCATAAGGGGCCTCCCATCTGGTCATAGATGTTAGTTAGCTAAGGTCAAGTACAACAGTGGTGGATGACACGGGCTTCTGTAGTTTTCACCTTCTGGCCCTGCCCATGCCTGATTCTGGATGTCCTATTTCTATCTTGCAACTGATGGCTTTTGTGCCTGACCAACCTTGTGATTTGATGGGTCTGATAAACCCTCCATAATGGGGAGCTCTGGCTGCATGATCACTTAGTGTCATGACAGATGACCCATCTCTATCTGGGTCCAGCAGCATGCAAGGAGTCCTCTTTCGAATTGTGTTTAATTCTCTGCCATGGATGGAATGCCCTTGCTCCAAAAGCTTAGAGTTCTATATTATGATTCTCCTGTGGGGTTGCCATACATTCTGCACAACATCCTTTTTGTGCATAATATCCTCTGGGTCAACTAGATTAAGTGGTAGGCTGTGTTCACACTCTGAACCTGCTGCATGGTCCTTCCTTCTGAGCCCCACTCACAGCTGCAGCCTTCCTTGTCACTTGTGTATTCTCAAGTCATGAAGGTGCTCTCTCCCCAAAACCCAAAGACTCCTATCACACAAGGTGCTTTCTTCTTGGTTGTGAGAGGTATAAGATAGAGTAGTATCTCCAGGGGGTGGGATGTCCTGGAATGGCCCTGATTGTTTGGTATTGACAGAAGGTTTTATATTCCATCCTCTTGAGATCTCTCTCACTAGCTAGTTTTTCTCTCTCTCCTCCCCTTCCTTTAGCTAATATTCTCACCCTTGCTCTCTGTCTCTACTAATCAGTAGGTTGATTTTTCTTCCCACAAAGTCTCCAATGCCCTTGCTATTCAGGTGGATGCTCATCCAAGTGGATGAACAAGACACTGTGGACATAGTGAACATATATGTTCTGTAGACTGCTTAGAGGGTCCTGGTCTTTTCAGACTCTACTGAGAGGGTGGGGAGGAGTACGCATCACTTGAGGCAAGACTATAAATGTATATTGCTGTCAGTTCCATTTGTATTGCTTCTAATTCTCCTTGTTGATAGAAACAGAAGTGAGTTAATTCATTATTAGGTCAATGCCCTTATACCATGCACCCAAAGCTGTGTTTTCACCCAGAAGAGCTAACTAAGATCATTAAGCAAAGTGTTAATATGCTCTAGAAAGATATTACTTCTAGTGTAATGGTTCCAATTGGGGTTATGACTTGGTGGAGTTTTGAGGACCATGCAACCTCATCCCTCTGTTTTTTGTAGAAGTCACTAGAGAATTAAGTGAGGGTGTGATAGAAACCCCCACCTCGTGTATGCTTTAGGTGTTAGGGGTGGCTTTATTCTTTGCCATTCCCACATAGAAAACCATATCATCTTTTATTCACTGTCTTGGTTGGGGGCCTTCCCAACTACAATAGCTCCTGCTCTATAGTCCAAGGAGCACCTGTATGGGGATTCTTCCAACTGCCAAGTGTGTCCCTTCCAATTATACAATCAGCAGTCAAGGAAGTGACCACAGGGTGGATCCGTTGGCCCAGCAAACCTACTGTGAGCCAAGCCTGGCTGGAGCTCCATTTATTACCTGGCCTTCATATGCTCCCATTCTAGCAGGGGCCATGATGACCCCGACGTATCAATATCACCACTTTGAGCCCCCAAGTATTAATATCACCACAGACTTTCTGTCCAACAGTCCTTAAATATCTGGATGTTCCCCTTTCTCTAGTATGTGGTTACTTGAATCATGATGGTAGTTACCTTTGGGGAAGGACTGGGGGGATAATTATTGTCAACCTTTGCCATGGTGTTTTAGGGTCCTTCTCATAGGTCCTGGCCTCTCCTTCAGGCAATGGGCTCAGATCTAGAAACTGGGCAAGGAGTCATACCTCTATTGAGGAAACTGTGCTCAATCTCTTGATTGTTCAGCCTTGATTCCCTTGTCTATAAACTCAGCAGTGCCCTGCCTGCTGCTCGTACAGTGTGGGAAGCCTGAGAATACTGTGCTCTACTAGTCAGCTCACAGCTCTCTGTCCTGGTTGCCTTGCTGACCTGCATGTTCATTATTATTAGACCCTCCTCTCTTCTAGTCATTACATATGACCACCTGACTTTGATTCGCTAGCCAAGCTAGCATCCGCATTGCTAACAGGGAGTGCAGTTTAAAACAGTAATTCCTGTCATGTCCTCTGGTCAGCAGAGGACAGCTGGTACTGATTTCTCAGTGATGCGGGTGCCCCTCACATTAATGTATTCCTCATGGTTCTGGTGGCCCTGAGGTGGGGCAGGCCCTTCTAAGCTGTCCTGAGTTGGATCAAGTGGGCCAGACACTTATGCTCCAGTCACGGTCACTGTGTGTACACTGCCCCTTGGAAGGAAGGGGCCCAGACCTGAGAAAGACAGCTCTGTTCCACTTTGGGCAATTCTGGAAAGAATAGACAATTGGGGGCAGTCAGCTGCTAGTGCTCCAAGCAGCTGGGGAATAAACCCTTCATTGCTAAAGAGGGGTCTGGGAGGTACATCCCAGCCTTCACCATACCTAGGAGAGTTCTTGAACATTCCCAGCTCTCTGAACCTTTTGTCCCTTTGTCCACCATCTGCACCACAGTCTTGGATTTCTACTTCACAAATTTGCAGGAAAATTTAGATCAAAATATTTCTAAAAACATTCAGATATTTGCAAATTGGCAAAGATTAATTAGCCAAGAAATTGCTTGATTTTTCCACTTTAACTCTTAAACTGAATTATATGATGTCTAGCACATAAAGCGTTCATGAACTAGAGCTTAGATATTTATGTTTTAGAGATCATAGGCTTGAATCAACAAACCAAAGAACTTCACAACAAATTGAGGCAGATTCTCACTTGAAAAGTGCTTAGGGCCCCGTGTGTAACTCTGGTCCTATAGGCTAGTATGGATCCCTTCTGCCTGCTCTCTGAAAGCAAGAAGCAAAAGGAGGACCTGGGCTGCCCTGGCGCTCCCAACAAGGGTGGAAAGGTGAATTTTCTAGGTGTCCAGGAATAGGGGCCCAGAGTTAACAAGGTGAGAATGTGCTTCCAACCTGTTGAAGACTCAGCATCAGGACACAGTCACTCCGCTCAGGCCAGGGGATGGTGTCAGAGTACAGATGACAGGAGGTGCCCACGGACACATGGCTGGTGACATTGTGGAGAGGCTAGAGAGGGCTGGGCAAGAATGGAAGGA
Source organism: Okapia johnstoni (assembly GCA_024291935.2). Taxonomy (NCBI): domain Eukaryota; kingdom Metazoa; phylum Chordata; class Mammalia; order Artiodactyla; family Giraffidae; genus Okapia; species Okapia johnstoni. The sequence goes on along the minus strand of CM044322.1, from coordinate 10,462,007 downwards.
CCATGGGTTCAAATGCTGAAAACCCAGGTCTGTTGTCAGTCCACAGGCAGCATGACCTCTGGAATTGCTAAGCATTTTCATGAGGCTGGTGTCTAAGTTGAGATTGGACTTTCAGCAGATGTTTATTTCACAGCATGTCTTCTGGGTGAATTGTACTAGGGATTTTCAATTTCTGCCCCAGCAAATGTAAATTCCTCTGCTTGCTGCTTGCCAAGTTTTGCTCCCTTCTAGACAACCCCTCACTCTTCAACCTCAAGTTATTTTCACTGCTCAACACCCTATTCTCTCATTGGCTGACTTCCGGCTAACACAACTCCCTCTTCTTACTTCAAGACCTTTGCTCATTCTCTTTCTCTTGTTAGGTTTATTCTTTCCTTCACTCTATCCGATTTCCACCCTTCCTTTAATCTCCATATAAAAATTTACCTTCTGTGTGAAAATCGTTTGGCTTTCCCCAGTGATTCATCTTTCTCTTCTCTGCAGTCCTATGGTAGCTAGAGGCACATCAATGCAAGCTGACAGTAAAGTACCTATTGTTTAATAATGCTTGCAGAAAGTTTCATATATATTAACTCTTCTTACCTTAAAAATAAGGGCTTCTTCTGGAAAGAGTCCAAATCTTCCTACACTTTTGGTAGGGCTGGGGATATAGCAAAGCCCACACTTATCACTCCTTCTGCTCAATCCAGAAAGTTATATGCATCAAAAACCATATCAACCTTTAGGCAAGATCCTGAGTTGTCATTTATTCCATCAGATTGTTTCAATTCGGAAATGTTTACTTTCTGCTTTGCACAGTGGTCTGACTATGCTACCGATGTACTTCACTTATGAAGACTGGCAGCTCCTGCTTGTTTCTCAGCCTCTTTGTCTCATATCAAGTGTTCTTAAGCCCACTTACTGGGACATTGATTGTGATGTTATGGAGGGCCCAAGAGAGCCAGGCTACTGAAAAGTCAGGTCACTACTCAGAGGGGAAACTGAGGCATGAACCCAGTAACACAGGCAAAGCCAGTATTGTAGGAAGTGCCTCAGTGAGAGCTTTGATTCTCAGGACGCTTGCCAAGACTTCAGATACCCAACTCCTGAACTGGAAAGGCTGAGATGCTGAAACACTGATACTTTCTTCTCTAGTGAAGCAGTCAGGATATCCTGGGGAAAGTAACAACCTCAAATTGTCAATGGCTTAAAATAGCACAGGTTGATTTCTTGCTTACCTGTCAGCTAGAGATGAGGTGTAGAGTCAGGAGCAGGTCTGCTCCACGGAGACATCACTCAGGATCTCAGGCTGACAAGGTGCTATTGTTTCTGCTGCTGGTATCTCTCCAGGAGGTTCAGGTTTGCCTCCGTGTTTGCTGCCTTGAGTACAAGCAGTTCAATATTTTGGACTCTTGTGCTCATGTTTCATTGGTCCAAATTACTCATGTGGACACACCTAACTTCAAAGAGTAGGGCTATGTCATCTTCTTTATACCTGGAAGGAGAGGAGAATGAGATGTTGGGACACTAGCAATGCCTATCAAACAGAGTCAGAATTGACTCAAACTAGGTTTTCTATGGCTACACAGGCAGACCTCATTTTATTGTGTTTTATATTATTGCACTTTGCAGACTGTGTTTTTTGCAAATGGAAATTTGTGTAAGATTTGGTGGTTGCATGTGGTAAAAAATCCGCTTGCCAGTGCAGGAGATGTAAGAGAGGTGGGTTCAATCCCTGGAGTAGGAAATGGCAACCCACTCCAGTAATCTTGCCTGGAAAATCCCATGGACAGAGGAGCCTGGCAGGCTATGCAGTTCATGGGGTCACAAAGAGTCGGATACAACTGAGCATGCACACACACATACACAAAGCTGTGGCAACCCTGCATCAAGCAAGTCTGTTGGCACCATTTTTCCAATAGCATTTGCTCAGTACTTATTTCTGTATAACATTTATGCAATTATCACAATATTTCAAACTTTTTCATTATTATGAGATTCATTATGGTGACTGTGATCAGTGATCCATGATGTTACTATAGCAGTTGTTTGGAACACCATTAATCACACTCATATAAGATAACTAACTTAACTGCTAGTTGTTATATATGTTCTGTCTGGTCCACCAACCAGCCATCCATCCATCTCTCTCCCTCTCCTCAGGCCTTTCTATTCCCTGAGACACAGCAGTATTGAAATGAAGCCACTTAATAACCCTACAGTGGCCTCTAAGTGTTCAAACAAAAGGAAGGGCCACCTGTCTCTTATTTTAAATCAAAATCTAGAAATAAGATTAAACTTAGTGAGGAAGGCATGTCCAAAGCCAGGACAAGCTGAAAGAAAGTCCTCTTGTGCCAGTTAGCCAAGTAGGGGGTGCAAAGGAAAAGTTCTTGAAGGAAATTTAAAATGCTACTCCAGTGAACACACCAGTGATAAGAAAGAAAAACAGCCTTATTTTATGAAGGAAGTTTTAGTGGCCTTGATAGAAGGCCCAGTCAGCCACAACATTTGCTTATAAAGCTTAACCAGAACAAGGCTCTAATTCTCTTCAATTCTACAAAGCTGAGGGAGGTGAGGAAGCTGCAGAAGGAAAGTTTGAAGTTAGGAGAAGTTGGTTCATGATGTTTCAGGAAAGCTGCCATTTCAAAAAAGTGCTGAGCGAAGCAGCAAGTGCTGATATAGAAGCCTCAATGAGTTATCCAGAAGAGCTAACTAAGATCATTAAGCAAGGTGGCTACCAATTTTTCCATGTCTTCTTTTGGAAGAAGACTCTACCTAGGACTTTTGTAGTTACAGAGGAGAAATCAATGCTTGGCTTCAAAAAGCCCAACTGATACTTTTGTTTGGGGCTATTGTAGCTGATGACTTGAAGTTGAAGTCATTGTTCATTTCCCATTCTGAAATTCTGGGGCCCTTAAGAATTATGCTAATCTACTCTGCCTGTGCTCTGTAAGTGGAACAACAAAGTCTAGATGACAGCACATCTGTTTACAGCATGGTTTAATGAACAGTTTAAGCCCACTCTTGAGACCCACTGCTTGGAAAAAAAGATGGATATCTGATGGAGACATAATCTGCAAGATGCTATAGAAAAATCCAAACAAATTGTTTGGCCAACCTAATACAATGAAATTCATGTTGTATACATACCCGTTAACACAATATCTATTCTGCTGCCCATGGATCAAGGAGTAATTTTGACTTTCAAGTCTTATTATTTAAGAAATAAATTTCATAAGGCTATAGCTGCGTAGGTTCTGATTCCTCTGACAGATCTGGGTAAAGTCGATCAAAAATCTGAGAAGGATTCACCATTCTAGATTCCATGAAGAACATTCATCATTCATGGGAAAAGATCACAATATCAACATTAGCAAAAGTTTGCAAGATGTTGATTCCAACCCTCATATATGACTTAAAGGGATTCAAGACATCAGTGAAGGAAGTAACTACAGATATTGTCAAAATACCAAGAGAATTAGAACTAGAAGCAGAGCCTGAAGATGTGACTAAATTGCTGTAATCTCATGATAAAACTTGAATAGATGAGGAGCTGCTGCTTGTGGATGAACAAAGAAAGTGGTTTCTTGAGATGAAATGTACTTGTGGTAAAGATACTGTGAAGATTGTTGAAATGACAACAAAAGATTTAGAATATTACATACACTTAGATGATAAAACAGTATCAGAGTTTGAGAGGATTGACCCCTTCGTGAAAGGAAGAGTCAGTTGATGAGCAAACTTCATTGTTATCTTATTTTACGAAATTGCCACAATCACCCCAAACTTCATCAACCACAACCCTGATCAGTTAGCAGCCATCAACATGGAGGCAAGACCCTCCACCAGCAAAAAGATTGATTTGCTACAGGCTCAGATGATGGTTAGCAATTAGGTATTTTTAACCAAGGTATGTACATTGCTTTTTAGACATAATGCCATTGTGTGCTTCATAGACCACAGTATATGTAAGTATAACTTTTATATGCACTGGGAAATTTAAAAATTAGTGTGACTTGTTTTATTGCAATATTTGCTTTACTGTGGTGGCCTGGAACTGAGCTCACAATATCTTTGAGATACACCTTATGTCATCTGGAGAAGGAAATGGCAACCCACTCCAGTACTCTTGCTTGGAAAATTCCATGGATGGAGGAGCCTTGTAGGCTATAGCCCACGGGGTCCCAAAGAGTCGGACATGACTGACCGACTTCTCTTTCTTTCTCTCTTTCCTTTTCTTTCTTTTTTTTTCTTTCTTTTCTTATGTCATTGTATGAGCTTGGTAGGAAATGAGTTGTTGTCTGGTACTGGGAAGAATAGAATAAAAGGAAGAGCTAGCAGTCAAATCCATAGGATCCAAAAGTCTTCTATAAAGTAAGATATTCTGAAATATGACCACAATTTAGAGTCTAGAACTATAATTCATCTTTGAGTGGGTCAACTCTAGTTTCTGCACATATGTCTTCTAATTCATTAAGTAGTGCCACCCTTGTATATGAGAACAATACAAAGCTAAACTAACTACCATCAGAATTGGCTCTTTCCTTTTTTTTTTCTGGTAAAAAAGATGTGTTTCTACAATGCATTTTCATGCCCTCTCTCCTCGTTCTCATTATGAAAATCACACCGTGTGTGAGCTGGTTGTCTCTGCCTGGAGTTGTGGCCCGTGGCTATAAAAAAGCCCTATAACTGGTCAGGGAATTGGGCCATCTTCTTTGATTTTATTAGCATCATGCCTTGACTGACCTACTCAGTCATTGCATCCCAAGAGATTATAGGAGTAACTTTAGTTTTCAAAAAATGGAATACAACTAATTAGATATAACTCAAATTATACTCTAAAAAATTCCTAAATAATTATATGAGCACATAAACTCATATACAGAGACACAAATCTTACAAACTCACTACCTTTCAGAACAAGGAAGTTGTGATTAACAGTTTAAGAACCACTTAGAAGAACCTCTATAATGCCATAGAGTAACAAGACTCATTTCAATTGAAAAGTCAACTGTGGAAATATCTCTGCCATAGATCCCTCAGTGGACACTCAAAAGAAGTGTTCTGTTTATAGGCAGAGCTTCGAGTATGAAGACTAACAGTGGGGAAGGGTTTCAAATGAGGAATAAGAACGGAGGATTACAACTGCAGATGATTTAAGCTGGCTTAGACTTGAGAGTCTTTGTAAGAAGGTACACCCAGTATACTCCAGCACATCCATTGTAGGGTGATGGTCCCCAAAACTTTTGTCACCTCTCAGACTGGAAACCACATTGACAGCAATTCTTGTTAGACTGAGCCATGCAAGATTGGAAGATGCTTAGAAATTGCTTATGGATGTTCATACTGTGGTTATTTGCCTGGAGAAGCACTCCCTTCTTAACAACCAGCCGTCGTAGGCTTTTCTTGGCTCCAGGTGAAGAGGTGACTTCCCTCTTTGATTCAGTGTTCATAATTGGGCTGTCTGTTAGCAGTGGTGAGAAAACAATGCTAATGAGGTCAAGGGTTCAATGCCCACGTGGGTCAGTTAGCTTTCTTTTGTTCTCTGGCCAAAAGTCTACATCCTTTCACTGTGTCCAGCTACTATGATGACAACAGAGATTGGGAGAGAGTAAGGGAACGTGGATGAGCCTCTAATTCTACTCTTCCTACGGTGGAAAACAACTCCAAATCATGTCCTTTTGCAGCAAAGTAGTCTTCAAGGTTGAAGGACTGCCCCTTAAGAAGCAGTAAGGGAAATGAAAGATAGAGTTTCACAGTGGTGTTAAAGAGGTTGAAGCTACAGGATCAGAGCTCACAGCTGCAGCATTGCTTGGTTGTTTATACTAGTAAGAAGACAGCAGTTGTAAAGATGATGATTATTCACAGCCAATTTTCAATTTCTTATTAGCCAAAGTTTCAACATTTCTAGACATCTGTGTGGGGGCTTCCCTGGTGGCTCAGTGGTAAAGAATTTTCCTGCCAATGCAAGGAGACATGGCTTTGATCCCTGGGTTGGAAAGATCCCCTGGAGAAGGAAATGGCAATCCACTTCGGTATTCTTGCCTGGGAAATCCCATGGACAGAGGAGCTTGGCGGGCTACCGTCCGTGGGGTCACAAAAGAGTCAGACATGACTTAGCAACCAAACAACGACAATGTAAGGAGTAAAGTGAGTCGGTTTGAGTTTCTTTTTTTTTTCTCAGCCACTGTCTGTTGAAGATTCTAATGAACAAGGAAACACCCTTAGATAGAAAGAGAAGAGAAGAGAGAAGGCCAGAGCAATCCCACAAACAGGGCTCAGCCCTGGAGTGTCTCAGATCTGGCTTCTTAATCACGATTCGTAATTCCTCATGCTATGCGCTGTTTTCTCAGAATTACTCTATCTTCTGTAAAGTTATGCAGTGATAGAAATCAAAGTAGGCACTAACCAACCATGATGGAAAAACTATGGGCTTCTACACTGATCCTATGACTCCTTAGCTTTGTGTATAGGTATATGTCTGTGTGTGTGTGTCTGTGTGTGCACTTGCGCTCACGTACGTGGGGAAGCTTCTTAACTGCTTTGAACTTCAGATTCCTTGCTTGTAAAATGGGGATATTAAGGTTTATCTCATAAATCTGTTGGAAGATTAGATGACCCAAGAAGAAATCTTGGCAAGTCTAGTGTGGTACCTGGAATGTTATATTTTCCCTAATGACTAGAGCTCCATTTCTCAACGTTGCATATATTTATTCTAGTTGGTTGTGTATATTAGTTCATTCCTTTTCATGGCTGAGCAGTATTCCATTGTGTGAAAGTAAGACAGTTTGCCAATTCATCTGCTGAAGGATATTTGTATTGTTTCTAGTTTTCAAAGATTATGAATAACTCTGCTCCGAATATTCACATAGGTTTTCATTTCTCTAGGAGTGGGTTTGCTGGATCATATGGTAAGCATATGTTTAACTTTACAAGAAACTACCAAAATTTTCCAAAGTGGCTGTACAATCTTGCACTCCCATCAGCAATGTATAGGAGTTCCAGTTGCTCCACACCCTTGATAGCACTTGGTATTGTCATGATTTTTTAATTGTTATTTTAGCCATTCTGATAGGAACATAATGATATTTCTTTGTGGTTTTAATGCTCATATCTGTAATGGCTAATGATGGTAAGCATTTTTTCGTATGCTTATTTAGCATTACAATTTTTCTTTAGAGAAGTATCTGTTAGATCTTTTGCTCAGCTACTTAACTGGGTGATTTATTTTCTTACCATTGAGTTTTGAGAGTTCTTTATATATCTGGATATAAGTCCTTTATTAGATATGTGATTTGCAAATATTTTCTCCCACTCTGTAGCTTGTCTTTCTCTTAATCACATGGTTTTCATAGGGACTGATGAGTCTATACACTAAGTTCTTTAAAAACTATATAGACTTGGCTCTTCCTATCAGTTGGGAGAAGGTAATATGGAAAAAAGTTTGATTTGAGATGCAGACAAACCTTGGTTTGAATCCTGTCAGTTTCCTCATCTGTAAAGTGTAGGCCATAGTACTTAGCACATAGGGTTGCTGGGAGAATTAAATGAGATAATATGTATCATGGGCTTAGCCTAGTGCCAGGATGTTGCAAATGTTCAGTAAGTGTAAAGATAACATTCTCATTACAAAACTCTCACCTCCAAACATTTGCATAATCTGCTGCCTCTGCTTGGATTGTCCTTACCTCTCTCTCCCTTGTTTTCTACCTGCTTAAATTGACTCCTATTTAGGGGGTTTTGCTGTACATCACCAGTTTGGACCTGATACCCCCTTTTGGTGCTCCTATGGTACCCTTTAATCACCTTCCTTCACTCTGTATTTTAAGCATAATATACTGTGAGTAACTCGAGGGCAGGGCCAATGTCTTTATCATCTAAAATTATTCCAGGTCGCGTTTGATGAATGAATGAATAAATAAATGAATGAATTCATCTCATGCTTTGTCTGGGAGTTCCAATTAAACATCCCTCAGAGTATTGCCAAATTCAGTCCCTTTAAGACAGCCTTAAACATCCCAAATGGATGTCTATGACTTAACACCAGGACCCGGCTTACAATCAGCCAAACAGACAGTGCATCTTTGACAAGTTGGATGCCGACTGGAGAAACTTGAATGCTTTGCATCTATTTACTTTTACCACATGCCATAAAAATTAAAAATACATTGTACCACAAGTGCAGTATTTAGTGTCTCACTTTAATTACATTCAAGTGTGTTGCTAAATAGTCTTGAGAAAACCTTAATGACCAGCTGTTCTACCCTTTTCCCATATGTCAGAAATGGTTTCTGAAATCACATTCTGGGACAGTAAGGTTGTATAATTAGACAGTGTATAGTTAACACTTCTAGATTTTCCGCTTAAACTGTGGACCCTTTACACTAACATATTGTGCGATTCTGCCGGTTTGGCGCAATACAATTAAATGACATGCCAAACAGCAACGGAGATACGCAAACTCCATCAGACTTGTTATCACTGCATCATTATTGCCTCATATCTTTTTCATCGTCAGGATGGCATGCTTTTGTGTGTGTGTGTGTGCTATGCAATATTCAGCATGTTTGGCTGACAAATAAACTTAGTAAAGGGGGCTGTAAATTTTTAATATTCCCTTCATAATGCCATTTATCTCACTAGAATTAGATGTGAGAGTAGCTTTTGCATCCTTTCAAACAAAGAGCTATCACTCAGACACACAGCAACCATTTAAAGAAACAAAACTAAAATTCCCCCAAGGTGGTAATAGAAGCCAGCATTTTACTCTGCTTCTGGTAGGGAAGTGGGGATTTTCACCTACCCTCAAACTGGGTTTAGGAGGTAAAAAAGGAGTTGAATTTAGACAATTGGTTGTTGTGAAAATAAGTCATTAGTTACTTTCAGTTGCTTGACTCTCAGCTTAATGAGTTGTTTTGGAACCGTAATAGCTCATTTGATTAAATTTGTTTAATTCTTTGATTTTTGAGTATAGACATGAGACTGAAATAGAAATATAAAATAAGGAAATGGGAAATTCTGTCAACTATTAATATTCTTTGGCTCTCCCTTTCCTTCTCCCTCAAAAGAAAATCTCCTTGACATTGTCCCAAATCCCAAGAAAAAAACAGAACTCTGATTTCTGATTGAGATTTGCCCAGATAAATATAGTAAGACCAAGTCACTGCTGAAGCTGTCTCAAGTCCTAAAGCAGCAAATTCATTTTTGAAAAAGCCTGAGAGAGCTTCACCGTTCTAAGACCGATTTACACCATTTTTTTCTTCTAAGCTTGAATTTCCAATGACTTATTTAGATGTAAGCACTGACAGCTGTAATCATGCTTTAAATCTTGCTTTGTATCCTTAGTTATAATGTTGTTCAATTAATATTCAGAATAATGGAAGTGATGTGCCGTTTTGAAAAAGACTTGAATACAGTCCAATGCTTTGGGAAACTGACTCTCAAGAGGATTAATCAGCATTTAAAACTTGCATTAATAAAAATCTGATCTTCTGCCATGCGGCATGCATAATACTTTTCAGTTTTAAACATTTTAGTTTAATAATATGGCATCCTTTGTCCTGATTTTTAGAATGATTTTAAAATTGAGCTCCTTCAGATCAATTTTGCCTTGACCCTTGTGCATAATTGGACACTTGCAATTTAAAAATACAAGGATGCTCTTTTGCATGGTGTGCTAAACTGTGTTTCCATTATTAAAGATAAGGGCAATAGTGGACTATGAGTTAGTACTTAACATTTCAGATTTTTCCCCTCCATTTATATGGAAAGAGTTTTCAATCTTTCTTCAGAGCTCAATTATCCAAACCCAGTCCTTGAGAGAAAAAGAACTAAAAATTACTTTTAAATAACAAAAAATGATCAGTGGGAATAGGATCTTTTGCTGTAAATGATATATATCAAAGAATCGATGATCATTGGTCTCTTTTTGTTTTTAAATCAGCATAAGTAACCCTGAGTTATTTACATGTAAACAAGGATTCAGGTTCTAAAGCTAAAATAAAATTACAGGATGGAAAATGAACTGGGAGATGGTGGATAGCTAAGTGGGAATGAAATCAATTTTAGTAACAGGAAAGGAAGATGATTTTGAGAGCAGAATAGAAAAAAAATTGCTGTTTTATCCTAGTAAAGTGATCAGATGCTTTATGACCAGAAGTGAAGTCAAGTTAGCACGTGCTCTATGGGTCTTCTCTCTACTTAGACCGGAGGTTTGCTCTCCAGCCCAGGACCCACTGCTTTACCTCTGCTGAGACCACGTTCCACACTACTGACCGTGGTGCTAAATGTGACCTGGAAGGGTCTTTTTCTTCCCTTTGCAGGATTTTAGGAAAATCTGTTGGTTTCCATGATAAAGCAGTGGTCACCTCAAGTGCAAATTCTTATTGCTGCTGGGCCTTATTAGGATTTTGTAGCAGGTGCAGCAAATGGGCAATGAGTGCTCATTGGAAGAATCTCTTTAAAAGCCCCACTTAAGTGCCTCCCTGCCTGCCATGATTGTGTGGGTTTCTGCTCAGAACTTTGCTCACCTGGTCCTCCTTCTCAGGAGAGGTTTCTCTGCTTTGGCAGCTTCTTTGAGTCCCATAACTGCTCTGAGATGAGGGTGAGGGGGTGTATGGAGAGTGACGGAGACCCTCAGAAAAGTGGGGGGCAGCTGCCCTGCAGAAGGAGCTAAAGGTTCCACGTGTGTGGGGGGGAAATGAGTGTCAGGGCCATCGGCTTCTGAGTTAGGGGCTGAACACAGGCAGGGCAGAGAGTCAAGAGAACAAGATCATTTCTTTAAAACTCCACTGAAGACTTCCCTGGTGGTCCAGTGGATAAGACTCTGCACGTCCCCTGCTGGGGCCCTGGGTTCAATTCCTGCTCAGGGAACTAAGATCCTACATGCTGTGTAGCATGACAAAGGGTGAAAAAAAGATACCAGTGGGGTGCTTGCATCATACCAACAGCAAAGGGCATGTTATATTAATAAGGGTGTTTAAAACATAAAGCTTGAAAAACACCCATGCCTGACAGAAGTGTTGATAGCCAAAGCATTTTTATCTTCAAACTGACTACATTTGTAGAGGTGGTTAGGTCTGGGTTTGAATGGAGAGAAAACAGGGACCACGGCCTCTGTATTTCTCATAGGAAAGAGTCTTGTGTCCGAAAAGTCTCTTTCTCGGAGTACTGAAAAGGTTTTTGCGAGTTGGTTTACTTGTTTTCCTTGACATTTTTCTCTGCCTGTGGCTGTTGGGGAAGTAGGCAACAGAGCTGGGCCCTGGGCCCAAGTAGGTACCCTGCCCTCTACTGTGGGGGAAAGGTGGGGGCCTGCTCCCTGGATGCAATTCCCCAGAATCCTGGCATTTGGGAAATTTGTTTAACCTCCTGGGGAAAGATTCTACACCCCGGTTTTGGGGACAAATTACGAACATTTTAACAGCCTCAAGGCCCACTCTGTTTAGCCCAGTATAACCTTTCTAAAACTCAAATAAAATTAGGTCAGTGCCTTGCTTTAAAATGTAAACAAACGGTTTCACCTGGCCTATTAAAAGAAATCCCAAGGCTTTAACATTACCAACTCTGCCTTCGCTCTCTGACCCCAGACCAGTTCCCAGGCTGTATCTTCTCCTTTTCTTCCACTATTTTCAGACACCTTGGTCTCAAGTCAGAGAAGCCTAGACATCACTCCTTGAACAGAAGTGCTTTTCCTCTCCCTGTGTCCTTGCTCCAAGAACATCCCCTCCTTTGCCCTTCGCCTGCATGGAGAGCTCCTACTCATCCTTCAGCGCCCAACTCAAATGCCTCTTTCTCTCTGCGGCTTTTCCTGAACTCCCTGCTGCTCTCTCTTCCTTCCACATCCTCCACCCTGTCCCCCTCAAGAAGAGTGGGGATCATCAGTCTTCTAGCTGTGACTCCTCTACTATAGCAACTATCACTCTTGTCTACAGGTCTTTTTTGCTGTTTCTCCCACAGAATTGTGTGTTATGCAAGAGTTAGAATATTAACTCCAAAGTCGCTGGGGCTTCCCAGGTGGCTCAGTGGTAAAGAATCTGCCTGCCAGTGCAGAGATGCAGAAGATGCAGGTTTGATCCCTGGGTCAGAAATATTCCTGGAGGAGGGCATGGCAACATGATATAGAGATTAAACAAAACAATGAAAGTCGCTAAGTCGTGTCAGACCCTTTGCAACCCTATGGACTGTAGCCCGCCAAGCTCCACTGTGCGTGAAATTCTCCAGACAAGAATACTGGAGTAGGTTGCCATTCCTTTCTCCAGGGGATCTTCCAGACCTAGGGATCGAACCTGGGTGTCCCGCATTGCAGGCAGATTCTTTATCATCTGAGTCAACAGACAAATCCCATGGATAGAGGAGCCTGGCAGGCTATAGTCAATGAGGTTCAAAAGAGACATGACTTAGTGACTAAACAACAACAATAATTTTGTTAAGTGAGTAAGTGAATGGGCAAGTTGAAGAGTTTTAGATTGCAGATGTAACTAGAGTCCTCTGAAAATCACAGTACATGACAAGTACCTTTTCAGGCCCCAGACATTTGCCCTATACTTTCTAGTGAGATTTCTTTCTTCTAACTTCAAGCTTATCTATAAAAACATGAATGCTATTGATTCTCTGTGGATCTGAAAATTTTTTAAATTTCCAAGAGTGTCAAATGAAGTGTACCTTGGTCTGCATAAACATGGTCATCTTCTCGCTGCTTGGGACTTGCAGGGAAAAAAAAAAAACTCATCATGAGAAATGGTGCAGATGGTATATTTGGCATCACCAGCCTGCGTCGATCAGAGATGCATTTATTTACATGACTTTGTTTGCATTGTGACCATTTATCTGGGTCCTTGCTCACATTTAACCTTTTGGAGGATCGGCAGGGACTGAGCCATTTTGCCCTTGGGATCGGATGAAGCGAGCCCCCTATAGGGATGATGTTTGCATTTCTTCCTACCTGCAAAGCATGCATTTCTTACAGCCTCAGAAAACATTTGGTTATGTTATCTCGTGGGTCCAGGAGGAGTGTGGAGTGTGCCAAATTTAAGAGCCATTGCCAAATGCCATGGTTCGCATTATGTAGACAGCGTGCCAGTGGAACTGGCGCTACTCGTTGTAGATTGGAGCTCTTGCCTCAGAGGCAAAGGATCCCCATTAGTCGTTTCCAACTGGGATCATGCCCTTTGCCTTTACTTTTGAGATATCTTTGTGTGAGTGTACAAACCATGGTTTGCAGGCACAGCTGATAGACCACTGTGGCTGATCTCTTCCAGGCTGGGACGATGAGCCCCCAAAAGGGCACCAAAATGGTCTCAGATCCCATGGGTGACTTGGAGATGCTGAGAAACAGCATGATGCCTTAGAAAGGGTTTTAGAGAGCTTGGTTCTGGGTCTGTAAAATAGGGACAATTTACTTACTTTTTCTGAGCTTTGGTTTCCTCATCTTTCAACAGGAATAATCAGTTATCGTCATGACAATTGACCTAATTCATATAAACATTTGGTGTAGTAACAGACACCAAGTCAGCCCTCAACAAAAGTTTTTATTATTAATATTATCATTATTATTGATACATCTTGCTTGGTGGTTGTGAAGATGAAATAGCTGATATTGAAGTGCTCTGTGAGTCTGCAGAACTCAGCAGATGTGAGGAATGCTTGCTTCAGTGGGAAGGAAGGGTCATTGCTTATAAAGACTCTGTCAAAACATGTTTCAATATGATTCTCTGGCCAAGAGTGCCCAATATTTTTTAAATAAGAAGCTATTGAGTCAGACAGAGAAAGACAAACACCGCATGACATCATTTATACATGGAATCTAAAACACAAACTAGTGAATAAAATGAAAAAAAAAGAAGTAGACTCACAGATAATAGAGAACAAACTCATGGTTATCAGAAGGGAGAAGGAAGAGGGAGGGGTAACATAAGGCAAGGGGTAAAAAGGTTGTTATGGGATTATATGAAATCTTTTTTTTTCATTTAAAAACACTTTTTTATTGTATGTTTCAGGTTTTCAGCATTAAAATTTAACATCTATATGTACTACAAAGTGATTATCACCTTAAGTCCAATTACCAAACCATTTTAACCATTAGACTCAACATAGCAAAAGAACTCTCCTAAAGTGCTTTGAAGCACAAGAAAAGTTATTTTCAACCTACTGAGTAGCAGAATGAGTAGTGGTGGATGATACAACTTGCTAATTCTTTTTTATAGTTAATTTCTGCCAATGGGTAATGAACTTAAAAATGGATATTTGTTGTGAGTTTCTGTCTGTTTTCACTTTATAGTATTGGGAAAGGGTCCTGTAGACAGAATCGTTGTCTCCCCAAAGTCATATGTTGAAACGCTAATCCCCCAATGTGACTATATTTGGAATAAGAAAGTAATTAAAATTAAGTAAAATCATAAGGGTGGATGGAGCCCTGATCCATCCAAGAGGATTAGCGTCCTAACAAGACCACACCAGAGAGCTCATGCTCTTTCTTTCTTCTCCATGTGAGAACACAGCATGAAGGCAGCCATCTACTAGCCAGGAGAGAGTTCAGCAGAAACCAGCACCTTGACCTTGGACTGCCCAATCTCCAAACCTCTGAGAATATAAACTCCTGTTTTTTAAGCCACTCAGTACCTGGTATTTTTTTATGGCAGCCCCCGCAGACTAAGATAGGAGTAGGGGTGCTGAGGATAAGGTACCTTAAATATCTACAGGCTGAGTCTCCTGTAACACGTGCTCAGATAAGTCTGTAAAGTCAGAGACTGTTTGTAAAACTTTGTCTTTCTGTATGATACTGAGAAGTTAACCCCCAATGATGCATCTGACTCCCAGGGTTTGTATTTGGGGAACCAACATTCATCTTGAGAAGTCTGTAACATTTTTGAGGATGAAAAGTTTGGTATGGAAAATATCACTATGAAAGCAGAGGGTGAATAAAAATGAGAGGAAGAAAGCAAAGAATGAGAGGGAAAAAAAAGCTTATATTGGCCTATAGAGAATAGAACATTTAGACCAACCGTAGTACTAAATGTTTCCTTTAAAAAAAATCATGTCTCCTAAAACTAACTCCAAATGGAGTCATATAGACCCAAATACTAGAATCAGGGGAATTTTCCAGTGAGGGAGAACATTTTGGTGTATTAGTAGTTTAGTTTTCTTGTAAGGAAATAAAAAGGAAATTAATTCAGTGATTTGTTCAGAATAGTTACAAAAATGCACAGTCTTAGAGATCAGTGGGGAACACAGTTCCTGCTGGAGGCAGCAATTGTCTGGTCTCCTAGAGCAGATAAGTTATTTTATTTGTGTTGAGGTGGAGGAGAGAAAGGTGCAGTTTTCTGGTTTCTTTCCCCTTGTCCTGGAAAAGATGCAGACTTTCATGGAATGTATCTTGAGCTTTCTTGCCTTATTATTCTTTCTCTTTTCTTTATTCCTTGTTCATATTCGCTTAAATTTTACCACTTTTATCATGGTATAACTGACATATTGTATGAGTTTAAGGTGTACATGTGGTGGTTTGATATTTGTGTATATTTCAGAATGATTATAATAATAAAGTTGGTTAACACATCCATCGCCTCACATAGTTACCTTTATGCACGTGTGTGTGTAGAACTTTAAAGATTTATTCTTAGCAACTTTCATGTGTATAACAATACTGTTAACTATTGTCACCCTCCCATACGTTAGATCCCCAGAAATCATTCATTTCAAAGCTGGAAGTTTGTACCCTGCGACCACCTTCATCCATCCCAGCCCACCCCCCTCAACCCCTGGGCAACCACCAATCTACTCTGTTTCTGTGAGTTTGTTTTTTAGATTCACCTATAAGTGAGATCATCTATTAATAGTATTTATCTTTGTCTAACTTACTTCACTCAACATAATACCCTCAAGGTTCACATCCATGCTGTCACAAATGTCAAGATTTCCTTTTTGTTATGGCTGAATAATATTCCTGTATGTGTGTGTGTGTCTGTATCTGTCTATCTACATCACATTTTTTTTATTCATTCATCCATTTACAAACAACTTGGGTTGTTTCCATACCTTGGCTATTGTGAATAATGCTGCTTTGAACATGGAGTACAGATAGATATCTATTCAAGATAGTGATTTCATTTCCTTTGGATATATACCTGAAATTGAAGTTGCTGGATCATCTGACAGTTCTATTTCTAATTTTTTGAGGAAATTTTGTACTGTTTTCCATAGTGACTGCACTAGTTTACACTCCAACCAACAGTGTACAAGTGTTCCCTTTCCCCCACATCCTTGCCAGCCTTATATCTTGTATTTTGATGACAGCCATTTTAACAGGTGTGAGGTGATATCTCATTGTGGATTTTATTTACATTTCCCTGATGATTAGTGATGTAGTGTACCTTTCAATGTACTTGTTGGTCATTTGTATGTCTTCTTTGGGAAAATCTATATTCAGGTCCTTTGCCTACATTTAATTGGATTATTTGGGGGTTTTGCTTTGGTTTAGGGTTGGCATTTTTGTTGTTAACTTTTATGAACTTCTACTATATTTTGGATATTAACCCCTTATCAGATATATAGTTTGCAGATATTTCTTCCATTCTGTAGGCTACCTTTTCATCTTACTGATTCTTTTGCTGTGCAGAGGCTTGTTAGTTTCATATAGTCCCACTTGTTTATTTTTCTTTTTGTTGCTTGTGCTTTAAGTATCAAACCCAAACAAACACACAGACAAAAAACAATGCTGTCAAAACCAATGTCAAGGAGCTTACCCCCATGATTTCCTCTAGGACTTTTGTAGTTTCTGGTATTACAGTTAAGTCATAATCCATTTCAAGTTAATTTTTGTGAATGGTGTAAGATAGGGGTCCAGTTTCATTATTGAAGAGACTATCTTAACCTCTGAATATTCTTGGCCCCCTTGACAAATGCTGGTTGACCATATATGCATGGGTTTATTTCGGGGTTCTCAATCCTGTTCCATTGGTCTATGTGTCTGTTTATATGCCAATACTATACTATTTTGATGACTATAACCTTGTCAAATAATTTGAAATCAGTAAATGTGAAGCATCCAGCTTTTGTTCTCTCTCAAGTTTGCTTTGCTTATTCAGCTCTCGTGTGGTTCCAAATTTCAAGGTGGTTTTTTTCCCTATTTCTCAAAAGACAAATTTCAGGGTTTTTTATTTCTATTTTTGAAATTTTTCCTGTTTTTTTTTTTAGTTTTATTTTTTAAAAGACATTAAAATTGGTACAGACTGCATTCCATCTGTAGATTGCTTTCAGTGGTATGAACATTTTATCAGTACTAATTCTTTCAATCCCAGAACATGAAATATCTTTTTATTTATTTTTGTCTTCAATTTCTTAAACCAATGTTTTATACTGTTCAGTTTACAGATCTTTCACCTTATGGTTAAATTTATTCCTAAGTATTTTTATCCTTTTTGATATTATTATAGGTGGGGTTGTTTTCTTTCTTTTTCAGGTGGTTTGTTGTTAATAGAAATGTAACTAATTTTTGCACGTTGATTTTGTTGGTTAAGAAAGGGAATTAGAGTTGCTAACAGGCAAGTATGAAACATTCAAGGAGAAGCAGAAAAACCAAGACTATTTGTGAAAGATGCTGCTAAGAAGGGTCAGAAGGATATCTGTGTAGTTCTGGCCATGGAGGTGAGCAGGTCAAGGAAGGTCGTGAGCAAGTTTTATGCATCCCAAGCTCACATGAACTCTGTACTCATAGGGATGAAGAACAAGTTGGCAGTGTTACAAGTGACTGGTTCTTACAGAAGAGCACAGAAGTGATGAAGGCTATTCAGATTCTTGTTAAGATTCCATAAATCTAGTTCAAACAAATAGATTATAGAATACAGACAAAATAAACAGATTAACAAATGCATGCATTGTCCAAAGAGATGATGAAGGCTGAGGACATGGAGAGATGTTAGAGGACACCTTCGAAAGCATAGATGATCAACGAGAAATGGAAGAAGCAGCAGAAATGGAAATTGACAAAACTCTATTTGAAATTATAGCAGGGGCCTTGGGCAAAGCAAAATTGGTAAAGTGATCAATGCTGTTATGGAGCCTGAATCTCCAGAAATGATGGCCACCTCAGAAGATAAAGAATAGGAAGAGGCCCTGGAGGCCATGCCTCCCAGTTGGTCATGCTTAGCAACTAGGGGCCACCCTGTTGGACCTCAAGCTTTTCTCGTGGCCACCTGCCATTTTATGTATCTCTTGCATTGCACCTCTGTTGATGAGGCATTGCATTCCAGATGAGATGCTCTGCTAATATCACTTCACTCTCTGCAGAAATCTCGTGTTCTCCACTGGACTCTTCTTATGAGAAATGGTGTAATAAATGCATCATTTTTAGGAATATAAATAGAAGTATCTTTGTAGAGGACAAGAAAAGAAATCTGTCTTCTCACAAAGCACTTTTGAGGATAGAATTCATAGCCTAAATGTTAAGGACTCTATTTTTTTGTATGTAAAACACTGTATGCTGCTGCTGCTGCTAAGTCGCTTCAGTCGGGTCCAACTCTGTGCAACCCCATAGACGGAGCAGCCCACCAGGCTCCTCCATCCCTGGGATTCTCCAGGCAAGAACACTGGAGTGGGTTGTCATTTCCTTCTCCGATGCATGCAAGCAAGCTAAGTTGCTTCAGTCGTGTCTGACTCTGTGAGACCCTATGGACAGCAGCCCACTAGGCTCCTCCATCCACAGGATTCTCCCGGCAAGAATACAGGAGTGGGTTGCCATTTAACACACTGTATAAATAGATTTTAATAAATTTTTGCTTTAACGTTAGGGAAAAAAAATGTAGAGTTTTCTACGTACAATCTCCTCATTCATTATTGGTCTGTTTAGATTTTCTGTTTCTCCATCATTTGGTCTCAGTACGTTGTATGTGTCTGGCAATTTATTAATTCCTTCCAGGTTTTAAAAAGATAAATAAATGTTGATTTGCAAGACAGAGAAAGGGGAGAAGATATCAGAAGCATTGCAGGTAGGCATAAAAAGTTAAGCAAAGGTGTGGATCATGGTGGCATGGAATAGCATGATAGATGACAGGGGCAAGAGGTGTGGAAAGTTTCCTGTGAGGAGGGCACAAAGCGTGGACGTAAGTTTGGTGAGAGAAAGGTCTACAGAAGAGAATGGATATACCAGTTAAGAGGTCTGAACTTTATCTCAAGGGCAATGGAGGTTTGTTAGAGGCTTTTAAGCACAAAAGAGGTTTAAATAGAACTACTTTCTGTGTTGTTGTTCAGGAAGATCTCAGTTGATGATTGTATTCGGGAATTTTTGACACGATCAATATCAGAGTAGGCGGTGTTTTAAGGAGAGGAAACAGTGGGAAGAATGTGGGACAGCTAGAGATCAGAAAGAGCATGGTTCATAGAAAACTGCTTGGAGCAGAGCGACCACACCAGGAGTTCCGAAGAGAAATGATCAGGGTCAAGCTGCAGCAGGGGGCATAGAGGGGTGGGGAGACACAGGAGAACTTGAAAAGACCGAGTGCAGGCACTGACTGGATATGTGGGTGAGTGCGGGGGTCCATGACTCCCAGTTCAGCCTGGGTGACTGGGGGACACTTATACCACTCATGACGATAAAAGAGGTGGTACACACAGCGGATTTTGTCAGGGGAATTTGATCGGAGCAATTTTGTACAAGATGCTTGTGGAACACTAGGCTGAGATGGTTCGGCAGGCAAAATGCAATTTAGAAATGAGGTTTGATATAGAAATTACAACACTCACCTCAATAGCATAGAGACCGGGAGAAGTTCAGGGAATAAACGATATTACCTGGGGAAAATCTCATTCAATGTATTGTGAAATAAAATCAGTACTGAAAAATAAAAATCCTGGGATAGAGGGAGGGTGTCGATACTTAAAAAACAGGAGAAAAGAGTCAGAGAAGGAACTGCTAGAATTCCATGTGTCTGACTGAAGACTTGAAGGAATGAAAAGTCAGCAGAGAGGGAGAGGTGAGAAGCCCAGCAGAGGAAAATACTGTATCTGATGAGTGGTGATGGAACTGGATGAAGAATAGTTGAAGGGGTTGAGCTCATATTGAAGGACAGACTGTGAATCCCATGAAACTGGAGGAAAAGGAGCAACTCATGGAGGGGACAGGGAAGACTCCAGAATTAGTTATAGACTCAAGGCTAAGAATTCCCACCTGTTAACCTTGGTTTTCTCAGTAGAGACAAATTGATCTGCTGAAAGAGGAAGGTTATGGTGGCAAAGAAATAAGAAAATGGGTCAAGGGGAAGAAAAGCAATTTTGGGAATTGGGAGAGGACTTGATCATATATAAGAATAATAGAGAAATGGAGGGATTTAAAAGAGTCCTGTGTCCCTCATAATTTCTTGAGGGAAAACATGTTACTGACTGTCAGAAAAAGAAGAAAAATTTCCAAAATACATGAAATCAGCTAAATAAATTGTGAAACAGTGATTATATTTTATTTTAATGAAGTATGAAAGCTTACTGAGTTTTTCATATCAAAAAAAAAAAAAAAACAAAAGCCAAGCCAATGAAGCACTGGGACTAGAATCACTTGGGTCCAAAGGTCAAAGATGAGGGAAAGGACTTGCATAGTCCGTGGATAAAAATCAATGTTATGATGTCCCCCTAACGAACAAACAAACAGGCAGAAAATATCTCATACCCAAGTTAAATAGACTACACTGCTATGCTTGCAGCAAGATAGATTTGCAGGCCACAAATTTGAGGTGACATACATTTAAACAGTTGTGGGAGGGTTTAGCAGCTCAGCCCACAAAAGCAGTGTCAGATGGTAGATGGCCAGTCTGACCCAAAGCAGAGGAGTTTTGTGTCCTGTGTAGCAGAAGGACAGAGCAGAGGGTCCTTCCCTGGAGAAGCAGCTGCGTCCTAAGTGGAAGGCCAGTGTCCAACTAAGAAGAGCTTTGGATCAAAAACTCCAACCTCTTTTTCCCAGTAAAACAGACAATGTTCTGGTCGATCTAATCAAGATGAAAAGATAGAAATTAAACATCAGTCATCAATTTAAGAAACTCTTTGTAACCTTGTTATAGACATGCACTACACAAACTCTGGGAGATGGTGAGGGACAGGGAGGCCTGGTATGCTGCATTCCATGGGGTCGCAAATGTGAAGGAAGTCGCTCAGTCATGTCTGACTCTTTGTGACCCCATGGACTATACAGTGCATGGAATTCTCCAGACCAGAATACTGGAGTGGGTAGACTTTCCCTTCTCCAGGGGGTCTTCCCAACCCAGGGATCGAACCCAGGTCTCCTGCATCGCAGGTGGATTCTTTACTAGCTGAGCCACAAGGGGTCGTGAATAACTGGACACAACTTGGCGACTGAGCAACAACAATGGTATGATTTAAAATTTCTCTCTGAAACCAACAGCCAGTACTTACAATACTTAAAAGTAAAATAGCGACATCCCCAGTGGCTCAGTGGTAAAGAATCTGCCTGCAATGCAGGAGACACAGGAGACAGGGTTTTGATCCCTGGGTCAGGAAGATTCCCTGGAGGAGGGCATGGCAACCCACTCCAGTATTCTTGTCTGGAGAATCCCATGGACAGAGGAGCCTGGCGGGCTACGTAGGGTCGCAAATAGTCAGAAGCGACTGAGCAACCATGCTTGCAAATGTAAAATAACAGCAGAAATATTCTTCTTAAAGGTAAGACCAAGAAGGATAACACTATAATTATTCATTTTATGCTATTCTGAAGTTACACCCAATGCAAAAGAGCAGAAAAGAGAAATAAGAACTATAATTATTGGAAAAGAAAGAAAAATTATTATTTACTATTTTTTATTATTATTTATGTCTATCTAGAAAACTCATGAGAATAAATTTTAAAGTTATTTGAGCTAGTTGAAGAGTTTAAAAAGATGATCAGTAACAAAAATTAACATAGAAAAATTTACTAGATTCCCAAAATTATCAATGAAAAAAGCACAGTGGAAAAAGTTCTGCCCATCAGAGTAGCAGAAGTTATAATATCCAGGAATAAATGTAATAAAAGCTCTGTTAGTGCTACATGGAAAACAATTGGATAATTTTACTGAGGGATGTTAAAAAGACTTAAATAAGTTGATGCTGCTGCTGTTTTCATGAATAGTGAAGTAGAAGAGCATAAAAATATCGATAGTCCCCAAATCGATGTATTTATACACAAATCCCCAGTTATGTTACAAATCTAGTTAAAATTATGACCTTACCTACATACATGAGCTTATTCTTATAAAAGTCAAGGGGGCAAGGGGGAAACTGAAAAAAAAAAAAAGAGAGAGGGAATTTGTACCATCCGAAAGCTATAACTTATAAATGCACACTTGTATATTCATAGATAGAGGTAGAACCAGAAATAAACTCTAGTACAGTTACAAACTTAGAATATGATAAAGTTGACATTTAAATGGGTGAGAAAATGGTGGACTACCCACTAGATGAGACAGGATAAAGGGCTGACTACTGGGTTTACAGCCTCTACAAGACCAGTGTTAAGTGCCCGCTGCATTTACCAGGCTCCCCTTCCTCCTGAGCTGCTGTCCCTCATCTTACAGTCCAGCTCCCCCAGCCTTCCAGGCACAGCTTCCATTGCTCTTTCCACTGCACAAAACCATAGAGGTTCTAGCAGCCACAGAAGACTTAGCTGAGTCCATGGAGCCCAGACTTCCCAGAAGCTGCCTGGAATGTTTGCATAATGCAACTCAGAAGCACAAACCTTGACCATCAAAAGAAAGGAGACAGAGAATTGACAGATCAATTCCATTCTCCTCACCCCCCCTCTGCCCCATCAGACTCACACATTGACTGTGTCAGCCTCTCCCTCTGTTGACATCCTGCATCTGGAATATGTGTTTTCCTCTGAAATTGTTGCTGTCCTGGTAACAAGGCACCACCTTTGATTTTCTTTCCCCTTTCCCCTCTTTACTTCCTTATTTTCCTTTTCTCGCTCTTGATGCCCTGGGATCCCTCTCCCTGCAAACCTTGAATATGTAAGCTTTTCCTCAGGCTCTGCTTTGCAAGGAACTGGGGCTCAGACACATTC
Organism: Okapia johnstoni; assembly: GCA_024291935.2. NCBI lineage: Eukaryota > Metazoa > Chordata > Mammalia > Artiodactyla > Giraffidae > Okapia > Okapia johnstoni. The sequence goes on along the minus strand of CM044322.1, from coordinate 10,438,996 downwards.
CTTCTTCACATGTCATCCTAAAATACATCCTAGATGGATTAGAGCATTGCAACATAAAAATAGTGCATAAAAGATGAAACAGAAAACATTAGTGTATCTGTCTATAAAGATGTAAGTTATAGAGGTATGGAAAATCTTTCTAATCTAAGAATATGATAGATTTGACTTTATAGAGTCTTAAACCTTTGCAGAAGTATTGTAAACAAAATAAACAAACAAGAAAATATTAATGCCTTAAGCAGAAATAGGTTAACATGTATTAATAGATTGGTATAGGTTAATATGTAAAAAGCACTTAATAAATACATTTTTAAAATCTTATCAGGAAAAAATAGACTAAGAATTTGAACAAGTAATCCACAAAGAAACACAAAGGATTGAAAAGCATATGAAAAAAAAATTCAGGCTTACTAAAATCAAGGAAATACAGATGAAAACAACAATAATTTATTATTTTCCTCTAACGGATTTGCTAAGATTAAAACCAAAGGCAGTGGCCCAAATCAGGGAGGGTGCAACCGTGCTTTCACAAACCACTGGGAGGTCTGTAACTTGGTGCATTCTTTTTGGAAATACGTATCAAAAGCTTACAATTTTTTCTTATCCTTTAAACTAATCCACATATAAAAGTTTATCCTAAGGAAATGAAGAGATCCAAGACTTATGTTGAAAGACATTTAGAGCAATATGATTTTTTATTGTTGTCGTAAACAGCTGGAAACAAGACAAATACCAAAGAAAGGGACTGGATAGATTTGTGAGTGTTAATAAGATGGAATTCTCTTCACCTATTTCATATTTTCATATATGAAAAGTTTGTGGGAAAATGTCCTCAACATACACTGAAATATGAAAAACTGCTTATAAAATAATGTAAAATAAATATTTAAGTGTTTAGAAATCCCAAAGGATTTACACAGTGTGTGCAACTCTCTTCTCTCCTTTAGCATCTTCTCAAGACAAAGCTAAACTCAACTCAACAGGATCTTTGGGATGTTTAGAAGCGCAAGCATTAAAAAAAATAATAAATGAATCACTAAGTGTGTTTTTTCTAGAATAATTTTTGCTAATTTCTTAATCATAAAATATTATTTTAAAATTATTTTGAGCCATAGACCTAAATGTGAAACATGAAATTATAAAAATTCTAGAATAAAACATAAGATATAATCTATAGGAACTTGAGACACGAGAAGATTTCTTAGGACATAAAAATCTCAAACCATTCTATAATTTTAGAACAAAAAGTGACAATTGGACTTTATTAAAATTTTGCTCTTCAATATACTTTTAAGAAATAAAGAAAGCCAGCCACATTGAAAGAAAATATTTTCAATGCATATTTCTAACAAATAAATTTATCTAGAATAGATGAAGAATCCTTATACCTCAATAAGAAGATAACCCAGTTTTGAAAATAGGCAAAATATTTGAACATACAGTTTACAGAAGAAGATATACAAATGGCCTAAGCAATGAAAATAAGATCAAAACCATTAGTTATCATGGAAATGCAAATTAAACTACAATGAGATACCACTACATACCCACTAGAATGGGGCTTCCCTGGTGGCTCAGTGGGTAAAGAATCTGCCTGCAGTACAAGAGACCTGGGTTTGATCCCTGGGTCAGGAAGATCCCCTGGAGAAGGAAATGGCAACCCACTCCAGTATTCTTGCCTGGAGAATCCCATGGACAGAGGAGCCTGAGGAGGCTGACAGGCTACAGTCCATAGGGTCAAGAGTCAGACATGACTGAGCTATTAAACTACCACCACCAGCAGCCATTAGAATTGTTGGCAAGTATGTGGAACAAGCAAAACTCACATGCATTGCTATGAGAATATAAAATGATGTCACCACTTTGAAAATCTGTCCACTTGTTTAAAAGTTAAACATATTTCTATCATACCACCATCCATTCTACTCCTAGGTATTTACCCAAAAGAAGTAAAAATATATACCCATACAAAATATTGTGTGCGATGTTCCTGGCACTTTATTTGAAATAGCCCTGGACTGGAAATGATCCAATATCCATCGACAGTTGAATAAATAAGCAAATAGATGTATATTTATACAAGAATGCTCAAGTGGACCTTAGGAAGCATTACTATAAACAAAGCTAGTGGAGGTGATGGAATTCCAGCTGAGCTAGTTCCAGTCTTAAAAGATGATGCTGTTAAAGTGCTGCACTCAGTATACCAGCAAATTTGAAAAACTCAGCAGTGGCCACGGGACTGAAAAAGGTGAGTTTTCATTCCAATCTCAAAGAAAGGCAATGCTGAAGAATGTCTAAATAACTGTACAACTGCACTCATTTCACATGCAAGCAGTTTCATGGATACATATATTTGTCAAAACTCATCAAATTGTACACTTTAAATGGACTTAGTTAATAACATGTAAATTATAGGCCAATAGAGTTACTTAAAGATTCTTTTCCTCCTGCATTCCTAGCCGACTGAGGTCTACTCAACCTTGATTACTCCTTTGCTTATTACCTCTTCTCCTACTTATTATTGTATTGCTAGAATAGACTTAGGGATACAGTTACAAGTGCTTCTGTGTGTGTGTGTGTGTGTGTGTGTGTGTGTGAGAGAGAGAGAGAGAGAGAGAGAGAGAGAGAGAGAGAGAGAGAGAGAGGCAAAGACAGAGAGAAACGAGAAAGAAGAGACTAAAGATTCCAAAATGCCGGGGGGAGAGGGAGTTGGTAAAGAGAAAGTTCCAGAGGTGTGGAATCCAGAGGACAGGTAGAGGTATGGGACTTAGCAAGTGAGGACAGGATATTGGGAAATTTGAGCTGAACTCATGAGAGTCTCAAGTAGCCATGTCCGATAACCTCAGATGTTCTACAAATGAAGAATAATATCTTCTGAGAGATGGTCCTGGATAGGCTGGTAGTTGAGGAGAGTGCATGCACTGTAGAAGTCAGTAAGAAATGAATAAAGCATTAAACTGAAATAGGAGAGGGTCAATGGAAGTGCAGGTAACTCCAGGACAAGGTGAACCCTCTTCTACTCTCTGTGGGCTTTTAGAACCCATCTTCTATGATGTCCCTGAGGGAAAGTGCGATGCTGACCATTGATTATCATCCCACCTTAATTTCTCAAATCTGAACTTCACAAATATTTGTCAACTTTCTTGACTTTCAAAGTGAAGAAATTAGGAAATGGAGTTTCTTCTGCCCTGATTATTGATAGGTCTTTGTCTGATTTTCTTAAGAATCACCATATCTGGTCTCTTTCCAGCTGATGGAAGTATGATACTCATGATGTAGGCCTATCTCCAGTAAGCAGCATCCTTGATCTTTCCTTGTAAAAGGGATGCATTATCTTGCATATAACAAGTCCATTGACGATCCTTTGCTTTCTATTGGCATGGTGAAAATGCAGTCCTACTAAGGAGGATCCCACATACCTACTAACTGGGTTGTGAGTTTGGAACTGTAGCTAAGAAGACCCATGCCAAGCAAATGTATTATAATGACTTTGGTCTGTATCATCAGTCTTAGATAATTGTACCACAGCTGACATGACTTCCTTCCATAGGCAGACTGTTAGAATGAATGACATAATAATGCCATGATTAATCTGACCTAGCCCTCATGGGAGGGTGAAGAGGTACAAATCCACAGGCTGCTATAACTACTGTCAAATGATCCATCAACAAGGCATTTAGGGGTAAAGCATCAATCCTAAAATACACTGTTAAAAATAAGGCCTGGTGGAAATAAGTATGTGGCCTTCTACACCCTGATAAAGAGGGCAATTAACATTATAAGTAGGGCATACTTCTGATATTTTAATTTGGGATTTCAGAATTGAGATTGCTGATACTCATCATTGCATTGTTCTTGAGAATACAGAAAGACCCCCCCACCTTATGTTTTTCAAACCTATGTTGAAATTTATATATGATATCGCTGAATGATACTTTCCAAATATTAGTAACTGATCTCTGTGTAGTCAATGGTGTACTTGATTAACCTTAGTTGCCAAGATAGCAATGAAAAGAGCACTCTTACTATTTTTTGATGTTTTGTTTCTGATCATGGTTGTAGAAGAACCGAAAAAAATGGCTTCAGGGGAGAATAATTAGGAGGCTAATTAATTAAGGTCTGTTTAGTGTTTTTTTCAAGGCATTTAACTGTAAGATTCTATTTTCATTGAAGATATTAGGGACAACGAAGGGGTAGTGAGGCAATCGAGTGAAGGCGTGCTTTGATAGCTGGGAGAGCAGGCGTATGGGGCCCTGCCCAGCTGACTGTACTCTCTCCTGTTTTCAAAACTAAGAATGAGATCGAAAATTCCAAAATACTAGGGATTAATAGGAAGAGAGAAATATTCCGGGGGCCCCTAGAGGCATAGGATCAAGACACACATGGGGGAATGAGGCTTGGAAAGCTCTGTTTGGAGGGTTTTAAATGCATTACATTTATCCTCACAGCTCTATGAGACAGTAGTACTATTGCCTCTATTTTTCAGGTAAGAACACTGAGGCTCAGAGAGACAATATGGGCATATTCACAAAGCTAGTAAGTGGAGGAAGAAGAATTTTCATCTGTACAATGTGGGCTGGAACTCTCTTAGGTATGTTATGCTTAGTAGGTAATATGGTGCTACGCGTGCTAAGGCACTTCACTCGTGTCTGACTCTTTGCGACCCCATGGACTGTAATCTGCCAGGCTCCTCTGTCCATGGGGATTCTCCAGGCGAGAATACTGGAGTGGGTTGCCATGCCCTCCTCCAGGGGATCTTCCTGATCCAAGGATCAAACCCACCTCTCTTACGTCTGCTGTATTGGCTGGCAGGTTCTTTACCACTAGCACCACCTGGGAAGCCCTAGTAGGTGACATGTTATATCAAAAGTATTAATAGCTAGCATGGTATCCTTCATATGATAGATGCCTAAGAGGTGCCAAAAATGTTATACAGTACTAATTTATTTGGATTCCATAGTAAAACAAACCAGCTGGTGTCTATAGATTTTAAAGTGTCAAATCAATGGCAATCCTTAAACACAGTGTAAAGGGGAAATTAACATACATACTCTGTTCTTCCTGTTCTGTGCAGTGTGGTTGATATAGGACTCTACTCTGCAAACCAAAGTTACACAGTATGTTTGTTGGAGATCCCCAGTGGGTGAGGAGGGCAAGAAAGAGGAGACTGCTTTCATCAGCGACATAGAGTTCTTTCCTTTACCCTCACTGTTTTAAAACGACCAGTTAAATCAATAACTTTGACGTGGATGTGCGAAGATTCAAACTTGTTAGGCAACACATGGAAAAAACAATCAAATCAGTTGGCTGATAGCCTCTAATCAAAGACTGCAAAATTAACAAAGGAACTCCAACCAGTTACTTATTTCTTGCAGACTCTAAAGTCCTAGCTATTTTATTGAAGGAATTTTACATAAAGACATATGCGGAAGTTTGACCCATTAATTATTCTGTTTTAGTGAAAGAGTGTCATGTGGAGCTGGTGTGGGATATAAAGGTGGGTAAGGTGCACACTTGACTTCATACTTTTTGGTACATCTTGCTGGATTAATCTCCAAAGAACCATACTTAATGGTGTATTTGCTTAAGGAATACTTGCAAATTTATATCCTTTTTCCAGTCGCATAATATGAAGAAATTTTTAGTATTTTCTTCATTGAATTTGATATCTTATATACCATAAGGAAGTTAGTTCTATGAGAGCAGATTTGTGTTTTAATTTGTGGGTTTTTTTTTTTTTTTTTTTTTTGCCTTTTAGCATGTTTGTCTCTTGCTTGGAACTTTGGGAAGACCATCTGAGGCCTTCAATAGTTGATAAAAGCAAACTAAAGCAAATAATCACCTTTTGGTACTTCTTTCCACATATTCTAATTTTTTAATGGAGAAAATGCATTCTTAAATTAAATATGCATAATAAGGAATACTAATAATAAGAATAAAGTGGAATATGTGAGAATGAATCTAGTGTTGTAAGCAAAATGCATTTGATTTTCAAAGGATAAAAGCTGGCTTGAATTAGTAAGAATCAGTGCAAAAAAGAAAAGCCTCGTAATGTTCATAAATTGTCCATAATTGTATGGATTTTAAATATAAAAGTTGGCAGTGGCAAAAGCTAAAAGCCATTAGGAGAGATACCATTGTGCAATGTACTAGGAGCAGCAAGTCACAATCTTATGAAAAAAAAAAAATGCTCCCTCGAGTTTTCTAAAATTTTGATAACCATACTTGAGACTTATCTTGATGTTTACTACAGTGCCTGCATTGTTCGGCATGGCGTGGCCTAATGCATATATGAATCATATTTGAAAAGAGCTGCTAATTAACATGAATAGTCTTCTTCTGTGAAGGTCGTTTATTGCAAAGTTCATACCCCCCCCCTCACTTTTTTTCCCGGCTGCCTATCACTAAAGGAGTCCTCAACAACAGCCATTAGTTTAAGAGACTAGTCTGTTTTCTCTCTGACATTGGGTCATAGTTTTAAAGAGTCTTTTTCTCCAGCCAAGGAGCTATAAAAAATAATATTTAAAAGTAAGAGAGGTAGAAAAGAGAAAACAATCTTTCTGTTATTGAGCAGTACATCCACTTCTTAAGTTTTATTTTCTCATCAACTTTTTGTTATAGTATTGAAAGATTATTTAGCAAAACTATTAAACATAATCTCAGATGAAATCAGTCAGCTGTTCTTTGAAAACTGACTTGCCAATTCTTTTCTAGGGTTCATTGGGATGGTCCTTGAACTGTTTTCCAAATAAACAAAAGCATTTGGGACTTTGTTCTACTGTTCTGCCCTGGAGGAACTTACAAAACGTTTCACCGCTTCAGTTTTGGGTCCAGTAGGTTTTTTCGGCTTATATGTTTCAAGCAACTTAGCCAAGATGAAGGGATTCCCAAGGACTGTTGGGAATATTACCCAATGCTGAAAATGTCTCTAAGTTAAATACTTTTGGTTAGAGCTTTGTCTCCATTTGAGATGGTTAATTTTACATATCACCTTGGCTAGGTTATGGTTGGTGTTGTTCAGTTGCTCCGTTGTGTCCAGCTCTTTGCAACCCCATGGACCACCGCACCCCAGGCTTCCCTGTCATTCATCATTTCCCTGACCTTGCTCAAACTCATGTCCATTGAGTTAGTGATGCCATCCAACCATCTTGTCCTCTGTCATCCCCTTCTCCTCCTGCCTTCAAACCCTACCAGCATCAGGGTCTTTTCTAATGAGTTGGCTCTTCTTATCAGGTGACCAAAGTATTGGAACTTCAGCTTCAGCATCAGTCCTTCTAATGAATATTCAGGATTGATTTCCTCTCGGATTGACTGGTTTGATTGATTCCTTCAGGTTTTGGTACCCAGTTTGTTTGGTCAAACTCCAGCCAAAATGTTGCTATGATGAATTTTTTTAAATGTGATTCTTATTTAAGTCGGTAGATTTTGAGTAAAGCAGATTATCCTTAAAAATGAGGGTAGGCCTCATCCAATCCGTTGAAGACCTTCAGAGCAAAGACTGAGGTTTCCCAAAGAAAGAAATTCTGCCTCAAGATTGAAACATGGAAACTCTGTCTGATTTTAAAACTTGCCAATTTTGGGCTCAAGACTGTAATACTTATTACTCCCTAAATTTCCCTGATGACCTGTTCTACTGACTTGCCAGCCCCCACAAACAGATGGGTCAATTCGTTAAAATAAATTTATCTATCTATCTCCATCCTATTGGTTCTCTTTCTCTGGAGAACCCTGACTAATCCCATATACCATTCAGGTAAAATTAGTAGTAAGTTTATAGTATAAAACATGTTCTCTTAACTGCTTGACCTGTAAGATAGAACTGGATTTTAAGCCAGGTTTTCATGATGTAACAAAGTGATTAAAGAGCTGACCACACTGTGATTTTGTCTGCATGATACCAGACACCCTATTTGATAAATACATAAATTATTTTTACTCATAAATCTGGTTTGAGTAAGTCCATAAGAATTTGTCAGTTGTGTGCAGTTTTTGATATCTGAAGACCAGGGAAGCATTGTGTAGCTTTATTGGAAAGGAATGGATCACCCCAGTGAAGCTTGGTTTTTGAAAATAACCAAGAAGCTGTTCTTACACTGCATTTGTAATACATACCTTTTTATATTAAGTTTTGAACTGTGTGCTTTAAAAGTTGAAATTAAGTAAAAGGCATCTAATGGTCCCTTTAGCCCACACTTCATTGCCCCCAATACTTCCCACTGCCAGTAGCCACTGAAAGGGGTAAGATATGGTCAGTAGAGGGGATGAAACCCTTCAGATACCACCTTCCCCATTCATGGAGTTAGTCTTCAAAATCATTATGTTTATTGATGGCTCATCACGTATCAACGAATGTCTTACTCAGCTCAATAACAGAAATTTGTTTTCTCACAGTTCTGGAAACTGGAAAGTTCAAGAGCAAGGACCAGCAGGGTTTGTTTTCTTTTGAGGACTCTCTTTCTGGCTTGCAGATGGCTTCCTTTTTGCTGTGTTCTCACATGGTTTTTCTTCAGTGCGTGCATGTGGAAAGAAAGACCCCACCATTGTGATCTCATTTCACCTTAGTTACCTCCTAAGGCCCTGTCTCCAAATACAATCATACTGGGTCTTAGGACTTCAACACATGAATTTAGTGCAGGGGGCTTACAGTTCAGTCCATAGCAACAAGGCTCTTTGTATTGTACTCAAGGCATTTCTTTATCGAGTACTCTTCTGGAGACTGCAGTGTTTTAGGGGGAGATTGAGCAAGTGTACAGAGGTCTACATCATGAGTCTGAATGTGATGCTTGCTCAAAGCAAGTGTCTACAACACTGTAAGGGATAGAGCAGTCACATCCAGCTGAATGATCAGGAGAAGCTCTTGCCCTTGCATTATGCACCGAGTTCAGTTCAGTTACTCAGTCACGTGCGACTCTTTGCGACCCCAAGGACTGCAGCACGCCAGGCTTCCGGGTCCATCACCAACTCTTGGAGCGTGCTCAAACTCATGTCCATCAAGTCCCATCCACACATGACTCCTGGAAAAACCATAGCTTTGACTACCCCAGACCTTTGTGATATAGTGACAGGATGGAGAGAGGATTTGCATTTAAATGCTGGCGTAAGAAAAGCAGTTGAGGAAGAACATGAGAATGAACAAGGTCAAGGAAGATGGTTGGTTTCAGTTGTCTGGAGCTTCCTGAAGTATGGCAGGGATGGTACTAGGAAGGATAGAACAGAGACCAGAGAATGAGGCCAGAGAGCAGAGGGACTGAAACTTCAAGGGGCTTGATGGGAAGGCAACGGTGAGTCACTGAAAACCTTTGGGTTGGGTGGAGCTGGTTATTTTTCAAACCTCCTTTCACTGCTACTGATGCACTGCCTCAAACATCTTTACCGGGGAAGTCTGATTTTATCATTAGGAAACTGAGTTTTTCAACATTGGACCAGTCGCTCTCCAAATGGAAACTTGCCTGTGCGCAGAAACATGTCCGTAAGGGATGAACCTGAGGGGGTTGGGAAGGCAGTCAAGCAGAAGGAAGTGAAGAGACTCTGAATGAAGTAGTTTCTTCAAATGAAGAGCAGCAAGATGTTGCAGTGTGTTTTCCTGTTTGGGAAGTTTAATTCTTCACGGTTTGCTTGGCTGTCAGAACGCTTCATGTTTTTATTTGTGAACATACATGGTGATCATCCTTAAGACAAAACAGTCTGATGGCAGGTCCCTCGATGCCCGTGTTCAGAGCAGATGTTGCCATCAGAGGCAGGCTTTCGGTTCTCACCTCTGAGATGTAAACCGCATGAAGCAGCATCTCTCCTACACTCTTCATGTTTCACATAAAACTTCCCTAAGATAGTGTTGGAGGAAAGAAGTTGAAATAGACAAGATTTAACAGATGTATAACTCTCTGAGACAGAGCCATCATCAGCATTGAAGCAATTACTCACAGCTCATGAGATGATCAAAATATGCAAACTCAACAGGGAAAGAAAAAGAATAAAGAGATGCACATCCTTAGTTCATCAGTACAGAACAGCTCTGTGGACTTATAAGGGTTAGAAACATTTTAAACATTGTGCTGGGGGACCAGAGCGGGGTAATGGAAACAGAGAAAAGTGGTCCAAAGACAGTGTCTTCACATGGAAAATAATATGAATGAAAGGATTGTGGAACTATATTCAATACTTTATGATAACCTATAAGGGGAAAGAATCTGATATATATATATCAGATTCTTTATATACATATATGACCGAGTCACTTTGTTGTCACTTTGCTGTACATTAATACTAACACAACATTGTAGATCAACTATATTTCAATTTAAAAAAAGGTTTATGGATCCAGAGCTGCGAAAAGTTTCTCTGTTTATGGGAAATGAATTTCTCTTGTCCCACTTCTCACACGAAGGGGAGATCTCCTCTCCAGCGCCCCTTACGTGGGGCCCTCTCGCCTCTCCTTGACCTCTTCCGCAGGCTGAAGTTCGTACATTCCAACTTGTTGTTTGGGCTCTGTTGGACATAACCTAAGTCTGGATGGCAGGGTGAAAATTGGATAAACAGTCACACTGCCTCCAGGGAGATTCTTTTTTATGCAAACATCTGTTTCTTGAATTTGGCCATGGTAAGGCCTAGGGGAAGGGGGCATTTCAATTGATGAAATAAGATCAAGAAGATGTTGCCTCAGTCGTGTTTGTCCCGCTGTTTCAGGGAGTATAAAGCCCGAGTCCCTCCAACATCACAGAGAGAGGAAACTCTTTCCAAGTTTCCTCTGCTACTGGGTTTATGCCCAATTCTAGTTCAGGTGAGAGCAAGTGAATGCTTTTTCTTGTACTTTGCTGTCCTACAGATTTAACCTCCTTTGAAAGGAACTCTGTTCGTACATATAAAAATACGGGCATAAGGATAAGTAGAGCGATCACAAAATTTTATTAAGCACGCCCCATGTCCCTGCCTCTGGATAAGATACTAAAGTGTATGGTAGGAACTTCCCTGGTGCTCCGGTGGTTAAGACTTCACGCTCCCAGTGCATGGGGCATGGGTTCAATCCCTTGTAGGGGAACAAAGATCTCGAGTGCTGCACAGAGCATCCAAAAAAGAAAAGAAAAAGGAAAAAAGCGAAATATGGAGGAATGAATCCTTGCAAGTAGGAAGTTTAAAGTCTTAATAGGAAATTGAAGTAAAAGAGAACAAAAAAGACAATCTATGATTGGGTACTAAATTGCAGGGTACAGAAATGAATAGCTGTGGATATTTGTATAGGAGAAAACAGGGTGGACTCCTGAAGCTGGAGAAGGCTTCTCTCAGGCAGCAAGATCTAAGGTGCTGAGAAGCTCAGAGCAGACAGAGCCCAGGGAGAAGCAGTGGGGGCAACGGTGAGCTTCCAACAAAGGTTACTGTGTCAGCGGATTGTCCATCCACTTGCTAAGAGCTAATTGTGTGGGGCATTGTTATCCCCATTTACCAATGGGGCAATGAAGCGTGGGGACAGGTAAGTAACAACAACAATAATAGCTAATACTCATTTAGCACTTACCAAGTTGCAGGAACTGTTCTGGGCACTTTGCATATTTTAAATTATTGAAGCCTCATAATAATCCTCCCAGGTAGGTACTACTCTCATATCCCATTTAAGCAGGAGATGACTGGAACACACAGCAGTTAAACAGTCAGCCCAAGGTCACAGAGGCAGTAAATGGCTGACCTGGGATGAAACCCAAGCCTCTCTCATCCTAAAGCCCACACACTACAGTACAGAAGGTCCAGGAGAGCAACAGGGTGGTGAGTAAAATAATATTGGCCTTTGCAGGAGAGGTGAGGTCTCAGTATTGGGTAGGGTGTGCTGGTGAGAGGGGAGGGAGGGTGGGCAGGCATCATTCTCATTTTTAAACAATTCTTGGTTTTAATTCATGAAAGACCATGATGAATTTTAAATGCGAGTCCAAACACCGAAGTTCAGGGTATGCAGACCATTTCTGAACACCAACATTACATAAAATATGCATCAGCCCTTTGGGTTTCCCTGATAGTTCAGTTGGTAAAGAATCCACCTGCAATGCAGGAGACCCCAGGGGAAGATCCACTGGAGAAGGGATAGGCCACCCACTCCAGTATTCTTAGGCTTCCCTTCTTGCTCAGCTGATAAAGAATCCACCAACAAAAACCTAGGTTTGATCCCTGGGTTGGGAAGATCCCCTGGAGAAGGGAAAGGCTATCCATTCCAGTATTCTGACCTAGAGAATTCCATCGAAAGTATAGGCCATGTGGTCGCAAAGAGTCAAAAACAACTGAGGGACTTTCACTTTGGTACAGAAGGAAACTCATTGGAATGTTGGTCTCAAGACTTTGCAACAGTCCAGACTTCCCCCAGGACCAGGGTCATTGGAGAAGAGAAATACAAAAGCAGCGATGCCTCCCACTGCCCTGCAGCTTCTGCTCTTATGAAGTACCTATTATTAGTTTTTAAAACATTCCCGAGGTCCTACACAGACTTAGATCCCTGAATTCCATGAAGATACAGGATTATGTGTGCTGTCTTTGCATCTCTTGGTAGAACAACCAATCAATCTAGTTGGAAAAAATACATGACATCAGTTTGGTACTCCAGATGGGAAGAGAGAGAGAGAAGGAATCAGAGAGGATCCAGGCTAATTTTTCTTTATCAAAATATCATCCCCTTATGGACACTGTATTGCTAAAATCCCATTAGTAATGATTCATTCCTTTGGGTTTCTTTCTGTAATAAAACCAACAAATCTTCTGATCTGAATGTATCTAATCCAGTTGTTTTAAGTATAGAGTGTTAAACAGAATAATTTATTTTTCTCAAGTGAATTCTTAATTGTAACCTTCGTATGTAAGATGAAAGGTGAATTAGCCTGGGGAAATCAGGTAACAATAAAAGAAGGGTTTCTCTGCTGGCTTAGCCTTTGCTGGATTCTCCACCTTAGCCCCTGAGACACTGCTGCAGAGTCTCTGGGCTGTGGAACTTAGCATGAACTTTTTTACATTGCACCTCACTTATGATGCAAGTAACAGAATATCTGACTAACTTAACAGCTTAAATATATAAAGTTTCATTTTTCTCATAAAAATGGATGTCTGAGGGGCAGTGTGATGCCAGGGTTGGTTCAATGGCTCAGAGATCTCAGAGCTAAGGTCTTTGTGAGTTTCTTGCTTATTGCCTCATGATTTGAAGAAGGTGGCTTCAGCCCCAGACATCACATTTTTGCTCAGGGCAATAAGAAGATGGAAAGAAAGTGCCAGACATTTCTGTTCCCTAAAAAATCAAGAATCACCTTACCTGGAATGAAATGAAAGTCGCTCAGTCATGTCTAACTCTTTGTGACCCCACGGACTGAGTCCATGGAATTCTCCAGACCAGAATACTGGAGTGGGTAGCCTTTCCCTTCTCCAGGGGATCTTTCCAACCTAGAAATCTAACCAGGCTCTCCTGCATTGCAGGCAGTTTCTTTATGAACTGAGCTATGAGGGAAGCCCATCCTGAGAAATCAGTATGCAGGTCAAGAAGCAACAGTAAGAACCAGACATGGAACAAAGGGTTCCAAATCAGGAAAAGAGTACATCAAGGCTGTATATTGTCACCCTGCTTATTTAACTTATATGCAGAGTACATCATGGGAAATGTTGGGCTGGATGAAGCACAAGCTGGAATCAAGATTACCCGGAGAAATTTCAATAACCTCAGATATGCAGATGACGCCACCCTCATGGCAGAAAGTGAAGAGGAACTAAAGAACCTCTTGATGAAAATGAAAGAGGAGAGTGAAAAAGTTGGCTTAAAACTCAACATTCCAAAAACTAAGATCATGGCATCCGGTCCCATCACTCCATGGCAAATAGATGGGGAAACAGTGACAGACTTTATTTTCTTGGTCTCCAAAATCACTGCAGATGGTGACTGCACCCATGATGCTTGCTCCTTGGAAGAAAAGTTGTGTAGACAGCATATTAAAAAGCAGAGACATTTCTTTGCCAACAAAGGTCCATCTAATCAAAGCTATGGTTTTTCCAGTAGTCATGTATGGATGTGAGAGCTGGATCATAAAGAAAGCTGAGCACTGAAGAATTGATGCTTTTGAGCTTTGGTATTGGAGAAGACTCTTGAGAGTCCCTTGGACTGCAAGGAGATCCAACCAGTCCATCCTAAAATAAATCAGGCCTGAATATTCATTGGAATGACTGATGCTAAAGCAGAAGCTCCAATACTTTGGCCACTTGATGCAAAGAACTGACCCACTGGTAAAGACCCTGATGGGCAAGATTGAAGGCAGAAGGAGAAGGGGACAACAGAGGATGAAATGGTTGGATTGTATCACTGACTCAATGGACATGAGTTTGAGTAAACTCTGGGAGTTGGTGATGGACAGGGAAGCCTGGCATGCTGTGGTCCATGGGGTTGCAAAGAGTCGGACATGACTGAGCAACTGAACTGAACTGAACTGAAAAAGTCAAGAAAATAAAGGGTTTCCTGGAGACTTCCAGTAGACTTCTGTTTAGGGCTCATTGGACTGAAATATGTCATATCGTCACTCTAAGATACAAAGAATTCTGGGAGAATAGTTAGCCATGTTGCCAATTTAAAGAATATTGGAGTTCTATTCTCAAGGAAAAACTATTGGTGTGGCTACTGGATAGCTAACAACATAAGGTATAGCCTGATTTTTCTCTTTATGTACTTCACGAAGGATAACATTACATTTTGAAGTTTTTATGATAGGAATTACATATAAAATTTTACTAGGAAATTGGTGATTCTCTTTTGATGGGAGCAAGGGAGTCAAGATTCCTGTAGGTTGTTGGTGGAGAAAGAATGCTGAAAAGGGACAGAGATATAAAGAAAATGATAGAAAGCATTAAAGATGAATTACTGGCAATTCATAGGATACTCCGTGCAATTTTGAATGAGTGCACATAATTTGTCTAATAAGATGTCAGGCATCCTGGAATAAATGAGTGTAATAGGATTCAGCTTCTTAAAAAATAGTATGTTTCAAGTGTAGGCAGTGTATGCTGTTCAATCAAGTACATTTGCCTGATTATCCAGAACACTGATTTGTTGAGGCAGAACTGAACTGCTAAGACATATGACGGAGTAGAGGCAGAAGTTAGTCAAACATGTTCAAAAATACAGAAACACACGCTCCCATGTCTCTCCCTTCCTTTTAAGCAGATAGTCAGGGGACAGTTTATCATATCTGTTTTGGGGTATAGTTGTGAAACATTTTCAGTGGAGAGTATGAATAAGCGGGGACTTGTCCTGAAAAACAGAACACAAAGAAATTATTAATCATGTTTCCCTTTGTATATTTACTGTTTTGCTTCTGAAGGGAGTATTAGTCCAGTAAGAGATGCATAATTAGGAGATATGCCAGATGGGTAATCAATGTGATTTTAAATTTTTATGGCTAGAGAACAGAGTTGTAGCTTGGACTTTTTTTAGAAGGCACTTTAGTTCTGTGCAGTTATAAACAAATATTTTGCATTAAAAGGATGCAATCTTCCATGAAATAATGATGAATATGTTCTTAAATCCACCTTCTATTTTTTTAAACATGGATGGAATAGAAAAGCTGGATGGGTCTACCAAATGGAAGGAAAAGCTCTCACACAGAGTAGGGAGCTGAGGTGCCCTGCAAGCAAGGTCTGGGAGCTTTATTCATTCATCATCATCATCATCATCATTATATTAAAAAAAAAAAAACACCACCATAAATTCCACTTCCCTTCCTTTGTTTCCCAGTCAGCTGAGACTGACTGACTCTTTCCATTCTCAGGCTAGAAGGAAATCTAAAGGAAATACTTTCTGAATTTCATATTTAAGCAAAGTGAGTGAGACTTCAGCCAAAGGGGTCTCTGCTCTGTCAGTTAGATAGCCTTGGTGATGAGAGCAACTTTGTGTGTGTGTGTGTGTGAGCGCATGTGTGTGCACACACACACGCACGCACAGAGTCAGTCATGTCTGACTCTTTGTGACCTCATGAACTATATAGCCTGCCAGGCTTCTCTGTCCATGGAATTTTCCAGGCAAGAATACTGGAGCAGGTTGCTGCTTCCTACTCCAGGGGAATCTTCCCAACCCAGGGATCAAACCCATGTTTCTTACGTCTCCTGCATTGGCAGGTGGGTTCTTTACCACTAGCGCCACATGCAAAGCCCTTCAACATTTTACGTGTGTCCTTATATAAATCATTTCTTTACATGTGTCATCATCAAAAAAGTTTCAAAATATTGCTGCAGGGCTAATCGTGAAAAGGCCGTTGCTCTTTCCTTACAACCTCAATTGGAAGAAGAGGACGGTAGGGAAGGGCGGATGTAGAATCTCAAGACTCCTTTGTCCCCATTAGCACAAGCCGTGGCTGGTAGCACACATGACAGTGGGTGTGGACATCTTCATTATTTGCACATAGATGTTCTTCCACAGGAAGTAGATGAGATGTATGCCAAGTTACTCATCCAAAAACAGCATTTGGAATTTGACTGCGATTGCATGACATTTATAAAATAACTTGGGGGAAGAGTCAACATCTTTACTTAGTTGAATCTGCCAATCCAAGTGTGTGGGGTATGTCTACACTTATTCTAGTCTTTTTCTAGGTCCCTTAACTCTGTGTATACTATTTTTTAATGAGCTTTTCTTTTTTTACTTGACGCCTGTATGTATTCATTCACAATAGAACCAAACCATGCAGAACACATAGGCATTTGTTTTGTTTATTTGACAGCTTTTTCTCCAGCTGTACTGAACTCTCAGGCTCATAGGACTTGTGGATGTCTTCCATGTGTTTCTGCCTCTGCTTGTGCAGTTTCTTTGTGCAGAAAACTCTCCCTGAATTTCTGGAGGATGCTGATGCTGTTGTTACCTCTGCTCAGCTGCACACCGCCACACCCCAGGCAAGTAGTGTTCTCTGCATAACCACGGGGATGATCTTGAAAAACAAAAATCAGATCATGTTACTTCCCCCTCTAAGATTTCCAAAGGTTTCTATTGCCTTTGCAAAAATCCAAACATGTTTCAAGACCCACAGGGCTCCTGCCCATTTCTCCAACCTCATCTCCTGAACTTTTCCTCCTTGTTCATGATGCTTCTGTCACACTGGCCTTCTTTCAAGCCCTGAACATTCCAGCCCTGTCCATCGTTTGATACATTGGCTGTTGCTTCTTCCTGTGGTCCTGGGATGCTCCTGCTTTAGATGTTGATCATGTGGCTAACTCCTTCTCATCATGTGGACACCAAACAAATGTTTTATTTAATTTTGATTTTGAGGATTCTGTTGTGAACCCTAAGAGAAAGTGCTACTCTCCATACACCCAGTCACTACCCATTCTCTTTTTAAGGCTTTATTGCTCTTTCCTTACAACCGGCTATTTTCTTATCTGCTTTTCTTTATTTTCTATTTTCTACTCACCCACCACACAGTAAAATGCAAACTCCAGGAGAGCAGAGGCTTTGTCAGTGGCTGTTATCTCCCCACCCCTAGAAAGGCACTACGTTAAAGATGTATTTTAACTATTAAGAATATGTTCATTGCTAAGGATATATGTTAATTTGATTTTACAATGTATTTTGGAGACTTTGCTATAGGTAAATCCAGAACCTCTAAAGAGATACTCAAATGAATAAACAGTCTCCTTCCTTGAAGGCGGATGCTTTTAGTGAGATAAAAGAACTTGTAACAACATAGCAAGGAAATGGATTTGAACAGTGTTAGAAAGGATGATCTGTGAAGGCAGTTATGGGACATCCATACTATGGTTCTGGTTGGTCCAGCATCATGGTGAACATTCTTTGCTTTTTCATAGTAAACCATTACTGACTAATCACCCTTGAATTCATTTAAACACAATTAGGGTGAAGTTAATATTCCCCCTCCCTGAAAGAAGTCATGGTAATTTGATCTATAATTCAGAAGCAAACCCAGAGGATATATGAGCCTTTCTGAGGGAAAATCCTTGGTATGTTCTCAAAATGGATATAGCTTGAATGAGATCAAAAGCTTCTCATCCTGGTGGTGCAGTCCTAAAGAATCCACCGCCTGCCAATGCAGGAAACACAAAAGACGTGGGTACCATCCCTAGGTCGGGAGATCCCTTGGAGTAGGAAATGGCAAACTCCAGTATTCTTGCCTGGGAAATCCCATGGAGTGAGGAGCCTGGTGAGCTATTGTCTTTGGAGTTGCAAAGAGTCAAACATAGCTGAGCACACACGTGTGCACACATACACACACACACACACACACACACACACACATGCACAGTAGCAGGCTGCCCTGGCTCATCACACATTCCCGCGGCTGAAATAGAATTAAATCTGACTCAGCACATACCATGTATGTTGCCACTTCTCACTTGACGCCAGTGCTTGAGAAGCATATTAGCTTGGAATTGGATAATGTTTCTGGCAGGGTAGTGCCAGAGTATGGAGGGGCCAGGTGAAAGATCCTAGGTTGACTAAGTGTGGAAGTCTCAGAACCAAGAGGTGGAAGATGGGCAATTGAATAGGCGCAAAGAGAAGCCCTTCCAGATTCCAGGCAGCATGGGGGTGCAGGCATTACTGCAGGGCTTCATCAGTGCCTGCAGTCTATCAGGAGTCTATCAAATATTAGTCTAACAAATGAATGCATAATCCCATGTTTGAGGAGAAACCATCTGAGATAATTTTCATTTTCCTAGAGGGAGAATGAAGGTACAACACCTGGCTTGCTGGAGACTAAGAATCCAGTGCTCTCAGTAGCAATGGGATACCGTTTTCTGACCCCAGCCTGCAATATCACTTCTTGAAGTTCAAGGCCATCTCCATTATGTACCAAGTATTTAGTGAGGGAGTGGGAGCCTGCCGTATCTCCATCACAGACTGGGAAAAAGTGCTCATGGTTTGGCTTTTCTGGGCCACAGACTTCATTCTGCATTCTGTGAAACCAGCAAACAGCTCTGGACTATGCCGTTTAGTCTTCCCTCTTCTCCTCAGCCCTCCCAGAGCTTGTCTGAAGAAAATCAGGGAGCTGTTCCCCAACTCCCTCCCCAACTCTAACACCTCTCATTACCATTCTATCAAGCAGTGGCCAAGTTCAGAGTTCACGGGAAGGCAAGGTCTATGAGAAGCCTGGAGTCAGTGGCATCTATACCTTGTCACTGCAGGCCAGGTCTCTGGGCATACTTTTCCACTAGGCTGAGTCCATTCCTTTGTAAACCTATTTCCAAAATATAGCTAGAAAAAATTATTCAGATGCAAGTAAGTGTAACATGGGACCCTTGGTCCTGCTCTTGGGTTTTCACATGTCTCCTCTGCATGGTGGTTCCAGGTGTCCCTTATGAATTCTTAGTAGATGTTCATCATAGAGCCTTGACTTTAGACCATCCGACTATGTCTAGATGGCTCAAAAGATCATTCCTCTGAAATATACAGCTTTTATAGGCAGGCAGCCCACCCAACACGAAAAAGAGTTGAATTTCCCGAACATTGTGATGTAGGAACTCTTGATCGAATATCTACTATTCTGGAATCTCCATTCTCTTTGATCCACTGCCCTTAATTCCAATGACCATAGGTCTTCCGTGGAGACATACCAGTTAAACTTATCCTGGGATAGAGATCTTTCCAGTCACTCTCTATTACTTATCCCTAACTATGTATTGTGTACTATCATATCAGATTATCAAAATAGCTGATATACTAAACAACTCACGCTAAGGTGCAAATAATATCTGGCTATAAAAGCATGTAATAACTCTTTCATATGACATACCCCGAAATTTTATTAAGCCCTCAAACCCTTAACTAAGGAGAATATTAAATGATGGGAATTTCAGCTACTGGGAGAGGGCCACTGTAGGCGTTTCTGAGATCATGCTGTTTGGGACATCGCTTAGCTGCAGTTGTGTATACACATTTTATCATTTTTATTTGTAAACTATCCAAACGGTTAAAAAAAAAAAGCCAGTTTAAAATTGAACTGTATAAGGTGTTCATAAACTGTCTTTGGCCAAGCTTCTGAATGGTGATCAGAGAAATTTTTGTGCAAAATCAGTGAGAACAGACTTAAAGGGAAATTTGCTAATGAGATGCCCTCTGTGGATAGCTGTGGATAGCTGTGTCTATCACCACACACACCTGGGCTACACTTGCATGGCACTCAAATAAGCAAGGATTATGATTCAATTGGCTTTTGACAGCTAACAGCAGTCAACTCTGCAACATGGGTTTTATATCAATGGCCAGACAAAGCCAGAAACAGAGGATCTCCAAGTGTGAAAGCAGTACTCTAATTGTGTAACTTTTGTCAATTTTAGTTTTTACTTTCTCTATAGGAATTTTGAATCTGACCTGCTACCATGTTTAAGGAAAAGAAGAGTCTTCAAGGTTAGTTTCACTGGCAAATCTTCAACATACTCAACGAATAGTGTCCTGTTCTACTCTTGAGCGAGCAACATTATTCTCAGTTGAACCATATGAAACTGCTGTTTCAGTAAGTCAAAAACAGTTGAATATCAGCAATTTCATGTGGTTAACCTAATCTGTTGTTGCACACCCTGAGAATAATGGAAACCATCCCACCTAGCATGAATCCTTTTGAGCCAGGAGAAGCTATGCCGTGGCCATTCACACCACATTTTCATGGTAAAATAGATCAGTGTTAAAGAAATCAACATTATGCTTGCTCTAAGTATTGCTTTTTAATAAATCTCTCTAGTGAAGTGAGTTTCTGAGTCAGTGTGTGTGTTTTTTTAATTGGCAGAAAATTGCTTTATAATGTTGTGTTGCTTTCCGCCATGCAACAGCTTGAATCAGTCATAACTGTGTGTATGTTCTCTTCCTCTTGAGCCCCCCTCCCTTCCCCCATCCCACCCCTCTAGGTCATCACAGAGCACCAGGCTGGGCTCCCTGTGTTAGCAACTTTCCACTATTTCACACATGATGGTGTATATATGTCAAGGCTACTTTCTTAATCTGTCCTACCCTGACCTTCCCCTGCTATGTTCACAAGTCTGTTCTCTACCAGGTTCTTCAGATGAACCTAGTTCATCTACTAGGTTCAATTTTTCTAGATTCCATATATATGCATTAATATACAATATTTGTTTTTCTCTTTCTGGTTTACTTCATTCTGTATAAGAGGCTCTAAGTTCATCCACCTCACTGCAGTTCACTCAGATTCCTTTTTATGGCTGAGTAGTCTCAGTCAATGTTAAGGCCATGGCCCAAGTTTTTATTTAGCCTTTCTTTTTAATGATTAGAACTCAGAGCCACCATTAAATATGTTGATGGCAATCTAGAACATGAGGACAGGAATCTCCAGAATGGGAACTTGTTGATCTGAGGGAAATCTACCAACCAGGTAGATATGGAGAGGATAAGTCAGTGGTCCAGGGACACTGTGTGTGTTGGGGGGTATGAGAACCTCAGCCCTAATTCTGGATAATGTTGGCCCTAAGATATCTGATCAATTGCTTGGAGTATAAAAGCAAAGCATTAAGGTGTGAGTCAAATCCTATGAATTGAACTGGGTTTTGTTTTTCATCCAGGAATCTTTCTGAGGGTGGCTGATGCATGTAGTTAAATCTCAAGGTAGATGGGGAAGGGTATACGTCAAAAAGAGATGGTGGCATGAAAGCAAGGCGGAGTCAGTCATAAGCCTTAGTTGGGTTGAGGGTGTGTCTTCTGGTCCTAGAACTAGAGTCCTCAGCAAGTGAGGCAAAGAGAATTAAGGCTTCTTCCTCCTCAGTTTGAAGAGGCAGATATCCCATTCTAAAGTGAAACCAACACAGTAGGCAGGTTCAGCTAGAACTTCAGAGCTTCTCAAGCATCAGAATCTTCCTCAGCAGATTCAAGGCCTAGATCATTTTTGGCTAGAGACCTGGAAGGGAGACCTAAGACCAAATAGGTATAACTGGGTCACAGGACTCAGAGCCTAAGACAATAGGTCAAGTACAAATCCCCTGGAAGAGACTATTGCTTCCGGCCTTTCAGAAATAAATAGGCTGGACTTTGCCTGTGTTTGTGCTCAGATGCACAGTTGTGTCTGACTCTTTGTGACCCTATGGACTGTGGCCTGCCAGGCTCCTCCGTCCATGGGATTTCCCAGGCAAGAATACTAGAGTGGGTAGCCATTTCCTTCTCCAAGAGATCTTCCAGACCCAGGGATTGAACCTGGCACCTGCACATGGAAACCATCAATAGATCCAGCTGTGAGGAATCCAGGAAGGGGCTGACATCCTTGGCTCACGTTCACACCAAGACTCAGTTTTGAGCTGTACTTTGTCAACATTTTATTATCTACTATGTTCCACATATAAAATTAGGTTAATCTTTTTATTCTCATAACAACCTTATGAGGCTAGTTTATGACTTCAATGTTTGAGAAGATAGAGAATATAAGACAAAATAAATTACTGGGATAATTATTTTTGAAAGTGAAAGTTGCTCAGTCATGTCTGACTCTTTGTGACCCAATGGAATTCTCCAAGCCAGAATACTGGAGTGGGTAGCCTTTCCCTTCTCCAGGGAATCTTCCCAACCCAGGGATCAAACCCAGGTCTTCCACATTGCATGTGGATTCTTTACCAGCTGAGCCACAAGGGAATTGTTGGAATTCAAACCCAAATTTTTATGATTTTATAGAAGAAGGTATATTTGTTTCCTATTGCTGCTGTAACAAATTACCACAAATTTAGTGGCTTAAAAAACACATATTTATTCTCTTCCAATTCTGGAGGTCCAAAGTCTACAAGCAAAGCATTAGCAAGGCTGGTTCCTTCTGGGTACTTGTGGTTTAGTCACTAAGTTGTGTCCAACTCCTTTGAAATCCCCATGGACTATAGCCCGCAAGGCTCCTCTGTCCATGGGATTTCTCAGGCAAGAATACTGGAGTAGGTAGCCATTCCCTTCTCCAGGGGCTCTTCCTGACCCAGGGACTGAACCTGTGTCTCCTACTTGGCAGGCAGATTCTTTTCCACTGAGCCACCAGGGAGGTCCCTCTGGAGACTTACGGGAGGCTTAGATCAGTTTCCTGGCCTTTTCTGGCTTCTAGAGGTCCCCTGCCTTCCTTAGTTTATGCCCCCCTCCTTCATCATGCCAACCTCTTGCTTCAGTTTTCACACCCCCTCCCGCTGATTCTAATCCTCCTGCTTCCCTCTTATAAGGACTCTTGTGATTAAATTGAGCCCACCCAGCTAATCTGCTCATCTCAAGATGCTTAATTTAGCACATCTGCAAATTCCTTTTTACCATGTAAAATACCATAGCCTCTGGTTCTAGGGATTAGGAAGTAACTGCTTGAGTAGGAGAGGATTATTCCACCTACAGGGGATGGAGGAAGTGCTTTGAGCTGGGGAGGTGAGACAGAAGAGAGAGTTTTAACTTTCTCTGAAGCCTATGCGGAACAAGGGCAGGGGACAGAGACAGGAGTCTCTCAACACACAGGAAAATCAGTGGAGGATGGCTGCAGAAGACTGGTTCTCAGTGGGGAGAGACTGCTGGCCTAGGGAATCTCTGAGCTGCCTGGAGCAGTAGGGCCCACAGACAGATGGCGGGACCAGCTCTCAGCAGTAGCATCTTATGGCTAAAGAAAGGCTATAAAAGTGATGACCATCCTGTACAAATGGCCACCTCCCCCTCTGCCTTTCTGGGGACATTGAAGCCAGGATTCTCATGTGACCTCACAGAGTAAAAGAAGGGGTCCCCCAAATGACTGAGATTAACTATCTGGTTGGGTTGATCCATGGGGACTGAGACAAGATTAAATATTATTTCAAGAGTTTTTAAGGGAATGTGACATTGAAACTTTGTACTGGTTTAAAGTTACACCTTTTGGAGTTACAGACTTTTGCTATGGCCACAGACAGTGGAGGGCAGGTAAAGGCAGACGAAAGTGTTTCTTGCCAACGTGTGCCAAGCAGTCTTTAGAGCCAGGAGGAAAGATGGGGGACAGCACTTTCAAATGCTCCTTAGTCGGGGTCTAAACGTGAACCTAACAACCTGCTGATTAGTCAGGCTCCTTCGATGGCAGATATTATCTGAATAACAATAACCATGTTAATAAGCATATCCACCAGGGGGGATAAAAAGGTGGCAGGGTATTCCCAAGAGGAAAATTAATTTCTTTTTATAATCCACTGTAGTTTATTTCACATATTCATGACCCGCCCAGTATGTTTTTTCTTTATGACGAGCCATAAAAATGACAAAATACATTAGCCAAGTTCTTCGTTTCTGCTAAAATGACCATATTCAAAAATAATAACAGAGACTTGTATCAGCGATGCAAAAGATGCATGAAGTAATTGGGGCTTAATTTGTACACAAACTGTCAAGGCAGTTTTCCTCACGGCCTGCATCTTCTGAATTCATTAGTCTCTAATTACGGCCAGTGGGGACCAGCAGTTAGAAGGTTAAAGAGGTTCTGACAGGCCTAATCATTGCTCAGGAAGCTGAAAATGTATGCAAAGTCTCGGCAGATGGGGTGAGATCGGCTTCTGCCAAGTGATAACTGTTATTCCTTTGCACCTCCAAAGCTGTCATCCTAATAGGCACATTTTAAATTTATTAATGCTCTAGTTACAATGCATACACAGTCTCTAATGGTATGTCATTCTGAGTATATAAACTGAGCAATTAACACATATTACCTGGTAATGGTGAAATTATTTGTTGCCTGTTGGATTTTTTTGGGTTGTCTCCTATTCTAGTAAGAATTGTCCCAGGAAAAGCTTCCCTTTGTTAAAGTGGAAGCAAAGCTACATTGTAGACGAATTTCTCTTTTTGATATTATAACCAACTTGAATGCCTTCATCCATGCCTCACCCAACCTGTCCCATCCATCACTGAATTCGGGCCTCTCACCCCAGAATCTAGTAGTTAAACACAATTCGGGTGAGAGGCTTGGTCAGTCTCTTGGGAAGAGGCAGAGAAAGCCAGTCTTTGAAAAGTGACCCTTTAAAGTGAGAAGAGACCCACGGTCATATTCTTCGTTTGTGGCTTGTTACTAAGTCCTGTAAGGAAGGGTGATGTGCACTTCGCAATTTCCAATTCAAAAGTCATCAATATCTTATCCTTCTTTGGTGGCCTCTCTGACTTTAAATCCTGATTGCTTTTAACGCTAACTAATCAGCAGTAAGAAGAGTGTGTGTGTGTTTTTCTTAAACAAATGAGGTCTCTTGTCTTTCCTCTGACTATACCCATGACAGGGGAAGGGCTTTTAATTAAATGCAGCACTTAGTGCAACAATTGTTTGCATGTAGGAGGCTGCAGAAATGGAGACAGCTGGAATGGATAGTCCCTAAATTGTAGTCTTCATAAAGACTGCAAGATACATCAGCAGTCCTAATAGCATGAGAAGGTGTTAATCTCAGCAACAGAGCAATTACTCTTCCAGGGACTGACCGCCACTCTGATCCACTAACCCATTTCACCTAATTGATTTACACTGTATAGAAGTAATATAGCAACCAAAAAATGTTGCAAAGACTTTATGTTAATTAAAAACTGTGATTACATTTCCCTACTAAGTGATTCCTTTGAGTTTTTATACCATACAGAAAAGACATCAAACTATTAGGTAATAAGTTTTCTTTGCCTGAGACTGAATAACCCATCCATTGTGGTTCCTTCAGTGGTTCGAAGAACAGCCCCGGTTGATTAACACACTGGAACTGTGTGACCTCGAGCAAGCACAATTCTGAGCTTCGGTTCCCCCATCCCCAACGTGAGAAGTTGGCCTAGACAGTCTCTGATCTCTGCAATCTTTTCCACTCCTGAAAGGGCACGATTCTATCAAAGTCCATAGGGCTTGTGTAGCCAGGAGAAGATTCTCCATTGAGCCAGAGCGGAAGTCACGAGTAGGTCCAGGCTTTCATCTTCCACTTCCCTTTTTCAAATTGGGAGTTTAATCTGCTTTCTGACTATCCTGTTTATTTATAACTTTAAAAAATATGTGCACAGTGGATTTTTCCAGCCTCTTTGCTGTATTTTTGCTATATGATATATCCATTTATTTCTGGAGATTAAAAAAAAAAAAAAACTGTTTCAGCATCTCTTTAATGGGAAATCCAGTGAAGAGAGTCTAGACATGCCTGCAGGGTCAGCCCACTTGTGTGATGTGGTCTTGCAGGGAGAAGGGACACGCTGGGTGCTTTGTGAACTGTGGGTCTGTGTGGTCTGCTCATGTGGCCACACCCACCCCTGGAAGAGTGGACCCGGGCTCTGTAACTAGCCAGCTGTCTGGCCTCCCTGTCTGCAGAGTGATCCAGCTGGATGAACTTCTCCCAAAGTTCTGTTTCAGCAGCAATGTTTGATGACTCTCATTCATTCTGAGAGAAAGGAATTTCCTCAGAATTAGAACCTTAGAAGCTAAATGGTAATTTTTTTTTAACTTTTATTTATTTATTTATTTTGGCCACAACGTGGGGCATGTGGGATCTTAGCTCCCCGACCAGGGATTGAACCCACGGCCCCTGCATTGGAAGCATGGAGTCTTAACCACTGACCACCAGGCAAGTCCTGCTAAATGGTATTTAGAGGAACCAACAGGTGGGGGTGGGGGTGTCCTGGAAAGCCATATACAGGAGAAAAGTTTGCATGAGGAAGCCTCGTTATGGCAAGTCATGGTGTGAGGAGTGACTTACTCCCCAAGGAAAAGAAAAATATTAAGATTATCAGCCTACAGTATAGCACAGGGAGCTCAACTCAGTAGTCCATGATGACCAAGAGGGTTGGGATGGGGTGGGAGGGAGGCTCCAGAGGGAGGGGATATATGTATATTTATTATGTATATTTATGGCTGATCCACATTGTTGTACAGCAGAAACTAACACAACATTGTAAAGCAACTACCCTCCAATTTAAATTAAAAAAAAATTTTTTAAACAAGATTATTAGCCAAAGTAAAAAGAAGAAAAAAAAAGGGGGGGGCTTGGCATCTACCATCCACTTGCGAGTCTCAGGGCAGTATTTCCTCCTTTTTATCGTGTGTTATCTGATGTGCTTCAGCTCTCCTAAAAGTGGCACTTTCGCTTACTCTGCTCTTAGCGAAGGAAGCGTGGCTGGGAGTGATCGCTAACCCTCCTCTAGGAACATCCCCACCATTTTCTAGATGGTGTTTCCCACAGAATGAACTGCATACATCAGAATTCTTGGAGGGCTTCTTGAAAAGTTGGATCCCTGGTCTCTCGCTCAGACCCATGTACCCAGAACCCAGAAGGGATAGAGCATGGGGATCTCCATGCTGCTCAGGTGATTCGTAAGCAGGGTGAAGGGATAAGTGTTACCTGAGAATGGGATGGTCTGGGACAGCCTTTCCAGAGGAGGTGATGTCTGAATAGACACTTGAATGAATGGAGTGTAGATGTCAGGGGCAGAGAAAATGGGAGGTACACAGACCTTGATTGACAGCCAAGTCAAGAAGGTGATAGAAATGGAGGTTAAAGAGACAGGCATAGGCCAGAAAATTGGCAGGGTAAGGAGTTTAGATTTCATTCTGAGTGTGACTGGAAGATCTGGGGTTGGGGTAGGGTGAGGAGAATTGTGCGATATAACTTTTTGCTTTGGGAAGATTATGGTGACAGTTACTGAACAGAGACTAGATTATAGCGGTCCAAGAGTCAAAGCAGAAACCAGTTAGGATGATGTTACACAAATCTAGGCAACTACAGGGTGATAGGAGTGAAGATGTGAGATGTGAGGTTAGAGGTAGAAGAATTTAATTCTGGAGCAAGTGAGAGAAAGAGAGGGTGCCTGCTAGATTTTCGACCTGAGCAATTGAAAGAGCGACTTGTCCCTTAGTGGAGGGGGGGAACTGGGAGAGGACCAAACATGGCAGGGAAGCCTGGATTCCCACTCTGAACTGCTTTGGTTAGTGCGGAGACGCCTATTAGCCATCCAAGAGGAGGTGTCAAGTAGGCAGTTGGACAAATGAGCCTGGAGCAAAAGAAGAGGTCAGGGGATGGAGATACAGATAGGGATTTGGCAGTTGTCATAGACTGAGCATTAGGTGGGACCAGTGACATCTCCATTTTCATAGGTGAAAAAGATTGACTATCAGATGTTTCTTATGATGCAACAAGATCCTTAACTCCACGAGTGAGACAGATGACAAAGAAAAGTCGAATTAAAAAGTTCCAAGGACTGAGCCTGAGTTACTGCAACTACTAGGAATTAGGAAGACTCAGCAAAGGAGCATCCTGGGATGTTGGGAGAAAACCAGGAGTCCCTGAAAACCAAATAAAGAAGTCTCTTCAAGCAGGACAGGAAGAGCATGTACTGTTGAACGCTGTTGAGCGGCCAGAGGAGAGCACACCGCGGATGGTGAGACATTGACCCTGGGGTCACCAGTGAAAGTTCTTGACCATGAGCAATCGTCTGACCAACAGGGGCACTTCCTGTGTCCAGCAGTTTTTAGTGCCTGAATGCAACCTTGATATTTTCATTTTGGAGGTTAGTAACTCATCAAGAGCAGACAGACCTATCATGGAGAAGTTTCTTCTTGAGAGAAATTAAGAGAAGTATCACCTTCTATTCCCCAAATGATCATATTAAATCAAATATAAAATTCCCCATTGAGGGCAGCCTCTCCCCAGCTCCATACTCTGGTTAAAGCAGGCAACCTCCATCCTTCCCACCCCTGTCATGTTTGAAGCAGCAGTATCACCACGTGCATTTTCTATTCCTGATCATTTTTACCTCCTAGGATATGAATCATCTTTGAAAACTGAGATCTGAGTGGGCCAGGGAAGGTGGCCTCACTAGCCTGCTGCCCCAGAGGGACTAGCTTGGGGGTGGGGGAGTAATGGGGAAGGAAACAGACAAAGGACAAGGCATACTGCAGGGTACCAAGGTGACAGTGGTTGGTTAAGTTATTTGGACCTGTGAGAGAAGCGGATGATAGAAATGGATACAGGCGAAGGGAGAGAAAATAAGGACTGAACCACAGAGGCAGTCTTGACTCTTTTTATATAAAAGGCAGCAGATTTCCTGGCGAGTATGTGCTTTTACCACATTTACTGCCACCAGTTAGCACAAACAAAGAACGTTACTGTGGAGCTGGACTTTGGGTAAAACATTAACAGTCTTTTCTTTACAGTGTCTGCTTCCTTCTGGGCTTCCACGGGGGGAATAGGAGGCCAGGAACAAACATGCTGCTCCCCTCCCCCTGATCGGTGCCCGCTGAGCCCCTCTGTGTTCTTCATTCATTCATGAGCCCCCTGTGTGCCCAGCACTGAGTTGGCATCGCACAAGATTCAGAGATGAGTAGGTGGCATAGACAAGTGAAGGTCTTAAAGGATAGTCACTGAAAAGGGAGGATAAAAGGGAGGTAGTATTCTAGAGAAAACTTAGCATGAGACTGACTCAAGTCTCAGCTTCTGTAGCCTTTTCCCCATGGCAGGACGCTTTCCGCTCCTGGGTCATCTCGGGGTCTTGGATCCTAAAGAATGGAGAGGGACTGACTATGTTGGGCCGGAAGAGGACCATTTTGGAGAGAGAAATCCCTTGACCTGGAGGGAAAGGTTTTGGGGGTGAGATTTTTCAGGGACTCTCAATTCCCACTATACAGGCCGCTGCCCACATAGCTTAAACATAAGGCAACTCTCTGGAGTTGTTCGTTGCCACCCAGAAATGTCTTGTGGGGTCCAGGTTTCCAAAGGGAGGGTGGAGGCTGAAGCCTTCCACTCAGCTGTGGTGGACGCCTGCCGCCATCCCACTGGGTTGTGCAAATGCTAAGTGTCCTCTCTCTGGACACAGACGCCAGAACGCACCCAAGAAGGTCTCTGGGCCTTCTCTAATCAGAAATTTGGTTTCATGTGTCTAGTTGGCCACAATAAAGTATGGGGGGTGGGGATTGGGTGAAATGATAGATTTTCAGAGGCTCTCTGATGAAGTCCAGTCCCCCATGGTCAGGTGAAGGAGCCTTGTAGACCTTGCTGACACAGCCACTTCATGCCTCAGAGGAGCAAAAGAGATTGGGAGACAGACTGTCTTAGGTAATCTCTTGTTGTTCAGTTGCTAAGTCGCATCTGACTCTTTGCGGCCCCATGGACTGCAGCACACCAGGCTTCCCTGTCCTCCACTGTTTCCCAGAATTTGCTCAAGTTCATGTCCATTGAGTCTTAGCTCCATTTATTTTACTTTCTTCTGCTATTTCTTCCTCTTTCCTCCAGAAGGAAGCTGTCCTAGGACAGCCTCAGAGCAAGTTTTTTCCAGAAGGAGAGCAGAATCCCCTTCTGCTCAGACATCAGACTTATTTGAAGGACCTGGGGTTCTCAGAATGGGCTTCCCTGGTGGCTCAGAGGTAAAGAATCCATCTGCCAGTGCAGGAGATGTGGTTCAATCGCTGGGTCAGGAAGATCCCCGAGAGAAGGAAATGGCAACCCACTCTGGTATTCTTGCCTGGGAAATCCCATGGACAGAGGAGCCTGGTGGGCTGCAGTCCATGGGGTTGCAAAGAGTTGGGCAGATATAGCGACTAAACAATAACTGGGATCCTTAGAAGCACTTGCTAAAGTGTCAGAGAATGAGGGACAATCAGGAGGAAGTTGGTGTGACTGGGGACAGGTCCCAACGTTCTTGTCCACATCAGTGCTGTCTGATGTTGATTGAAAATGCTGAGCACGTCAATTTAAAGCCAATTCTCAACAAATCCTTCTTGGCTTATCCACCAATTGCCTCCCTTTCCCACTGCTCATCAGCATCTGCAAATTAGAGAACAAACTCTTGTTTGTCCGAATAGTTGCTTGTCTACCAGCACCCCACCCCCAGGCAACTAAATGAGTATAAATGAGTCACTCATTTAAAGATGATTTAAGTTTATCAAATCCTATTTATGTCTCTTCTATATCCCAATTTGCTATATACTTAATGACTCCAAATGATAAACTTTTCAGTTCAGTTCAGTTCAGTCACTCATTTGTGTCTGACTCTTTGCGACCCCATGGACTGTAGCACGCCAGGCCTCCCTGTCCATCACCAACTCCCAGAGTTTACTCAAACTCATGTCCGTTGAGTCGGTGATGCCATCCAACCACCTCATCCTCTGTCGTCCCCTTCTCCTCCCGTCTTCAATCTTTCCCAGCATCAGGGTCTTTTCAAATGAGTCAATTCTTAGCAGCAGGTGGCCAAAGGATTGGAGTTTCAGCTTCATCATCAGTCCTTCCAATGAATATTCAGGATTCATTTCCTTTAAGATGATAAAGTTTTAAGCTATGGTAACATATCCCTTGAGTAGCACCAGACTTAGCTGTATTTCAATATTAATGACAACAGCAGCAGTAATGTTAATAATTACCAACATAGATGAGCACTTTATATGTGTTGGCCATCGTGCTCAGCACCTTACGTGCATTATTTCATTTAATTCTCACAAGATATCCATAGGTAAATATTATTGTCTTTATTTGCATTTAAGGAAACTAATGTTCAGAAAGTTTAAGTCAACTAAGTGAGGTCAAATAGATGGTACTTCAGAAGTCCCCTCTTAGGTATCCACTGAGTTCTCTCAGTCCAGTGTTTCTCAGAGAGTGACCTTTGAACCACTGAAACCAGAAAGACTCAGGGATTTATAACTTCAGATTTCTGGGCCCCTCTTAGACCCAGGTAGTCAGAATCCCTGGGAGTGTGGCTTTGGACTATGTATTTGCAAACACACTCCCCAAGAGACTCCAACATGCACCAAATTTTGAGACTGGCCTATCATCTCTGACTTTTGAGATGTTTGAAACACACTCTGTGATCTCAATGGCCAAGAAGCTGGACATGGTGAAGGGAGTGGGAGTAGACTTGCCCCTCCCCCCATGGAGTGGTGGGGAAGTTGGAGGCAGAAGACCTGTGTTTTAGCCCTTGATTGACTTCTGCTCTTTATTTAATCTCACTTGGCCTCCATTTCCTGGATTATTAAGCAGGAATGATACTTTACTTTTCAAGGTGGTTATGAGAATTAAAAGAGATAACATATACGGAAGTATAATAATATTTAAAAAGGAGAAAGTGTTCTGCAAATGTATGTGATATTAATCACAGGTTTGCTTGGAATCTGGGGAAGTGACCAGTGTCCTGTGCCAAATGCTGGGCACTTTGTGTAACTATAGAGAAGGGGGAGAGGGCAGTGGACCCTCCCGGGGACTGGACATCTTGGAACCTGTCTAACCTCCTTGGGAGGGGCCATTTCCTTTACAACTCACAGGAATTTACTCCCTGTAAGCACTTTCTATCTGGTGCTGGCCCTCACTTACCAAGCTCTTTCACATGGACTGAGATGTGCTTTCTGCCTCAATTTCTCCCTTCTGGTCAGAGAAAACAAAAGCACTTCCCCCTCCATGGCAACACCTTCTGTTTGTGCCATATCCATAAGCCAGAATTATTTGATATTCTCTGTATGCCCAGATAATTATCATTTATTTAATCATAAAAAGAGTGCTATGAAGTCTCCACTTCAATTAGACCCATTGTATGGATGAGGGAACAGATTTAAGGAATGTAAGTAATCTGCCCAAGCCAGTCAATGGTGAAACTAGAGGACCCACGTTCTTTTCCTCCAGGAAAGGAGAAAGAAGAAAGATGTGTTAAACTTTGAGCTGTTCTATGGTCTCTGAAGGAACAGCCTCTGTTTTTTGCCCTCCTCCTCCAAAGCAACCTCTGCCTTTTCCTGTCCCTCTACAATGCAGCCTGAGTTATTCAATTAAGGAGGGAAATAATTGGCAGTGGAGAACGCCTCTAGCAGTGGTAATTACCTCCAGCGCCTTGTTGGAATAGTCAAGCTACATTTCAGCTTATGCTATAAAACCTTAATTATAATATAAACAGCTGCCCTTCAGTCCTGCGGGACAAGCTTCCCTCCCCCACTTCTCTGGCCTCAGCCCGGTGGCTCTCTCGTGAGTGGTCAGGGAGGTCCAGGAGCAGAAAGGGGCTTTGGGGAGGAGGGGAGCTAAGACCTGGGGTTGGGGAGACTAAGCTACAGGGAGTCAATATTAGGACCCCATCCTCCACTGAGGAAGCCAAAGGCAGCATTCCCATCTTGGTACCACTCACCCCAAGTTTCTTGGTGGGTGGAAGATCCGGGAAGTTAACAGCCAACCTAGTGTCATTTGGCTTGGATAGGGTTTAGCAGGATATAGCCTAAAGAAATCAATCTTGAATATTCATTACATGTACTGATGCTGGAGCTAAAGCTCCAATTCTTGGGCCACCTGATGTGAAGAGCTGAGCCATTGGAAAATACCCTGATGCTGGTAAAGATTGATGGCAGGACGGGAAGTGGGTGACAGAGGATGAGATGGTTGGATGGCATCACCGACTCAACAGACATGAGTTTAGGCAAACTGTAGGAGATAGTGAAGGACAGGGAAGCCTGGTGTGCTGCAGTCTATGGGGTCGCAAAGAGTTGGACATGACTTTTAGCAACTGAACAACAACAAATGTGTCATCTTAAGGTAATATCTCTCTTACTTTACTTCCCTGTAAAGAAGAATAGAGTCTTCCCTTCTAGATTCAGACTCCATGGCCATGCATGTTGTATGGAGTGCTCAGTACCCTCTAGGTTCTGTGCTGGACATGATCATCAGTGGTTCCTCATCTAAATTTGATAATACTTGTTTACATGAGGAATTTTCATCCCCATTTGGCTTCTGAGGAAAATGAGCTTTTGAATTTCATCACAGATAAGGCTTGAAATGCAAATAGCCCTATGAGAGACAAGTTCAGATAGGTTGATGGAAATTATACATTTTTGTTTAAGTAGGAGGAGTGTGTCACCACCAGGCACTGAGAGGGCCCAGAGCATGGTATCAATGAGGGGAGAAAGGCACAGAAATAAGAGAGGCTGAAGATGCTGTTTTGATGAGCTCGCAGATTTGCCCACGACTGGCCCTGATGCCCCACAAGGAGACAGTTGGGTTTAGAACCTGGACTGCTTTCAGTCCACACTGATCAAGAGCGAGTCAGTGTGGTGAGGTGGGGTAATCTGATGGTCTGGGCTCCCTCTTCAGGTCTGTGCGCCAGATGGAAGGTATGAGCTTCTCAGTCGTCTTCAAAGTAGAGTGAGCAAGATATTTCCTGGAGAGCAGGGATGATTAAACTTCTATTTTTTAATCTTCTTTTGAATTTCTGATTTCCTTGTGTCTTATAAGGAGCATATGTATAACTGGACATTTACTAATTTATATACAAATAAGTATATGTATTTATGGGATGCATGTTCCCATGTTCAAGAATATTTTCCAACTTGGGGGTGCATAGTCAAAAAGTTTATAGTCCACTGGGCTTTAGACGATAAGATGCTTACTTGGATTTCTAACTTTTAAAAAACAATGCTCAAGAGGTAATGGTTCATTTACTTTGCTGATGATTTAGAGCAGTAATAATGATTACTCACGGAATATCCATGGCTTTTCTTTCTTACTTAATCCTGCAGAAGCAAGGTAAATTGTCCAGAGCATGGATGCTGGAGCTGTACAACTTGGATCCAAATCTCTATTCAATCATCTGCTGACTGTGTGATTTGGGGTAAGTTACTCAGCCTTTCTGTGCCTCAATGTCTTCACTGGTTGGATGGGAGCTCACAGACTCTAGAACAGCTGTGAAGATGAGATGAGTTAGTGCGTATAAATAACTTCTAGGGGTGCTTCACTTTGAGTAGCCATTCAGATGCTAAGTTAGCAAGGTGGGATAAGGAAAGGTAAAGAAATGGGGGTTCAGGGAGGTGTTCAGGGAGGTGTTCAGGGAGGTGAGTGGAAGAGCTGGCATTCCAGCTCAGGCCTGGCTGATTCCAAAGCACTTATATTGGGATCCACATTGGAAACGATTTGAAGTCCTTACCAGCAAGCAGATGAGAAGATATATCTGCTTCTGCTTCTCAGATTCTGTGATTCTCATCCTCCTCTCTGCACCTGTCTTTGCCATATTCCCGGCTAACACAGAGGAAGCACGAGAGTGCATCTTCCTCTCCGCTGGAGGAAGCCCCCCGAGCTGGCCTTGGCTAGTATCAGCCCCAATGGGTGTGCTACCCCACCTCTCTATGGCACTCCAAAACTCTCCCCAAATCCCTCAGGGTGTCTTTGTTCCAAGAAGAGGTTCTAGAGCCTTCTGGAACGCAGAACAGATAAGCAGGAGTGTTGCAGAATGGAAGATGCTACAAAGGACTCAGGTAGGAAAGAGTGCATTTCCAATGGGGACCTGGGGAAGATGTCTGGGCAGAAGGACCCGGGCTGCACCTCACAACTTCGCCTCCTGTCCCTGGGGTTCCTTGAAAGCCCTTGAGAATGACGCACACATGTTCAAATTTTGTGCAAATCCAGGAGCAAGGTGTCCTGGCTTCAGAGACCTTTTGGAAGTTTCTATCAACTTAAGAGGCATCTCAGGCTGCTCAGTCTTTGCCCTTAGGCATCTCAAAAGCATCTCAGTCTTTGCCCTGACAGCAGCTGCTGGGTGAGTCTGAGGTTCATCCAATCTGTAAAGAGCTTCAGACCCATGACTTTGAGGTGGGGAGAAGAGATCATTGGGGTGTTCTTTGCTATAGATTCCTAGAGATAAAGTTGCTGGTCACAGACCAACTCTGCCCCAGCCCTACAAGCTGGCCTCCAGCTTCCAGAACCATCTATGGCTCCATCTGCCATTAACACCACAAAACAGACTCCCTGTCCACCTCCCTCATAAGAACATAGATTTGGGGGATTTTCTAATGGTTTTTAGCATAAATAACAGTCAGGAGCTAGCGGTCAATAAAACCTCCAGAAATAAAGAGAAACTTGCAGTGTTTCAGGACTCTTTAAATGATGTACTTCAAACAAGAGGCTTGCATTAGAATCTAAGTTAAAGTCCTGGAGTGGCTTTTTGTATTTTTTTCTTTCATGTTAACCTGACTAAAACTTTCTCTTCTCCATTTGCTTCCAAGAAGTCCTTCTGTAAAGAAGAGTTGAAGGCTGAAGCCCACGCTTACTCAATATGGGGCATGCTTGCCAGCTCTGTCTTGTCAGTTATCTCTTGGTGGATGATGGGAGGAGGGAAGTGGCTCTCAAGAGACAACTAGAATGGTGCTTTAAGAAATCCTCAGCCAATAAAAAGTTGCTTACAGAGGTATAAGTCTTCTCTCTGTGTCAGCTTTCTTAACCTCCTAATCTCAACTGTCTAATTACGAATTTACAAGACCCTGGGGACGGCCGTCTTAAGTACACTGAGAAGAATGGTCACGGTTCTGTGTGAGCTAAAATACCCAAGGCTGGTAGTAAGAAAAGGAACTACCTATTAGATATTTCATAAAACCAATCCCTAAAGTAGAAAAAAATAGTTCCCTCAAGACTTGCCCTATGGACTGCCTTTCATGGGCTGATTCATATTTATAAGCCAATTCGTCTGGAAATAAATCTCTTTAACACACTCAACTAACTCCAAGAGGTGTATCCCACAGGAACCAATCTTCTTAAATGAACTGTCTCAAGAAAGGTTTTAGCAGTAACATTGTCAGTCCTGGAACTTTTACCTTCGGGGGTGGGGGGGGAAATATATATATATGTCGGGGATGGGTTGCTTGGAGACACAGTATACAGAGAGTTTAGAAACTGTCAAGCTGAATTCAGAAACCTAAAAAGATCTTCGTATACCTGGTTAAAGAGATGGCATTGGAAGTAACAGATGTCTTATACAAGCCTGAAACTCAGTAATGGGTCTTCTGATCTGACCTCATTTGGACAGATGTTGGGCTTAGAGTCTACTACAATTTTTTTCTCATCCAGCCGGAAAAGTATGTGTGCAAACTTGAGATTTCCTCCCCTCCCTCCCTTCTTTCTTTCTTATCTTTGAGGGTAAAAATGGTATCACACAAAATTTAAAATGAAGTTTAGGAGATGACAGTGTTTTGGTTTTGGTTGGTAGTTTTTGGGGTGTAAGCTTGTACACCCTCATTTCAAAATTGGAGATTTTTTTCATTACATATTTTTATTGAGATATAATTATAATACAATAAAGCTATCTAATTACAGAGTTGTTTTGAGTCATAAGTTAAGTAAGATTAAATCAAAGAAAACACGTTGAAGTCCCTCTGTACAATGTTCAATGTCAATTGTATTATAAATAGGACGTCATCACTGAAGCCACTTTTGCATTTAAAAACCTTCACTGGCTCCCCATTTCCTACAGAACAGCCTAAAATCTAAGGCTCAAAACTTTAAGGTGTTTAATAATTCAACCCCACTCTCCTTTCTAGTATTATCTGCTACTAGAAATGGATGGTGCCTGGAGAATCCCAGGGACAGCAGAGCCTGGTGGGCTGCCATCTATGGGGTCGCAAAGAGTCGGACACGACTGAAGCGACTTAGCAGCAGCAGCAGCAGAAATGGATGGGGAAACAGTGGAAACAGTGTCAGACTTTATTTTTTTGGGCTCCAGAATCACTGCTGATGGTGACTGCAGCCATTAAATTAAAAGACGCTTACTCCTTGGAAGGAAGGTTATGGCCAACCTAGATAGCATATTTAAAAGCAGAGACATTACTTTGCCAACAAAAGTCCGTCTAGTCAAGGCTATGGTTTTTCCAGTAGTCATGTATGGATGTGAGAGTTGGACGGTGATGAAGGCTGAGCACTGAAGAATTGATGCTTTTGAACTGTGGTGTTGGAGAAGACTCTTGAGTCCCTTGGACTGCAAGAAGATCCAACCAGTCCATCCTAAAGGAGATCAGTCCTGGTTGTTCATTGGAAAGACTGATGTTGAAGCTGAAACTCCAACACTTTGGCCACCTCATGCGAAGAATTGACTCATTGGAAAAGACCCTGATGCTGGGAAGGATTAGGGGCAGGAGGAGAAGGGGACAACAGAGGATGAGATGGCTGAATGGCATCACCGACTCGATGGACATGAGTCTGTGTGAACTCCGGGTGTTGGTGATGGACAGGGAGGCCTGGCGTGCTGCGATTCATGGGGTCGCAAAGAGTCAGACACGACTGAGTAACTGAACTGAACTGAGCGTCTCATACCCACCACTTGTCAGATAAAACTAGATGACAGGGAACTTTCCTGTCTCCCAAATTCCTCATGCTGCTTCTATCTACCTATCAAGGCCTTGCCATCCTTCAAAGAGAGAAACCAACTCTTCCATGAAGGCCTCCTGATCACTCCAGCTGATATTTTGTTCCTGTCCAATGATCTATCTCATTACACTGTATCACTTCTAAGGTATCTGCCACATTCTGTTTTGTATAACTACCTATCATGACTAGCTCCCTTCTTTCATATAATTCTGATACACATTCATTGAGCATCTCTAATATGTGAACAGAGAGTGAGGCATGGGGAGAGGCTGGGCAGCGGTACAGAGCTGAATGACATGGTGCCTGCTCTGGAGGAGTTCAGAGCCTGGTGGGGACCCTTGAGGTGGCAAGCCCCACCATGGACAGTGCTGTATCTCCAGCTGTGTCTACAATTTCCATGCACACCAGATATAGATGCTAATAAAATCAAAGAGTCTTAAAGGTAAAAAAGATCAGAATGTTAATGTCATTGCTCCATCTAGGAAAAGAGGAAATTAAGGCTCGAAGAGGTTACTTAGCATGTCCAAGATCACCAGCAACTCCAGAGTTTAAGGCAGAGTGCCTAAAGTAACCACAAACAAAACTGGAAAGTCCAGCTGGGAAGACGAGGCATGGGGACTATTGTTTGTTTGTTTATTTTCCCTAAAACCCAGAGTTGCCCTTGGTCCCAGGAAGTCAATTATTGCCCATGGAAATAAACACCATTTCTAATGAGGGGCCGCTCTTTGGCCTCAGTAGAACCTGGATTTGAATTCTGTATCAGCCCCTTATCCTGTCTTCCCTAGTGCCTCAGATGGTATAGAATCTGCCTACAATGCAGGAGACCTGGATTCGATCCCTGGGTTGGGAAGATCCCCTAGAGAAGGGAATGGCTACCTACTTCAGTATTCTTGCCTGGAAAATTCCATGGACAGAGGAGCCTGGCAGGCTATAGTCCATGGAATTGAAGAGTCAGACATGACTGAGCGACTAATACTTTCAGCTGGACGCCTAGGAATAAGAGAATTAATTACCTGTAAACTTCATTTTCCTCATTTGTAAAATGAAGATGCTGTTATTTACTTCATGGACCATAATGAGGATTATATTAACATATGAATTAAATTAATATAGGAAAATAAATGTGCCCAGCCCCTGCCCCCTGGTTAGTGTTGGTAGTGGTGATGGTGGTGATGGTGATGGGAATAAATGTTATAATTTAACACACCTAAAAGTTAGAATGAACTTTCCACTAATGGTGCTTGTGCCCTGACGTGGTCATTTGTTAATTTATTACCTTTATAATTTGAGAAGTATCTGCAATTTTAGCTTCTGGGGTTTCCCGCTTCCGTACTTAGCTAACCCTTTGTAGCATTTTGGTAAGCCAGAAAGAAATTCATTTCATCACAGTTTTCTGGATATCCTTTTACCTATTCAACCAAGTTCTGTGTCATCAAATCCAGATGACCTATTGCAGGGCAAAGCATGCAGTGAGGAATAAGAGTGATGCTCTTATAATATGAATACTTTTGACACTTCTCTCTCTGTCTTGTCTAAATTTTTTTTTCTATGTGTTCCTGGTATCCCCAGGAATGAGTCCTCCTCCCTGGATTACTGACACATCTTCTTACTGATTCGTTGAGGTCAGCTTCCACTATTGCTTTGCTAGTTCAGACATCCTCCTTCTCGGCAATGCTTCATACTAATTCTGTGCCACACTCAACTCCCTAGGAAGCAACCTGCCTACTTCCAAGTTATCTTGATCATTAAACAGTCAGGCCCTCCAATGTCTCTCAATTCCAATGGTAAGAGATCAAATGGTGAGGGTGGAGCATGGAAGGGTTGCTATTCATGGAAGGGAGGAGAGAGGCTGATTGTGATGTATTTACACCCTTCTCAAACCAACACTTACATTAGCTAGAAGTTAAAATTCAAAACTACTCTCAACTCCATTTTTACTAAGAGAGGTGAAAATGCAAGGGAATACACTGATAAATAGAACTAATTAAGAAAAATTACTTCTAGAGAATTGTACAAAAAAGTTCTTCATGACCCAGACAATCACGATGGTGTGATCACTCACCTAGAGTCAGACATCCTGGAATGGGAAGTCAAGTGGGCCTTAGGAAGCATCACTATGAACAAAGCTAGTGGAGGTTATGGAACTCCAGTTGAGCTATTTCAAATCCTGAAAGATGACGCTATGAAAGTGCTGCACTCAATATGCCAACAAATTTGGACAACTCATCAGTGGCCACAAGACTGGAAAAGGTCAGTTTTCATTCCAGTCCCAAAGAAAGGCAATGCCAAAGAATGTTCAAACTACCGCACAATTGCACTCATCTCACACGCTAGTAAAGTAATGCTTAAAATTCTTCAAGCCAGGCTTCAGCAATACGTGAACCGTGAACTTCCAGATGTTCAAGCTGGCTTTGGAAAAGGCAGAGGAACCAGA
The DNA here is from genome assembly GCA_024291935.2 of Okapia johnstoni. Lineage (NCBI taxonomy): Eukaryota > Metazoa > Chordata > Mammalia > Artiodactyla > Giraffidae > Okapia > Okapia johnstoni. Next base: position 10,398,567 of record CM044322.1, on the reverse strand, counting down.
GATCAAATTGCCAACATCGGATGGATCATTGAAAAAGCAAGAGAGTTCCAGAAAAACATCTATTTCTGCTTTATTGACTATGCCAAAAGCCTTTGACTGTGTGGATCACAATAAACTGTGGAAAATTCTGAAAGAGAATTACCAGACCATCTGACCTGCCTCTTGAGAAACCTGTATGCAGGTCAGGAAGCAACAGTTAGAACTGGACATGGAACAACAGACTGGTTCCAAATAGGAAAAGGAGTACATCAAGGCTGTATATTGTCACCCTGCTTATTTAACTTATATGCAGAGTACATCATGAGAAATGCTGGGCTGGAAGAAACACAAGCTGGAATCAAGATTGTCGGGAGAAATATCAATAACTTCAGATATGCAGATGACACCCTTATGGCAGAAGGTGAAGAAGAACTAAAGAGCCTCTTGATGAAAGTGAAAGAGGAGAGTGAAAAAGTTGGCTTAAAGCTCAACATTCAGAAAACTAAGATCATGGCATCTGGTCCCATAACTTCATGGCAGATAGATGGGGAAACAGTGGAAACAGTGTCAGACTTTATTTTTCTGGGCTCCAAAATCACTGCAGATGGTGACTGCAGCCATGAAACTAAAAGATGCTTACTCCTTGGAAGGAAAGTTATGACCAACCTAGACAGCATATTAAAAAGCAGAGATATTACTTTGCCAACAAAGGTCCATCTAGTCAAGGCTATGGTTTTTCCAGTGGTCATGTATGGATGTGAGAGTTGGATTATAAATAAAGCTGAGTGCCGAAGAATTGATGCTTTTGAACTGTGTTGTTGAAGAAGACTCTTGAGAGTCCCTTGGACTGCAAGGAGATCCAACCAGTCCATCCTAAAGGAGATCAGTCCTGGGTGTTCATTGGAAGGACTGATGTTGAAGCTGAAACTCCAATACTTTTGCCACCTCATGCGAAGAGCTGACTCATTAAAAAGACCCTGATGTTGGGAAAGATTGAAGGCAGGAGGAGAAGGGGATGACAGAAGATGAGATGACTGGATGGCATCATCGACTCAATGGACATGGGTTTGGGTGGACTCTGGGAGTAGGTGATGGGCAGGGAGGCCTGGTGTGCTGCGGTTCATGGGGTCGCAAAGAGTCGGACACGACTGAGTGACTGAACTAAACTGAACTGACTTCTAGAGAATGTATTAGGGTAATATTGAATTGATTGCTTAGTCACTCAGTCATGTCTGACCCTTTGAACTGTAGCTTGCCAGGCTCCTCTGTCCATGGAATTTCTTAGGCAAGAATACTTGAGTGGGTTGCCATTTCCTCCTTCAGGGGATCTTCCTGACCCAGGGATCGAACCTGCATCTCCTGTATCTCTTGCATTGCAGGCATATTCTTTACCTGCTGAGCCATTGGAAAAGCCCTAACATTGGATTCAGATCCATCTTATTCATCCTCTCTATGTACAACATGTGTGCACAGTCTTGTCTGACTCTTTGTGACCCTATGGACTGTAGCCCACCAGGATCACCTGTCCATGGAATTTTCCAGGCAAGAATACTGGAGTGAGTTGCCATTTGCTCCTCCAGGGGAACTTCCAGGCCCAGGGAAAGAACTCGTGTCTCTTGCATTGGCAGATAGATTCTTTACCACTGTGCCACCTGAGAAGCCCTTATTTGTTAATCATCAAAAACCAAAAAGCACAAGAGATAACAGGGCAATTAGTATATTTTTGATATTGAAATGATTGTACTTATCTCTAATTCCTTGAAAATCAGTTATTTTGAAGGCACATATGGTAAACTTTGGCCAATTTAAATATTCAGTTAACTAGAACACCTGCCTAATTTAATAATTATGGGCTTCCCTTGTGGCTCAGTTAGTTAAAAATATGCTTGCAATGCGGGAGACCTGGGTTCGATCCCTGGGTTGGGAAGATCCCTTGGAGAAGGGAAAGGCTACCCACTCCACTATTCTGCCCTAGAAAATCCCAGGGACTGCCTAGTCCATGGGGTCACAAAGAGTCGGATACAACTGAGTGACTTTCACTTCACTTAACAGCCTAATATGGAATAGTGAGACTTTATTGATCATCTACTCTAAGACTTTGTTGATCATCTACTCTATGTAAGCTCTTTGTTAGATACTCTAAAGTAGCAATTCTTAACCTATGTCTGTAGAATTTGGAGAGGTTTAGGAATGGACTCCAGGAGCATGTGAATGCATTGAGTTAGTGTGCAAAATTTTATATCAGTATATTTATGCTTATTTTCCTACAAGAAAAGAGTCCATACCCTTCATCAGCACTATTGTTAGTTATAAGTAGACCTTAAATCGAGACTCAGGATAAGTAGATATTTTCTCCATGGTATGTGCTTAGCAAGGATCCTTTAGTGAGAGAATGTTACAGATTAAAAAAAAAGTTACCAAGTATTAGTTGAATTTCTCCCAGAAAATAGTTAATCCCAGGGTGGATTTCTGGTTCCAACAAAATCACTCCAAAAGTGACTCTGTTCTTACTGTTATTTTTATTTCATTTGAGGGGAACCTTGTTCAGACCCTGGAATGTAAAGCCATACTCCTTAACTCCTACCTAATCCCCACTTACCACGAAAATTTCTTTTCTCATTCCTAATTTTTTCCTTCCTACAGTTTGTCCTGTATGCTCCAAATTCTTCCCCCTGCCGGTTCCCTGTCTTTGCTTCTCTCATTCCCTCTCAGTTCCTTTCCTCTGCCCCTGGCTGCAGATCAACTTTATCATTCACAACAGAGCAGCTGTCGTTGGCTGAGAGAACCAGGCTCCTTGGTTTTAGACGGCCCGGAACAAGTCAGCGACTTTGGTCTCCGGGCTCCTCAATAGACCAAGCAACAAAGCCGTGGTGAAAGAAGGTGTCTTCTAAGAAGTTCACATTACGGCCCATCGTAAAAGAAAATGGTGATATTGTTACAGCCGCCAGTTTCTTCCCATTGTCTTCCTTGTCAAAAACATGCCCCCTCCAAAGGGACGGGATGCGTTTCAGTACAATTTGAGAATGTTCAGTAACCCAATATTATCTCCATTTCCCTCCTTGTTTCATGTTACTTTCTGATCCTTGCGCTCTCCCAAGTTCACAGCGGTCCATGACATTACGGTGACTCGCTAACTTTCCCATTATCCTTACAGTCAATGGGAGAACAATAGATCGTGTTATTCCGTATTTCGCTTCCCTGTCACTCAGTGTTTTATCTCCGCTGATACCCCGGTACCAGACACAGAAACCAAAGTAGGTTGTCTTGTCTTCAGCGAATCTTGAATGCCTTTTGTTCAGAGAGGCGTTTTGTATTCATCAGTCAACTAAGGACTCATCCTGAAGAAGGCCTCAGTCAGCACAGCCCCAAGTGAAAAAGGCATACCCAAGTTGTGAAATATTCATGGCAAAAGGTACCTCAATCATGTTCACCTTTTGGCCCCCCGAGCCCGAAAGGATCACTAACAGTAACCTGCAAATCTTGTAGGATGTGAACATTTCCTGGATGAAATAACCTGCCATGTCTCATATCCACGGCTGATATTAAAGCTATTCACACAGGCCCATTTATCTTCCTACTCTATCTGCCAGCACGGCTGTGTCAAACAGTTTTAATAAAAGTCCAAAGGTGAGATGATAGTGATCAAACTTTAACCCGATTTCTTCCCCTTCTTCTTAGAAAGAGAGATAGCCTTTCCTCCCTCCCATACACCGCCTCTTTAAATACCTCTCCTGTGGTTCTTAGAGACAGTAATGAGGCCAAGTTAAATGACATGGCATTTATGTTTCTGAAGAATAAAATCTTACCAGATGAATAAACTCATGTCTAAACAGACAGTAACTGAAGAATATAATGGGTGCTAACTGAATGCAATCAGTTGATGACTATTAGGTATCAAATTCAACCAGAAATCAGTCAACAGGATTCATACATAGATACGCAGAAACAGAGGAAAAGGTGGGGGGGGGGGGGGGGGGGGGGGGGGGGGCGGGGAGGGTGCAGGCAATGGGACATAAAATACTACTTTCCATAAGAATTATTCTCCCAGAGTTGCTGATAAAATAAGAGTTCAATACTCAAGATTCCATGGAAGTTCTGTTTTTATGTAGATCTAGATTTCACTGACAAGGAGGACCCACTTTCAAAGTAAAGAATGCAGGTGGGGGACTTCCCTGGTGGTCCAGTGGCTAAGACTCCAGGCTCCCAACTCAGGGGCCCCAAGTTCAATCCCTAGTCAGGGAACTAGATCCCACATGCTGCAACTAAGACCTGGTGCAATCAAATAAAGAAACAAATAAATATTTTAGAAAAGAATGTAGGTGAGGATCAACAAGGAAAAGAAAGTTAATGAATGAACCCCAGGTTCTTGCCAAATTATACTTACTGTATTAGTGCTTAGTCTCTGTCAGATGCTGTACTAGGCATTTTCCATGAAAACATAGGAAGGTTAAAAGTGTTTGTTATAATTGCCTAGTGCCTTTGGAAATGAGAAGAGTTAAGATGAAGAAGGGCAAAGAGAAACCAACTTAAACAATGTCCTAGATAAATCCTAGTTGCTGCCTTTAACACTAGTATAAAGATTTGCACTCAATAAGCATCAAATGATACTCCCCAAACACAAAAATCTATGCCATAAAAATGAGATATAGATCTGCCAGTCAGGAAGATGGCACACATATCCACATTTTCCCTGGTAGCCAAAGGTGTATCTCTACAAAGAAGATCAAGTTCATTTTCTATTATCAATCTATTGGAAGTCGTACTGGTACAGAAAATCTCTAGCAGTAAACAGTTTGAAAATCATTTATGTTTAGCTTCATAAAGCAGCAACAACAGATTGAATTTCTAAGCACTGCTTTTCTAAGTTCATTGGATTTGCTTTTTCCAGTAGGAGATGACTTAAGAATACATAAAATGGCAGCAGTTAAATTAATTTGGTGGTTCCTTGCCCCATGGCTGGTGTACTCAATTTCATTAGGTCCATCCCCACTACAGTTGGTACGCAGCTTGTCTCGCCCAATCATTTGCTTTTTATATTTCTTAGAATGCATTAGAGAGGCATAACTCCTTCTTCATAGCTAAAGAATCACCATTACTTATCCTGTATTCAAATTCCCAGTTTGTGGCATGGTGCCAACTAATAAAATAACTGGGACTACTATCACCAAAGAGATTGAATACATGTTGCAATTCTTACATTCACATATTTTGCCCTTGTTTGAAAACTGAATCTGGGACAAGTAATTACATCTAGTGGGCTTCCCTGGTGGCTCGGTGGAAAAGAATCTGCCACGTCTGCAGGAGACATGGGTTCAATCCTTGGATTGGGAAGATGCCCTGCAGAAGGAACATTTCAGTCTTCTTGCCTCAGAAATCTCACGGATAGAGGAGCCTGGCAGACTACAGTCCATGGGGTTGCAAGAGTCAAACGCAACTTGGTGACTAAACCGCCACCACCAATCTAATCTAACAGGCAGTTGTCTTCCATACATGTTTTCTGACACACAATGTCTTAGCGAGTTAATCTTTAACCAGTCCCTTCCTCTCTTCATGTTGTCCATTCTCTTCCCAAAGCACAGCTCAGAGACTGTCTTATGTAATGATGGGCTCTGAAAACCCTAAATACACAGTTTTTATCCACCTGCCTGTGTCATTTCCTTCTCCCTAACAAAGCAACTTATTTCCAGAGAGTTTTGTCCTTTCTTCTTACTTTCTTCCTGTGTATTTATGTATATTCAATTTGTAACATATATACCATCCTATATATGGCATACATACATGCCATAAATTTAATCAAGGTTTTATTTACAACATTACATGGAAAAGGAAACAGAATCACAATTATGACTTGGAAATGTGATAAAAGGAAAATAAACTGAAATTTTTAAGACTTGCTTCATATGTGTGAGGTTGTGTATATTTCTTTATGAGTAAGGCTGCCTTCTTTCTCCCTTGGATACAATTTGATCTCTTGAAAGAATACCAGATGCATGTCATTGTCACCGGTCCATGTAGATGGGAGTGCATTAAGATGTCACTAAGATGACAAGATGACAGCAATTTCAAAAGAAAAACCAGGTGATGAAGAGAGATTCAAGTCAGCAGAAGTCTCTGTACCCCACATCAGCTCCTCGGGACCAGGGAGCGGGAGTCGAGGCTGCTGGGACCCCAGCTCTGTGAGGAAGAAGCACCTTGGGCCATAGTAGTCATGCCAAGACTGCCGCCTTCTCTCAGGAGGCTTTCATTGTGAGTTTCACAAAGTCATCCCGCCCCATCAGCTGAAGTCCACTATCATGTGTCTGGAAAAACATTAGTTCACTTCTAATCACAACAAGATGCTGAGCAAGTACGACTTCAGTAAAAGTTGAAATCACCTCTCCCCAGCACAGGTACTGTATTTTTGCAGTAGTTTCGCTGCTCCCAGATTAAAAGAAGAAAAGATGAAAGGGTTTCCTGTCTTTTAAGAAAGACTAATAACACTTATGAACCGTGTTACTCCACAGTTTACGGCTCCTCTCTTTTTCACCCATCTAGTCCATCAGGAGAACTATTCTTTGCCTGCAGTATCCAGATGACCCACATGTGGTCAGCACAGTGAGATTATGACTTCCAGTCCCATCAACAGATCTGCCCAAGCTAGTAGTCTTGACCATGAATGTTATCCATGGTAGTGATCCCTCCACCAATAACTCAATCTAAATCCACGCCTCCCATTTTCCCCGTTTCCATGTTGAATCAGAGAATAATTAAGGCAACATCAGCTTTGGAAAGGCAATCAGAGGTAAACCACTCCAACTTCCTTTTCAAAATGAACATGTCTTCTACAAGGGCTGTATTCTTCTCGACTCTTCTCAACAGCACTGATGACATGGAATTCTCTATCACAGGGGCACCTCCCTGTGTCAGCTGGGAAGCCTGTCTGTAGGAAAAGTCACCCTCAAAGAGAGCTAAAGTTTCCCTCACTGTGTCTAGCATACTTAGCTCCTTTCTCCTCTCTGGAACCACGGCTGATCATTTTTGTCCTGTTCTATCTCAAACTGCTGTCAACTCCATCATTTACTTCTTTGCAGTCAATAAGCACAGATGAAGGAGTTTTGTGGGTTTTTTCAATGATTCTTCTCTTTTTGACTGTGCTGGGCCTTCACTGCTGTGCACAGGCTTCTCATTGCAGGGGTTTCTCTTGTTGTGGAGCAGCTCTAGGGCACTTGGGCGGTAGTTGCAGCACATGGTCTCAGTATTTGAGGCTTGCGGGCTTAGCTGTCCCGTGACATGTGGGATCTTCCCAAACCAGGGATCAAATCCATGACCCCTTCATTCTCAGGCTGATTCTTAACCACGGACCACCAAGGAAGTCCTGGAGGAGTTCTTTAGTCATCTGTGGATTCTAGCTTCTAGAAGTTTCCTCTCTTTCTCTCAGTTCCTAGAGAACACCATAAAATTTGACAAGAAGACTTCCTTTCATTGTCTTTTTTTAAACAAAAATGTTCAGTTATGATTACATCTGTCAAGTAGAGTTTTAGTAAATTGACTTGTTGGGTGCTGACCATTCCATTACCAGCACGTTAATGGGGAGCTCAGGCTGGGGTGGTCTTTAAGCCCAGCAGCTCAAGTCAGCAGTAGCTGCTGCTTAGTAAGAGGCTGCAAAACACCATCCCTAATGATTTAACAGCTTCTTCCCCAAAACACATTAACCAAGGGAGCTTTTAAATATTAAGAAATAATTACACCAACTCAGTGTTGTCCTACGTCAAAATTACATCGCATCAGGGCTCTACTAGATAAATAAATTTAGTAAGGGAACACAGGTCTTCTAAAAGTGAAAAACTATACCCAATGAAATGCTATTTCCAGTGGTTGGCAGGAGGGCGGACAGAAGAGAAGGAAGAATTAATGAAACTACTCTGATTATTTTCCCAAATGATCACTTAGAGTAGCTCTACCTCAACCAAATTAATTCACTGTTATTGGCACTTCACACTCTTTTTCACCATCTCCAAACCAAATGTGGTTAGATTAGAATTGGGAGGGACAAGAGGATGTCCCAGGACCAATATGATCCAGTCCGACTACAAGAATTCATTTTAAGCCCACAATATAGGAACCCAGAGGCTGTAGCACTGACTTAGAGCTATGAGTATGCATTCCATTAGGGCATAGAGGTGTGGCCTCACCTTTCTTGAGTGGGAAACATGATTTGGGGACAAGACAAAGCAGACTTCAATGTCTAAAATACTATCCCCCACATAAGGCCCATGGTGCCTAAAATTCTATCATTGAATATTGTCTTCTTTCTGGAAAACTGTTGAAATTTTGAGTGAGCCTAAATAGGGTACATGGCTCATTTACTTTTTTTTTTTTTACCCCTAGTCACATGTAACAAATTACTTTTGCTTTTCTAAAATCAATTTTTATTGGATCATAGTTGTTTTACTATGTTGTGTTAGTGTCTACTGCACAGCAAAGTGAATCAGCCATTCATATACCCCCTCCCTTTGGGACTTCCTTCCCATTCAGATCACCACCATGCGCTAAGTAGAGTTCCCTGAGCTATACAGTATGTTCTCAATAGTTATCTATTTTATGCACAGTATCGATAGTGTGTGTATGTCAGTCCCAATCTCCCAATTACTCCCACCAGCCCCTTTCCCCCTTTCCATACATTTGTTCTCCACATCTGTGTCTCTATTTCTGCTTTGTAAATAGGGTCAGCTATACCATTTTTCTAGATTCCACCTATATGCATCAACAAATGATATTTGTTTTTCTCTTCCTGACTTACTTCACTCTGTCTGACAGTCTCTAGGTCCGTCCATGTCGCTAAGAAACTATAATCCAAAAAGATACATGCAGCCCAATGTTCATAGCAGCACTATTTACAATAAGTAGGGCAAGGAAGCAGCCCAGGTGTCCATCAACAGAAGAATGGATAAAGAAGATGGGTCATTTACATTTGAGTGTGAGTGAGTTTCATCGTTTCTCTTCCCCTGCCCAAACAAGACAGACCCTGGGCACCTGAGGTCACCAGGCATGTAAGTGGGAAGGGCCCTAAAGGAAGGAAACAGAGAGGCACACACTTCACAGCTTTACCCCCGCCAAGGCCGAAGGGCGAGCTCTGGGACCCCCAGGTCTGCTGGCCTCCTGGGGGGAGCCCTGTCCTCCTCTACCCCTGCTTTACTTATGAAGTAGAACAGACCTCAGCGGCAGCCGAACCCTGGGTGGACTCTGAGAGCACAGACCAAGCAAATGGGGGAGCCACTTGGTTCTGCTTGGGCTAGAGCAGGTTTTTATGGGATGAACTCCTACCCGAGTAAGCCCTTAGGTGTCATGAGACTTCACTTTTTCCATTGCTTTTTCCTTTGCTACAAAGAATCTCTGCCTTTTGGTCACCTTTTGAAGTTAACGGCAGGGCGTAGCTGCATATCCGTACTTTTATAGACTTCCTAATGACCTGCTTAATTATTTGCTTTCTTTGGGGCCAGGTTTGCTGCCACAAGGCACTGAGAATTTGGGCCCTGATGCAGCCTGGTCTCCTTGATGGCCCAGCACAGAGTTCCAGGCATCTTGATGACTGAATTCCAAGAGACTAATCTCCCTGGGGCATACAGACTTGAATGTGAAGCTTTGTGTTTTATTTATTCATTAGATTGGCAGAGGACTTCTCTCCAGAGAGCCCTAGGTGCCTAATATGAAATTAACATCTATATTTCCCCACAAAGTCAACTGCTTTGTAATCCTTTACAGCCTTTCTTGTGTTCTGAGGCTTAAACATTCAAAAACCAAGAACACTTAGGTCTCAATTCAGGATGATAAACATATACCAGTGAATATAGACGAAGTCCCAATTCTTTCTGAATACACAAGCATAACTCATTTTATTGTACTTTGCTTTATTGTGCATCACAGATACTGTGTTTTCAAATTGAAGGTTTGTGGCAACTCTGGGTCAAGCAAGTCTATCGGTGCCTTTGCTCACTTCGTGTCGATGTGTCACATTTTGGTAATTCTTAAAATATTTCAAAATTTTCAATATTGTTAGATTTGTTATGGTGATCTGTAATCAGTGATCTTTGATGTTACTACTAATTTTTGAGGTGCCATGAACTGCACTCATAAAGAGAGTGAGGTTAATCAATAAAAGTGTGTGTTCTGACCTTTCCACTGACAGGTCATCCCCTCATCTCTTTCCTTCTTCTCAGGCCTTTCTAGTCCCTGAGACACAGCAATATTGAAATTCAGCCAATTAATAACTCTACAAAGACCTCTAAGTGTTAAAGTGAAAGAATCATATGTCTCTCATTTTAAATCAAAAACTAGGAATGATTAAGCTTAGTGAGAAAGGAGTGTCAAAGCCAAGAGAAGCCGAACAGTTAGCTAAGTTTCAAATGCAAAGAAAAAGTTCTTGAAGGAAATTAAAAGTGTTACTTCAGTGAACACACAAATAAATTGAAAAAGCCTTATTGCTGATATGGAGAAAGCTCTAGTGGTCTGGATAGAGGATCAAACCAGCCGCAACATTCTCTCAAGCCAAAGACTAATCTACAGCAGTTCTGTGAATGGTGAGAGATGTGAAGAAGCTTCAGGGAAAAAAGAGTTTGAGCTAGCAGAGGCTGGTTCATAAAGTTTCAGGAAAGAAGCTGTCTCCATGACATAAAAGTATAAGGAAAGGCAACAAGTGTTGATATAGAAGGTCAGCAAATTATCCAAAAGATCTGGCTAAGATCATTAATGAAGGCTGTTACCCTAAACCACAGATTTTCAACAAAATGAAATAGCCTGCTATTGGAAGAAGATGCCATCTGGGACTTCAACAGCTGGAAAAGAGAAGTCAATGCCTGGCTTCATAGCTACACAGAACAGGCTGCCCCTCTTGTAAGGGACTGTGCAGCTGGTGACTTGAAATTAAAGCCAATACCCGTTTACCATTTTGAAAATGCTACAGCCCTTAAGAATTATACTAAACCTGCTCTGCCTGTGCTGTATAAACAGAACAATGAAACCCGGATGACAATATATCTGTTTACATTCTGCTACTACATGCTTTAAACACACTGTTGAGACCTACCACTCAGAGAAGAAGATGCCTTTGAAAATTGTGTGTGTGTGTGTGTGTGTGTGTGTGTGTGTGTGTGTGTGTGTGTGTGTGTGTGTGTGTTGAGTCGTGTTTGACTCTGTGACCCCCATGGACTGCAGTCCACCAGGCTCCTCTGCCAATGGGATTTTCCAGGCAAGATTACTGGAGTGGGTTGCCATTTCCTATTCGAGGGGATCAAAACTGTGTCTCTTGCGTCTCCTACACTTGCAGGCAGATTGTTATTACTGCTCACTGATAATGCAACTGGATACACAAGAGCTCTAGTGGCAATGTTCAAGATTAGTGTTTTCATGCTTGCTAATACAATGTACATTCTGTAGTCAATTGAAAGCCTTCTGGAAAGGATTCACCTTTCTAGATGCCATGAAGAACACTGCTGATTCTCAGGAAGAGGTGAAAATATCAACACTAACAGAAGTTTGGGAGAAGTTGATTCCTACCCTCATGGATGACTTTGAGGGGTTCAAGATTTCACTGGAGGAAGAACTGCAGATAAAGTCAAAATACCAAGAGAATTAGAATCAGAAGTGGAACCTGAAGACATGCCTGAATTGCTATAATCTCATGATAAAACTTGAATGGATGAGGAGTTGTTTCTTATGGGCAAGCAAAGAAAGTGGTGTCTTGAGATGAAATCTACTCCTGGTGAAGATGCTGTGAAGGACATTGAAATGACAACAAAAGATTTGGAATATTACATATACTTAAATAATAAATCAATGGCAGGGTTGGAGCGGATTGACTGCTATTTTGAAAGAAGTTCTACTGTGGGTACCCTGATAGCTCAAGCTGGTAAAGAATCCACCTGCAATGTAGGAGACCCCAGTTTGATTCCTGGGTCAGGAAGATCCACCGGCTATCTGCTCCAGTATACTTGGGGCTTCCCTTGTGGCTCAGCTGGTAAAGAATCCACCTGCAATGTTCGATCCCTGGGTTGGGAAGATCCCCTGGAGAAGGGAAAGGCTACCCACTCCAGTGTTCTGGCCTGGAGAATTCCATAGACTGTATAGTCCATGGGGTTGCAGAGTCAGACACGACTGAGCAATTTTTACTCACTACTGTGGGTAAAATGCTATCAAACCCTATTGCATGCTACAGAGAAATCATTTGTGAAAGAAAGAGTCAATTGATGCAGCAAACTTCATAACTGTCTCATTTTAAGAAATTTCCACAGTTTCTCCAAACTTCAGCAACCACCACCCTGATCAGTCAGCAGCTGTCAACATCAAGGTGAGACCCTCAGCAGCAAAAAGATTTTGACTCTCTGAAGCCTCAGATAATGCTTTGCAACTTTTAGCAGTGAATTATTTTTGAATTAAGATGTGTGCATTGTTTTTTAGATATAATGCTATTGCACACTTAATAGACTACAGTATAGCATAACCATAACTTTTATATATACTGGGAAACCAACAAATTATGTGACTGTTTTATTGCAATAATTGCTTTATTGCAATGGTCTGGAACTGAGCCTGTAATATCTCCATGTCATGCCTATATTTATATACATGTTTGAGCTGAATAGCAAAATAATTTCAAAAATTTAAATAATGCTCCAAGTAATAGATTAAAAAAAATTTCTTTTAAAAATCAGGTGCTAAAGACAACTTGTGTGCTTAAGGGCACCCCTAAACTTTAAGTGTGATGTCCTTCACTCCGCAAACTCACTGACGTCACCACCAAAGCTCTGGAAGATCCAAGTCTGATCCAAAGTGCATTTCTGGCCTGTTTATATTTTAACATCTGGGAGGTCACAATCAGGTGACAAGGAGTTGACCCCTAAGGATTTCAGCATGCTGCCTACTCACACTTTCCAATTAAATAGCTTAAAGTTCACTATGATTTAGCCTTTACATCCTGGAGAAGAAAACGGCAACCCACTCCAATAGTCTTGCCTGGAAAATTCCATGGACAAAGGAGCCTGGCAGGCTACCATCCATGGGGTCACAAATTGCTCAGACACGACTGAGCAATTGAGCACATACCTTCACATATGGACACGGATGCTTTAGAGGCTTCTAAGTCTATTTGCCTCAGGCAAAACAATCCTGTACCCTCTTCTAGGTGCTGAAAGGACCCTGAAAATGTGTCTCCAGACACAGGTTAGCCTCTGACACTCTGTCAGCCTACCTTTGTGCTAATAGAACCATCTGTTCATATATGTCAGAAATCCACCATTGTCATCAGACAAGTAAAAAAGGTGGGGGAAAGGATTTTTTTTAATGCAATTATTATTTAGACCGGCTTGGATTTCCATACGGGAAAATTCTATTTTCCCCCTCATAAGAAAGATAAGTAAAGCAGTGACTTGGAGTTCCAAAATTGCTGTCACACCTGAGCTACCACCTGTAGGATGCCCACCCAAACCCAACTCTGCATGGACTACCTGCTATGTGTCTTTCTAATGATTGCTCTTAGCTATGAGAAGAGAAAGGGCAGAAAGGTGAAGGTTTTATTCCAAATCTGGGGGGAAAGTCTTGCCCGACGAGAAACAACAACTTCATTGATATTTTTACCTTTTTATTTACGACTGTATTTTGTTTTGTGTCTGTACACAACAATTTTTTAAAAAATTTAAGTAACAGGCATTAAGCGAATTAGAATACTTAATTTGGGTTTTGAACTTCTGCCAGGAATAGGCTCCAAATCCTGTTCTTCTAATTTGCATTGTTGCATTTATCCATTTCCAAACATTAGAAGATCCATCTATCAGATTCTGTGTAAATCCAGCACACAGATAATTTGTTAAAAAAAAAAAAAAAAGCTTTCTTTCAAAATGTTCTGCGGTTTTTCTAATCTCGTTGCTTTTCTAATTTTCTAATCACATAACCTTGAAGTCGAAAGACACAGCCTGTGATAATCTGTGTACACTGTCTTCATTATTATCACAGACATTTCTGGGGGAAAAAAAGGGAAAGAAAGAAAACACACACACATACAAAACACACACAAAAAAACCCTTTCCGTCCCCCACACATTCAAAGCTGCCTTTAAAGTCCTACTTTAGTCACAGTTCAATCAGATCCACATTAGTCCTACTCATCAGACAGAAAAGTGTTCATGAGCATAAGGGGGATATTGACTTTAAAAATTTACTGGCGAGGCGTTCAGAGCCTGCAGGAATGTCAAAACTCCAACCTGCATTTTGATGTTTTTGCCTCCGGTTAGTCTTGACTGACATGCTTGGAGCACTTTGGTCTGTGCTCTGGCATCCATTAACTGTCCTTGACTCAATGTTATCCAGGCCGTTATGGGCAGCTCGGTGCCTAATGGTTTCAGTGGATTAGACGCCCCAAGGTGTAAGGAAAAACTCACGCTCCATTTTAAGGGATCACATTGGCTATTCTTGGCTTCATTAGGGGGGCATTGTTTGATCCTAAATAATGAGAACCTGTTAATTATTATTCTGATAATTGGGCCTCCTGTGGGAGCAGGGCAGAGCGCGAGGTGTTTTAAAAGGAAGCAAGTTTGGAAAAGGGAGAAAGAAATGTCAAGGTTGAGGTGTCTTTGAGAGGAGTTTGTTTATATGCAAAGTGTTTTCACCTAAGTGGGGACGTGGGGCTGGATGGAGGAGAAGGAAGGAGGCTGCGCTGGCCCAGGTCTATACTTACTTCAGCTACGGTGGATTACAAAATTACTACCTTGGGCAAACCATTCAAAAAGGCTCACCAATACCACGACTGAACCTATAATTCTGGACGCAGAGATTGGGAATTGGTATCTTTTAGAGGAGAGAGAGATGATATGGGGAAAAGGGTCCTTTTTGACTCCCACCTGCTCTCTGGGGAAAACCGTGTTTCCTGATGTGCTACTGTTTTTGCTCTTTTCCCCTTCTGTAAAATGACAACCAAATCCCTTAAGGGTATCATGGGGAGACTGCTGCCTAATCAGACAGAAGGGGTGACTGTCTGTCCAGGAGGCACAAATAAATGTCAAAAGTGCCTGAGTCAGGAAGGAGCAGATGACCTTTGTGTAGGAGGAGGTGGCGGTGGTTGTGGGGGAGGGAGGTGGGGTTTCCTTGAGTGAGTCAGTCCCAAATGAATTTCTGAAATGCTATAAAAATTCTGTTTTTTTCAGACTACCCTTAAGTTAAAAGGATTGCTTTACTGGACTAAAATCTGGACTTGGTCTCTCTCCTTGAGGAGTGCTGTGCATTCACATTCCATTTTAATTATATTTATCCCACCCATGTGATTCTAGGAGAGAAAATTCCAGATCTATGAGTCCACTTAATGTTAGGTCTTTCTTGGACTCTAAATAAGAGTCCACAGCGTCTCCATCCACTTGAAAGAAGGATTGGGTTTACACAAATGTCTCCATTTAAAAAAGAGAAGGGAGAGTTCCCGGGAAGGTAAACTTGCATTTGAAGCTTTAACCCGGGTTTTTGTCAGACTTCCATATACTTCAGGTAGAGCTGGCCAGCTGAGATGAGAGCTGGCCTGCCTGTAGACCAGGTGACAGTGACCGACGGGAAGAGAAGAAATAGAGAGAAGGACCACACGCATTTTGAGTTCCAGTGCTATGTTCACCTGACTTCGCTTGGTTCTAAATCTCACTCTTCCAATTAAACCGGAGAGACTATCAAAAGTGCGTGTTCAAAACGGTGACATAGCCTGGAGTTTTGGACTTGCCTGAGCCTTCTTCATACGGCTCTGTGATTCTCTTTTGTACGTGTGAGTGTTCTTTGAGATGCACCGTGGGAGGCGGAGCAGGAGGAAAGGGTGGGAGGGCCAGGGGCACAGTGTTGGGGAATTGAAGAGTTAGTGGCCAAAACAGGTTATCTTGCCTGTGATCTCTCAACTGCTTCTCTCACGGCTTCAATGCATCTCATAGGTTCATCAAAATGCCACCGCACTTCACTAGAACATGGCATACTAAGTGCAGTTACTGGAAAGCAGAGTCATCTTGGATCCTGTGCACAGGGAAATACTAAAGTCAGAGTTGGCCAACAGAGGTAGGCAGGTAACACCAATGGGCAAGTGGAGATCTAGACCTCACTTGACTAATCATTCTTTGGTGACCTTGAGCTTAACTAGCTATTATTCTTGGTCTGATTCCTCACTGGTTTAATGAGGTTGCATATCTGCCTTCAAATCTGATAGAGATGTGATAGAACTAGAGTAAGGAATAATCACAAAGCAATCTGTAAAAGTGAAATATACTACATCAACGAGTTATTTCCAGATAAATTAGGACAGTAGGAATGCCTAAAATGACCCCTTTCTACCCGTCTATCTTCTAGCTTGCTGCTTTTGAATTCTTATCTTTCCATTACTGAGTGGATCAGCTTCCTGTTGAAATTCCCATAAGAATAGAAATTTCTTCCATCAGAACACAGTAATGAGTCTTTAGAAACAGTACCTAGCACAATGATCTACATGCAAATATTTGCTAAATTTAATACAAACCTCTGGCACTAATGTTTTGTTGGTGTCTGGAATACAATGAGTTTGTTAGCAAAGACTGTATCATATTTCTGCCCAAGACCTTGCCCTTACAGGTGAAGAACATAAGACTGACAGCTCAAGCTTCCTTTTAAACAAGATTCTATTGGAGGAGTTTTTAAAACTTTTTCCTTTGTATTTTCAGCCCACATCATTTCTTGGAATTTCAGGTTCTAGCTTTCATTTAGCCGGTTTCTTTTTATCTGTCCTAGAAAAGCTGCTTCATGCTTCCATAAGGGGCAATAACTATGTCTTCCTGGAATTACTGAGTAGGTGTGGTATTACCCTATCCAGATCCTTATGTTCTATAGATTTACTACCACAGCTCTCCAAGGTCTTAACTTTTTCAACTGAGGGGTCCTAATTTTTCCTAGTTTGTTTTCATTCCCTTGTGGCTCAGACAATAAAGAATCTGCCTACACTGCAGGAGACCCAGATTTGATCCTTGGGTTGGGAAGATCCCCTGGAGAAGGGAATGGCTACCCACTCCAGTATTCTTGCCTGGAGTATTCCATGGACTGAGGAGCCTGGTGGGCTACGGTACATAGGATCACAAAAGAGTCGGACATGACCAAGCGACTACACAACAATTATTACAAAAGGCACCTTCTCTCTCTGGAGAGCTCACAATGTGCTAAATTAGATGGATGATACATCATCAAGGGTCATGGGTCAGAGACACTCCTGGATGAAGCCATTATTTAAAAGAAGGAATAAAGCTTTGTTTACCCCCAGAGTTTCCCTATTTCAAATAGAAAATCTTCCTCAGGTTTACCAGTATACACTGATGTCATCTTATGTCTTGACATTCCTAGGGCAGATGATTGCCAAGGTCTTTGTTGCCTTTGAACTTGAACAAATAGTTCCATTTCAGTGAAAGTGACTCAGAAGCCAATCTTCACAGCAGCTGTTCTGTTCTCTGGATAGCGGGGTGTTTGTGTTTCATGGATAAACCCTGGATAGAGGATGCTATAGCAAAACATGTATCTTCTCTCTTTTTCCCCCTTAGAACCATCATGGTGTGCTTCTTCCACTTTTTAGCTGAGGTTACACCGACCACTCTTTTAAACTTAGCATTTCCTGTCACACAGAAAGTATCTGTGCTTCAAAATAGTACGTTCTTTTCTGACTACATATTCCTTAAGAAAACAACTTTGTATTCTCTATCAGGACTCTACTTGATTTCCCTAAGCCTTGCTCACTAATGATGATGGAGAGAAAGTCGGAGATAACCACTGATCACACACTCTGTCAAGGTAAAGATCATTCACCTGATCCAGCGACCATGGGATGGATTAAAAGCTGAAGCAAATATTCAGGATTCAGTGTTAGAGCTGAATAGAAAGTCAGGATAAGCCAATTTGGAATGTGGTTTGCAACCATACCCAACACCACCCCATCTTGTCCCCATCACCCACTTGTGGGTTGACTACTGTATAAGTTAGCTGCGGTGACTTTGGTATGCTGGACCGATTCACCCCATCTTAGAAAACTTCCTCCTCTTCTTGGCTTTGTGTCCCAAGGGGAAGGGATGAGGCTGGCTGTCCAAACAAGGGACCCAGTCCAGAGCTTTTAGGTTTTTACACTTGTATTATCCATACCATCAGGTTCCTTTCACATTACAGATAATTGAAAGCTTTTAATTTAAGAGAAAATACTTTTTTTCTAACCTTGAACAAAGACACTTTCATTTCATAGTCACAAGTAACAAAAGCCTATCAAATTTGACTTGTTCAAAAGCTCCCAGTAGGGAATGGTGTGGGAGGCTAACGTGGATGGCATTAGACACATTCGTGAAAACATTATCGGGAATTCTTTTCTCATTTTTCTTATCACAGTTTCCTTGTCACTTTTTTAGTAAATATAGTCTTAACACAGCAATTGGTCACACTGTAGTATCAAATAGACCTTGACAGAGTGCCTTATCGTTTCAAGGGAAGTGTTTTCATCCCTCTACCTGGGTGAAGATGGTTTTCTAAAGCTTCCTCTATTCATGAACAAATTTGTCTAAAATTAGGAAATGCTGAGGGGCTTCCCTGGTAGTTCAGCTTGTAAAGAATCCATCTGCAATGCAGGAGACCTTGGTTCGATTCCTGGGTCAGGAAGATTCCCCTGGAGAAGGGATAGGCTACCAACTTCAGTATTTTGGGGCTTCCCTTGTGGCTCAACTGGTAAAGAACCTGCCTGTAATGCAAGAGACCTGGATTCGATCCTTGGGTTGGGAAGATCCCCTGAAGGAGGGCATGGCAACCCACTCTAATATTCTTGCCTGGAGAATCCCCATGGACAGAGGAGCCTGGTGGGCTACAGTCCATGGGGTCGCAGAGAGTCGGACACGACTGAGTGACTAAGCACAGCATAGGAAGGGCTGAACAGGCAGAGCCACTACACGCTCACCTAGTGATATTGTTACTAGTTGAGAAGGATCTCCTGAATTCTAGCTATTAAACCCAGACATATGGCTTCTGGTTCAGTCTGAGTTACCTGGCAGTTCATGAAACAGCTCAGACTTACTTCTCCAGCATTCTTTAATACTAAACTCTTTCAGAGGCTGTGCTTACGCACACAAACATTTTCATTAATTTAACAAATATTTCACGTCAGATTGGAATGTGCCAGGTACTATCCTAGGTACTGGAGATGGATGACTGAACAGTCCTCAGTCCCTCTCCCTTTTGGCTCTTAAGAGTCTAGAAAGGAAAAGAGACATAATTAATCACTGATGTGGAATGGAAGGAAAAAATATTCACAATTGCTATTGACTAAATTCAAATCTTTTCTCAAGTAAATTAGTACAACTGAATTCTACATTTTTCTCTCCATGAATTTTTTTACCTCCCTCCCCTTGGCTCCTTCTCATTGGGTCTAAAGTAAGGGCTGCATGACTGTCCCAAAAGAAACTGGTGAAGTCTCAGGCTCCCAGATTTCTATAGAGATGTATGGTCAACCTCGGCTATATTCTTCCCCTCCAAGTCCAAAAAGTCATTTGAAATAAGTTTTAACATCTACCACCCCCTCCCAAAGGAAATTTCTCTGTGTGTCTATATGCTTATTCATGGAAAGAAGAAGCTTTAGAGATTACGTGTACAAATCCATTTTTCAAATACTTATACCTCAATTGTCCAACCGATGGACCTGAATTCACCAACCTAGAAATTTCCATAGTAGATTGGATAAGGGGTCAGATCTAGGAGCATAAGAAAGTCTGTAGCTTGCGCCATCTG
The DNA here is from genome assembly GCA_024291935.2 of Okapia johnstoni. Lineage (NCBI taxonomy): Eukaryota > Metazoa > Chordata > Mammalia > Artiodactyla > Giraffidae > Okapia > Okapia johnstoni. Next base: position 10,378,828 of record CM044322.1, on the reverse strand, counting down.
TGTGAACTCAGGCGAGTGACCAGAATTGCCCTCTCCTGTGAATCTGTAGCCATTTGGCACGATTAACTCTAAGTTTCCTGTAGTTGTCTTTTCCATCACAGCTGCTGCATGGCTCTGATAAGTGTGTGCACAGGGGTGTGGGGAGGGAGTCAGGGGGAAGAATGGAATTTCTGTTGCACTGGTTTTGGTTTGCTTTGATATTTTCAAACTTGGAAGAAATGCATAGTAGGAAGTAGATCAAGTTTAGCAGAACTTTCTAGTAGACTTAGGAGACTTGGATACTTATCTAACTAGATGGTAAACAATAGCTACCGAAGCTGTTAGTTTGATAGGCCTAGCTGGTAAATAAAATCTTTGGCATAGACTATATTACAGAGGGACAGAGACCCTTTCGGTAAAATGCATTTTGTTTCTATTAAGAACAAGCACATTTCCTAGGCTGCATCTGTAGCACTGAGGGAAGGAAAGTTTGATGGTTACTACGCTTTATTTCTACCTACTGGGCCAAGGCAATGTTTTCAAAATCCCTAACATGCTGTTAAATCATTCAATTCAGGAAGAAAATAAAAAACAATCTTTTTACAGAATGGACTATTCCATCTGGGGGAGACCCTTATAAATAGCCCCTCTATTTTCCACCTTGCCACGTAGGGTGGACTGAATGCAGAATTGTGACTCATTTAATGTCTTTAGCACCCTCTTGCTTCTTCCTAAACTTGATGCCTATCTATGGGTGCTCTGGACTCCACACTGTCATCATTGTCTAGTTTCTTGACTGGACAAGGACCACCCTGTCCCACAACTGGATTTGACATTTCTGCTCATTAGTCTCTGTAAGTACAATTTATTAAGCATTTGCTTCATATCAGATCCTCTTCTAGGCTCTTTCCATGATTATCTCAAACACCAGTAGGTGGGTACTGTTGTGATCTCCATTTGTCAGATTTTCTAAATGTTACCAAAAAAATTTACAAACCTATTATGTCTAAAGCAGAATCTGCTCCCCTCCCTGACCAAATCCCATCTTCCTCACTCACTTTGCTCTCATATCAATCCCCCAGGGCCAGTTTACTCCTCTTTCTCTCAAGCCTCATCTAATCCAGCAACAGATATCGCCAACTCCACTTTTACTATCTGTCACAAATCTTTCTTAGGAGCTCCATCTTTTTTCTCTAAATTTAAGGAAGACTTTGCATTGATATTTTTTCTCCTTTAAACATTTTTTTCTCAGAATTTCCCCTGGCTCATGCCATCTCTTCATCAATATTTAGGTAAAATGATGTGAAGAACTGACTCGTTGGAAAAGACCGTGAGGCTGAGAAAGATTGAAGGTAGGAGGAGAAGGGGATGGCAGAGGATGAGATGGTTGGATGGCATCACCGACTCAATGGACATGAGTCTGAGCAAGCTCCGGGAGTTGGTGATGGACAGGGAGGCCTGGTGTGCTGCAGTCCATGGGGTCGCAAAGAGTCGGACAGGACTGAGCAACTGAACTGAACTGAACTGAACTGAAAATGTTACCTCCTCAAAGAACTTTCCTTTCCTGCCCTATCCCGCTCTTCTCATACTCCCTTTATCCTGATTTAGCTATTTTAATGCTAGCTTTCACTCGTTTTTCTTAGTGCTTACTTTAACCAGTTTTCTCTGTTTACATTCTATCTTCCTTGTTAGAATGTAGGCTTCCTAATGGTAAGGAAACTGACGCTCTAATTACCTAGGACAGGGCTTGACACGAAGTGGACAATAAAACAGATGAACGCACAGACAGGTGAGGAACCACGAGTCACCAGAGATGGAGGAACTCGCCACAGTGCACACAGCTAGTGAGTGGTGGAGCCGGACAGCAGCCTTTGTCAGTCTGCCTCTCAATAGTTGTACCAAACGCATTTTCACTCTCTTTTCTCCCCATCCTGCATCCTGGCCTCTTCATTCTGGTTTCTCAAGAAATCCTGTCTAGCCTAATTCTAAGTATATGTCTCACTTCCTGTAAGACTATAAGCTTGTTTGAAAGGAAGTCTGAGGATGGTAATTGGTTATTCAAAAGAATGAATCACTAAGTCCAATTAAAATTCCAGTCACTAAGAAGGAAGAATTGGGAGGTATTTAAGCGGGGGACAGCAGCGCAGAGACAATGAAGAAAAAGGTGGATCCATCCATGTAAAGACTGGAGTAGCATCATCACCCCTTCACATGTGCACCAAATATACAGCTGTCAAAGGTATTTCGTGTGTGTTGTTACCTCCTTGCCCTCCTCAAAATAACCTTTTAAAGTTAGCAAGTGGGCTTCCCTGGTGGCTCAGTGGTAAAGAATCTGCCTGCCAGTGCAGGATACATGGGTTCAATCCTCAGGAAGATCCCACATGCCTCGGGGCAACTAGGCTGTGTGAGCCACAACTTCTGAGCTTGTGCTCTGGAGCCCAGGAGCTGCAACTACTGAGCCCACGTGCTGCAACTACTGAAGCCCGCACACACCCTGGAGCCCATGCTCTGCAACAAGAGAGGCCACTGTCATGAGAAGCCTGCGCACCGCAACTAGAGAGCAGCCTCCACTTGCAGCAACTAGAGGAAGCCTGCATAGTAACAAAGACCCAGCACAGCCATAAGTAAATAAATAACAATTAAAAAAAATAAAGTTAGTAAGTGATGTTTCTTATTCCCACATAACAAAAGAAGAAATGGAGCCTCAGACTGGCTACGTGCCTCTGTCCAGGACCCCTGGCCAGAGTGGCAGAACGGGAGATGAAGTCTGTGTCTTCTGAGTCCTAGTGAAAGGGTCTCTCCTTATTGTACTGTAACAGAATTTCATTTCCACGTTGTCCCTTTAACAGTGTGAAGCTTGGAGATAAGGAACTACATATTAACAAAGGGGAATAACTATGAAGTGTGGTTTAAGCGGTGCCAGGGCAGAGAAAAATCATCTTTTTATCCAAAAGAGAACAATTTTGTTATAGATTTGACATAGCTGGTGCTATGGAAAAACAAACAAACAAAAAACAAAACAACCACAAACAAACTTTCAAAAGTAGACCTTTTTATGCTTCAGAATTTCTGATACTTTGTCCCAGTTTTAATCGCCCCCACTACCTCCCTGCTGTCTGCCAATCTTCTATTTTATTGTCAAATCATTTTATCTCCCCCCTCCCTCCCTCCCTCCTACTCTCCTTCCTTCTCTTCCTTCCCCTTCCTCTCTTCTTCTGTTAATTTTTGGACTAAAGCGGAGTAAAGGGTACAAATACTTTCATGGCTCAGAGTTCTTTGGTCTCATTGCTTAAAGAATGATCCCAATTACTTGGGTTGCCTCGCCATAAGAATCCCATAGAGACTAAAATGCAGGGTTTGTTCCCCTCACAGTAATAAGGAAAACTTCAGCTTTAGTTGGCACCTGCTACATATGGCATTACCTTTACTGTGTCATTCAAGTCGCAAAAGACATAATGATGTATTATGCCCATTTTCCAGATTAGAATACTGAATCTAAGCAATTTGTCCAAACTCACATAGATAGTAAGTGACAAAAGTAGGCTGTAAACTCATGGATGATTCCAAAACTTGTCTTAGCCACCCTCCCAGCTCTTGATATTACCAGCCATGGCAGACATGGCTAATCACTCATGAAAACTTTATGACCAAACACAAAATCTTTCTTATTCTAGCCCTTCAGGCCACTATTATCACTTGCCTAGCGTTGGCATGGAGATAAAATTATCTTCTATCTCTACATTGCTTTGTATCATCAAAATAGTCTTGATCTGCACAGCTAGAAGAGTTCATGGTTTTGTTTGGGGTTTATTTTCCTGTTTCCTAGAGTTTTCATAGGCTCTGTATTTTAGTAACAGACACACTGACAACTCCAGAGATACTCGCCTTCATTTTCAGACTGCCTCCCCTGCGTTTTTTATATTGAAGGCCTGTGTGGTGAAACACTCCCTTTTTCCGACTGGAGACAGACCTCTTAGGTTCCCTGGGTCAAGACCCCAGGCTATTTGATAATCATCTATATGTCTAATTTGACATAACTGCCTTTGTCAAAAGAGCTATGATGCACAGGATTTCTGATGGTACAGCTGACAATACATACATAATAAAGTAGCAAGTTAGGACTACTAGATCATAAAAGAGAAACAGATAGACAAATATATTTGACTGGTTTCAAGAAGGTGGCATATCCAATCTAGCCACACATGAAAGGTTTTGCACTTGAACATCTAAATGAACAATTTCACCTTCCTCGTATTTTTCACTTCCACGACATGTGTCAGGAATCAGCAATGATTTCCCCCACAACCAGGATCTCAAGGCCCTAAGAAGGGAGGGAAGAAGGAGGAGGAGAGAAACCCATCGCTAATGGTATCAGAAAGTCCATGAAGAGTCGTGCTGACTTAGGATGGGGAAAGGAGAGTGACGGGGAAGGAGGCGTCTGCGTGACTGTCACTTGCATCTTGGGAAGCCAATGCTCAGCCTCTCCCTGTGGAGGAGCACCACCCAGTTCTCAGGGTTCGGGTTTCAACGAGGGGTCTGCCCCAGAGGGCTCCTACCACCCTGTCTCAGCCAGGTTCTGCCACAGAATTGCTGTGCAACCTTAGACAACTGACTTAAGTTCTCCGAGTCTCAGATGCCTCCTCTATAAAAGCTGATTTTCCATTCTCTTTGGAAATCAGAATCAACCAGAGAACTTTTTCTTTTTTTTTTTTTGCATTCTAGATTCAGATGACGTGAGAAGGATGCTCAGGGAGGCATCCACATTTTTACAAAGTTTCTTGGAAGAATTCAAACCACTAGACTGGGTGATCTGAAGGTCCCTTGTGGCTCTGACTGATTTCATGTAGGATTAATCAGTGGTTTTACTCTGGGGGACCCAGATTTCACACCCAAACTTAGGATCCTGAAAAGTCCTGAGCGTTCAGCTGGACCACTTAGAGCTGTCCATCTTCAGGAAAGAGCAGGATGTGAAGTGACCTCCTCCCTGGTCAGTTTGCAAGGTTGGTCCGGCTATGAGCATCAAGTGGGTGCCAGAAGTATTAGAAAGTCAGAGAAAGTGAGCTGGTAATTAGCTGAGCCGTGTTACTGGTCGAGGTCAGACAGCCCTTTCGTGATAACACATCTTCCTCTCCTGCCCGAAGTAGCAAAGCCTTGTTGTGGCCTGAGGTTTTTTTTTTTTTTCCGTCTCCATTAACCCTAACAACAAAAAGGAACTTCTCAAGGAAACTTGACAATGGGATTCAAAAGGAACAATAGAATTGGGTTTGATCTGTTTAATTCTGAAATCAAGGTCACTAGAAAGTACTACGGTTCTTATTTGTGTGGTCTGGGTTTTTGTGGGGTTTTTTTTTTTTTTTTGGCAACATCTTTCTTTTCATTTGACGGTCCTGTCATCCCCAGAACTGTGTATGTTACTGATCCTGCCTGTATTCAAAGCTGTTATTAAGTGGAGTCTTTTAGATTTTAGAGAAATGATAATGGTTCCAAAGATGACAGAAAGTGGCAGCTGGTGACAAAAAAACCCCTTGATAAGACGACAACAGTAAATCAAACTACCGCCACTTTTGCGTTTCATGTTTGTTAATACCACCTCGCCTTTTGAAGTTTAAAGCAAGGTTCAAAAAAGCCAGGTGCTGAATCATAATATTAAAGCAAGTAAGGAGCTCCATGAAAGCCCGGAGATCTGAGAGGGGAAAGCAACAAACACAGCTTTCAACTGCCTTTTGTCGGTCTTTCTGCAGATGTCACCAGTGGCTATCCCAGCAGAGGGTTCGGCTTGTAGCAGCGCCTCTGGCTGATTCCCGCGCTGCGTTTCAAGTGTCAATCAAAAAGGAAGGACGCAGCTTAGGTCCTGGTCATTGTCCTGTGAAAAGAGCCAAGCATTTAACATTGATTTAGCTCCCTCAATATACAAAGATAGAGCCAGCTTTGTGCATCGAAAAGGGCCTTTGGCAAGGTTGCTTGTAGAGCGATTCCATCGCATCCGATGCGCCTTGGTTTAGCTGTCACACTGCGGTGTCTGGAGCCCTCTGAAAAGTTATTCAGGACTGAGTGAGCAAATTAAAAAGAAATAGCACACTCCCAGCAAGAGGGGGGCCGGTGCTGGATATGGCCGGCCAGTGTCTCTGGGTCTTGAAGACATTTTAAATAATTACAATAAATACCCAGGGCTTTTGAGAGGGTGAGTTAGAGCAAGCCAGACAGGAAGCCGGAGAAGACCCAGGAAGCCAGGTCTGTCTTGGAAAGGAGGGCAGCTTACCTGACAACATTTGTTCCTCCAACTTCTTTCTTACCTGACTGTGTCTCACATGGACTGCAGGGCTGAAAGTCTCCACCCATTCCTACCGTGCCTTACCTTTATTTGTGCTTCCATTTCTTGTGGTCAGACTCTAGTTGGATCACATTTTCAGGGGAGAATGATTACGGCCACATTTGAGCTTCACCAAATGACCTGGTGGTTTTTTTTTTCTCTTCTGCTGCTCTGTCTTTTCTTTTTCCTCCTCCTCCTCTCCATTCTCCTTTTTGCCTCCGTTTCTCTACACGATATTTAATTGTAGAATCACAGTTTGGCTTGTCTTTTTACTTTTCAGCTGCTTGATCTGGTGCCCATGTGCACACAATCAGCCCCAAGGCCTGTCCCCCTTCTCACTTTCAGGGTCTTTCTCCCCACCTCAGGATCATGCTTTCTGAAATTCACTAAGTACAGGTAACGTCTATGGGATCCTAGGTTGCTGACACAGTTTAACAGCTATGCTTGATGCTCTCTGAACATCTGTGTGTGTTCTCTTTCATTTCTAGTTGTCTTTTCAGTTGGATTGGGGTCTGCGATGAGTTTGTGTTCATGGGAATAGTGCTGTACTGCTTCTTCTTTGAGGTACTAATAATCAGTATGCCCACTCCATCCTTTCAGCCCCTTTAGAAGCTAAACATTGAGATGTCAGAGCCTCAAGATAGGAGTAACTACTAATCCTAGTTACCCCACAGTCACACAACCCCAGTGAATTTTGCACGAGCAAGAAATAAACCTTTATTGAATTAAACCACTGAATGAGTCTCATCCATCACGTCTGAAGTCTTCTGGTTAGGCACTTCTGGAAAAGGGCGGTTCTGAAATTTTGGCTAGCTGGCCAGAGAGCTTTTTCCAGCAGCTGATGGAACTGTGTTAATATGGCAAGATGATAAATGGAAACACAACACAAAAATGGCTCATTTGCCGTTTAGCCAAAGTTCTGAGTCCTCCTTATTGAATAGTCTGTCATACCGAGGGGGTCACCTCTTCATTTATGCCCACCCATATCCTCACTTTCCCAGGTGGCACTAATGGTAAAGGACTCGCCTGCCAGTGCAGGAGATATAACAGATGTGAGTTTGATCCCTGGGTCGGGAAGATCCCCTAGAGGAAGGCATGACCCCCCACTTCAGTCTACTTTCCTGGAGAATCCCATGGACAGAGAAGCCTGGCGGGCTATAGTCCGTGTGGTCACAAAGAGTTGGACACGACTGAAGCGACTTTGCATCATATATCCTCAGTTCCCTTGTTAAAATGTCCTTTAGCTGCATCTGCCTGTCAACACCCTAAGACTTGACCATACATCTGCCTCTTCTACTCTTGAAACCAGGCTAGTAAGTGTCTCTTAGGAGAAATAAATCAACCATGCAATAGTGCCACATCTGATGTTTGGTCTCCAGTCTCAGCTACCCCTCAATACCAGTCAACGATTCCATCACATGTCCTTAGTATCAATAGTTTCTTTTACCAACCTCTTTATAGATTATATTGCTTCCAATTTCACAGCACAACAGTGAGGGTAATTAACATGATCTCCCTACATTTCCCACTCCATCCCACTCTTCCGAGCCTCCCTTCCCAGACTTCAAGGATTCCTCCTTCCATCCAAGGATGAGCCACGTGCCTGTCTTCGGGATCGCATCACCTAGAACTTTGTTCTATGAATTTCCTCTTTAACCCCTTGAATTTCCACCTTCAGTAGCTGCATCTCCCTAGCACTTGAACCAAGCTCTTTCTGTACCCCTTCGGACAGATGGGCCTACACTGACCGTTTCCTTTTACTCATTCACCAACAATTACTTGACTCATAACAGTCTGCCTTCAACCTTCTCTATTTAAACTGCTCTGGTAAAGGCCACAAATGGCCTCCTTGCTATTACCTAGAACATTAGATCGTCATATTCTCTGTCTTTCTTTCTCAGTGTCTTTTGCTATCTCCCTATCCCTTTGAACAATATCCCTCTCCTGAATGCCAGCTCCCAAGCTCTAGTTGTCACCCCCCTTTTTTTCCAACTTATGGTTTTTGACATAACCTTTGACATAGGTGGCTGGTTGGAATCTGGGAAAGGCTGGGGTTTTAAGAACTCAAAATTAACTCTTTATTAATAGAGGGATCTTCTTGGCCCAGACTGTGGCTCTATAACAGAGTCGTAATTCCCCCAATTCAATTGGGCTATACAGTTTTGCAAATATGACTCCAATTGTGCCGAGGACTGGATCTCCAACTATTTTTATATGCTGGCCTCTGCACAGAGCTTCTATAGATAAGACTTCTTATGTTTGTGGCATCCCTTATGCAGTCTAGTTATAGGAGTAGAGCTGGGGTTGGAGGGGTAGTTCCCACTTTCTGCCCCAATGTACTTGTAAAATGTACTGTTTGCCTGTGAACTATGCTCAAATGCCTACCTGGGGATCAAGTTCTAGGCAATTCAATGAGACATAAGCCATACACCTCTTTTGCTCTTTTTTGCTTTACATTTTTTCCAATGGAAAACTCTTTACTCCATTGCCTTTCAATGTTTTTAACACTAGTAAGTAATTTTACATGTTTTGCTTCGATTTGGCTCTAAACTCCCTGAGTCACAAAGCATGTGCTCTGTTCCTTATGGGCTTCCCTTGTAGCTCATTTGTAAAGAATCTGCCTGCAAGGCAGGAAACCTGGGTTCAATCCGTGGGTTGGGAAGATTCCTTGGAGAAGGAAATGGCAACCCACTCTAGTATTCTTGCCTGGAGAATCCCATGGATAGGGGAGCCTGGCAGGCTACAATCCATGGGGTCTCAAGAGTTGGACATAACTTAGCAACTAAACCACCACCACCCAATTCCTAGAAACCCACTAGACATACATATACCCACTCTTTCACTGACTAAGACATAATACTAAGGACACATCCTCAGCCTTCTCTTTGTTATTGTAGATACAAAACAATTCTTTCCTGTAAGGATAATTTGATGCCTTTATCCTTGAAGAAGTGAAAGCATATTGGTCATATCAAAAGCTGAACTTTTCTGGGCATCTCCACGTGACAACTAGTTGAAGTCTTTTTTTTTTTTTTGGCTATATCAGGTCTTAATTGCAGGCTTCTCTAGTTGTGATGCATGGGGTCCAGAGTGCTCTGTAGTTTGCAGAACAAGGGCTCACCAGTTGAGGTATGTGGGTTCAGTAGTTGTAGTGCTGGCTTAGCTGCCCCATGGCATGTGGGATCTTAGTTCCCCAACCAGGGATCGAACCTGCATCCCCTACATTGGAAGGCAGATTCTTAACCACTGGACCACCTGGGGAGTCCCTAGTTGAAGCCTTTTGACTGAGATGGATAGTCTGTTAAACGAAGTTATCAACTCACACTGATTGATTGTTATGGCCCAAATGGTCACCAGGTCAAGGGCACATATACGTTGATTTCGTGACTTCCTCCCAACTTCCTAGTCATGATGACAACTCAGCTGTGATTCTTTTTAAGTGTTAAACCAGTTTTTAAGCCACAGCAGACAGCAAAGGCAATACACCTGTCATCTCTGAAAGATGGAGTCATAGGGCATTGAAAGAGAAAGAAGGACAAACACCATGAATCCACAGACAAACAAAACAAATGTCATATGACATGTGACTTTGTTTACTCAGCACTGGGGGCTGATGAAGGAAGGTGAGGGAGAATTGCTCAGAGATAAGAATCATCTACACACTGAGTTTATTAAAGATTTAAGGGGCCCTTTGGGTCTTTCCATGCAAAGACTATTGTCTTCCTCTAGTCGCCCAGTTACTATGCCGTCTTAGGACACTCAGGGTCACAGTGTAACGAGTATGATTTTAACCACATCTCTGGCTTTTAGTTACAACTTCTCATCCTTTTAGTATGCTCCTGAAATGGGGAATATTTATTGCAATTTTTAGCATTAATTGAATCTTATTCCTACACGCCTTTCTAGAATGTTCAGACTGAAGCTTCTAAGACCCCAGGAAGTGGGGAATCAAAAAGAAAATGGAGGTCAACTCACTCTTGACCCCTTCAAACACCCAAACTAAACACAGGAGTGCCTGAGAGAGTTCCCAGGGCCTCCGGAACCCTCGTTGAGGTGTGACAGCTCATGTGGCCTGAGTGGAGCAGTCCCAGGTGAAGGCTCTCCCTGTGGGCACCTCAGATGCTGGCAGACTGAGTCTGACCCTACTGTTCTTCCCTCAGGACCATGATCCCTTTGGTCTGAGACACCAAGCTACATTATATATGTATTATATACATATATATAATGTAAACATGTAAACATATATATATATATATATATATAATTTAAACACATACATATCTACATTTTTAAAGAGTTTTATTGTGTATACACAAACACATGTATTTTTGTAGGGACTATTCCCTATGTATTGTTACTATGATCTGCCCTTATCTTTTAAGGAATTAGTGTGCCTTGGGAACAGTCTCTCAACTCCCCACGGCTAACCTCCTCCCTCCTGTCTTCGGGGTGTCTACTTAGATAACCCCCTCTGGGCCTCCTCTGGCTACCCTCAAGAAAACAACAGCTCTCAAACCTCCTACTCCACACCCTACTTTTTTAACGAGGCACTTCTGTATGTTTGTCATCTAGACTCTCCAACAGAACATAAGGGCTTCCCTTGTGGCTCAGCTGGTAAAGAATCTGACCGCAATACGGGAGACCTGGGTTGGGAAGATCCCTTGAAGAAGAGAAAGGCTTCCCACTCCAGTATTCTGGCCTGGAGAATTCCATGGATTGGATACTCCATGGGGTCACAAAGAGTCAGACACGACTGAGCAACTTTCACTCTATACGTTTGTCATCTAGACTCTCCAAGAGAACATAAGCCTTAGTCTCCACGGGGCCTCCCATTCCTCACCCGGCACTGGCCACTGTCATTACTCACTCTGTAGCTGTGGAATGAATTCATATTTAATTCAAACTTCTTGCTTCACGGCTCACACTTTTCTAGTAACTTTGGGACAGATTTCTTGAGTCCTCAAGTAGTGCGCTCTGAGGAAGTGCAAACTAACCTAACTCTTTCCCCAAACAAAGCATGAAAGAGAAGGTAAGTCTGCTAAGAACTACACACGTGGACTAGATAAGCACAAAGATTGATTAGAGCCTGCAGTTTTAGAGTTTACTGTGCAAATTGTATGAAAACTCTACCTATGAAGGTAAGTGCACTGTATATACTTCTCATTTGCCACTAACACGTGCCCACCTTGCATTTCAGGTGTTCTGTTTGCCTGTCTGTTCTACAATTAGGATGGAAGTTCCCAGGGGCAGGGTCTCAGAGAGACTTCCTGGGCGTTTCCCCAGCACCTCGAGCTTTTGGAAAGGCTGAGCAGTAAGGTGCACAGATGAAGGAGTCATGTCAGCCCTGCACTTTCCACTCTGAAATCACGCTGAATTGATACCCAGACAGCGCCAAGGAGGACTGGAAACTGATGGAAAGTTTGCACTTTGGGGTCAGGATTTAATTCCCTGACAAGTGACATCTGGCTTCCCTCTAACCCCAATCCTCCACTCTCCAAAGGGAAACAAGCTACATGGTAACCGATTTACCTCAGCCGAGGTTATAAAATATTAATTATAGTTTTTACTCTGATAACTTATTGAAAGGACAATGAATGGTTCCTAGGAGATGAGACCTTGATGTCACCTCCACAGGGCACAGTGAGCCAGCAGTGGCGGGGAGAAAGGGGCTTCTTGAAGGCCTAGGGTGTCTGGAGGAAGGGCGTGCAAGGAAAGAAAAAGGGAGGAGGCCACACCCATCCCGACAGCTTGGAGGGAACAGCTGCTCCAAAAGCTTTACCCAAGAGACGGGCTTAGGGAGTCATCCATGGAAGGTTGGTGTGATGATCAGCTTCCCGTGTCATCTCGGTTAAGCTGTAGCACCCAGTACCAATATCAATAGAGGTATTTCTGTGAAGGTATTTTCAAAATGTGGTTCACAGCTACAACCAGCTGACTAAGAAAATTACTCTCAATAATGTGGGATGGCCTTCATCGAAGCAGCTGAAGGCTTAAGCATCAAACCTGAGATTTTTTTTCCAGAGAAGAAGAAATTCGGTTTCATGACTGCAGCATCCTCCTGCCAGAGTTGCCAGCCAGCTCGTCTGTCTTAGGAATTTGGACCTTGCCAGCCCCCACAATCAGATGAGCCAACTCCTTAAAATAAATCATGCGTATGCACATATTCTGTTTCTTTGGAGGACCCTGACCGATACAGTTAGGGAAGAAGATCTGCTCAGAAGGAGAGTTCAGTGCAGACAGCGTGCCAAGGAAAAGGAGAAGGACCTCAAAGACATCCCTGTTGCTACTGCCAGAAATGAAGGACGTGCTGGCTCAGCGAGAGGAACTGGGACACGAAATAGTCTGGGATGCGGTGTCAGTAAAGAACCATGCGTCAGTCTCTGGAACCAAGGTGGCTGGCACCAATTCCTTGGACCTCAATGGGCGTCAGGGTGGAAGCAAGAGTGACCTGGAATTCTTACTAGTGTGTGCTTTACACTTCCCCAAACTGCTTCCATCCTTCCCTCCTTGGTTCCCACCAACCCTGCAAGTTGGCAAGGACCAGGGTTAAAATGCCCATTTCATAGATCAGAAAACAAAGAGCCACTAAGTACCTAAATCAGACTGGGAACTAACTCACAGATGCAACAAGAAAGAGACAGAATGGTGTTTCAAGTCCAGTCAAACTGAGGGGAGTCAAGAAACGGGGTCAACCAAATTCTTCTGCGCTAAACAGAGCCTGAGATTTCTCTACATCAGCAATTAAAAAAAAAAAAAATCCCACACGTTAGACGTTACCTTACTGGAAAACAGTCCCCAGGAGAGGTCCTGTCACCAGGAGATGCCTCCCAGGAGAACTCAAGGGGAAAGGCTTTGGAGCACAGAATCTTTTCGAGGGGACGTTGAGTGGTGGCAACAAAAGTTACCCGTCGGCAAAAACAGCTGGGGAGCCATCTGTCCGGGAGAAGCCTCCAGCCCGTTGTCATTACCACCACTATCCACCCCCCCCCCCCCCACCCCCACCCCCCCCCCCACCCCCCCCCACCCCCGCTTCCTGCATTTGCAGGAGGTCTGGCCACTGCTGGGAGGCGGTTTATAGTTGAGGGAACAGAAGGAAACCAGTTGGCCCTTGTATAACCTTGGCCTCATTAGCATCGAACCAAAGCCCACTGAGCTATTGACTTCTGGTAAATATGCACCCATCCAGGAGACTTCCCCCAGCCCTGCCCCGGGGCCGTTCAGACACCAGACAGGGCCTTCCTGCTCCTCCATCCCGGGCTTTGTGATCCAGGAACCGCTCCTCCCCGCCCACACCAATCCAGCGTTCAGAAACCACTCCATCTTCCGGGAGGGGAAAGAAGGTACCCTCCGTGGTCCCCCAGCCGAAACTCCCCCATTCTCTCGCTCCAAAGGGCCAAACAAATAAACCCTAGAAAGGCGGTTCAGCCAGCGAAGCGTACACAATTCTATTTCCAACGGCTTTGAAAACTTATTTCTGTACAGCAAATGACACATTATCTTTGCGGAGGTCAGGGAATAATGCAGTTGGATTCTTGCGACATTGCGAGAGTTAATGTTTCTGTTTGCCATTGTGTCCCACGCAAAGAAAGGCGGCCGGTCACCTGGGGTTAGCAAAACACAGCACGGAGATGGTCGAATCCACCAGAAGTGCTTTGAAAATGTTGGACACTATTGTGCGGACGGCCTCCTTCCTGGCCCGCGCTGCATAATGGGCCTCTGAGAGCTAAGGAGATAAACGATACTATCCTTGGAGTGTCAGAGGTAGAGCTCTCCAGAAGCCGCATTCATAATTTCCTGGAACTTAAGGACTTCGATTTTTTAATAGTAATTGAAACATATAATTCAATAGAAGTGTCACTCTAATATAATAATTGCCAAGGAAATTGAACCACAAAGAAGTAAATTGCAATTTACCCTTATTAGAGTACTTGGAGCTGGCAATGTTTTCTCATCAAGAAAGCCGCCCCTCCCAGGTATCTTCCCCTTCTATCTTTTGAATGTTCATCCTCATTCACACTGCCCTCTTCAGCAATGCCTGCACTTCTTAGGTTTCCCATGGGCGTATTTGGCTCCTCTTTAAATACTTATCATTGCAAAGTGTTTATATTAATTGCTCTGGTGAAAGCTTCATCATATAAACTTCAGCTAAACTCTTCATTGTCAAATGTCAGCTCCCTCACATTCTATCTGGAATGTTTTCTTTGCTTTTGTGAGGATAAGTGATATAATGGTGCTTTGTATATTTAAAGGACTGTGTAAGTATCAGTTGCTATAATTGTGATTCTATACATCTTTCTAACATGAAACAATCTTTACATGAGTTATATTATACCACCACTGAACTAAATCCAGGATTCAGAGAACAAGATAAAAAGTCCCTTCACCCTTCCCAGAAGGTATTGCTTGGAACCATCTGAATTGTTAGTATCATTATCCTTTCTGATTATTGATAAGCAGTGAAACACTTCAGCTTCTAATGCTGTGGAAATGCACGACCTGCCCCCTTTCCCATCCTACCCTCATGATCACCGAGCCTTGCTATCACTCTTTTGCTTGCCCTGGATTCAGATCCATTGTTAAGAGTCACCCACATCTATTCTTTTACCCATATACCCTGGGGTTACTTCTAGGAAGCATCTGGTATGAGAGTGACCCAAGATGGGTGACCACTCGAAACTGGATCCATGCACTCCTGGAAAAGAAAGTAGGTGAGCCCCAGTCACAACTCACTATCATCTTTATTCCCAGGGATCCCAGAAATCTACGGTGAGATTTAGAACCCAGGTCTCTTGCATTGCAGGCAGACTCTTGACTGTCTGAGCCACCAGGGAAGCCCCATTTACATCCACATCTGTATAGAAAGACATAATTGATAGCCAAGTCATAGTGAACATTAACCTATTTAATTAAAAAGTTTGAGTAGATAGCATCCGGAAATTCTTAGGTATCAACTCCTTGTCACCTGATTTTGACCTCCCAAATGTTAAAATATAAATAGGCCAGAAATGCACTTCTAGATCAGATTTAGATCTTCCAGACCTCTGGGAGTGACGTCAGCAAGTTTGGGGAACAAAGGACATCACACTTGAAGTTTAGGGGTGCCCTAAAGCATACACGTCATCCTTAGAATCTATTGCTTGGAACATTATTTCAATTTTTGAAATTGTTTTGATATTCAACTCAAATATATGTAAATATATATATATATATGTATGTATGTATAGGCATGAAATGGAAATACTGCATTCCAGACCACTGCAATAAAGCAATTATTGCAATAAATCAGTCACATGAGAACAGTATAGAGGGAAGAGAGAGAGGCTAAGTGACAAAGAAAGAACAGGGGGACGAATAAAAGAAAGGAAGGGAGAGAAGCTCTAGGGAGGAAACAAGAGAAGCTAACCACACACCTCCTGGACAAAGTCTGCAACGTTGAGGCGAGTGGGGAGACGTGAGCTAACAAAGCGTGCATCGTGATGCCTGTAACTATGGAGAATCTATACTTACGAAGGGAGAAGACAGAAATAGAATTTACCAAGATGAACATAGATATATGATAGGTTGTCAGGATCCTGAGTATTATTTTCTCCATTTTCTGTACTTTCTATTACATATCATCTTTATAGGGGTTTCCCTGGTAGCTCAGATGGTAAAGAATCCACCTGCAATGCAGGAGGCACAGATTCTATCCCTGGGTTGGAAAGATCCCCTGGAGAAGGAAATGGCCACCCACTCCAGTATTCTTGCCTAGAGAATTCCATGGACAGAGGAGCCTGGAGGGCTGCAGTCCACAGGGTCACAAAAGAGTCGGACACAGCTTAGCAACTAAGCAACAACAAGAAACCATCTTTATAACAGAAAAGAGGAAGAGAGGAGGCACCAAGGAGGAGGTGTGTGCAGAGGCATGGCCAAGCTGCCCCTGCCAAGCCTCTCCCACCCCAGATCCAGCCTTTCACAGCTGGCAAAGGAAGCAGAAGCTTTATCCTCAGTGGGGTGTCTCCTGCCCTCTTCACTTGGAGTCCTCCTCCCAACTTGAAGGGAGCAGAAGAAAAGTGGGAGCCCAGAAGAGCTCTATGTAGGAATGTGCTAATCCCAAAGACTGGTTTAGAATTCTTTGTAAGTCAAGAGTTGCAGGAATAGCCCAGGACAGTTCTTAAGTGACTCTTCCTGGAAGTATGAATTCAAGTTGTTTTTTTTAAATTGAAAATTGTTTATTATTATTTTCTTCTTTTTTAAAAATGTACTGTCATCTCTCAAGACAGCACATATATTGGAATTGTTACCACACAAAGGGAAGTGAGTCTGGCCCGCGAAAGAATGACATGAAGAGCCCAGAACGTCCCACTGTTGGGAGGACAACGTAATTAAGTACGAAAGGCTTGGGCTCTGAAGTCACCTGGATATGAATTGTCAATACATTTGGCAATTTGGTTAAACCTGCTGGGCCTCAATCTTCTCCAGGGCTAAATGAGGGTCATTTATCCTGCCTTGTTGGGTTGCCATGAGAGGAAAGGGTCTAGAGTTAGCAATGGATATCAGATGCTTTGTGCATTCAAGTGATCAGCAGGTGTAGCACTCACGTCCTTCTGACCCAAGGATTCCCACCCACTCCTGTTCACTTCACTGGGTCTCTTCCGCTTCCAAAGCACGGAGAATAACCCTCGGGGAACCCTACATAACGTGTTATCACACACATGTGATATGCCATTGATTCAACCATGACCCATAAAATGTTCCAACCACATATAATAACAAAGTCTTGTAAAACACACTTGCTTGACAAGTTCCAGTATTGGAAGCAGGTGTTTAGGTACTGGGGCAGAGTGCTCACCCAACAAGGGACCAGGTATTCCAAGTTTGGGTATAAATACTACAAACCATGGAGTGACTTTGGACAAAGACACTGCTTCTCAGACCTCGGTTTTTGCACCTGTCAAATGAAAGGAAATGGCCAGAATCAGGAATTTAAAAAAACTTAGAACCAGAACTTTAAAAAAGTTTAGCATCATTTCTCTGTTTAAATTGAATCTTACCTTAAACAGATATTCTGGTGGAGGCAGGGCAGTGCCTGGTGACCCCTCCCAACCTGGTGTCTCTTGCTTTCTTTGTGAGGGTTGACCTTGGAGGCACATCTTCAGGGTCACAGAGCAGAGCTGGGAAGCACAGAGTTTTACACTGTTGAGAACCGCTTAGCAATCTAACAGTCCACAACTTTACAGATTTCTATTCTACTCTATCAATTCCTGGTCATATGACATGACTCTTTTTAAAAGTATTTTCAATTTAGATGAAAGCATATCATCACATTGCTTTGTTCGGGCCCATTTCCGGAGATTTTAAAGAATATTCAACACAAAATTTTGCTTCCCTAAGTGCCAGTTATTCCTCCCACCAATCTCCCCTTCTCTTCCTCCTCCTCCTCCTTCTGTTACTGTTTGATTTTCTTTCATTCTTGCCCTTTTCCAGAAAAAAAAAAAAAAAAAGAAGAATCCTCTCTTGCCAATATTCTCCATAGGTTCAATTCCTCAGTTGATTCCTTACCTGGTTGTCCTGTGTATTTGAGAGTGAGGAAGGAGCCAGGCAAGTTAGATGCTGGATGCTTGTCATTTGGGAAAGCTTTTCTGTCTGTCTTCCAGGTGGTGTTTCTCATTCATATTTCCGTCCCCAACTCCCCCCCCCACCCCGACCCCTGGACATCCTCTGAACTCATCCAAGGACCCCGGCCACAGTGTTACCTTGGAGGCTTTTTAGAAATTCAGATTCCTGAGTCTCATCCCCTATCTTCTGAATCAAAATCTCTGAGGTTGGAGTTTAGAACAGGAGATGCTAAAAAGAGCTCCTAAAATGACTCTTCGTCTCCTTAAATTTTGAAAACTGCCTTTCCAAGCGCCCTCCCCAGTTTCTCCCTCTCCCGCTTCTCAGCTTCTCTCCTCTCAGTTTTCATCCTAATTACCAGCTAACTGGTGGATGTCACCGCTGCTTAAATGTGCTCCCACTCTGGATCCCTAATCATGCCGATTGTGTTCCTCAAAGCTGAGTCAAGAATTGCTGCCTTTTTATTTCCCCCTCTCTATACGCTGCAGAAGGAAGCAGGTCCCCGCCGCTTTTGTTGGCCCTGCTTCTGGGCCGAGCTCCATTTGCTGGTGAGCAGGGCTTATCTTCACTCTACCCCTCGAAATACTGTAACATTCAGCATCCTTTCATGTCTGTGCTTTTAAAGTAAATCTTTGGACAATTAAAGATATGAAATGGCTAAATAGAGTTCTACAGGCGTTGTTCTCTCCTTTTTAAAGGTTTAATCACACTTAATGGCTCTCTTCAAAACTTGAATTTTCCATTTTGGTGTTTTGACTCCATTGAAAGAGTTTACTAATATTCTCTCAAAAGTATTCTCTGCTCAAATGAGCTATTCAATAAAGTTTTATGGCAGGCTATAGGATTTACGCTAAATGGAAAATAATTTAAAGAGAGATCAGAGTTGTGTGTGGGGGAGGGGGGGTGGGGTTTCTCTCTACAGGTTTTGTTAGTTAAGCCATAATCATCAATATCGAGTCCATTAAATGTTGGTGTGAAGGTACGAGAATTTTCACTTAGATGTAAAGGAGACTATTGCAAATGCAATTTCAACACCCCCCAACCTTTTCCTTGAAGATAATTTATTTTTCAGCCTTGTGAGTCTATAAATAGTAAGTTAGGAAAAGTTCTCTTTCTTCCCTCCCTTCTTTCTTCTCCTTCTATTTATTTTCTTCCTGAAGAATAGTGGACAGAAGGGTAGGGGGGAGTGAAAGGAACCAGTTACAGATCATTTTGAACAAACGGCCTTGACTCTTCCCCGTCTTGGTCCTGCTGAGTTCCCTCTGGTTCTTACTTGTCACCGTCAGGACTAGGAAGCCGCCAGGACACTGAGGACCCCCTGGGTCATGCTCACCATCCAAATGATGGAATTTGCTACTTGTGGGGGAAATTTAGTGGAAAAGCAAAGCCAGTCCTCCCTGACAGCATCTTTATTAACCCCCTAGACTACTCTTCAGTGGGCTAAGTGATATAGAGATGCATGTGATCCTAATGAGATGCACTGACTCAGATATGCTTTGTGTCTGAGACCTAATAAGGACACTCCTTCAACCCGCTGCCATCTGGCTTGTCGCCTTCTGCTTCGCTCAGTTCTTTTCCCCCACAAGTGACCCTTGGGCACTTGCAGCATGCCCAGGAGGGTGCTAAGTGCGAAGACAAGTTTGAGAGAGTTTTGACCTGACATTGAGGGGTTTCGCATTCTGCTAAAGAAATGAGAAGGAATATAGATAAGCCAAAGAACACAGAAGATGTGATCTATGACCCAGGCATTGTCATTTGCCAACTATGTGATCTCTGGAAAGGCATTTAACTTCTCTTAGACTCGCTGTTTCTCTTTCACAAAGAGGGTTGCTGAGATCAAGTAGCATTTATTACGATCAGAAAGTATCTCTTTATTTTCTATTTTATGTCCCTCCCCCACCTCCCCATTGTAAGCTCCACGAGACCAGGGGCCTTGACTGATCATTCATCTCTCGATCTCTGTGCCTAGAAAATGGGCTGGCACAGAGCAGATGCTCAGCAAGTAATTGCCGAATGGATGCAAGTATTATACTTAAAGAGATCTTGAACCACTGACCTACCTAGGTTTGCTCCGTAAGATTTACATCAGGCAGAGGAGACAAACAGTATTTCAAAAAGATAGCAACAGAGGGAACAAAACAGAACAAAAGCAATTTCTGTTTCAAAGATACTGAAGAGACCAGTTTGCACTCAGGAATAATGGATGTGCTCTGGGAACCGTGGATTTGGGCCAGATTTGAGAAGGCCTGATATGCCAGAATCAGCCAATGGGGAAATAGTGATGGGTTTTGATCAGGGGTGTTATTTGAAGAAAGTGATGTTTTAAGATTAATCAGGCAGTGATATATAAGACTGAAGATGGTAGAGAAATAAATTAAGAGGACATTGTAATAACTGAGGTACCAAGCGACAAGGCCTGACTTAGAATCACAGAAATGGGAGCTAAAGGAAAGAAAAATTAAGAGCTCTGACAAAGCAAGAATCAATGGAACTAGTTTCTCGAGGAGCCAGAAGAGATGAAGGAGAAGAAAGCATTTAAGATATACGAAGACTAGGGACTTCCCTGGCGGATATGAAGACTAGAGTTTTGGCAGCATCAATAGGAATAGGGAAATCAGGAGGGGAAGCCATGTTGCAGAGAAATAGACTGAAATTGTTTTCAGTCATTTTGAGGTGTTGGTGGAACATACAGGTAGAAATATCCAGCAAGCAGTGGAAAATACAGGGCTGGGGAAAGGTACATGAGTGGTGTGTGTTACTCACTCAGTCGTGTTTGACTCTTTGTGACCCCATGGACTGTAGCCCACCAGGCTCTTCTGTCCATGAAATTCTCCAGGCAAGAATACTGGAGTAGGTAGCCATTCCCTTCTTCAGGGGATCTTCCTGACCCAGGGATCGAACCCAGGTCTCCCCCATTGCAGGCAGATTCTTTACCGTTTGAGCTACCTGGGAAAAGACGCTGATGCTGGGAAAGATTGAAGGTGGGAGGAGAAGGGGACGACAGAGCATGGTTGGATGGCATCACTGACTTGATGGACATGAGTTTGAGCAAGCTCCAGGAGTTGGTGATGGACAGGGAAGCCTGGCGTGCTGTGGTCCATGGGGTCACAGAGAGTCGGACATGACTGAGCAACTGAACTGAACTGAACTACCCGGGAAGCCAAAGATAACAGATGTGGAAGTCCTCCCCTTGGAGGTGACAGAGAAATCCATGGGAGGAGATGATGTCTTTGCAGGAGAGAAGAACAAAAGTCCAAGTGCAGAACCTGAGTGAATGAATCAGTTAAGAGTGAGAAGGGGAGGAAGAAAGGCCCAAACAGGAGCACCTGAGAGAGACAGAAACAGGACAAGGTATGTTTGAGATGCTTATCACTGTGTCCAGGTCATGATATATAATCAGTATAGGTTCATTATGATGAAGATCCTTATTAGGTACAAGAGAATGGTCAATCATATCAAGTGCTGTAGAGGAGATGTCAGGGAGAATGAAAAATTAGAAAATGTCTTTAGATCTGCCCATTAGGAGGTCCTTGAGAAGAACAGGAGAGAGACTGTAAAGTTTTTCTACAAGGGAACTTATTTCACAAGGTAATTTGACACATTTTCAGCCTTTCTGTAAGAGTAGATGTTGAAAAATTCTGTTTCCTTATCATCTCCAACCCACAAGGAATGTCACATGAGGAAGTCTTTACAAGCCATGTGACGGCAGCTCAGTCTGTGTTTTCAATTACTAGCAGGTTAACAGTTACTGATTAATTGCACCCAGTAGAAGAGGAGCCACTGATTTCTTATCCCTGACTCTTGCAATCAGCACTTCTTTGTTTTGCCTTTTTATGGAATCAAGTTCTCACAAATTGCATGTTTTTAAGACTCAGAGAGGAAAAAAGGAATTAGATGTTAAACAATCCTTAGTCAAGTGTTGGGCTTCTACAAATCTAATTTCATCTCAGAAAGACATGTTGGGAAGATGGGTTCCATTAGCTACAGAGCTGATCTAACACATAAGTATGCTAGGTTGCTGACTGGCTGGCTACCTGTTAACATTTTGAGTTACATTTAAAAGCAATTATCTTCTCTGAAATAGTTTCCCAAATCCAACCATTTCAGCTTGGAATTCCTTTAAGGGAACAAAGCCATGGATCCACAAGGAAAGGTCAAGCTTAACATTCAGAATCTATACTGTGCCCTCACCCCCATCACCACTTGGTTTAAATTAACCCTAAAGAACAAAGAACTTACAACAAAGAATAAAAACCACAGTTTCACTTTATAAGACTCATTATGGTATCCCTAAATACTGGTGCTAGGAAAGGTTTCAAGGCCCAGGAACTTGCTGAAATGGACCAGAGAAAGGCAAGGGTGATCAGGGAGTAAGAGGGAGCCACCTCTTAGGGCCCTTCATGGAAGGAAATGGCCTACTTCTGATTGGCCTTTTGAGGAAAGCAAGACAGCAGAGGGAAGGAGCAAGCCTAACTTTGCCAAGTGTGGAGGGGACCCACTCACCCCACCTGTGAGCTTCCACCACCTGATTGGAGAGGCAGGGTTTCCAGCTTCGGGTTTGACCTGGAAGACTTCACTTGCTTGCTCTGCTCTGTGACCTTGGTTGGAACCAATGCTTCAGCACTAAAGTTGCACTTTGCAAGCCTTGCACTGACTCCCCAAGTTGGAGTCCTGTCCCCCAAGAATGTTCACTGCAAAGCTGTCCGAAGGACATAATCAGGGATGACTGGAGGCTGAGGCCAGCTTCTACAGTTGTGTAGAACCAGAACTTTTGAGTTTTCTGGGGCTCATGAGACGTTGGGATGAGACAGTGATGGTCATTAGCCCCTTTCTGATTTGATCACATTTTTGCTTTTTGTTCCTCAAACCCTGACAGCAGGGACTTGCCAATAAGGGGGTTTGATGGAGGCTGATCCTGGACCCTTGAATGTTGAAGGAGGAGGCACCCAAAATGGGAGGGAGAAGATGGGCAGGGAGGAGCCCTGGAAATCAACCTGGCTGACTGCTCCACGATTGCCCCAGGTCAGCCGTTCTTGGCTTTAGGAGATTCGAAGTCTAAGAACAATTCCCCTCCTCCCCAAAGTTTTCATTTCCAAGAGAAATCGATTCTCTCTCTGTATGTCTCTTTCAACTCTCAGCAAGACCGGTACAAACACATGAAGGCTGTAAACCTGCTAGTTCACTGGGGCTGTTTACTTCCAGTCGACAAATATTGTGCCAGTGTTCACTTCAATTAGGAGACGCATTTGACAATCTGACTACTCCATCTGATGCCTCAAGGGCAAATTTCAGCTCTTTCAGAAAGTTAGGGCCAATAACGGATCCATATGAATAAAATATACAGACAAGGAATATTTGAGGCAGTTTGGGGAAAGCACCTTCTGCGGCAAGGAGAGTAAAATGTCTACATGAAAAAAAATTCGTATAAATAAAGCATGGGGCTTAAACTGGAGGGAGGCTGGGAATTCAGAGTGAAGGCTACAGTGCCCGCTCGCCCTTCACCTGCCTGGAGTTACAGTCCACGGGGTCACAAAGCAGTCAGACACAACTTAGTGACTAACCAACAACAATTCGCCCTTATACAGGTTTCCATGTCCTGCAAAGTGGAAGTCAAGCACCAGGCCCTGCTAATAGAGCAATTCCTTCTCACAGTGGACCTTGGATCCATGTTGCCCTTTTCCTGGTGGTAGCCCAATTGGGGGAATGTGTTAGATCCTCAGCCACACTACCCAGCTGCCTTGGGTAAGTTTTATCAGCTCCCAGGTCTCCTATACCTCCATCAAGGGCAGGGAAGTCAGTTTCTTCCTCATCTTACAAGGCTTTTCTAGGGATAAAATCATGAGACAAGAGTGGAAGGAAGTGAAAGTTTGACAGATATGGTGGCACCCTTGTTATTTAGTTCCTGTTTCTTGAGCTGACCCAATTCCAGGTGCAATGAACTCTGAGGGCAGCTTGGTCACGGGTTAGAAAAAAAAAAATTGTCTTTAAGTCTCAAACTTCACATTCATCTAGTTCTCTTGTCAGTTAAACTGAGTTATCTTAAACTGCTTGCATCCCTATTTGTTTTAAATAGGACCTCACTCAGCTTCTACATAAGCTTATCAACAGAATATGATTCATTTTGTATTTTAATATTAATGACAGGGTCTATTTTGAAAAGCCATTATAAGCAGCTATTGTTAAAATAGAACTCTCTTGAGAGTGACCATCAATACTGCTATTTGACTTATCCTTCATTTTTATTTTTATTGTTATTAGCAAATCTAATTAAAATTAAATTTATCCGAAGAGAGTTCTTAGGCTTACACTAGTATTTGGTAAAGCACTAATTAGCTATCTCTCATTTCTTTCATTCTTTTATTCATTCATTCCTTCACTCAGCAAACACTGATGGGAACCCAGGATGGGCCAGGATGCTGGGGAAGCTATGAAGTAACCTCAGATTTTCTTGCTCTGGGAGACAGAAAGGCAGACAGCCTCATGCACAAAAGAAGTGAAGCTGAGGGGAGACAGTGCACTCAGCTCTCTGCCAGGAAGCA
Source organism: Okapia johnstoni (assembly GCA_024291935.2). NCBI lineage: Eukaryota > Metazoa > Chordata > Mammalia > Artiodactyla > Giraffidae > Okapia > Okapia johnstoni. Next base: position 10,354,405 of record CM044322.1, on the reverse strand, counting down.
CACAGGTTGGATCGGAACCTCAGAATGTGAGTAGGAGGTGGTGGTGCCCCAAAGGGTGAGAGGACCTCGGGCAGAGCACATCACTAGTGCCAAGGCACAGGGTCTCAGCTGAGATGGCACGGCTCTGGGCTTAAGAACTGGGTTTGGCATTTTTAAAAAAATGAAATAATGCCACTTGCAGGAACATGGATTCACCTAGAAATTGTCATACAGAGTGAAGTCAGTCAGACAGAGAAAGACAGATGTCGTATGACATCCCTTATATGCAGAATCTAAATAGAAATGAAACGAATGAACTTAACAAAATAGAAAGAGACTCACAGACTGAGGAAACATACTTACAGTTGCCAGGGGTGCTGTTGGGGGAAGGGATTGTTAGGGAGTTGGGGATGAACATGGTCACAGGGCTATATTTAAAGTGGATAGCCAACAAGGATCTGCCGTATAGCACAGGGAACTCTGCTCAGTGTTACGTGGCAGCCTGGATGGGAGAGGAATTTGAGGGAGAACAGACACTTGCATACGTATGGCTGGGTCCCTTTGCTGTCCACCTAAAACTATCAAAACATTGTTAATCGACTATACTCCAATACAAAATAAAAAGTTTTTAAAGAAAAGAGAGAGAACGCATGTGTCTATACAATCAGACTCGGTTTTTCTCCTTCTCCCTCTTCCCCCCCATACCACCCTCTTCCCCTCCCGCTTCCTTTCTCCGTTGTTTCTTTCTCCCTTTTCTCTCCCCCACCTTCTCTCTTTTTTTTTTTCTCCCTGCTACTATTTTCCTCTTCACTCCCTTCCTCACCTTTATACTTATGACTCGAGTGATAATTTTGGTCTCCTCTCCAATCCAGATACATCTGAACAGAAATAGAAAAAAAAATCAAATATCTAAATTTCAGGCCATGTTCCAATAAGCCCTGTGATGAGAGGAGAGGGTGCTCAATGGCCAGAAGCTGGGAGTCAGCATCCCCACCCCAGTGCTGACCACCCTGAGACATCCCTACCTCTCACTTGGTCTCCCATGTCGGGAGGCCCACCATTCTTGCCTTCATCCCTGCTATCAGGCTTCATTTTTTTTTTCTACACGCTTGAAAAATTCATTTGAAGAACCCAGGCACCTGGCCAGACATAGAGAGGATGCCTGAGTGAGCAAAGGGGGCGCTGAGCCGTTGGAAGTTCATCAAGGACCCAAAGGCAGAGGTATGTGGACAGGAGTCATTTTCATGCCCTCCAATCCCAGCATCAACCAGAACATGTGTGGACCGTCCAAACACTTCAGCAGCCCAGATACCAGACGACAGAAAATCACTATGCAAGCCTTATTAGAGGTCCTCCTGAAATTACTGGGATTCTTTCCATCCCATCGGTGTCACCCATACAGCCGCAAGTAGAGGAAAGTTTTAAAACTGTTTTCCCGTTTGGGTTTCCAAAAGTTGGTAAAAGAGAAACTGCTCCAGCTACTGGCCATGGTAGCCCTACAGTGCAGACTTTCCTCTCCCCCAAATTCATCTGGCTGTGCTTTTGAGCTAAACAACCTACATCCTCAGACTTCATAAATCGTCATTCCTCTGCCCATCCGGAGAGCAGAAATTCATGACTTGATCTCAATCAAACAGTGTAAAAACCCAAACAAAAATACATCTGGACAGACAAACAGGATGCCAGGTTTTTGCTTGATGAGAAGGGAAATGGCTCAAGCCTGGCCCCTTGAAATGAAGGCTTTATCTCAAAAAATGTTCATGGAACCTTAACAGAGTCGCTGAGACCAGCTTCGCTTATAATATCCAACATAAACCAGATATGGAGCTCATTTTGCTCAGTGTTTTGTGACCTGGAAAACATTTTGTTGGAGCCTTAAAAAAAAATTAGCCCATGTTCATTTTTTTCCCCCAAATGCGATGATCATCATTTTCTGTTCCTTGAGCCCAGGTGAAAAGCAGCCAGTAAGCTTGGGCAAAAAAAAAAAAAAAAAAAAAAAAAAGGTGGACTCACAGTTTCCTGACACAGTTAACAGGCTGTTAAAATTCTGTCCTGCTCAACCTTCAGGTGAGTGTCCGGGGAATCAGGAAGCCAGGACCACAAGAGAAAAATAGATGCTCATCACTCTGACTGGTATCTGTGCACCAAGTGGACTGAAAAGTCATCAACAACAAAGCACCGTTCACTGGTCAGTCAGTTCAATAATCCGTTATCCCCAAAACTCGTTATTCATACATTGTTTGTCCAAATCCACTTTTTTCCTTCCCCCCATCTTTTTTCCTTGTGTTCTGTAGGTAGGTAACATGGAGATCCATGTTAATAGCTGGAGAGCCATCTGAAATTTTCCCACTGAAAACAAAAGCAAAAAGCAAAGGTTATCGGAGCTGAGATCCTCTGAGACTAAGAGGGAAGCCTGAAACTGTTGATACATTTTCCTGTCTCCTTCTGCTCCCCCAAATTCCTCTCTCCAGGGCTGACTTGTTAATGGGGGAGGGGTATGTGGGCAGAAGCAGAGCAGGCAACATGCAAATATTGTCTTAATTGTATCCTGGCCATTACTCAATTGTGGAGGCTTTTAAGATCATTTATTAATATTCTCTTTAACCACTGTAGATGCAGCAGAGGGCTGCTGCGGGCTTTTGTGCTGTGTGTGTATGTGATTTCTTCCTGAGTTATTTATTTGATAATGATATTAAATATTAGAAACTCTAACAGCTGGTGTGTTTATCCTGACTTGAGTGTATTAACCTCTTTAGCCTTTTTTTCCAGAAGAAGGATTCAGCATCACAGATTTGACTGTCAGCTGTGGTGCCTGGCGGCCCAGCCGATTGGCATCCTGACAGAATCGAAAGTCCAGAGCAGCAAGTAAGCATGGATGACATTGCAGGGAGAGATGGGGAGAGAGCACATGATGACTTGAGGCACCTGCAGCTGCTTGCACCCAAATCAGAGTAAAGGCAGAGCTCACTGAAATGGAAAAACACTGAACTCACCAGGAGTGAGCTGGCGCTGTGCTAGGTGCAGGAGGAGGGGGCTGGATGGAGGGCAGGGGAGGGCACTGGCATGTTGCCCACTGACAATACTCAGCTAAAGTACCTTGAGGGAGATCCCTGGGTCCTAAGGCCCATTGCGTCCCATATGGTGAGTGAGGGTGGGAAGCTGCCAACGCTGGGCTCATAGGCCAGTAGTTGAAGGACGACCGCCTGGGTAGCCTGTCACAGGATAAGACCAAGGTTATATTCACCTGAACACATGGATCTAGCCCTGGAATTACCTCTTACTGCCTGTGTGACCTTCAGCAAGCCATTTAATCTCCTGGCCTCAGTTTCCACGTCTGTAAAATGAAAATAATTATATGCTGTCATGGTCACGGTGAAAGTGAAAGTGTTACTTGCTCAGTTGTATCCGACTCTTTGCAACGCCATGGACTGTAGCCCTTCAGGCTCCTCTGTCCATGGGATTTCCCAGGCAAGAATACTGGAGTGAGTTGGTGTTTCCTTCTCCAGGGGATCTTCCTGACCCAGGGATCGAACCCAGGTCTCCTGCCTTGCAGGCAGATACTTTACCCTCTGAGCCACCAAGAAAGCCCTGGTGAGCCATAATCAAATGACTTAATGAATGGATGAAACACAAATACAAAGCATAACTAGTTTCTTGTCTTCCCTTAGCCCACAAGAAATGACTTGGGACCCTTCTCAACTGACAACCTCCAAATTTGAAGACACTGAGGCATGTCCAAGCTTCTGCAGCTTCCTTTGCTCTTGGACTTTAAGAGTGGAGGATCCCATTCTGGACTCCAGTGAACTCTCAGCCCTGTTCTGGGTCTAAATGTCCCTGGAGTGATGACTCTGGCGGAGGGAATAAGAAATAGCACAAAGCAGTGTTTAAGGTACAGGCCAGACTTCCCCCTTGGAAGAGACACATTCTCTTCTAGAGCCACCCCCACAGTCTCAGGGCCCTGCAGTGTGAGATTTGCAGTGACTGGTCCAGGCAGATGGTGTGTAATGTCAGGAGGGGTGGAGAGAAGGGGAGGAGGCTGGGGTTGCATTAGGTGCTTATAAAGGTGCTTCCTTATAAGGTAAAGAAGATGCTTCCATTGCTTCAGGAAGCCAGGGTTATTCCTGTTTATCACAGTGCTTGGCATTTAGGAAATACATGAACTGGTTAATGAATGAATGAAGAAAGAAATTGTTGAATAAAAATAAAATCCACTTCTGCAATGCAGCATGAGTAGAAAGTATTAACACATTTTGGTGAGTCACCACACTTCCGGCAGTGAGTTTCCACACCATGGACAACTTAATGTCTCATCTCATATCCTCTTGAGTTCACTTGAACCCAAGGTCTCAGACGTCTGTACCACTCCACCTGCCACCAGGGGCCAAGGGAAGCACAGCCTGACCGTGCCACCCTGGTACCCGCACTGTGTCTCTCACCATCCCTTGGGGCCCTCCCTGTTCCCTTGGAGACATGACGCACTGTGGGAACTTCTTGGTGCCTACACACGTGCCACTGTAACATGTAGAGGAGTCAATGCCCTGTGTGGGTGAGGGGGAGGGAGGGCAGGGTTGGTGGGAGGCACAACCTGGAAGAATCTCTTCAATGTAATGACAGACTCCTAGAATGTTTTTTCATCACTTTACTTGGGTACACAAGGTTTAATACATTCTTAGCACACATTTGCACTATGGATTAAAAAGTTAAACAAAAACAACTGAACTAGATTTGCTGAATCATCTCTACTTCTACATCAACCAACCTGAAATGTCAGATGGGTTTTCTGAGCTACAAAACCTGGGGGCAGCGGCGAATCCATACAGGGGGATTCAGAGCTCCCAGGAAGCTAGAAGGATGTTTAATCCCTCTTCCCTCTTAGAATTCACCACTCTCTCAGACGGTAAAGCATCTGCCTGCAATGCGGGAGACCCGGGCTCAATCCCTGGGTTGGGAAGATCCCCTGGTAAAGGAAATGGCAACCCACTCCAGTACTCTTGCCTGGAAAATTCCATGAAGGGAGGAGCCTGGTAGGCTACAGTCCATGGGGTCACAAAAAGTCGGACTTGATTGAGCGACTTCACTTTCAGTTTCACAGGGCTGGGGAGAGGGGGAGGGGCTAGCAGTTAGTCCAGTCTTCTTCCTATCCTTTCTCCATGCTCCTCTCTGCCCTTCCTGTGAGCATAGTGCTGCAAGGTGATCATTCATGTGATGTAAGCACAATAGTTGTCAATTGTAAGTTAATTCTACAAACATTCATTGAGCACCTATAGATGCTTTGCTGTTGGGTAATATTATGGGGGTGATGGGGTCGTGGTGGAGGAGGGGTAGATTCGTGGAGGCATATGTGCCCTCTAGCTGCTTAAGGCCCCTGGAAAAGAGGGATGGATAAGTTCTGGAGGGGCTCAGATGAAGCCTCCCTAAAGGGCCAGGTGGTCCTGGGAAGGTGCGTGTGAAAGGAGACTACAGATGTGGGTGCCCAGAGAGCACGTGGCGTAGGGAAGGAAGGTGAGGACAGTTCTGTGCTAGGATGAGAGTAGGGCCATCTGAGGGACAGGGGGTAGAACAATCCAGTGGCAACTTGGGAATGGCCTTCTCATTCTGGATCTACAGGATTTTGTCTGCAGCTGCCCTTGGGGGAGTGAAACAGATTAAAGCTTCTTGGACCCAGTGATCCCAACAAATACATAGCTTTGCTGCCCAATCACCCAGATAGAGGCTGTCACCACGCTGCTCTTCCCCACACCGCAAGGCTTAATCGACAGCCAGCAGCCCTCACTGGATTCACAAATGAGTTCCATATTGTGCCCCTAACATCACTTCAACCTTACATCAAAATAGGCTTCCTCCCTCCCCCCCAGGCCTACCCTGAATTCTGGTTCTTTCTCCCAATTTTGGCAAAGAAGTGGGCTCTCCCTGGGGGGCGGAGAGTGAGGTGGAATTGGGAAGAGATGAGAAGGCCTTCTGTGCACCAAACCTGGAGCCCAGGGAGGCGACTGCTCCCTTGCTTGGTTATTCCATCAGTTTTTCTTTTCTTTTAAATTGAAGCATAGTCGATATACAATGCTGTATCAGTCTCAGGTGTATGGCAAAGCAAGTCAGTCATCATTCTAAGAGATGAAAAACTCAGGATTCCAACTTTAGGAATTGTTGAAAGCAGGGAAGGACCTGCTCTTTTGGTTTGCTCTTTGTGATGAAGAAGTCTTGGCTTGGAAGTGGCTCTGGAACGCAGAAGGCATCTGTCTTGATCTGAAAGACTTGAGAAAAAGTCCTAATCAAACCTGTTCACTTTTCCCTTCCCTCTTCCCATTTTTACTTCTCCTCCCTCCAATGCTTAGTGCCTCCCAGCAAAGCCAAGGCAAATCAGTTCAAAAAGTATATAATATTCCAGTTCGAGTTAGAGCTTAACCTTTATCTATGAGTCTTTGAAACTGCATTTTGTCAAGCCTCTCTCCTTTCTCCATGGACTAATGCTCAATTCAAAGGAATGACTTTCTAATAGTAGAATGTCTAGTATGTAACACCTGATGGCGGATGGAAGGGGTAAAGTCCTTACTGACTTTCCCTTTAATTTTGCCACATCAACAAGCACCTGCTTGTGAGGTGAGCTCTGCACATACGTGTAAGTCAGGAGCCAGCAACTTGACCCAGGCTAAATTGGGCCCACTGCTTGTTTTTGTAAATCAGATTTTATGGGGCCACAGTCACAGCCATTCTCATTTGCTTAACATACTGTTTATGGCAGCTGTTGGCCCTAAAGTTGTAGAGTTGAGGAGTTTGGACACAGACTGTATGGCCCACAAAGCCTAAAATTATTTAGTCTCTGGCCCTTTATAGAAAAGATTTGCCAAACCCACCATAGTTTAATGCATATCTTAGATTTACTGTGAGTTAGAGACCTGGGTATTGTCCAGTCAGAACCTGATTTTGACTCTATCAACAGATATTGTCTCTGAAAGTATGAGGCGTGCAAAGAGCCCTATGTTCGGGTTTTTCCAAAAATAATACTAACGCTACCACAAAACAAAGCCTTTTACTTAATTTATCTGATCGTAAGACTCACAATAACTCCTGGGGTAGACATCGTTAACCCAGTTTTAGAGATAGTCAAACTGTGCCTTTAGAAAGTTAAATAAGGTGCCCTATGTCTCCTGGGCTTCCTAGGGTGGTGCTAGTGGTAAAGACCCTGCCTACTGATGCAGGAGACGTAAGAGACATGGGTTCAATCCCTGGGTCAGGAAGACCCTTTGGAGGAGGAAGTGGCAACCCACTCCAGTATTCTTGCCTGGAGAATCCCATGGACAGAGGAGCCTGGTGGGCTATGGTCCATAGGGTTGCAAAGAGCTGGATGGCATGTTCATGGCTGTTAAGTGGTAAAGCTGGGATTCTAACACTGGACTGGGTGTGAGCTCAACCACTTCCCTATACCTCAAATGATGATAACTACTACCACATATTAAGCATTTATTAAACACCAGGTACTATGTAGTGTGACTTCCTCACATTTTCTCATTTAGCCTTCAAACCAACTCCATCAGATGGGCATTTGCATCTCTGTTTCATACATAAAGTCTCCATTGCTTTTATAAAGTGTCTGCAAAATACTAACCACAACGACAGTGATCAGTGATGACCCTTCCTAAACCCTTCAGCTCTCTGGAAAAGGCAGCTCTCTTTCCCTTCCCAGCAGTTAATTCTGCTCATCTCTGGGGCGCTCATCTGCTCTGTGACCTCCTCCCGGGCTGGGAGAGCTCAGCCTTCCCCATCCCTCTCCCACATTGGGGCAGCTGGACTGGTCTTGCCGAGTGGCAGGTGGTAGTGGGACTCCAGGCATCTAATCGGGAGGTGGGAGTGAGTGACAGCATGAACCAGAGCGTGGTTTGGCTGAAAAGACAAGAGAAGTGTGGTTTCTCAGCTGCCGCGTGCTCTGGCTCAGGAAAGACAGCCACGCTGGGGTTTCCAGCTTTCCAGCTTCCCAATACGTTGGAGCCACTGGGTCACAGAGCCACTTCAGGCAACCACATTACCAACACGACATGCTCTTGCACGCTCTCTAGCCCTTCCCAGCCCTTCCTGACTGCCAGGATGATTTTGACCATCTCTCCAACGACTCTGGTGTTCACTCATTATATCATCAAGGCGCTCTGGGCCAGATGCACTATGAGAATCTATTGTCTGTGTAGAAAATGTATGGTTATGTAGTAACTTGATAAAATTGCTATCGGTCTACTTCTTCCAAAACCTTCAAGACACCCAGTTCTGCCAGAGAGGGTCAGCTAGAAGGACAGAGCTACCCTGAAGGCCTATGGTATCCAGAAGTTTGGACTGGGCACCAGTTTGGCTCTTCCATGTACTTGAGTTCCTCCAGTTCCATATCCTCAGTTCTTTTTATGACCAGCAATAGGTTGTTTTGTCACTGCCGTCTCTGGCAGGAAAGATGAAAGGTGAAATTTAAGAAACTGAAATCAAAATTAATTTCCTTGGTTTCTAATATGACATGGGAAACTTTGTAGGGAGTAGGGGGCAATGGGTTGGAACTCTATCAAACATGAATATAAGTGCGGGTGGAATCACATTTTTGACCCTATCTGTCATTGTCGCTCCTGAATCCCAGACTTGCAAAGCAGCTGTCTATGACATCTCCGCCTGGATGTCCTTCAACCGGGTACTTTCAATGCAATAGTTTAAAAAGAGGGCCATTTCTCCTCATGCACTGGTTATAGGTTTCACCATCCACCCAGTCCTCCAAGTGAGCAACTCGGCTGTCACACTGGCATCCCCTCTTTCAGCCCATATATCCATTCCCATTCTCGTTGCCCTGGCTTAGACCTTTGTCATCTTTCCTGGATGGTAGAGCCTCCCAACATCCCCTCCAGTTTGTATTAATATGGAGATTCCTTGCCAAGCCAGAACAAACAGAGATAAAGACGTCAATCAAGAAAGTGAGTAAGCAGAGAGAAAGACAGGGCCAGGGCAAAACTGAGAACAAAGAGTTGCCCTCCGACTTTCAGTGGAAGTTTGGATACTGATCCATGTTTGAAGCGGAAGACGTCGGTGTGTAAGACATTGCTCCTTTGTGGCTGGAAAGGAAGGCGAGTGAGGCTATGCTATGCTTCCTTATAATCAAGACTGATGTTTGCTACAAAATAATCATTGGTAAATTGTCCCTCACCCTCAAACAAAGTAAACAAAACACAGGAAATAGGATCTTGAGATTTAACTTGCTGTCAAATTTTTCAAAATATTGACTAAAAAGGCTATTTTCATTTGACACGTGTCTTACCTAGCATTTCATGTTTGGGAAGATAAAGCAGGCTTAGTCTATGCAGCTCCCGCAGAAAATTTTAAAGCGAGGTAAACAAATAGTGACCTTGGGGATGTCCGCTGTCATCTTCCCCCACGATCCAGTCCTCCGATATCAGATGCATCGCTCACCTCCTCAGTTTATCACATTTGCCCTCCTCATAACACCACGAATCCCCCAGCAAGTCTGGGGACACCTGTACAGTGCTCTTTTGCAGTTGTCCCCTGAAAAAGTGCTGTTGATAGTAGCTGCCACTCTATACTCTGTATTGAAATGTTGTGCAAAGCAGGCAGGAGAGGAGAGCAAAGGGAGCTGATGGTGCTCCCAGAGCATGTGGGGCTCCTTCAGCTCCTTTTTTTTTTTTACTGGGGGGATAAAAGGCAGGCTCACACACAGCTCTGATTTGCCTCTACTCCTATCCTACAGCAAACCTGGGGAGTAGGTAAAGATCTGAGAGACAACCCACTGCAAGGCTAGGGGCACAAGCCCGCTAGTTGCAGGCATCTGCTTTTGGCTGGCGTTCCCTTCCCTGGAGGGTGGATTCTTTACCACTGAGCCACCAGGGAAATTCAAGACAGTCCTGACATATGACAATATTCCATATATTGGCTAGCTGACTGAGGATTGCTATATTTTTCCCATGGTAAATCTAAACCAAACCCAATCCCAGGTTCTTTGAAGTTCACAGAATTTGAGAGCCTGTTCACAGTAGCCAGGATGTGAAAATAATCTAAATATTCAGTGACAGATGAATGGATTTTTACAGTGTGATTGACAAATACATTGGAATATTATTCAGCCTTAAAAAAAAGAAGGAAATCCCACCATATGTGACAACACGGATAAACCTGCAGGACATTATACTAAGTGAAATAAGCCAGTCACAGAGGAATAAACACTGCATGATTTCACTTATACATGAGGTATCAAAAATAGCCAAATTCATAAAAACAAAGAATAAAATGATGGTTGCCAGAGACTGAGGTAGGGGAAGATGGGGAGTCACTAAAATCATTCAGTTTTGCAAGATGCATTAATTCTAGAGCTCTGCTGTATAACACTGTACCTATAGATAATAATACTGTATTGTATACCTAAAAATCTAAGAAGGTAGATCTCATGTTGTGTTCTTATTACACACACACACACACACACACATCCCTAATGCCTTTAAATATTCCAAAAAAACAAAAAGCAAACAAAAAAAAAAAGAAACTAAATTAAACAAAACCAAAACAAGGCAAACAAAAATTTACCTTGGCCACATTTCTGTATGTTTTACACTTATTTATTTGGCCTGTCGGATCTTAGTTGCAGCATGCAGGATCTTCATTGTGTCAGATGGGGTCTTTCACTGCAGCGAACCGACTCTCTAGTTGCAGTCCAAGGGCTTTATTGTTCCACAGCGTGTGGGATCTTAGTTCCCTGACCAGGGATCGAACCTGCATTCCCTGCATTGCGAGGCAGATTCTTAACCACTAGACCACCAGGGAAGTCCCGGCCCTGTTTCTTTATTTCTTTTGTGAGTTGCTGTTTCATTTCTTTGCTTTCCTCTGCATCAAATCCATTCAAAGGAATTTCTTTCTTCCAGTTTCACTGAGATATGAGATATGATATATAGCACTGTGCTAGTTTAAGGTATACAACACATCGATTTGATAAATGTATGTATTGTGAAATGATTATCACAATAAGTGAATATCCGTCACCTCACATAGATACATTTTTTTCTTGTGATGAGAACTGTTAAGATTTATTGTTTTAGAGACTTTTGAGCAGTTCAAATACGCAGTTCAGTTAACTATAGTCAGCATGTCATACATTGTATCCACAAAACTTATTTATCTTATAAACTGGAAGTCTGTACTTTCTTATTACCTTCAACCCATTTTGGCCATCTTCACCCTCCACTTCTGGCAACCAGTAATCTGTTTTTGAGTTTTGTTTTTTAGATTCCACGTTAGATCATATAATATTTGTCTTCCTCTGCCTGACTTATTTCACTTAATGACATAATGCCCTTAACATCCATTCATGTTGTGAAAAGTGGCAGAATTTTCTTGGGTTTTATGACTGAACAATATTTATATATATGTATATGCCACAAGTTCTTTACCCACTTATCCACTGATGGACACTCAGGTTGTTTTCATGTCTTGGCTATCATAAACAATGCCACAGTGAACATGGGAATGCAGATATCACTTTGAGATACTGATTTCATTTCCTTCAGATATATACCCAGAAGGGAATTGCTAGATCACATGGTAGTTCTATTTTTAATTTCTTGAGGAATCTCCATACTATTCCCCATAGTAGCTATACCAGTTTACATTCCACCAACAGTGTACAAGAGTTTCCTTTCCTTCACATTCTTGCCAACCCTTATCTTTTGTCTCTTAAATGATAGCCATTCTAGCAGGTGTGAGGTAAACTCTCACTATAGGGATGATTAGTGAGGCTGAGTCTCATGTACCTATTGGCCATGTGTATGTCCTCTTTGGAAAAATATATACATATTCAGTTCTTCTGATCATCTTAAAAACTGAATTGTTTGATTTTTGCTGAGTGATATATTAATCCCTGATTAGATACATGATTTGCAAATATTTTCTCTTATTCCTTTGGTTGCCTTTTCATCTTGTTGATGGTTTTCTTTGCTGTGTGTAGAAGGCTTTTAGCTGGATGGAGTCCCACTTGTTTATTTTGGCTTGAGTTGTCAAATCAAAAAAAAAAAAAATCATTCCCAAGACAGATGTCAAGGAGCTTATCCATTTTCTTCCAGGAGTTTTACCATTTCAGGTCTAACATTCCAGCCTTCAGTCTATTTTGAGTGGATTTTTGCATAAGCGAGTTTTCTATATTGTTAGTAATTCCTCTCCTCTCATTTCCTCTTAGAGTTGAGCCAGTTCAGTATTTGCCTCCACTATTCCTCTGAAACAACTTTTGATCAGGTCACTAGGGGCCTCATGTTGCTAGACAGAATGATAACATCTCAGTCCTCATCTTTCTTGACCTCCTCCGAGCACTTGAACCAGCTGATCTTGATCCGTTTCCTTACCCGGCTCCAAGAACCCCACTCACTCCTATTTGCAGGTGGCTCTCTCAGCCTCCCTTGCTAGTCTTCTCCTCTCCTCAGCCTCTTAACGTTGGTGTCCCAGGGCTCTGTTCCCAAGAGTGCCCCGACCTGTCCTCTTTTCATCTTTACTCACTCCCTTGGTGATCACACCCAGTCTCATGACATTTAAATACCGTATGTGTGCAATCCACTTCCAAATTTATATTTAAAGCTCAGAGATTCCCCTCTAAAATGACTTTAGACCTGAACTCAACATTTCCTCTTGGATGTCTATGACAAACATCTCAAGACTCAACATGGCTAACACAAAACTCCTGATTTCTCCTTGCAGGACTGAAGACCCAAACCCTAGGATACCACTAATCTATCAGAAAACGTCTTTGACTTCGTCTCCAGGTTATATTTGGAGACTGACAACTTCTCACCACCTCTGCCTCTGCTGCCTGTTTCATCTCTCTCCTCCTCCTACTGTCTCCCTGCTCTGCACTCTTGCCTTCTCTTCCCAACACAGCAGCCAGAGTTATCCTTATCAAATTTAAGCCAGATCTTGCCATTCCTCTATTTAAGATTCTCTTACAACTCTCCTGTTCACCTCAGAATAAAAGCCAAAGATATTACAATGGTCAATAATTCCCTTCAGGGTTGAGAGCCCAGGACTCCCCTGACCATCCATTACTCACCTTCAGCCATCGACGTACACCCTGATGCAGCCACACTGGCCTCCTCAGGGGGATTGCACTTCACAGTTCTTTCTGCCTGAAATCTCTAGCTCTACATATCTGTATGGCCAAAGTCCTCCTCTCCGTACAGTCTTTGCTTAAGTATCACCTCCTCACCAAGGAGGTGATTCCTCACCCAGCTGCAGAGCACCCCCATCTCTGTCCTCCCGACTCCCCACGCTCTGCTGTGCCTGTTCCATAGCATTCATCACCTTAGAACATGTGATAATTTTCTATCTTATGGTTATTGTTTATCATTCATCTTCCCCCACTGGCACAAAAGCTTCACAAGGACAGAGATCTGTGTCTATTTTGTTCAGAGCCATCCTAAGCTCCCGACATATAGTAGACACCCCATAAAAACGTGTTGAATGAATTAACAATTCATTAGTCTACCACTCTAGAATCAAGTGGGCAGAGTAAAGTCCTAGAGTGGGTCTTCATAGACCAAGGAACCTCATAGGTACAGGGTCCCAGGAACAGGAGGGAAGGAGGCGTGATCGTTTATCCACACGCCCTTCTCCTGGTGGTGGTGTAAACAGCAATTTAACCCGAGCATCCTTCAAAGCACTGAGCCTTCCCAGGAGAAAAGTGTTGGCAAAGCACAGGAGGATGGGAGTTGCCAAGGGTGAGACTTTGATTGCAGGATTTCAGCTTACTGGGAGAGCATCTTGGGGTCCTTCCCTCATCATGGGACTGGCTCCCTTTGTCCTTCCTCTTCCACCCCAGCCTCACGGCTACACCCTGCGATCAATCCTCTTCCCCTGGGGTACAAGGCGGGGCTTGGCGCTAACAGGAGATCAGCCGCACAACCCCAATCGATGCTGAGATCAATGCTGGTGTTTGAAATCCAAAACTGCGGCATTCACTTCATCTGGGGGCATTTTCCTCAGCCGAGTGGGGACTCCAGGAGCTACAGCCTTTTTCCCCTCTAAATTGAAAGTCATTTTTTTTTTTAGTCACAGTAGTGGATTTCAGAACTGCAAACCGGAGAGGCGTTTTGATTCCACAAACAGCCCCCAGAGGAAACCATTTCAAGCCCGACATTTTTCTTCTTTAACCAAGGGACCCAACAGCATCATCTCAAAACTCTCCTTCCCCCAGGCCTCCCCCTCCCCTTGCACAGAAACACACACACAGGGAAAGAAAAAAAAACTCTACCTTCCATTGAACTAACTTAAATGTGAAATAAAATCAGTTCCTTCAGCCTATTTTTACTCCATCAGGATGAGGAGGGGAAAAAAATGTATTCTAAAGAACAGTTCTAATGACCTTACCTGCTTAGAGCTACAAACACCAGAGGATCTTATTAGCTGCAAAGTCTCTTTTGTGTTCGCATCTGTCTAGGTAGGGACACTACTGCTGGCGTGTTTGTGTTTGGACGGGGCCGCCCAGCCTCCCGACGTCCTGTGGAGAGAGGCACCTTGAAGTGTCTCACAGCCACATCAGAGCCTGGGTCTGCTTATCTGGGTCAGCAGAGAGCCAGCTCCCCCCAGGCAGCCGAGCACTTCTGGGGGAAATTGAGGATTTGCTAAGAAGTGCGTGTTTGTTCCTGTGCTTTTGTGACTAGCAGCTCTCCCCTTCCCGAGAAAGAGAAATCTATCTCTATCTAGAAACGAACAGGGGTATCTGCTAGAAAGGCTGGGCCTTAAGGAGTCTATAAACATGCCTTGCACCTCATCCTTGCCTGGCTTTCAAGAGCTATCTCACCTGATGGAAACTGGGGTTGTCCGAGAATATGCCTCACCTTTGGAGAACATAGAAGCCTGGGACATCAGGGCTGGAAGGGATATTAAAGGCTGACGAATTCATCCCCCTCTCCATTCCCATTTACAGATGAATAGACGAAGGAACAAAAAGAAAAGGCCATAAGCAAACAGGGAGAAGAGGCTTTCCAGGTAGCGCTAGTGATCAATAATCTGCCTCCCAATGCAGAAGACTTAAGAAACTTGGGTTTGATCCCTGGGTGGGGAAGATCCCTTGGAGAAGGGCACGGCAACCCACTCCAGGATTCTTGCCTAGAGAATCCCATGGACAGAGGAGCCTGGTGAGCTATAGTCCACAGGGCTGCAAAGAGTCAGACACGACTAACGTGACTTACACAAACGGGGAACAGAGCTGGGCCTAACTGGAATGCAATTCGTTTCAGAGTTTCCACACAGGGGAAACTTGTGGGGGGCATTTTTTTCGTGGGGACAACCAGAAGACATATTTTGAAGCTACTTTTGCAGGCAGTAGACCGTTTTTTACATGTTGACTTGGAAGGCTTTGCTAGAGGCTGTAGGATTTATCAGACCTTCTCTTTTCAAGTACCCTGTGGTCCAGGTTAGAATCCAGAAGTTCTGGATCTTCATCTAAAGGCATGTCTACCGCCCCTCAGTGCCTTTCTGGGGGGAGACATTGTCATCACGGATAATCAGCAAAATGTCCCTCAGAGCCTCCGCTGCAGCCATGATCAGGGGCTCCACTCCGGCAGAGGCTGGGTGACGCCTTGCTTAGGAGTGCATCGTGACCCACTGGACGGCTAGGCTACAAGGGAATGATCATCATTCAGATTCTTCTTGCTAAGAAATTCCAAACCCCTTGACCTGGAGAGTCCTCACTTCTCTCCTCACTCCGACTGGACCCACTCTGGCACTCTCTGCTCAAAACTGTGTGTCCAGCCTCCAGCTACCAGAGAGCTTGTGAGGCTAACTTTACCAGAGCCTCACCTCACAGAGCTCACTTCATGAGCAAGAGGCCTGCCTGGGCCCCGGCAGCTTTGCCCAAACCTGGACCGGCTCACCTTGCACATATTGTTAACAAGATGAGCCACCGAGGGACTGACAATGGGTTTGTGTGACCTGTCCTTCTCCTGAGAAAAGAAGTCTTAAGTTCTTGCCTCAGCGCTGGGGGCTTAGGAATCATGAAAACCAAACGAACAAGTCACGGTTTCTTCCAACAGCAACGTTCTCCCCCCTTCCTCCTGCTCAAGAGAATGATGTCCATTTGCAAACGGTCTGCATCTCCAGTGTTTCATAGGACACAAAACCTGTGAAATATTCTGAAAAAAAGAAAGATTTGAAACCAAGTAAGTTGCATGCCATTCTCCGCAAGCCCCTCATCACCCAAGCAGGGCAATAAGACTTAACCTCTAACGAGCAACCAAATCACCTGTGGATCTTTTTCACACTACAAATTCTTGTTTTCCCCAGAATCAGGATTTCTTAGTTTCTGTAGAACTGTAGGGACGGGAGAGGAGTGGGTTTTTTTTTTTAAGTTTGTTTCATTTTCATTATATTAACATGTGCATTTGGCTCAAGTAAAAAAATAAATAATCCAGAAGAGTTTTTGAAGGAAAGCAGCCCCTTGTTCTCTTCTACACCCTCCCAGCCAATTCTCTAGGCTTTTCCCCCCAAAGACAACCAACTCGATCTCCGTCTTCTGGTTACTTTGGTGAGCGCCACTGTGGGTCACATAACACCTGTTATTGTTATAGTTCGTTATTTTTAATTCATTTCTTTGGCTGTGCCTGGCCTTAGTTGTAGCATGCGAGATCTTTGATCTTCATTGTGGTATGCGGGATTTTTTAGTTACTACATGCAGGATCTTTAGTTGCGGCATATGGGATCTGGTGCCCTGACCAGAGATTGAACCCAGCCACCCCCCCCCCCCCTTGCATTGGGAATGTGAAGTCTTAGCCCCTGGACCACCAGGAAAGTCCCTTGACTTATCAGCTGTAGATGCTGTGTTTAACCGAGGAGGGTTTGGTTCATTTATACAAATGAGTCCCCTTTGTTTGGTCCCCTTTGTTCCCCTGACCACAACGAGCATCGGGTCCCTTTCTGTCACCCAGTTCAGTAACATGGAGCAGCATGGTCAGAGCAGCACCCCCTGTCCACCCCCAGGACACACTGTCTGCAGGCAGTGCTGGCGAGAGGAGGGGGGGTGGGGGGAGGGTACCATGCTTGTCAATAGATTCAAAAAGTTAAAAATCTTCATGCTATGGTTCTCATGTCTGTGCTGTTTTCTGTAGAGCCAGGAGCAGTTTGCTCTCCTGTGTATATACAACTAGTAAACAGGGAACAGTGTCAGGACACGGACATTTGTATTGGTTCACAGATAAGGTTTTTTTTTTTCCCCAGCATGTTAATGTTTGCTGCAATTAAGTACAAATTTTCTCACAATTAAAGAGAAGCCCTTGACATTACATAAAGATCTTAAGAAAACAAACATTCTAGAGTAGTGCCTTTCATCCACTCAGGAAGAAGTGGGTTAAAGAAAGAGACTCACAGACACAGAAAATAAATGCATGGTTACCAAAGAGGAAGGCTGGAGATCCATACTGTTGGATATGAAGTAGATTAGCAACAAGGACCAATGTATGGCACAGGTGGCTATATTCAATATCCTGTAATAACCTACAATGGAAAAGAATCGGGAAAAGAATGCACACACACACATATAACTGAATCACTTTGCTGTACTTGAAACTGAAACAACATTGTAAATAAACTATACCTCAGTTAAAAAAAAAAAAAGAAGAGGTGGGTTTAATAGCTTCTATATTAAATAATGGAAGGAAGCTGCAATACAAATGTTGCTACCACAAAGATACAGCCCCTGTGTTTTAAAAAAATATTAATGAAGAAGGCTGTTCCTAGATTGTACATCTTCATCTTGATGACCCTGGTTTCTGTCTTCAAGGACCAAGGAGAAGCAGAACCCCAGTGTTCTTGGAGAAGCTGACTGTGATTCCAGCTGCAAATGCCAGCAAACAGCTAACTGCGCTGATAGTTTTCTTAGGATTATTACTGTTTTTGTTTGTGCTTTAGTTACAAAGTTCTACAAGTTTTGATTCATCAGCCAAACCCTATTTTTCCCGTCGGCCCTATTATTTTTATTGCACAATTTTGTAGATCATGAAATAGTTCAGGGATGCTATATGGTGCTATACCAGAAAAGCCTGATTGTGTTGGGTTTATATTTCCTTCTCAGCTGCTTTGATATGATCACTGTGATACTCAAAAGAAAATATTCCTAGAGATAACTTTGAATGAATTATTCCTTCCTTCCTACACTTCACCTCTATAATTTTCTCAAGTTTCAACTCTCCATCATCATCTCTAGTCTATTAATTAACATTATTTCTAAAAACTAATCTCCAGTTTCCTCATTTTGCTCCACCCTAGGCAGGTTGCTGGAGAAGGCAATGGCACCCCACTCCAGTACTCTTGCCTGGAAAATCCCGGGGACGGAGGAGCCTGGTAGGCTGCAGTCCGTGGGGTCTCTAAGAGTCAGATACGACTCAGAGACTTCACTTTCACTTTTCACTTTCATGCATTGGAGAAGGAAATGGTAACCCACTCCAGTGTTCTTGCCTGGAGAATCCCAGGGACAGCGGAGCCTGGTGGGCTGCCGTCTATGGGGTTGCACAGAGTCGGACACGAGTGAAGCAACTTAGCGGCAGCAGCAGCAGCAGGCAGGTTGCTCCCTGGGACTGTTCATAGCTACTGTCTTCAGATGCAATCTTTGTTGGTTTTTTTTTTTTTTTTTAGGCTCCACATTTTCCTCTTATTTGATTTAGCTGCTTTTCTTTACTGGCATATCTTCTTAAGAAACACCCTAAAAAAGATTGCAAGAGGCATATTTGTGAATCTGTGCACATCTGAAAAGCCTCTATTTGTAGCACTTCACCCAAGATTTGGCTGGGGATAGAAATCTAGGTTCAAAATATTTGCCTCTGAATTTTAAAGACATTAATCTACTGTCTTCAGCATCCAGTGTTTCTAAAAAGGTCTGTGATGCCAATATGATTCTTATTTCTGGTTTTTTTTTGTTTTTTTTTTTTACAAATTTAAGGATCAGTGTTCTCACTCTTCTGAAATGTCATGTGTGTGTTTAGCTGAGACCCTTCTTACTCATTATGCCTGGTGCTTGGTCTTTTCCCATTTGAGGAATCCAAGAAATTCTCTGGTGTTAATTCTTTAATAAGTTCTCATTTTTATTTTTACTATTTTCTATTTTGATAACTTTCTTAATCAGATATTCAGTCTTTGAATTAATACTTGATATCTCATATATTTGTCTTATTTTTTTCATTGTAAAATTTTTTTTCTGAGACTGTTTTCTAGCTTTACCTCTGGAGCTTTCTATAATTTTTTTCTAGTTTTAACAATCAGACTTTTAGATTCTGAGAGTTCTCTGGTCACTTCCTTTATATTAATGTGTCCTCTTTTTCTCATAGATATAAGCAATACGTTCTCCATTTTTTCTAAATGTATGTACATATTCTTCCATTTTGCTTTTTTCCCTGAAGTACCTGTGGCCTTCAGGTAAGACCAAGGCTCCCTCTGTCCTCCCCAACCTCTCGGGGCTCTAACAGACTCATCTCCTCCTTCTTCATGGCGCATCCTAGAGCCAAAGGCCTCCCGAATGCTGCTTCACTGGCTGTCACTCATGCATCCACTGTCTGTCTTACAACAGGCCACTTTGTGGAACGCTTGTCTGTTTCTCCTTTGCACTGTTTTTAATGAGATCTCCTCATGGAGGACATGCATCTGTGGTCAGTTCAACATCTTGTGTAAGATATTAGCACCTGGAGCTTCTGAAAGTTCTGAAGGATACCATACGACCTCTGGGCATTTATCCGAGAAAAATGAAAATTTTTATTCACATAAAAATACGTACACAAATTTCATAGGAGATTTCCTTGCAATAACCAAAGATCTGAAAACAACCTAAATTTTCCTTAACTGGTAACTAGATAAACAAATTATGGTATATCAATACCATGGAAAACTACTTGGCAATAAAAAGGAATAAGCTATTGATATAGGCAACAACTTAGATGGATCTCCAGGTCATGATGCTAAAAGATAAAAAGACAATCTAGAAATGTTAAATGCTGTGTGATTTCATTTATGTAACACTCTCTAGCTGACAAAATTGTAGAGATGTGGAAGAGATCTGTGGTTGTCAAAGACTAGGGTTGGGGGAACAGTGAAATTATCAAGGGGTGATATGAGAAAGCTTCTTTGTGGTGACGGAATGGTTCTATAATCTGATTGTGGTGCTGCTTCCTCAAATATACACATATGAAAAAAATTTCATAGAACTATGCACACAGAAGGGCTTCCCTGTGGTTCAACAGTAAAGAATCCACCTGCAATGCAGAAGACTTGCAAGAGACACTGGTTCGATCCCTGAGTTGGGAAGATGCCCTGGAGAAGAAAATGGCAACCCACTCCAGTATTCTTGCCTGGGAAATCCCATAGACAGAGGAGCCTGGTGAGTTACAGCCCATGAGGTCACAAAAGAGTCAGGCACGACTTAGTGACTGAACAACAATGCACACAGAACTATATACAGAGAAAGTGTATATAAAAACTCATGAAATTCAAATAAACTATATATCTGAGTTGTTAATATCATTTTAACAGCATACAATGTTTATGTAAAATATTTTCACTGGGGACTCTGGATGAATAGTATATGGAACTCTGTACTATTTGGTGTGGGTTTATATCTGTTGTTTACTTTAAAACCCACTAATGAGTCCTAAATAATTTCAAAATATGAATTTATTTAAAAAAAAAAAAAACCAATTTCACAAGAAACAAAGCTCTGCAACTGATGCCAATTGTGAGTCAGTAATGAGTTCTACTATATTGAACAAGGCTTTGAGAAGTCCTACAATAAATTCATCCCATTGAATTCAGTTCAAACTAACATTTACCAAACTCCATTTGGCTGATGAACCTCTTTTTTTACATGATGCTTCCCTGATAGCTCAGTTGGTAAAGAATCCACCTACAATGCAGGAGACCCCGGTTCGATTCCTGGGTCAGGAAGATCTGCTGGAAAAGGGATAGGCTACCCACTCCAGTATTCTTCAGCTTCCCTGGTGGCTCAGCTGGTAAAGAATCCGCCTGCAATGCGGGAGACCTGGCTTCAATCCCTAGGTTGGGAAGATCCCCTGGAGAAGGGAAAGGCTACTGTCTCCAATATTCTGGCCTGGAGAATTCCATGGACTCTATAGTCCATGGGGTAGCAAAGAGTCGGACAAGACTGAGCGACTTTCACTTATTACTTATCATTTAGAAACAGGCTCTGGAAAATTCAGCGAGAGATGATAATAGAACAAATCTGAATATTGCTGCAAACAGGTACTTACTTGAAAGTTTACTATAAACGAGTACAGAGTCCTCCAGTCCCACCAGCTAACCTATAAAGTCGGCTGCCTGACATCTTTTGTACGCAAATATATATATATTTTTTAGACAAAACTTCCAGTGCTGTTCTGACCCATATGACTGCCCTCAGGACCTGCACACAGGTCTAGAACTTCACGGCGTGAGCCCTAATGCAAAGCTCTTCCACCAAGTGACCTTGACTACAGCTTCACACCTCTGGAGGAGTTATGTCTACCACCCTGTTTAGAACACCCTCAGTTCAGTTTGGGGTTAATGAAACGGTGCTCAAAGCAAATCAAACTTGCATTCCAAGACATGAGACCTGTTCATCAGCCAACCTAGACCATGGTGTCAGATGACAGAAATCTGCCTGGCTGGACAGGTGAGGAGGTAGACAGTTGCCCTGGACCTTTTTCTTGCCTGTAGATGTTAAGTTGCTACTTGATTTGCTTGGTGGATGGGACGGAGGCTGGCTGCTGCAGGCACAGCTGTGTTGATTACTCACCTGCACCACCTTCCTAATGTGGTCTGAAACCACCACTCGGCGTGCCCACATTAACCTTGCCTTGAACTTTTCAGGAGTTACATAACCTTGCCTTCCCTCAGTGCCTTTGAACTCTGTTTTCAATATACCAATTTGCACTGGCTTTTTTTTTTCCTTTTTTTTTGCTGAAAGGACAGGAAAGTCCCCGTCATGGGCATAAGCTACATATTCAGCCTTGAAGATTCACTTACGTTGCTTTGAAATTACACTAAGGTAACGTTAAGGTAAATGTACCTGTTTCCAAGTAGCTGAAATCACCATTTTTGACTCCTTAGTAAGCAGTCAGTTCAGATAAACCTGACAAGTTAAGTATGTTCTAGCCCTAACCTAGGTCTTTGCCAATGCGACTAGAAACTCTGTATGGGATGGGATTTACTCTTTTCATAAAAACTAATAGCAACAGGAAAAAGTGAAAAAGTCCCTCAGTCACGTCCAACTCTTTGCAACCTCGTGGACTGTAGCCCATGGAATTCTCCGGGCGATAATACTTGAGTGGGTTGCCATTCCCTTCTCCAGGGGGTCTCCCCAACCCAGGGAACTGAACCCAGGTCTCCTGCATTGTAGGCAGATTTTTCACCATCTGAGCCACCAGGGAAGCCCAGCAACAAGCAAACAATCCCCTAAAACTGCTTCACTGCCCAGCCCCAAGTCCAAAACCCTGCGCACAGTTGACGGCCAAGAAATGCTCAGCTAACCTGGTCTTGTGGAAGAAGTCTGGCTCCCAGGTCAAGAGGCTGGATCCTGGATTGTTCCTACGTAAGATGAGAATGTTAAGGCCTCAACATTCGGCCATGGAAATGTTCACACAGCATATTACAGATTCTAACATGTACGAGCAAATTGGCAGCTGGTGTGCTCAGTAGTAGCACAGTGGGAAGGGACTGGAAAGCCCACATAATCACCATCACCTTGCCACCTGCTCCAGCTGACAGGGCCTCCAAGGGCTGCTTGGAGAACAGTCGGACCACATCTGGATGGCACCAGTTTGGTTTCTCATTTACCCCTATTACTGGGGGAAAAAAAGAGAAACCAAAGAAGACCTGAGATCTGCTTAGAATGACCAGCTGTCCCGGTTTGCCTGAGATTGAGGGGTTGCCCAGAATTCAGGACTTTCAGTGCTCAACTAAACCAGTCTGGGGCAACCTGGGATGGCTGGTGAGTCCACTGAAGATCCTTAGAGAATATGGCTTCAGGTGGTTTGGGAGAGAATTCCAATAAGGTCAGAGTGATGAGAGAGGTGGGAAGAGACTCCAGGTGTGTGGCAGACAAACCCTGGGTGACCCCCCTCACCTCCAGTGACCTCACCTCCTGGAGCCCACGCTTTTGTGTGATCCCCTCCCTTTTAGTGTGGGCAGGGCCTGGAACTTCCTGCTAGTCAGCAAAGAACACACAAAGGCAATGGTTACCACTCCGACTAAGCAGCCTGGGGCTGGAACTCTCCTAGCAGGCTTGAGGAAGTAAGCGGTACATTTGGAGAAGTCCATGTGGCAAGGACCTATGGGCCACCTCCAGCCCAGAACCAGCGAAAAGTAAGAGCTCTCGGTCACACGACTGCAGGGAAATGAATTCTGCCTACAGCTTGATGCACTTGGAGACAGATTCTTCTCCAGTGGAACCTCCAATGAGAACATAGCCTGGCTGAAGCCTTACCTGCAGCCTCGTGAGACCCTGACCAGAGGGCCCAGTTAAGTTGTGCTTAGACTCCCAACTAATAGAAACAGGGATAATGTGCATTGTTTAATGTGCTAAGTCACTGCAGTCTTGTCTGACTCGTTGCAACCCTATGGACTGCAGGCTTCTCTGTCCATGGGATTCTCCAGGCAAGAATACTGGAGTGGGTTGCCATGCCCTCCTCCAAGGGATCTTCCCCACCCAGGGACTGAACCCACATCTCTTATGTCTCCTGCCTTGGCAGGTGCATTCTTTACCACTAGCATCACCTGGGAAGCCCCTTTGTCATAATTTGTTCTACAGCCATGAAAAACAAATATGAGATGTTTTCAAATATTTCGCTATGTATGCCTGTGATAGCTCACAGAGGAAAGGGTTAACCTCCTCACTTCACCGTATTGTCATGCGCTGTCTTCAGCTCCTGAGACGGTGGCCCATAGGTGGGGCCCTGATTCTCTGTGCCGAGGTCTCCTGAGCCATGCTCCGTGTTCCACAGAGAAACCACACGGAATCTGGGAGGACCTCCTTATTTCTAGACTAAGATTCTCAAAACTAGATAACCAAGGTTTTAAAACAGGTCACTTCTGACTTAGAATCACCCTCCTTGTGTAGCAGCAACCAGCTCTCATTAGGATGTTACATCGGCTTTTAACAAATTGTCAAGACGGGAGTGAAAAATCACCCCTCAAAAGGATTCTCTTCCTGCCTTTCTGTGTCCTTTTCTTGCTTCCCTCCCTCCCTGGCCTCATCCCCATTCATTTGCACTCATTTCTCTTGTTCAGATAAGATGGTAAAAGGATTAGAACATGCAGCATTGTACCAAATTGGTCTAATGGAAATGAGGACCCTGCTCCGAGAAAAGTAGGGAGGACATAAAATAGGATAATTGACAGTTTTCACATCGCAGGCCAACCTCAGAGTTCCTTTGTTTGACTGGCCTGACCCCCATCTCAGTGTGATTATCTATTTTAAAACTGAGTGAGGGAAATAGAACCAGGGCAGCACAGAAGTCTAATGCGCCCACCTGTGGAAGCAGCAGCATGTGGGTGTCTTCGGCGGCCTCTTCCTAGCACCTCGTCACCCTATCCCTAAGACTGAGCCTCTCCAGGAAACTGCCTTGGTTCCAGATTGGTATATAGAATCAGGAGCTGCCCCGGATACTCTGAGCTTAGGAGCAGGGCTGAGAGCAACTCAGGGATGTTTCCTGTTGGAGAGAATCTGGAAAGCATAACTCCCCCAGAATGGCAGGTAGACGGACTCTGCTTTCAGAGAAGAACTCACCTGACTTCATCAATTACAGGGCAGCCAGTGCCACAGGCAGCAGGAATGAGACAGCTTCAAAACCACGACATGGGGGCCACCAACGCCAAAGTGCAGGTCAGAGTAGCTCTAAAGCTTGAATATTACATGGGAGGACTGATGCTGAAGCTGAAGCTCCAATACTTTGGCCACCTGATGCGAAGAACCAACTCATTAGAAAATACCCTGATGCTGGGAAAGATTGAAGGCAGGAGAAGGGGACGACAGAGGATGAGATAGTTGGATGGCATCACCAATTCAACGGACATGAGTTTGAGCAAGCTTTGGGAGATGGTGAAGGACAGGGAAGCCTGGCATGCTGCAGTCCATGGGGTTGCAAAGAGTCAGATGGGACTGAGCAACTGAACAATAGCAAGAACAACTTTAAAAGCCAACAGATTCACTTATGACTTAGGGGGAACATTTCAGTGTATTCATCAGTGGGCCTGGCCACCCATCTCTTTTCACAATATGCTACAGAGGAGAGTTTTTCCATATACCAGGGAAGGGTAGGCAGGGCAGGGGGTGTCTTTACACAGCTCCATGAAATACGCCATTCAGTAAGGGCAAAGGCACACAGGCACACACACACTCACACAGTGAAAAATCTCATGAGTCAACATGCTCTGTATTCCACAGACTATGGCAAATACAGGGGATTTGTATTGTATTTATTTTTGGCCTTGTAATATACTAATAAAAGCAAAGGAAAGCAAAGAACCAAAAGGGCCATTTTTCTACATACTTCATTGCCAATCTCTTCTGCCATCTTTCTGATTATTTGGCCAAATTATTGACTTAAATGATATCAGCAGAGACCAAGCCCATGTAATGTCTAAGGAAGCTATTTCATGAAGTTCAGCCATAGAACCTCCCGAAGGAAAGGCCATGGGCAGTGGTCATCTGGCTCACTCCTTCTTTCATCTCCAGCTTCCATGAAGATGGTGGAGCTAATTTCTGAAGACAACTGTAGGTCAGCAATGATCACTTTTGTCACATGCTGAAGGCTGGGCTGTATATAAATAACTGATGGTCATTTTTCTCATGCGTTTTTTTTTTTTTTTTCCATTAGGAAGATGGGTTTCTTCAAAGCATTTTGCTATTTTAAGCCCTCAAACATTTCCAGCACTTTCACAGAGTAGCTCTGAGCCTTGACTTATTTACAGAGAGATGCTGAGCTGAGATAAGGCTACTTAATAATCCACCATTTCTGGCTAAACAGTTTCTTTCCATATCATCCTTGAAAGCTAGGGGTAAGCGCTCTCAGACAGAGCCTTAGAGGCTGCTGTGTTTTTATTCTCAAGAAGGTTACTTGCATCTTGAGTTATACAGAATGGCTTCCATGAATGGATTTTAACATTGGTCTGTGTCTAAATAGTTTTCAAAGACTGTAAGATGAAATCCACAATAAGGGGTTTGAAAGAAGGAAAATTTCAAATTCTCATCCTTACAATTATCATTCCCATATTATGGGAGAGGAAATAGAAGACTACACTGCTCATATGTAGCAGAGAACAGAGTGTTTGAACACAGGTCAGCCTGATTCATCACAACCATTACTCTGCTTTCTGTACCACGCTATTGACCTACAGAGCCATTAGACCCTGATGAAAGAGCAGGGTCTTTTTTGCTTTGCCAAAAAGTGCTACAAATACTTTAGCTCAAAAATCCATGTACATGTCACATATGTATTAAGCATTTACTATGTCAGGCACTGGGCTAGGATCTGGGAATAAAAAGTTATTGCTTGCCTTGTTCTTAGACTAGGAACAACAATCAATGATAATCAAACATTTATTAAAAAGGCAAAGAGGCTAACCCTTCCTAGTTTAGACTTATACACACACAAATTCATATATACATGCTGTGCAGGCTGAATCTTTGTGATACCTTTTCCTCTTCAAAACCACACTCAGATTCACTGCAATCTGAATAAAGTAAAATTAATAAATGAGGTGAAATATTGTCCACATTCTCTCCTATCAAGGATAGTTCTGAAAATGGTACCACCTTGATTTGGGAGAAGAAACATGGATAACTCTAAATAGATTTTTTTAAATGTATCCATTTGTTTCTTTTTAATCCTATTCATTACAGAAGGAAATAAAAGATAAAGAAAAAATTATATCACATCTTCCCATTCCCATAAGACAACCAGTATTCACATCTTGCTGTGTATCACCATAAAGTTTTTCAAGATGTGTATATAAACAAAGGATTGTTCCCTAGATATTGTTTTGTAACTCACTTTTTTTTATTGTATATTATAGCTTGCCATGCAAGTATATATTAATATCATTTAAAATAAGTATGTACTTATTTTATGTACAAGCTTATTGTATGTACAAGCTTCCCTGGTGGCTCAGAGGGTAAAGCATCTGCTCTCAATGAGGGAGACCCGGGTTTGATCCCTGGGTCAGGAATATCCCCTGGAGAAGGGAATGGCAACCCACTCCAGTATTCTTGCCTGGAGAATCCCATGGACGGAGGAGCCTGGCAGGCTACAGTCCGTGGGGTCGCAGAGTCGGACATGACTGAGCGACTTCACTTTCGCTGTGTACATAGTCCACTGTTGACAACTTCATGATTGGTTTAATTAGTTGCTACTGTTGGACATTTCAGGTGGTTTCCAATAAATGATGTTCTACTGGACATTCTTGTCCATTGCATCTTCATGCAATAGTCTGATTATTTCCTTAGGATATATTTACAGACATAGATGTACTGGGTTAAAAACTATATATGTGTGCCAAGGATTCTTGCTCTCCAGAAAAACTGTAGTATCTCACATCTCACCAGTGGAAGAAGGAAGGACCCATTTTCCACCCTCCCAAAAAAAGTATTGGAGAATATAGGCAGCAGTGAGGTGAGAGAAATTTCTAAGACTACATATGAGGCTTAATCCCAGTGACTGATCCTGGAGGGAACAGGTCCTTGGTAGGCTTGGAGGCTTGGAGGTAGGAGCCTACATTTCATAAGCTGCTTCTGTCTCTCTTGGTTTGAGGTTTCTATGAATCATCTGATTTTTCAGAGACAAACAGGCTTCCAGGAAGCTTTCCCACCCTCTGCTTCTTTGACGGCTACAAAAACATGACAAATAAGAGAATCTTGGCCAGTTTAAGTCCGAGGAAGCTATTTTTGCATTAGGACACAATAAACGATGCCACATTTGGAAGAACAGGTACAGCTCTTGATCCCTTATTACAAAGGACAGTCACAGCCATAAATGGGAATGTAACAGGAAAGGAAGCAGATGGAGGGACAGACCCCAGGAGACCAATGGAGTCAGACGGAAGTTAGAGGAGCTTGCTCTGGTTTACCGAAGGGAAAGACTCAGGATTTCAAATCCTCAGACTTAAGACTGAGGATGGTAAAAGGGATGAGGGTTGGTAGCCGGCTCACTTCTGGAGAAGTCCAGAGTCATGCTGCCCTTCTGCGAGCTCCTCGGGGCCACAGCAAGTCGATGAGAAAACACTGTAGGTTCCGGGACCTCCTGACGTGAACTGTACCTTCCTATGATAGAAACTCAACCCCTGTCTTTTAAACTTTCACCTGTCACTAAGCACTCCTGGGCATATTTGCTGATCTCTCCCTGAGCTCCGTACTGACCTTTGCCCTCTGTTTTCAAATGCATTCCCTCTACTCTGGGGCTTAGCCTGATCCACTGGAGAAAACCACCTCATTGCCCGAGGAATCAGGAAGCCTCTAGTTCGCAGTCTGGTTCTGTCTGTGTGCACATCAGCCAGCCCTGTGATTTCACCGCGTCTCTGCTTCTTAAGCCCAACTGAGATGTGACCTATATGGCCAAGTGAGAGGGCAGAGGAGTGACTCAGCCAGAACTGAGCGGCAGAAGCCCTAGTTACCATCACCCCTCTCCCCACCTCCACCTCCCAGGTTCTCTGCCCCTTCCTTTTTCCCAAGCATGGAGGTCATTCCAACAAAGTGAACAGGAGAAAGTGGCCCTGCCTGCAGATGAACACTAGCCCTTGCCTCACTTTACCAATGGGTCCTCTCATGCTCTGATTTATAGATGAAGAAACAGAGGCACAGGGAACTTCCCTGGTGGTCTAGTGGTTAAGACTACACATTCCCAATGAAAGGGACCCAAGTTCAATCCCTGGGCAGGGAACTAGAGCCCGCATGCCACAACAAAGACCTGGCACAGCCAAATAAACATTTTCTTAAAAAACAAAGAAACAGAGGCACAGGAAAGTGAAGGCAGGGTTGGCGTGAAAATTAAATGAGTTATCACACATCAGGCTTTTAGAACAGGGCCCAGCACAGAGCAAACACTCTCATGAGCTCTTATTTACTGTTTGTTATGACTCGTTTATCACCGCAAGCCCAGTGAGACGTGTGCTTAATGCAGCTGGGGCTGCAGTTGACACTTAGAAAGGACACAATCTACGGTGACTGTTTTACGATCAGCCTAGCTTGAGACTCTGGGTTTGATACCAGCACTGCATTTTGTTCACATATTTGGAATCGCGAGGCTCCCCAAAGACTCCAGTCCCTCAGATCATTTCTTCCCAGAACTCTTGGCCTCTGCTAAAGACATCTTTATGGGAATTAATCTCAGCCTTTCCCCAGGTTTTCTCTCTCTTCACTGTGCGTTGCTTATCACTCAGCTTTGCTCTTCGGCTCTCCACGTCCCCCTGTTCTCTCCTCAGCCGCCGACAGTGGCCTCCACTTTGCATCCAGCCAGTGCTTTCTGGCTCCTTCTCCCAGGTGACTCTTCTCTCTTTGTCTCCATGCTCCCAGGTCTGATATGTGCCTCGCCGGAAGGTCGAGCGTACTTTTCAGCTACACGTTTTATCTCCTGCTGCTGGAAAACAATGATTGCTCATCTCTCCTCACTTTCTGTCACTGGAAACTTGTTCCTTTTCTTCCTATTACTTTTTTTTCCCCCTTGAATATCACCAGTGGTGAGTGTTTTCACCTTTTCTCGTCCTAAATACCAACTTAATGGTAGTTTCTGCAGAACACATAGAGACATGGGGGACTGGAGAATCTCACTTTCTTTCTCAGGTCTTTGTCATTTGGAAGCTGGTCAGGTGTTGCCAGCCTGGCCCCCTCCTTTTCTTTCGTGAGCATCTCCTGACAAAGAATGTCTTGTCCATGATTTCTTCTAGCCTGTCGATAAATCACTCACGTGGCTTCTCAGCAAATAGTTCCTTCACAGACCGTGACTTTCAGGTACACCTGAAACATTCCTTATTTACCTGAAAATTCTTGGAAGTCCTCTCACTGTCTTGCTTTTCTTTACTTCTCAGTTACCCTCCCACCTGCAAATGAGAATCCTCATGGTTAAAGCCAGAGCTGACACTGAAAGCTCTCTCTCCTCTCCATCACCTCTGATGACTTGTATGTTCCTGCCTTTCTCCCTGTCTCCTCATCTCAGAAGGTATTTTCCTAGTTAATATTTGCATGCAAAGCACTCTGACCTGTGAGTTCAAAGCAGGACTCAAAATACCAGCTACAGTTAATTCTCAGTCACTGAGGTGCACATTTTGTGGATGGTCTGTTCACCTCAGACTGGCCCCCTGTGATACTTAACCAAATAGTCCACCTGCTCCTTTACATTCCCCAGCACCCTTGCAGTTAGGTGGGATCCCATGACAGGGTCTGACCAATCAGCTGTGGGGGCGGAGTGACAGGCCCCAATTCCAGGCCAAAGCATAGAAGAGCCAGAGCAGTTTCTCCAGCTGTGTCCCCCCAGTGCCCAGTGAAGAGGCCTCATGTGGAGATGGTGGAGCTATGGGATTGAAGCCACCTGGTGTGCCCTGACCCCTTCTGGGAGCAGGAAAATAGTGGAGTTCAGGCCCTGGGCTTGTAGGTAGTATATCACAACCCCGCTTATTCTAATATTCTAGTATTTTGTGTTATAAGGCCAGGGTGCCCCTTATGGGTTAACTTCAATGTTCTGAAAACTTACATTGATTTTAATATTGTTCCACACAAGGCATAGGTAGAAAAATATCAGTTACCAAGACACACACATAATGTGTGCCAACTTCACAACCTATTAATAGATAAGCAGACAGATCAAGACACAGATACAGATATAGATTATGCCAAAGCACTGTGGAGGGGAATATGATGGAAATTTTTCTTAATATTCTTAGATGCTTAAGCAGCAGCAGTATTATTAATAATTACTAGGTAGAATGAGAGGAGAAAGAACACACTCCACAAGTGAGACCTAGATGGATTCCAGGACTAGAGATGTGTTCAATGACTCAACACCAGCACCACCAAGAGAGAAAAATCTTACCCTTAAGGAACATAGTCATATGTTCCAAGGGTACATACATCCTTATTGTGACACCTTATGTCACAGCCTTTTGAAATATATGTTTAAAATAGCAGTTACAGGAGTTGCCTGGCAGTCCAGTGGTTATGACTCTGCACGCTCACCGCCATGGTCCAGGTTCAATCCCTGGTCAGGGAACGAAAACATTCAAGTCCCACAACTGTGCACTGTGGCCAGGACAAAACAAACGAATGAAAACAGCAATTATGAGATCTCAAACGAAACTTTTAGGAAAACTATAGATGTATAATGTCCGTTGGTAGAGTAGAGTGGAGTTACAAGATGTGGAGCAGAGTCTGTAAATAATATTTCAGATCCCCAAAGCACATATCATAAAAGAGAAAAATGTAGAAATCCAAGATTAAAGTTAAAATTTGTGTATGTGTGCTCAGTCTCCTCAGTCATGTCTGACTCTTCACAACCCCATGGACTGTAGCCCCCCAGGTTCCTCTGTCCATGGGATTCTCCAGGCAAGAATACTGGAGTGGGCTGCCATTTCCTTCTCCAGGGGATCTTTCTGGCTCAGGGATCCAACCCGCATTTCTTATGTCTCCTGCACTGGCAGGTGGGTTCTTTCCAACTAGTGCCACCGGGGAAGCCCCAAATTTTTATACAACAAAGTATATATAAAGTATAATAAAGTAAAAAGGTGAGTAACAAATTGGGAAGAGATATTTGCCAGTGTGTCATCAGCAAGAGCTTCATAGTCAAAGTATCTTAACAACTCTTCAAAATGAGGAAGGAAAAGACACCCCTCCAAAAGGTATGAGTGGGCAAATCATGTGAACTGGCAGCGCACAGATGTAGCAGCCAAATGATTAAAACCTGAAGTATATTCGGCCTCTGATATGCAGAGTTACACACCAACATTGGATCTTTAGCTAAACTCTCATCATCACACTTAACAAAAGAGGACATTGTCCCCAAAGCAAAGATTTACTTTGAGACAAAAGGGAAGGGGGCTCTGGATTTCTGCAGATAGAGCATTACGCTCAGCAGCAAGGCCAGGCCTCAAAACATTGACCTTGAGAGAACTCAATGCCTTTGGGAAAGCAAACATTATAAAGAAGGACTTCTTTTTATCCACCTGGCCCGCAAGCTGCCAAAGAGCCCCAAAACACCGGGAGGAATATGTGTTAAGACTCCTTGCAACCGCGAGAAGACTTCACTGTCATCGGGACAGCCAATGACACTTCCTAGAAACTGGTGTGAAATATTTCACACTGCTGTCAAAGACCAAGTTTCTGGGCTCACGGCCAGTGTTTTCCTCATCACCTCGGACAGACCGCAGTCTTTCATGCCTTGTGTCAAAGTAATGAGTTATAATTGTTAGGGAAATTTATGTTGAAAATGTTGCATGGTTTAAAGTTGGCAGTTGCTTATTGGACATAAGATTTATTACTCTTTTGGAAAAATCAACCTCCAACTCCAGCTCTCCCAGTGACTTACTCTATCTTCGATAGCTCAGCACAGTGACTAAGGAAGGCTAAAGTTCTGATGATGTATCAGATGGATTTGGGGGCAAGTTCCAGAACCTCTCCAAGCCTCAGTTTCCTAATCTGTAAATGTGAAGAATAGTGCTCCTTGGGCTTTGGGGAGGATGAAAAAGACCAGGCACATGGCACAGTGCCTGGCACAGAGTCAGCCTGCAGTGGATGTCAGCACTCCTTAGTAATGAGATTAACAGACTGTCAGGATTTCGTCCATGGAGGAAATACTCTGTGGACTTTTTATGCTCCTGGCTCCCAGGCCATGGGGTGAGTGCCTTGACTGTCTCTCCATCAGTGGCTCTCATTTGGGAGAGCCAGTCACAGCCTTGTTCACAGAGCCCCTTGGGACCATGGTAAGACATGTGATCATGGTAGGGGTGGGAAAGAGCATGTCTACCTTATAGAAAAAGCAGAGTCAATAGTCACAAAAGAAAGATGTTGAGTCTCATCCTTCCCCTCCTCCATGAACCCTTGTGAGAGATTTACACTCAGTCCTGCCTGGAGGTGGGGGATGGGTTAGATGACATTCCCTGAGCCCAGACTCTGCTCTCACTTCCTCCATCAGTTCAGTTCAGTCATTCAGTCGTGTCTGACTCTTTGAGACCCCATGGACTGCAGCACGCCAGGCCTCCCTGTCCATCACCAACTCCTGGAGTTTAACCAAACTCATGTCCATTGAGTTGGTGATGGCATCCAACCATCTCATCCTCTGTCATCCCCTTCTCCCGCCTTCAATCTTTTCCAGCATCAGGGTCTTTTCCAAGGAGTTGGTTCTTCACATCAGGTGGCCAAAGGTTTGGAGTTTCAGCTTCAGCATCAGTCCTTCCAATGAATATTCAGAACTGATTTCCTTTAAGACTGACTGGTTGGATCTCCTTGCAATCCAATGGACTCTCAAGAGTCTTCTCCAACACCACAGTTCAAAAGCATCAATTCTTTGGTGCTCAGCTTTCTTTATAGTCCAACTCTCACATCCATACATGATCACTGGAAAAACCATAGCTTTGACTAGACAGACCTTTGTTGGTAAAGTAATGTCTTTGCTTTTTAATATGCTGCCTAGGTTGGCCATAACTTTTCTTCCAAGGAGCAAGTGTCTTTTAATTTTATGGCTGCAGTCACGATCTGCAGTGATTTTGGAACCCCCCAAAATAAGGTCTGTCACTGTTTTCATTGTTTCCCCATCTATTTGCCATGAAGTGATGGGACCAGATGCCATGATCTTAGTTTTCTGAATGTTGAGTTTTAAGCCAACTTTTTCACTCTCCTCTTTCCCTTCCACTTCCTCCATAGCCTATATGATTATTTGCCATGCTACATAGTTTTCCTTGTTTCTCTGCACCAGAATGTCTGTGAGTTCACTGTGATATCCCTAGCATCTGAGAGTGCAATATAGTTTCTCGATAATCTTGTTGAAGAAACTCAATAAAGTTCAACTAAGTAAAATTCAATGTTGCCCAAAGTTGCTATCATGGGTTGAATTGCGTCCCCGCAAATTCCTATCTTAAAGTACCACAGAATCTGTATTCGGAGATATGGCTCTTTAAATAGGTAATTAAGGTAAAATGAGATTATATGGGTGGATCCTAATCCAATATGACTGGAATCCTTATAGGAAGAGGAGATTAAGGCCTATATATGCACAGAGAGAAACCCATGTAAAGACACTGAAGGGACATGGCCATCTACAAGCCAGGAAGAGAGGCCTTAGAGTGAAATCAACCCTCCTGACACCTGGATCTTGACTTCTAGCCTCCAGAGCTGCGAGGAAGTAAGTTTCTGTGGTTTGGGCTTTC
This sequence comes from Okapia johnstoni, assembly GCA_024291935.2. Taxonomy (NCBI): domain Eukaryota; kingdom Metazoa; phylum Chordata; class Mammalia; order Artiodactyla; family Giraffidae; genus Okapia; species Okapia johnstoni. The sequence continues at coordinate 10,320,043 of CM044322.1, read as the reverse complement.
CTGGTGGTTCAGATGGTAAAAAATCTAGATTGAGACTAGGATTCAATCCCTGGGTTGGGAAGATCCCCTGAAGAAGGGAATGGCAACCCAGTCCAGTACTCTAGCCTGGAGAATCCCATGGACAGAGGAGCCTGATGGGCTACAGCCCGTGGGGTCTCAAAGAGTTGGACAAGACTGAGCAACTAACACTTAACTTCACTTCAGATTTCTATGGTTTAGCCACCCAATCTGGGGTACCTTGTTAGGGCAGCCCTAGCAAGTTAATTTAGTCCCTGACTGAGGTTTCTGCAACAGAATTGAGGTATGGGTTTTGTTAGCTTGAAGCCCTACCTCTTTAGTCGTCCCTCATTCGAAAACAGAACCTCTTTAAAAGTTGAGCAAACCCCCTACAAGGTCCATAGGCTTGAGCTTTCAGGTGACCCAGCCTAGCTCTTCTCTTCCATCCCTGGAAACACCCAGGAGTACAGCTGCAGCCCAGGCCACACCCCCTGGGAATTCCTGCTCTCCTAGCAGGACGGACACCTCCAACAGCTGCTTTGGCTTCTGAAAAGGCATCATGTGGGATTGTTTATTCCACAGACAGTATCCCTTGTTTACTTGGGGTCTGGCTACTGGAGAAGGGAGATAATAGTCATCTCCTACACCTCCTCATTTCCTAGTCAAGAGATGACAGCAGTGACATTAACACATTCTGTGTGCCAAGCCCTGGGTTGGGCACTCACTTCCCTGGGAAAACTTACAGTCCAATAGTACTATTTACAGACCACAACACAGAGGCACAATACACAGAAGGTGGCGTCTAGTAATCCCCATCCTAAACAGTAGGTAAAGAGATGTGCTGGGCTGGGCTTAGTCGCTCAGTTGTGTTCAACTCTTTATGACCCCATGGGCTGTAGCCTGCCAGGCTCCTCTGTCCATGGGGATTCTCCAGGTAAGAATACTGGACTAGGCTGCTATGCCCACCTCCAGTGGATCTTCCTGACCCAGGGATCGAATGCAGGTCTCCCACGTTGCAGGTGGATTCTTTATTGTCTGAGCCACCAGGGAAGCCCAAGAATACTGGAGTGGGTAGTCTATCCCTTCTCCAAGGGATCTCCCCAACCCAGGAATCGAACCCGGGTCTCCTGCATTGCTGGTGGATTCTTTACCAGCTGAGCTACCAAGGAAGCCGTAGGTAAAAAAGATATCACAGTAATTCAGAGGAGAGAGGAGTCTCAGGGCTAGAGGTGTGGGGAGGAAAGACCATGGACCACGTCTCCTGTCGTCACAGTATTGGGACTTGTTGCTATCATGGAACATTGAACTATTGGGACTGATCTTCTGGTGGAATCTTCCCACCATGGAGAACAGCAGAAGTCCATGTCCAGAGGAGGATTTGAGCACAGATGTATCCATCATATCTCAGAGAAGAGATCTGTGGCTCGATAGGGCCAGCCTCTACACTCGACGAGAAAAGCATCCTAGCCACAGGAGTCCCTTCGTTTCTGACCACAGGCCTTTTGCCCAAACCCTCATGTAGGCTCCTGGTGCATTTGGGGCGATCACAAGGAGCTGCTTCTCTCTGCCCTGTTTTATGCAGACATCAGCACCACCACACTAGACCATATCCTGATCCTGACCCTGAGCATCTCAGCACTGGTTAGCATGTACAGGCTAACCCAGAAGATGCCAAGAGGGGAGAAAGTGTTCTCCTTAGAGGGTGAAGTAGTGGAAGCTACTCAGTCACTCTCCCCAAGTCTCCCCAGCAGGATACCACCTTGAGCTCGCCTTGAGGAGCTCAAATCAAGTTTTCAGACTTACCTCCACACTTAGGACTAGGCTTCTCCATCAGTCCCTGCCACCTCCCCCTTTCTCCCGGTCCACACACAAGTCTAGCAGAGCAGGCAGGAATGGAGATAGAGTTTACCTTTTTAATAGTGGATTCCCATTATGCACAGTTCCTTTGCTTTACTACCATGGATACTATGTTATTACCATTATTACAACTTGTTCAAGTGTTTGATTAGAAGCTTCCTTGAATTTGTTTTCCTGAAACTCCAGCTAAATTAACTTATTTGCATGTATACTTTGGAGCTGCCTTGGAAGGTCATCCTGTACACAATGTATCTCTTTCCTGGTGATGTTGATGGAGGCTGAGAGAGGTCCTCTTGTTTGGTAAGATTACACCATAATGTCACATGGCATCAAAACAGGACATGTACTAGTGGTCTCTTAATTATTTCTTTAGCAAAAAGACTCAAAGACATAAGCAGGTGCAACTACAAACTGAAAATAATGGCCTTATACTAGTTCTTAGCCATTTCAGGTGAAATCTTTCTGAGGGTCACCTTCTCTCTGAACCCATCTCCCAATTCTCTGCCCCTCTAAGGAGTTCTGTGACAGTTTATTCTTTTTTTTTTTTTTTTAATAAAGTGCCTGTTAATTAATTTTTTGGCCATGCTGGGTGGCTTGTACGTGTGTGCATGCATGCTAAGTTGCTTCAGTCATGTCCGACTCTCTGTGACTCCGTGGACTGTAGCCCTCCAGACTCCTCTGTCCATGGGGATTCTCCAGACAAAAATATTGGAGTGGATTGGCATGCCTTCCTCCAGGTGATCTTCCAGACTCAGGGATCAAACCCACGTCTCTTATGTCTCCTGAATTGGCAGGCTGGTTCTTTACCACTAGCACCACTTGGGAAGTCCTGTGTGGCTTGTGGGATCTTGTTAATAGTTCCCTGATCAGGAATCAAACCCATGCCTCCTGCATTGGAAGCTCGCAGTCTTAACCACTGGACCACCAGGGAAGTCCCTCTAACAATTTATTCTTTATTGCTGTGCAGGACAGCTGAAAACGTGAATTTATTTGAGCTACTTTCTTCTTTCTAGCTGTAATCAAGCTGCAAGTTACACGTCAAAATTCCAATCAAGAACCTTTGGAACTTTAAAAAAAATTCCCTTAAGCCAATTTTTTCAATGTCAAGAAAAATTTGTGATGAGCCTCCAGGCTATCCTCCGTTGAACACTTCAATTCTAATGATAGATGGAGTTACTAGATCTTAAACACTCCCCGACTTCTCTTAATTGACTGGATTTGGCTCAGTGCCTAGAATCAGCTCCTTGGTAGCCTCCGACCATGTAGATTGTTCAATATAGTGGAAGGAAGGTGGTAATTTCATGTGACTTTGAGCAATGCATTTCCCTCCTTAATGCCTGCTTTGCTCCAGCCTGAGCAACATGCTAGGAAATAAGATCCCCCGTGATTCTTGTTTGAACTGTTGAACATCAAACTCTCAACTATCCTTTTACTAAAAATTAAGTTCATGTTTCTCCCTGCAGGATGGTGCTTTCAATCATTTGCGTTTCTTGGCTTTTACAGATCTGTAAATGTTTAGATGCAAGGATTGAGAGAAGAGCATGAACTACGTTAGTCACTAAGTCATGTCTGACTCTTTGTGACCTCATGGACTGTAGCACGCCAGTCTCCTCTGTGTTGGACAAAGTGAAAGATACAAAAGAGAGAAGGGAACAGAAAATCAGGGAGAACAAGAGAGAAGGAGAGAGAAAGAGACAGAGATAGAGACAGAGAGAACTGAAGCCTTTTGGCAGACCTTCCTCCCAACACTTCATATAAGAAATCCAACTGGACCTGAACTTAGCCCTGAGGGAGGGGATATGTGTGTAGTTGTAGCTGATTCATGTTGCTGTATGGCGGAAGCCAACACAACATTGTAAAAATTAAAAAACAAAAAAATAAATCAATGAAATTTAAAAACAAAATAAACTTGCTGCTGCTGCTGCTGCTGCAGCTAAGTTGCTTCAGTCGTGACCGACTCGGTGCGACCCCATAGATGGCAGCCCACCAGGCTCCCCCGTCCCTGGGATTCTCCAGGCAAGAACACTGGAGTGGGTTGCCATTTCCTTCTCCAGTGCACGAAAGTTAAAAGTGAAAGTGAAGTCGCTCAGTCGTGTCCAACTCCCAGCGACCCCATGGACTGCAGCCCACCAGGCTCTTCCGTCCATGGGATTTTCCAGGCAAGAGTACTGGAGTGGGCTGCCATTGCCTTCTAAAACAAACTTGGCTCTTTTCAATTTCTCACCAAAGGCTTTGGTACAACCACCATGGTTATTTTCTAGACGAGCTCTGTAACTCTCTAACCAAGGGTATTTGGTCACAGATAATAGCTTTAGCAAATCTGGGATCTCAGTGTGAAAATGCTTTGGGCTTTCTCTGAAACTATCCTCCAGAAAGTCTGGATAGAAATTCCAGCAGCTTGATCTTCCCTGTTTATTTTGACCTTAAATAACTATTGACATTTACTTGGGCTGCCTCCATAATTTCCAGGTCAATATTTTATGTTCCTGAATTGTACTCCTGACAGGGGATATCTATTTTTCAATCAAATATGTATTGAATATGCTATGTACCCAGAAACAGAAGGAGGAGAGAGGATGGGCTCAAGAGTAAGGAAGAGTTAGTCTTGCCTTTGGGCTCCCGTGGGAGTGGGGCAAACGTGGGCTTCCCCAGCCATCAGCACGGCCAGAGCTCATCACTGGTACAGGGTCCTCTTCGAACTCCAGGCTGCTGGGAAGTCCTGTGTCCTCGCTACCCTGCGTCAGTTTTGTTCCCATGTTGCTCATGAGCTGCTATAGGAGGTGACATCTCTGCACCCTCCCTAGGCTCAAAGATTCTCTTCACTATTTTGCTTCTCACATTATGTGTCTCCCTTGATTTTTATTTTTTCTCTTTTTTGCCACTGATTACTATATATGTCACCCCAAACCTGACAAGATGAAACTTAGGGAGAGTCTTATCCCCTCACTTTCCCTTCTCAGTCCCAGCAGCTCTTCCTCTGCGTGGCTCCCCCATTTCTCCGGCTCTGCGGGAGCAGCTCCCTCACCAGCTCAGAGATGGAAGCCACTGCTCTCCCCAGCTCTCAGGGGGACTGCCCAGGGCGGCAGCATGTGATGTTCACTAGGCAGAGGGCAGGGCTGGGCCCCGGAGGGATATTCACAAGCTCCTCTGTGAAGTAAGGCACACTGTACATCAGCCTCAACGCGACCGGGGTTGGGCTAACCCCATGGAGGATACTTGGTCAGAGCTCACTTTACAAAGACGCTGACCGCCTGCGGGTTTATCATTCATCTGCCAGTGTGGTGCTACCTGGAAATTCTACAGGCCAGACCCACACCTGACATGTGCACGCTGAGGTCTACAATGATTCTCTATGGGGAAACACCATTCTTGACCTCTCTCAATCTCACTGAGAGCTGGTTCCCAATTTTTGATTCACTGAAGAGCTTACACCACTGAGTACTTCCACCTGGAGAGAAGAACATGGAAAAAACCAATAAACATGATAAACATGGACTGAAACCTTTCTTTTTAAATTCTAATCTTTGGGTCATTCAAATCCCCATAGTGCTGCTGAGTATCTCTGTGGTACCTGCAAGAGTGGCCTGTACTAGAAAGATGTATGGATATGTGTCTTGCCCCATCACATAGCACTCTTAGATCACTGACAGCCAATACTTGGCATGTGGATTACCACTTTCCACTTCTAAACCAATGGCAGGGCTGTGTAATGGCTCACCCTTTCTTTGCTAACAAGTCTAGATTCAATCTTAGAATCTTTTTTAACATAGCCTTTCAGAGGCTTCCCTGATAGCTCAGTTGGTAAAGAATCTGCCTGCAATGCAGGAGACCCCAGTTCAATTCATGGGTAGGGAAGATGCCCTAGAGATGGGATAGGCTACCCACTGCAGTATTCTTGGGCTTCCCTTGTAGCTCAGCTGGTAAAGAGTCCGCCCACAATGTGGGAGACCTGGGTTCGATCACTGGTTTAGGAAGATCCCCTGGAAAAGGGAAAGGCTACCCACTCCAGTATTCTGGCCTGAGAATTCCATGGACTGCATAGACCATGGGTCACAAAGAGTCAGACATGACTGAGTGACTTTCACTTTCACTTTTCAGGTTATCATTGTCAATCGAAGTTGGTATTCAAAATAAAACGCATTTTCCTCATTTATTTCAGACCAGTGGTTTTCAAACTGCAAGTTACAACTCACTGATGAGTATATTAATTTTAGCAGGCAACAACCAGCATGAGGGAGGGAGGGAGAGAATGACTGATGGGGGGGAGGGAGGAAAAGAAACGTAAAATAACAGACAGGATTAAATAGAACACAGCAAAGTATATCACATAGGATAAGTGTAAATATTTGGGTTGGCTAGTCTCTGTTTGCCAACCCTCTCCCCACCCCCCACCCCAAGATTTATTCATCATCCTGCCAGGGATCTAGGGTCTCATCTTCCCTGGGCTCTACCACCATAGCTCCCTTGCCTCTGGCTTCTGGTCGGCCTTGGCCAGACAGGAGCACCCCCAAGTGATCCTAGAGGGCAGTGGCTGCATCCTTCCACAAATGCAACCAGGTCATGTGGTTCCCTTGCCATACCCCAGAGCTTACTGGACATCAGCATCACTTGCTTCATCCTTTTCTGTCTTTATGTCTAGGGGATGTTAAAAAAATTACATTTTAATAAAATTTTAGTATCATTTCTAGAGACATTTCCTTCAGCGTCAGATATGTATATGTGTGTACATAAACCTACTTCTACACACATACACCCACACACACAAAGTGTACCAGGACACAAGGCGGCATTTATTCCTTATCGTGTTATTGTCAGTCATGGTCCAAAAAAAAGTTTGAAAGTCACTACCCTAGCTGGCTTCCCTGGTGGCTTAGTGGTAAAGAATCCTCCTGCCAATGCAGGAGACACAGGAGATGCGGGTTCAATTCCTGGGTCAGGAAGGTCCCCTGGAGAAGGAAATGGCAACCTGCTCCAGTATTCTTGCCTGGGAAATCGCATGGGCAGAGGAGCCATGTAGGAGCCATGTAGGAGGGTTACAGTCCGTGGGGTCACAGAAGAGTCGGTCATGACTTAGCAACTAAACAATAACAACAACCCTAGATGGCAGGCTAAAGACTTATTTTTGGTTTTCCCTCCACTTAGTGCTTTGAGAGTACATTAATCAGTAGTCATTTCTGAGCTCCTTGGACTTGGCTCCTGCAGTTCACCCTTCTTGAATCACAGCTGGGTACTCCTTTCTTATCATTTCTCATCACCTGTTCATTCAACAACATCAGATACCAGCCATGCCTTAAACCTCTGTTAACCCTTGAGTGCTACAAAGGTCTCTGCCCCTGTGATCTTGTTCCCCTCTGCCTGTCAGGGAACAATCAGAGGGCAAGGCTTCCTCCAGGGTTTCCTTCTTCTCTCCACTGTCTTGCTGGTCTAAGTGTGGTCCGTGCACCAGCAGCATCAGCATCACCTGCATATTATAAAAGTAGAATCTGAGCCCAGCCCAGAACTACAGGATGTTTTAACATGCTCTCCAGGTGGTACATAAGCAAATGTAAATCAGAGAAGCACTTCTCCAAAGCCCAGCCTGTTCTGGATGATGACTAGGTGTTCAAGAAATGGAGGTTGGTGACTGAGGAGCTCTTGAAGCTGGAGAAGATGGTACCCAGCCAATGGTGTGTGTGGAGGATGGGACCCTGGGAGCCCTGCTTCCCTGAGGCCTTGGAGACCAACAGGCTCTCTGGGCCTTATTCTCTCCTATCAGGAAGTAGAGGAAACAATCATTGCTCCCAGTGATGTCTCTCTCATTCAGTCAGCCTATCACGGTATAAAGTCCTTAAGGGAGGGACCACCAGGCTTGCCAACGAGCAAGTGAAGACAGCATCACGTAACTGGAAGGGAGTTAGGCCAGGATGGGAGAGGCTGAAGTGACTCATCCATGGGGCTCAGTTTCCTCATCTGTAAAAGAAGGATAGTAATTTTTCTCTTGCTCACTTGTAGACATCCAATAAAGTCTTAGGTGTGAAGAGGCAGGCGGGCACCAGCCTCATTATCTGAGCAATCTCAGCTTCCAGGTTGTGTGGGGCCAGAGCATTCTACCATTTTACCATGAGTACCTGCAAGAACAAAAGGTCTCGGAAGGTCTTTACAACATTTTAAAGTTTATCTCAAATAGAGAACCAGATAATTAAGCTCATTAGCAGGAAATAATTTGCTCAGCTTGTCGAAGGTCATGGCTCCAGTCTGCGTGTGCAGCACAGAAAGCAATGGAAAAAAAGACGAAGCTGGAATGAGCCGGACGATCCCTGCCCTGTCTTTTCTGTGTTCATAGTCACTGCGGAGCTGCGACACTGAGAAGAATGGCAGTGGGAGCCTGCCGTGAGAACATCCTGGTGGATGAGTAGGCTCTCCGGGACATCTGTCAGGAAGATCGCTAACACAGGGAAAGCAGAGCTCTGATGCTCTCGGGTAGAACCTCAAACCCAGGCAGAATCTACTCTACAAACTCTGTTTTTGCAAATACAAAGACTGGCTATGAGAAGTCATCGCTCCCTAAAACATACTCATTCATCCAATCAATATTTGTAGAGTACCTACTCCGTGCCACACATCAGCAGTCAGAAAATTACAATGCAGAAGAAAACATATTCCTCAGTTTCCAGGAACATATCTAATTTCATCAGTTTTTCTCTTAAAGCCCTCAATGAATCCCATGACTTGGAAGATAATACCTAAGTAAAAAGATGAGTAGTTTCCAGGGGTTAGGACAAAGGGAGGGATGAATAAGCAGGACAGAGAATTTTTAGAGTGTGAAACTATTCTGTATCGTATATAATGGCGGATACATGTCACTATGCTGCTGCTAAGTCGCTTCAGTCGTGTCCGACTCTGTGCGACCCCATACATGGCAGCCCACCAGGCTCCTCCGTTCCTGGATTCTCCAGGTAAGAATACTGGAGTGGGTTGCCATCTCCTTCTCCAACATGTCACTATAAGTTTGTCCAAACCCATAGGAGGTTCAATGCCAAAAGTGAGTCCTAGTGTAAACTATGAACTTTTATGATAATGATACGTCAATATGGCACCCCACTCCAGTACTCTTGCCTGGAAAATCCCATGGACGGAGGAGCCTGATAGGCTATAGTCCATGGGGTCGCTAAGAGTCGGACCCGACTGAGCGACTTTACTTTCACTTTTCACTTTCATGCACTGGAGAAGGAACAGCAACCCACTCCAGTATTCTTGCCTGGAGAATCCCAGGGATGGTGAAGACTGGTGGGCTGCCGTCTATGGGGTCGCACAGAGTCAGACACGACTGAAGCGACTTAGCAGCAGCAGCAGCAGCAGCAATATAGATTCATCAGTTGCAACAAATGTAGCACTGTGGTGAGGAATGTTGATAATAGGAGAGGATATGCATGTATGCAGGCAGGGTGTTTACAGGATATCTCTCTACCTTTTTCTCAGTTTTTCCCTGAACCTAAAATTGCTCTAAAAAACAAAGTCTGTTAAATATTATTTTTTGGAGAATAAGGATACTTACTCTCACCAGTATTATTCAACACTGTACTGGAAGTCCTAGCCAGAGCAATTAGGCAAGAAAAAAAAGTCACCCAAATCAGAAAGAAGTAAAACTATCTTCAGATAAAATTATATTATATATAGAAAACCCTAAAGATTCTAGCAAAATAAACTGTTAGAACTAATAAATTCAACAAAGTTACAAGATACAAAATCAATATGCCAAAATCAACTGCATTTTTATACACTAACCACAAACTACCAAAAAGAGAAATTAATAAAAATAATCCCTTTTATCAGTTCAGTTCAGTTCAGTCACTCAGTCGTGTCCGACTCTTTGCAACCCCATGGACTGCAGCACACCAGGCCTCCCTGTCCATCACCAATCCTGGAGTTTACTTAAACTCATGTCCATTGAGTCAGTGATGTCATCCAACCATCTCATCCTCTGTCGTCCCCTTTTCCTCCCACCTTCAATCGTCCCCAGCATCAGGGTCTTTTCAAATGAGTCAGTTCTTCGCATCAGGTGGCCAAAGTATTCGAGTCTCAGCTTCAGCATCAGTCCTTCCAATGAATATTCAGGTCTGATTTTCCTTTAGGATGGACTGGTTGGCTCTCCTTGCAGTCCAAGGGACTTTCAAGAGTCTTCTCCAACACCACGGTTCAAAAACATCAATTCTTTGGCACTCAGCTTTCTTTATAGTCCAACTCTCACATCCATACGTGACTACTGGAAAAACCATAGCCTTAGCTAGACGGACCTTTGTTGGCAAAGTAATGTCTCTGCTTTTTTAGATGCTGTCTAGGTTGGTCATAGCTTTTCTTCCAAGGAGCAAGCGTCTTTTAATTTCATGGCTGCAGTCGCCATCTGCACTGATTTTGGAGCCCCCAAAAATAAAGTCTCTCACTGTTTCCACTGTTTCCCTATCTATTTGCCATGAAGTGATGGCACCAGATGCCATGATCTTATTTTTCTGAATGTTGAGTTTTAACCAACTTTTTCATTCTTCTCTTTCATTTTCATCAAGAGGCTCTTTAGTTCTTCTTCACTTTCTGCCATAAGGGTGATGTCATCTGCATATCTGAGGTTATTGATATTTTTCCCAGTAATCTTGATTCCAGCTTGTGCTTCATCCAGCCCAGAATTTCTCATGATGTACTCTGCATATAAGTTAAATAAGCAGGGTGACGATATACAGCCTTGACGTACCCTTTTCCCAATCTGGAATCAGTCTGTTGTTCCATGTCCAGTTCTAACTGTTGCTTCTTGACCTGAACAGAGATTTCTCAGGAGCCAGGTCAGATGGTCTGGTATTCCCACTTCTTTAAGAATTTTCCACAGTCTGTTGCGATCCACACAGTCAAAAGCTTTGGCATAGTCGATAAAGCAGAAGTAGATGTTTTTCTGGAACTCTCTTGCTTTTTCAATGATCCAATGGATGTTGGCAATTTGATCTCTTTTTCCTCTGCCTTTTCTAAATCCAGCTTGAACACCTGGAAGTTCACAGTTCACATACTGTTGAAGCCTGGCTTGGAAAATTTTGAGCATTACTTTGCTAGCATGTGAGATGAGTGCAATTGTGTGGGAGTTTGAGCATTCTTTGGCATGGCCTTTCTTTGGGATTAGAATGAAAACTGACCTTTTCCACTCCTGTGGCCACTGCTGAGTTTTCCAAATTTGCTGGCATATTGAGTACATATCACTTTTATAATTGCATCAAAAAGAACAAAATACTTAGGAATTAATTTAACTAAGGAGGTGAAAGATCCACCTTTCTAGTTTCTTCTTTTGCCAACCCCACCCCTACCAGCCCTCCCACATAAACTCAACACTTAAGACAATGAAAATACTTTCCAACCCATCAGCTTAGTGTACTTCTTTAGGTCACCGTAACTTCACATAAACTCTTTCCTCTGTCTGGAATATCCCTTTACCCTCTTCTCTGCCTGGCCAACTCCTATTCATCCTTCAAAGCCCATCTCAGAAAAGATGTTTGCGTAGCCCTCCTGATATCCTCGAGCAGTGATAATTAATTTCTCCACTTCACTTCTACAGCACATGATGGCATGTGGTTATATTACATAGCTACAATTCATTCAGCTGTATACGGTAGCAGCCAGCACTGGACTGAGTTTCCTGAGGCCCAGGCCATGTCTTTTTTATCTTTGTATCACCATCAGTTGGATCAAGGACAGAGCTGGAACCAGGATCCAAGCTTCTAAATCCAGTACCCTATTCATTGTGTCATTCTGCTAACCAGTCCGCCTCACTTCTAGGCTTTATTAGCTGGATTCCTGGAGGTCTGTAACAAGCATAAGCAAAAGAGAATTTGGAATCAGGATATGTTTTCTTAAACTTTCTTTTCAGCCTCTGATTTAGAGTCCATGAAATTTGGTTTTTATCTTATTTCTGTTACAAGTAGCTCATCTTGGGAAAATGACTCAATCTTTCTAGCTTGCCAAAAACTTAAGGTTTTCCCGTAAGTTAAATAGATATAAAGAAACTTCCCCAAGTCTTTTCCATAGGGATGTTATAAATATTAGCCAAACACTTAACAAGCATCTAATAAACCCTTATTGTGTAAAACCCCGAGTGAAATTTTATCCAAGGGGAAAAAAGAGGAAAAGTCATTGTCCCTGTTCCTAAGTAATTTGTAATCTAATAGATAAAAAAAAGTGTATACCCTACTGTCAGTGACAAAATACAGAAAGTGTTATGTGTTATAAGAGAAGTACAAGTTATGAGCTATAGAAGCATGGAGAAAGGAATTGTATAAATATACAAGTGCTGTTTACATGTACCTTTATTATATTCTAGAAACTGAGATTTTTGAAACTTCCAAATTATGTTAAAATATTTTATAATAAGAGTCTGTTTAAGTACATGAGATACTTTATTAACAGGAGGCCTGGGGAATTCTGAAGGATATTGTATGCTTCCTTAAGAATGCCAAGGGGAAAGAGTATCCATAAAGCTTATTAGGTACACAGTAACAAGCCTCTGGGGTGAGCATTCAGGAGACCAAATGCTATGGAGCAAGGCATCTTCAGGGACATCAGAGAACATCTCTTAGCATTAGGCAGAGAGGCCAGGAATCCTGGCCCACAGAGACCAGCTGTGGTCCTCAGCACCATCCAAATGGCTGTTTGGGCCACAGTCATGGGCTCTAGAGTAAAAAGTCTTCCCTGTGTACAATCTACAGGATGCTAGGAATTACATAGAAAAAAAGCCCAACTTTGGGAAACTTCTACTTACACATATTAAATTCTTCTATATTGTAGAACTTCTTGGATTCTTTAACATATGAAAGTCCTTTAGAACTTTTAAAGAGGAAAATAAATATAGCAGTATTTCCCAAATTTAATAGACTACGAAACCTTACATTTTTACAAAGCGTTTCATGGAATTGTGTCACACAGAATATTTTGGAAAACGCTCAAGAAAAGAAGGAATCTGAAACTTACCAGTCACTTTTTATGTAAATTTGCATATTTATAAGCATGTAAGCATTTGATAGGGAAGTATGCAGACAATGTACCCTCCCCCCTTGTACCTTACTGATTCATTGGAGCAAAAAGATAAAGGGCTCACAGAGAGAATGAATGATTTATTTTTAAATCTCATTGTCTTGCCTGGCTTAATGATATTTTCCCTTCTTACAAATGCAAAAAATGATTTAAAAAAAACAGATGATGGACTGATCTTTCTGATCAAACTGCATTACTGCGATCCAGGCTGATTTTAAACAAATTAAAAAAATACACACTTCTCGGAGTATACCTCTTAGGGGGAGATATCTGCTTTTAAACTCCTCTGTGAATTTACAAAGAGCAGGATCTGAAACAGGAATGTCAGCTAGAATTCTCTGGGGCCCCAGTTCTTATCTTTTCTGTTGACTTCTCACTTACCTGGAAGACCTGAACGAAATGCAGGTGAGAATGTTCATTTGGATCCATTCATAAAGGATGTGTTAGACATTTGACCATCTCCCCATTCAGCCGACATGTGTAGAGAACTGTGACTCAACATGGTTCCAGAGGGAAAAAAAGATGGTCTTTCCCACATAAGAAGATAAGTAGATATACAAGGAGACAGTCTCCTCGTGGTTTTAAGCTCCCATTTCTGCCTCTGATTCCTCCCCACATCAGAGACCGTCAGTTTCTCATAAAAATATTTTTTTAAAAATATGCTTCTGATATTTTTTTAATGCCAACATTCTTTTTTTTTTTTCCTTGCACTGGATCTTCACTGCTGCAGTGGAGACTTCTCTAGTTGTGGAATCTTAGTTCCTTGCATTGGAAGGCAGATTCTTAACCTCTGGACCACCAGGGAAATCCCCTTCTGACACTTTTATGACATTTATCGCCATTTTTGCAAACCACCACACGTTCTGCTTCTTCCTTCCAGTTGTCCACACTGCTGACCACCTGCCCTGTCCTCCCTTTCTCAATCTTTCCTCACAATTTTGACCTGAATGAGAATCTCAGCTCCCCAGCAACAGCTCTTGCTTCCCTTCCCATGAAATGAACGGTCTCCCTGGTCCTGCCGCCCCTCCCGCTGCCACCTTCCGCCCCTGCTGACTTTGGGAGACCCCTTTCTGCACCCCTTTGCCGACTCTCCCCTCCGAATGGGCGCCTCAGGCTGACGGCCCCGCCTTCCCAGTCGCACAGAGCCGCAGTCAGTCAGTCCTGCGCGGGCGCGCGGGTTGGCAGAGGGCCCGGGAGCGGGTGCTCTGTTGCCCTCTTCCACTCCCAGCAGCGGCAACCTTTATCTCCAGGTTGAATGGTGGAATACAGGAAATAGTCGCCAAAGAAATCAAGCCAATCTGCCTAGAAGGGCTTGGAGTTCCCAGAGTGGAAGTTGACGCCCGAGAATAAGGCCCTCCTTGTTTTGGCCCCCAGTTGGAGAATGGGTTCAAATTTCTGAGAGAGATGACTTGAACCTAGATGTCCACAGTTCAGAATACACCCTGAAGGGAAGCCCGCACTATGTCTTGCCCTGCACACCTGCCCAGGCAGGTAATCAGGATTCTCAGGATAGAGAAAGGCCAGAAATAGCGTAAGAAACCCAGGTGAGCCATTTATATTAATCAACTGAACATTTTCATTCTTAAAAATGAATCCACAACTAAGGATCAATAGACACTGAGTAAAGGAAGCAGCAGAAAAAGGAAGTGAAGGCATCTACTGGCGTGAAGATGTCTAAGTCAGCATTTTCTTCGTCCTCCTCGAAATCATCCAGAAGTACAAAGAAATAAATTTTTTAAATCTTAGCAAATGACATTTTTAGTGAAAATAATAAAGCAACAGTAATAACAACAGCTAACAATTATATAGCAGTTATTATGTTTCAAGTACTGTTTGTAAAACTTTGCACAATAACTCATTTAACTCTGCACTAAACCGCAGAAATCACTACTCTACCCATTTTTTTCCGATGAAGTTATTGAGGCACAAGATATTAAATAACCTGAAGAATGTCACAGAGATAACAAATTGAAAACTAAGAATAGAACTAAAAGGCAATTTGATTATAGAGTTCACAGCCTTAACCTTTGTACACTGTCACTGCCTTCCACAACAGATAGAATATGCACATACTGAAGCATATATCGTGTATGGTCAAAGCAGATTAAATCAAGCAGAAGGCAAAAATGAAGGAAAGAAATACAGAGAACGAGGAGAGGGCACAATCGTAGCATATCTTAGAAAGCACCAGCAAAAGTACACTTAGGGAAAGCAAGAAGTGTGCTAAAATGCAAAATAAATCTATAATTTGCAACAGTTAGTATGGGTGCTAAGGTAAACTAGTCTGGTGGCTGAAGTTCTTCTTTATCTTCTTGGTTCAGAGATGCAGAGGAGGTGAGCTAGAAAAAATGCAAGTAAATACATCACTACTTACTGCCATCCTTTATGGTACACTAAGCCATGCTTTCAGGGAGGCATCTGTCTCTGTGGCATCAGGGAAGACTTTGGGTGGTGAAAAACAGTGAGACTTGGTGACTCACCTACACACATCCCACCCCACCCCACCCACAGAGACCTAATGTTGGCTTTAGAAAAATGCAACTTATCAAAGGGCAAAAATTAAATGGGAACT
Source organism: Okapia johnstoni (assembly GCA_024291935.2). NCBI lineage: Eukaryota > Metazoa > Chordata > Mammalia > Artiodactyla > Giraffidae > Okapia > Okapia johnstoni. The sequence continues at coordinate 10,304,577 of CM044322.1, read as the reverse complement.
TAATAAAGCACTGAAACAAAGATATCCAAAATAAAAGCAACAAAACTTGATAATAAATTAACAATATTTACTAAAAATTATTGCTATGAACTAGATGCAAGTTATGAATAAGCATTTCTCAGGAAATTAAATGTAATTAATTGAAGCAGTTGCCTGTATGAAGCATGATTTACAAAGTAAAAGTGTGAAAGCCTGGGGAGAAAAAGGAATAGGGCAACAGGAACAGGTAAAACACGGACTGACTCATTCAAGAGAAAAATATTAAGTTGAACCATATGAAATTTCTGTGCATTACAAAATGGTAAAATCTTGGTTATTGCATATGATTAACCTAATAGAAGGAAAAATGTAAAATAAAACCAAACCATCATAAAAATGAAAATTAAATTGGAAAAAGCATCAGAAATTGTCTAGATCGCAAAACATAAGGGATAGAGCATATTAATAAGAAAAATGAATAAAATGAAATGGAAGTAAAAAGGCAATAAGAAATAAAGGAAAAAAAAGATATATGCAGGAGAGACACAAAGGAAATCGAACGTAATTGCAGACCCAAAGAAGGAAACCAAAAACAAATAACAGACAAACATTTAAAGTTATAATGTGACTAAAAATCTTCTGAAATAAAGAAAAACTTGAATCTATATATAAAAGGGCACAAATAGTAGCCAGAGAAATTGACCAGGAGCAGTCATAACTGAGTCGTTGCAGTAAAGTTTCAGACTTCAAGTAGTAAACTCCTCTAGTCAGTAAAATAAAAAGATACGTCATTTTTAAGTGGGTTACAAATAAGGATAACTCTATATTTCAATGCCAGATGAGACTGAAGACAGAAAGAAATATAGGCAGGCATGAAAGTGGTGACATGTTTATTTGCTTAATAACTGGGACTACTCACCATGAGACCTAGCCTAGTTTTCTCACTAACAAGGAATAAAGGGTGCCCATTGAAATAAAACACAAAGTCAAATGGAAAAAAAAAAAGTAGTGCCAGAAAATAATACAGCAACACTCACATGATACTCAAGAAAATAATGCGTGTCTCAAAGGTTGAATATCCAGCTAGACTAACTGTTTAGTTATAGGAAAGCAATTTTGAGCATGTATGCACTCAAGGAGTATTATTTCAGTGAGCAGTTCTTGAGGACGCTACTAGAAGTGAACTTTGGCCAAGCAAGTGATAACTAAGGACAGTACAGAAAAATAATATTCTTTGAGAAAATAGAGAGACAAAACTGAGGACAGCCTCTGCCAAAAGTGTGCCCACAAATAACTTTTAACCATCTGAGCTTGGAAGCAGGTCCATCCCCAGTTGAGCCTTGAGATTTTATACTCTTTAATTTTTAAAAGATCTTATTTACTTTACTACCCATAATCCTGTTATTTCTTAGACTCTGCAATCCCATTTTTCATTTCAATTCTGAGAAAGGATTGCAGAGAACTAAGATGCATAGTGGAGGGAGCAGGGACCTAGAATTAGGGGACTTCAAATCTGTTCTCAACTTAACATATTGTATAGGTTTATATTTATATCAGTGCTATTTTGGCAAATTCATTAAGACTACTTTTTAGCTTCAGCTTCCTCATCTGCATAAATGTAGGACTGGCCTAGATAATACCTGGTATTCCTTCAAGTCCAAATTTTCTATTTATATTAAATCCTAAACAAAGTAAGTGTCCAATGTTTAAACTGCTAAGTGTGTGACAGTTATGCAGCACTAGATCATAAATACATTGCCATCAGACTTCCATTAAACATAGGAAAAGTTTTTGAATTTGGATTATATTTACAGCAATATATATATAATCAATTAAGTAAAGCCAAATAATTTCAAACATTATTTCAGAAAATAATTTTCAAAAATTTGCCTCCTACACATTACTTCTTTAAAAAATATATACCTGAGAATGTATTTGAGCAAAATGAAAGGGGGACTGAGAAAAATAGGATATCCAAGAAATATAGTGAAATATAGTCTTTAGAAATTAATTGAGTTGAATGAGTTTAGTGATAAAAGGCCAAAGGAAAAATTTATCCAAAAATGCCTCAGGCTAATAAAGCCCCCAAAACTTTACTAAGATGGCAGTTTCTTATAATTTTGTAGGAGATTTTTCCCCACTTTTCTGACACACAAATGTCTTAACCAGGAGTTAAATGTCTTAACCAGGAGTCAAATGTCTTAACTAGGGTAAGGTTAGGTCTTATCAGCTTCAAGATCGTTAGCATAAAATTTTTAATATGGTATACTGTGAGATGGGGAGCCAGAGAAGTTGTCTGCAGATTAAATCTTACATGGTTGATGGAAGTCTGGGGTTTTAGAAGTTCTACTAACCCTGCCAGGTAAAAGCAAACTATTCTGATATTGGAGGTGGATGGAGAAAAATTATTTTACTATACCACTAGCTTTATTCCTCGTTTCAGGGCCTAAAGAGATTTGCTTCGATGAGGTGGCAAGATCTAGAACATCATCCACTTTTAAAGCCAACTAATGAAGCTTATCATAATCCAGTGGCAGGTGTGATGGAAATTCTCCCTCTAGCATTTAACATGTTGGTACCCGTTTCTGTGATTCTCTTAAGGTTATTATTTTTGATTTACTATTTTGGTAAATAGAAAAAGAGCCTGGGGGACTTCCCCGGCGATCCAGTAGTTGGGAATCCACCTTCCATTGCAGCAGACGGAGTTTTGATCCCTGGTTGGAGAACTAAGATCCCATATGCCATGGGGCTCCTGGCCCCACATGCTGTAATGGTAGAGCCCACGCACTCTGGAGTCCATGAGCCACAACGAGAAAAGAAGCACCCGCGTGCTGCAGCAAAGATCCAGTGTGCCACAACCAACACCCGACACAGCTTTTAACTTTTAAACTTATTTAAAAGTATAAAATAAATAAACTTTTAAAAAAGAGAAAGAAAAGAAGAGCCTGAGGCTTCTGCTTAGCTTTCCCTACTAAAATGGCACTTATCCTGTAAGTGTGTGTGTGTGTTTATTTGCATCCAACTCTTCGCGACTACACAGGCTCCTCAGTCTGTGGGATTTTCCAGGCAAGAATCCTGGAGTGAGTTACCATTTCCTCCTCCAGGAAATCTTCCTGACCCAGGGATCAAACCTACGTTCCTGCATCTCCTTCACTGCAAACAGATTCTTTTCCACTGAGTCACCAGGAAAGCCCCTATCCTATAAGTCAGGGAGGTAATATAGGTTTCTGAGGACATGCATGTCAACTGTATATACTAGAGATATATCAAGAATCCAAGGCTCCTCTGAACAATTCCAGACTCTGAAGAGGCCTCACTCCATGGACCAGAGAGTCTGAATTCCCAAACAGCTGCAGAAGGCTCCAACCCGGAAATGCAAGGAGGTAAACTCTCCATGGAACAGACCAAGCGAGACAGGAGACAGGAGATAAATTTTCTCTCCAGTCCTGCCTCGGATAGTCTGTCCCAAGACATAGTTATTGCAAACCTCCTTCCTGAAGGATCCTGTGACCGAGTCACGCCTCTCTTAGCAGCAAGCTGTGAAGCAGAGGTTAGTGCAGAAATGCATCACATTTTCTTTATTTGCCATCTTTCCCTGCCCTGCTATCCTTCATTCCTACTACCCTTAGATTTTACTTCCCAGAAAAGTCCCGTTTACGTGTCTTTTCCAGGGATTCTGATCTAGGAGACTTGGGAACGCTTGCTTTGGTAAGTGGTAGGTCTTCAGGGGCAGACTAAGACAAAGGTATACAGGAGGTTCTTGTAATATTATTGCAAGCCAGACTTCCTCTATTCAATGGGATCTGGATCTGTAAACTGACTGAAAGAAGGCAATAGAAGAAGGTAAGTGGAAGTAAGTTTATTTCTCTTTTTCTTTTTTGGCCACATGGTTTGCAAGATCTTAGCTCCCAGACCAGGGATCGAACTCTTGTCCCCTACAGTGGAAGTGCAGTATCTTAACCACTGGACTGGACTGCCAGGAAATCCTAGGCTATTTCTTAAATACTGTCAAAAATTGAGAATCAAAACTCTGAAGTATAAGCACATTAATCAGATTATGGAGGAAACCAGTACAATCAATGGAAATGAGAAGAATCAGAGCTATGGAGGGCAGGGAATTTTGCTTTTTATTTTCTACTGTTCTGCTTTGGTTGAGAAAGGCACCATGAACCCTACGAATGATTACAGGCCCCACAGACCATGGTCCTTGTAAGGTTCAGTCTCAGCCCTCAGGCAAGACTCAAGCAAGCAGACAGAACTCAGGAAACTCTGGCGTGGGTAGAGGCTGAGTGATGGAGAGACAAGCGCTCTTGGAGTACCAAAGAGGTTAAACACCTCGCCTGCTGATCTCAACTTGCCTTGGAACTGAGGGAGACACTATTCCTGTTGAGGGTGGGGAAGACCATGTCAGATCAGGGGGCCCCAGGCCTGACTGGTTGGGTTTCTTATCCTGGGATTACAACCTGCCACATCTAGATATGGCTGCCTGATTTGGGCGACTTTGAGGCTGAGGTCAACAGCCTCAAACTTCTGTCCCCAAGCTACATAGTTTCACTCTACACAGTTACTAAAGAAACTAATTGAAAATCGGGAATTTAATCTGTACAATTATTCATTTCATGAAGATGGAGCTTGCCCAGAGCTGGCCCTCTATAGGTACTGATCTGGCTGCTCTAGCCTGGTCTACAGAACTCACTCAAAATACTGCTTCTCAAGCCCTGCCTCCTAGCCTTTTGAAAGCAGCAGTTGGAGACTGATAATCCGTATTTTTAATAAATCCCTCAGTAATTATGATGTGCAGCCAGATCTGGGAATTTTTGATATGAACACACAGCCTTTAAGTTGCTTAAAACCAACCATGAAAGAGAACAGAAGTCAGACATGCAGCCTCTCCACAATGGAGCAAATTAACTTCTGGTCTTAGTGTGGTCTAGAGGTTGTTCTGACGTGTGTGTGTGTGTGTGTGAGAGAGAGAGAGAGAGAGAGAGACAGCGAGAGAGAGGCTGCCCTCTCACTCCTGTTTTACTCCTAAGAGAAATTCTATGATAATTGTGGATATGAAAGCAATAGAGAAAGCAGAATCTGTCTCTTGATGTCACCCATCAAACAGTATTAGAACAACCAGATGGCTTAACCATACAGGGAACTTTAGGTCATACGAAAAGCTATAACCTTGAGGATTTCTTTTAAATCCTGACCTCATTTCCCAGGACTCAGGTTATGACTCCTTTGCTCTGGTTCTGTAGGCGCAAAGGTCAGCCACTTGTTGTAGTGAAGTCAATATCTTGCCCTATGTGCGTGCATGCTTGCACACTCAGTCACTCAGTCGTGTCCAACTCTTTGCGACCCCATGGACTGCTGCCCACCAGGTTCCTCTGTCCACAGAATTTTCCAAGCAGATTAACTGGAGTGGGTTGCCAGTTCCTTCTCCAACTCTGTGTAGCTGTACATAATTACAAATAAATGAAACTATATATATATAGTTTTTTATACAGTATATATTTTTATTTACTGATCTTACTAAAATTCTTTAGACAATGTACTGAAATTCCTGGGTGTATGATTCTTTGTCTAAAAGAATTTTAGAAGCATTTCCAACATCCATGATTTTCAGTCCTTATAATAGTTTCTGGTTAATTGAAAAATAATTGTATCCATTCATGATTATCAGATCATACTCTGCTCAGAAAGGTGTGAAAATATGAAGTTGAGAAACGTACTCAGTTGGAAAAAAGAAGATTGTTAAAGTTTTAAATCAAGTTTTCTCTTTCTTTCCACTTCTTCCCTAAGAAGAGAATTTCACAGAGAAAGGCGAGCAGGAATTACCTCTCAGCAAGCTGAAGGTTCAGTTCAGTTCAGTCGCTCAGTCGTGTCCGACTCTTTGCGACCCCATGAACCACAGCACGCCAGGCCTCCCTGTCCATCACCAACTCCCGGAGTTCACCCAAACCCATGTCCATTGAGTCGGTGATGCCATCCAACCATCTTATCCTCTGTCGTCCCCTTCTCCTCCTGCCTTCAATCTTTCCCAGCATCAGGGTCTTTTCAAATGAGTCAGCTCTTCACATCAGGTGGCCAAAGTACTGGAGTTTCAGCTTCAACATCAGTCCTTCCAATGAACACCCAGAACTGATGGTAGACAGTATTATAAACCCCTCCTCTTACTGACGTGGGTTGTTGCAAAATGACTTAGATTCTGAGTAGTAGGAAAGTGAAGGCAGTTCACTGGAGGAAATCTAGATTTTAATCCAACCTGGAACATTGCTGGGGTTCAAGTCAAAGGTTCATAATAATTTGGGAGACCAGCTTTGCATCTTTATGGTTAAAATGAAAATTACAATGAAGTTATTGATAGCAGTCTAAGATGCTGGATGCTTTATTCAAAATGCACATTTTAGACTCTCTGCTCTTTGATGAATGTCCTTCACTGTTTTAATAAGCTGTTCTATTAAGTTGTCTCAAAAAGAATTGCAAGTAGGTAGGAAAGGATGCTGATGTCTTTCCTAGCTGTATCTACAGGACAGGATGATAAAAATACACCAGTCACCTGATGGCCACCCATTCTGGATGAAGAGAGACCCCCTAAAAGGGAAGGCCAGCCTGTTGAAAGCTGGCCTTGCAATCCTGACCCCATAAGTCCTTGTAACAGGAAACTATCACACTTAGAACATCAAGAAAAAGGGACATAAAACCCTTTTTTTGCAATGGGCTCCTTACGGCTCTCTATAGAGGTGGCACTGTCCACTGTTATGTTCACCTCCTGAAATTCCTTCAGAGCAGTGAGAGTCAGACCAGCACTTACTTCTCCATGTCTCCAGTGTCAAGCTCTGTCATTCGGGTTTTGGTTGGGTTGGCTTCTGCCTCTCTGCCCCTCCTGTAGGGAAGGTGCAAGTATGGAATCTACTCCACTCCTACATTTTCAGATCTTATTTCAGTGCTGGCATCATGAAGGAATAGCTATCATCTCTCATGCCCAAGACATTTCAAAGTTATTATTCCCCCACCTCTGCTGCCTGTCGAACTACACCACTAGCCTTCTTCTAGTTCACACCCATCTTTCAAGATTCATCCCAGGTGTCACTACTCATTAATAAATATTTCCCGAGTGCCTCCTGCACAGGCACTCTGTCAGACATTAGGAATACAGAAGGGAGTACATCAGACAAATCCAGAGCCTCACAGAATGGAATATGTCTTCAGTAAACAGAGGGGTTACCTCTTCTGAGACCTCTGGTTTGGGTCAGCTGCCCCGACCCTGGGCTCCCTTGGCACCCTCTGTGCATCATCTATTATATCTTTCTCATACTGGAGATCAGGGTGTGCACCCCCACCAGTTAGTGGGAGTTTTAGGAGCTGGAACTTGCCTTGTTGTTTTTGTTGCCCCAACTAGTACCTGGAATGCAGTTGGGGCTCAATAAATGCTTGTTGAACATGAACATAGGAATGTTAAATAAAATGGTGCAGAATACAACTGGTTGTCTCCCCAGCATCCATTCCCTTTATCCTTCCTCCTTTCTAACTAAATAAAACAATTAGTACAATTCAGTTGGACCATAAAGACTGAGTGCCGAAGAATTGATGCTTTTGAACTGTGGTGCTGGAGAAGACTCTTCAGAGTCCTTTGGACAGCAAAGACATCAAACCAGTTCGTCCTAAAAGAAATCAACCCTGAATATTCATTGGAAGGACTGATGCTGAAGCTGAAGCTCCAATACTTTGGCCACCTGACATGAAGAGCCAACTCATTAGAAAAGACCCTGATGCTGGGAAGGACTGAAGGAGAAGAAGGGGACGACAGAGGATGAGATGGTTGGATGGCATCACCGACTCAATGGACATGAGTTTGAGCAAACTCCAGAAGATGGTGAAGGGCAGGGAAGCCTGGTGTGCTACAGTCCATGGGGTCACAAAGAGACATGACAGAGTGACTGAACAACAACAGTTCAGGAAATCTATCCTTCTCCCTATAATCATGTGTTTCCCTAATCCAAAATCATCCAAATGATACAGAATTTGTATCAGGACTAGAGTGCTACAAGAAACAGAGCCTACATTTAGGCTAAATGGAAGAAGGGGAAGTAGAGAGCAGGGAGGTCCGGCATCTCTAGCAGGCAAGTTTGTGACTCTTGATAGTAAAATATGTACATTGTCACTTGGGCTTCCCTGATAGCTCAGTTGGTAAAGAATCTGCCTGCAATGCAGGAGACTCCGGTTCAATTCCTGGGTTGGGAAGATCCACGGGAGAAGGGACAGGCTACCCACCCCAGTATTCTTGGACTTCCCTTATGGCTCAGATGGTAAAGAATTCGCCTGCAATGTGGGAGACCTGAGTTTAATCCCTGGGTTGGAAAGATGCCCTGCAGAAGGGAAAGGCTCCCCACTCCTGTATTCTGGCCTGGAGGAGTCCATGGACTGTATAGTCCACGAGGTTGCAAAGGGTCGGACACGACTGAGCAACTTTCGCTTTCACTTGCAGAACCTCCGGATACCAGCCGCACACTTACAGAGACTACAGTATTAGGGAAACACTAAAGGAAATCCAGAGTATTGGCATCTTTTCTGTCTTGCAGCCTTCAGTCAGGTTATACACGAATGAGACCAGCTCAGACTGACGGTGATCTATCTGAAAATGGGAGACAGCTTTGCTTAAGAGTGATGCTTTCTGTCTGTCTATCTGTTCTCCGAGATCTAAATGGATTGACTAAGAGTCCAATAACTTGATGCCTTTCAGTGTTGAAAAAGCAGAATTCTCTAGTCTTAGATAAAATCAGTGGGAGCAGAGGCAAAGAGGCAGGAGATGGAGCAGGAGATAAGATTGAGCCCGACTATAATGGGGACCCCCAGGCCTCTCCCAGCACCTTCTGTTCAGCATTCTCCACCAGACAAAGGAGACACTCATGCGCATTGTGAAGACGCTGGCTGGGAAAAATCAGATTATGAGTGGTATGTATCTTCCCCGCCAAGCTATTGTTTCCAATTGCCTCAAGGCAGAGACCATTGAATGGAGGGCCAGGGTGATGGACAGAACCCAGAGGCCAGATGGGCGGTAGAAATTCTCAGACTCAAGGACTATGACAAGATCTTTGCCCCATGGAATTGACTGGGTACCAATCAATTAGAAGCCAACCACCACAATGGAAGAGGATATTAAAAAGAATGTATATCTATATATTACTGAGTCACTTTGCCATACAGCAGAAATTAAACAACTATACTTCAATTAAAAAAAAAGATTAGAAGCCAACCTCGTTTTTAAAAGAAATACAATATTGGTTGTTTAACACATAAAGCAATACTCAGGCCCTAAACGTACATCAACATGAAGGGAGCCGCTGAGTTTCTGTAGCCCCTTGAAAGGGGATTCTTCTCTGCGCCCTCCTCAGATGTGGCTTTGGAGGACAAAGTACAGAGGTGATTCTCCACAGTGTGGGTCCAGGGGCTCCCCAGTACCACTGGGTCATCTCCACAGCCAGGGCACATGGGCCATGATTCCTGCTCAGTGGCCCAGTGACCACTTTTTCCCATTCTTCTCCAAATGAGGCTTGCCAGACTCTGAGTTTTATTCTCACTTGCTTTTTTTTTTTTTTTGCATATCCTGATGTCCTTGCTAAGCCCCTCAGGGCAGGGCCTTGGGTCTGTTCCAGGACTAGAACCTCAGGGAAAGTGAAAGCAGGTCTGCAAATGCCCAGTCCCCCTTCTGTGTCACTTGTCCTTGAGGCTTCCTGCCCCTTCAGGAAAGTCTCCAGCCCCAAGGTCAGTGCCTCCTGCTGGCGGAAGATTCATCCTGATAAAGACTTGAGTCCTGATAAGCTTCCTTCCTCTGCTCGGTCATGTCCAACTCTTTGCGACCTCATGGACTATAGCCCGCCAGGCTCCTCTGTCCGTGGAATTTTCCAGAAAAGAATACTGGAGTGGGTTGCTATTTCCAGCTCCAGGGAATCTTCCCCACCCAGGGATCGAACACACATCTCCTGCACTAAAGGCGAATTCTTGACCACTGTGTCACCTGGGAAGCCCCCAGTGAGCACACACAGTCCTGATAAGCCTCCTTCCTCACACCTCTGATGAAACAGCCCTGAAAATTCCCCTCCCATGTGTGTTTCCCATACCCCAGCCACCTCCCAGATACACTAAATACTCCCAGAAGCTAAATACTACAAGAAAACACAATTTGTTCCCTGGATCCTTTCCATCATTAGAACATAGAGTAATTTAATTTGGGCTCCTGGATCAACTGCAATGTTTCACAGGTACTTCGGAGGCAGAGGCACTTCTCCAAGACTGTGATTTCAACTAAAAGGAAGTATATCCTTGAAAACCTGACTACCCAGATAGCAGCAGCAGTTTCTAAAAGATGAAATCTAATAGAAAATCCTGCTTGAAATATTTATGAAATTGTTTTAAGGGCACTTACCAACCCACTGAGGGGTCCCTTTGCACAAATGCATACTGCACGATTGCAAAGAGACCTCTTTACCAGGACCCCAAGGTCTCACAAGAGGAGTTTGCTTCAGACAGGAAAGAAAAGCAGGAGATAAGAGGACCGCACATATGCTCAAGTATTTGCATTTGGAGGTCTGCATTAAAAAGAGAGTCTCTTTATACTTCTGATTGGGGACTTGCAATTAAAGCTGAGTCTACCAGTTTTCACTTGGCCCAGCAGAGCAGAGGGTGGGGTGCCTTGGCGGGTGGGGGGGGTGGTGGTTGGAAGAGGGTATGTCTCTGAGTCAGGGAGGTTTCCATTGGTTGTGCTGACCCGAGGAGGCCAAGGTGAGATGGCATGTTCCCTGGAGTTTGCAGGCTTGGTTTATAAGAAAAGGGAATGGGCAGTTCTCCAAGTGGGGGGGGGGGGGGGCCCTCCAGGGAGAGAAAAGGGGTCCCCCTCACACTCCCTCTTACTTTTCTGACAAATAAGCAATCAAGGAGGAGTCAGCAGAATAATAAAGAAAGCAGCAACCGGGAGTTCCCGGCCTTTCACAAAGCAGAAAGCCCTTTTAGGGCCCCCATCAGTGGCTGGCATGCTGAAGGCCCACTCTGTGCTTCTCACCAGGTAAAGGGTTTCCACTGTATTATTTCATTTATTCACTGATCTCTCCCTCTCCCAACAAAACCATGAGACAGACACTATTTTTATTCCCATTTTCTAGCTGCGAAAACTGAGGCTCATGGAGATTGAGAAATCCATGAAAAGATAGCTGGCAACAGGTAGAGCCCAAATTGGAATTCAAGTGTGCTCAACTTCAAAGTCCAGGCTCTAAACCACTGGGGCAGACAGTGTGCCCTTCAAAGGCGAATGAGACACACACCCACCGCCCTCCGTCTGACAACTCATTCCATCCTTCTGCAGCTCTTGGAGATGAAGAGAGACACTCGCTCAAATCAGTCAGCCAGTGAGCCGGGTGGGCATACTAAGGCAGGGTGTCCCTAGACAAGCAGCTCTCTGTCCAGTGACTGACAAGATGGCACAGTCCCCAGGGAAGTGGGAGGGCCCGTGGCATCTTGTTCTCGGCTCCCTCCCTCCCAGAAAATCTGCTGGCTTCACTGCCATCAGGAAAGTGGTCTGCTAGAGAGAAGTAGGTGTCAGTTGGTCAGCAAACCAACAAAGAGAAGATTCCTTTCCTGAGCATTGTCCTGAACACTGTGGGAAGAAACAAACAGGAAGAAACAGAAGCCTTCAAGGACCTTGCTGTCTGGTTGAGAGGCAAGATAAACATGCAGAGTGAACCATCTGAAGGCCTTTCACAGCAACACACAGATCTGAGCCTTTCCAACCAGCGCAAGAGAAACACAGGAAGCGCAGGGCACAAGAGCAAGCCAGTGTGTGTGCCGCAGAGGCGGGCAGAGGAAAGAGGGTGGGATGCAGGGGGATGCCTGGAGAAGGTTTCTTGCAGGATGGGGGCCTGGCAATGGTGAACTGGAGCAGAGGAGGGAAAACCTTTGGGAGAGTCTAACTGGAATCATGGGCTTCCCTGGTGGCTCAGATGGTAAAGAATTCGCCTGCAATCCAGGAGACATGGGTTCGATCCCTGGGTTGGGAATGCCATCCCCTGGAGAGGGGAAGGGCAACCCACTCCGGTATTCCTGCTTGGAGAATCCCATGGACAGAGGAGTCTGGCGGGCTACAGTCCATGGGGTCGCAAAGAGTTGGACATGGCGACTATACAATAACAGCAAACCAGACTCACACTCCACAAGACTGCTTCCTGCCCCTGGACCACATAGCAAGGGGAGGGACCTCAAAGGCTCCAACTGGGAAACCTGACGCTACCTGCCTCCTCAGCAACCACCTCCCCAGTCCTTGGCTGGCTGAACCCCTTTGTTCCCCATATCTCCTGTCTCCAGGGTTTTGCAAACCACCTCATGGCAGGAATCCTTTGCCTCCTCAGAGCCCTGCACGCTTTGTCCCCAAACCCATCTTTTGTCTTCTCTCATACCTGTTCGGTTATGTTGGCTGATCAGAGAATTTGAATTGTAATCTGAGGATTCTTGAAGCCTTTGAAACTCAGAGAATGAATCCATAAAAATACTCGGGGGAAGGGACTGGTTATCGGCAACAGGATTTCACACTTTCTGGCAGCCACCTACCCTGACTATGTGTCACGTTCATCCTCCATGTTGACTATCCCTTGGAGGGGAAATACCCTATGAAAACCCCAAACTCCTTCTCCTGTAGGGCTAACAGGCTCCTGTCATCCAGGGGTTGGGGGAGCTCCATCCTGGTGGTCTCAAGAGGGGCTTCTGTGTATTGATTCCTAGACAAACAGTTCTGGAGACCACCTCACCCCATTTTTCTCCAAAGCTGTTGTACAGATGACCTACGCCAAATGACCTGAAGGTTGGTTTAAAATGCAGGCTCCTGGGCCTGGCTATAGAGTCAGGGCACTAGAATCTATGGGATCTGGGATGTGAAGTGACTTTTCAACAGCTAGAGGGTTCAGAGGAGTTTAAGGAGCAGTTGGGATAGTTCTCTTAGGATAAGGGCATAGCACAGGGTAGCAACCTGTGCTTCACCCATCAGGTCTGGCAACTCGCCTGCTTTCCAGAACACTTTGGAAACATAGACAACTAAATCATTCCGTCCTACTTGCTCCTTATCTGAGAGAGGTAAAAGCAAAATGATTTACCTCTGGGCATGTTAGAAGCACTTCTCGGGAGGTTCCCAGCTGTGGACCCTGAAAGATCAGAGAATCAGAGATAGTGCAAGGAGGGTGGGGAGTGAGGAAGAGGCAGTTCCATGAGGCCAATAAAACGAAAGGAGTGATATGAGTAGTATTTACGGCACGTGGGAGCCTGAGGACTCTCCCAAGTAGGATGGAGCCAAGACTCCCAGAGGTGACCTTGAGTGGAGCTTGGAGAGGGGGAACTGGGAGGGGACAGGATAGTCACACTGAGGCCGAGGAAGAACTACTTCCTCTCTGACTGTGGCCTCCACATTCCACAGGGTAGCTTCCAAAAGGGTGGGAACGGGCCAAACCTTTCTTAGAAGCAACAAGAGTTTGCTTTCCCTGGGAGAAGCTGCAGAAAGGAGGAAGCTAATTAAATGAAAATTGAGGAAGCTCAGGGCTGATGCAGGCTGAGAATACTCTGGGAGTGGTCATCCATCATTATAAACTAGCTCTTACTCAGCATCTTCCCCCCCCAAGGGCATCTAGGACAGCTTCTGGGTATGACTGAGGCCACTGGTCACAGAAATTCCCTTGGAGCTTGAGAACAAGGAGTGAAATAGGGAGGAATCACAACTGAAGGACTCAGACAGTGATATTCTAGTGTGAACCAGACCAAAACACCTCTCTCTAGGAGAATTAACACTTCATGACTTTATTATTCACTTACGAATATTCGTGGCTGTATTATGATCTTCCTTTTCATTTTTAGTTTTTTTTCATATATTTAGTTTTTTCATGCTTTATCTCTCCTGCAAGACAGTCATGTCCTTGAAGCCAGACTAAACGGTTCCTCTATTAAATTTCTTTTTATCTTGCCATCACTCCACCCATCCATCTACCTACCACTGGCTGGTATTTTCCCCCAAGCTCCTCACTGCTAGCAATGCAGAGGGCAATAGTGCTCAATCCCTAACTTTGATGAGTTCATGGTTTTGTATCATACATAAGTACATATACTTGGTATTGTACATAATCCAACAAAGTTCCAGTTGTTAAAAAGGAGGCATGAGCACCATGGATCCTCAGAATAGATGCGGGTGGTACCAGGAGGAGCTCAGGCTCTAGAATAAAATAAACTTGAGTTTAAGATCCAACTTTGTCACATAGTAGCAATGAGATCTACTGGAGATACTTAAATCTCTCTGGAAGGGAAAGTCGCTCAGTCGTGTCCGACTCTTTGCAACCCCATGGACTATACAGTCCATGGAATTCTCCAGGCCAGAATACTAGAGTGGGTAGCCTTTCCCTTCTCCAGGGGATCTTCCCAACCCAGGGATCGAACCCAGGTCTCCCACATTGCAGGGAGATTCTTTACCAGCTGAGCCACAAGGGAAGCCCTGAATCTCTCTAAAGCGGGGAAATAACAGAACCTCCTTCCGAGAGACACGTTGAGACTTAAATGATTTAATGCATGTCACAGGCTCATTGTGGAGTCTAGCATAGACAAGTGCTACAAATTTGTCACACACACATACACACACCCACACACAAAGGAAGCTCATGACACAGTGCCAAGACATTCACTTCTCTGATCCTCTTCACAAAATGATTTCACAAACAACTATTTCCTCGGGGCCTTTTCAAATTCTCTGGGTGAAGTTCATTTGGGTGAGTGGCCAGGAATCCGAAAAGGGTGAGGATCCCCAGGAGTTTGCTTTTGAACTCCACTGACCTCGGTTTCCACCTCAGGAGTTCTTTCTCAGCTGGAACCAACAAGGAACTAAAGCCACCACGCACTCCCTCAAGCGTGCATGCAAAAGCTCTGTGGCCACCAAAAAGGCTCTGCAGAAAGGTGGCTGACACACATGCATGCCTCCCAGAGGGCAATGTCATTAGGCTGATCTCACTTCTCAGTGTGGGATAGGGAAGCCTGGTAAATGGTTGATACTGGAGGGCTGGAATGAGCAGCTATGGCCCAAAATGGTAGACACTCTCTCATTTATTTGACTCCCCTTGAACACCAGCTCCTCCTCAGGGGCCATGCTCGAGCCAGCCTTACATGTGATCTCAGTGCAAACGGAAAAGATGCTTCAGGCCTTCTCACCTCCCCCAGTGGCAACACCTTCTCTCACCTGGTGAGGGACATGCAGCTAAGGAGAAACTCTAGTGGTAGCTTTGCAATTTTTAAAAAGATCACTGGAGTATCCAAATGTTCTGTTCCCAATTTGCCATTAACCTGCTCTTTGTAAAGCAAAGAGTTTAGGCAATGGATGGCAGCACACAAAGCTGAGCTCAATCATTATTTTTTATTTATTTTTCAATTTAACAGACACTTTTGTGGCATATCCTATCTGCCAGACACTCTTCTAAATAATCTCTTACATTGGCATAGCGTTTTAAAGTTTGAAAAGTACTTCTATGGATATTACCTCATTTGATAATTATAATAAGTCTGTTGTTCTAAGTCTTATCTTACAGATTTTTTTGAAAAATGGGTTTCAGGAAAATAAAATTATCCATTCAAGACTATTCAGCTTGTGATAGAGGCAGAGTCATACCAGGTGTTCTAGATTTGTGCTCTTTCCAAAACACAAAAGAGAAGAGGGACTTGGTGGTCCACTGGTTAAAATTCGATGCTTCCAATGCAAGAGGCAAGGGTTTGATCCCTGGTCCAGGGAAGTAGATCCTTCATCCATGCACGGCAGCCAAGAATATATATTAAAAAGAGAGAGAGAGAGAAAAGAGAAGTTGCTATCCTCAAATTTCTTATGAAATTGAGGAGGGGGAGAGTATTATGAAAGTAATTTCTTATGAAATTAAAGTGGGGGAAAGACTCAAGCGTGTAATATAGAAGTTTTAACACAGGGCAACATGTAAGTGGATCCTGTAAGGTGATGTAAACGCAAGGACTAAAGGGAAGATTTACAATGAGCGTCGGAGATGCGTGTTAAATTAGTCGAGGCTCTGGTTTTTGACACTGGTTCACAATCCTAATTCAAACCAGCCTCAGCGTGGTGTCAGCAATGTCTTTAGGACTTGGCTCCCGCAGGTGCCCTTTTGCTTTGCAGTCCTTTTTATCAGCTTCATTCTCAGGCAGGCATCTGCAAGTGGCGGTCCCGTGACTCCACACTTTCAGTCTACCGATTTAGAAATCTCGGTAGAAAGAAAGCGTCTCTTCCCAGCCAGCTCCTGCAGAAGACCCGGGGTGGCGTTTCACTCTGCTAGCTTTGGTCACATGTTCTTCTCTCAACCAATCGCTGTGGCCAGAAGGACACACGGGCTGGCCGGCTCTGAGCATGAGTTCACGCACAGAGCCTGGGGATGAAGGCAGTCCCATCAAAATCTTGAGCCGAGGGGGCGGGGATGGTTCCTCAAGGGAAAATGGGGTGGATCACCTCGTAGGGAGGAACACGCTGGGCAAGTAAGAAACAACCCCAGGGGCTGTGCTGAGGGCGGCTCCGGGGGTCTCCAAAGTGGTGCCTCCGAGAGGAGAGAACAGAGCAGGAGGCAGAAGAGAAGCCCCAGGAGGTGGAGATGTAAAATCCTTGTTCTAATTCCAGCTCTTTCTGTACCTACCCACGGGACTTTGAAGAAGTCATTGAGCCTCCCTGGGCCTCAGTTCCTCCAATATAACAGAGAATAATAATTTAAATAATAGTAGTAACACACACAAAAAATCAGGTTTCTCCGAGGGTCATGATATGATAGAATTGGATGAGATCATAGACATAAAAGCCTTTTGAAATTCTAAGTGAAAAAGATTTATAAATATCAGAGTGTATGTGAGGCAAGGGACTCGTATCAGCAGAGACAGGAGACAGGAACAAGTAGGGTGCGTAGAGTGAATAGTAAGCAGGTTGGACTGCTTAGGCAAGAAAGCCAGGACAATGGATGCAAATGCTTACGTCCAGCACACATCAAGGCTGAAGAGCCACCTCAGTAAGGTGGCGTTTTCCTTCTTTGGATGGTACTGGTGAGAGGGCTCTTTTTTTAATTGGAGGAAAATTGCTTTACAATGTTGTGTTGGTTTCTGCCATACAACCACTTGAATCAGTCATAATTATATACATATATATTAATATATATGTATATAATTATATACATATATATGTATATTATATGTACATGTGTTTATATATACATATATGTGTGTATACTGGAGATTCAACCAGTTCATCCTAAAGGAGATCGATCAGTCCTGGGTGTTCACTGGAAGGACTGATGTTGAAGCTGAAACTCCAATACTTTGGCCACCTCATGCGAAGAGCTGACTCATTGGAAAAGACCCTGATGCTGGGAAGGATTGGGGGGCGGGAGGAGAAGGGGACGACAGAGGATGAGATGGCTGGATGGCATCACCGACTCGATAGACATGGGTTTGGGTGGACTCCGGGAGTTGGTGATGGACAGGGAGGCCTGGCATGCTGCAGTTCATGGGGTTGCAAAGAGTTGGACATGACTGAGCAACTGAACTGAGCTGACACACATATATGCATATATACATATATACATGTATACATATATATATATACACATATGTATATATCCCCTCCCTGTTGAGCCTCCCTCCCCTCCCCCATCCTGCTCCTGTAGGTCATCACAGAGCACCAGGCTGAGCTCCCTGTATTATATAGCAGCTTCCCGCTAGCCATCTATTTTACACATGATAATGTATATATGTCGTGTGTGTACATGCTCAGTCATGTCTGACTCTTTGCAACCCCATGGATTGTAGCCCACCAGGCTCCTCTGTCCATGGGATTTTCTGGATGCTTCTCTGTCCAGGTGAGAATACTGCAGTGTGTTGCCATTTCCTCCTCCAGGGGATTTTCCCAACCCAGGAATCGAACCTGTATCTCCTAGGGCTCTTACATTGGCAGATTCTTCACCAACTTAAGCTACCTGGGAAGCCCATATATGTCAATGCTACTTTCTCAATTCGTCCCATCCTCTCCTTCCCCAGATGTGATCACAAGTCTATTCTCAACGTCTGTGTCTCCATTCCTTCCCTTTCTGATGGCTGTGAGTCGGTGCCTGGAAAGGAGCCCCAGGTAATTCCAGTTAGGGAGGACTTCCTGTGAACGGTCAGCTTTCCCAGGGGAAGGTGTGGACGGGGTTGGGAGACTGGCTCTGCCCCTGGCCAGTGTTTGGTTTCTGGGAGGCCCCTTCCCCTGTCCACCACCAAAGAAATCACAGCAACAGGTGGGGAACGGAGAGCTGTGAGGGCCAGGCCAAGGTCCCCAGAGGGTGGGGCAGGGGCGAGGATGACTGGAAAGCAGCAGGTGGAACTCGGACAGTTACAGCTTTCACAGAGGACCAGCCCTGATTGGGGAAAATCACTTTTGTTTACTAACCAGTTCGCTGGGCCTTTCCAAGCTGAGCTCCATTGCCACTTACACCTGCAGAGTATTTCTCAGTTCCTGAGGATGTGGGGAGGGTGCTGGGCAGGGTGGAAAGAGGAAAGCCCATTTCCAGATTGTGTGTATTGTCTGGAAAGAGCTCTGGCCTGGGGGACCTGGAGGTACAGATTTCTCCTGACAGTTAGGGGGTTGGTGGGCAGTTCCCCTGCTCTCTAACTTCCTTAGATAAATTCAGGGTGATAGTGAGCAATGCTCATCCAGGAAAGAATGAGAGGCAGATGCTGGGGAGCCTCTGCTTCTGGCCTGGCTTGAAGACAAACTCTGAGGACTCCTGACCCCAGTAATCCCGTGCATCTGTGTGTAGTCACTTCAGTCATGTCCAACTCTTTGTGACACTATGGACTGCAATCTGCCAGGCTCCTCTGTCCATGGGATTCTCCAGGCAAGAATACTGGAGTGGGTTACCATTTCCTCCTCCAGGGGATCTTCCTGACCCAGGGATTGAACCGGCGCCCCCTGGGTCTCCCGCATTTCAGGCGGATTCTTTATCACTGAGCTGCTGGGAAAGCCAGGCTTACCCAAAGGAGTTTCCAGAAAGGAATAATAATGAAGATAAATAGCCACTTACTTGCTTGGAGCACATAACACATTTTTAAATTTCAAATAATTTACCTTATCCATTTTCTCCCCCCTGTGATTCAGGGAGACAGATTTTATTTCAGAAGCAGTTCAGAAAGTTTCCGTCATTTGTTCAAGATTCCAACTGCTGACACATGGGAGCACCGAAACCAGAATCTGCTCCTTCCAGCTCCCAAGTTCAGTGCTCCGTTGCTATGGAGTCTGAAACCCTACAACGTTGGTACTCTCCTCCGCCCTGGCTGGTCCTGCCCTGGAAAGCCTGTTTGGGGTCTTCCAGCCCTACCTCAAGAGCTTTTGGACTGGTTAATGGAGTACAGGGTAAGGAGTCTGAAGGTGTGCACTATCATCTTGGGTCTGCCCGTGGCTTAGGTGACTCGCTCTGGGTTTTCGTCTTATCACCTGCAAAATGGAAGTGGCATCATCCACTCAGCCCACCCATCAGAGGCGCTGACGCCTCAGTAGCCGAGTGTTGCAAGTGTTTTGACGAGTTCCCTGGGCTGTTTGTGCAGGACAGCGAGGTTTCCCAGTTTCAGTTACTCTGACTCCTCTGCCCTTAGCAGTAGATGCTCCCCGCATCCCCGGTGAGGGAGATGAGTCATCTCTCATCTTGGCTGTTGCTAGACCATGCGTTTGCTCAAGGAGCCCTCTTGGGGAGCCGAGTCTCACAGCTTCTGTCCCGGGCATGCTGCCTAGGGGCCCATTTTGCTGGAAGGATGAGCCACCGTGGGGGTGGAGGGGAGAGCAGCTCCACAGGTGAGCAGAAGAGACAGCCAGCTCCAAGCCTCAGAAATGTAAAATGGTCTCTTGGGAGTGTGCAAAAACCTGATCTGTGGGAGATCAAAGTCTGGAATGCACCACTCCTCCAGAATCAAAGGCTCCTTGCTCTCAGGAACAGACAGCCCAGATTCCCTCTTTGAGAAGAGGGAAGCATAACAATGGAAGGTGAGTGGCCGCCCCCACCACCCTAGGCTGGAAGGGATAGGAGGATGGCTGGCTGTGTTTGCAAACATCTGCACCTGGCTGGGCTACACCTGCCAGGACTGACCTGGAAGCAGCGGAGTGCACCTGCTCCTCTGATTTCCCGTCGTTTGTTTGTGGTGGGGATGGTCCCGCTGAATCGTGTGCATATCTGCTTCCTTCCTTCCCTCCTGCTTGTGGCTTGGCTGAGGGATGGAGTTGGGGGAGCAGCTTCCGGTTCCAGCATTTCTGCTCCTTCCCTCTGTGACCTTGGGCCTGTCCCCACCTAGCCAAGATCACCCAACAGTACTGTGGGTTCGGACCTGCTGTCCTGTTCACTCTCAGGGAGCTGTGGGCTCAGCCAGGACAATGCCTGCGACCTTGACCTTCCCACAGGAATAAGCCATTCATGTGTGACAGTTGGCGGCTTTTTTTGGAGAGCACGGAGAAGGGAGAAAACCCAAGCCTTTCACAGCAAAATTCAGTTCTAACTACGTTTCTTTTGTTAAAGACCAGATTTCTTTTAGTATTAAAATGGAGGCTACAAGGGTGATGGTCCTCAGCTTCCCACCCCCAGTCCCCACCTATGCAAGTGTCCTTAAGCACACCCACCTCGCATCAAAGCAGGAGACACCCCTCTTCTTCTTCAAGGCTTGCCAGGATGCCCTGGACTCCACCCTCTTGCACATCTCCAAGACCTTGCCCAAGGGTCATATTCCACCTCTTCCTCCACAGGCAAGCCTTCCTTTCAGTCAACAAACCTGTGCAACAAATCCCATCCTATCAAATAAACAGACTAGAACTCTCTTCCACAGCTCTCTTTGGCCAAGACCCAATCTCTCTCCTCTTATTCATTTCTCAAAAGACTTGTCTACACCCTGGACTCCATTTCTGTACTTTCTTCTCATCCTCAAACTAATTTGAGTCTGGCTGCAGACTTCACTACTCTACTGAAACTCCTCTTGCCAAAGTGATTGGAAAATTTCATTGCCAAATTCAAACCTTTTTTTTTTTTCATACCTCTTTACTAAAGGGATGAGTTGAAAATGCCACTCTTCTTAAGATTTTAGATTACCTTAATTTCTGTGATTCCCTACTCCTTTAGCCTTCCTAATATCTGATTAATTACTTCTTCATCTTCTGGGTGGGGACCTATTCTTCTACCCAGTCATGAAATACAGGCATTCTAGAGTTCTTTCCTATACTCCTAACCTTATTCACTCTCTGAGTGTTTCAACTCTCACATAATATAAACGAATAACTCTCAGATCAATATATACAGCCCAAAACTTTTCCCTGAGTTTGACACTTGTATAACCAATGATAGGCTAGATAATTACCTCGCTAGACCACTCAACACACTCAACAAGCTCATCATCTCATCCCAGAGCAGTATTTTCTCCATCACTTCTAATCTTAGTTGCTGGCATTTCCATACACCTGTCATCAGGCCAGATCTGAGAATCCACCCCTCTCTACCCAAAGGCCACCAAGCTTTAACGCCTGTTAGTTGTGTGCTCTTTAAAAAAAAATTCTCAAAATCTGTGCCATCCTCTCTACCTTTCCTACCCCAACTCTAGTTCAAGTCCTTATCCATTTGCCCATAAATACAAAATAACCTCCCAACTGATCTCCCCACCTCTAATTGTATTCCTCTCAAATCCATCCTCTGTGGACACACACATACACACACACAACACCACCACCACCACCACCACCACCACCACCACCATCACCACCAAGCGCTTTTCTGGGAACTACACTCAACATGTCAGCATCCACCTTCCACAGCTTTGGACTGTGAGCACCTGAGCTTCATCTCAGTTTACTGTGTGCATCCGTTAGCAAGCTGTGTCCTAAGCTCATTGCTTCTTCACGTTCATATGAACATCGAAGAGATCACATTAAGATTGAAATTACAAAAGGGCAGAGAAGGTCGTTTCCTGAAAGAGTTTTTCAAGGAAAGACCGACTAGGTTTATTCAGCATTTAAGTTCACAAACTCTAAGACAGAAACTCCCTAAGAAACAGCTGGTCAGAACTGATTTTTATCCAGACCCTACAGATAACTCAGTTTCTTAATAAGGTCTTATAGGGTGAAAAAGGATATTGGTGTCAGGGATATACAGATCAAGATATTCTTTATAACCTCCCCCAGTGGGCACTAGACCCTGGTTCCTCAGGCAATAATTTGGGTCAGGCACACATTCAGGATGGTGAAGTACTGGTGTAGATAAAACAAGTCTTCTATTAAGATCCTAGAGAAATCTGCTGAGAATAGTACCAGGAAAAGGACACAACAGCCTCCATAGCAACTATATGGGGATGGACAAACTGGTCAGAGAGAGAGAGTTATCCATAGGAAAGCTTGCAAGACTACACACAGAACTTTCCACAGGCCCAGAGTCATAAAGACTGAAGTTCCCATGTGATTCTGATTTAGAGCTCTCACATAGGGCTGACAGCAACTGGGATTCATATGCTAGATTCATAACCACGGATCAGCCACCTGGCAAGATGTCCTTCTCTATTATTCCTGATTTAAAAAATTGTTTCAATTTTCTATCTGCCAGGGGACTGGCAGGAACAGCTAAGTCAAGTTTTCTCTGGGGAACACATAGTCAAACATTCTAAAGGACTCTGGATTCTGTGGCTTCTCCAAGAAGCCATCTTAGGTTTTCACTGTTGGTTAGTGCTCAAAAGAAAAGAGAGATGAATCTGTCAGTCAGCTGGGAGCAAGACAGACCCACAAAGCCCAGACTAGAGGCACTGTGGCACATGTTAGAAGATGACAGTGATTAGTGTTTGACTCTACAGCTTGCAGGCATATTCCTGGCAGGTGTGGTCCCCAGTCAAGGTCAGGCACTGTGAGACGCACCATCCATAGAAACTCTGAGACCAGAGTGTCTACCGCAAGGCCAGACCTAGAAGCTCAGGGAAGGGAAGCTACCTGCCTATGTTACATGGTTTCAGAATATCCTGGAAAAACATCTCCCTCTTCAGCCTGCAGCTCCATAGAATAGCCCTCTACATTATAGTGTGAAGTAGGCTATTTTTTTTTCCTCTCCCTCCAATTTTATCTATTTCTAATACATCCTGCATGTTGCTCCTAAGTGATCTTCCTAAAATATATGCCTAACGTCATCTTCTTCTCCAAAGCCTTTCAATGATTCCTTTGAGCTCTCAGATAAAATTTGAACTCAACTAAGCCGACGTCATCCTTCGTGATCTGGCTCCCATCTTCCCCTCCAGCTTCTTTTCTGCTTCTCCCCACCCCCAAGTTGAAATGTGCAATTCCCTCAATGGAATCTGCAGATCTGGACATCCAGACCTTTCTGCATGCTCTTCTCTTCTGGAATAACTCCCTTCTTTCTCATGTCAAAAATTCGCTGAGCATCCATCTCAACTCTCCCAGCCGGCGAGTGCTGTGCGCCCCTGGTCCCCCACGTTCCCTCCCTTTGGCAAAGGTGACTCTGATGGTTGGTTACCATTTTGTCCCCTAGAGACCTTGAGTACCAGTCGCTCATCTTTGTCCCCAGGGCCCAGGAGGGTGCCTGTCACAGAGGAGGTGCTCTGCAAATGTCTTACAGCAAGTTTCGTCTGAAAGATGAAGGAAAAAGGAACTGCCTGGATGGGAACTGAGGTCCTCGTGTGGGAGAAGAGAGGTGGGAAGGCATCGAGGACACTTTGCTTTAAGCTGGGCTGAGGGCTGAGCTCTGACTCAGCAATGGACAGGTGGCCACACTCCTTCGCCCCATTGGCCCTCTGTGCCCTCACTCAGCAGTTCACTCTGACCAAAGTCACCTCCTCATTACCAGGACTCCCATTTGACTTTGGATGGGGACAGTGGGTTTGACCTGTGTTGAGTTACCCTGTCAGCCAAAGATGGAGCTATGTCACTTCTTCTCCAGCCAGCCTTCTTTTCTAGACACCCTACCCTGACCCCTCGCACACCTGTTCATCTCTCTGTGATCAAGTTTTTAAATGCATCAGTGAAACTTCCCCCAACCTGAGCTGATCTCTCTGCTAATACAAAGTGGCAGTTTTAAAATAGGGTAGCCTCCGATTGTCACTTTCAATCATAGGCTCTGCTGAAGGAGACTTAGAAGGACTTAATCATCTTAAGAAAACAAACACAGGCCCTCTGCCACCGAGCTACGTGCTGACAGATAGACAGACAGGAGAGTGGACAGAAGCTGGCATGCCCAAGATCCTTCCTGTGATCCACCGCTGCCATTCCAGCACTTACAGGGCAGGTCTCTGCGAGTGAAACTGACAACTCGACATGTCCCTTATGCTTTTCAATTAGCATCCAGCCCCTGTTCTTTCCCTCTTTCTGTCTGCCTCCCTCTGTGCATCTGGCCCTAGTAAAGGAACAAGGTTTCTGCTGTTATTCCCCACCCCGACTCTCCCTCTTCATCTGAGCTGACCTCAGACCATTAAGACTTAGAATGTGACAGCTGAAAATAGAGCCTCATCCACATGAGATCTAGTCTAGCGTCTCATTTCACAGGAGTGGAAGGAAGGAAGCTCAGCCAAGAGGAGCCCCTTAGAGATGGCCTCCTCCCAGGTCCTAACCCAGTTAGCTCTCTTCTGCTGCACCCGAGGTTTTCAACAGGCGACACATTATAATCACCCAGGGATCTTTAAAAAAATTAACAAAAACCCCTGCCCAGACCCCACCCCCGGAGTTCTGATTCCATTGGACTTCAGGCATCCGTAATATTTTAGGATTTCCCCACTTGGTGCTAATAGGGAGCTCAAGTTCAGAATCAAGCATGTACCATAGTGCTTCTCAGCCTCTCTCCCAGCCTCCATCCAAATTCATCCAGTGAGTGTAGGGACGAGCCAGGAGGAGATGTAATTAGGAAGAAGATTAGGTTACTGTATATTGGGAGCTAGAAAAAAAGCTGTAGTAAGAAGTTCAGTGGACCAGACCAGAGATCCCTACCTAGTGATGTCTTAATTTCTTCTGAATAAGGAGTTTCCCTTTTGTTCAAATGCTGCTAGCGAGCATTTCTCTTGGCCGTAAAGCTAGGTACTGTGCTGCTGTGCTGTTGCTTCAGTCATGTCCAACTGTTTGCAGTGCTATGGACTGTAGCCCACCAGGCTCCTCTGTTCATGGGATTCTTCAGGCAAGAATACTGGAGTGGATTGCCATGCCCTTCTCCAGGGGCTCTTTCTGACCCGGGGATTGAACCCGCATCTCTTTTTACATCTCCCATATTGGCAGGCAGGTTCTTTACCACTGGGACCACCTGGGAAGCCCCATTATTAACTTGCATGGGATCTTGTGAAAACACAGATAATAGGAAACTGGCTCTTGGTTTCTGGGACAACAGGTGGCACAAGAAACATATGCAAAATAACTGAAAACTTTTACAAAGAGCCATGTTTTGATTCCTGGGTTGGGAAGATCCCCTGGAGAAGGAAAATGGCAACCCACTCCAGTATTCTTGCTTAGAGAATCCCATGCACAGAGGAGCCTGGCGGGCTACAGTCCAAAGGGTCACAGAGAGTCGGACATGACTAACCACTTATTTTCTAAGCACCGAGAGCAATTCTGATGATCAGCCAGGTGTGGTCGTTTCTGCTTGAAGGAACCTTAACCTGAAACTGAACTGCCACATACTGATGTGATTTATAGTCCTACTTGGACTCAAACTGACTACCCTAATCGATTTCAGTCATGACGTGACACCTTACTAGCTACTCCCCTTCAGCAAGTCATCTGCCTCCCTGAGCCTGGTCTGTTGTTTGTAAAACTTTGCCACCGGTGGCTCTAATGTGAGTAAAATATTTAGCACAACCTCTGGCAAAAAGCTAGCTATCACTAGTTGAAAGCGCTCAGCATTTAAAGCATGCTACGGAGAAAGGCTGGAAGTAGCTAAGCCCTCAGAGACCCGACTGCCACCTGAACAGGTTGAAGCTGACTGTTTTCCTCTCCATCCTGCCAGTCAGGACGGATGCCTGGACTTGGAGGGCATGAGGACTTGCATCTTCTGCTGTGTTTCCCAGAGTCCAGGGAGTTGAGCTGAAGGGCTGCAATTCTTGAGCTCTTGGAACTCACTGGCCTTTATTCGAATCTCTTTGCTCATTACGTAATCTGGCAGGACCTTGAACCTCTTTGGAATCCAGTGTCCTCTCTGCAAAATGGGGTTAATAATGCCCTAGGTCCAGGACTTCCCTGGCTGTCCAGTGGGTAAGACTTCGCCTCCCAGAGCAGGGGGCGCAGGTTCAATCCCTGCTCTGGTAGCTAAAACCCCACAGGCCTCGAGCCAAAAAAAGAAACAAAAGAGCCAAAAAAAGAAACAAAAGAACATTAAACAACAAAGCAACATTGTAACAAATTCAATGAAGACTTAGAAAAAAATGCCCTAGGTCCTCCCATCCTCACACAGAGGCTGAGAAGATCACAACATATCAAACCTCAAACCTCAGTTCTACCTGGTTTAAGCAGGGGGTTGTTGAACATTTTGATGGTCAGGTACTGTGCCTTATCTCCTGTGCTAAGTCACTTCAGTCGTGTCTGACTCTTTGCAACCCCATAGACTATAGCCCGCCAGGATCCTCTGAGCACGGGATTCTCCAGGCAAGAATACTGGAGTGGGTTGCTATTTTCTTCTGCAGGGGACCTTCCTGACCCAGGGATCAAACCTGGGTCTCCTGAATTGCAGGTGGATACTTTACCGCCTGAGCCACCAGGCTGTTACCTCCTACAACCCTCAAAATGGTGTCAGAGATAGGTTTTATTTTACACCCACCTTACAGTCAGGAAAGTAAGCCTTGGAGGAGACAAATAACTCAAAGGCTCGTGGCTGAGAGGAAGTGGAGCTGGCATGCCAGCTCAGACTCGGGACTTAAGTGTATAAAGTCACAACCATAATTGTGCCTCATGTCACCACAGTCCAACAGTTTCACAAACAATCCTCTCACTGGCCAGAGGGCTACATACTATTTTTTTCAATGTCTGAGTATCATATTTGAACACAGCTTTTGTGGGTCTTTTTCTCTCTCTTTTTTTTTTTTTTTTTTGCTCGCTTTAAAATATGTATCTGACTGTGCAGGATCTTAGTGTCTGTTCTGGGTCTCTATCATTGCAGCATGCATGGTCTTTAGTTGCAGCAATGCAAACTCAGTTGCAGCACGTGGGGTCTAGTTCTCTGACCGGGGATCTAACCAGGGTTCTCTGCATTGGGAGCATGGAATCTTAGCCACTGGACCTCCAAGGAAGTCCCTGAACACAGTTTTTTGATACTGAGGCCTGGGTCTTTCCACTCTCCTATGATTTTCTCTAATGACAAGACCTCAAAACTAAACGTAGTAAGTAAAGGAACATTTGCTCAGTAAGACTGTACTTTAAAGAACACATTTCTTATCAGATTAAACTTGTTGAATTTAGCTTTATATATCCATTTTTTTAAAAACCGGACAGCTCTTTTGACTTGCTAGGGACATAATTGTAGATGAACCTCTGTTTAGGAAACTTGGCAAATAAGAATCCATGATGACAAAACAGATGTATTAAGGATGAGTATTCACCCATGATAGGATTTGTAGATACTTTAGCATTCTTTCTAACTGTTCTTTTCTAATTTTTTTTTTTATTCCCTCTTTCATTAAATACTTGACAAAGTGCCTGGGGTAGGGAGAGGGACTACCCCACATTAAATAAAGAGCAACTTTCAATGGGATGACACGAGAGTTGCTGGAAACCCAGGATCATGCTGACGCAAAGAAATTCTATTATCTACAGCTTTTCAGGAACTCGACTCCTGCACAAAGAGATGTACACCTGAAGCTTCGTGATGTTTAATCGGAAGTTACGACTAAGACTCAAAGAGCTGGATGTGTGCCTGGTAAGTGAAAAACAGCACGAGACGGGAATTGGTCGATAGCTTTCTCGTGCTGAATGCTGCCTTCTGAGTCCCAGTCTGGCTCTCCTGGTCCAGAGATCTGTTTCACGGGAACCTGAAAACCGGCCAAATCCATCACCTGTGATGAGCAGGTGAGCCGAGGAGCCCCTGATTTATGTCAAAACATCCTAGGGGCAGAGCTGCCTTGCAAGAAGACTATCAGCCCTGATCAGTGAATAAACAAAGTCACTGACCAGGGGGACGGCTCACTCTCTTCATTTTTAGGGACTTTTTTCATGAGAGGAATCTCTAAGATTCATTTCTGGGCACATGGATGTTAGCATTAAGCCCCTCTTTTATGCTTTTCTCAAGCCAGGGAGGGGATCGAGAGGGAAGGATGCAGGCAAGGTTTTTTTGAGTGGTGATTCCTAGGGATGCTATTTTCCCCCAGCTGAGTGAGGGCAGGTTTGAGATGCGGCTCAGGGAATTTCTCAAGTTGGGAGGCTCTGACTTGCATGGGAAAAGACCCGACGTTGCACAGATACTCATTTGTCAACTTCCTCTGTGACTGGGGTCAAAATGGCTGTGTAAATAACTCAGCCGGGGAGGACGGCAGAGCAAAGCGCTGGCAGTTATTGTGCTATGAAATATGCATTAATTGCATTCAACATGCAGTCTGAACCTCAGCAGCGAGGCTCTTTTTGTCAGTTTTTATAGAACGCAGACAGAGCCCAGGATGCAGATGGCAATGGCCTTCTGGGTAGACCCTGATGCTGTAACACCCCGAGCTTCTCCTCAGATATTCCCGGCATGGCCTGTGGCTCCCCACTCAGCAGCACAGCGCTCAGGAGGCCAGGTCACCAGCCCTCACTCCCTGGGGGCCCCCACCCCCGGCTCTGCTCCCCAGACGCCGCCGACCATGTCTTGACTCTCAGCCAGCCAGCTCTTACGCTTACCACCGGGCACAGGGGCGGGGTGTGAAGACAGAGGCTTGGCAGGGCTTGTCCCCACCAGTGGACCCACCAGTGGAAAAGCGGCTTCCCTCCAATAAGGGGAGGTGTTTCTCACTTGGACTTGATGATGACGTTTGCAAGTTCAAGGTGTGTTTCACAAGGGGAAGAAACCATGGCAAGAGACAACAACCAAGTGTATAAGGATGCCTTTGGAGAGAGATTTGGGAGTGAGAGGAAAGAGAGAAGGAGGGAGAGGATTCTGTGTGCTGGAGGAGTCAAGCCTTAGGATTTCAAATGCCTCTCATCTTACTCCCTGTTCAATGCAGTCCAAGAGTTTCAGTCTGGCCTTCAAGGCCCTCTTCAACGAGTCCTAACCTAACCTTCCCAGCCTCACTGTGCACACTGTCATCTCTACATGTCTAGCCAGACTAGACAACATGTGTTCCTAATGTGGTTTCCTATCTGCCTGCCTTGATTACACCGTTCCACCACCAAGTGACCAGTCATCCTGGTTGGCCAAGGACTGTCCCCATTTCAGCTCTGAAAGGTCCAGGTCCCAGGAAACAACTCAGCCCTAGGCTCCCCAGGTCAGTTGGTCCCCCTGTGGTCTCCTCCACCTGGAATTGACAGCCTCCTTCTCCGCATTTTTTTTTTTTTTGCCTGGAAAACCCTTCAAAGTCATGTCAAGCACCAGCTTCTCCATAACCCAGTCTGAATCTTTTCACATTGATTTATCTTCTTCTATAAACCTGTAATAACACTGCACTTAAGCCACTCCCTCTTATCAAAGGGTTCATTCCACCAACATTAAGGACAGCCTGTGTGTGGTGGGGCTGCTGCCTGGCACCCTGCCCACAAAGAGCTCACAGTCAATGAGGGAAAGAGATAACTCAATGGAATAAAGAAGAGGCAAATGTACAAATTCCACTGTCTAAAGATTAAAAAGAGATAAAACTGTCAAAGACAGATCGAGATTTAAAATGAGGGAAATCACTGAAAAGTGATATGAAGTTCTGAAAATTTGGGAGACTCACTCCAGGATACTAATTCTTGGTGGATCTAAGGTCTTCATTATTTATTAGGTTGGTGCAAAAGTAACTGTGGTTTTGCATTGTTGACATTTGCTATGTGCTATTGGAATATGTTCTTAAATAAATGTGCTTATTTTATATCATTTTAATGCACATTTCTCACTTTATGTTTTTTGCTAATGACTTACTACTTGCTGTTTACTTTATATTTATTTTGGACTATAGAAATGATGTTAGACAGAAAGCAAATTCAAGCGATTTTTTTTATTAGAGTTCAAAATGGATGGTAAAGCAGCAGAGACAACATCAAGAATGCATTTGGCCCAGGAACTGCTAACAAATGTACAGGCTGTGGTGGTTCAAGAACTTTTGCAAAGGAGATGAGAGCCTCGAAGATTAGGAGCATAGTGGCCAGCCATCGGAAGTTGACAATGACCAACTGAGAGCCATCATCGAAGCTGATCCCCTTACAACTACACTAGAATTTGCTGAAGAACTCAACATCAACCATTCTATGGTCATTTGGCATTTGAAGCAAATTGGAAAGGTGAAAAGGCTTGATAAATGGGTGCCTCATGAGCCAATGGCAAATCCAAAAAACCCGGCATTTTGAAGAATTCTATGCAACAACAACAAACCATTTCTCATTGGATTGAGCCAACATCACAATGACCCTCAGTGGCTGGATCGAGAATAAGCTCCAAAGCTACCTTCCAATAGCAAACTTGCACCATAAAAATTGGTCATAGTAATCTGTTTGGTGGATTCTGCTCTGCCAGTCTGATACACTTACAGGCCTTTCTGAATTTTTGACAACTTTTTGCTGGGAAAATGCTTCCACGAACAACAAGAGGCAGAAAATGCTTTCCAAGCATTTGTTGAATCCTGAAGCACAGATCTTTACCCTACAGGAATAAACAAACTTGTTTCTCACTGGCAAAAATCTGTTGATTGTGGAGAAATATCAATAACCTTAGATATGCAGATGACACCACCCTTATGGCAGAAAGTGAAGAAGAACTAAAGAGCCTCTTGATGAAAATGAAAGAGGAGAGTGAAAAGGTTGGCTTACAACTCAACACTCAGAAAACTAAGATCATGGCATCTGGTCCCATCACTTCAAGGCAAATAGATGAGGAAACATTGGAAACAGTGACAGACTTTATTTGGGGGGGCTCCAAAATCACTGCAGATGGTGACTGCAGCCATGAAATTAAAAGATGCTTGCTCCTTGGAAGAAAAGCTATGACCAACCTAGACAGCATATTAAAAAGCAGTGACATTACTTTACCAACAAAGGTCCATCTAGTCAAAGCTATGGTTTTTCCAGTAGTTATGTATGGATGTGAGAGCTGGACTATAAAGAAAGTTGAGCACCAGAGAATTGATGCTTTTGAGCTGTGGTGTTGGAGAATACTCTTGAGAGTCCCTTGGACTGCAAGGGGATCCAACCAGTCAGTCTTATAGGAAATCAGTCCTGAATATTCACTGGAAGGACTGATGCTGAAGCTGAAACTCCAGTACTTTGGCCACCTGATGCAAAGCACCGACTCATTGGAAAAGACCCTGATGCTGGGAAAAATTGAAGGCGGGAGGAGAAGGAGATGACAGAGGATGAGATGGTTGGATGGCATCACTGATGCGATAGACATGAGTTTGAGTAAACTCCGGGAGTTGATGATGGACAGAGAAGCCTGGTGTGCTACAGTCCATGGGGTCGCAAAGAGTCGGACATGACTGAGCAACTGCACTGACTGACTAGAGTCCTTGATACAGTAAGTGGGGGTTCTTTGGGGTTAACACATTTGATCTTTGTGGGGAAAAAAATCCCCTAAGATTCTCATGATTTTATATTTAAATTAAAAAATACATGTTTTTTTCTATTTGAAGTAATAATATATGATGATTTTGGAAAATTTAGCTACATATATATATATACATATATTTGTATATACATACATTTGTACGTGTGTTTCTGTGTTTTTATCCTACATCATTATCCAGGCATAACCACAGTTAACATTTTGGTATGTAATCTTCCAGCATTCACACAGAAATGAAGATATATATTTTAAAGCAAAATGAGATTTTACTACACATATTGATAATTTTATAATCCACTTTTAACAACAGCCTACCTCCTCATATATTTGTGTATGCACATATATACGTATGAATACACACATCCACCACATCATTTTTAATAACTGTACACATTTTATCATGCCAGGGTACCTTCATTTATTTAACAAATCTTCTATTATTGGACAATGACATCATTTCTCATTTTTACCATTATAAATAATGCTATATAAACCTCTTTAGAAGTACACATCTTCACAGTTATCTAATATAATCTGAGAGATAAACCCCACACAATGGAATTACTGGGACACAGGATGGACATATTTTAAGGCATTTGTCCATGTTGATGTTTATGCACCTACTTACATTTTATAAGAATTTGTTTTCCCGTACATTTTGCTGGCCAACATGTATTTTGTCAAGTTACAATACCTGCAGTTCCCAAAGAGTATTTTTCTAAGCAAATGCCAACTTACATGATCACCAAATACACAAAAGCAGAATAAATAAATCCAGGAGTGACACAAGCTGAGGAAAAACCAAAACCAAAACAAGCCTACTCTTGCGGTATAGTAGTTAAGCTGTCTTCTTAAGCTCACTCTATCAGAGTTATTGCCGCTTATTCATAAGGGCACCCAGCAACAGCTGTTCACCTGGCCCAGCAAGCTCTCCAAAGAAAGATCTCCATATGTTGCAGGGCAAGGCACGTGAGCTGGTTCTCAGTCAGAAAATGTCCTTGTTTCCTGGTTCTGTGTGATGATACTTCAATCAGAGAGATGGGGAGGAAAAAACCCAGCTCCAAGTCTAGCGGAGGAGAACCTGTCATCTTCATTGTTTTATAGGGTTCAAAGGGCTCGCCTGTACCTCGTTTCATCTGGAGGTGGACAAACAAAGCGAGTCTGTTAGGGACACTTATACAGTTGGCCTTGCCCAGAGCCCATAATCAGCAAGGGACAGAATCAGGCCTGGAGCTCAGGGCTTTTCGGAGGGTCCTGTCCCTACAAACACCGAATAAAATACAAAATAGAAAAAGATTTCTGTGAAGTAAAGGAGGGAGTGGAGTTCTCCCGATTTTGTGTGTGTGTGTGTGTGTGTGCAAATTTTCATATATGTAATCAGAAAATGTCTGCATTAGTTCTTTGTTTGGTCGGTTTTTTGCTTTGATTTTTTAACAATGGAGCTGGTGATGGGCCACGGCCATGGGGAATATGTGGGTGTGAGAGCTATGAAATTCAGTTTATCTCAGGACTATGGGGAAAGGATTGATCATGGACTTAGCACCACCTTGTGTTTCTGGATCAGTCTCAGTTTGGTCATCTGAAAAATGGGGATCTATATCGACTTCCCAGGGTTTTTGACAGCATGAAAGTGCTTCACTCAACAAGTGCCCATGAATACTCTGTTTATTCTTTGTTGCCAGCCAGTTTCATCTCCTCCTGTAGACTCTAAGTTCTTTGAGAACAGGAATAATGTGCTGCTGACTTTTAACACCCCTCTGAGAAGAGGTCATGGATAACATTCCTTTTATGAAGCTACAAATAGATGCAGAATACTTATAAACTGTACTGTAACATTATTAATTTTACATTATTAAACATGTTTAATAAATACTAACTAGTATGTAGACATTTTATATAAATGGATTCATTATATAGATTTCTTTCTTTAATATTTTTTTAAATTTAACAATATAACTTGGACATATTTCCATGTAGCTGCATATAAATCTTCCTTGCTCTTCATATTGGCTACATAATATTTCATTGAATGGACTAAAGTACCATACATTTACTTAGCTTTTCTTCTATTGATCAATTTTGGGACATTTCAAATTTGTCACTTTTACAAATAATGTGTAACAAAACATTCCATACGTATACCATTGTCTACATATACAAGTGCTTCTTTGGGGTCAAGCCAAGAAGTAAAAATTTAGGGTCAGAATTCATGTATCTTTTACATTTTGATCAATATTGCCAAACTGACCTTCAAAAGGCTGTTCCAATAATATATCCCCCTGAGCCCAGGAGTATTCCTGTTTCATTTAATATAGACCAACCCTGGGCTTTATTATTCTTTCATATCTTTGCCAACTTACAGAAAAATTATATCCATTGGGATTTTCATTTCTTTCTTAAATAGTAAAGTTGAACATTTCCCAGCAATTTGAACTGTTTTCTGTGTGAATTATCTACTCATGCCTGTTGTCAATTTTCCCATTGACTTTTTCCCTTATTGATTTATTTGAATGCTTTATTTATTGAGGATATTAACACTTTTATGTACAAAGCTTAGGTATTTTTGTTAGATTTTTAAATTCCTTCTTATTTTTACATAGAGAAATGTGTGTGAGGTTTTGTCCGTTTGTCTTGGTGGTTTTATTTATTAAGATGTCTCTTTACTCTTGCCAGTTTTGGTACCATGCTTTAACTGCTCTATCTTGTCATGTCTTAATTAATGCATGCTACATTTGTGAAATGAATGGAATGGAACAAGATAATTTACAAGGTTTTATAATTTTACACAATATAATACTTCATTAATTCAGAAAAAATACGTGGCAGCCAATATAAATTTTTGAAAATAATGTATACCAAAGTATATATTTTAACAAAACATTTTCTCCTTCCATATATAAAGCTCATCTGTAATTCCTGACAACAAAATATTGCTAAGTGGTTGTTGTTCATTGCTGCTAAGTTGTATTTGACTCTTTGTGACCCCATGAACTGCAGCACGCCAGGCTTCCCTGTCCTTCACTATCTTCCTGAGTTTGCTAAAACTCATGTTCATTGAGTCAGTGATGCCATCCAATCATTTCATCCTCTGCCACCCCCTTCTCCTCCTGCCCTCAATCTTCAAGCATCAGGTTTTTTTTCAATGAGCTGGCTCTTCTTATCAGGTGGCCAAAGTATTGGAGTTTCAGTATCAGTCCTTCCAATGAATATTCTGGGTTGATTTCCTTTAGGATTGACTGGCTTGACCTCCTTGCAGTCCAAGGGACTCTCAAGAGTCTTCTCCAGCACCACAGTTTGAAAGCATCAATGCTTTGGCATTCAGCCTTCTTTATGGTCCAACTCTCACATCCATACATGACTACATGAAAAACCATAGTTTTGGCTAAACAGATCTTTGCTGGCAAATTGATGTCTCTGCTTTTAAATATGCTATCTAAATTTGTCATAGCTTTTCTTCCAAGGAGCAAATGTCTTAATTTCCTGGCTGCAGTCACTGTCCGCAGTGATTCTGGAGCCCAAGAAAATGAAATCTGTCACTGTTTCCACATTTTCCCCATCTATTTGCCATGAAGTGATGGAACCAGATGCCATGATCTTCAGTTTTTGCTAAGAGGTGTCTCAAAGGATCTTTTTTAATTTAAAAAAATTCAAATTCATTCATTCAAATATACTTGTTGAGCTCCACACTAATGATATTAATCATTACCACCCTTTCCACAGCTTCCCTAAAACATGGCAGTGTAACCTGACTTTGTCCTGGTCCAATCATTGGACCAGGAATGCACCCCTGACCCAAGCAACTTCCGGTCCACAGGCTAGAAAGCAATTAATGGCCTGTGTGTGTGTGTGTGTGTGTGTGTGTGTGTGTGTGTGTGTGTGTGTGTGTGTGTAAGAGCTAGGCCAGTCAGATTTCTTTTTTAGTAATTTGATTTTTGGAAACTGTAGGAATAAACCAGTTAGCAGTGGAAGTTGCAGCCAGAAGTCATAATATAGAGTTACGCTCTTCTAGGTGAATGCTGCTGTTTTAAAAAAGGCAAGACCCTCAACAGGGTCAGCCCCACAGGCATTCAGCCAGTGGTCAAACAGGGCCCCACGCTTGGATTTAAGTGCTTAATTTCATATCTGAATTTGGGTTTTGTTAGTGAGGTGGATGAGACAATGAAACACACACCGAGGGCCACCGGCAAGCCTCACACGGCCCCGTCTCCTGCCGCCTTCCTGCCCTGAGTCCTCAGCCCCGCCCTTCCTCACTGCCCTCACTCTCCTCCCCACCCCCTCTGCACACTGGCCAACAAGGAACTGAGCTTAGGCCAGGGAGGGTCAGGCTGCTGCCACCTGTGGCATCTAGAGGTAGGACGTGGTGACAGCTGTCCCTGTCTGGGGCTGGCACACCAGGGCTCATTTGATGGGCAATTCAGAGGAGAAAATCTCCCAGCCTCCCCTGATCCAGGTACCTAGGGCATTATCACAGGTGGAGGTGGCTACCACGGGGCCTTCAGGGGTGCCTGTCTGCTTTGGTTTGGGGCAGTGAACTCATGGGAAGGGACGATGCCTAGCTCAACTTCCACATCCCTCCCCTAGGCATGGGGCTCCCATCTGGGGGATGGTAGGGAGGGGAAGTCCAGCTGGTGGTGCAAAGTCACAGGGCTGGGTCCCTAGACATCAGTGAGGGTCCGCACTGACTTCCATGGGCTGGAAGAAGGATGGTATTGAAAAACAAATATAAAACATCATACAAGTGGAGACAAAAAGAGACAGAGGAAGAAAGAAGCCTCTGAAAAGGACAAACTTTATATTTTAGTTCACATTTAACAGCCTCTTTTCTTCCTTTTTGAACAAAGGACTCCTCACTTCATTTTGCAAGGAACCCGGCAAATTATGTGGCTCTAAGGCAGCCACAGAAGCTATTAGGAAGGAAGAGAGAACAGAAGAGATGGAGAGACAGAAACTGGCACATGGCTACCTGGGAACCTGGTGAGTCCTCGACTCCAGTCCAGACACTGAGAATCAGTCTTCTTCTCTTGAGATAATATGAGAAGTCTTGGTGTCTTGCAACTAAATGAACCTGATTAAGGGATGCGAGCAAATGCGGTCTGAAAGACAGTTTTGAGAGAAGATGCAAGGATCGTAAGTCATAGCCCTTGTCACAAAGAGAATGCAGTGGTGTGAAATAACACGATAAATAATAATAGTGAGAACAGTGACAGTTCACCCCCAAGGGAAGCGACACCAGATAAAGCACCCGAACCACACTGTCCTGTTTAATCCTCACAACAACCCAGGCGCCCCACAGGGAGGGAGCTACCAGTGCACAGATGGAGGACCAGAGCTTTCAACAACGCAGTCGGCAGAGTCAGGGTCTGACCTGCAACCTTCAGGAAACCTTCTCAGAATATTATAAAGAACTAAAATATTATTTCCAGCTGGAGAAATCGGGGAGTGCTTCTCAGAGGCTGCACCCAGCAATTGGGGAAGATTTGCTGAAGGAACGTGACTCAATAAATGACTAAATGAACGAGTGAAGAAAGTGAAGTGGATTTAAAGGACGGCCTGGCAGAGCAGGCAAAAATCAAGGCAGATCGTTTGTAAAACAGCTTTGATGATAAAGGGTGGCATGAACTTGGGCACTGGGAAGTAGACCAGTTTGGTTGGAGTTGAGGGCCCTTAAAGGGAGCAGGTGGGCTTCCCAGGTGGTGCTAGTGGTAAAGAGCCCGCCTGTCAATGCAGGAGATGTAAGAGACGCAGGTTCGATCCCTGGGTCAGGAAGAGTCCCTGGAATAGGAAACGGCAGCCGGCTCCAGCGTCCTTGCCTGGAGAACCCCATGGACAGAGAAGCCCGGCAGGATACAGCCCATGGGGTCACAAAGAGTCAGACACAACTGAGCATGCACCTGAAGGGAGAAGAAGGCTGGTTAGAGCAGACATGGGGATCTCCAGGCTGAGGGGTTACACTGTACTGGGTAGTAATCGTGAGCCACTGAACATTTATAAGCAGAAGAGATATGATCAAAGTCCTGCTTTAGGAAACTTAATTAGTTGGTAATGAGTAGAATGAGCCTGAAGGAGCAGAACAGAGGGCAAGAAGATGTTAAAAAGCTGCTACCATAGACCAGGAAGGCTTCAAGAAGGTGGAGTGAAAGGAATTGATAAGACACAGCTTGAAGGGATAAACACTAGTTATTGCATAAGTGTCTGAGGAAGGTAAGAACCTGTGTGCCTGGAAAAAAGACAGCTAGGTCCAGCAATGGTGGATCTATTTCTTAGATCAAGAGAGGAGGGAGGGAAATGAAAAGGGGTTCTGGGAAAGATCTTAAAAACACTGTTCTTCAGCATTTAACCTATTACTAGTAATGGATTTGGTAAATGCTTACTTCACAATTTCAGTCCAGCTCTAATCACATGAACATAAATCCAGTAGGATCTATATAACAGGACTTTTCTGAATATAGTCAGATTTCACTCCACTTAGTTCAGTTTCTACTCATTTGCGTGCATGCTAAGTCACTTCAGTCGTGTCTGACTCTGTGAAACCCCATGACTCCTCCATCCATGGGATTCTCCAGGCAAGAATACAGGAGTGGGTTGCCATGCCCTCTTCCAGGGGATCTTCTGACCCAGGGATCGAACCTGCATCTCTTATGTCTCCTGCATTGGCAGACGGGTTCTTTACCACTAGCACCACCTGGGAAGCCCAATCTGTGATTTTTCTAACTGGCTAGACAAAAATTTACCTTCATTGAAGTAAATCCATGCTTTATAAACTAGGACAAATTGCAAGTTTAAATATTTCAAGTGTGGTAATATATCTACCACACTTAAGAGAGTAAGATATTCTCATGTAATCCCCCCACCCCTCTGTCCCACATCTTTACAAGCATCGTTGACATAAAATGGCTGATGTTATGTTTCAAAATCCCTCTTGTTATCTCATTAAAGGATATCCTTTTGTTACTAAACAGTTGGTGTGCTTGAGTTATCATATGCTCTCAAAAGTAATAAAAGCACATTTCTTAAACACCTCCTCCATTTGAGACTTCTTCCTGATTCACACTGACCTTTACCATACATCACTGTAAAGAAATTCCCACGGGGTTAGTTATCATGGTGAGCTGCTAGTCATCTGAAAGGCGAGGTCAGTGCCTCTTTGTAAGGTCTGCTCACACTCTGAAAAGGGCCACTGGAGTCATGACAAGGAAGCTTGCCCAGGCCGTTCTGCTCCGCCGCCTTCCAGATCACCCCAGCACACGGTTGAGTCTATTGCTTTTAATTCCCCTTTACCTGAGAGCCTGCCATCACATTGACCTCCTTTGACACTGGCCTCTGGTTTCCATACTGGGACATGGTTCAGGCAGTTCACGCACCAGTAAGTGGGTTGGTCCTGTAGTTATTGACTTATTTGTAATTTCAAAAAAGCTGCATGTCTGGGAAACGATTCCCCATTTGTTAGGGTGAAAAAGGGGTGGCCTAAGCTCATAGATCTGGAAGAAGGGACAAAATTAACCAATAGTCTGAGGGACTTCAACCATACATAACGAACTTCCTCAAGATGAAGATGGGTCCAGGTTGAAATAGACAACCAGGGCAGGCTCTGAAAACTTCTGCTCTCAAAGTTCAGATTATAAGACAGAGCCTCACTGCTCTGGGCAAGAGGCAAGATGACCTTGAAGTCTTGCCACAGAACTCAAAGACTATGCTAATTTGCACATTGGGAAAATAGGCCACACGACCATCATCAATGAGAATGATTTTTTTCCCCAGCCCTCAAATAAAAACAGTTGCATTATTCCATTGTCCTACTGTGTACATTGGGGCTTCCCTGGTGACTTAGCAGTAAAAAAAATCCACCTGCCAATGCAGGAGACATGGATTCCATCCCTGGGTCAGAAAGATACCCTGCAGAAGGAAATGGCAACCCACTCTAGTATTCTTGTCTGGAGAGTTCCATGAACAGAGGAGCCTGGCGGGCTACAGTTCATGGGGTTGCAAGAGTCAGACACGACTGAGCGACTAAACAACAAAAACAACAACTGTGTACATTGGGAAGAAAGGTGTTGCTTTCCCTGCATAATTACTCGCTGATGTTTTAGGCACAGCTGTGGTATAAGATGGGCTTCTCTGGTAGGTCAGTTGGAAAAGAATCTGCCTGCAGTGTAGGAGACCTGGATTCAATCCCTGGGTCAGGAAGATCCCTTGGAGAAGGAAATGGCAACCCACTCTAGTATTCTTGCCTGGAAAATCCTATGGACAGAGGAGCCTGGTGGGCTACAATACGCGGGGTCGCAAGAGTTGGACATGACTTAGCGACTAAACCACCACCACGTGGTGTAAGATCGTGTGTTGCATGGTGAAGAGTAAATAAAGGGATAAACAAACCACAATAAGAAGGGATGAATCTTTCATCCCATTATTCTATTATAGTCACTCTTCCAGCCTTCTGCATATTTGAGTTATCTATGTATGCATCTATCTTCCTAAGTGCCTTAAAATGAGCCACCTAGAACCTGTCACCATCTTTGCCAGTTAGCTCTACACACGGTAGGTACTCAATAAATGTTTGGTACATTAAACTGAGGCAGCAAGCAGTAACTGGTTTTGTTTTTTCTCAGTGGACCATGTCTTTCTAAAAGGAAATCCTGGGGGTTGCACTTCTGAGCGAAGCACGTCACTTTCTTCCCTTCTGCATTCCAGGCATGCATCCTGAGACCTTTGGGTGGAGCTGGGAAGAGTCCAAAAAGAGCCCACGGACATCAAAATCCCCTATGACTTCCTAACATGGCACTTAACATCTCCCACAGTCTCTAGAGACATTGACTGACGTTCAGACTGCAGTCCTGCCCTTTTCCTCCTCCTGGCCAATCCAATTCAATGCGTTATCTTCACATATCTTTCACATAGTCAACCGTTTCAAAATAAACTCACCTCCTGGGAAGAAGTTAGCTTTATAGCTGGCTGATGTGCCCAGA
The DNA here is from genome assembly GCA_024291935.2 of Okapia johnstoni. NCBI lineage: Eukaryota > Metazoa > Chordata > Mammalia > Artiodactyla > Giraffidae > Okapia > Okapia johnstoni. The sequence goes on along the minus strand of CM044322.1, from coordinate 10,263,911 downwards.
GCTAATATTAAGCCTATGACCCCAGTTGTCCTAGTAAACACATGGTGGCCACTACACCCAAGACAGCTTGTTTTCTGAGCCAAGACACACCTGCTATGGGTATAAAGTGGATTTCCCATGTGAAACTGTCCCTGACGTCCCAACATGAATTGACTCCTTTGCAAGCTGACCTTAAGGAAATAAGTTAAATGCTTAATTGGTGAACGTATTATCAGTTACACACAGGGATGAAGGAGATAGCTTGCCTGAAGCTAGATAAACTACTTCCCTTTTCTCTATCGTTTTCTTTTTTTAAAACTTGATTGATTCCAAAGTATTTCTTTCTGAGTCTTTGAACAATATGCACTTCCAGGCATATATGCGTCTCTGGCATATTCACACATAATTATTGTTTGGAGGATAAATGTTAAGAAGGCTGTAACAAATTGAAATTGGAATGTGTATGCCAGTGAGCTGTTAAAAGAAACAAGAGAAATTCTTAAATCAATCAAGTCACTAATTTCTATTTGAATTGGAAGACTGCAGTAACTTTCCTTTTCGGTCACTAACAGTATAGTTGTACCTGATGATAATTAATTTCTTTCTGAGAAAATATTCTTTGGCACCTGCTAGTCAAAGAAGATAGTCTGAGAAGCAGAAATCAATAATCCGTTTCTTAAATCTATATTTTATAGTATTGGAAGGGTCTAAGGGAATAGAATGATGCCCAAATAGCATGGGGCAGTGAGCTCCTGGCAAAGCATGTCAGAGGCACGAAGTTGGAGGAGGATTAAAATGAAACAGGTTTCCTCACCTCCCACTCTCACCCAGTCCTGCCTGCCTATGAAAATATCAGCTGGATGAGCAACTATCACTAACCCATGTTTGTTTTCAAATGTGTTGGGCTGAAGACATCGTAAAGAATCACAGTCAAGGTTAAGTTTTAGAGAACAAACGTGAAGAGAGGAGCTGGATGGGAAGAGGGACAGGGAATGGGGAAATCTTAGCAGACGTTCCTCCTGTTTCCTTGGTCAAACCCCACTAACCATTCTCTTTTATAACTCTGAGCTAATTACCTTTGACTTTTTCACAGTCCTTCCATTTATGTGATCCAGAATAATGTTTGATTTCTTTTATTGCTCCAGATCCTGGTGCCAAAGACATTAAAATTTTATCTGCCTCTGTACTTGGATTCCTCCTTTCCAGTCTGTTGCCTGTGACTGTGGAGGATCAGTTTTACCTCTAAATTTCTTGTCCTTAGCCTCATTACCTATTTGGCACTACACTGAACTGGATCATCAAATTCAGTGATGATCTTCCTCTCCTCTTCCAGGACTCAGAGTTTTATGGTCCTTACTGATCATACTTGTTCCTCTGTCTGACACCTTGTGCTCTTCAGTCCCTGCTAGGGGAGTAAGGGTCCCCCAGATGAGTGTCTTAGCTCGGTCTCTGCACCTTTTCCTTGTGGGCCAAACTCTCACCCTTGCCCTAGACAATCAATATCAATGACCCAGCTTGCAACCTCATCTGCAATTGATACTCCATGCATCTGCAGAAGTCACCCCACACAATGTGATGTCAGGGCTTCCTAGAATAGCTCCCTCTGAAATAACACACACCACTGACACCTGACTTTATGGAAACTTTTTTAAAATTATCTGGAAATAAAAGAAAATCTGGGATGATTGCTTTGTAATATTCTAACAAGCAATCGTATTATTCATCTCCTCCATAAAGATGTAATTTGTCCCAATCTAAAATGACTACCTCCCCCATCAACGTCTTTAGTTCCTACACCACTCAGCCCTTCCAGGTTTGCAGCAAGAGGCTGGGCCACAGCCATTTACAGACAGCTTCCACTCTTCAAAAACAAAATTCGCTGAGGCAGAGACCAGACAATACCTTATTCATGTACTTGCCCATATACAGCACAAGGCCTACCACTTAGCCAATTTTATATATGTATGTATATATATATATATATGTTTTTATGAAATCGGAGGGAGAGAAACAGAGGAGTAGGACCTAGCATGCAAGACAGCTGGGGGCAGTGCCAACTTTGGAGACTTGTGGTTCCCCAAAACTTTTGTTTTTCAAATCCTCATTTCTTAAGTTCCTGTTGTTTATTATTCAAGTGTGTTTGCATATGCTCTGCCTTGGGCTGAAGTCTCCAATGTTTTTCCTGTCTTCTGCTGCTGCTGCTGCTAAGTCGCTTCAGTCGTGTCCGACTCTGTGCGACCCCATAGACGGCAGCCCACCAGGCTCCCCCGTCCCTGGAATTCTCCAGGCAAGAACACTGGAGTGGGTTGCCATTTCCTTCTCCAATGCATGAAAGTGAAAAGTGAAAGTGAAGTCACTCAGTCGAGTCCGACCCTTAGCGACCCCGTGGACTGCAGCCTGCCAGGCTCCTCCATCCATAGGATTCTCCAGGCAAGAACACTGGAGTGGGTTGCCATTTCCTTCTCCAATGCATGAAAGTGAAAAGTGAAAGTGAAGTCACTCAGTCGTGTCCGACTCTTAGCGACCCCATGGACTGCAGCCTACAAGGCTTCTCTGTCCATGGGATTTTCCAGGCAAGAGTACTGGAGTGGGGTGCCATTGCCTTCTTCATTGCATGAAAGTGAAAGTGAAGTCGCTCAGTCGTGTCCGACTCTCAGCGACCCCGTGGACTGCAGCCTGCCAGGCTCCTCCTGTCTTCTAGTCCATGTCTGAATCTCTCGTGGTGGCTTGTTTCTGCCATTCATCAGTATTTCTTTTGTTCCCTTTAGGAAATGCATGTGGATTTCTAACATTTGTCCCCCATCTTACTGAGAGTTCCAAGGCAAAAAAAAAAAAAAAAAATTAATGTTTTTCAGCCTCCGCTCTTTTTTCAATAATTCACTCTTTGCTGTGTCTTAGCCATCCAAGCGTCTCCTTCAATGACCCCTGCCTTCCTTACGCACTTGGACAATTTTCCCATGATTTCTCTTAACCTCCAGTGCAATCACTTTTCATTCACTTTGCCTTTCTTATCTCTTTTTACACTCTCTGGACTTTGTTCCCTAATCCTCCCCAGCCTCTGTTCCTGATGCTTAATGCCTCACATATGCCTCTTTCTTACTTTTGATTACTTTTCTTTCACTTGTTCATCCACATTGTAGATTCTCTTATTGCCAAGACTGCATGCCAGATGACCCTTGGGTTTATATTAATTTATATTTCAATACTTTTCATTTCCAACTGTGTTCCTCATTTCTTCCCTTACTTCAGCCCACGTGCTTTCACCTAGCCCCTCTGATGCACGTCAGAAATGCACTGTGTCTTTAGGAAGTAGGACAGTGACAATGAAGTCCACTTCCAGCCTCAGCTGCATTACCTGCTCCCCCCAAAGTAACATGAGGTCAACAAAGTGCTCTTCTCTTCCCAGAAAATGTGTCCATAGGAAATAATCCTTGTAAACAGCAGGATGAAAATTCCTTTCCGAGTGGTGTCAATCAACCATATGCCACCCAGGAAGTGGACATTTTATAAGGAGAACCACAGAAAGAAAAGGCTCCTTTCTGGTGAGGTTCCTCCAGCCCCTCAGTGAATCGGAGCCAACAGGCTGCCTCAGGGGAAGAGAGGGCTCTCGACCCAGAGGTGGAGGACCGGGGCTCCTCCACTGGCTTTGCCACTAACTCACTCTGGAATCTGAGCACCCTTCTTCCCTTGTCCTCTGTCTGCTCCCTCAGCCTCAGCGTCCCTCATATGCCAAGTGAGAGACGAACTCCAAAATTCAGAGCCCTACCTGCAAGTCCAGGTTGTCCGTTGTGGCAGTTTTCTCTCAGCTGTTGCCATAATTAAGACACGAGCGGACTTTGTCCTCATTATTCACACGCTCCCTTGTGTTCTTTTCTCCACTCCACTGAATGCCCAAAAGCGCTGTCATGTTTTGTAATATGCAACCCCCCTCACCTTTCCCAAATGTTCCACAAGTAAGAAAACTCCCAGCATCATGGAGACACGGGAGCTAAGGGGGCTGCATGGGGTAGTGTGAAGCCAGCCCCGGAAGCAGGCTTTCTGAGCTCACATCTGACTCTGTGACCCTGGATGTGTTGCCTGGCCTCTCTCCATGTCTGTGCTTCTCATCTGCAAAATGGGGATGACATTCATACCCAAGTCAGAAGGTTTCTGAAAGGATTAAATACATTAATACTCACAGAGCATAGAAGAATACCTAGCAGGAAATGAATACCATCTGAATGTTAGCTAAAGAAGGAAGAAGTATTTGTGTTTCAGAAGTCTCCAAATCTTAAAAGACAATTCGAATGCACCAGTTTCAACTGTAAACTAAATAAAGGTTTAGAGGCTAGGGAGGACTGTTGTGTTTCTCTAAAATCACAACACAGAGGCTGGCCTCTTCTAAAAGCACACATACTGGTCCTACGGGGACTGATCTTAGAGCTCAGATCTTAAATTTTAACCCAGCTTTATTATTTGATATCAAAACTTCAGTTTCCATAGACATATTCAGTATATTTTTGAGTGTAACAAACCAATTAAAGAATGTTTCACAGTAGGTCGCTTTTGGATTCCCAACCAGAGAATCTGTATGATCTCTGAGACCTTTTAGTTTCTGTTATAGACACAAGTTGTAACCATGAGGTGACCTAATTTTAAATTTCTCTCTGCCACTAGAACCTGAAATATATCTTCTCCAGCACGTAAACTCACTCAATGCATAAAAACTACCATGTTTTAGAATATCCTTCCCTACAAGTAAGGGGATAATAGATGAGGGAGAGACTTTCCAATAAGAAGAAGCTCATCACCTTACTGTTGGAAGAGTGGGGACATAGTAACCACTGGGGTCTCTGATGAGATGCCTCTGGATTTAAGGGACATTTGTTTCCCTGGTGACTCAGAGGGTAAAGCGTCTGCCTGCAATGCGGGAGACCCGGGTTCGATCCCTGGGTTAGGAAGATCACCTGGAGAAGGGAATGGCACCCCACTCCAGTATTCTTGCCTGGAGAATTCCATGGACAGAGGAGCCTGGCGGGTTACAGTTCGTGGGGTCACAAACAGTCGGACAAAACTGAGTGACTAACAATTGGAAACTTCACATAGTTTTCAAAGACAAGTCACAATACTCTGAAAATCTGGGAAACTGGGGCAGTTTGTTGGAGATTTTGCCCCATGAAAAGCTATCTTTTGTAGGACTTGATAAAGCTTAGTGGGTAAAAATTGTCTCTTGAAATTAACTTGATGTGACTATCAGCATTATACCGAAAGTACGTCAATGACCTTGTTATTCCAATATCTAAGTATCAACATTTGAAAACCCACAGGCGGATAATTTGAAAGAATAGAGCTGTTACTTAAGACAACAATAACAAGAATGAGCAGAGAAGCAGCAAAGACTGAGGACACATTGGAAGGCTCACTGTTATTAGAAATATGACTTCTCTCGAATATTAAAAATAAATCTTTAATTCCCCACATGCCATCCAGAGTCTTTTCGACAAACATCTGGATAAAGGAATCACACCAAATCCACGGTGTTTTGAGACATTCCTGGAGCAGAGATGTTCTTGAGATTATGCTTTTGGATTACTTGAATAGAAATAATAAATACTTTCAGTACTTAAAGCTGTAATGCTTTGGGTTGGATTTGGATTTTTGTTTCATTTTAGTAAGAGGTGGAGATTCAAAGTCGGCTCCTTAAGCAGAAGGATATATTGGATGTGAATATAGTTTATTGCTTCCTGACCTACATTTTCCCCTTTTTTCCATCATTTGAAAAGTTCCTTGACAAGTTGAGCGCCCGCAGCTCAGTGATTCCAAACATCTGCCTTGAAGGAAGCACTTTGCCTCAGATTTTCACATGATGATCAAAAGTGGGTTTAACTTTCTCAGGTTAAATGGGAACAAGGAGGGTGGTCTGATGGGGATAGAAATATATTTGAGAGCAACATGAAAGAGGAAAAAATACTTAGAGCTGTCAGAAGCTTAACCCTAGAGTCGGCTCAGACTCCCAGAGACAGCCTTTAGCTGAGAGATGCATAATCTGTGGTCTGGCGTGGGTGCTGCCCCAATTTGCCCATCTGTACACTGGGGACTTCAGGGTCTACCACTTGGGAGGAATGTCAAGTCAATGGGCAATGAAGGTGTGAGTTAAGTCCTGGCTCTGCTATAAACTCGCTGTGTGACAGGGCACGCATGCTATCTTTTAACCGTGATGTTCCTGCCAAAGAGGTCCCTCCTACCCCGAGTATTCTACAATTCAAAATTTAAAAAGGTTAAACTCCTAGATGCAGATTAGAGGTTTACACCAGCCTGAGGAAACTGGAGATTAAAATAAAGAAATTCACGCTGTGAATTCAATCCATGCAACCACACAGGTAGACCTCATTTTATTGTACTTCACTTGACTCTGCTTCACAGATATTTCATTCTTTATACATTGAAGGTCTGTTCTGTGAGCAACCTGCATCAATCGAGTCTACTGGCTGCATTTTTCCAACAGCATTTGCTCACTTCCTGTCTCTGTGTCATATCTTGGCAACTTCTTGGTAGTATTTCACACTTTTTCATTATTATTAGATTTGTTATGATGATCTGTGATGTGACTATTGTAATTGTTTGGGGGTTCCATGGATGAGAAACTTCACCCATAAATGTGTGTGTTCTGACTGGTCCACCAGCCAGCTGCCCCCCCATCTCTCTCCCTCTCCTCAGGCCTTTCTATTCCCTGAGACATAGCAATATTGAAATTAGGCCAATTAATAACCCTACAATGGCCTCTAAGTGCTCAAGTCAAAGGAAGAGTCACGCATTTCTCATTTTAAATCAAAAGCTAGAAATGATCAAGCTTAGTGAGAAAGGCATGTTGAAAGCAAGGCCTCTTGGCCAAACAGTTAAGCCAAGTTGTGAATTGAAAAGGTAAGTTCTGGCAGGGAATTAAAAGTGCTACTTCAGTGAACACACCAATGATAAGAACATGGAACAGCCTCATTGCTGATACAGGGAAAGTTTCAGTGGTCTGGAGAGAAAATCAAAGCAGCCACAATATTCCCTTCAGCTAAAACCTAGTCCAGAGAAAGACGCTAACTTTTTTCAATTCTATGATGGTTGAGAAAGATGAGGAAACTACAGAAGGAAAATTTGAAGCTAGGATAGGTTGGTTCATGAGATTACAGGAAAGAAGCCATCTCCATGACATCAAAGTGCAAGGGGAAGCCACAATGTTGATGGAGAAGCTGTAGCATGTTATCCAGAAATCTAGGTAAGATCAGTAATGACGGTGGCTACACTAAACAACAGATTTTCACTGGAGACAAAACAACAGCTTCTTTTGGAGGAAGACACCATCAAGGACTTTCATAGCTATGGAGGAGAAGTCAACGTCTGGCTTCAAATCTTCAGCGGACCAGCTGACTCTCTTGTTAGGGGCTGATGCAACTGGTGACTTGAAGTCGAAGCCAGTGTTCATTTACCATTCTGAAATGCTGGGGCCCTTAACAATTATGTTATTCCTACTCTGTCTGTGCTCTATAAATGGACCAATAAAGCCTGGATGATAGCACATCTGTTTATGACATGGTTTACTAAATATTTACACCCAGAAAAAAGATTCCTCTCAAAGTATTACTGTTCATTGACAAGGCGCCTGGTCATCCAAGAACTCTGATGAAAATATACAATGAGATTAATGATGTTTTCCCGCCTGCTAACACAACAGCTATTCTGTGGCCCATGAATCAAGGCGTAATTTTGACTTTCAAGTTATTTAAGAAATAGAATTTTTAAGACTATAGATGCCCCAAATAGCAATTCTTCTGATGGATCATGGCAAAGTTAATTGAAAACCCTTTGGAATTAATTCATCACTCTAGATGCCATGAAGAACATTTGTAATTCTTGGGAGGAGTTCAAAACGCCAACATTAACAGAAGTTTGAAAGTTGATTCCAATCCTCTAGGATGACTTTGAGGGGTTTAAGACATCAGTGGAGGAAGTCATTGTGGTGTGGTAGAAACAGCAAGAGGACTAGAGTTAGAAGTGGAGATGTGGCTGAAAGCAATCTCAGGTATGTACATGTTGATTCCTTAGTATAAATCAGAACAAGAATTACAACCATGAGCCTTGTATAGGGACACTGCCCCTTCTAAGTTTACAATCTAGGGGGCAGATAAAATTGATCAAATAATCACAGAAACAAGTATGAAGTTATATCAAGTAAGATTGAAGAGCCTTAAAAAGAAGATAATACAAAGGAGAAAAAATTTAAATGTCAACAAATGACTTTATAATGTATTCCAAAATTTGTTATTATATTGTTATATTTGTTATTATATTGATTATATTATTGAATAATTATTAGCTATTATTATTTTTATTGCTGTTATTCCAGTCTATCTAGGAGATATTCATCAATAAAGTGCACATAAAGACATTTAATTAGCATTGATGTAAGTGCTCTAAAGAAAAAAAATAGAAAGTAGTAAGAGCAAATAGTGCAGGGCAGGGCAGGGAGCTTTACTGTGCAGCGATCTGCTGCTGAGGCCCGAATGGATTGCCCATGAATTCAGATGAAATAGGGGGAAGGAATTTCCGGGAGGCAGGAGCCAAGTGCACACAAGTGAGGGTAGGAAGGATCACAGCACACAAGGGACTGAAAATTCAGTCTATTCATTCTTTTCCTTCCTTCAATCACTTGCTTCCAAGAGTTGAATATTAGTAATTCCATGCTTTGCCAACCTTCCCTCTAAAGTATTCTTAAAGTTAGAAGGGAAGCAAAGGAGTTGAAAACTGCGTGACTTCGGAATCAGACAGGCCTAATTGGACAGGTCCCAATCCTGCCTCTGCAGTTCACTAGCTGTGCACCCTTGAACAGACTGCTTAACCTCTCTGACTCTTGGGCTCCTCAGTCATAATTTAAAACCAAACTACTTTAAGGGTTGTAGTGAACCAGGTATAATATTCAAAATATTGAACAATCAGAACAGGCACCAGTAGGCATGTACACCAGTGTTTATCACAGTCTTAGGCATGGTTATGAGAATGATATAACAAGACAGAGAGCCTCCAAGGTGACTAAAATTTAGTGGGAGCCAAAAACAGTTGCTCTTGTTACTACTGTTGAGGCTGTTTCCTTTGCCCCCACCTCCAGCTCCCCCGCGGGGCTCCCCTGGGACCACATCTCCTTTCCCCTCCCAGTCCCCTCACTGGGTGACCAGCCCAGGACTCCACAGTCAGCCACTGACTGCCGATCTGGGGTTGTATCCGGGACCCTTAACCAGCTCCAGCCCCCAGAGATGGCTGAAGATGAATTTACACACGATAGCCCTGGCATGAGAGGAGGCCAGAAGTTGAAAGGTTTTAGGGGGACTGGGGCTCCCCTTCCTGGGGGCTTTCTGTCACCCCACCTTTCTGCCAGCTTTCTGCTCCTCACTCCCAGAAGCACCCCCTCCCAGGGTAGTTCAGCTTCAAGGATCCAGCAGCCTTTCTCTTTACCCCCCAACTCTGCCAACCACCACTGTTTTCTCTCTCTCCCTCTCACCTCTCCCCTCTTTTTTTTTTTTTTAACATGCAAGTTGCCATGAAAAATTTGTTAATGAAATATTTGCTCAGAAGTCTGCTCTGGGCTAGACTGATAACCTATCTGTGTTTGAGTTTGGCTTCCCATATTCTAAATACTCATCTTCTGTCTGTTTAGCTTATTGATTGGTTTGGCAGGAAAAGAAGCCTTGTCATCAGTGACCAAGGTCAAACTAAACAGAAAGCGAAGGGGTGGGGAGGAGGGCCTGAACTGATGGGCTCAGGAGACCGGAGAGGCTTCGCCAAGTTTCCTTGAAGGGACGGCCCCCTCCACCCCTCCACCCCAGCCCAGGTTTAATGTAGCCTTCCTGGCAACAAGGAAGCTCTCAGCAGAGGGGCCCAGACAGGGACTTACGTGCAGGTGCTGCAAGGTGAGAGGCCCACAGATGGTGTAAACTTGAGAGATTTCTTGGACTATCCCTGGGCGACGTGTTAGGAAAAACGAGATGGGGTGGGCAGCTCACACCTCTGTGAAACAGCATTAAAGGGCTTTCAGGTTATCATCGCTGGTCATTCCGCTCAAGTCTAATTTCTCTCTGAGGAAGGTTGATTTGCTAGTTGTTAAATGAACAAAAATAAAGCCAGTGGATGGGTGACATTTATAACACAAATTCTTGGTCCCAGTCATTGATAACCCACAAGCATTTATGACTATGTTGGGATCTGAATGGCATTACTTAATGCTTTTGCTTCTGACTTGGTGTCTTAAATATGTATCTAAGTTCAGTTCATTTCAGTCACTTAGCTGTGTCTGACTCTTTGCAACCCCATGGACTGCAGTATGCCAGGCTTCCCTGTCCATCACCAACTCCTGGAGCTTGCTGAAACTCATGTCCATCGAGTCGGAGATGCCATCCAGCCATCTCATCCTCTGTCGTCCCCTTCTCCTCCTGCCTTCAATATTTCCCAGCATCAGGGTCTTTTCCAAGGAGGAGTCAGTTCTTCGCATCAGGAGGCCAAAGGATTGGAGCTTCAGCTTCAGCATCAGTCCTTCCAATGAGTATTCAGGACTGATTTCCTTTAGGATTGACTAGTTTGATCTCCTTGAGTCCAAGGGACTCTCAAGAGTCTTCTCCAACACCACAGTTCAAAAGCATTAATTCTTCAGCCCTCAGCTTTCTTTATGGTCCAACTTTCACATCTATACATGACTACTGGAAAAATCATAGCTTTGACTAGACAGACCTTTGTAAGCAAAGTAATGTCTCTGCTTTTTAATATGCTGTCTGGGTTCATCATAGCTTTTCTTCCAAGGAGCAAGTGTCTTTTAATTCATGGCTACAGTCACTATCTTCAGTGAATTTTGGAGCCCAAGAAAATAACGTCTGCCACTGCATCCATTGTTTCTCCATCTGCTTGCCAAGAAGTGATGGGACCAGCTGACAGTTAATGAGGGGGCAGACGGTAAGCATACATTGGTCAGGCAATGTGAGGATGCCCAGGTGTGGAGAAAGAGGTCAGAGTTGGGCCGGAAAACGCAAAGGGAGACTGACCATTTCCCTTCGGTGGAAGGAGGAGGGAGGGACCAAAAAAGCTTCTCAGAGGATGTTTTGAAGTATGTGCTGCTTATCAGGTAGACAGGGAGAAAGTGAGCCAGAGAAAAAATGTTATCAAACCATGGACTGTACTGCCTCTTCTGAGAGATGTGGTTCCTGCAGCTGGAGGGCTAGGCCAGGGCTGAGCAGAGTGAGAGGCGGGCAGGAGAGGAGAGTGGGGGTCTAGGGCTGCCAGCAGGGTGCCGGGGAGCACGTGGGCCATCAAGAAATGGAGGCAGCAAGTGTGGGCTCTTCTTCAGGGAATGAGTCTTCCAACAGGAGGGAGTCAATCAGTCGGAAGGACACTGTTAGAGCCTGCTGGTTAAGTAGGAGACTTGAACACACTCATAAGCTCTATAGAAGGAAGCAGTAAAGATGAAGAAGTTGAATGCATATATATGGAATCTAGAAAAATGGTACTGATGAACTTAGTAGAGAATGACCTTGTAGACACAGCAGGAGAAGATGAGGGTGGGACAAACAGGGAAAATAGCATTAACATAAATACACTATCTGTGTAAAACAGTTAGTGGGAAGTTGCTAAGTAACACAGGGAGCCCAGCCTGGTGCTCTATGATGACCTAGAGGGGTGGGGTGGCGGGAGGGGAGGGAGGCTCAAGAGAGAAGGGATATATAAATTATACATAAATATATATATTTATTTATGTGGAGAAGGAAATGGCAACCCACTCCAGTATTCTTGCCTGGAGAATCCTGTGGACAGAGGAGCCTGGTGGGCTGCTGTCCATGGGGTCGCACAGAGTCAGACATGACTGAAGCAACTTAGCATGCCTGCATGCCTTGGAGAAGGAACTGGCAACCCAGTCCAGTATTCTTGCCTGGAGAATCCCAGGGACAGAGGAGCCTGGTGGGCTGCCGTCTATGGGGTCACACAGAGTTGGACATGACTGAAGTGATGCAGCAGCAGCAGCAGCATATATATTTATATGTATGTTGTATGTATGAATGCTATATATTGTTGTATGGCAGGAACCAACACAACATTGTAAAACAATTTTCCACCAATTAAAAAAAATCTAAAGGAAAAAAAAAAAAGATGAAGAAGTTGAAATGACGGTAGAGAAAGGAATTACCCAGTGGAGTCCACTGGTCATGGGAAGGGGTGGGATTGGAAGCTCAGGGCAAGGGTGAGCCTTCTGCATGGAGGGCAACTCCTCTTCCTCCAAGCCTGGAGGGATGAAGCTAGAGGGTAGAGGCAAAGGGGAATGTTTATGGGCGAGGACAGAATTGTAGTGCTTGTCTGTGAGAGCGATGCATCCTCTATAAATTAGAAGGCAGGTTATTTGCTAAGCAAGAGTGTCTGCGATGAAAGAGCAGTGGAGAAACTGTGGAACGTTTTGCTGGGAGCTGGGACCAACAAGCCAGGACTCCAAGAGACATTGTACTGGATTTTTGAGAACCGTACAATTCAGTGTTTGGCCCGTGGATTCCAAAAATGTCTACAACAGGGAGGTATATACAGTTCCATTAAAAATGGGAGGGAGACCTTAGACATTGACTGAAGTCATGCTTCCCAAACAGTGTTCCTAGGCACCTGGGGCAATGCAGCAAACTGGCAAGGTGCTCCCAGATATTCTTAATTTCCTAGAAAACCCAGCAATAGCTTTTAGACACTACACACACTACTAGCGTGAGGTTCACTGTTTCAAGATAGATGGTGCTACATTCCTTTCAGTGACATCAGGTCTTTGCGAGAATCAGGTTTTAATGATTGCTGTGATAAAAAGCAAGTACTGAGAGAAAAGAAATATGGAAGAAGAAATGAGAACACTGGGGTCCAGTTGGATTCCATGGTTGGAGAAGTTGTGCTGTGCTCAAAATGCACACTCCCCCACAAGTAAATAACATGGTCATGTAGGAGTGAAATAAAATATCATCTTTTCTTTCCATTTATATGTATTAGTTTTAAATTATTAATATTCAGTTCAGTTCAGTTCAGTTCAGTCATTCAGTCATGTCTGACTTTTTGCGACCCCATGAATTGCAGCACGCCAGGCCTCCCTGTACATCACCAACTCCCGGAGTTTACCCAAACCCATGTCCATCAAGTCGGTGATGCCATCCAGCCATCTCATCCTCTGTCGTCCCCTTCTCCTCCTGCCCCCAATCCTTCCCAGCATTACAGTCTTTTCCAATGAGTCAGCTCTTCGCATGAGGTGGCCAAAGTATCGGAGTTTCAGCTTCAACATCAGTCCTTCCAATGAACACCCAGGACTGATCTCCTTTAGGAAGGACTGGTTGGATCTCCTTGCAGTCCAAGGTACTCTCAAGAGTATTCTCCAACACAGCAGTTCAAAAGCATCAATTCTTCGGTGCTCAGCTTTCTTCATCGTCCAACTCTCACATCCATACATGACCACTGGAAAAACCATAGCCTTGACTAGACGGACCTTTGTTGGCAGAGTAATGTCTCTGCTTTTCAATATGCTATCTAGGTTGGCCATAACCTTCCTTCCAAGGAGTAAGTGTCTTTTAATTTCATGGCTGCAATCACCATCAGCAGTGACTTTGGAGCCCAAAAAAATAAAGTCTGACACTGTTTCCACTGTTTCCCCATCTATTTCCCATGAAGTGATGGGACCAGATGCCATGATCTTAGTTTTCTGAATGTTGAGCTTTAAGCCAACTTTTTCACTCTCCTATCTCACTTTCATCAAGAGGCTCTTTAGTTCTTCACTTTCTGCCATAAGTGTGGTGTCATCTGCATATCTGAGGTTATTGATATTTCTCCCGGCAATCTTGATTTCAGCTTGTGTTTCTTCCAGCCCAGCGTTTCTCATGATGTACTCTGCATAGAAGTTAAACAAGCAGGGTGACAATATACAGCCTTGACTTACTCCTTTTCCTATTTGGACCCAGTCTGTTGTTCCATGTCCAGTTCTAACTGTTGCTTCCTGACCTGCATACAGGTTTCTCAAGAGACAGGTCAGATGGTCTGGTATTCCCATCTCTTTCAGAATTTTCCACAGTTTATTGTGATCCACACAGTCAAATGCTTTGGCATAGTCAATAAAGCAGAAATAGATGTTCTTCTGGAACTCTCTTGCTTTTTTGATGATCCTCCGAATGTTGGCAATCTGATCTCTGGTTCCTCTGCCTTTCCTAAAACCAGCTTGAACATCTGGAAGTTCACGGTTTACGTATTGTTGAAGCCTGGCTTGGAGAATTTTGAGCATTACTTTACTAGCGTGTGAGATGAGTGCAATTGTGCGGTAGTTTGAGCATTCTTTGGCATTGCCTTTCTTTGGGATTGGAATGAAAACTGAACTTTTCCAGTCCTGTGGCCACTGCTGAGTTTTCCAGATTTGCTGGCATATTGAGTGCAGCACTTTCACAGCATCATCTTTCAGGATTTGAAATAGCTCAACTGGAATTCCATCACCTCCACTAGCTTTGTTCGTAGTGATGCTTTCTAAGGCTCACTTGACTTCACATTCCAGGAGGTCTGGCTCTAAGTGAGTGATACACCATCGTGATTATCTGGGTGGTGAAGATCTTTTTTGTACAGTTCTTCTGTGTATTCTTGCCACCTCTTCTTAATATCTTCTGCTTCTGTTAGGTCCATACCATTTCTGTCCTTTATCAAGCCCATCTTTGCATGAAGTGTTCCCTTGGTGTCTCTAATTTTCATGAAGAGATCTCTAGTCTTTCCCATTCTGTTGTTTTCCTCTATTTCTTTGCACTGATCGCTGAGGAAGGCTTTCTTATCTCTCCTTGCTATTCTTTGGAACTCTGCATTCAGATGGGAATATCTTTCCTTTTCTCCATTGCTTTTCACTTCTCTTCTTTTCACAGCTATTTGTAAGGCCTCCTCAGACAGCCATTTTGCTTTTTTGCATTTCTTTTCCATTGGGATGATCTTGATCCCTGTCTCCTGTACAGTGTCACAAACCTCTGTCCATAGTTCAGGCACTCTGTCTATCAGATCTAGTCCCTTAAATCTATTTGTCACTTCCACTGTATAATCATAAGGGATTTGATTTAGGTCATACCTGAATGGTCTAGTGGTTTTCCCTATTTTCTTCAATTTCAGTCTGAATTTGGCAGTAAGTTCTTGATCTGAGCCACAGTCCACTCCCAGTCTTGTTTTTGCTGACTGTATAGAGCTTCTCCATCTTTGGCTGCAAAGAATATAATCAATCTGATTTTGGTGTTGGCCATCTGGTGATGTCCATGTGTAGAGTCATCTCTTGTGTTTTTGGAAGAGGGTGTTTTCTATCACCAGTGCATTCTCTTGGCAAAACTCTATTAGCCTTTGCCCTGCTTCATTCTGTACTCCAAGGCCAAATTTGCCTGTTACCAGGTGTTTCCTGATTTCCTACTTTTGCATTCTAGTCCCCTATAATGAAAAGGACATCTTTTTTGGGTGTTAGTTCTAATAGGTCTTGTAGGTCTTCATAGAACCGTTCAAGTTCAGCTTCTTCAGCGTTACTGGTTGGGACATAGACTTGGATTACTATGATATTGAATGGTTTGCCTTGGAAACGAACAGAGATCATTCTGTTGTTTTTGAGATTGCATCCAAGTACTGCATTTTGGACTCTTTTGTTGACCATGATGGCTACTCCATTTCTTCTAAGGCATTCCTGCCCACAGTAGTAGATATAATGGTCACCTGAGTTAAATTCACCCATTCCAGTCCATTTTAGTTCGCTTATATTAATATTAGGACTTAGATACTTACGAAGTTGTTCAGGCCTAACCATGTAACAAATAGAAGTTTGAAGGTATTCCTTTTGGCCTCAGAGCACTATGAAAAATATCACTAAGGCACAAAGGATGCTATGAACAGAGAAACTTGAGAATCTTTGAATTAACAGACTGTCCAAACTTGAGTTTCCGTTATAACTTTCCTAAATCATAGAAAATTAAAGTTGGAAGGAAACTTAGCGATAACTAAGGTGTTGGAGAAGATTCTTGAGAGTCCCTTGGATTGCAAGGAGATCAAACTAGTCAATCCTAAAGGAAATCAGTCCTGAATATTCATTGGAAGGATTGATGCTGAAGCTGAAACTCCTATACTTTGGCCACCTGATGCAAAGAACTGACTCATTGGAAAGGACCCTGATGCTGGGAAAGATTGAAGGCAGGAGGAGAAGGGGGCGACAGAGGATGAGGCAGTTGGATGGCATCATCAACATGATGGTTATGAGTTTGAAAAAGCCCCAAGAGATAGTGAAGGACAGGGAAGCCTGGAGTGCTGCAGCCCATGGGGTCACAAAGAGTCAGACACAACTGAGCGACTGAACAGAAACAACAAAGAACAACTCCTGTCATTTCACAGAGGACACAGCTAAGCCAGGTTAAGGGGAATCGTCAAAGGTCATCGGTTGTTGGTAGAACAAGAAAGAATCTGGTTTTGTCTTTCCCTGTTTAATGTGCCGTTCCACTGAAAACAAGTAGTTTCATTCACTCATATCATTTGTGTAATAAAAGTTCATTTTCTCTCAAAAATCCTACTTGTAGAAATGAAAAACACACTCTAACTCAGGCCTGTGCTGGCTGTCCTCCTTGGTGTGAGCCTGTATTGATATCTGGTCATACTAACCATGGCACGTCTTCATTCACTGATATTGCTCCAGGTCCCTATAGGTAAGTTAAAGCAACTTCTTTTTTAAAAAATTTTTGTTGAAATTTAGTTGATTTACAATGTTGTATTAATTTCAGGCATTACAGCAAAGTGAATGAGTTACAGATGCTATATATATTCTTTTTCAGATTCTTCTCCATTATGGGTTATTACAAGATGTTGAGTAGAGTTCCCTGTTCTATACACTATGTTTTTGATGGTTACCTATTTTATATACAGTAGTGCGTATATATATTAATCCCAAACTCTTAATTTATGCCTCTTCTTTATCCTTTGGTAATCATAAGTTTCTTTACTATGTCTCTGAGTCTATCTCTGTTTTTTTAAATAAGTTCATTTCTATCATTTTTGTAGATTCCATACAAAAGCGACATCATATGTTTGTCTTCCTCTTCCTGACTTACTGAACCTAGTATGATCATCTCTAGGTCCACCCATGTTGCTGCAAATGGCATTGTTTCGTTCCTTTTATGGGTGAGTAATATTCCATTGTGACTATACACCCCATCTTCTGTATCCATTCATCTGTCAATGGACCCTTAGTTAAAAGCAACCTCTTTTGGCCAAGTCAGACTGAATTCTGGAAATAAAACTGGTAGATTCTACATATTTTAGAGGGCTACTTTCCTCAAACACTTCTCATCCCCAAAGTTTTGGATAGTGTTACAAGCATGAGGCATCCAAGCAAGCAGAGAACAAGGAAAGTGCACAGCACAGGTACCTGCGTCATCAGCTCAGCTCACTCACTAATCTCTGCATGTCCATCGTGTCAGAAACATGACAGGTGTGAACACATTATTTTACGAGCAGATGCACTAGCTCAGGAGAGTGCAGGGGGCACAGTGGGTAGGCAGTCTGCTTCCTTCCTCTTGCTCCTCCCTCCGCTTGGGTGGAGGACTGTGTGCTCACTGTGGTTCTCTCTGTCTCCGGCCACAGCCATCTCAACTCTGGCGTACAACTCTTCTCATTCAATTCCCCAAGACAACACCTGTGTCAGACCCAGACGGAAGCTGGTGGCTGACGGCACAACCCAGATCAGGAACCCAATTCCAATTTCAGTGCTAGGAATCACTGTCTGAAAAAGTCACCAGCCATTCCTCCCCGTAGGCTTTTCTCATTAGCCGTGGTCCCCCAGTTCCTGTTATCCACCGTCTTCCAGTGAGCCACTCCCTCGTCTCTAGCCCATTTATTCCATCTTTGATTCCAAACCTCAGGCAGAAAATTCCAAATTCTTCTCCCTCTGATGATTAGAGAAGTTATTCTTTTTGTCGCCACTCACTGGAGAAGCCCCCATATCTGGCTTCTCAGGGCAAGTGGACCTAGCCAAACTAATCAAGGAATTGACACCCCTTCTGTGTGTTGCACCCTTTTCAGCATTTACTACAAATCCTGGAACAAGGCTGCCTTGAAAGTGAAAGTGTTAGTCACTCAGTCATGTCTGACTCTTTGTGATCCCATGGACTGTAGCCCACCAGGATCCTCTGTCCATAGGATTCTCCAGCCAAGAATACCAGAGTGGGTTGCCATTACCTTCTCCAGGGGATTTACCCAACCCAGGGATCAAACCTGGGTCTCCTGCATTGCAGGCAAATTCTTATCAACTGAGCCACCCGGGAAGCCCTTTAAAGTATTCAAAACTTTCATGTTTGAGGGGATACGTTATAAGCTAAAAGCAAATGATGAAAAACAAAGTGATTTTTCAAAATGCCAGCTTCCAGCTTCCGATGCTGCTTTATTTGTTTCTCTCTCAAGTTACCGGTGCTACTGTTTCCAAAGACTGACAAAGTTGTCTATGACAGGCTCAGACCCGGAAACGACACCCAGAAGTGTGGGCTCGTTTCTTTCCATTTCAAGTTGTGGGAGGCATGAACCAGAAGCCAGAGTGGCATTTCGGGCATCGAAGAGCTTTATGACGATAAGTCGGCACTGCTGTTGACATATGAAGCTTCAGTAGCCCAGCCAAATTGATCAAATATAAACCCAATTTCCTATTTGCAGGGTTGGGTGGGCTAACAAATTGTATCAGAGGCTTTGCACTGAAGCCTTTAAGAAAACGGAGCTGTTGCCATGAACCCGTAACTCCCTACCCCTCCCTCTGCTTCTAACACCTCATCACCATTATTCATACATAATGGAGGCAGGGCTGGCAGACCTTACCCAGAGCAAGTGGATGACACAGAGGTGGGGCTACAGCCCCAGGGACAAAAGCCAATGATATTAATGGTGGATACATTTTGAGGACCCACTGTTTGGTCCAGGTATCTTTATACACACTGTCTCATTCATTTCTCACAATGGCCCTAAAAAGTAACTATTGTTATGATCTCTGTGTCAGAATTGTTTTACAAAATATTTGCCAATTGATTTTTCACCTGTATGGTCTTGTTAATAGAGTCACCCTCTGTTTGCCCCCAAAATACACTTTGGCATTCACAACACTTGGAGTAGGATTAGGATAGCAAAAATATAAAACAAAATGTTCTTAGCATTTGGACTCCAAAATTTATGCCTCCTCCTAAAGGTCAGGTTTGGAATTTGGGTAGATATAGATTTTTTTTTTTTAACCTGTGTAGCTGAGAGAGACTCAGGACACAAAGAGGTCTAAGAGACCAGAAGAGGCCTCACAGCTGAGATGTGAAGAATGGAGAATGACTGTGCAGCCTGTGGGCCAGAGAACAGCCAGGACCATGGGTCTCTCTCTGATGCCGGGAAGGTGGATGCTGGCGGTTAGAGACAAGCAGAAACAGCCTGGAGCTGAGGCATCAGGATGGTCAGGTGATAACTGGGGACCACACCTTCCCCATGACCTGATGCCCCATAATTAACCTCTACCCACTTTCCACTCCACCTCCCAAACCAGATGCCAGCCGGAGAGGAAACATAAATGACAAATTTTACACTCCATTCACTGTGACAAGGTTTTCACCATCTGTAGAACTGAGGCTCAAGGCAGAAATGAGGTTCAATTGTCCATGCATGCATGCTAAGTCACGTCAGTCATGTCCAACTCTGTGTGACTGTATAGACTATAGCCAGGTTCCTCTGTCCATGGGATTCTCCAGGCAAGAATACTGGAGTGGGTTGCCATGTCCTCTTTCAGGGGATCTTCCTGACCCAGGGATCAAACCCACATCCCTGTGGCTGCTGCACTGCAGGCAGATTCTTTACCACCGAGCAACTGGGGAAAGCCCTGATGTTCAGTTACAGTAAAGCAAAGAAAATCTTTTAGTCATAGCTGAGTTTGTTATAAATGAAATTGATCCTGACAACGTGCGAGGAAACTGAAGTGTGGAGAAGTTAAGGAACCAGCCCCAAGGACACAGCTAGTAAGTGGAAGAGCTTGTCTGACTTCAGAATCCAAGTCTGTAATTGTTCTGCTCAACCGAACCAACTGGATCAAATATATCACCTTTAGGCCAATGGTTTCCAAACCGGTCCAGCTCAACACTGTTTGTTGAACTAAACGTGAAAGTAGAGTGACAGCAGAGTTGCTTTGGCTGCAGAGTGGGGGCCGAGGCTCGTCACTGCCCCTGGGGGACTGCACACTGTCCCTCGGGGGCTGTCCTAGGCAGACAGGTTTGTTTATTGGCCCTGAAGACAACTTACCATTTTCACCATCATGTCTTTTCTCCTTCTAAAATGGGTCCCACCCCAATCTCTATCAGTTTAAGCTCCCTTCAGTCTAAACCATCCACAAATCAAAATACAGTTTCCTCCTCCAAGATCCTTCCTTACTCACCCCTTTTACTTATTATTTATTTATTTTACAGCCTATGTCTTTTGTTTTCTTCACACACATCATGCGATGAGTTCACAAAGAAGGGCTTCCAGCAGTTCAGGCTCCTTTCCGTGGGTTCTTGCAAGTATGCTTCCCTCGGTGGAGCAGGCTGGCACCAGCTGAACCCAAGTCCCTTTCTCTTTGGCTTCCTCCTTTCTCTGATCGTTTTCCTTCAGGCATTTCTGGAAGCTATCTTGGTTCTTAGAGTGCTTAATATGCTCAATATGCATATTAATTCTCTTGGCCAGAATCTTCCCCTTAACTTGTTTTCAATGATGCCAACAGCATGCTGGGTAACACTGTAGACTCTTCCAGTTTTGCCATGGTAACATTTGTGGGGCATTCCTTTTTGAACACAGCCCATTGCCTTGATATCTACAATATCACCTTTCTTGCAGAGTCACATGTATGTGGCCAAAGGAACAACTCCATGTTTTCTAAAAGGCCTAGAGAACATGTAGCGGGTGCCCCTCCTCTTTCCCCTTGTGTTGGTCGTTTTGGCGAATTACTGGGAGATGGTGGTTCTGGCCGAAAGGAAAGCCATACTAACACTTTTAACTCAAACAAATACTAAACTTCAAAAATCATTGATGGAATGGATGGATGGATCCATTCCTGTCCTCAGCCCTGCAAATGAGAGTCACCTGGGCAGACAAAATACAGTGCTTTGGTCCCAGCTTGGGATAGTCAGTAGGAGAAGGGGCGGGGCCAGCAGTAGTTTTTAAAAACTCCCAGGAAAATTCTAACGTGAACTCTGAGTTGAAAATCACCTCTTTTTCTTTTACCCTTGGTCTGTGCAGTTACTATTTTTTGTTTTCTGTGGTCAAGAGCAGAGATCCAGAATAGGATACTCTTGAGGATGAATCTTGGATAATGTGGAATCCATGGTACTGACATTGACTGGGTGGATGGATGGATGGATGGATGGATACATGGTGAATGTTTTAGGCCTAATTATTAATAATTTCCTGGTTCACAAATCCGTACTCAGCACCCACCCTCTTCTTCTCGGAAGTTGCTCCTTGCCCCAATCAAACCATATCGTGTTAGTGAAAGTTGACCGTCACAGTGTCATTAAAATAAGAAGAGATTCATCTCTCTTTGAAAACAAAGCTCTAGGATGTGAAGCCTGAGTTACCTGCTTCCCTGAGTCCTGACAAGGAGAGAAAGCTGGTCTGCAAAGTGAGGCTGATACTTAGAGAAAAAAGATAACTCTGGAGGCCTTTCCCAGCGATTGCATTCATTCATGAAGTCAGCTGACTCTTCCTCCCCAAAGTTTGTTAGCCAAACTCCATTCTTCATCCTGCTGGAGCCATCATTTGGATTTCTAGTACTTACAGTCATGAGAGTTCACTGTCTCTGATCTTTGATAAGTAATGAGATACGAGCCTCAGTTTCCCCATCTGCATCATATGAACACAGAATTGTTCTCAAGATTAAATAAATATTTACATAAAGTACTCTGGACAGGTTCATTAGAAATATTCACATCATGAATATGATGATTGACTTTATCTAGCTTTTCCTTGAGATGTATTTCTAAAATCTGAGTCTTGTAAGTTTACTAAAAGATATAATAAATTTTTTCATTTATTTCAAATCCTTTCCTTGATGTTCAAATACTAGATTTAAACATCTCAAGAAAAAATTATAAGTGAACCTCATTTACAAGCATAGATGCAAAATTTCTAAATAACACATTAACAAATTGAATCCTGGTGTGTATAAAAAGAGAAATTCATCACAACAAAGTAGAATTTATTCTAGGAGAGCAAGGATATTTCCACATTAGAAAATAAAAATTTAAAAATTACAAACATCTGAATAAATGCTGAACAATCATTTGATGAAATTCAATATCTATTTGTGATTTTTAAAAAATTATTTAACCAATGTAGATACAAAATACCTTCCTGATCTTGATGAATGCTATCTATTAGAAATTTATAGCAAGGATTATTCTTAATGGTGAAACGTCAGGAGGATTTCCAATAAAATTGGAATAAAACAAAGATCTTTTCTCTCCTCTTTAAATTTAACACTATACTGGTATTTCTGGTCAATGCAACAATAAGCAAAAAAAAAAAAAAAAGATAAGAGAAAAATAGAGTGAGAGAGAGGAAATAAAATAAAAAGAGTCATTATTTATGGAAAATATCATGTACCAAAAAAATAAAATGTTTAATTGAAAAACTGCTAGAACTAATAAGTACATTTAGTAAAACTCTAGATACAAGATACAGTTTTTGTATCCAGAAAATCAACAATATTCCCATATACTTACAATACTTAAAACAGGAACGATATCTTTCAAAATCTCAACAAAACTATAAAATATCTCAGTATATGCTTCATAACATGTATGCAAAATCCTCATTAAGAAAAACTATAAAGCTTTCCTGAAGGATACAAAAGGAGACTACTTGAAAAGACTCAGATTGCATAAATGACAATTTTTCCAAATTAACCTATAAATACAATTCTAATCAATATCCCAAAGATTTGTTGATTCTAAAATTCATATGAAAGAATACAAATGCCAGGGACACTAAGAACAAATTTGAGAAAAAAGAAATTGTCAAGGAAGCCCTTGACCTATCAATTATTAAATTCTTCAGCTTCGCCTCTCCTTGTTCTTCATTCTCTTGCACCCCCTCAGGCAATAGTAACAGCAGCAGTGGTAGCTTTAGGAACCAAAATTCTAAGGGAAAAGAACTTTCCTTACCATTCAGTGGAGCAAGGATTCCATGAAGCTAAGGTCAAATCCCACTGCTTTTTCGCTTTCTTTCTGTCCTACCACTTGGCCACAGACATGCTGCAATTGCATGGAAGATCAAAAAGGGGACCCCTAGGGAGCTAAGAAGTACTAGGAGATAACAGAAAGAGAAGAGCTCAAGACAGTAACCCAGGGAATTTCTGGGCTCACCCTAAACCCACTGATGCTTGAATCTAATCCTAATAAGCATATCAAAGACTGAGAACTCTTCCACCCAGATTTCAGAATGACCACTTGGTGGTGCCCTCATGGGACAGAACCAGCAAACATCGCAAAGATGAAAACTGAACTGACATGTTGTAACCACAACCCACAGAAAGCAGGAGGGAACTTGTGGTCTAAATCTAATCATCAATTAAAATAAATTAAAAAAAAACATTGATATCCATATCATTCAAGCAACATCCAGAGTCTCCTAACCTGATACTCAAAATACAATTCAAAATTATGTGTGAAAATTTGTGAAGTTCTCAACTCACATAGGAAAAGATAACCACCAACAAGGAGATGATACATATATTGGGATTATCTGATAAAGACCTTAAAAATTATTTAAATAATTTAAAATGCTTAAAAGATTAGTACAAACACTCTTGAAACAAATTTTTTTAAAAAGAAATTTTTTTAATTTTAGTAAAGAAACAGACAATAAAAAGAACTAAATGGAAATTTTAGAACTGAAAAATAATGTCAGCAAAATTTTTAAATTAACTGAAAGGACTTACTAGCAGATTTGAGAAGACAGAAGAGTCTGTGAACTTGAAGATAGATCAATAGAAACATTCTAATATGAACAACAAAAGAAAAGATGATTAAAAAAAAAAAAGAAAGACAGAGCCTCAGGGACCTGTGGGGCAGTAACAAAGGGTTTAATATTTCTGTGATCAGAGTTCTATAAGGGGATAAGAAAGAGGGAAGTTCTGAGAAAGTATTTGAAGAAATAAAGGCTGGACGCCTCTAAAGTTTGACAAAAGACGACAACCTAAAGGTTCAAAAGTATCCCAAACAGGATAAACCAAAGAAATCCACACCCCAACAAATCATATTCATATCACACGAGCCAAATCCTATCCATATATTCCTATTGAGTCTGTTTCTCTGGAGAGTCCTCTAACTAATACAGTTGTCAGGATACAAGTCTCTGCTGACTGCCGGACTTATGGCCTCGGTTCCTTACTGATTGTTGGCTCAAGGCCACCTCAGTTATTTGTAATGGAGGCCTCTCCAACATGGCGACTTGCTTCATTAGAGCCAGAAAGAGAGAGTCTGCTAGCAAGACAAAAATCAGAATCTTTTGTAACTTAATCATGGATATGATATCCTATGCTGAATTCTATTGATTAGGGGTAAGTAACTAGGGTCAACCTATACTCAAGAGGAGGGAATTCCATAAGGGCAAGAATACAAGAAAGTGAAGATCATTGGAGCCCATTTTAGAGTTTCCCTATCACAAGCGGTTACATTAGAATCAAAGTAAGCTTCATGGCAAAAAGAAAAGGTCCCAAAGCTAAAGAGAAATAATACATATGACTAAAAGTATCAATTTACCAAAAAAGCATAGCAATCCCAAATGTATGTATTCCTAACAACAGGAGCTTCAAAACACGTGAAGCAAAAACTGACAGAAATAAAAGAATAAATTCACAAACACATGATTATAGTTGCAAACTTTAACACTCTCATAATGGAACCAGTAGACAGAAGATCAGCAAGCAAACAGAAGAATCAACCAACGTCATCCATTATCTAGACCTAATTATTAACCAGAAACAGAAGAATACACATTTTTTCCAAATGAACATGGATTATTCACCAAGATCTGTAGGCTGTATCTAAGGTCATAAAATAAAACATTAACAAATTTAAAATAATTGAAATCATACAAAGTATATTTTCTGAACATAATGGAATTATACTGTGTGTGTGTGCTTAGTTGCTCAGTCATGTCTGACTCTTTGTGACCCCTACTGGTAATCAATAAATAGAATTTAACAGGCATGTGTCCAAATACTGAAAATTAAGAACCCTTAAAAGTAGTCCATGGAGAGAGGTTCAAGAAGGAGGGGACATATGTATACCTATGGCTGATTCATGTTGATATTTGGCAGAAAACAACAAAATTTTGTAAAGCGATTATCCTTCAATTAAAAAATAAATAGATTTTAAAAAGTAGCTATGGGTATTAAGAGGTACAAATTACTATGTATAAAATAAATAAGATACAAAATATATATAGCACAGTATAGCCAATATTTTAAATAATTTTAATGGAGGGTAATCTATGAAGACCAATATAAAACCAATAATGACTATGTTGTACAACTGAAACTAATATAATATTACTAATATAATCTATACTATAATTTACAAAAAGTTTTTTAAGTAACCCATGATTCAAAGAGGGTCAAAGTTTCAATAAAACCACATGAAAAGGAAAATGCTACATATGAAAAGTCATAGGATGTGGCTAAAGCAGTGCTTTCAGGGAAATTTATAGCACTAAAATGCCTTTGCTATAAAGAGAAAAAGATATCAAATAATCTAAGTTTCTACCTTAACAAACTAGGGAATGGAGTTAAAAATACACAAATCAAGAAGAAAAAAAGTAAATGATGAAGGTAAATGCACAAATCAATAAAATTGAAGACAGAAATACAAAAATCCTTAAAAAAATGATTAGAGAAAACTCTAATGACTAGATTTTTAAAATGACTAGAGAAAAATCATTAAAACTGAAGCTTGTTCTTAAAGAAAAACCACTAAAATTGATGTCTCTAACAAAACTGCCAAAAAAATAAGAGATGACACAAATTATCTGTATCAGGGATGGACAAGGCACTATCACTGCAGACTCCACAGATATTAGAATGATAATTAAAAAAAACACTACAAGCTATTCTGCACAATAACCTGATACTACACATTAAATGGAACAACTCCTTGTGAACTACAAACTACAAAACTCACCTTAGATGAAGTAGATAGCTTGAATAATCCTACAACCATTAAAGAAATAGAATTTTAGTTAAATCTTTCTCCAAAAGAATCTCCAGTTCCAAACAGGAGTCACTATAAAATTTTACCAAACATTTAAAGAAGAAATAATACTAGTTTTACACACTGCCCTCTAGAAAACAGAAGGGCAATACTTTCCAACACATTTTGTAAGGCCAGCATTATACTGATACCAAAACACAAAAAGATAGTACCAAAAAAAAAAAACTACACACCAATATTCCCCATGAACATAGGTGGAAAAAACCAACAAAATATTGGCAAATAAAATACAGCAATATACAAAAAGAATAATTCATCATAATTAACTGGGATATATCCTAGGAATACAAGTCTGATTCAATATTCAAAAATCTGCAATATAACTTATCACACTAACCATCTAAAGAAGAAAAAGCATAGATACTATCAATATATTCAGAAAAGTATTTGACAAAATATAGCACCTATTTATGATAAATACTCTCATCAAATTAGGGAGAGAAGGGAACTTCTTTAATATAACAAGGGGCATCTATAAAACGAAAAAACACCTTAAGTTAATATCATAATTAATAGTAAAAGATTCCCCTCAAGATGCATCCTCTTTAAGATCAGAAAGAGGGCTAGGGTATCTATTCTCAATACTTTCATTCAACATAATACTGGAAGTCTCAGCCAGTGAAATATGCAAGAAAAAGAAATAAAAAGCATATAAATTTTGATTTTAAAGGATGCAGTAAAACTTGCTATTGACACATGACATGATCATTTAGATAGAAAATCCTTGGGCCCTACCAAAAACTTCTAGGATGAAGAATGTTTAGCAAGGTAGCAGGATACAATGTCCATACCAAAATGTCTACTGTATGTCTGCATACTAGCAATGTAAACTGGAAACTGAATATAATAAATTATACATTTACAGTAGCTTTGAACAATGAAATACTTAGAGGGGTATACATCTTAAAAAACATGTACAGTACCTGTATATGGAAATGTACAGAATTACTATGAAATGATGATTAAATAAATCAAAGAGGACCTAAATAAATGGAAATACATATCATGCTCATGAAATGGAAGACTCAGCATAGTAAAGGTATCAGTTCTCCCTAAATCCATGTATAGATTCAATGATGTGTCAATTGAAATTTCAACAACTCTTTTTACAGATATTGATAAGAAGATCCTAAAATTTGTATAGCAATGCAAAGGATTCAAAATGTCCAAAGCAACTCTGAAAAGAATAAAGTTAGAGGACTCTAACTATATGATGTTAAAACTTACTATAAAGGTACAGCACTCAAATGCAATAGACCTATTAACAAAGCAAAGAATAAAAATCATATGATAATTTCAATAGATGCAGAAAGAGCTTTTGATAAAATTCAACATCCATTTATAATAAAAAGAAACTCTTCAGAAAGTGGTCATGGAGAGAAGATAACTCAACATAATAAAGCCCATATATGACAAACCCTCAGCTAACATTATACTCAATGGTGAAAAGCTGAAAGCATTTCCTCTAAGGTCAAGAACAAGACAAGGATGCCCATTCTCACCGCTTTTATTCAACATAGTTTTGGAAGTTCTCAACACAGCAATCAGAGAAGAAAAAGATATAAAAGGAATCCAAACTGGAAAAGAAGTAAAACTGTCACTGCTCGCAAAAGACCTGACGATATACATTCAGTTCAGTTCAGTTGTTCAGTCGTGTCCAAATTTGTGACCCCATGAACCGCAGCACGCCAGGCCTCCCTGTCCATCACCAACTCCCGGAGTCCACCCAAATCCATGTCCATCGAGTCTGTGATGCCATCTAACCATCTCATCCTCTGTCATCCCCTTCTCCTCCTGCCCTCAATCTTTCCCAGCATCAGGATCTTTTCAAATGAGTCAGCTCGTATCAGGTGGCCAAAGGATTGGAGTTTCAGCTTCAACATCAGTCCTTCCAATGAACACCCAGGACTGATCTTTAGGATGGACTGGTTGGATCTCCTTGCAGTCCAAGGCACTCTCAAGAGTCTTCTCCAACACCACAGTTCAAAAGCATCAATTCTTCGGAGCTCAGCTTTCTTTATAGTCCAGCTCTCACATCCATACATGACCACTGGAAAAACCGTAGCCTTGACTGGACGGACCTTTGTTGACAAAGTAACGTCTCTGCTTTTTAATATGCTGTCTAGGTTGGTCATAACTTTCCTTCCAAGGAGTAAGCGTCTTTTAATTTCATGGCTACAATCACCATCTGCAGTGATTTTGGAGCCCAGAAAAATAAAGTCAGCCACTGTTTCCACTGTTTCTCCATCTATTTGCCATGAAGTGATGGGACTGGA
Organism: Okapia johnstoni; assembly: GCA_024291935.2. Classification (NCBI taxonomy): domain Eukaryota; kingdom Metazoa; phylum Chordata; class Mammalia; order Artiodactyla; family Giraffidae; genus Okapia; species Okapia johnstoni. The sequence goes on along the minus strand of CM044322.1, from coordinate 10,235,341 downwards.
TGCCATGATCTTAGTTTTCTGAATGTTGAGCTTTAAGCCAACTTTTTCACTCTCCTCTTTCATTTTCATCAAGAGGCTCTTTAGTTCTTCTTCACTTTCTGCCATAAGGGTGGTGTCATCTGCATATCTGAGGTTATTGATATTTCTCCCGGCAATCTTGATTCCAGCTTGTGCTTCCTCCAGCCCAGCGTTTCTCATGATGTCCTCTGCATATAAGTTAAATAAGCAGGGTGACAATATACAGCCTTGACGTACTCCTTTTCCTATTTGGAACCATTCTGTTGTTCCATGTCCAGTTCTAACTGTTGCTTCCTGACCTGCATACAGGTTTCTCAAGAGGCAGGTCAGGTTGTCTGGTATGCCCATCTCTTTCAGAATTTTCCACAGTTTATTGTGATCCACACAGTCAAAGGCTTTGGCATAGTCAATAAAGCATAGAAAATCCTAAAAATGCTACCAGAAAACTACTAGAGCTCATCAATGAATTCAGTAAAATTTCAGGACACAAAATTAATATGCAGAAATCTGTTGCATTTCTATATACTAACAATGAAATATCAGAAAGAGAAGTTAAGGAAACAATCCCAATTACTACTACATCAAAAAGAGTAAAATACCTAGGAATGGAGGCCTGGCATGCGGTCGCAAAGAGTCAGACACGACTGAGCAACTGAACTGAACTGAAACCTACCTAAGGAGGCAAAGGACATGTACTCCAAAAAACTGTAAGATGTTGATGAAAGAAATTGTAGACAACAAAAAGAGATGTAAAGATATACTGTATTCTTCGATTGGAAGAATCAATATTGTTAAAATGATCATACTATCCAAGGCAATCTTACAGATGCAGTGCAATCACAATCAATTACCAATGGCATTTTTTTTCACAGACCTAGAAGAAAACTTTTTAAATGTGCATGGAAACACAAAAGACTCCAAATAGTCAAAACAATCTTGAGAAAGAAGCACATAGCTAGAGGAATCACACATACTGACTTCAGACTATACTGCAAAGCCACAGAAATAAAAACAGAATGATGCTGGCACAGAAGTAAACATCTAGATCGATGGAACAGGATAAGAAGCTCAGAAGTACCACACACTTACGGTCAATTAATTTACGGCAAAGGAAGCAAGAATATACAATGGAGAAAAGATAGTCTCTTCAATAAGTGTTGTCAAGAAAAGGATGTAAAAAGATGAAATTAGAACTTTCTCCAATACCATATACAAAAATAAACTTCAAATGGATTAAAGATCTAAATGTAAGACTAGATACTATAAAACTCCTAGAGGAAAACATAGGCAGAACACATTTTGACATAAATTGTAGCTATATTTTTGGGGATCTGTCTCCTAGAGTAAGGGAAATAAAAACAAAAATAAACAAATGGGACCTAATTAATCTTAAAGGCCTTTTCACAGCAAAAGAAACCATAAACAAAATGAAAAAACAACCTACAGACGCAGAAAATATTTGTAAATGATGCTACCAACAAGGGATTAATTTCCATAATAGACGACTATCTCATACAACTCATTAACAAAAAACAACCCAATCAAAAAATGGACAGAAGACCTAAGTAGACATTTCTTCAAAGAAAACATATAGATGGCCAACAGGCATATGAAAATATCCTCAATATCGCTAATTATTAAAGAAATGCAAATTAAAACTACAGTGAGGTATCACACTCAGTCAGAATGGCCATCATTAAAAAGTCTGCAAACAATAAATGCTGGAGAGGGTATGGAGAAAAGGGAACCCTCCTACCCTCTTGATGGGAATGTAAGTTAGTACAGCCACTATGACAACAGTATGCAGGTTTCTTTAAAAACTAAAAATAGGGTCACCCTATGATCCAGGGATCCTAGAAAACTCTAAATCAAAAAAGAATATATTCACCCCAGTGCTCATAGTAACATTCTTTACAATAGCCAAGACATGGAAGCAACCTAAATGAACTTAAGTATCTACAATGAAATAAAAAAGAAAGAAATAACGTCATTTGCAGCAACATGGATGGACCTAGAGATGATCATACTAAGTGAAGTAACTCAGTCAAAGACAACTATTCTGTGATACCTTCATATGTAGAATCAAAAAATGATACAAATGAATTATTTACAAAACAGAAATAGACTCATAGACATAGAAAATAAAATTATGGCTACCAAAGGGGATGGTAGGGCGCAGGGGGGGGGGACAGATAAATTAGGAGTTTGAGATTAACAGATACATACTATTGAATACAAAATAGATTAAGAAAAAAACAAGGACCTACCATATAGGGGACTATGTTCAATATCCTGTAATAGTTTACAAGAAAATATAACTGAATCCGTTTGCTGTATACCTGAAACTAACACAGCCCTGTAAATTAACTGCACTTCAATTTTTTAAGTAGTTATGAAATACAAATGAACAACAATATGATATTGGTAAAGGGTAGGGGAAGAGATCAATGGAACGTAACAGAGTCCAAAAGTAGACACATAAAAATATGTCCATAAATATAATTTTTGAGAAAGGAGCAAAAACAATTCAATGAAGAAAGGAGAGTCTTTCCAACAAATGATTTTGAAACAATTGTCATCCATAAGCAAAGCAATAAACCTCACCATACACATCAGATCTCACAAAAAATTAACTGTAAATGGACCATAGACCTAAATACGGAATGTAAAACTTTTAGAAAACATAGAAGATTACCATGACCTGGATTATGCAAAGAGTTCATAGACAGGACACCAAAAGCGTATCCACAAAAAAATTATAGAGTCTTTCAAGGTTAAAAACTTTTTCTCCAAGAATGAAAATACAGACTATTAGTTGAGAGGAAATATTTGCAAATCACAATTCCAAAGAGGACTTATATCCACAATGTATAAATAATTCTCAAAACTCAACAATAAAAAATAAACAAACAACCCAACCAAAAAGTGAACAAAAAATCTGGACACATCACCAAAAAGATATGAAAATGGCAAATAAAAGATGCTCAATATCATTCCCTACTAGGGAAATGCAAGTTTAAGCCACTGTAAGATACTACTATAAATCCATTAGAATGACTGTAATAAAAATACTGGCAATAACAAGAGTGGGCTAGTGAGGATGCAGAAGAACTGAAACTCTTGCACATTACTGGTGGGAATGCAAAATGACACAGCTACTCTGGAAGATAATTTGGCAATTTCATGTAATTAAACATACATAATCACTTGACCCAGAAATTCCATTCCAGGGTATTTACTCTAGAGAAATGAAAATATATATTGACATAAGAACCTTTACACAAGTGTTTAGAATAGATGTATTCATACTTGCCAAAAACTAGAAACACCCCAAATGTCCTTCATTCAGTGAATGGATGAACAAACTTGGTACATCCATACAATGGAATGCTACTTAGCAATAATAAGGGACAAATTGTTGATATTATGCAACAACTGTCATGAGTCTCAGGCACATTCTATTGAGTAAGAAGCCAATCTTAAAGAGTTACAAACTGTATAATTCTATTTAAGTAACAATCTCAGATAACAACCTTATAGCAATAGAGAATGCACCAATGGTTGGTGAGTGTTAGAAACGAGAAGTAAATGTCTTAATTCTGTATGTGTTAAAATTCATAGAATGGTACAACAAAAGGAAAAAAGCCAATTTTTCACTCTAATCATTTAAATACTAGAATTTCACAAGGCAAAAATCTCTATTTTCAAAAATATCATTTTTTTTAAATAAAAGAGTAACAGTGAGACCTCATTTTTAAACCCATCAAGGTAGCAAAAATGAACTCTTTTGATAATAGACTTTATCAGGGTAAGAGGTTGAGGGAAATAGACTAGTGGAAAACTAAATTGATAAATCATTTTAAAAGATAATGTACCTATTAGAATATGAAATATTTATAACCTATGATCCAGTAATCATGATTATTATATAGAAAAACACTCATATACATGCCCAAGAAGATTTAGACAGATCTCAATTCTGGTATTGTTTTTACTCACAAGGAATTGAGAACAACCTAAAGTTCATCAGTAGAAAAATAGCCAAGAATACATATTAGCACTCCAGAATACAATATACCACTTAAGAAGGATGAGATAAATCTATTTGTAGTGACATGAAAAGAGTTCTGATAATGTTTTCAAGTGGAGAAGAAAGAGTAAACTGCAAATCAACGCATACAGCATATGATCATTTGTATATTTCAAAGAAGTATTTCATAAGTACACACACATAATAATATAGTAAAAAGTATATCAGATACACAACCAACTAGGAATAGTACTTTCTTCTGACAATTAATTGGGATTGGGAGCATCTACATTTGGGGCTTTTTTTTTTCTTTTTTTACGTCAAAAATGTATTGATGTGTTACTCCTGTGTTAAAAAAAATGGAGCCAGTTATTAATATGTTCCAGCCTTATTAATGAGAGTGCACAGAGCTGAAAGCCCTCAAATATACCTTTGTTTTGCAGATAGGTTTTCTCTGCCTAGAATTGTCTTTCAGGAATCAAAACAAGTGATGCTTTCTCGAGAAAACCTTTCCTGATACTCCATCCACTCCAGTCTCCCTCCTGTGTTCCTGTAGCATCTTACAGATGACTCCATCAAAGCCCTCGCCAGCTTGCTTTGCCATCAATTTGTATGTCCCTTTCTCCTCACCCCTGTATCATGCTCATTTTTGGGTTCCTAGTGCCCAGAACAAGGCCTGCCAGGTGGTAGGTACCCAAAAGTGCATGTTTTTTTAAAAATGAACTCTTTAACTGTTTACTAAACTGTGTCAAATGGTGGATTCACATCAATGTATGGCAAAACAAATACAATATTGTAAAGTTAAAAAATAGATAAATAAACTAATTTTAAAAAAAAAAGTAAGATCTTGATTAGACTCAGGTTGAGACTTGTCTTCCTGGAGGTCGTGATTTACTTCTATCATTCCTATTTCCATCATTTCTACCATTCATTATTTCTGTTATTCTACCATTCAATCATAGAGGGAAATGGAACAGGGGCAAAGTGTGCTGATCAGTCATAAATCCAGGGGGGCAAGAATAATTCCCAGATCTGTAGCATTTGCTGATGTCTGTGGTGTAAACATTCCCATCACAGAGGATTTCAAGCTACTAACATGAAGCTGAAACTCCAATACTTTGGCCACCTGATGCGAAGAACTGACTCATTGGAAAAGACTGATGCTGGGAAAGATTGAAGGTGGGAGGAGAAGGGGATGACAGAGGATGAGATGGTTGGATGGCATCACCAACTCAATGTACACGAGTTTGAGTAAGCTCCGGGAGTTGGTGATGGACAGGGAGGCCTGGTGTGCTGCAGTCCATCGGGTCACAAAGAGTCGGACACGACTGAGTGACTAAACTGAACTGAACTGAACATGATGCCACATAAAAGTGAATTGAAAAGAGATGCACAATATTGGTTCTCCCAAGCCTGTGCAAGGCACCTCCAGCACACTAATGGCCTGGGAGCCTCCTCAGACCTGCTTAGCCCCTAGGTTACCAAGAACAGCAGGTGGCTGGGCTGTGAACAGCTCTGTAGATGGAGGCAGAGGTTCGTGGGCTCAGTCCTCCACTCTCCTGTCTGACCATCTCTGACTGGCTGATCCTCAAAGGCTCGATCAAAACTTAACTCTTCTGTTTTGTAAATGAGTTCATTTGTACTATTTTCTAGATCCTACCCAGAAGTAATATCATATTTGTCTTTCTCAGTCTGACTTACTTAGTATGATAATATCTAGGCCATTTGCATGTTATTGCAAATGGCATCATTTCATTCTTTTTACGGCTGAGAAATATTCCATTGTATATATGTACCACATCTTCTTTACCCTTTCCTCTGTTGATGGACACGGGTTGTTCCCATGTCTTGCTGTTGTAAATAGTGCCACTATGAACACTGGAGTGCATGCATCTTTTCGAATTAGAGATTCTGTCTTTTCCAGATATATGCCCAGGAGTGGGACTGAAGGATCCACAGCTCTAATTTAGTTTTTTAAGGAACCTCCATACTGTTTTCCATAGGGGCTGCACCAATTTATATTCCCCCCAACAGTGTAGGAGAATTCCCTTTCTCCCCACTCTTGCCAGCATTTATTATTTGTAGACATGTTAATGAGGGCCATTCTGACTGTGTGAGGTGATACCTCATTGTAATTTTGATTTGCATTTCTCTAATAATTATTTTCTTATGCCTATTGGCCATTTGTATGTCACCTTTGGAGAAATGTCTATTTAAGTTTTCTGTGCATTTTTTGATTGGGTTGTGTTGTTATTGAGTTGTATGAGGTGTTTGTATATTTTAGAAAATGTATATTTTAGAAATGAATTAATTTACAAAACAGAAACAAGCTCACAGACATAGAAACCAAACTTACGGTTACCAAATGGAAGGGTGGGAGGCATAAATTGGGCGTATGGGGTTAAAAGATGCACATTGCCACATATAAAATAGACAACAAGGATTTTCTCTATAGCACACGGAACTATATTCAATATGTTGAAATAAAATATAATGGAAAAGAATTGGGAAAAAAGAATATACATATATACATACATATGTGTGTGTGTGTGTGTGTGTATATATATATATACACACACACATATATATATACATATATACATGTGTGCATGCATGCTCAGTCACTTCAGTTGTGTCCAACTCTTTGCGACCCCATAGACTGTAGCCTGCCAGGCTCCTCTGTCTATTGGGTATTCTCCAGGCAAGAATACTGGAGTGGGTTGCCATGCCCTCCTCCAGGGGATCTTCCCGACTCAGGGATCAAACCTGCATCTCTTATGTCTCCTGCATTGGCAGGCAGGTTCTTTACTGCTAGGGCCACCTGGGAAGCCCACATACATATATATGTATAACCAAATCACTTTGCTATACACCTAAAACTAACACAATACTGCAAATCAACTACACTTAAGTAAAAACGTGTAGCCCAGGCACACCTTCAACATTTATGAAGTGATTTGGGACCACAATTGCTCTTTCAACTTCCCACAACTTTTCGTACTTGTAACTTTTCAGAATGTAAACTAGTGTAGCCACAGTGGAAAACAGTGCGGAGGTTCCTAAAAAAGCTAAACTTTGTACATGTATACTCTCACAATTATTCTCATATGGATATGCTCCACTTATCTTGTTTTTAATTTATCCTCGTTAACTCAACTAGATTATAAGCTCTGTCTAGACAAAGATCACATATATTTCATATATTTCATATATTTCTCTTGGATCTTTTTCTCATCCGGCACAATGCTGAGCACACAGCAACGGCTTACTATATAATTAGGTCGTAATGTATAAAAAGTCACTCTCAAGAGCTTACCAGGACTAAGTGCGCATCTGAAGACTGAGTCACAGGGACTCCGTGACCACGCCTGGGGTGTCCAGATGCAGCCACCTCATTGGCTTGCCCAGTAGCCTCTGGGTCATGTTTTGGGTTCTACCTCTGGCTCCTGCCTTATCTGTCATTTAAACCCTGCACCTCCATTCTGTTGGCCCCACTCACTACACTGCTTCTTGGTTTGCAAATACTTTCTAGTTCTTACTCACTGGTGTGCCCCTCACTGCCAAGTGTGGCATCTTGGATAGACGAAGGGATGAAGGAAAGATGATGGGTGAATAAACAGAACAATGTGCTCTCCCTTTAGACCTCACCAGACTTGCTACGATGGTGATTGCCACATAGATGTCTTTGCCTTATCACTGCCCCTGCCTATGAATCTTACCAATCCTCCAAGTCTCGTATCCAACCCCATCTAATCTAGCAATTTTCAACATATACTTACTGAATACCTAATGTGCCTAATAATGAGTTCCTAATAAGGAACTGCTTTTTGTAATTCTTTCAACTCAGTGTGACAGGTCCCTTTTCTGAATCTCTGAGACACCTCTGGCCAACTTCTCTCGTTATATTTATCATAGTTTGCCTGGTCTAATCTATTTATGTGTTTGCCTTTGCCACCATCCTGATTAGATGATAAGCTCTTGAGAGTGACTTTTTATATATTACTATCTTTATAGTTCCGGCATCCCTTGAAGGCAGGGTTTTGTGGCTAGTAAGGCTCAGTGGGTATTTCTGATTTGACTCAACTCATTATATTGAATTAAATGGCTAGATAAATGGATGGATGAATGAAACTATTAATACACGGTTCTGCAAATCTCCCCACAGTGCCCAGCCCATGGTTCTTCACAGAATAGACCCTCAGTCAGTGCTGTTGACAGACTGATTGATGTGTTTGAAAACGAAGAGTGAAGATTCCTGGAGAGTCAGAGGTTTTTATTTGCTCAATATGTTTTGGCTTCAAATCCTAAAATCCCCCGAGGTTTCAAAACCAGACTTGCGATCACCTTCTTTCTAGAGCCAGGTTGCCACAGAGACAGGCCTAGAGAAAAAAAGTGCTTCTGAATAGATGGGTCCGAGCATATCTGAGGATGGAGAATTCCAAAGGCTTTCCTGGACTGCCTCTAGGACGGGCTCTATTATTAACCTCCTCTGTGAGGCCAGGCTTCTGTCTGGCCCTGTACAACTGAAATGGTTTTCTCCTGGGCTCATGCCGTGGCTTTGTAAGCCACAACCACTTCCTAGAAGCCAAGTCAATCTGAGAGATAAGGGAGGCCCTGTTGGTTTGTGGTTGGAGAAGGCGTTTCCCTTGACACGAAGCCTGAGAAAAGAGAAGCCACTCACAGCAGGCCCAAGAGAAAGAGATTTTAAGCCTGGTTCAGGGTGTCCAGAGGGCACTCCCCAGCCCCAACCCTTCCAGCAGCAAAACCCTCACCGGATCAAGTGCCTGTTGGGGGTTTGGGGGAATGAATGTGCACATGTGTGTGCTTAGTCACTTCAGTCGTGTCCAATTCTTTATGACCCTATGGACGGTAGCCCGCCAGGCTCCTCTGTCCATGGGATTATCCAGGCAAGAATCCTGGAGTGGGTAGCCATTGCCTTCTCCAGGGGGTCTTCCCCACCCAGGGATCGAACCCCATATGTCTCCTACACTGCAGGTAGATTCTTTACTGCTGAGCCACCAGGGAAGCCCTGGCAGAGTGAATGCCGGAAGTGATAGGTAAAGCCAACCCCGGAAGTGTCTCTGATATTCAGAAAGAGTGTCAAGGAAAGAAGCGCAGCTCAGGCCTGCCAAGTCGTGAGCCATGTGCTCTGAGAGAGCTCGGTGGGCAGGAAGGGGCTGGGGGTGGGGGTAGCTGAGCAGGGGGGAGTGAAACTCAGAATACATATGGGCAACCAAAATGGAATCTAGCTTGGCCGCATTTCCTGCGAACAGTGCTTAAGCATGTCCTACTGTCCAGACTACAGACCATGGTGGTTGGGGGTGGGGGGTCCTTCCAGCTCCATTCATAAAAGAAGAGGCTACAGCTTGCACACTCAGGGATAAAAGCCCCCAACAGCAGAGAGCCACAGCCTTCACAACTGCCAGAATAAGTGGATGCCTGTAACAGTGTGATCTCAAGGGCTCTGGGCAAACCTCCCAGCATTATAAAAATAAATAAATTTTCCCACGAACCAGCTAATACCTGAAATTTCATCATTGCTTTCCCTGAGGCTCAAATTTCTGTAAAAATACAAACACTCCAAATATTATTAGTCATTTACTCCTCAGGGCCTGGGAGTTTTTTCGATGCTTTCCTGCAGGCAGGTTTTCTGAGGGGTGGGGAGGAACGTGATGAGCGAGTCGGGGAGTTCTGGGTAGCTGAGGAGGGAGGAGGCTTGCAGGAGAAGAGGAGGCGGTCATAGAGGGGAAACAAGTTCCCTGCCCAGTGTCACCTGGGGCCAACCCTGAAATCACTGTCAGAGCCACTCATTGCTGTCCCACTCGATAAGAGCAACTGGACACCAAGTTCTCCCAACCAAAGCCAGCTTCGGGGGCATAAACCTGCACCATCCCACAGCTCCCCACACCCGGGAGGCCCTGTGCTCTGTTCAGTGCTCCGCTGTCACCATCCTGATATCCTTAAAACTATTTAAACCGTCTGCAATTTGACTGCACCTCACATATTCTGAGTTAGTCCTGCTCCTAACTACTCCACAGAACATCACAAAAGCCCTCTGAAGGGAGGTCAGCCTAACCTCGCAATTCTCTCTTCATCACACAGGTGTTTCCTTCAGTCTATTTTTACACATTGGGAGACATTTGAAGAAATGCCCTTAATTCCGAGCACTTTAATTCACCTCCACCAACTAAGCCTCTTTCGAGGTGACTTGGGTGTCATGTGATCCACCCTATTATTAGCACATGTCCCACCCCCAAACTCCTGCTTCCCTTGCCCTTATACATATCTCTCTCTTAGCAGAAAAGTGGCACATGACCTCCTAGCCTCAAGAACACTTGGCACAGGGCCCTGTTTCTCAGCCGTGTCTATTGTTCTCGTCCAGAATGACACTGATTCTAAGAGTCTCGCTGACATTTCTGACTTTTAGTGGGGAGCGCCATTAATCAATCGGCTGCATCTGTTTGGGAAAAATTAAATAGCTCAAGTCAAGGCAAACACAGTAAATAATCCGTCAACAATCCAGGAGAGTGGTGGGGGCCGTGAAGGCAGGGTTTTGTCTTCTCATCATTTGAAATGCATTTAATCTGCTGCTGGAGCCTCCACACCCAGGCTAGGGTTCCTGGAGGCAGAAAGAAGAGATCAAAAGCTCTTTAAAAATATGGGGACCAAACCAGGGTATTAACAGTGTCAGTGGGCCATTCAACACACATGTCATGGAGAATGAATTAGCCAGCAGAAGGCTCATGACGGTTCTTCAGAGAAAGGAGCTCTAATCTTCCTTGTGGTTTAAAACTATAGGAACATATTCTGTCTAAATTCTTCAGTGAGTGTGGCCTTCCTCGTGACAGACAACAGTAGAATCACAGGTAAATATGTCTTCTGGAGCCAGACTGCATTTCAATCTTGACAACCCTTTCTTACTAAGCATTGACCTTGGGCAAGTTACGTAACCACATCATGTCCCCATTTCCTTATCTATAAACTAATAACTTATAACTATCTCTGGGTCATTGGGGGAATAAATAAATTTAGTATTTGGTGGATTAAAGATTGCGGCAAATTCTTTGACATTCTTCCCACTAAAAGGTGGAAATATCAGTCCTCCTCCTCTTGATTCTGGGCTGATTTATTACGGCTTTGGCTAATGGAGTGAAATTTGACAGTTCTGGGCCTAAACTTTGAAAGAACCGGTAGTGTTCACCAACTTTGGATGACTGGAGAAGCCCCACAGGAAAGCAGCAAGACTATAGGAGAGGAAGAGGAACACAGGCAAACCCAACCTTCTAGCCATTCTACCAAGGCACCGAGCATGTGAGTCAAACCACCCTGGACCCTGAAGACCAGCTTAACCACCAGCTGAATATCACCAAATGAGCCCAGCTGACACAATCTGAAGCAGAAGAATCATCCAGCAGAGGCCTGCCCCATTTTCTGACCATAAAATTGTGAAACACAGTAAAAGGATTGTTGTTTCAATGTTCTAAGTTTTAAAGTAGGTTGTTAAGTAGCCACACATAAATGAAACAATCTATACATCACTATCCAGAACAGTCTATATGCAAAAACAGAACAGTGCTTGCAACACAGTACACATTCAATAAGTGTTCACTCTTTCAAATTCTTCAGGGATGGATTTAATTTTCTATATATTTTAAAACAGTGTCTCTAAAACTCCATAATCTTGAGCTCTTTGTGGTCAACCAAATTTACTATATTATTTTTTCCTCCACTGCTTCTGTTAATGTGGTTCTCTTTTCCATTTCCTAGCTCCATTCCACTTTCAAATACTTTTACCTGGGCGTCTCCTATTTAAGAGGTATCACTTCCTCCAGAAAGCCTTCCTGGTTCCCACTCTTTCACCCCTGGTTCCCACTCTTTCGCCCCAAGGCTGAGTTAGATGCTGTTGACAATTCTTTCAGCTGCTTGTCTAAAGACCAACTTTTATTTTCTTTAGTACTGGCAAAGCCCCAGTTTTATTTAAGGTATTCTTCCTCCCCCATGACTTGGTAAATTTCAGTAAATCTAAATGCTGTCTTTGTCATTGCCCTTCTCTGTATTGTGATTTTTCCACAAGTGTCCAGGTGGCTTGATTAGGAAATGTTGGAAGTTTGCTGTGGCAGAGTAGCTACTTTTTATAAAGTTTTCTTAAAAAGTGATACTTAGGGAAGAAACAAGATTTTATTTTTCCCTTGGTGTTAGTCTGTTGATACTGTTGATGTCTGGAGCTACTGCAGCCATCTTGTGATCCTGAGGGAAATCTTGACACTATACTGAGTGAGGATGGCAAAGTGAGAAGATAGAAAGAAACTGGGTCTATGTTCAGTTACTAAATGAAACAACTCTGGCCTTTCTTAGGTTAGGATTTCTTTTTACATAAAATAATGCTTCTTTTTATTATTTAAGCCATTTTTAGTCAGGCTTTCTGTTACAAGTGGCTAAAGGGCATCCTATTATGGCATCACATGCCCTGGCTCTCTTCTACCCAGAAGCCGTATATCTCCTTATTGTCTCACTTCCCACATTATTCTGTGGTTATACAATCTGGAGAAGGCAATGGCACCCCACTCCAGTACTCTTGCCTGGAAAATCCCATGGATGGAGGAGCCTGGTAGGCTACAGCCCATGGGGTCGCTAAGAGTCGGACACGACTGAGCGACTTCATTTTCACTTTTCCCTTTCATGCACTGGAGAAGGAAATGGCAACCCACTCCAGTATTCTTGCCTGGAGAATCCCAGGGACGGCGGAGCCTGGTGGGCTGCCGTCTATGGGGTCGCACAGAATCGGACACGACTGAAGCGACTTAGCAGCAGCAGCAGCATACAATCTGCCTCCTCTGGTCAGGAACCTCTTGAGGTTTATTATTTGCATTCCCAGCACCTGGTGTGGTATAAATGGTGTGAACTAAGTTTTATGAACTAAAGTGAACCCATGCGTTTTCAGAGAAAAAATAAATTTTAGCCACTTTAGGTATTATCCCCTGTCCCAAATTAACCTTAAAGAACTGCTCCTTGAGGCTGCACTCCTTACCCTCACCTCCCATCAACAGCAGTAGTCCCAGAATACAATCTCATTTGAATATTAACCCAAATGAAATATCATTAAGAAGGTTGCAGAAAGGCCATATGACTCATTCTAAGACTGAAAATAATAAAAAATAATCATTATAATGATGATAGCAATGTCTTGCCCTTGCATAATAATAAAGGTTACCATTAGCTAAGTCTATCATACTCTTCTATATCCATAGCTCCCAACTAACAGGGATAAATAACTTCCTAAAAGCCACAGGGCAAGTACATAATGAAGTCAAGATTAGAGCCCAGGTGTCTGGCCCCTAAGCCTGGGCTCTTCCCATTTTGCTCCCCCAAACCCCCTTTCTGAGCACTGCATACTTGTCAAAGTGACTATGCACATGATTTCATTCAGTGTTCTCAAAGGAGCTGTGGGTATGATCAGCCACTTTGTTTTGATGTCATTAATGCTGCTAACTAAGTATGTTACACTGGGATCATTACAGAGCTTTATTTCCCCTGTATCTTCTTATTTTTAAAATCTATAAGAAACCATTTTTTAGAAGGGGAAAGAACCTAATGTGACTGAATCAGAAAACTTTTTTTTAAGCATCAAAGGAAAAAAAAATTAAGTTGGCCCAGTTTTTCATAGTGGCATGTTGATGAAATGCCATGAATGAAATGTGGGATGAATGAATGAAATATTTCAAAGTGGAAAAATAAATCATGAGGAAGAACCAATTCCCCAAAGAAACAAGGCTTCAGATAGCAATTCCCTAATTTCCAGTTCCATGCACATTTTTCATTCCAAGAAGACCCCTCTGTCAAAAGCTCTTTGATGAGACTTAGAGCTAAAGCAATAAGAGAAATCTCATTCTTTAGAGCATCTCTTTGCTTCCATCCCAGGCTTTAGGATGCTGGAATGTCTTTGTTCCCATGGACCAGGCAGTCAGCACTCATCACCAGCCACTCAACAGGTCCCTTAGAAGTGAAGACAGAGCAGGTATCACCTGATGCCTGTGAGCAAGAGAGTCAGTAAGGACATGCTTTCATTTTTCATAAGAGCATGTGAGTTTTCCTACTCAACTCTCCCCTTAAGAGCAAAATCCTCTTTTCATGGATTATCTAAAGCATAATATTTATGTTTCCTTAACTCACTCATAATAATCTTTCAATATTTAACTACCTGATCAATTGTTGAATGACTGTTTCCAATATAATAACAAATATTGATGGAACAATTCCAAGCACAGAGAAGGCACTCAGTACATGCAGCACACCTTTTTTTTCTTTTAATCAAACAGAAATAAAGCTGGATTGACATTCCCCTTCCATCTCCACATGAGGTCAGTGCTTTGCCCTGCCCCCTCCTACCCTCTGGTGTCAGTTGCACACATTTGACTGATGCAGACCTAGGTTACTTTAGTGGGGTCCAGTGGTGGTACCTGGCAATGGGACCCAGCAGAATATGGCTGGGTGACCCTACCGCCAAAGAAGGGGAATGGTGCCAGGGAGCCACTGTGTGTTGACTGCACTCAACACATCCCTAGGTGACCTCTGGGATAGGGGAAATTTGGTAGCAGCTTGTCCTTTTGCATTAGGAGGAAGGCGCCAGGCTAGAGAAATAAGCATCGAGTAGTAGTAGCAGTAATAATAATGGGGCTTCCCTGGTGGCTCAGATGGTAAAGAATCTGCCTGCAATATGGGAGACCTGGGTTCGATCCCTGGGTCAGAAGATCCCCTGGAGAAGGGAATGGCAACCCACTTCAGTAGTCTTGCTTGGAGAACCCCATGGATGGAGGAGCCTGGCAGGCTACAGTCCAAAGGGTCACGAAGAGTCAGACACAACCAAGCAACTAACACACATGCACAGAGAAATAATAATAATAATAACTGTATCTACTAAGGGCTGTCCCAACTTGTTGAGCTGCTAAAACAAAACACCACAGATGGTAGCTCATAAAAAACAGAAATGCATCTCTCACAGTTCTGGAGGCTGGAAGTCCAAGATCAAGTTGACAACATGGTTGGGTCCTGGTGAGGACCTTCTTCTGGGTCACTGACTTCTGACATTTCCCTGTGTCCTCACATGGTGAGAAGAGTGAAGGAGCCCTGTGAGGTCTTTCTTATAAGAGCACTAATCCCATTCACGAGGGTACCACTCTCATGACCTAATAACCCCAAAGTCTCCACCTCCAAATACCATCCCAAAATTTGGGGTCAGGGGACACAAACAGCGGGATCACAGCAGGGGGTCTAGAATATGCCAGATCTATCACATTGCCATTTGACAGGTGTCCTGCATGGACAACTGCGCTGCCTCCCTTTTTACTGATGAGAACACTGAGGCCTGCCTAGTTAATGACATCTCACAGCTCGAAGCCGACACAAGGGTATGAACACAGGCGTGTCTGCTTCCAGAACCACAGCTGCTCACCATGCCCAGCTGCCACTCATAGATCTGTCCTCCAGGGCTCAAGGACGCCCAGTGGCCTCAACCTCCACGTTTCAGTCCAGTCCCATCAGATGTCCTATAGTGGCTTCCCAGCCACACTGACACACTTCCTGCCCTGGGTCCACCTCACTAGATGCATCTGTTGCACATGCCATATACGTCACAGAAAGATTAAGGCTCTGGCCTTTAAATTCCCTCAGCCTGGTGTCGAGAATCTCCAAAGACTGCTTCACCCTCCATCATGACCCTACCTGCATTTTCAGTGGCTGTCGCTGTGGGCTTCTCACTTCTCCTCACCTCCAGGCCTTTCCCTGGCCACCCCCTCGATGGCCACCCTCCTCCTTTCCACCAAGGCCTCTCTGAGAGCTGCCTGACCAGCTCAGCTCCCCCGTAGCTCCCAGACCTCCCCTTTCCTTAACTCCCATAGCATCCTCATTCTGCCCACTTGGCATTTGTTTATATTCTTGTGTGTACTGTGCGTTAATAGCTCTCTGTTTTTAATATCCTTTCTCTGATTGGATTGTAAGCTCCTTAGAAGCTGGGGCCATGCCTTGCACTTTGCTGATGCTGCTTTTCCAATCCTGTCTTTACCAAACTCCAATCTATTGCAGTGGGGACCAGAGGGGCCACCTAAGATAACAGGATTCCTCAGAGCACCTTATCCACAAGGCATTTGGCTCACTTTGGCTTTGGAACTAGAGTTAGTCAACTAACCAGCTAATTTTTTTTAATCGTTTGACCTCTCCCTACCCCAGAACAGTCACAGAGGTGGCCTTGCACCCAACTCCCGGGGGTCACTCCTTGCAAAGAATTGCTTCCTCCCCCTGTACCTTCCCGCCCCCAAGTCCCCATGGAGACAGGCAGAGCCAGACTTAAAGGGAAGCAGGCTGGATGCCTCCCCCTGGACACAGTGTACATTCTCACAGGGACACATTCTGTCTTAGCAGCAGCTCAATCAGCTCCCAAAGTCCCAGCCATCTCCTGCATCAAGGCCCCCAGATGGCGTGTTCTGTGGAGCATGCGGTGATGGAGGGAGGCACCTGCTAGGGAGGAACACAGCCTGGGGGCTGAGTGCCACCAAATCATTTGTCCCTCAGTCTTGGCCCTTCTGTAAGATGTCTTGCTCTTAACAGGCATCCTGATGGCAAAAGAAAGCCTTGGCCACATCCAGCCTGCAAGTGCTGGAGGCATTTTGGCCAGAGGAGGTTGCTTTCTTCTTTCTCATCAAGCCTTCCTTCCTTCCTCTCTCAGGCTGAGTTGGACAGCTCTTGAAAGATAGCAGATTGCAGGCACTGAAGGCTGATGTCTTCTGTTTATCC
Source organism: Okapia johnstoni (assembly GCA_024291935.2). Lineage (NCBI taxonomy): Eukaryota > Metazoa > Chordata > Mammalia > Artiodactyla > Giraffidae > Okapia > Okapia johnstoni. The sequence goes on along the minus strand of CM044322.1, from coordinate 10,218,507 downwards.
ACAGAACGAGGACATTGGCCAATGCAAGAGCCCCTGTACTGTTCCTTCCATGTGCTCCTGGCTCCACAGCACCCTCGCCTGGACTATCTAAAGTTCCAGCTCCTCCCACCCCCAGCCTCCCACTCCTCCAGGCTGTTCCAGAGGGAGCTGAAGATGCATTCTCTGTGGCAGTGGTTCTCAAATTGTAGGGCCGTGAGCCATCAGGCAACCTACCAGGTCACAGCTAGCAATTGTTTTAATGAAATAGAATGGAATAGAACGTATCAGTGCATCATACATAGGGGTGGTTATTGTTTCATTAGATTAATGCTACACACACACATCCAGGTGGGTGGGGTGGGCACCTTCTTTCTGGCACCAGCCGGCTCACCCTCTGCCCAGAGATGTGTTTCTAGCACAGAGACATTGAGGCACTACGGCTTCACGTGCAGCAAACTTATCCGGAAAGGCCTCGTTTGCAAAGGGAGATGCCCTGCCTTTAAAATTACAGCATCTTTATACGAGAAGGCCAATAGGTCCATCTTGACTGCAACACTGTCTGCTGCCAATTATTAGATCAGCTCTAAAGCCAGAGATAGTTTTGCATGACTTTGACAAGTGGCTAGAATTTAAAGCTCACCACTGTCTCTTTGGACATGTTCCCCATGTTTTTGATTCCCATTTACCTTAACTGGAGCCTGCATCCTGTTCCAGAACACTTCCTCTTGCTCTAAACTTGCTTGAGCCCCAAAATGAATCCTCTCAAGAAGGTGGGTAATGCTAGTGCTATCTTTTCATGGTGGACAGTAAGGAGCAACAAAGATTAACCTACAGGAAGGATGATCTGGTGGTGGAAGGTCTAGCACAGTAAGGCCAGGTGGTACCATTTGGGACAGAGAGAATTACCTCAATAGTTATTCTACCCAGTTCCTCTTACTCCTAAAAACAAGTACGCTCATGTCCACCATTCATAATAACACCTGGCCAAGTAAACCATCTTACTGAATTCTACTTAACTAATGCCTTCTGAGGGTGGCTGGGGACAGCTGAGTGGGGAAAGTCAGTTATTTGCTGATGACATGAGCAATCAATGCAGTTAAGACACAGAGGTGATGACAGTCACCATCCTTGGGGAAAGCTGTATTGATTTCCTCCATCCTCATCACCAAGGGTGCAGTTTAGAAAATGGCATTAAAAAGTAGAAACTATATATTCTTTTTATTCTCTAAAGGAGAAACTAAAGATGACATCAAGAATAATTTGACAAAGATATTTTATATTTTCCCTTGACAAAGCAAATACACTTCATGATGGATGTTGGAGGGAAACATCTCCCAATAGTCTCATTAAAACCCCAACGATTATTTTAAGGTGACGCCTCAGTGGAAAAGCAATGCCTGAATCCACAACAATTTTGAATTTTGTACTCAGACTATAATTATTAATTGGAAACGGAGACTGCATTTTGCCTAAATCAGATTCAATGAACACTGGCCCAACATCACTCTTGACACATACAAAGTACTTTACAAATTGTCCATAACTTTACTTACATTTTCAGTTTCCTTTTATACAATCCCATGAGCCATGCAGGGCAGGTTTTAATTCCCCCACTTTATTGATGAGAAATGAAATGAATTGTTGAAGACCCTCACCAACCGATGCTTTAACTGGCATCTCTTATCTCAAAGCCTCAGTTCCTCCCTCTACACCATATAGTTTTTCAAATTTCTGAGGTTTTTCAAATTCATAAAATTTGTCTTAAACTAGAATGGCAACCCACTCCAGTACTCTAGCCTGGAAGATCCCATGGACGGAGGAGCCTGGTAGGCTGCAGTCCGTGGGGTCGCTAAGACTGAGCGACTTCACTTTCACTTTTACTTTCATGCATTGGGGAAGGAAATGGCAACCCACTCCAGTGTTCTTGCCTGGAGAATCCCAGGGACGGCAGAGCCTGGTGGGCTGCCGTCTATGGGGTCGCACAGAGTCGGACATGACTGAAGCGACTTAGCAGCAGCAGCAGCAGTAGTGACCAGAGTCATTGTAGAAATGTAGAAGTTCTTACTGTATCAGAATACAGCCTGGGGTATTACATAAACCAAGAGGTTCTCAAACTTGAGCGTGTATCGGAATTGTCCAGAGACTTGTTAAATCACATTGCTGGGCCCCACCCCTAGAGCATCTGATCCAGAAGATTCGGGGTGGAGCCAAGAACTTGCATTTCCAATAAGCTCCCACGTGATGCTGATGCTTCTGACCCAGGACACACACCTGGACAACCCCACTGACCTGGGGATTTTCAGCTGAAGCAGCTAAAGAAGTAGAATTAAGCCTTCCCTCTACTTCTGCATCTGTCTGTGGTCTGGTCCATGCAACTGGCCTCTGTAGAAATTCATCACAGGATTGTTGCCTCATCTCCTAGCCCCTCTACTGCTGAGGTCTCTCCAGGAAGGAGCCTGTACTATGAATGCCATGGGGCTCCTTCCTTGCCACAAACTTTATATCTATCCTAGTGATTACATTTCCCCACCGTGGTCAGATTCCAGCTTGATGGCTATGATTGTAAATCGTAGCCTTTCACTGCACATTCTGAGAAACATCGAAGACTTTAAGACAGATATGAGGAACACAAGTTTTAGCCAAAGGAGCAACTTTGCTAATTAGCCCCAGGGACTAAATACCATCCCATCCCATAGTCCCCCAGCATCCCTACACGATCCAAAATGCACATTTAGTATACTCAAGGCTCTGAGAAGTCATGCAGGATATAGACTGCTGCTGCTGCTGCTGCTGCTAAGTCACTTCAGTCATGTCTGACTCTGTGTGACCCTATGGACAGCACCCCACCAGGCTCCTCTATCCACCGGATTCTCTAGGCAAGAATACTGGAGTGGGTTGCCATTTCCTTCTCCGGATATGGACTAATTTAACTTTAACATAGATCTTTTCAATTTAACAAGACTACAGACTCCTTTTATTTCCCTGATAATGCTTCCTATCGTTTCTCGGAGTAAGAGCAATTTGATAAATACTCATTAGAAAATATTCCACTTTAAGGTGAGAGTGACAGATCCTATGAAGTTGACAGGATAAGTCCTCAATGTCAAGTCTACTTCTCAACCAGCCCTTCCCCAAAGGACACACATAGGTAGCCTGACTTGTAAAACCCAAGGCACGGAGGGCGGGAAGGGGAGGGACAGAGCAGAACACCTGCTTCATGTGGGCGGCTGGATCCCAGGAGGAAGGAAGGAGGAATTTCTCTCAAAGTGACAAAGCAGATGAGTCACCCCTCCTTCCCTGGAGAAGACTGAGTGAGGAGGCAGAAGGGGCCAGGTGTGTTACGCAAATGGAGCTCCCTCATCATAAAAGATAACAAGACTGGAATAAGCGGGCCCTCTCTGGCCCCACTGCCCACAAAGCTGAGAAAGAATCAGACAGACCTGCCCTCAAGGAGCCTTTAAGGCTGTCAGGGAAGATTCATGGAGGAAGCAATATAAGACATCATAAAGGAATTTATGGTGTCAACCCCTATAGGCAACCCAAGAAGACAGTCATCATACAGAGCAAATGCTTTACACGTCTTTGGAGATGGCTGGTCTATGCATTCCCAAAGATGGGCTCGAAAACAGGAAAGCACCTAACTTGCTCCTGCTGGCAAATCTGGTGACTCTAGCTGCTAGATCTGTGGAGTCCTTCTTGCACAAACAAATAGGATTCCCTGAAGCAAATTAACTCTCAGAGAATGACCCTTTCCCTATCTGAATACCTGGCACATGTTCATCAGCCCACAACTGTCATATATTGTCTTCCTGCAAATCAGGATGAGGAAAGCATTGAAACAATTCCTGTCCTGGAAAGTGTGTTCCAGACCATAAACACCCGCCCTAATCCAAGTAAACTTCAAGATCACAAGCCAAAATCTATATTCCTGGAGGAGAAGAACAGAATCGCGATATAGGAAGCCCTAGGATGAGATGGTTGGATGGCATCATTGACTCAGTGGACATGAAATATTCATTGGAAGGACTGATGCTGAAGCCCCAATACTTTGGTCACCTGATACGAAGAGCTGCCTCTTTGGAAAAGACTCTGGAAGTCTTTTCCTCCACTGGGAAAGATTGAGGGCAGGAGGAGAAGGTGGTGAGAGAGGACAAGATGGTTGGATGGCATCATCGACTCAATGAACATGAGTTTGAGCAAACTCCAGAGGTAGTGAAGGACAGGGAAGGCTGGCATGCTGCAGTCCATGGGGTCGCAAAGAGTCAGATGTGACTGAGCGACTGAACAACAAAGATGCCCAAAGAGTAGCATTTCCTCTGTGGAATCAGGTCTGGTGCCCCTGATAGTAGGAGCTTCAGCCCAGTATTCTGGTTCCTACACAGAGATACCTGCTTGCTCCGGCATCCCTTTGCAGACCCTTCCACGCCTCCGTGCTCTTCCGCAAAGCGATAGTTCTTGACCAGCAGTGAGGACAGGGCACCCCAGCTCCTCATCCATCCATAGCCCTCCGCCTCCTCTCCTTTCTTCAGGCTTCAGAAGCACTCTCTAACACCTCCTGAATAAGCAGGCCAAGGATGTGAAGAGACAATGAATCAAACAAAACAAACCGGTTCACGAATATACGGAAAAGTGTTCAAACTATGACTCAACGTTAAGATGTCATTTTTTTTTTTTTTCTCTTTGCTTCCCACATTAGCAATTAAACCAACGTGAAAATGCTGGGTGTGAGCAAGGATATGGATTAAAACAAGGTACTGGTGATGAGGCGCTTACTGGAAGACGCTCCACAAAATCTGAGTAAAAGCGTCCATGCATATGCATTGAATAACCTGGAAATATGTTCACAATACCTCGGGTTATAAAGATGACTATAAAATAGCTTATACAAAACAATCTTATCTGTGGCTGTACAGGTATGAGTGAGTGTGCAAATATATCTGGAAGGATATATCCCCAACTTTTAGTTCTGATATTCTTTGTCTATACTACCCTTAGGCCTGGGTGCTTCCTGAAGCCCCATATCTTAGAAGGCTTCACTCAAGCCGTTCTCCATCCTGCCGCTTGCGTGAGGCAGGGACTCTCCAAGGCCATATGGATGAACCCACCCAAAGCCCTAGCTCTTTCTCCTTCTAATACGCACTCTAAAACCCTGGACCCTGGAGTTCCCATTTCCCAGCCTGCATAAGCTTCTTTCTGGATCCCTTTCGCTGAGGGTAAATTGTGTTACTGATGAGCACACCCTAGACCAACAAGTGGTCAGGAGGGAGCTGTTTGCCAAGGTGTGGGTGGTACCCAAGCCTGGGACTGACTGCAGTCTCCTCACGTGCACACAAGGACCCTCGGGGTGGAGGCTTGAGTCATGCCTGGGACGAGAAAGGGAGTGGCCAGGGTCCACTCTCTCCAGACTCCCAGACTCTGGTTTGAGAATTCGAGGAGGCCAAGAACTGTAAATTTGAACCTGTTCTTTCAGTTTGTTTTAAGAGTAAGGACAGAAGAGATTGCATCTAATAGTTTGTCAGCTGAATTTATAACCTCTAAGTATTTAGACTTTCTCTACTTTCCAAATATGGTATGTGGACCTTAATTCATACACTTGACTCAGGCCACAAGAATGTTAGGGATGGACTGCTTTAGGTAGTGGAATTAAGGATATTTTAATTCTCTGTCTCTCTCCCCTCCTCTCCATCTCCTTTCTCTCCTTCCTTTTCTCCTTCTTTTCTCTCTTTCACTTTTATCTCTCCCTGTGTTCTTTTTAAATTTTTTTTACTGCATACTAACAAATCGATGTTCTTTGTTTCAATAATTGCAAGTCTTTAAATCTAATCTAAAAAAAGTTAGAAATGTTAAAAAATATTTGTACATCTAGGAATTAAAATAACCTAAATGCTAAACAATGGGGAAGTAGTAAATGAATTATGACATATCATATGAGTAAGTATTTTTAAATTATTTTAGTAAATCTATGGTACATTAATGAAGAATTTTAGTAAAAACTATGCTCAATGCAATATTAATTTAGAAGCAAGTTACAAAATATATAGCATAAATATAAGATTTAAAATATGAATATACAAGATACGTATGTATGTAAAAGACAGAACAATCACTAAGATATTAACTGTGTTTATGTTAAATGAAATTCTGGATGAGGAATTCTTTTCCTTTATATTTCTGGGTTTCTCCTACAATGATTCGGGGTTGCTTTTATAACCAGGAAAAACTTATTAAAAGTCTAAACATGTCTCTCCCTGTGTCCAGGTTTGTGTTTCCATGAGGAAGCCGTACCCTGGTGGCCTCTGACGTAATCTACAAGTGAACCCTGTGTCCTGTCGCCACCGTGGAATCCCACTTTCCAAGTGTTATTTCCCTTCCGTACCTTCTGACGTTTGGATTCCTGAAGCAGCCCTGGGGCCTCAGCCTAATCACAAAGCTGCCTTTTTCCTGGGCGGCTGAGAGGGTGGCCTTCCCAGAGAAGCAACATTTACAAGATGCTCTTACTAAAGCCAAGCAGACCCACCTGACTTTTCCCTGTAGGGACCTGACTGCTATGAGCTGCTGAAGATCCTGGTTCATTCACCCCAGCTCCCCACATCACTGCCCCCCCCTTCTCCTCATGCTCCACAATGCAGGTACTTTCATTATCTCTCTCTCCCTGTGAAAATATCTAATTGGTTACTTCACACAAACACGGAAGCTCCTAAGGGTCTTCATCTTCAACAGGGAGATGGTCACAGGGAAGGAATCTCCAAAGGCAGGATGTCCAGCAGGCGACTTCTGAACATAAAGGCATTTGGGGAGAGCAGAGGGAAGCAAGCTGTCTATCTAGTACCTAAAACCAAACCACCTCAATAACCTCCTTTCAGCAAAACAGCTAAGACCTAAAGGATAGAAGACTGAGATACTCCCCTGAGTATCAGAAAACTGAGACTGGAAGGAATGCCAGTTGAGCCCAGATGCCTCTTATTCAAATTAGAAATCAAGCACAAAGATGCAGATGAGAACTGCTGGCAACTGACATTTCTGAATGTTGAAACAGGAGAAAAGAGCATCTCTTATTGTAATGGTATAACTATGATCAGTGTTCTAGAAACTCTTCCAAATAATAGACTAGCATCCTATTATGGAGAAATACCATAAATTGGAGATACCAAGGCAATATTTCATGCAAAGGTGGGCACAATAAAAGACAGAAATAGCAAGGCCCTAACAGAAGCAGAAGAGATTGAGAAAAGGTGGCAAGAAAACACAGAAAGACTATACAAAAAAAGGTCTTGCTGTTTGTTGTTCAGTAGCTCAGTCATGTCCGACTCTTTGTGACCCCATGGACTGCAGCACACCAGCCTTCCCTGTCCTTCACTATCTCCCAGAGTTTGCTCAAACTCATGTCCATTGTGTTGATGATGCCATCCAATCATCTTATCATCTAGATTTGTCAAAAAGGTCTTAATGACCCATTTAACCATGATGGTGTGCTTACTCACCTAGAGCCAGACATTCTGGAATATGAAGCTAAGTGAGCCTTAGGAAGCATTACGATGAACAAAGCTAGTGGAAGTGATGGAATCCCAGCTGAGCTATTTCAAATCTTAAAAGATGATGCTGTTAAAGTGCTACACTCAATATGCCAGCAAATTTAGAAAACTCAGCAGTGATCACAAGACTGGAAAAGGTCAGTTTTCATTCCAATCCCAGAGAAAGGCAATGCCAAAGAATGTTAAAACTACCATACAATTGCACTCATTTCCCATGATAGCAAGGTAATGCTCAAAATCCTTCAACCTAAACTTCAGTAGTACATGAACCAAGAACTTCCAAATGTTCAAGTTGGATTTAGAAAAGGCAGAGGAACCAGAGACCAAATTGCCAACATCCATTGGATCACAGAAAAAGCAAGAGAATTCCAGAAAAATATCTACTTCTGCTCCATTAACTAAGCTAAAGCCTTTGACTGTGTGGATCACAACAAACGGTAGAAAAGCCTTAAAGAGATGGGAATACCAGACCACCTTACCCGTCTCCTGAGAAACCTCTATGGGGTCAAGAAGTGACAGTTAGAACCAGACATGGAACAACAGACTGGTTAAAAATTGGGAAAGGAGTAAGTCAAGTCGTTTTATTGTCACCCTGTTTATTCAATTTCTGTGCAGAGTATATCATGCAAAAGGCCGGGCTGGATGACTCACAAGCTGGAATCAAGATTGCCAGGAGAAATATCGACAAGCTCAGATATTTAGATGATACCACTCTAATGGCAGAAAGTGAAAAGGAACTAAAGAGCCTCTTGATGAGAGTGAAAGAGGAAAGTGAAAAACCTGGCTTAAAATTCAACATTCAAAAAACTAAGATCATGGCATCTGGTCCCATCACTTCATGGCAAATAGATGGGGAAAAGGTGGAAACAGGGACTGTATTTTCTTGGGCTCCAAAATCACTGCAGAGGGTGACTATAACCACAAAATTAACAGACACTTGCTTCTTGGAAGAAAAATTATGACAAACCTAGACAGCGTATTAAAAAGCAGAGACATCACTTTGCCAACAAAGGTCTATCTAGTCACGTATGGATGTGAGAGTTGGAACATAAAGAAGGTTGCTGTTGATGTGCTCAGTCATGGCCAACTCTTTGCGACTCCATGGACTGTAGCCCGCTAGGCTCCTCTGTCCATGGAATTTTCCAGGCAAGAATACTGGAGTGGGTTGCCATTTCCTTTTCTAAAAGAAGGCTGAGCACCAAAGAATTGATGCTTTCGAATTGTGGTGCTGGAGAAGACTCTTGGGAGTCCCTTGGACAGCAAGGAGATCAAACCAGTCAATCATAAAGGAAATCAACCCTGAATACTCATTGGAGGGATGGATGCTGAAGCTGAAGCTCCAATACTTTGGCCACCTGGCGTGAAGAGCCAACTCATTGGAAAAGACCCTGATGCTTGGAAAGACTGAAGGCAGGAGGAGAAGGTGGAGAGGATGAGGAGAGGATGAGATGTTTGGATAGTATCACCAACTCGATGGACATGAGTTTGAGCAAACTTTGGGAGATAGTGAAGGACAAGAAAACCTGGTTTGCTGCAGTCCATGGGGTCAAAAAGAGTCAGACATGACTTAGCTACTGAACAACAACAATCTTAGTATTATCTCCCCTGGTATGGACTTCCTCCTGCTCACTGGCCCTACCCCATGCCCAGAGCCTTGCCTAAGAAGCTGGGCAAGAGCTTCACTGCTGCCTCCCACACACCCCATGTTCTCCAGCCCTCGTCAGGCAGGCTGGGAGTCATGAGTCAGTCTGGAAGTTAGTTGCAAATGTTGGAATACAGACCACTAGTGATGGACATCTACCAGGAAATCATGTGACAACCATTCTGGCCCCTAATTTCCTCCTCCTAAAAAAAAAAAACAAACGATTCTACAAAATTTCCAAATCCTTTATTCCTCTAAGACTGTATCATTCTAAGGACAGGTATCCTATTTTCTTTTTTCCCTGAAATCTGAGATCAATTTTCCAATTTGTAATAATAGAGCCACACCCCTAAAACTTTTTCTGAAATTGTACTTATTTCCATCTTGGCCAGTTTAGCCCCTCATTTGATGCCTGTTTCTCCCAAGTTAGTTTTGTGTTCCCAGTAAATTCCTTGAGGGGAGGACCCAGAGGATAGCATATCATTCTTCTCTGTTTGGCCACCTCAATGCTGAAAACATGCTTCACCCATAATACGTGCTCAGGAAACAGGCAGACTAACTGGGCTGGCTGGATAGTCTCAGCATCACTCCCCAGGCAAAAACCTAAACTCTCAAACAAGCTGGCCTGGGGTGAATTCTGCTCTCAGATCCCTCATTTGTAAAGGGAGATGGCTGTTTAATGAGTTTTAAATGAGATTATACACCAAGTGTCGATTCCAGCGCCTAGCACAGAACAAGAGCTCGGTAACATCAGCTCTCCTGTTCTATTGCCGTTGTGAGAATGTCATTTCTCTCTTTGAAAAATAGCATTAAAAACCACAATCCCCACTAGGAGAGAAACAGTTGGTGGCAAATTCACCTCCGACAGATTGGGAGTCTCTGGGAGGCATGGCGCACAAACTCCCTCCTTGGTACATGTTTCAACTTCAGAGCTGCAGCTCGGCCTCCATCAGCCTAAGAAAAGCTTGGCTTGGTGCCTTGAAACTTATTGGCACAATAAGAGATAATGATTTCCCTGTACACATTCCCTCAGAGCAGTTATTGTTTAAGTATTTCCCTTATTCCTCCTTTACCGGAAAACAATACCTTACAGAATCAGCTGAGGAAGACACTAATAGCAACTTCAAAAGTGCAGCTTTCTCGCGGCCCTGACTTGGCAAGGAAGCCTGTTTGGAGCAGTTCGCCCCAGACCCAGGAACAGAATGTGACCAAATGAGTCCCTGGGGACTGGTGTGGGCACCAAACACTTGGCAGCTTTGGGGCCAGCAGGGCCAGCGATAAGAGATTGGTTTCCTCAATTGATGTCCCATTTGGACTGTTTGCCAGCCCCAAAGGTCATAGCCATGCTATGAAAATAAGGTGGGTTTTTTTTTTGTTTTTTTCCCCCCTTCTCCACTCACCCTTCTTGTCTTCCATATTTCCTCTCTCTCCCTTGGGAAATTTGTGTCTTTGTGGATCTGTCCCTTGCCCTTCTTTTGTGAGCACACCAAGGCAAAGATCTATTTAATTTTCAGAAACCATGTCTGTCAATAAATTGCTTTTGCTCAGTCTTGGAGGGGGCACTGCCACCATCCTCGCTGAGCAGACATTCCTTATGTAAGGGAAGTGTTTCTCATTATCTGTCTTGACCTCTTGTGCAATCTTCTTTTCATCCTCTCCTTGGGCTTTTCTTATCATGGTTTGCACTCCCTCACCCTTGTTCTGTAATCAGCAGCATCCTTCTCAGCACCTGTACATGTCCTCTGATACAACCTTGATGATTTCCTCTCATCCTCCACCAGAGCGCTTTAAATTGGAAATGTTGTCCTTGCTCTCACCAAACCAGCACTTCAGCTAATTTACCTCTAAATTCTCCACCCTTACCCCTGTAAGGCGATCAGGCATGAGAAGCTAGTGGGCTCCATTCCTCCACTGGGTGTGCCAGGTGGCTCAGCAGCAAAAAATCCACCTGCCAATGCAGGAGATGTAGGTTCAATCCCTGGGTCGGGAAGATCCCCTGGAGAAGGAAATGGCAACCCACTTCAGTAGTCTTGCCTGGGAAATCCCATAGACAGAGGAGCCCAGCAGGCTACAGTTCATGGGGTCGCAAAGAGTCGGACACAACTGAGCGACTAAACCACAACAACAATTCCTCCACTACATGAGCATGTGTTGTGCACCTCCTAGGTGGCAGCACTCTTCTAGATAAATTAGACAGATATGCTGCCTGTCCTGGGGGGGCTTACAACTAAGGAAACCGGAAAGAGACTAATAAGCAGACGATGATGGGTGATGAGCCCGAAGAGCCCAGTCCATCACAACAAACTCACGGGGCTCTGTGGGTATTTGAGGGTCACACAGCACTACCCTCCGTGTGCCGCATACAACTCAACCCACTGGCTTGAGGTGGTGTCTCTTTCCACGCTAGATCACACTGCATTCCTTGTGAGGATGCATCTATAAAGCTGGCTTTTCAGCGTTTGCTGTGATAAAAGAGGTACTAGAATAAAAATCCAGTGCAGCGCCTAATCTGATCCTAAGGTTCAAGAAGGCGGACACTGGCCAGCAGCTCTGCACGTGCCATGAGTAGGTAACTGTGCTAATTTAAGAATGAATTTTAAATACTGTATCTCCTCCTATATGTGAGATTATTTTTCAAATGGTTACTAAGTCACTCGGGTATAGACTTAATACTACATTGTTCAGATCCAACTACTTAATCAGAATAACTCTTAGAGACTTCTCTTGGCTGCAAAGCTCATGAAAGCTGGGGGATCTCTGATCTAAGCTTGAGACCTGAAGGATGAGGATTTGTTAGCTGGGCTGAGAGGAAAGAATGTTCCAAGCTGAGTAACATGATATCCAGGGCCCAGATATGAGAGAGAAGGTGCGGGGTGGGGGGGGGGGTACTTTAAATTGTCTAGTATGTCCTGGATTCCTGCTCCCCCACCCCACCCCTGGTAAGCCACCCCTTCCATCAGCCACTGCCACCCCCAGGCCCACTCACTCACGCATTTGCACACGCCTCCCCTTCCCTTCCCAAGTGCCGGCTGGACCCTCTCGTCTCTCTCCAAGGCCCAAGATCACACCCCGAGCAGGGAAAATCAAGACCTAAAGATGCGACATGCCTCCTGGAGCTGGGCCAGGCAGATGGCCGCCCCAGGAGTGTCGAGTGGCAGGCGAGAGAGGGGGTGTCAGCACCCCACATGGCTGGTCTGGCAGCAGGTGACAGAGAGCCAGCCAGGGAGAGACTGGATATCAGAGACAGGACTGCAGTCCCTGGAAGGAACTGAGGCCCCGAGCAGGAAACCAAGCAGGGACACAGTTCCCAGAAACGGGGCACCGGGTGGAGGTTCAGTGACAAAGAACAAAGTAGGAGCCTAGTTACAAGAACAAGCACCAGAGCTTAGGGTGACCAGCTGGGAGGAAGTGGTCTATTTATAACAGCGGAAAATCAGAAACAACTTTAATGTCCAAAAGCAGGGGGTTATTTTAAAAATTATATGATAAAACTACACTGTGGAATAAGGTGGGAGATAAGGGAAAAAAACATGTTCTGTAAGACCACATGAAAACAGGGCAACATTTCTTAAATCGTGTACCCTGGGGCATTAGGTTGCACCCTAACTCATAAGATAAAAGGCCTATCTGGTGTATGCAATTAGAAACAGCAGAGAGAAAAGAAGAAATTGAACAACGGCTAGAAGAAGATATAACCAAATATTATCTAAGTGGGCAGACTATAACTGATCTTTTAGTTTTTCTTTTTGCTATTTTTCTGTATTTTTCCAAATTTTCCAAATTAAAAAAAATTATTACCCTTACTTTCTTTAATAAAAATAAAAACAAGACCAAAAGTTGCTTGAAGTCATAATCTCTCCCCAATGCAGAGTAAAGCCAGAGGAGAAACGGATCTCTCCAAACGGGCTGGCTTTCCATACAAGAGGAAAAGCAAACGATTAGAAAGTGAGAGATGGGGCCACCCAGATGCTTCATAAAACGCCAAGGCCAACTTGGAATTAGAAGGAATAAAAATTGAGAAACCAATAACCCAGTAAACTACCCCACTGCTGCCACCTTGCCCCATGGTTCCCTTTCCTTTCTTTCTCCAGGTATTTCGTTTCTCCCCAACTGCACCTCCTGCTCAAAGTACCTCTGATGCCCTGCTTGTCTGCTGAGGGGAAGCCAGGGGGTGAGGTCAGGAGTTGCAGCAATAGCATCAGGACAGCACCGTCTGGGGTGGTGACACAATGTGGGGTCTGGGCCAGCAGCCCTGGGTCTGAACCCTGACAATGTCCGAAACCAGTGGTCTGACTCTGGACAAGCCATTGAGCCCATTTCTTCACCATAAAGTAACGAGAAATAACAATATCGGCCCTATTGTGTTATTGTGAGACTTAAATGAGATCAGTCTTCCTGGCAGGGCTTTGTCAACTACGAAGTACCAGGCATCTATCAAATTTAGGTTACTAACTGCTAGCTGGAGTCTACTAAAACAAGATAAATTTCTGGAGCTTCTCAGAGATCTCACAAAGTCCATGAAACATATCATCTTCACTCACCACAATTAAGCCCCTCTGTATTTGCTGCTTTGTCTTATGGAGACATGAGATCAGACCACGTGGCTCTCACCTTCAAGGAGAAAATGCAAATGAGTGCCTCTCTGCCTCTATTAGGGAAATTCCACACAATAAAGTCCCCAGACTGAGGCCACAAGAGAGCTTGAGAAAAATTAATGAGAAAAGCCTTGGTCATGTCTGCTTGGCATCCAATATTTCTAGCTAAGACATCAACACACCTCTGCTTTCCAATGATCCTATCTTGATCAGAATCTTGATCAGAGAGAAGATTAACTGAAAAAAATCAAGTCTAAGATGACCTTTTCTTGGGGAATCCCTGGTAGTCCAGTAGTTAAAACTCTTCGCTTTCACTACCAAAGACCTGAGTTCAATCCCTGGTCTGGAACTAAGATTCCACAAGCTGATCAGTGTAGCAGAAAAAAAAAAAAAAATGACTTCTTCTTTCTGGGTTCCTAATAAGCCTCAAAGAAGGCTTTCAAATATTATCTCATTAAATCCAGAGATTTCATGTTGAAAGATGAATGAGTTAATAGACGAATGAATAAATAAGAAAGGAAATCTTATTTGGAGGAATGAGAATTATTCTCTAGTCCCTGAGGAACAACAAATTTAAGAGGATATATCCATCGTAACTACCAGAGAACCATAGAGAGTGGACAGAATCCAATATGGGGGCTTGGGGTTCTGAGAATACTTTCAGAGAAAACCACCAAGTTCTGAGAAACCATTCAGCTTCCCATCCAAGGAACTCCACACTCAGAGAGCCCCAGGAGGTTCTGAATAAAGCTGCTGAGAACCCAACAGATACAGAGTCTCTGTTCCTTCCTTCCTCCTGCGTCTCTTCCTGAAGATCCCCAATACCAGCCACTTTCCTTCAGCAACTTGTCAGGTTTGGGCTCTCTCCTAAGCTAGCCTCTTACGCAGCTTCCTTCTGTTCTGTACCCAGGACACCCCACGGGCCAGCTCAGAGCCCAGCCCCAGGCCAGGCACGGGAGCAGCATGACCACAACAGTCCACGGATGGAGGGGGGCTTCCTTCTCAGTCCTGACTCCTACGTTCTCGGGAGTCAAGGCCCTGGGACCTGTGGCTGCCTTCTGAGTCCTTGACCATCTGAGAACTTTTAGTGGGCCTTAAGCACTTTTAAAGCAAACACACTCAAACAGAAATACCACCACCTTGAACCTAATTCACATGGACTGAATCAGAGTTTTGTTTTGGAAAAAGAAAATCAACTCATTTTGTGGAATTTTCCACGTATTTCTGAAAACCCTGAATCTGGCCCCGTGCCAGGATACAAGGGATCAGGAGGCGTCTGTCTTCTCTTGCTGCTTCTTTGTTCTCGCCTCGTAATTTCCTTCCATCTCACGAAGCACTGCTTCACCTAGAGTGCTTCACAGGCAAGGCATGCTGCTTTGTCCTCCTTCCCAGCCTGGGAGATCACAGGTCTTTCCCTGATTGCCTACAAAATCAGCCAATAGGTGGGGCCACATAATGCACTACCCCTTATTCATGTATGTATTCATTCACTTAACAAACATGTAGGTTGTACCAGCCATTATATTTAAGAAAATTATCTTATCAAAAATATACATACTATTAATATGATTGCTTATTTTAAAAGTATGGCCTTCCCAGGTGGCACTAGTGGTAAAGAATCCAGCTGCCAAGGAAGGAGACATAACAGATGCTGGTTCAATCCCTGGGTTGGGAAGATCCCCTGGAGGAGGGCATGGCAACCCACACCAGTATTCTTGCCCGAAGAATCCCATGGACAGAGGAGCCTGGTGGCTACAGTCCATAGCGTCATACAGAGTCAGACACAACTGAAGCAACTTAGCATGCATAAGAAATTCAAGCGAAAATTCTGGTGAGTATCTTGATAGTGTGGAATGGTATGGGTGGTGGAGATGGAGGGATGGTTCCCAATGATGTTAGCAGGGAAAGCTTTGCCACCTCCTAAAACAGACACCTCGCTCATCAATTTGGGCTTTGTAGGAAAGAAAGGAAAGGCAAAAAGGAGACTCAAGGGTCCAAGGAAAAGAGCTAGAAAGGATTCAAGTGCACTCTACCATAGGCCTGAATAGAAAAACAAGTTATTTTCGCAGAGGACAATCACCAAAATGATGATCCTTTATATGCCTTTCAGTTCAGTTCAGTTGCTCAGTCGTGTCTGACTCTTTGCGACCCCATGAATCGCAGCATGCCAGGCCTCCCTGACCATCACCAACTCCCGGAGTCCACTCAAATCCATGTCCATTGAGTCAGTGATGGCATCCAAGCATCTCATCCTCTGTCATCCCCTTCTCCTCCTGCCTTCAATCTTTCCCAGCATCAGGATCTTTTCAAATGAGTCAGCTCTTCCCATCAGGTGGCCAAAGGATTGGAGTTTCAGCTTCAACATCAGTCCTACCAATGAACACCCAGGACTCATCTCCTTTAGGATGGACTGGTTGGCTCTCCTTGCAGTCCAAGGGAATCTCAAGAGTCTTCTCCAACACCACAGTTCAAAAGCATCAATTCTTCAGCGCTCAGCTCTCACACACATACATGACCACTGGAAAAACCATAGCCTTGACTAGACAGACCTTTGTTGACAAAGTAACGTCTCTGCTTTTTAATATGCTGTCTAGGTTGGTCATAACTTTCCTTCCAAGGAGTAAGTGTCTTTTAATTTCATGGCTGCAGTCACCATCTGCAGTGATTTTGGAGCCCAGAAAAATAAAGTCAGCCACTGTTTCCACTGTTTCCCCATCTATTTGCCATGAAGTGATGGGACCGGATGCCATGATCTTAGTTTTCAGAATGTTGAGCTATATGCCTCTATGCCTGTTTAAAAATTGATTTTCAGGAAGACCAGAGGGGTAGAGAGGGACGGGCTATATGCTTTTCTGGAGTGTGGCCTGTCCTGAGCTTTCTGCCCCAGATGGAAAGGAGCCTCTGAGATGCGCCTGGGTATCCAAGATCTGCACAGCTGTAATACCCAGCACCTTTGCCGCCTTAGGGTTTCCTAGACTCCTCTGTGAAGAGGAGGAATGGGGGAGAAGAAGCAGACCATTCTGATCTGTTTCTTGAGCCACAGCTGCTTTCTTTTCCATGCCGTTGAAGTCCATGCTTGGTTCAAGAAACTCCATGATTGGTACAAATGACAGATTGGAGGGGGGAAAAAAAGGAATAATGCAAAACCGCCAGCTAGAGCAGATTTCCCTGTGATTGAAGATGGCAATAATAAGACAAAAGACAGATTTTTGCCTTCAAGAAACTCTCTCTTCATCGCAGCCAAAGCAACACAAAATTCAAGGCAAACATTCCATTATTTTCCCCCCACTGTTTGGAAATATGGAAAAAGAAAATCTTGCCATGATTTTTTTTTTCCTCTAGTTCTACCAGAAGTGACACTTTTTTTTTTTTTAATCCGGCGTTAGCAAATGACGGAGCATGATTCTTGGTGCTTGGAACGGACGACAGACCCAGCAAAGAAAAGCGTCTGGATGGCAGACAGTCTGCAGGAAATTGTAAAGCTGCTAAGAAAACAGAGGCCCCCTCAACAGGCTGTCTTCACAACATTAGTCTTTTCGAATATGATGAAAATATTATCTGCCTTATTGATCACCAGCTCCCTAAATAGAACAGAGTTGTTTATAACAAATGCAACCAGCGATCATAAATGTGCAAAACAATAACACACTCCGCTCATATCCTGGCTCCTATCCACTGCCAAACACCAAACAGGGCAGATGAAACACCATGCATTTTGTTCATATGGATTTTAGGGCATCCAAGAATCTAAAAATGTCACAAGATTTCTAAATGTAAGATGCCGTCTGTTTTGAAAGGTTGAAACACAGACTCCCCAAATTAGTTTTTTATTTTTTTCAGGGAGTGCTCTGATTTTTTTCTAATCTTTTGGTTTCCCTAACTGTAAATTGCCAAAGGTGAACGGAGACATTAGAGATCCTTTAGTTCAATCCATTTTATAGGTAAGACCCATTTCATAGGTAAGATCACTGAGGACCCAAAGAAAGGAACTGATTTTCCCAAGGTCACATAGATAGCCAGTTACAGAGTTAGGAATAGAATTTACATCTCACTATACACGGCTCAGTGCCCTGGTTAAGTGAGTTAGTCAGTTCAACTTTGGGGTGGCTTTGCACACCAGGAGTTCTATCTGTTAATATCTGGTGACATACGTTTTGTTGGACTGTATAATTTCCTCAGTTCCTTCCCCCAACTCCCCATCCACGTCCAGGGAATAAAGAAGATGGGTCATAATGATATCCATATCTCTGAAGGACAAAGATATACTTTCTGATGGGTATTCTCCTGGCACAGGTGAGACTGTATTTCTAAAAGGTTTTCTTTTTTTTCATGCATCTTGAGACAAGCTATCTCTGTGCCCCTTAAAAAAATAACCTTGAGTTTGAAAAGTGACTTCTTAAAGCCTAACTTCCTTTCTGTCGTTGTTAAGTAGCTAAGTCGTATCGGACTCTTTTATGACCCTATGGACTGTAGCCCGTCAGGCTCCTCTGTCCATGGAATTTTCCAGGCAAGGATACTATAGTGAGTTGCCATTTCCTGGTCCAGGGGATCTTCCCAACCTAGGGAGAAAGCTTGCATCTCCTGCATCGGCAGGTAGGTTCTTTACCACTGTGCCACCAGGGAAGCCCAACTTCCTTTTAGAATTGGGCTTATAGTCATCATATATATCAGCCCATCTATGTATTTAAACTGGGCAGGCATTCAGCGCTTCTTTGGAACATGTGGAACAATGCTCCACATGTTCACCTGACCCTGGTCCCGACCCCATCCTTTAGTTTTCACATTGTTTGTTTCCTACGTTGTTTTATATGTATATTTCCTAACTAACGACAAAGTAATTGGGTCCTTCAGTTGGAGCAGCTCTGGCATCCTCGTATTTAGCAGGTTCAGGTGAAACAGAGCCAGGAGCTTCAAAAACCTGTAGAAACCAGAGCTTCCTCGGCCACCCAGTGCTGGTCCCAAGCTGCTTCTGACCCTCTGAGTGACTTAGGCAGCCTCTGTCCTTCAGTTTCTTCTGCCTGTCTAATCTGAAACGGACTGTCCAGCTAAACGAGGCATGTGTTTACCCTTCTCTTCTCAAATCCCTTCCTCCTGTTTTCTACAACGTTCCCCTCTCGGTCCTCCTGCCCAGCCTGTCTCCTTCCTCTTGGTGCCCTGAAAAGATTTCCTCTCCCAGCTGTGAACTTGGCCCTGATTCTCTCACTCCTATGATGGCTGACGAGGCCCAAACCTGTCTCACATCTGAGCACCAACCTCATCTCTTCATGTACTTGGGAGGCTATCACTTGGATATTCAAATATCAGTTTGACATTTTCTTTTTTGTCTCTTAACATATCAAATTCCTTTTTTAGGAAATTCTTGGTTGAGATATAGCTCATTGAATTCTTTTTTCCCCCCCACTTTTTAAAAATTGAAATATAGTTGATTTACAATGCTGTGTTAGTTTCAGGTATATAGCAAAGGGATTCAGTTATCCATACATTTGTATATATTCTTACTCAGATTCTTTCCATTATAGGTTATTACAAGATATTGAGTATTGTTCCCTATGCTATACAGTAGGCCCTTGTTGTTTATCTGTTTTACATATATTAGTGTGTATATGTTAATCCCAAACTCCTAATTCATCCTTCTCCCATCCTGTACTTTCTTAACTAGAGAAAAAAAAGGTAGATGAATATTTATCTCTTTTCTAAACTTATAAATGGGAAAGAACTTTATAAACCTAAAAGCAAAGGAAGAAATCACAAAGGAAAAATAGATTTAATCATAAAAATATTTAAACATCTGTGTGTTAAGGAAAAAAAAACAAACCATATTTCCATTCCCTTGTTTGGATACGCCACCCTCTGTGGCTCTCACTGTGTACAGCCTCTAATCAGTAACCTGGTTTTTGAACTATCTGTCCTGACATTGACTTTGGCTCCACTTGGAGCAATGCCACAGGCCAGGCGTCATCACTGGGCTCTGTCCACGTGGACACCCCGGCAGGCCGGGCCAAGGTATCAAACTTAAAGTTCATCACCCTCCTTGGTAAATCTCTCACTGTGTCACTTGATGTGTATCTCAATATTTGACTTCACAAGGGCAAAAACTGTGTCTTCAGCTCTTGGCATTCTAGAGAGATTTCTAAATGACTGACAGAGAAATGACAGCTACAAGGCCAAGCGGGAGGAAAATAACTTAAGGATTTGAATTCTTCAAAAGTAAGACTCTATGATCAAGCTGTCAATTTTCCGTGCTAATGATTAGTAAAAGATCAAACCCCGAGTGATGGAAAAGCTCACCGGCTGAGCAGCAGGGTGTTCTCACCCAAGCGCCCTTTTGCGAACAAAGGGGACATAAGTTGATACACGGGGCACAGTGAAAAGCTGACCCTTCGTTCCATCGGAGCCAAACCTGTGTAAAACCAGTTCTTCCAGTGGCTTATTTTACTCTGCTCTCTCCCCCAGTCAGACCTCATTTACAATACTGGTGGAGCAAGCCCTTCAAAGACGGCGAGATGGCCACCTCTGGCCGGACTACTGGAGCAAAGGAGCCTGTGTGGTCACTGACCACCAGGGAGGAAAGTCCTTCCCACACTGAATCCTGTCGGCTCACAGAGTATCCTTCCAGCTGTCACCGAGAGCATGACTGAAGACAGAGAGCTGGTTACTCCTTTTCATGAAGCTGCCCTAAGCCTCTCCATCCCCTCCTATCACTTATCTGAACTGACAAGGCTTTCCAATTTACTTTGCAGTATCTTTTTCATCCTCCTGACCAAGCCAGCCCTCGCCAGTTCCTACCACTTCCATGCTGATGCTGAAGCTGAAGCTCCAATACTTGGGCCACCTGATGCAAAGAGCCAACTCATTGGAAAAGACTTTGATGCTGGGAAAGATTGAGGGCAGAAGGAGAAGGGGGCGACAGGATCGGATGGTTGGATGGCATCACCGACTCAATGGACATGAGTTTGAGCACACTCCAGGAGATGGTGAAGGACAGGGAAGCCTGGCGTGCTGCAGTCCATGGGGTCGCAAAAAGTCGGACACGACTGAGTGTCTGAACAACAGCAACCACCTCCATACCCCAGACAGTCTTAAATTATCTGGCATTTATAATTAATTTATCTGTGACAATTATTTTTCCATGTCCTTTTCTCTCTGCACTTCTGCCTTTCTTTCCAGTATTTAAAATACAACAAAATAAAACAAGAAAGAAAAACAAACCTTCCATATAACTCAACCTGCGGGGAACTGAGCATTTTATCATGTCATTCAGGGTGACTATAAAATGTGGAAGTGCCCACTAGGATGGCACACACCATTTCAGATGTTATTTTATTCTTCCCGAAGTAGAGTCGATTTATAATATTATGTTAGTTTCAGGTATACAGCAAAGTGATTCCGTTACACATTTATATATGCATATGTCTGTTCTTTTTTTCAATTCTTTTCCGTTATAGTTCGTTACAAGATATTGAACACAGTTCCCTGTGCTGTACAGTAAATCCTTGTTGTTTACCTACTTTATACACGGCAGTGTGCATCTGTTAATGTCATACCCCCAACTTATCCTATTTCCCCCCACCCCAGTTTCAGCTGCTATTAGGTTAATAATGATGAAATTATCATGTTGGCGGATAGAAAATTGAATATTGACACTGTCCCATAGATCAATTTCATATTTTAAGTACTCTGTTCAAATTGGGCTTCACTATGACTCCTAAAGTAAAGGCTTTGTGCGTGCAGCAAAAAGTCAGAACTGTTACATGGTGTCCTGAGCAAGGCATAAACTGAAAGGCAGGCAGGATAAAGCCATCAGCTTCTGAAAGCAGCTGAAGAGCGTGTTGGGAGACAGTGGTCTGTGTCCTGGCCATTCATGGTCAGGAAGAGGACACCTGTGTGCCTGTTTGCTCCTTTCTCTCGCCTGCCCTTTGCAGAGGAAACACAGCTGTAGTGTCCTCTCCCCACAACAATGAGGAGAAATGGACAAGAGGCTGTTTCATCACCTTTTCCTCTGCCCCGATGCCCTGCTGGGGACTGGAGAGCAACTATCCACTGTGTTTTGGAGGCTGCAAGAGGAAGTCACTGTCATTAACCCAACTTGGGTCATTCCTTCCGGGGTACAACGGTTGGAGGTGGAAACTCCAGCAGGAAAGCCAAAGGAGTTCTTTGACCCACGTGCTCATGTCTGGGTCTTTGGGTGAGGTCGCAGGCATCCATTTGTGTCACCCTTTACGCTACAGATCACGGGGGAGTTTTACCCTGAAAGTAAAGGTGAAAAAGAGGAAGAGCCTGGGAGCTGGTGGTGTCATCACAAGCCCAGAATGGAGTCCAATTTTGTTTTCATAAACAGGAAATTTCTCTTTTCACAGCTTAAGATGGGATATAAAGAAGTATTGTTCTGAAATGACTCTCTTCCTTCTTCCAGTGGATGTTTCTGATGGATTACCTCACCCCACAAAGGCCAAGAGGGGCAAGATTTTTTACAAGACAATCCAGCCCCAGGCCACTTCTCCAGGCAGAATAGGCTTCACTTTGACATCTTCTATACCCTGGCTCACCTCTGTGCCCACACTTCTCTGCCTTCCAGCTCTTTGTCTCTGGTCCTGCTTGGCCCTTCCTACCAGGAGTAATGCATCCCATTTGATCATTCATGCCAGAGTCCATGCCTTAATAGGTCTGCCTGTTGCACTAGGGATTAAATGTACATGTATCTGTCTATGGAGAGTACTTCGAATCATGCTACAAGAATAAGCACTCAATAGACGTTAACCAATAGTACCGTAGGAGGTGATAATTAATGGATCATTATTGTCATGAAGACTGGGGTGGTATATGCAATCACTACTTGAGGACTTGGACTAAAAGTCAACTCTAAATTACTGAATGAGAAATTAAAGGAGCTCTTTACCTTGGTTCTCTAAGGCAGTGCTGTCAAACAGAAATACAGTTGGAGTCACATGCAATGTTAAGTTTTCTAGTAATCATATTTTTTAAAGCAAAACCAAAAAGATGACATCAATGTTAATAACATTTTATTTTATCCATGAATCAAAAGATTCTAATTTCAACGTGCAATCAATATAAAGTTATTTATGAGATATTTTACTTTTTTTCTTTAACGCTGTTCCTTGGAAATCCAGTGTAGAGCTTACGTATACAGCACACCTCAGTTTGGATGCTAGGCTTTCAATGATTCAAGTCAAACATAAACCTACAGAAGCACTGAAGTTTTGTTTAATGGAGAAAAAATGGTCCCATGGCTTCAAGTTTTAAATTTGAATTTGAATTAAATTTCAAATTCAGTTCCTTAGTTTCACTGGTTACATGTCAAGTGCTCAACAGACACGGAAGTGAGAATGCCCCTGGGATCACCAGGATTAAAAGGAGCAGATATCAAGCACACACACGCAGTAGCTCTTGACGCCTTGCTTAACCACACCCCCACGGGAGATAGCAGTGATAAGAATTAAGGTCTGGGCAGCTAGTGACCAGTGTATTGGACTGGGCAGGTCTGAACTGCCCATCAACTTCCTTTGCTGCCCTCACACCTTCCGCCAGGCCCACAGCATCCTGGACCCACTGTGCTCTCCTCACCCTCCTGCATAGATTCCTGCCTATGCTGGGCCTTTGCTCACACCTTTCCCCTTTACCTGGAATGCCTTCCACCTCCTCTAATCCATGACCTCCGTCAACTCCAGACTCACTTCTACCATGTAGCCTTTCCCAGCAGCTTCCTCTTAAAACTTATCAACATGCCATCCAACCTGGTGTGCTCAAAGCTCTGTTCTTTGCAATCTGAATGCTTCTGCATCTATTTGCTAGGCAGATGCTTCTGCATCTATCTGAATCTACTTGCTATAAGTGTGTCTGTGTGTGCATGTGTGCGCACAAGCAAGTGTGAATGCATGCATGCACATTTTCTGTTCCCGACTTGACTGTAAACCCTTCAGAAGAGCATCCCAGAGCATTCCAAACCATTTTCCTCTCACCTGGGTGATCATAGTAGCCTCCTAACTGGTCTCCCTGTTCCCTCCCTCCCCTGGGCCCCTTGAAAATCCATCCTCCACCCAGCAGCCAGAGTGACCCTATTGAAAGCCCAAATGATCACGCATCTCCCTAGCTAAAAGCCTTCTGGTGACTTAGCATTTTTCTTAAAATGAAATGCTCATTTCTCAGACTGGCTTCTGCAGCTTTACCAGGGTCGGGGTTGGGGGCCTACCTCTATGGCTTCATTGTCTCCCCCATCACTGTGCCCAGCCACGCTGGCCTTCCTTCAGCTGCTTGTGAAAGTAAAAGTCACTCAGTCGTGTCTGACTTTTTGTGACCCCATGGACTATACAGTCCTTGGAATTCTCCAGGCCAGAATACTAGAGTGGGGAGCCTTTCCCTTCTCCAGGGGATCTTACAAATCCAGGGATCAAACCCAGGTCTCCTGCATTGCAGGCAGATTCTTTACCAGCTGAGCCACAAGGGAAGCCCAAGAATA
Organism: Okapia johnstoni; assembly: GCA_024291935.2. Lineage (NCBI taxonomy): Eukaryota > Metazoa > Chordata > Mammalia > Artiodactyla > Giraffidae > Okapia > Okapia johnstoni. The sequence continues at coordinate 10,194,285 of CM044322.1, read as the reverse complement.
GTGGAGTGGGTAGTCTATCCCTTCTCCAGAAGATCTTCCCAACCCAGGAATCAAATGAGGGTCTCCTGCATTGCAGGTGGATTCTTTACCAACTGAGCTATCAGAGAAGCCCTTGATAGCCTGCTTGAGTACCTCAAGTTCATGTCCACCTCAGGCCCGGTACAATTAGTGGACCCTCTGTCTTCCTTGCTCACCCCAGCCTTCAAACCTACTCAGCTGGTTTTCTCTCATCGTAAGTAATGTCTTGCCTGAAATCCCACTAGTTTCCACTCCCATTCCTGAACTCCAGACTTACACTCTTTCACAGCTCTCTGCTGGATTTTCTTCATCTGTTCTTACAATTCTGTTGATCTTTCTTACAACTATCTGACATCATTGTTCATTAATTGACTGGCTTGTTTAATGCGTGTCTCTTCCCTAGAATGTAAGCATGGAGCTCACCCCTTCTGTTCACTACTGTACCTGAGAACCCAGAAGCTCAGCAAAATTGAAATCTTCAATATTTTAAATTATTGAATGAATATAAAATCCCATGTAACTCCTACAGTTGGAAAAACCCAGTGATACATTAAGGGCTCAACCAATATCACAATTCACAAAGTAGATAAAAATGTGATTGCAAACTCAAGTCCCTATGGAGATTTGGCAATAGTATATTAGTAAGGCACAATAGGGAGGGGTGGGGACTGTGGCCAAGTGGAGAGCACTGGTTCCATTTAGAAGAAGCAAAATCACTCAGCTCAAATCATCGCTGCTTCATCAGAATACAGGCCTAGTGTAACCCAAATCTTTGATTTTTTTCCAGAAAAGCTAAACATTCAACTTTTTAAATAGAATGATTTAATTATTAAAATTATATAGAAGAAATAAAATAAGACTGCTGGCCTTATTTAGCCTAAGGAGTCGGACACGACTGAGCGACTGAGATTTTCTGATAACAGGATGCTACCTACTAGCAAAAGATTTACACCCACACTCACATAAACTGATACTCACGGAGTCGTGTCACAACTCTGAATTCTAATATCTTCAGTTTAATTTTTATTTCTTACCCAATTTCAATTGAACCTTTGACCAAAAATTAATAACCTGAGACTCATAATTTTATTTTTTTTTCTTTTTTACAATCCTTTACCCTTAAGGAATGGGAGGAAGAATATGGGGCACTGGTATCTTTAGTTCTCCTACTTTTCACATTCAGGAAAAGTCAAGAAACAGTTTCTTTGATTGGCCTCAGGTGATATGTCTGGCAAATGGTCTTTCCAAGTCAGTTCAGTTCAGTTCAGTTGCTCAACTCAGTCCTTCAACTCAGTAACTCAGAAGTCACTGGGGTTTTTGAGTACCAAATCCAATGCCTTTTGATTTCAATCCTCATTTTCTTTGATCATATTAGATCTTGGGAATCAATCATGAAAAAATGCTGAAATGCACCACCCACCTAAATCCCTCTCCAGGAATGAAGATTTTATACCTTTAACCTGCTGGGAGCATTGCCTGAAGACAACCCTTGAAAGTGAAAAAAAAGTGAAAGTGAAGTCTCTCAGTCGTGTCCAACTCTTTGCGACCCCGTAGACTGTAGCCTATCAGGCTCCTCCATCCATGGAATTTTCCAGGCAAGAGTACTGGAGTGGGTTGCCATTTCCTTCTTCAAGAGATCTTCCTGACCCAGCGATCGAACACAGGTCTTCTGCATTGTAGGCAGATACTTTACCGTCTGAGCCACTAGGGAAGCCATCCCCAGCTTCCTTTGGGGATTATCTAAGCAGAAGAGTCACAGCATCATCTTTCAGGATCTGAAATAGCTCAACTGGAATTCCATCACCTCCACTAGCTTTGTTCATAGTGATGCTTTCTGAGGTGTTGTTGGAGAAGACTCTTGAGAGTCCCTTGGACTGCAAGGAGATCCAATCAATCCATCCTGAAAGAGATCAATCCTGGGTGTTCATTGGAAGGTCTGATGTTGAAGCTGAAACTCCAATACTTTGGCCACCTCATGCGAAGGGCTGACTCATTGGAAAAGACCCTAATGCTGGGAAGGATTGGAGGCAGGAGGAGAAGGGGACAACAGAGGGTGAGATGGTTGGATGGCATCACCGACTCAATGGACATGGGTTTGGGTAGACTCCGGGATTTGGTGATGGGACAGTGAGGCCTGGCGTGCTGCAGTTCGTGGGGTCGCAAAGAGTCGGACACAACTGAGCAACTGAACTGAACTGAACTAAGCAGAAGAGAATTGCCTGGCCCAAGGCAATTCTCCTTCTGGGGGTGGAGGGCAAATCCATTGATAGACTGACACAAAGGAATAGAGTCCTATCTCTCTTGCCCCAGCTCAAGACATCTCTGAAGGGGCACACCTACTTTGGGGCCCCCATAGGGTCTACTGGGGCTTCCCTGGTGGCTCAGATAATAAAGAATCTGCCTGCAATGCAGGAGACGTGGGTTCAATCCTTGGGTCGGGAAGATCCCCTGGAGAAGAGAATGGAAAGCTACTCTAGTATTCTTGCCTGGAAAATTCCATGCACAGATAAGCCTGGTGGGCTACAGTCCATGGGGTCACAAAGAGTAACAACTGAGTGAGTAACAGACTTCAACTGAGGCCAGCACAGTCCAGCTTCTCCCTCTACCTAACCCTGTTTCATTAATCTCCCTTTCATAAATATTAGCATCCCCTAATCAATTCTTACACATAATCTTTATCTGAGTCTGCTCCTTGGGGACTCCAGGTGTGACTGTTGGTATCAGATATGAGAAAATGAGATCTCTTAGCACGTGGCTGGCCACAAGGATCCCATCCCTGGTGCTGGAACAAGCGCAAAGAGCCCTGCTCAAGGTTTCAGTACGACTGTCAGCCCTTTCCTAGGCGATAAAATAGGATGATGTGCTGGTGGAGGGGGACTCATTAGCGGGGGCAATGAATGAGGTATTTGAGGAACATAATCATAGGAACAGTATAGAATTTGGTGGCTCCTGGGAAGTTCAGTTCAGGCAATGAAGAAAGCTAGTAAAAGCTGGATCATGAGTAACTGGCACTTTGGGCTTCATGTGTGTAAGAATGAGCAGTCAAGAAGAGGAGTCGCCATCTTGGCAAAGGGAGTAGACGCTGACCTGCAGGAGGAGGTAGGGCTGTGGTTACAGAATGGGGAGCAGGCTTCCCTGGTGGCTCAGATAGCAGAGAATCTGCCTGCAATGCAGGAGATGTGGGTTCAACCCTTGGGTTGGGAAGATCCCCTGGAGAAGGGAATAGCAACCTACTCCAGTAATCTCGCCTGGAGAATTCCATGGACAGAGGAGTCTGGTGGGCTACAGTCCATGGGAATCACAAAGAGTTGGACACGACTAAGCAACTTTCACTTTATTCTGGCTTTCTCTTGCCCAATTTTGACAGTGAATGGGCAAGTATAGCAAAACTCACCTGAGAAAGGCATGATGTCCAGTGGCTCAGATTCTCAGAGACAAGGCACCAGCTAAGCCAATAAGACCAGCAGAAGCACTAGCTGATGGTTAAGGGAATCTAGGCTACAGGGAGCAGTGGAAAGGTGGGGTATCATCTCTAGTCTTGAAACCGGCTGCAGTGACTGGGGCTATGTGTGTGTGTGTGCTAAGTCGCTTCAGTCGTGTCTGACACTTTGCGACGCTATGGACCATAGCCCGCCAGGTTCCTCTGTCCATGGGATTCTCCCGGGAAGAATACTGGAGTGGCTTGCAGTATTCTCCTCCAGGAGATTTTCCTGACCGGGGGATTGAACCCACATCTCTTATGTCTCCTGCTTTGGAAGGCATGTTCTTTACCACTAGTGCCACCTGGGAAGCCGTTTGAAGCTATAACTGATTCCCATAACTGTCCTCTTCCAAATTTTCCTCAGGAAGGGATGAAATTCCCATTGAGTCCTAGAGGAACTGCTCTGAGAACATATACAGAGTTACTCTGAAGAGCACAGGGTGGACTGTGATGGACACTGTAATGTACTACCCCGACCTCCTTCTGGGAATGGGCTGGCCACCACCCTGACCATTCAGCTGCCAGGAGTGCTACCAGCAGACCATCCCAGGATGCCAGTCACCTCTGCGAATGGCCTCAGCTGAAGACAGCCCCCTCACCCAGGGTCACACCCACTTCCTAGAGTAGCCCACTTGCTGTAACTCATCAGCATAAGGGTAAAAAGGCTCAATTCCCTCACCTCAACTCAGGTCATTCCTGAAGGGTCAACCCATCTTCAGAGCCCCCATATGTCATCAGCAGCCTCAGCGAAGATTGCATCAGAGCTCAGCATCTTCCTCTGCTCAATTCTACTTCTTTCTCTCCTTTTCTCAGTTCAGTTCAGTCGCTCAGTCGTGTCCTACTCTTTGCAACACCATGGAGTGCAGCACACCAGGCTTCCTTGTCCATCACCAACTCCCAGAGTTTACTCAAACTCATGACCATTGAGTCGGTGATACTATCCAACCATCTCATCCTCTGTCGTCCCCTTCTACTCCTGCCTTCAATCCTTCCCAGCATCAGGGTCTTTTCCAATGAGTCAGTTCTTCGCATCAGGTGGCCAAATTATTGGAGTTTCAGCTTCAGCATCAGTCCTTCCAGTGAATATTCAGGACTGATTTCCTTTAGGATGGAATGGTTGGATATCCTTGCTGACCAAGGGACTCTCAAGATCTTCTCCAATACCATAGTTCAAAAGCATCAATTCTTTGGCACTCAGCTTTCTTTATAGTCCAACTCTCACATCCATACATGACCACTGGAAAAACCATAGCTTTGACTAAATGGACTCCTCTTCTAATCGTGTGTTAATTCCAAAAACACTACCTAAAATCCTCCTGGATGTTAATCTTCTTCTTAGGATATACTTGCCCAAAAATTCAAACTCTGACATGCTGGCCTTTCCTTCTTAAAGTCCCCATTAATTCGCAAATGTTACATTACTGCTACCTGTCTGATAGCCTCTACCACCATCTCTGGACACTCATATTCTTCCTCCCATTCCTTAAGGGTAAAGGTAGCTAATCTCAGTCACCTTTCTTTGGAAGAGATTTTCTGATAACAGGATGCCACCTACTAGTAAAAGATTCACACCCACACTCACATAAATGGATGGCACTGGTATCTTTAGTTCTCCTACTTTTCACATTCAGGAAAAGTAAAGCAACAGTTTCTTTGATTGGCCTCAGGAAATATAACAGAGGGTGATATGTATGGCAAATGGTCTTTCCAAGTCAGTTCAGTTCAGTTCAGTCGCTCAGTCGTGTCCGACTCTTTGCGACCCCCATGAACCGCAGCACGCCAGGCCTGCCTGTCCATCACCAACTCCCAGAGTGCACCCAAACCCATGTCCATTTCCAAGTCAAGAGGGTACTATAAGATTCTCTAATGCTTTGCAAAACTTTACATTTTGTAATGTTATCCCCTCTCCCTCATTGTTGGTATGCTCTCTCTCTCTCCTTATAGCAAAGATAACACAAAAATACATACTCACAAAATATATGTGAATTTCATCTTACTGCTCATCTGTTAGTCCACTGCCTGATAACCTCCAGCCTCTGAGCAGCAGAGCCAATTCTCTCTTTCAAGTTCACATTAATTTTTTGATCTCTTATGACCAGCAAAATCTTAGAAAACTAACAGGTGGCTTAACATAATGGAAAACACAATGATCTGAGAGCAACAAGATCTGGGTTTTAAGCATGATTATGCCACTTACTGGACTTCCAAGGTGGTTCTGTTGTAAAGAATCCGCCTGCCAATGCAGGAGACATGGATTCGATCCCTGGGTCGGGAAGATCCCCTGGAGTAGGAAATGGCAACCCACTCCAGTATTTTTGCCTGGGAAATCCCATGAGCACAGGAGCCTGATGGGCTACAGTCCATGGGGTTGCAAAGAGTCAGTCACAACTTAGTCACTTAGCAAAAAAAAAAAAAAAAAAAATGCCACTTATTAGCTATTCTTAAGCAAGCTGTTTGTTCTTCCCCTTTTAAAATTAAGAGGATAGTCCTTGACCAACCAACCCTCTTCCCAAGACCATCAAGAAGCTAAACTAAAACTTTCTATGTGGAAGTTAGTAAGAAATGGAAATACATCCATAAAGGCAAATTTCCCTTTGAATGCTCTCTTCTGATGTTCATGCTGCCTAAAGGAAATCTGTAGATTTAAGCAAGTGCAGGTGAGTCCAAATCAGGGGTCCCAGACCTCCTGGAAACCTCAGACAGTAGACTCAAGCCTGAGTTTTCTGTTCATGGCTGCTGATCCACTGGGGAGGAAGGTCTCTGGAGGTATTAAACCGCTGCTGAGACCTCACACTATCTCCCTTCCTTTGCTCCTTAAAAGACCAAACTAAGGGCTGCTGTTTGCCCACATTCCTGAGAGATCCATAAGAAAGTTGCCTGCTTTTGCAATCCCCTCCCCTTCTGTTTACTTTTGGGAGCCTACTCTGGGAAGTTCATTCTTCATGAGGCTCATCTGGTCCCCCAACTTGAGAACAAGTGGGGACGACCACCTGCCATGCTGATCCCTAACTGAGTGCAAGTCCCCTGCAGAGGAATCTGCCCATCGCTCTATTTCCACCGGGAAAAGAGAGCCACAGAGCACTGGTGTCAAGGGCCCAGGGAGACGCTGTTAGGAGCACAGGTACGGGGAGGGGGGTGCCACCAGCTTCTTGGAGGGGGATTTCCACCCTACGATTCAGCTGAGTACAGGGCAGAGAGGAGTGCTGAGTGGTACTTCCAGAGATGAGCTTGCCCAGACTTTTGCCTTCTTGCAGGAGGATATCTAAACTCAGACAAGTGGGAATTTAATGCTTTTTGGATGATCTTCAGGGATGGGGTCTTCTCAATCTCCCTGAGCTCCCATATTCCAATTTTTGAACATTTCAAAGATCCAGAAGTTCTACCATCTAGTCAATCAAAATCTCAATTGCTTTACCTTAAACCCATTTCATACATTCTTTCATATATCAAATCCTCCAATGCCTGCAGCGGTCAAAGCATTAGATGAGCTGTTTCTCTTGCAGAGTTATCAGCAGGCCTGAATAATGGCAGCTCACCATCCACCTCATGAAAACCCTCCACCTTCTCGAAAGAATCTGGCTCTTGCCCTATTCCATCTCTAGCCTTTCATATCTTCCCAGGATTTAGGAAGATCCACAAGGGGCATCCATCAAGTAGATGCCACACTTGATATCTGGAGCAGGAGCTCAGGACTGCCGCACCTTCCTCCTACCCTCTTGTGGAGTATTGACTTCTTTCCCTTTGGGTCTCTAGTACCCAGCACAAATCAGGCACACAATACATAGCTGATGTGAATGAAACAGCCCCTTTCCTCATGTAACTGCCATGGGTGCTTGAGGCTTTGTTAATTCCTGGGCAGGTCCCAGAAAACATAAAGGCAAAAGGAGATCCTTAGCATCAAACACTACAGAAAACGAGAGAAAGGTATGAGACAGGTGAGTCATCACTGAGGATTTTCAGGGATACAGAGAAGAGCCTGAGAAGCTGGCTTGGAAATGAGTCACCCCCAAAGGGCCTGGAGGATGAGGGCACATGTCCAGGCTGATGGGAACAAGGAGAGCTGGCCCACACCTTCTACCCTCTGAAAGTGTGGGAACGTCAACTGGGCCAATAAGGGCAGTGTGGGAAGCCCCTGGGAGCTGAGACCCGACCATGTGACCTCCAAGGCCACCACTGGGACACTCATTACCTGCCTCTCAGCACCTAAGTCCCTGGCATCAGTATCAACCAGCATCTGTATATTTCCTGGTTTTGAGGCCCACAGCAGTGGGAGGGGAAGAAAGAGCCACGAAGCCAAGGATTAAGCCTTAGGAGGATGGTGGCCTTCCCCTCATCTGTCTCACTCTTTTGAGTTGAGTCTCTTCCTTCACTTTGCTAATAATGTAAAGTATCAGCTAAAAATTGCAATGCATGCATTTCATTTGAGTTTTATTGCCCTAACAGACAGCATTAGATTACAAAAGAGGACATTTTTCTTCTCAGTTTTAGCTTATTCTGATGATTTATGATTAGATACAGCAAGAGTTCATAAACTTCCCTGACCTGCTGACAGTTTTTACAGGCTCCCAGATTTATTTCCATCTCAAACTTAACAGCTTTCATGTGACTGATATTCCCAGCGTCGCGGCGTGGCCAAGCCAGGGGCTGAGAGAGTGCCTCTAATCTCCATGTTACTAATTTAAATGAAGTCTTGGTCTGTTGTTTAAAAAAGACATCAGTCATCCCGGGGAGGTTTACAGATCCTCTTGTAATGTAATGTCAGCCCCTTCTGAGATATGAGGTTTATAAAGCCTCACGATGTTGAGTGTTGGCAGACATGCCAAGGTCACTGTGTATGGCAAAGGGGAGGGGAGGGAAATGCGCTTCAGAGCAGGAGCGAAGAATTCCAAAGAAAGAGTGTTCTCCTGGAGAGACGGGGCGTGACTGTCAAGAAAGGAACTTGAGCCTGGAATCTGAGGTGGGGGAAGCACTGGAGACAGGAAGGCAGAGTCCAGTTCTAAAGGCGAGACCCCCTTGCTCTCAACTGAACGTGTCTCATCTCCGTCTGAGGCTAAGGAGGCCTGAGATGAGGCAGCCCCTGGTCCCTGAACTGAACATCATCCTGGGCACCTGCTCTTTGCTGGCCCTGGACTCTGCACAGGGTGTGTTGAGCTGTGCCCCAGGTCTGAGAAGAGAGACCCAGAAAAGTCTGCTCCTCTCCACCTGCAGATAGTCTGCTGGGCTTGAGAAATCTCAGGAAGGAAGGCACTTCTGCCCAGCTCTGAGGGGCCCCCCAGAGGCAAGGTGGGGTACAGAGGGGAGGAGTGGGACCCCATCTCCAGGGCGAGGTGGAGCTGGGAGAAGACAGATTCCTTGTGCCAGGCCTGGCCTGTTCTCACACATTCACACGCCCGGGTGTCTGAAGGTCACTTCCAATCAGACCTTCACGCGGCAGGAGTTGCCTTTGTGTTATTTGGAGATCAGATAAGAAGTGACAAGTAGCAATAAGCTCTGGCTCACTGGGGACACGGCTGAGGGCCTGGGGGCTGGGGGCACTTTTCATTCCCCTGGGAGAAGAGGGGTGGATTAAGTACTTTGTCCACAAGCTCCCTAGTTAGAAGGGAAGAAGGGCCAGCTCCACGTCTCACTGAAGGCCCAGGTTCTCCAGAGGGAACTTGAGCGTGATGAGGATTTGCCATTTGCAACCCTGGAGCAACAGGGGCCCAGGGAATGAGAGCAGGTGACACTGCTGCTCCTCTGACATTCACCCAGTTGTGCTAACTACATGCCAGGCTCTGGGCGGGATCTCAATCAACCATCACAGCCATAGACAACCGGGGAGACAGAATGAAGTATTATTGCCATTTTACAGATGAGACAACTGAGGCTTAGGATACTAGCCCAAGACCACACACCTAGTAACTGGTGGAGTTGAAGGTCTGATTCCAAGGTCTAGTCTCCTTTTTTTTTTTAATTATTAGCACACACTTTTCTTTTCTTTTTAAATATTATTTATTTCTTCAGCTGTGCCGGGCCTTAGTTGCAACACACAGGATCTTCGATCTTTGCTGTGACATGCAGGATCTCTTAGTTATGGCATGTGGGGTCTAGTTCCCTGACCAGGGGTCGAACCCAGGCCCCCTGCATTGGGAGTGCAGTCCTTAGTCTATGGACCACGAGGGAAGTCCCATCCAAGGAACGGTTTCTTACCTACCTCATCCTAACACCAACCGAGAAGACTACAGATAATACTATTAATAATAACAAACTCCTGTTTCTTTGGCTGTAATTCTTTGGAATTGACTATTTCCTCTTGCCCTGAAGAGAGACGGAGAAACAACGGTTTATGTCAAGTGTTTCTCAGAGAGAGGTTCAGCGCCCACCACCATCATGGGTCATACCTGGGATGCCAATAATCCAAGGCAGTTTCCTGGTGGGAGCCCTGCCAAGCACTGCTTAGCAACACATGCCCTGGGAGATTCGTATGTACAGCACATTTGAGAACCACTCATCTTTTCAAAGCCTATACTTGGTGTCCTGAAGGACTTCAGCAGGCAGGGAAATTACACAGTTTCTCAGAAATTCCTGACTTCTATCCTGAAAATGCAGTCTCTGTATTTGCTTGACATGAATCCCTAGGAGCAGACGATCAGGAAAAAAATAAGCACAAACATACATTTCAAAGTCACTTCAGAAAGGTTTGGAAATTATCCACCATTCCTTGCCATTTATCTCTTCATCTACAGCATCCATAGATAATGGTGATAGAGAAACAGCTGGATGAGCCAGATGTTGGCATTTGTTAAGTGCAGCCATTTCCCTGTTAGAATGCCAGATGTCTCTGTTTGGGGGTGGGGGGGATTTTCTCTGGAAAATCTGGTGAACTACATACCACACTTTCTCAAAGAGTGTTCTGTGGATGAGCACCACCCCAAACTTCTGGGGCCATCTGTTAAAGATGCAAATTGCCAAGCTCTACTCCAGGCCTACTGAATTGGATACTCTGAAGGATAGGGTCCTAAATCTGTATTTGTAACAAATTCACAGGATGATTCATGCATAGAGTTTCTCTGGTGGCTCAGATGGTAAAGAGTCTGCCTGCAATGCAGGCAAGCCAGGTTCAGTCCCTGGGCCAGGAAGATCCCCTGAAGAAGGGAATGGAAACCCACTCCAGTATCCTGGAGAATTCCATGGACAGAGGAGTCTGGCGGGCTATAGTCAGGGGTTGCAAAGAGCCATACATGACTGAGCAACTAACACTTTTCCCTAGATGATTGACACATACGCTCAGATTTGGGAATATGCCTGGTACAACTGGGAGAAAGGATCTGGGTTTCACAATCAGATGGACCTCAGCTCAGAACTAAGCTCCACAGTGAAACCCTCATCCACTGTTGCTTGGAATGGAAAATGGTGCAACCACTTGGAAAAGCAGTTGGATACTCTCTTGTAAGATTAAACATATACTTACTAGATAGCCCAGCAATTCCATTCCTAGGACGTTTCCCAAGAGAAAGAAAAACACGTCCACACAACAACCTGTACACAAATGTTCAGAGCAGCATTACACATAGTAGCCCTAAATCTGGAACAGCTCCAAGCCCATCACCTGGAGACTGAATGAGTAAATATGGAATAAATATGGAATAAGCATTCCGTGGAATGCTCCTCAGCAAGAAAACCAACAAACCGTTAATATTATACCAAAGGATGAATCTTGAAACAATACGCCAAGTGGAAAAAACCCAGACACAGATGACTACATACGGTATCATTCATTTCAAACAAAATTCTAGAAAAAGCAGTGACGTAAAGCAGAGCACTGGATGCCTAGGTCAGAGATAGGAGAACTGACTACAAAGGGGCATGAAGGAACTTTGAGGGTGATGAAAATGTCTTGTATATTGATTTTGGAAATGTTACATAGGTGAGTGTATTCACTAAAACTCATCAATCTCTATACTTAAAGTGGGTATACTTTATTGTATATGAATTATAACTTGATAAAATTGATTTTATATATTTTTTAAAGTTAAAAAAAGCCCCATCATTTATGAGCTATGTGACTTTGACCAGATCACTTAACTGCCCTGTTCCCTTCTCCTTATCCCAATTGAAGTACTCTAATCCATTATTCCTCTCACCGCAAAACCATCCTTCCCACTTCAAAACTCTAGAAGCCCCATGGATTATGTAAGGCTGTCTTTTAAAATAAATAGGTTAAGTGTCATGCTTCGATGTTTACATCAATTTTTAAATGTTCTTGCTGATTTAAGGATGTGTTCACCATCGATCATGGGATCGTGGCTGATGAAGGTTAGCAGCAGTGTTGCACGCAGTCAGGAAGGATTTTAGGTGCTTCTGGCCAATAGCAGACAGAGGCCATGTTTGCTTGGGTTTCATTTTGACCTGGCAGAAGAATCCCAAAGCCACTGGAGAACAGGACCGAGCTGGCATCCAAGGGCAGGCATATTTATGGACAGCAGGTTTCAATGCAGAAGAATTAAGCCATTTACCCAAAACACCCACATGGATAGCACGCTATGTTGGAAACCAGGTTCTCCTTCACCATTCGCTTGCACCTTATGGTTGCAGCCCCTGCACTCAGGGCATTCTCAGTAAGCCCATATTCAAATTATGTGCCAGACACAGGGGACAGCAACTGGGGTTCAGAACTGAATTTTTTAAAATACATACTTCCTGTCCTCCAAGAATGCAAAGAGTATACAGAACACAGATACACAAGAAGAAAATAAAAGCAACATTTCATAATGCTTTGATACCCGCAGATGCAAGATGCTATGGGTTACAGCGGAAGTCAGGATCAGCTCCTGCTTGAGAAGACTAGGAAGGCTCCACAGAGGAACTGATGCTTTAGCTTCATCTGAAATGATTAAATGAGCAACAGACAGAGAAAGGGAGAAAGAGGCTTTCTGAGCACAGGGAATAGCATGTGGAACAGCACAGAGGCCTGAAAAAGCCTGATAAGGCCAGAGAATGCAAACAAAACCAATGACAGGAATGAAGAGTGAAGAGGACCACAATAGGTAAAAGCCTTGAATGAAGGCGGTGGACACACATTATTGGGAGCTGCTCTCTTCCCACTTGCTGCAGATAAAGCGTGGCTTTAAAGTGCTCCCACTTGCGCTGATGGCTAGAGACCGCCCTTGGCTGACCGGTGCCGCCTCAACTAGAGATGCCAGGGCATTTAGAAGCCCCCACCTCCGGAAGACCCGCAGCCAGTGGCTGACCTGCCTTGCCTCTGCAGGACAACTTCTGCCATGATGCAATTCTTGCTCCAGAGCGGCCCCTGGGATCAGACAGGCTCTGGAGGCACCATCTGTGTCTGACTTCCCTAGCCTTATCCAGCTTCCCTAAGCCCCTTACAGGCCTCTTCTGAGATTTCTTCCTCAGTGAATCACGAGTCCTGCTTCAAGGAAACCCAACGTAAGAATCCAAGCCAAGGTGCCTGGGCTTCGGTCTCTAAACATAGCATCACACCAGTTGGAAATTGTGTCCACTTAAACCTTTACTGTGGCCCCGGGGCCGCCTATATTTACTGTTTGTGTCTTTCTTTCATTTTCCCCTCACTTGTGCCCCCTCCAGACCCCACCATGGAAGGAAAATAAGAACTCTGAAACGAGTCACCTCCACTTTAGAATGTGGCTTTCTGATTGCCATCTCTCTGTGGACAGATCCAATTCTCTAGACCGCAAAGGGATCTTGAAACCAGCTCTCGTTCCTTCTCTTCTCTGCCTCTGAACCCTTCGGCTCCCGGCCCCTCTTCTGTCCTTTTGGATCCAGCGATCCTTCCTGTCCCTGCCTCGCCCCCGCCGCATTGCTGTGTCCCCCCACCCCACCACTGGTGCAGAGCTTGCAACCCGTCTGGCCATCCGCTTCCGCTCTGTTCTCCTGCTCCCCACTAGACTGTTTCCCCTCGCCCATTGTTTCCCCTCGGCCCTTTCTAAAGCAGGTCTCCGGCCACTGTGCTCTCCTCCTCAAGAACCTCTGTTGGCTCCCTACTGCCATCAGAATACGGTGATTTGACCTCTCAAGTCCATTTTCAATCTTGCCTCAATAGACCCTTCCAAACTCTCCCCTGCTATTTCCTGGTACAAACCTCCCATAGTAGGGGCATAGGGGAGAGGAAAGTTTGGGGCCTGTAGTGTTATATCACCTTGGACCAATTACTACTACTTTTTATAACTCTGTGTGTGTGTGTACAGGCAGCTATGTCTGACTCTGCAATGCCAGGGACTGTAGTCCACCAGGCTCCTCTGTCCATGGGATTCTCCAGGCAAGAATACTGCAGTGGGTTGCCATGCCCTCCTCCAGGGGATCTTCCTGATCCAGGGATCCAACTCCCCTCTGTCACATCTCCTGCATTGGCAGGTGGATTCTTGACCACTAGCGCCACCTGGGAAGCCCTCAACTCAGTACACTTATCTATAAAATGGCAATAAAACCTCTATCTCTGGTGGCTTCTAAGGATGAACAAGAATCGAAGTAAATGACTAGGTCATTTTTAAAGTACTTCATCAGTTGTATCTCAGCCAAACAGCACTACTTGTTACTCAGCAAATACCATCTAGACCTTCCTGCCTGCATCTATTTCCTCAAGCTTCTCTCCCCACCTAGGAGAACAAAGTACTTTAATAAGTAACTCCTTGATAACAGATTAACATCAAAAATGTACAAGGACCTCAAACAATTCAATGGTAAAAAAAAAATTAACCTTAAAAGATTAAGAAATGGGCAGAGGATTTGAATAAACATTTTTCAAAAGAAGACTGACACATGGCCTACAGGAACACAGAAAAGATGCTAAATATCACTAGTCATCAGGGAAATGCAAATCCAAACCACAATGAGATATCAGCTCACACCTTTAAGAATGGCCATCATCAAAAAGACAGGAGATAAGTGTCGGTGAGGATTGGAGAAAGGGGAATCAATTTATACTGTTGGTGGGAATGTAAACTGGTGCAGCTACTATGGAAAACTGTATGCAGGTTCCTCAAACAACAAAAATAGAAGTACCATATGATCCAGAAACTCCACTGCTGGGTATTTAGCTAAAGGAAACAAGAGTATTAACTTACCAAAAAAAAAAAAAAAAACCTGCACTCTCATGTTTACTGCAGTATTATTTAAATAGCCAAGATATGGAAACAACCTAAGTGTCCTTTGATGGATAAATGGATAAAGGAAATGTAGTGTATATATATATATATACACACATATATATATATATATACATATACATATATATATATACACACACACACACACACGATGGAATATTATTCAGCCACAAAGAAGAATCTTGCTATTTGTGGCCACACAGGTGGGCCACTAGGGCATTATGCTAAATAAACCAGACAGAGAGAGACAAATACTATATGATTTCACTTATATGTGGAAACTAAAAAAAAAAAAAAAAAAAAAAGGCCAAGCTCATAGACACAGAGAATAGACTGGTTGTTGCAGGGGGAAGGAGGGAAAGAGAGTACGCAAAATGGGTGAACAGTGGTCAAAAGGTACAAACTTTTAGTTGTAAAATAAGTAATTCATAGGGATGCAATGCATAGCACAGTGACTATCAGTTCAGTTCAGTTGCTCAGTCACGTCTGACTCTTTGCAACCCCATTAACCACAGCACGCCAGGCCTCCCTGTCCTATCACCAACTCCCGGAGTTTACCCAAACCCATGTCCATTGAGTCGGTGATGCCATCCAACCATCTCATCCTCTGTCGTCCATGTCTCCTCTCACCCTCAATCTTTCCCAGCATCAGGGTCTTTTCAAATGAGTCAGCTCTCCGCATCAGGTGGCCGAAGTATTGGAGTTTCAGCTTCAACGTCAGTCCTTCCAATGAACACCCAGGACTCATCTCCTTTAGGATGGACTGGTTGGATCTCCTGGCAGTCCAAGGGACTCTCAAGAGTCTTCTCCAACACCACAGTTCAAAAGCATCAATTCTTCAGTGCTCAGCTTTCTTCATAGTCCAACTCTCACACCCATACATGACTACTGGAAAAACCATAGTCTTGACTAGATGGACCTTTGTTGACAAAGTAATATCTCTGCTTTTTAATATGCTATCTAGGTTGGTCAAAACTTTCCTTCCACGGAGTAAGCGTCTTTTAATTTCATGGCTGCAATCACCATCTGCAGTGATTTTGGAGCCCAGAAAAATAAAGTCAGCCACTGTTTCCCCTGTTTCCCCATCTATTTGCCATGAAGTTATGGGACCGGTGCCATGATCTTAGTTTTCTGAATGTCGAGTGACTAGAATTAATAATATTTTATCGTACATTTGAAAGTTGTTAAGAGTAGATCTTAGATGGCCTTCAAAATAAAAAAGGACCTTGTTTCCTTCCTTAGATAAATAGTTCCTTTTCCTGGCTTTTCAGCCCCATAAGAGGTTCTGTCTTTTGACCCAAAGTAATTTAGAAAGGGGTAGGCAGATAGATTCTGACTGACAACTAAGGAAGAATGCAACAATAAAATGTCATTTTAATGACAGCTAGGTAGGGGTAGGGAGTGGGAGCGACTGAAGAGGGAGGAAGGCAGCAGACAGGAGCAGAAGTGGACACCTTTGGGCCACTTCTCTTTCAGAGGGTGACAGCTGACCTGTCATTGGTGCTTTAGAGTTTGAGCAGAGAGTAAAGGCTTTAGGTTCAGAAAGTGTTTCCCAGCCCATGTTGTCACCGAGTCCTGCCACGGGACGTGAGACAAGGCAGCAATGGAAGCCAGTCCTCCTCCAACGCACCCCTGAGGGGCTGGCAACTCATTTCCATCTTGGGAATGGCACTGTAACCATCCCCAGTCTTTCTTGGAAAACGCATCCTATAGCTTGTATATCCTTGTGTCTAACTGCAAGTTGAGCCCATTTCTTCCTATTTTTCCCCTGGCAGGAATGCGAGGACAGAAGTGAAGGTCAGTTTTCATACTGAGTTTGGTGCTAAATTCTGACAAAAGTGTCCACTGACAGTTCACAGGCTGCATCGGGCTTCCTGGGGGCACGCCCCTCCTCTGCCTGGATGCACAGAGCTTCCCCGTGTAGGATCTGAAGTCCCGACTGCAGGTATGATGCTGAGACTGTTTCACCAACATCACCCTTGGTGGACACCGCGGGCCTGTGCTTCCCCTCCTTACCTCTGGACACAAAAATAATCGCTAACACTGACATCAAACACGCTATGTGCCAGGCACAGATCAGGTAATATGCAGGATAAAAAATACATATATTAAAATTCATTTCATCACAGGAATCCTGCGAGACAGACACCAGTATCATCCCCATCTTACAAAAGACCCTGTGACTCAGGTTAGGCCACCAGCCCAAAGTCACCCAGCAACAGGATGGAAGAGCTGAGACTGATGCTGGCCATCAGCACTGCCTTTGGGGACCTTCCCTGACCCATCTCCCTGCCTCCTTCTCTTCCAGTCCAGCCTGCACAGCGTGGCTCTTGCCAGACGGGGATGTCACGGTGTTCCTCTCTAGGCTGGGGCCCACAGTGGCTTGGTCCTGCCAGTCCCACCCTCCAGACCTGGGGATCAGGACCTTCCTTGCCCTTCCCTCATCCAGCACCCTCATGTGGTCTGTCTGATTCTGCCACCAGGTTGACCCATGTGCCACTTCCAGGACCTCAGACTTTCTCCCATGTTACCACATCCCTAAAACCTGGCTTAGAACAGCTCCCACCAGTTGTGGAGGTATGACCAAACCTGTATGGACTCTCCTTATCAAGACCTTTCACTATCCCTACCATAATATGACCATGACTTGGTTTATCCACAAATGTTTCAGCTAAGAATTCTGGGTCTCTTGTGGTTTTCTTCCCTATGATTTTTCAAACTGACTGAAGAAAAGGGCTGTTTATCTTTCCTCATCAACGTTAGTAGAGACCTTCCATGGTATTATAACCAGGGAAATTAAATTCTGCCACTCAATGCCTAAAATTCCACCATTAGAGATTCATTTCTTTGACATAAACTTTGCCTTCCTTCTTCCCTTAAAAGCAAAATGCTCTTAACAGGAGTTAACAACTGAGCGTTTCTAGCCGTTTATTCTTAGACTGGATAAGCTGAAAAGATTCTAGTCCTGCATCAGAATTTGAAGGAAGGTAGGACAACATGGAGAACAGAAGACTATGAGAGCACCAAACTTAGAAATTGGAAGAAAACAAAGATATTATCAGAGAGGAAAAGACACAGAAAGAGGGTGCTAGTGATGTCTTAGAGCAACTAATATGCCCAATGACTTTGTTACCCTTAGCACACCAACTTGCCCCTGCCCTACCATTGACTCATCAAGCTCAGCATTTTGGCAAGGATTTTCTGAGGCACAGGCTTATGTTCTCTTTCACTCTGACTTTCACTCCCCAGCCTCCTAACAGCTGATGCATTGGATCTACAGCCACAGAGTCAAGACTTATAGCTGGGACTACCAGCCATTGGTTTGCAGTCCATCTGCTTGTCTGCCCACTTGCCCTTCATCGACATTCCTTGGATCTCCACCCATCTCTGACATTTCCAGAACCGAACTCTCTGAGGTGAAGGCTTTTGTCACAAGCCAGAGTTTGGGGCACGGAGCCTGGCATCTGCGGTCCTTCAGATATACTCCATTGTTTAGATGCTTTCATTTCCAGGAACAAAGGCTCCCACCCCCACCTCTCCTCTCTGTCCCCTCAAAGGGCACCGCTGTGAGGCAGCAGAAGTGCATCGTGATATCATTTCTGATAGTCATAGGTTTCAGCAATCAGTAACTGGGTTTTATTCCAGGAAAAAGCAATATTCTTTGACAAATAAGCCATTTGCCGAGCAGTTTAAATGACATTGCAAAGAGTGACACTACAAACCAATGAGCCTGTTTTCTCTCTGCTCCTATTCACCTAGAAACAGCTAATGCCCCAGATAAGGAGTGTAGATCATGTGATGTATAAACTTATAACGTGAATACAGTCCTAGATAAAGAGCCACAGGAGGAGACCACCCTGGGTCAGCCACTGCATTCATGAGACCCAACCAAGCTGACTCTGCTCCCTTCCTATCTTGGAATGGGAAAATATTCCCATCACCCCCACGTCCTTGAGGATTTTCTTAAATGACTTCCGTTCCTTAAACATTCATCTTCTAGTCACTAACGTGGCCAAGCTCGGGTCTCTACTAGCCCTGGAACTATTGTAACCTGCTCTCATGTGGGGCGTTTCCAGGAGGCAGATGTTTTAACTAGCAGGGGAAAAGAAAGGTCTGTTTCTTATTGACGGAACCCTAGCATGTGTAATAGAACTTCAAAGATGCGAGGCCAGATTGGGCAGGCAACATCAAAAGCTTTTGACTGGTGCTGAGTAAACTTTGTATTCTGACATACAAGTTCTTATCTATTCTGCTCCAGACTTGAGAGAGGGAGGCTGCATCTAACCAAATCACATTGTTTTTCCTCACAGCTGCCAACTTGGAAAAATATCAGGGCACAAAGGGACCATTAAAAAAAAAAAAAGACACAGAGAGAGACATGTTTTGTCAGTTCCTAAGCAACACAATCTTGCCAAGATGGGGGCTTTGGGGAAAATAAGAAGACATTTGCTATACTACCCATGGATGCCATTCACTTATCCTAATTTTTATCTTTTTATAAAGAAATTAACAGTGTTTTCTTATCAATATTTGGCTACTCCCCACCATCCACTTCACAGGGTCTTCAATAAACATTCACTTTCTAATGAGACCAAATCCATGATCTAGTGATATATAAAAACAATGAAGCTATTTCCTTATTTAAATTTTCAAAAATAATAAATTGATTTATTTTTAAAAATGTTTAAAGGAATTATATTCACTTCTTTGGATTATCTGTTTTTTCCATTATTAAAAAAAAAAAAACTTTAAAATGTGTTTCATTTCAACATAACTGGAACATGAATAATATTTCCTCAGTCTGGGAAGCAGAGCAAATCAGGAGGGCCATCTTTCTATCAAAGCCTGTATGTGCCTCCCGCATGCGGGTTTGTTTCAAAGCAGCAAGTGATTTCCTCTGAGAACGTTAATGTGTGTCTACACTGGGGAAGAGAGGAAGAGCCCCACAGAAGGGAAATTAGTTTTAAACCTGGGGTTTTCCTCCTACGCTAAGAACACATTTATTTAATCAGAGGGTCCTTCTGAGGGCCTTGTGTGTGGGTTCTGTCAGGGACAGGAGAGCAGCTCCAGCCCACCTGCCACAGAGCTCAGCCCCAGCACCTCTCTGAAGCCGGCGGCTCTGCCTTCTCATCCCTCTACTTTGAAAATCACCACCTGCTTGGACCCCATAGTCCAGCCCCAATCCTGATTTCCTCCTGCCTCTCAGCTCTGTGCCTCTCTGGTCCCTTTTCATATTTAGAAAAGTTTAAACAGGGCTTCCCTGGTGGCTCAGATGGTAAAGACCATGTAGACCAGTGAGTGCTGGGACTCTCAACCTTGGGTGCGGTTCTGAAACCCAGGGCCCTGCGAGCCAAAGAGTCAACTTAGCGACCTGGAGGGTCAGCCCCCCCCCGGATGCTTGTAGAAAATGCCGACTCTTGGGTTCCGGGCTTCCCTGGTGGCTCAGACGGTAAAGGATCCACCTGCAGTGCGGGAGACCTGGGTTCGATCCCTGAGTTGGGAAGATCCCCCAGAGGGGGGCATGGCAACCCACTCCAGTATTCTTGCCTGGAGAATTCCCATGGACAGAGGAGCCTGGTGGGCTACAGTCTGTGGGGTTGCAGAGAGTCGGAAATGATTGAGCAACTAAGCACACACACAGATTCCGCCCCAGGCCTATTGAATCAGCATCTGCATTTAACAAGCTCCTTAGAAAACCTGGGCGCACACAAGGTTTGAGAAGCACCACCTCAGGCCATTTCAATGTACCCCTGCCCAGGCTCCAGGCCTGAGGTTCTGGGGATGATCTGCAGCGACATCCTGGATTCTGTGTCTCAAAAGTGCCCCCAGGTGAATCTGTTGTGCCTTAAGTCTAAGAACCAGTAGTGAGAAATTCAGAGGCATCAGACAGACCCAATGTGGAATTTTGGCTTCTTTGCTTCTTGGCCAGTGACACTGAGCTGCTTAGAAATGAGCTAAAGGGACACAGGGATTCATAACATTCAGGGAACTATGTGTAATAAGGCCCTTCAAAGAGACCAGCGAATGGCCATCTCTGAGGTCTCTCATTTTCCTTCTGTCCTCCCCAGTCCTTGCCATGCCTTCAACCCAGAAAACTCTTCCCTACCATCCTCTCTGCTTCCAAGGCTCAGCTATCTACAAAGCATTCTGAAAAGGCTGCTTTCCTCTGATGCTACTCCTCAAGGCCCTTTCTGCCTTAGTGCACTCAGAGTCATCATAACTCGTTCCCTTGTCTAGCCCATGTGTCCCCTTCGGTGGCTGGCCCTGGTCCTTATGCTGAGAAGACATCCAGTAAAAATCAGCTAAATCTAATCAAAGTCATTCTCATGAGTTCCTTGAATTGCCACTCCAAAAAAAAATTCTCTATTTTATACAACAAGGCCAGAAGAAAGGTATTTTTATTGAATATTGGTTTAAAACAGTCACATCTTTATAGGCAAAAGTAAGCAGAATATTGAGACAATTCATCTGTTCAGGGAAGCAATTATTAGACCAATAACCTATAATTGAAAGAAACATAAGCATGTAATGACTAATTTATTTATCATAGTCTGCTGTGAAGCCTGATCATATCAATTATCAGAGTAAGACATCATTTTGACTTTAGTTTCTGACATAAGTGTTATTTTACAGTATCTTTCACTCATCAGTGCTTTAATAAAAGAAGTTCAGTTGGGTCCATCCATTCTTGTTGGGTGGATTTTACGATGACAAAGAAATGGGTGGGATCAGGGTTGAAGGGTGTTGTGCTCCTGGAAGTGGTATAGGAGCGGGGCTAGACCACTCAGATTCATTGTTAATCTCTCACCCTCCACCGAATTTGCCCTGGGTCAATATATTCTTGACTCACTTCATTAAAAAGTGGACAACTGCCCTGGATGACTCACAGGCCAGACAACACTGACCCAAAAACCCCGAGGTTCCACTTCAACTGTAGAGGCAAATGAAAAGTTTCTCGCTGGCAAAGAATGAAGTGATTCTTAGGGAGAAAACTGGTAGCAAAGTGTCTTCTATCCTGGATAGAGGATGCCACCACCTCCATGACTCACACACACAACTGGATTCTTCTTTGGGGACCACGAGAAAAGCGGGGTCTCATTTCCAGCTGAGATACAGATCAATAGCAAGGGCAGGATTAGACCCTCACCACTCTTTATTCTGAGCAGTGTGGGGTGATCCCCACAGTGAGAGTGGTGCCCAGTCCTTTCATGGGGACCTGTATTATAAGCATCGTGACCCTTCTTTTTATTTGAGCCCTACTCTGTGCCAAGCATTTCACATACAGTATCTCATTTAACCCTTTTAATCACCCTGCAGTAAACAGTCCAATAATTCCTTTTGACAAATGAAAAAAACTGGAACTCAAGGAGGTTAAGTTGTTGATATTATCGTTGTTGTTGTTCATTGGCTAAGTTGTATCTGACTCTTTGTGACCCCACAAACTGCAGCACGCCAGGCTTCCCTGTCCTCCACCATCTTCTGGAGTTTGCTCAAACTTATGTCCATTGAGTTGGTAAAGCCATCCAACCATCTCATCCTCTGTCACCCCCTTCTCCTCCTGCCTTCAATCTTTCCCAGAATCAGGGTCTTTTCCAAGGAGTCATTTTTTCACATCAGGCAGCCAAATTATTGGGAGTTTCAGCTTCAGCATCAGTCCTTCCAATGAATATTCAGGACTGATTTCCTTTAGGATTGACTGGTTTGATCTCTTTGCTTTCCAAGGGACTCTCAAGAGTCTTCTCCAGCACCACAGTTCAAAAGCATCAGCTCTTTGGTGCTCAACTTTCTTTATGATCCAACTCTCATATCCATACATGACTACTGGAAAAATCATAGCTTTCACTAGATGGAACTTTGTTGGTAAAGTAATGTCTCTGCATTTTAATATACTATCTAGGTTTGTCATAGCTTTTCTTCCAAGGAATTAGTGTCTTTTAATTTCATGGCTGCAGTCACTGTCCACAGTGATATTGGAGCCCAAGAAAATAAAATCTGCTGCTGTTTCCATTTTTTCCCCATCTATTTGCCATGAAGTGATGGAACCGGATGCCATGATCTTAGTTATCTGAATGTTGAGTTTTAAGCCAGGTTTTTCGCTCTCCTCTTTCACCTTCATCAAGGGGCTCTTTAGTTTCTCTTTGCTTTCTGCCATCAAGGTGGTATCATCTGCATATCTGAGGTTATGTAACTTGTCCCAAATCATTCAGTTAATAAGCAACAGAGCTGAGCCGCGTACCAAGGCCCCTGGCTCTGAATACATCCTGCATCATAACTGGTCTTCTCGAGGCAGAGTCTCGGGGTCTGATCCATGCTGCCTCCTCTTTCTCACTCTATGTTCTCCTGAACAAAACTGTGCAGGTTACCCCTCCCACTTCTGGTTCCATGTTCAGTTTCTTTGTAAGCCAGCCCATTTCCCTGGTGCTTAGTTTTATCCATCAAAGAGGGCAATGACTTCAGTTCACTTCCTATGGAAAGGATTTGGTAAAGTCTTTGGTCTCCTTGAGTTTGTATGTTTTATATTTCTTTGTAGCCCTGCCCACCACTTAGCTAATGTCTCAAACTCACCTTGGGTTCTTCATACTCGTTGTTGAATGATTAAACAAGGGAAGGACTGCTGAATGCAATTCAGGAGTAATTCCACGCTTCTGCCCTGACCACAAATGATCTATTTAATTGATTTTAGTGACTCCGCAGTAGCTGTTACATTACCTCAGGGCAAAATTACTCATTTCTTACTTCTAAGACCTAGTAATTTATATGCAGAACATGTAATAATCTATTATATCAAATACCCACTCTTATTTAAATAAAAATAGCTTGCTGCAGAGCATAACAGCCCTGGATACATAAAATAAGTACAGGTGACTTATGAGTTTGCACAAAAGAGCCTTCTGTTCTGGACACAGCTGTTTCAGAAAAACACAGCCAAGGGTATAGAAGGAAGCCAGGTAGGTAAATATTACGAGAGGCCTTTTAAAAGCAGCCCTGATCATTGGGTCCTTAAGATGTGTTTAATAGGCAAGGATGCCCTACTAATGTTTAATATTGATACAGCGTTTGACAATGCAACAGACAGGCAGTGGAAAGGCTGTTCTAAAGATGAGCAAGTGGGACATGAGAGACCAAGCTTGCAACTTCAGATCAGGCACCAAGGCACCTAACAACACGGAGCAAAGATACAAACATCAGAGGACCGGGACTGCCTGCACGATAGTCTACAAACAGCAGAGCTGAAGGGGAGAATTTTTATCTCCACATCCAGCCTTCGGACCACGCACGCCATCAAAGCCAACAATGGGTAGAAGTATATTGTGGAGGGAAAAGGGAAAAGGAGCTGGGTACAGGCAGAGAGCACCCCAGGCTCTGCTGCCCACTTCCCTGAATCCCTCAAGCCTGATGATGCCGCTGGAGCAGCAGCCACTATCTGTTACTTCCCGGTCGTAGCATGTGTTTGCAAGGTTTGTGACACTATGCAGTGCCTGCCTCGCTTTCACTCTTCTTCTTCACCTCATAACTCCCTAAATCAGTGCTGGCATAAAAAGCGCTCCTCCTCAACCCCTCGCTGTGTTCCAGTTAGAAGAAGCCCTGGCTTTGAGGTCGGTCCACCTGGGTTTGAACCCAGGCATCGCTTTTTGCAAACATGTGATACTGGGCAAGTAACTTCATCTTGCCGAGCTTCCGTTTCCTTCTCTCCAAAATAGGCATCATATTGTCTGCTTCACAGTGTTCCAGGCAGGACTAAGTGCTAAAATCCATAGAGAGTAAGAATCTAACCAAACACCTGGCACAGGGACCCAGGCTCTATAAATCTTAGTTCCCTTCCTTGTTGCTTTTACTTTCTGTCCCTCAGAAGCTGCTCCATCTTCTGTTGGGGTGTAAGTAGGAACAGCTGGGAAATACCTGGTGAGGTTTTGCTTCATTCCACATGTCCTTGAAATGAATTTTCTGTCCTCTGTTCTCCTCTTCTCACCATTAAATCCCCTTTCTTTCATCTCTAGGGAAATCTGGAAACCAGAAGATGCTCTAGCCTCCCATGGCAAAGGACTGGGACTGATCTGGTTAACAATATCCCAGAGTGGTCTGCAGTGACTAACATCCTGGGTTTCCCCTGAAGTCACCCAGTGCTAGCACTCCAAGTCCCACATCCCTAAAAACACCTCATCCCAAGTAAACCAGAGCCATTGGTCACCCTTGCTGTCTGCAGGGCAGTTTCAGAGACCAACAGAAAGCTCATTACTTCTCAGATTTGCAGAGAGGAGCACATGATGTAAATAAAACTCATTCAAAATCTACCTGAAACACAGAAGCCCCATGCTCCCGTGGCTGAGTGTTCTGGTCAGGCAGCAGAGGGTCAATTGACAGTGGCCTCATAAAAGACCTCAAACATGGTTTCTTCAGATGGCCCACAGGCTGGACAGGACAGGTAATGGGAGAAATTCAAGACACTTGTCTCTTATTGTACAAAGAATGCTCTTCAGGCCTTGCTATTGTAATAAGACGATAGCAAATGCACATCCAGAAGAGAGGCTGTTAACGTACTACTCTATTAACACTGCTGACCCAGCCAAAACAATGTTCCCAGGCCAGCAAATGGGTTTCTCTATCCTTGCAACATAAAACAACAAAAGTCTACACACCAGAATCATTTAGACATTGGAGGAATCCCAGCTCTTTCATACTTACCAGCTTGTGAGACCTGGAAACACTGCTGAATCCCTCTATGCCTAGATTTCCTAGACTAATAATACATACATTATAGGGTTGCTGTAAAAAATTAATAAAATAATCCATGTGAAATGCCTAACACAGCTTTCATTTCTGGTATTATGGAAGATCAGGTTACTGAAGACCCTCCCAATATGAAACACCTAGAATATACTGAATAGATTATAATAAATATCTTTTTAAAAGCAATATCTGGATTTATAGGAGAGTGAGGAAATCTTCCAGAGACACAAAATAAAGAGAAGTGAAAACCAGTGTAGAAACCCTGAGCTGATGCTATAGCTGCCTATGGGAAGACGTCCAGACTTGGTAATGTAAGAGCTTGGATGTGAATGCCCACATGGAGTTAGCACATAAGACCTTGAGTCCACATGATGCAAGGAAGTAAAATGCAAACATCACTTCATGGCAAATAAATGGGGGAAACAGTGGAAACAGTGACAGACTTTATTTTGGGGGGCTCCAAAATCACTGCAGATGGTGACTGCAGCCATGAAATTATAAGACGCTTGCTCCTTGGAAGAAAAATTATGACCAACCTAGACAGCATATTAAAAAGAATAGACATTACTTTGTCAACAAAGGTCCATCTAGTCAAAGCTATGGTTTTTCCAGTGGTCATGTATGGATGTAAGACTTGGACTATAAAGAAAGTTGAGCACAGAAGAACTGTTGCTTTTGAACTGTGGTGTTGGAGAAGACTCTTGAGAGTCCCTTGGACTACAAGGAGATCCAACCAATCCATCCTAAAGGAGATCAGTCCTGAATATTCATTGGAAGGACTGATGCTGAAGCTGAAACTCCAATCCTTTGGCCACCTGATGCAAAGAACTGACTCATTTGAAAAGACCCTGATGGTGGGAAAGACTGAAGGCGAGAGGAGATGTGGACAACAGAGGATGAGATGGTTGGATGGCATCACAGACTCAATGGACATGAGTTTGAGTAAACTCTGGGAGTTGGTGATGGACAGGGAGGCCTGGCGTGCTGCAGTCCATGGGGTCCCAAAGAGTCAGACACGACTGAGCGACTGAACTGAATTATAGGAAGGAGTAAACAAAATCTAAATTCGGACTCAGTAAGATGATCAAGTAGCTTAGCTATCTCAAACTGGGCCTGGATAAAGAAAAGAAATAGCTCCTCTGATAATTCATGAGCACAGGACTGCCTTCATGGGGGTTTAGGGTTCAACTTTGCACTAGATGCATAACATAGAAAGTGACTAGGGCCTATGACTCTGGTGTATCCGGCAGAAATAAATGAAAAAATTTCTCTGGAAGGACAAAAACTCAAGCAGGAATAGTCTATGGGGTCGTAAAGAGTTGGACACGACTGAGCACACAAATAATACCAATACCAATTTCCCCTCTTTTTTTAGTTTTCCTTCCCACTTAGGTCACCACAGAGCACTGAGTAGGGTTCCCTGTGCTATACAGTAGGTTTTCATTAGTTATCTATTTATATATAAAAAGTAGATAACTAATGAAAACCTACTGTATAGCACAGGAAATGGCAACCCACTCCAGTGTTCTTGCCTGGAGAATCCCAGGGACGGGGGAGCCTGATGGGCTGCCATCTATGGGGTCGCACAGAGTCGGACGCAACTGAAGCGACTTAGCAGCAGCAGCAGCAGCAGCAGAGTATATATGAGGCATCCCTGGTGGCTCAGCAGTAAAGAAATTTACCTGCAATGCAGGAAACGCAGGAGATGCAGGTTCAATCCTTGGGTCAAGAAGATCTCCTGGAAGAGGAAATGGCAACCCACTCTGGTATTCTTGCTGGGAAAATCCCATGGACAGCGGAGCCTGGAGGGCTACAGTCCATCCACAGAGTCGCAAAGAGTCAGACACAACTGAGTACACATGCAGATGCAGACATTATATATGTCAATCCCAATCTCCCAGTTCATCCCATCCCCCTTCTCGCCTTAGTATCCATAAGTTTGTTCTCTACATCTGTGTCTCTATTTCTACTTTGCAAGTAAGTTCATCTGCACTATCATAAAAGAATTTTTATGATAAAGCACACAATAAAAGGACACAATAAAATGATGATTGTGTTGGGGAAATAATTAAATGGAATTTGTAGAAATGAAAAACAGTCACTGTTTAACCAGAAGATTAGATACAGTCAAAGAGAGAATCAGTAAACTGAACAATGAATATGAAAATGAAATGTCTGAAGGTGCAAAGTGAGGGCACCCAAACTGCAGCAAAGAGAGATAAAGACATACAAAGCAAAGGCTAACATTTGAGGTTGATAGGATGAGAAATTTCAGCATAGATATAATGGGAATTCCAGAATAAGAAAGACAATACTCAAAGAAATAAGGGTTGAGAAGTTTTAAGAATTGAAAAAAAAAAAAAAGTAAGCTCATGAGTCTTGAGTACAATAAAAATTAATCTATACCTAAACTTCCCTGGTGGCTCAGCAGTAAAGAATCTTCCTGAAGGGCAGGAGATCTGGGTTCAATTCCTAGGTCAGCAAGATCCCCTAGAGAAGGAAACAGCAACCCACTTCGGTATTCTTGCCTGGAAAATCCCATGGACGGAGGAGCCTGGCGGGCTATGGTCCATGGGGTCGCAAAGAGTCAAATACGACTGAGCACACACATATGCAAACACATTAGAGTGAAAGGCAGAACATGAAAAACAATGCTTTTAAATAAAACTATAGAGAAAATACAGATTACTTTAAAAATAATTATTATTAGATGGACAGCAGCTTTTCCAGCATTTTATTGTAAAATTTTCAAACATAGAACAAAGTTGATAAAACTTTGCAGTGAATATCTGTATTCCCACTATTTAGATTCTACCATTAATGCTTTATTCAATTTTACCATATTTGCTTTATCACATATCTTTTATCTACCTCTGTATTTATCCACCAGTCCCTTAATAGTTTTTTGTTGTTGTTATTTTGTTTTATTTGGGGATTTTTTGGTATGTGTGCCTTTCAAAGTAAATTAAGGTATGACTACACTTCCTCTTAAATGCTTCAGCAAGTTTATCATTAAATAAGAGTTCAAAATTTGTCTACAGGTGTTTTATTTTGATGTCAAGTTTGCATACAATGAAATGCACAAATCATAAATGTAAACTTTTCTATGACCCAGTTCAGTTCAGCCGCTCAGTCGTGTCTGACTCTTTGCAACCCCATGAATCACAACACGCCAGGCCTCCCTGTCCATCACCAACTCTTGGAGTTTACCCAAACCCATGTCCATTGAGTCAGTAATGCCATCCAACCATCTCATCCTCTGTCGTCCCCTTCTCCTCCTGCCCCCAATCCTTCCCAGCATTAGGGTCTTTTCCAAAGAGTCAACTCTTCGCATGAGGTGGCCAAAGTGTTGGAGTTTCAGCTTCAACATCAGTCCTTCCAATGAACACTCAGGACTGATCTCCTTTAGGATGGACTGGTTGGATCTCCTTGCAGTCCAAGGGACTCTCAAGAGTCTTCTCCAACACCACAGTTCAAAAGCATCAATTCTTCAGTGCTCAGCTTTCTTCACCATCCAACTCTCACATCCATATATGACCACTGGAAAAACCATAGCCTTGACTAGATGGACCTTTGTTGGCAAAGTAATGTCTCTGTTTTTAAATATGCTATCTAGGTTGGTCATAACCTTCCTTCCAAGGAGCAAGCATCTTTTAATTTCATGGCTGCAATCACCATCAGCAGTGATTTTGGAGCCCAAAAAAAATAAAAACTGACACTGTTTGCACTGTTTCCCCATCTATTTCCCATGAAGTGATGGGACCAGATACCATGATCTTAGTTTTCTGAACGTTGAACTTTAAGCCAACTTTTTCACTCTCCTCTTTCACTTTCATCAAGAGGCTCTTTAGTTCTTCTTCACTTTCTGCCATAAGGGTGGTGTCATCTACATATCTGAGGTTATTGATATTTCTCCCGGCAATCTTGATTCCAGCTTGTGTTTCTTCCAGCCCAGCGTTTCTCATGATGTACTCTGCATAGAAGTTAAATAAGCAGGGTGACAATATACAGCCTTGACAGACTCCTTTTCCTATTTGGAACCAGTCTGTTGTTCCATGTCCAGTTCTAACTGTTGCTTCCTGACCTGCATACAGGTTTTTCAAGAGACAGGTCAGATGGTCTGGTATTCCCATCTCTTTCAGAATTTTCCACAGTTTATTGTGATCCACACAGTCAAAGGCTTTGGCATAATCAATAAAGCAGAAATAGATATTCTTCTGGTACTCTCTTGCTTTTTCAATGATCCAGCAGATGTTAGCAATTTGATCTCTGGTTCCTCTGCCTTTTCTAAAACCAGCTTGAACATCTGAGCTTCTATTAAATATAAAACAGTGCCATCACTTTCAGAAAATTCCCTCATGTACCCTTCTGGTCAACCCCATCTCCATCCCCTCAAAGTCAACCATTATACTGATTTTTTTTTCCGGCCATGGATTAGTTTTACCTATTCTGGAATTGCATATAAGGAAAATTCTAC
Organism: Okapia johnstoni; assembly: GCA_024291935.2. Classification (NCBI taxonomy): domain Eukaryota; kingdom Metazoa; phylum Chordata; class Mammalia; order Artiodactyla; family Giraffidae; genus Okapia; species Okapia johnstoni. The sequence continues at coordinate 10,164,458 of CM044322.1, read as the reverse complement.
ATTTTTGTATAAAGCTTCCTTCATTTAACATACTGATTTACATTGTCATCCATGATGTTGCATGCATCAGCAGTTCATTTCTTTTTATTGCTAAGTAGTTTCCTATTATATGACTCCATCTGCTTGTTCATCTTTCCCCTATCAATGGCCACCTTTCCTATTTCCATTTTAGAGATTCTGAAAAAAGATACTATGAACAAGCCTTTTTGTGAATATATTTTTTGTTTGTTTTTCTTGGGTAAATACCTAAGAATGGAATTGCTGGGATCATAGAGTATGTATACATTTATATTATACTACCAGACTTCTCTCCAAATTGGTTGCACAGTTTTACATTCTTAATGATATATGAGAGTTCTAGTTGTTATACATCTTCACCAACATTTACTGTTGTCAAACATTTTAATTTTAGCCGTTCTAGTGGCTGTATAGTGGTAGCTCATTGGGGTTTTAACTTATGTTTCTCTGATGGCTAATAATGTAGAACATTTTCTTATGGGTCTATTGGCTGGTTGTAAATCTTTTGTATTAAATATCTATTCAAATCTTTTGCTGACAATAGTCTTTTGCATGGCAACAAATTGAAACAGAAAACAGTAGAATAATATTTCATCAGTGAGGGTCTGGTCAGAAACCAAACCAGCAATTTAAACAGGAGAAGTTTACCATAATGAATTATTAACCAGTAAAATGTGGTTACCAACTAAAACAGGCAAAACAAACCCTAAGATCTAGATAGAAACTATAGGGGAAAATAATACTGTTACACTTGGGGATCAGAGAAAAGTGAACAAAAACGTAATTTAAAATCTCAGAGGACAGTCAATAAAAAAATAACAATAAAATCTCAGCAGACAAGATCCTGCAAAGCTGAAATTTAGACCTCTGAGGAGAGGGCACGGATGCCACAGGAACATGATGCCCACTTAGGTGGTAACGAAGAAAGTGGCCACTGAGGAGCCGTGAGCCCTAAGAGCCACCCTCCAGTGTGGTAACAGAGAAACTGGTGGGAGGGTGCCACGGTTAAATCAGGATCTCGACACCCTGATCATTCATTCTACTGAGACAAAAAACCCAGAACACCAGGAGGAAAAAATTTCTTTTTCCTCTTTCAGCACTGTAATGTCCCTCTGGTGCCCTCTCTTGGCAGAACCTAACATGGGACCTTCTGGCAATGGAGAAACATAATCTACAGAGTTCAGATCTGATATCAGGAAGTATGAAAAAGAAAGGTGGATTTGGAGCTGAGAGGCAGTAAGATAATAACCAGCACAATATTGTCCATGTGCTAAGAAATATGTGTGAACTTAGAATTCTATACCCAGTTAACCTATCATTCAAAAGGAAAGACAGTAACTAAAAATCATTTTTCTTTCTTATACTTCATATAATACATACAAGAGAAAATATGTAACATATAGGTAAATTAAGACTTTACAGGCAACCAAAAACTGAGAAAATAGTATTAACAAACTCTCAATTCAAGAACCACTAACCTTCTTCCTTCAAGAAAAAACATTGAATCCAGAGAAAAAATAAAATACAAGAAAAAATGTCAAACTTGTGAGTAAATATAAACAAGAAAGGATAGTATTAATCAATAACAATTTTAAAAACACTAATTTGTGGTAGAAAAGCAAAGGGCAATTAAAATGTTGCACAATAACACAGGAGATGGAAGGAAATGATCAGTTAAAATGTTTTAAACTCCTTGCATTTTTGGAAGGAATGGTAGAGATCAAGGCCTTAGCATGTTACAGTCCAGAAAACAATGTAACTGGTACACTCTGGAAGTGTACAACACAATACTGGATGACAGTTTCTAAATGTTTGCGCTATCGTGTTAAGGTCTCTAAAGAACAAAAATAAAATGAACAATCTTAAAATCAGTAGAACAGAGATGAGAATAAAGAGAGCTTGATCAATGCAAAGCAGGAATGGAAAGAAAAAAGAAAAAATTAAATCACACACAAAAAATGGAAAACACAAAAACTTTGGGAGAAGTAAACCCAAAATGTTTCAGTAATTCCAACAAATATAAATGAAATAAATTTCCCAAGTAAAAGGTAGAGGTTTTTGTCATATTTTTAATCAGTTTTATATATAGTATATAAAAGACATGTAAGAGCAAAGAAATATTATAGGTGAAAAGATGGAAAAAAGATATTATGTGAACATTATCCAATAGAATGCTGGTGTCACCGTATTAACATCAGGTGAAATAAATTTCAAAAATTATTAGAGATAAAGAGAGGCACTTTATAAAGAGAACAACTCATCATGAAACTAAGAAAATTTACAAACTTCTATTGATATGAACTTTGAAATATCTAAAACGAAAATTAAACTTTCAAGAAGAAATCACAGTAAGAGATAACAATATACTTCTTTCAAATTGATAATCAAGCAGAGAGAAAATCAATAATGACATAGATGATTCAACAACACACTTAACAAGCTTCACCTAGAGTTATACAAATAACTTTTCAGGCAACTTTTTAGAATATATTTTCTCAAACACATAAAATACTAGCAAAATTTGGCCATATGCTAGGCTGCAAAGCAAGTTTCAATAAATACCAAACTACTCAGTTCAGTTCAGTTCAGTTCAGTCACTCAGTCGTGTCCAACTCTTTGTGACCCCATGAATTGCAGCACGCCAGGCCTCCCTGTCCATCACCAACTCCCAGAGTTTACTACTGGTATTATACAAATCAAATGCCTTGATCATTATACAATTAAATTAGAAGTTAATTACAAAAAAATCTAAAGATGTTAAAAGCATACTTCTAAGTAAAGTGGGTAATATATTCCTTTTCAGAATTGAAATTAGTGGCTCCAAAACAGAGGAAAAGAACCTAGCCTCTAAGGATATTGAAAGTGTGATCTTGACTCCCCTAGGCTTGGGAACTTAAAACCACTTTCACCTGAAAAGTCTGATTTAGCACAGTCTTCCTGAAGCAGATATATCCAGCTTTCCCTTATATATAAAGCTTTCCCTTTCACTCTTCCAAAGGACAAACTAGTTTTCTTAAAAGATGAATTGGGCTGTCACTCCTGCAAAATGCTTGAGTTAAAATGTGATGCTGGCAGTCCAGTGGTTAAGACTTTGCACTTCCACTTCAGCAGACGTGGGTTCGATCCCTGATTGGGGAACCAAGATCCCACATGCCACATGGAACGGCCCCCAAAAATAAAATAAGAGAAAACACAAACTGAAATATTCCCTTACTTTAAAAAGTATTTAATATTTTCTTAAAAAAAAAAGAAAGGTGATGTTCACTGGGATTGGAGTGTGTAACTGATGGATGAGTGGGACCCTAAGAATGTAAACATGCTTTGGTGTTTATCCAGAGCTGACCCCAAGAAGAGACAGTGCTGGTCTATAAGCCTGGCTACTACTGAAGTCTTAGGCCCCAGGGTAGGAGCTGCCGTCTAGCAGGATAAGAGTCTGGAAAAGAGAAGTAAATGGTCACTTCAAACAGCAACATGGACTCAGGACAACGATGCATGTTGTCCAGCTCCCTGGATCCTAATCTGAACGCTCTAGCATCCCACTGCTCTGAGCACCTGACGCACCACAAGAGCATCCCTGTACAAACGGCAGAGTAAATCACCTCACCTTAAACGCAATACACAGGCAATCTAATGTATCAGTCTTCCTCTGGTGAGTTTGGTAAATGTAACTCAGTTCTCTGGAGTGTACATTCTTAGCAGAGGAAGTATCACTGCCAAGCGGGCAGAACTGGATCGGGAGAGTAAAATTAGTTAAATATTATAATGATTAACAATCTTGCAAAGGGCCACAGCACACAAACAGACATACAGTATATAAAATGTCAATTAGGAGAAAATTTTGAGCCTAAAGAGGCTCCATTAACAGGGCAACAATTTTAAAAAATTGGGAAATATCTCTCTAGAGGATAAAACCTGTGACTAGGTAGATACACGAATCTGACAACCAAATTCTGCCCTAAAGTAATTCTATACCTAGGCACTGGCTAGGCTAATTAATCAACCTCTCCATCATTAACAGCTTTTAAACTTCATGAAAAGGCGTCAATCACATTGATCAAGGACGATAGAACTCAACACTCAATTTTCCAATCAGCCTCTCAACAAATATTTATTTAGTAGTTTCTATATCTGTGTAATACATTTGCCACTAGCCACCTGTGGCAATGAGCTCTTGAAATGTGGGTGACTGAAATGGAGATGTGTTGTCAGTGTGAAAAGTTGGGAGACATTCCTTCAAAATCTCTCTTGCTGCTGAGTGTTTTGCTTGGTATGAGTCTTAGTCCTTTGGGGCTTTTATAACAAAAATACCATAGACTGTGGCTTGAACAACAGAAATGTATTTCTCACAGTTCTGGCATCTGGAAGTCCATGATCAAGATGGCGGTAGATTTGGTGTGTGGCAAGGGCCCACTTCCTGGTTCATAGACTGACATCTTCCTGCTGGGTCCTCACATGGCTCAAAGGATGAGGGACTCTCTGGAGAAAACTTCTATAAGGACACCAACTCCATTCATGAGGGCACCCCCTTATGACTTAATCAACCCCCAGAAGCCTCACATCCAAATAGTATCATGTGGACTCAATTTCACCATATAAATTTGGGGAGAACATAATCATTCTGTCTATAGCAGTATGCCAAGAATGTGAGGCCCCTACTTTTCACATGGGGGCATCTATCAGTCCTGTTTGCAGTAAGCAACCTTGGAGGATGAGACAATACGTTTCTCTGGGACACAGAGCAGGCTTGCCTGCTGCTCCCTATTAAAAGGTGAGTTTTCCAAGCTCTAAGTTTCTCAAATGTGATATAAACCCACGTGCAGCATCTATCTGGACTCTCCATGCCACATTTATGGAGCTTACTAGTTTTCTATTGCAGAGTAATAAATTACCACAAACTTGGCAGATTAAAATAAGACTCACTTATTTACTCACAGTTCTGTAGGTCATGAGGCCATACAATGTTCTCTGCTCAGGGGCTTGAAAGCTGAGTTCTCATCTGGAGATCAGGAAAAATCTGCCTCCAAGCTTATTCAGGTTGCTGGCAGAATTTAATTCTTTGTGATTGTATAACCAAGGTCCCCGTTTTCCTTGCTGGCTATCAGCAGGGTCCACTCTAAGTTCATAGAGGCCACCTACTTTTCTTGTCATGTGGCCCCCTCCATGTCAAAGTCAACAATTTCTTACTGAAATCCATCAGTGTTATTAATCTCTCTCTCTCTGTCTCTGACCACCAGCCCCATGTTTAAAGAGGTCACACTCACCTGATTAATCTTCATTCTTAAAAAGTATTTATCAATTGATTTAAGGTCTTATGCACATCTGCAAAATCCCTGCATAGCAGGGTTTGGTTGAATAACTAGAAGGTGTGTGTATGTAAGGAGACGGGAATCTCTGAGGCCATCTTGGAATTCTGCTGATGACACGGGACCAGGGCGACTGAAGCAAACATGCTGATACACTGCTTGCTGTGCCATGAGAGTAAGAGTCCTCTATCTCTGACCCAAGAATCTCATCTCCTCTACCAGTATCCATGAGACAGGGTAAGTAGTTTATCAGAAGGGTAAACTCAAATTCCAGGCCTGCCACAAAATATACACTGGATTTCAAACACTTGTTATGCAAAACATCTCATTAATAATGTTTAAATTGATTACATGCTGAAATGATAATATTTTGGATATATGTAGTTACGTAAGACATATTATGAGAATTAACTTTACCTACTTTTTACTTTTAATGTGGCTACTAGAAAAATTAAAATTTTATCTGGAGGAGGCTTGCATTATATTCCTATAAGGCAATGCTGGTCCACATGCCCAGCTACTATTGAAATCTAAGGCTCTATGGCAGGAGCTACAGTCTAGCAACACAACTGTGTCCTGAAAATATTCTGTTTGGCCAGGACAATGTTCAAAACCTTTATTATTTAGATGCCTTTATGAGGAGTATGCATCTTCTACTATGCCTCAGGCTCTATCACCCCCATTGTTTTTCACCTCGTCTGTTACACATTTACTTTATCCACAGGCTTCTGTAAGTATCTCAATTGTGTGACTCTTGTAGTCACACTCACACTTTTGTAGGATTTATTCAAAGATATTGACACAGGATGGCTGCCAAAGAATAGCATTCAACCAAAGGTTAGCCTGCATGACCCACATGGGCTGTAAGAGCTTCGAAAGGAAGCAGTTCTTATGGGCACGGTGGTGGCCGTGCATCAGGAGACCTGGTTCTAGACCCAGCTATGTGACTGATTTCACTAGAACACCTTGAACAAGTCAGTTCCCCTCGTGGGCTTCCACTCCCTTAATGGCAATGAAGGATGAAACTAGAAGACTTCAAAGTTCCTTTCTGAAAGCCTACAAGATGGCTTGCTGGCAAAAGCAATCAGAGAGAGCTATGTGGAAGGGAAAGGCTTGAAAATACTTGCTTCTCTGTCCTTTGCACATCATTTCCTTGCTGTCATTGGCCCCCAAAGAAGGGAGGGTCAAGAAGACTCCAAGTCCTACAAAGCCCCAATGCATGATCTGTCCAAGAAGGAAGTCAAAACCCTCTGCTGCACCATTGTTCTGTGTTCACCACGGATGTAGATCCTTCGAGCTTTGGCCCTGGACCCCACATGGTTGGGAATCAAGCGCTGGCAGCATCCTTCTCCCTACATCTGCTCCCCCCTCCCTCCCACTCCTGACAGTGGCATTTCACAGAATCCAGAAGCAGATGCTGTGCATTGGGGTTGGTGGCTGGCACGTTCCCATTCTCTCTACCCATGACATCTTTTTCATAACCTGAATTTCTTTAATTAAAAAACATCTGCCAACTCCTGTTATCTGCAAAGATGTGCCATGGCAACTCTCTTTGCAAGCCCCCTTTTGTAGCTGATGCAAACAGGTGGAAGCAAAGCCTCCGTGGAGCCTCTCGAGTATCGAGAGGCAAAGGCAGGGAAGGAAGAGCCTCAAACTGTGTGTGTAGGCAGGGGATGGATCTCTCTTGCAATTTATTCTTCTTCCAAGTTCTCCCTCTCGTCAGAGAGGGTTAAAGAAATTCGGGAATGCGAGGAGCACCCCTCTCCTATGCATACCACAAAATGAGGATGGGTGCCTTGTGATAACCAAACATACAGAGAGAAGAATTCACTGAGATAGGCCTTACATGTGAGGACTCCATTTTGCCCAGAATGAATCTGATAGGTCATTAGGAAGAGGAGACCAGATACCTCTGTCTTCCACTGCCTTTGTCTTCTGCCCCAGGAACTTTGGAAGAAAAATCCTTCACAACAATCTCAAGGAGGAAAGGGAACATTTGCACACCCAAAACAGGTATATGGGACTTACCTGGTGGTCCAGTGGTTAAGAATCCGCCTGCCGATGCAAGGGGCATGGGTTCGATCCCTAGTCCCTGAAGATTCTACATGCTGCAGAGCAACTAAGCCTGTGCACCACTACTGAGCCCTCATTCTAGAGCCTGCAAGCCGCAGCTACTGAGTCCACAAACTCTAGAGCCTGTGCCCTGCAACAGGAGAATCCACCACGAGAAGCCTCTGCACTGCAACTAGAGAGTAGCCCCTGCTCCCTGCAATGAACGAAAGCCCCCATGCAGCAATGAAGACCTAGCACAGCCAAAAACAAACACATAAATAGAATGACTTTTAAAAAAAGACAGGAATAAGAACAGAAGCCACAGAGGAAGTATCTAATATAAGTACCACGTGAGGCAGATTGTTTAAAAAATGTATTATTTTCTATACTCATACCTTACACATACACCCTCAAGCTGGAAGGCCAGTTTCACATTGAGACTTCTCAGACTCCTTAGGGTTCTGCCTGGGATGAGGAGATGCAAAGAAAGCCCATCCCAGGATTTCGACCCACTGCTTCTTCCCTTGCCATTCTGCCCCACAGAGCATTAGCCTCTCATATATGCAGGTGCTCCAGCCCAGCTCCAGTCCACACCCCCAAGTCCCAAATATGCCTTCTATGAGCCACAGTCCCCTGGCAAACCTGCAAGCCCAGCATATGCATGTAAGTATTGTATTCTGTGCTCTGGAGCACTGACCCAGGAGAAAGGTTATGTCAGCCCCGAAAGGCCAAGGAATTCCATGTAGAAAGCAGAGGTGGAGAGGCACGAGTTCAGGGTGGACACACATCCTAGTCCCATGACCTCTCAGCACCCATAGAGCACAGGCAGAAGAGAAACAGAGGAGGGCCCCCAAAGAGCATCCCTCTGGCTGGGTCTAAGCGCAGTGCTGACGTCAACCACTCATTTCCACTCCTGGGCCTCCTCTTAGGATGGATCCAAGTGTCTCTTCCTTCCCATTGACCCAAGCATGGTGCTCTCTTCCATGTCCAGCCCATCACAAACACACTACCTTCTCTAAGAAGAGTGTCCCCATTCTTAGAGAGGAGAGAAATCCCATCCCACTTGGATTAAGCTTGACTTCCACTGAATCTGAAAAGGAGGTAGTGAAGGCAATGTGAAGGACGTCCTCTATCTCAGGGTTATCCTCCTGACCCGACACTTTCTAGAGGGAATGGCTTTTGTGCTTGGGATGTTCCCACAGCACATTCTTATGCACGGCTCCCTGTGGACAATGAGACAATCAATGCCTTTAAAAATTACACTGGTTATTTTTCCTGATCATAGAAGTATAAAAAAATTAAGAGATGTTTTCAGGTGGTAATAATGTCTTGCTCAATTTGTTAGCAATCATTAGGACAAACCTCTAAATTTTCAGTCCAGAAGTCACTTTCCTCCAGGGTGGCCCATTAGTTATCGGATAGAGCTAACTCCTTAGCAATTTCTTTATATTCTTAATATCTTGTCTTTCTGTAAGTTCCATCCACTGACACAGTTTCACCTGCTCTCTTCAGTGGCCAAGCTCTTTGGAGCAGCAAACCTGCTCCCTCAACATAAATCCAACAGCCCTCTTGAGAGTTAGTGCCAAGCACCTAACACCACAATCATTACATAGTAGACTCCTCAATAGTTTATTCTTGTTATTATTGGTTAATTTCTTTCCACTTCTTATTAAGAGGTTAGAAATTAAAAGGAAATAAATACAGATATTTCTCCATCTTTTTTTCATTCCCAATCTGCCTCCTCTTCCCTATATAGTCCAGGGGAGGGCAAGGCAAACAAAGATGAAAACCGTAAATACTCCTTTCTTAAAATTCCAACCCAAACCTGCCTAAAGACAACATATTTACCCTCAAAGTGAAAATATCCAATGAACTCTGCATTATATTTTCAATCTTTTAGCTATAAGGTGTCAACTATTCTTGTCCTCTCCCAATTGTCTTGAATAACGTCACAAACAATGAGGACATATAATGCCAGTTGGCATCTCAGAGTTCTGAAGGAGACGAAGTTGGGAGAAGACTGAAGACGTGGAGTTTTGTATCTTTGTATCCTATTTTGGCCACAGGATGAAAAAAACCCATAGCCAGCTTTCCCAAGCATTCTTAGATCATGGTATGAAGTTAAGGGAACCAGGGACAGGAATTAGAAGGAGAAAAACAGTTCAAGAGATACAAGTTTTGGTACCGGAGAAGGAAACTGTTGATTTCACTTGGAGAGAGTTAAGTGGAATGAGTTTATGCCAAATCCAAAATAGCACCTCCTTGAATTTCTAAATGCACTTAGGAGTGACCCCACTCTCCAGCACCCTGCAGCGTCATGACTTGCTAAAAAGGGAAAAGGGGGAAATATTACTATTCACAATTAGCAATCAACCAAATGTTGGTAAACATTAATAAGAAATAGCAATCACAAAATAATCAAGCAATCTCAGATTTCCACAGAGTTCTAAAGTGTATGAATGGGTGGATGGTGACGGTTCTCAACAGATGGATATACTGAGTCACATTTCCTAAGAGCTGGACCACTGGGTGCTCTTGTCAACACTGCCCAGTGCAAGGACCTTGCTGCCGGGGAGAAGGACAGGCATGAGTGGAATGTGCCCCTGGTTTGTTTTGACTCGTCAGTGGCACTTTCAAATTGTGACCTTTTCAATTTTTTTCTTTATGGCAGCCCTTCAGAGGACTTTATAGGTAGACTGTCCCTAAAACAAGTTGAAGACCTGCTTTGACTATGAGATTCCTTCTATGCACAGATGTGCGTCTGAGTGACCATCAGAGATAACATACCACCTCCTCTCTGAAGCTGGATGTGCAGTGCAGCTGGTTATTTCTACACTTTTTAAAAACCCTATCCCCATATCCCACTTGGGAAGATTATCCTACAAAAGTGAGTGAGGGGATATTTTAAAGTCAGGACTAGAAATTCTAAAAGAGAAAAAATATATTATGTTTGGATGAAATGCCTAATGGATTATTTGGGTATGAGAAGATAGACTCTAAAGTATGTTCTAGAAGGAAAGACCAAAACAAAAAAAGGACTGAATAAGTATCTCTGTGTCAGGAAATAAGAGGAAATAAATGTGTACCTACAATCAGAAACTGGGGAAGATAAGAGGTTCAGAGCTTGGAGAAGATGCAGGGGGTATAAATAGGAAGTCAAAGGGAGAGACCTTAGAAGTAGTGGGGAAAAGTGCAACATGCAGGGAAAGGAAAGGGTGGCCACTGAAATATTCCAGGTGCTGGGTATGGCTGAGAAACTTTGAAGAATGGCTATAACCAATATCACACTTTAAACTGTTACCCAGACCCATGCTGTAACTTCCCTCCTCTGCTCCAAACCTTCAGTAGCTCCATGGTGCTGGGAAGTAGGATGGAGGAAGGGGCAATGAAGATGAAAGGAATTATAAGAAAACAGAGGCCACATCTCATGTTCATATCTACTCAAGACTAGAGGTGAAAAATTCTCTGGCTATAGGAATCTTAGCTAGAAGTGACTATGAAAAATATAAGTCCCTCTACTTTCAAGAATCTTCAAAGGTATTGCTGGAAATTTTGGGGTTTCATATGGCAATTGAGACTTTGTTTAAAAAATATGTTAAAACAAGTCACAGATTAGGAGAAAATATATGCAAAGGACATTCTGCTAAAGAACTGCTATAAAGAATGCACAAAGAACTTTTAAAATTCAAAAATAAGAAAACAACTTGGCTAAAAAGTGAATAGGCAAGAGACCTAAACAGATACCTCACCAAAGAAGACATATATATGGCAAGTAAACATCAGGCAATATGTTCAACATTATGTATCATTAGGGAATTTCAAATTAAAACAACAGTGAAATCAGAATGGCCACAACCTAAAACACCAAGAACGCCAAATGCAATGGGAATGCTAGTCATTGCTAGTGGGAATGCAAATGGTACAGACACTTTAGAAGACAGTGTGGTAGCTTCTTACAAAATTAAACACCTCTTACCATGTGATCCCAAAATCATCTTCCTTAGTATTAACCCAAAGTAGCTGAAAGTTTAGGTCCACACAAAAACCTACCCAGATGTTTATTACAGCTTTATTCATAATTGCAAAATTTGGAAGCAACCAAAATGTGCTTCAGTAGGTGAATGGATAAATCGGCTGTGGTACATCTAGACAATGGAACATTATTCAGCACTAAAAAGAAATAAGCTAATAAAGCCCTGAAAGACATGACGGAAACTTAAATAGTACTAAGAATGAAGCCAATCTGAAAAGGCTATATACTACATGATTCCAACTAGATGACATTCTGAAAAAGGTAAAACTATGGAGACAGTAAAAATATCAGCGGTTGCCAAGGGTAAGGGGGAAGGAGTGAACAGGCGGAACACAGAGGACTTTCAAGGCAGTGAGACTGTTCTGGATGATACCATAATGAGGGATACACATCATTACGCATTTGTCAAATCCCACAGAATGTACAGCACAAAGAGTGAACCCTAACTACAAACTTCGGGTGACAGTGATGAGTCACCAGAAGCTCATCAGTTATAACCAGTGTACCACTCTGGTGGGAGATGTTTATAGCAGGGGAGGCTGTGGGGAAGCAGGATGTATATGGGAAATCTCTGTGCTTTCTGCTAAATTTTGCTGTGAACCTAAAAGTGCCCTTAAAAAAATAAAGTTCATTTAAAATCATGTCTGTATATAATATAATATACATATACAACATATATATGTATATATTTTAAACGGCTGACTTCAGAAGCCTGTTGGAACTCCCAGATCGCTGACATCTGGGTTAAGCAACCAACACTTAGGGCAAGTATAGAAACAACTGTCAATGGTCCAAAAGTTTTCACTCACGTGCAGCAGGGCGGACGGCTCCTTTACTTCCGGTGCGCTTTCCTGCCCTCGTTTGGTTGGGCTGACGGTGGACCGGTTCTGACCAGTGAAATGTGACTGGAAACGGCCTGCGTCACTTCCTTGCCAAAGCATGGAACGGTCAGTGTCTGGCTCTCCAGGCTGCCCTTACTCTGCCGCTGCCAGGGTGGACGTGCACAGCGGGATGGAGGAGCTGACAGGTCCAAGCCGTCTGCAAAGCCAGGCTGGAGCTCTGGAGGGCAGCTGTTGTGGGAAATCAGTAGTATCTACAGGGGACTTTGCATGAAGAAGGACGAAAAACTTCTGAGGTGTTAAGTTCCTGAGTTTTAGTTTGCTGCCAGAGCCCAGACTGGTCTATCCTGGCTGCTCTGCCAAGTCACAGTTTCCAGTTCAAGTTCAGTGACGGCTGACTCGTGCAGGTACGCAGAGCAGGAAAATTAGGAACAAGGGAAGCTTACCACTTGGGTGGAGGAAACTGCAACCATTTTAGGTGAATTTAGTTTTGAGAGTTTTGCCCGATCTGAGTGATGTAAGCATCACTCGGGGCTACGGTGCCCATGTTTTGCTTCTCCCAGTTTCCTGGAGAATGTATTTTTAAGGGAGAGCGGAGAGGGCTGCCATCCATCATTTTGGAAAGTCATGAGATTTACAGAGATAGATGCCTCAACAAAGGACAAGCGCATTAACAAATCCCTCTGTCCAAAAGTCAGGGCTAATGTTAACCAAGATGAGCATTACTGCGATTCCATCAAGATGTCCTGTTATTTATTTAACTTTTCCATTTTCATTTTTTATTTGGGTAAGATAATTGCTTGTGATAAGCCTCGGGTGTGGAGGTCTGGTGCATACAAAGTGGCGAGGCGAGCTTCAGTTTGTCTTCTCAGGAGGCACTGGGGAAAGGAAACAATGAATTAACATATTGAAATGATCTCAAATCCTGTCCTTTAGAGCTTTCTTCCAAGAAGAGGAGCTCTCCAAAGTGAACAGCCTACTCCCAACAAGAAAAAAGAGCCTGTCGGGAGGATAATGCATTTACCTGCTTAAGGAAATAACATCTCTTATGAGTAGATTTCATAAGAAACAAGATATAAATATATATAGCATTTCTTTCCCTGGGTCTGACAACACGATGTTACTCATTCATTTACTTCATAGCATCTACACCAGTGCCTCCCACTGCTTTCTGACTAAGACCCTCAGCTGGATAATACTAGGCATCATAAGTCCTATAATGGAATTTCAATAAATGATACATGTTTATACAAAGATGATGACTTAGCACTCATAAATCTTTCAATTGAAAAAAAAGAAAAATACACGATCTCAGGCTTGTGTGCCACTGCACTCGATAACCTGTCTGTTCTGGCCTGAACACACCAGAATCTTATATAGAAGAAAACCTGGGTGTGGTCCCTGCTTCTGAGAAGCTGGTAATGGTTGAAGGCATATCCAAGGGCTCTGTTGGATAAGAATGAAAACAGCCGCTGATGGGACGTCCCTGGTGGTCCAGTGGCTAAGAATCCACCTCCCAATGCAGGGGACGAGGGTTTGACCCCTGGTTGGGGAACTAAGATCCCACACGCCAAGGGACAACTAAGCCCACGCACCACAACCAGAGAAAGCTCGGGCCTCAACAAACACGTAGTGCAGTCAAAAAAAAAAAAAAAGCCACTGGTGTGCACAAGCCCCAGAAGTGGTTTGGCTAACCTTTTTTTTCAGATGAGAAAACTAAGGTTTGGAGAGTAAGTGATTGGCCCATGAAGCTTTATCCCCAGAACTCAAGATCCCTTGCTCTACACGGTAAACTTCCGCTCAGCCTTCAGGACACATTTAAATGTAAACTTTCTGTTGAAGTCTTTGCCAGGTCCTCCGGTTTATGCCATCTGTCTGCAGAGCACTGGCCTACATCATAACCACAATATCTGTGCAAGGAACACATACCAGTCTTAGTTTCTGCACAGCTGTCTCTCCCAAGGGAAACAGCACTCCTTGAACAAATGTTCTGAGTTCCCTTTTAACTCTGGATTCTCAACACTTTGCCCAGAGTTTGAATGGATTTTGTGTTGTGTTAGTCACTCAGTAGTGTCCAACTCTTTGTGATCACATGGACCGTAGCCCGCAAGGCTCCTCTGTCCGTGGAATTCTCCAGGCAAGAATACTGGAGTGAGTTGCCATTTCCTTCTCCAGGTGATCTTCTCGACCCAGGGATTGAATCTGGGTCTCCCACATTGCAGGCAGATTCCTTACCGTCTGAGCCACCAGGGGATCCCTGAATGGATTTGGTTGTTATTAAACTGTAAGCTTCCTCAAAAGACAGTGTCAAGGCATGATGGATTTAAAAAAAAAGAAAAGAAAACTCAATTAGCATTGTGCACATTTTTTTACTGGGTAAACTGAGATTCAGGTCTCTTCATCTTGTTCCTGCAGTCATGGGTCCAGTGAGGCTTATGGATCCAACGGATCAATCCAGTGGCTCCAATGTCTTATGGCGGTAGCATGGCTCTCTCTCCTGCTCTCCTCACTGGAGGCGGCTGGGATGCTAGACAGGAACAATACTCAATCCATGCTTTACCACGTCTGCTCCAAACGGCACAACTGCAGCCCATCCCAGTTTTCATCTGCTTCTCATCTCACTCTGTGGGGAAGCCACAGGCAGAACTGACAGCCCAATCTGGAGCAGAGTCCCACAGAAAGGCGACCCCCAAAACCCCTGTTTACTCTCCAACTGGAATGGTTTGTGAAAAAGAAACTGCTGTGCTTTGGGTCAGGCAAATGAGCTGCGGCAACAGCACCAACCACGGAGATGGAAGATAATTCCTCTTACTGATAGGAGCCCCTATCATTTCAGAATATGCTTATTTTTCTGCAAGGAAACCAGGCCAATTTACTCAACTGTTTACAATGTCATCAGGCATTTGTGAAATAGAAGCTTTCTCTGGGCTCAACGTGACAAAATGCTGATGGCTGACTTTTGCTTGCCGTGTCACCAGGAAACTGAATGGATGCCAGGGTGGAGGAGAGGGCTCCAGGGCAAACAAAGCAAACAGGCCTGCCCTCTGGCAGATTACATGCTGGAAGCGGAGGCTTTTTGGGTAGTCTGCCTTCACTGAGCATCTTCAATTACCCAACAATGCAGCAGAGAAAACATGCTGGAGGGGAAAGAGCTGAGGGCTTGTGTCCTTTGGTGTGTCGCCTCAAATTTCAGAGTCCCCAGCCTATACGATGCAGACGATCATATCTCCCCTGCCTGCATCAGAGTTGTACTATGGATGAAACAGTGGATAAGAGAACTCTGTGCAAACACTGTGTTCACAGCATCCCATTTATTGCCTTCATGGCATTCATCATATTCTGTATCTTGTTCCTGTTCCTGCCTTATTTAATTCTCCTCCAGGAGAAGACACTCTCTCTGTAGACAGGAATCTAGAACGGTTGGGGATGCACAGCATAAACTCATACGTAGTAGTTACACTCACCCTTGAGCCATAGCACCTTAAGATATACTCCTTACCTCTACACCTCTGCTCCAGTTGTTGCACAGTTGCTTCACTCTGGAAACACCTTCCCCTCATCTTTCTAGCAACCTACACCCCATTCTCCCTCGAAGGGTCACTTCAAGTCCCAATGAAACAGGAGGGAAAGGGGTAGACATAACCTTTAAAAGAATGACCTAGCCCCTGGGCACGACATAAACTGATTAGAATCAAACAGGCCAAGATAGTGGAGGAGTAGACTTCCACTAAACCTTGAGGCTCAGTGCACACTCACTGTAACACAACAGCATGCTAAATGACACAACCAGAGGCACCATGACAGTTCCAAGGCTGACCATAAAGGTCAACAAGCGGGCAGTGGCCCAATTCCAGAAAATCCCCACCTCTTCCCCCAAATAGCGGGAATACTCCTCCCACTCATTAACCTGTGAAATTACCCACCCCTATAAAAACTGAAAAGGCCCATACCCTGGTGCTTCTCTCACCTTTAGAGATGGTCTACACTCTTGTCTGTGGAGTGTGTTTCTCTCTAAATAAACCCACTTCTTACCTATCACTTTGTCTCTCACTGAATTCTTTCTGAGATGAGACATCAAGAATGAGCTTAATGAGCTTCATTAAGTCCTGAGACTAGATGTGTGTGCGCACGTGAGTGCATGCGTGTGTGTTGTGTGTGCTAAGTCGCTTCAGTCGTGTCCGACTCTTTGCGACCCTATGGACTGTAGCCCACTGGGCTCCTCTGTCCATGGGATTTTCCAGGCAAGAATACCAGAGAGGGTTGCCATCCCCTTCTCGAGGGGATCTTCCTGACCTAGGGATTGAACCCAGGTCTCTTATGTCTCCTGCATTGGCAGACAGACTCTTTACCACTGTGGGTTCAAGTCCCAATCTGAGTTATATGGTTTCACCACTGCTTCTATGCAATTACCTCATTGCTTCTTAAAAATCTTCCTTTGCCAAGCAGTTCTTGACTATGAAGCACACTGTCCACAGCCCATGGTCACACACTCACTCACACTGTCATTTGGCATGGGTGGGGTCATATGAAATGTGTTTTCTGTCCTCCTAAACCCAGTGTCATGCTCAGACCAGCTCAGAGTCTGTGTGTATTCTCTAAGAAGGGACATACTTCTCACACAAAGAACAGGAGAGTACGCCCTCGCCTAGGAATTAAAGTCCCCCTGATGTGGCCATCCTCCCTGTCTCCTTGGAGTCCCTTGACCCAGGTGGATCTGCCCCAAATTCAGAGACTCAGCCACCTCAAAGTCTATCCTCTGCAGACACTAAGTATCCTATAATCCAAGTCAATTCTGACACTAACTACCTGAAGTTAGCCACAGGACCACAGATGAAGAGCTTAGTTCTACAGAACTGCCCCCCACTTTAGACACTCATCACAAGTAGTGGGTCCCCAGGTTACTCATACTTTTATCCAACTTGGCTACAAAGCAGGATTTCCCACCTCCCTTCTCCAGGTTTGTACAATTTGCTAGAACTGCTCACAGAAGTCAGGAAGCCTCTTTGCTAATGTTTACCAGTTCATTATGAAGGATATGACTCAGGAACAGCCAAATAAAATAGCTGCCAAGGGAGCAGTATGGTGGAGGGTAGAAAACGAAGCTTCCACGGCTCTTTCCAGGAGCATCACCTCCCAACACCTCAATGTGTTCACCAACCCAGAAGCTCGTCACATCTCCTTGTTCAAGAGTTTTTACAGAGTTTAATCTCCAGTCCCACTCCATCCCAGTTTCCTGGAGGTAAATGGGTGGGGATGAAACTTCCAACCCTCTAATCACTTGGTTATTCCAGTGACTAGCATTATCAGCATAAACTCAGGTCTGATCAAAAGAAGCTCAATGCAAGTATCAAAAAGCACTTCTCCTCCTATCCCTTAGGAAATTTCAAGGGTTTTAAAGCTCTATACCAGAAGCCAGAAATAAAGACCAAATATACTTAACAAAATGCCTTCCAAGTCCATCCATGTTGCTGCAAATGGCAAAATTTCATTCTTTTTTACAGCTGAGTAGTATTCCATTGTGTGTGTGTGTGTGTGTGTGTGTATGTGTGTATCCTTTATCCATTCATCTGCTGATGGACACTTAGGTTGTTTTCATGTCTTGATAATTGCAAATTACCAAATAATGCTGCTATGGACACTGGGGTGCACATATCTTTTCAAATTAGTGCTTTTGTTTTCTTCAGATACATACTCAGGAGTGGAATTGCTGGGTACACCTGTAACTTAACTGCTTTATAATTAACTGCTACTATATTTCAATTAAAAAATAAAACACCAAAATTATTTTTTATTATACCATAATGGCCAAGTGTAATAAAGGCATCTTGACTCAGATGAACTAGGGACCCTTTGAGAATTTACTATGCTGCCTCCTTTCCAATAAAGACGGCTGTATTATTCTGCTTTTCATTTTGCACTGGCTGTTAGTAAATCTGAAACCCTGTTGCTTCTTCACAAGAGCTGTATTAACCTATATTAATTGGCAATAATTGTTCCCTTTTCTCTGTCTCAATCAAGATTTTCTATTTTTATTCTACTAACCTTCCTCTTATTGTTGCTCAGTTGCTCAGTCGTCTCCCACTCTTTTTGACCCCATGAACTACAGCACATCAGGCTTTCCTGTCCTTCACTATCTCCCAGAGTTTGCCCTAACTCATGTCCATTGAGCTGGTGATGCCATCCAACCATCTCATTCTCTGTCACCCACTCCTCCTCCTGCCCTCAATCTTTCCCAGAATCAGGGTCTTTTCCAATGAGTCAGTTGGTAGCCAAAGTATTGGAGCTTCACCTCTAGCATCAGTCCTTCCAGTGAATATTCAAGGTTGATTTCCTTTAGGATTGGCTGGTTTGATCTCCTTGCTGTCCATGGGACTCTCAAGAGTCTTCTCCAGCACCACAATTTGAAAGCGTCAGCTCTTCAGTGCTCAGCCTTCTTTATGGTCCAAGTCTGACATCCATACATGACTACTGGAAAAATCATAGTTTTGACTATACAAACCTTTGTAGGTCAAGTGATGTCTCTGCTTTTTAATATACTGTCTATATGTACATAGATTCTTTCTGAAAAGATATGAAGTATAAATAAATTAACTGATAACCTAGCCATAGGACCAATGTCTAAAGAAGAATTAATAAAATGAACCTCCAGATGGAGCCTGCTGACCTAAGCTGATCGGCTTTCTCAAAGCCAAGCGCACAAACCCCCGTGAAGTCAAGCTTTCAGGGTGAGTAGGTACCACTCAGAACTCGACTCAGCGTCCACATGGAGTGTCCTCAGGGTGAACTTAAGCACAGGATTAACCATGCCAGGGGTGGCAGTAAGGCTGAGAATGCAGAGGAGGAGACCATCAGCAGCAGGCCCAGGAATGCAGACCGGGCTGAAATCACAGTCAGTGTCACAGATGAAGACTTCACGAATGGATCAGGACTTTAGACAGGTGTTCTGAGGTGTGAGCTTCTTAAAGACAGTAACTGGGCAGGACTTTTTTCTGACTCCTCAGCTTCTAGCACAGTGCCTGACATGCCCTAAAATGCGGTTTCTCTCTTGCTGAGCTCTACTAAGTTGCTTCAGTCGTATCTGACTCTTAGAGAAACCATGGACTACAGCCCACCAGGCTCCACTGGATTCTCCAAGCAGGAATACTGGACTGGGCTGCTATGCCCTCCTCCAGGAGATGTTCCTGACCCAGGGATCAAACCCGAACCTCTTATGTATCCTGCATTGGCAGGCAGGTTCTTTACCACTGGGCCAATTGAAGGGAAAAGGAGAAGAGGGTGGCGGAAGATGAGATGGTTAGATAGCATCACTGACTCAATAAACATGAATCTGAGCAAACTCCAAGAGATGGTGGAGGACAGAGGAGCCTGGCAGGCTATAGTCCATGGGGTCGGAAAGAGTCAGACATGACTGAAGTGACTGAACAATAACAATCTTAATTAATAATCTTAATGAGATCTAAATAACTTGCTGCAGCTTCAGCATCAGCACTTGCTTCACCTTGCACTTTGAATGGAGGCAGCTTCTTTGCTGAAACCTCATGAGCCCACCAAGCTTCAGACTTTCTTTCCACAGCTCCCCCACCTCCCTTAGTCTTCACAGAATTGAACAGAGTTAGGCCCTTGCTCTGGACTAGCTTTTGGCTGAAGGGAACATTGTAGCTGATCTGACCTTCTATCCAGACCACTAAAGCTTTCTTCATATCAGCTATCTGTCTGTGTTCCTTTCTTATCATTCATGTGTTCACTGAAGTTTCACTTTTAGCCTCCTTTGAGAAGTTTTCCTCTGTATTTGCAACTTGGCTATCTGTTTGGCACAAGAGGCTTAGCTTTCAGCCAGTCTTGGCTTTCAAAATGCCTTCCTCACTAAGCTTAACCTTATTTCTAGATTTTGATTTGAAGTATGAGACATTTCACTTGAACTCTCAGAGGCCATTGTAGGGGTATTAACCCTCTTCAGCATTTATTGTTTGTAGACTTTTTGATGATGGCCATTCTGACCGGAGTGAGGTGATATCTCATTGTAGTTTTGATTTGCGTTACTCTAGTAATGAGCAACGTTGAGCATCTTTTCATGTGCATGTTAGCCATCTGTATGTCTTCTTTGGAAAAATGTTTGTTTAGGTCTTATTCCCACTTTTTGATTGGGTTGTTTGTTTTTCTGGTATTGAGTTGTATGAGCTGCTTGTATATTTTGGAAATAAATCCTTTTTCAGTTGTCTCATTTGATCTTATTTTCTCCCATTCTGAGGTTGTCTTTTCACCTTGCTTATAGTTTCCTTTGTTGTGCAAAAGCTTTTAAGTTTAATCAGGTCCCACTTGTTTCAGTTCAGTTCAGTTGCTCAGTCATGTCCAACTCTTTGTGACCCCGTGAACCGCAGCAAACCAGGCCTCCCTGCCCATCACCAACTCTCGGAGTTGACCCAAACTCATGTCCATTGAGTCGGTGATGCCATCCAACCATCTCATCCTCTGTCATCCCCTTCTCCTCCTGCCCTCAATCTTTCCCAGCATCAGGGTCTTTTCAAATGAGTCAGCTCTTCACACACATCAGGTGGCCAATGTATTGGAGTTTCAGCTTCAACATCAGTCCTTCCAATGAACACCCAGGACTCATCTCCTTTAGGATGGACTGGTTGGATCTCCTTGCAGTCCAAGGGACTCTCAGGAGTCTTCTCCAACACCACAGTTCAAAAGCATCAATTCTTCAGTGCTCAGCTTTCTTTATAGTCCAACTCTCACATTCATACATGACTACTGGGAAAACCATAGCCTTGACCAGATGGACGTTTGTGGACAAAGTGATGTCTCTGCTTTTTAATATGCTGTCTAGGTTGGTCATAACTTTCCTTCCAAGGAGTAAGCATCTTTTAATTTCATGGCTGCAATCACCATCTGCATCCCAAAATAATAAAGTCAGCCACTGTTTCCCCATCTATTTGCCACAAAGTGATGGGACTGGAAGCCATGATCTTAATTTTCTGAATGTTGATTACTTTGTTTTTATTTCTGTTACTCTAGGAGGTGGATCATAGAGGATCTCGCTTTGATTTATGTCATTGAATGTTCTGCCTAAGTTTTCCTCTAAGATTTTTACAGTTTCTGGTCTTACATTTAGGTCTTTAATCCATTTTGAGTCTATCTTTGTGTATGGTGTTAGGAAGTGTTCCAATTTCATTCTTTTACATGTAGCTGTCCAGTTTTCCCAGCACCATTTATTAAAGAGGCTGTCTTTGCCCCATTGTATATTCTTGCCTCCTTTGTCAAAAATAAGGTACCCATAGGTGTATGGGTTTATTTCTGGGCTTTCTATCTTGTTCCATTGGTCGATACTTCTGTTTTTGTGCCAGTACCACACTGTCTTGATGACTGTAGCTTTGTAGTATAATCCAAAGTCAGGAAGGTTGATTCCTCCAACTCCATTCTTCTTTCTCAAGACTATTTGGGGTCTTTTGTGTTTCCATTTGAATTGTGAAATTTTTGTTCTAGTTCTGTGAAAAATGTCGCTGGTAATTTGATAGGGATCGCATTGAATCTGTAGATAGCATTTGGCAGTACAGTCATTTTTACAATATTGATTCTTCCTACCCAGGAACATGGAATATCTCTCCATCTGTTTATGTTGCCTTTGATTTCTTTCATTAGTGTCTTATAATTTTATGGGTACCGTTCTTTTGTCTCCTTAGGTAGGTTTATTCCTAGATATTTAATTCTGTTTCTGCAATGGTGAATGGGATTGGTTCCTTAATTTCTATTTCTGATTTTTCATTGTTAGTATATAGAAATGCAAATGATTTCTTTGTATTGATTTTGTATCCTGCAACTTTGCTGAATTCACTGATTAGCTCTAGTAATTTTCTGATACTATCTTTATGGTTTTCTACATACAGTATCATGTCATCTTCAAAAAGTGAGAGCTTTACTTCTTCTTTTCCAATCTGGATTCATTTTATTTTTTTTTTCTCTGACTGATGTAACTAGGACTTCCAGAACTATGCTGAATAATAGCGGAGAAAGTGAACACCCTGTCTTGTTTCTGATCTTAGGGGGAATGCTTTCAGTTTCTCACCATTGAGAATAATGTTTGCTGTAGACGTTTACTTGAGGTAGGTTCCTCCTAGGCCCATTTTTTAAAGAGTTTTAATCATAAATGAGTGCTGAATTTTGTCAAAGGCTTTTTCTGCATCTTGAGATTATCATATGGTTTTCATCTTTCAATTTGTTAATATGGTGTATCACATTGATTGATTTGCATATATTGAAGAATCCTTGCATCCCTGGAATAAACCCAACTTGATCATGGTGTATGAGCTTTTTGATGTGTTGCTGAATTCTGTTTGCTAAAATTTTGTTGAGGATTTTTGCATCTATGTTCATCACTGATATTGGCCTATAGTTTTCTTTTTTCATGTTGTCTTTGTCTGGTTTTGATATCAGGGTAATGGTGGACTTGTAGAATGAATTTGGAAGTGTTCCTTCCTCTGCAATTTTTTGAAAGAATTTTAGAAGGATAGTCATTAGCTCTTCTCTAAATGTTTGATAGAATTCTCCTGTGAAGCCATCTGGTACTGGGCTTTTGTTTTTTGGGAGATTTTGATCACAGCTTCAATTTCAGTGCTTGTAATTGGGTCGTTCATAATTTCTATTTCTTCCTGGTTCAGTCTTGGAAGACTGAACTTTTCTAAGAATCTGTCCATTTCTTCCAAGTTATCCATTTTATTGCCATATAGTTGTTCATAATAGTTTCTTATAATCCTTTGTATTTCAGAATTGTCTGTTGTAACCTCTCCTTTTTCATTTCTAATTTTGTTGATTTGATTCTTCTCCCTTTTTTTCTTGATGAATCTGGCTAAAGGTTTGTCAATTTTGTTATCTTCTCACAGGACCAGCTTTTAGTTTTCTTAATCTTTACTATTGTTTCTTTCATTTCTTTTTCATTTATTTCTGCTCAGACCTTTATGATTTCTTTCCTTCTATAATTTTGGGGGGTTTTTTTGTTCTTCTTTTTCCAGTTGTTTTAGGTGGAAAGTTAGGTGTCTATTCGATGTTTTTCTTGTTTTTTGAGGTAAGATTGTATTGGTATAAACTTCCCTCTTAGAACTGCTTTTACTGCATTCAATAGGTTTTGACTTGTCATGTTTTCCTTGTCATTTGTTTCTATAAATTTTTTGATTTCCCTTTTGATTTCTTCAGTAACCTATTGGTTATTTAGAAACCTGTTGTTTAATCTCCACGTGTTTGTGTTTCTTACAGTTTTTTTCTTGTAATTGATATCTTGTTTCATAGCATTGTGGTCAGAGAAGATGCTTAATACAATTTCAATTTTCTTAAATTTACTGAGGCTTGATTTATAACCCAAGATGTAGTCTATCCTGAAGAATGTTCCATAGGCACTTGAGAAGAAGGTGTATTCTTCTGCATTTGGATGGAATGTCCTGAAGATATCAATGAGATCCATCTCATCTCATGTATCATTTAAGACTTGTGCTTCTGTATTAATTTTCTGTTTTGATGATCTGTCCATAGTTGTGAGTGGGGTGTTAAAGTCTCCTACTATTATTGTGTTACTGTCAATTTCTCCTTTCATGTCTGTTAGTGTTTGTCTTATGTATTGAGGTGCTCTGATGTTGGGTGCATAGATATTTAGAATTGTTGTGTCTTCCTCCTGGATTGACCCTTTAATCACTATGTAGTGTCCTTTGTTATCTCTTGTAATCTTTATTTTAAGGTCTATTTTGTCTGATAGGATTGCTACTCCAGCTTTCTTTTGCTTCCCATTCATACGGAATATATTTTTCCATCCTCTCACTTTCAGTCTATATGTGTCTTTAGGTCTGAAGTGGCTTTCTTGTAAAGAGCATATATATGGGTCTTGTTTTTGTATCCATTCAGCCAGTCTGTGTCTTTTGTTTGGAACATTTAATCCATTTACATTTAAAGCAATTATTGATATATATGTTCCTATTGCCATTTTCTTAATTGTTAGGGGCTGATTTTGTAGATCTTTCTTCTTCTCTTGTATTTCTTGACTATATAAGTCCCTTTAACATTTGTTGTAAAGCTGGTTTGGTGGTACTGAATTCTTTTAATTTTTGCTGTCTGAAAAGCTTTTTATTTCTCCATCAATTTTGAATGAGATCCTTGCCAGGTACAATAATCTTGATTGTAGGTTTTTCCCTTTCAGTATTTTAAATATATCCTGCTATTCCCTTCTGGCCTGCAGAGTTTCTGCTGAAAGATCAGCTGTTAAGTGTATGGAGTTTCCCTTGCATGTTACTTGTTGCTTCTCCCTTGCTACTTTTAATATTCTTTCTTTGTATTTAGTCTTTGTTAGTTTGATCAGTATGTGTCTTTGGGTGTTTCTCCTTGATTTATCCTGTATGGGACTCTTTGTGCCTCTTGGACTTGACTATTTCCTTTTTCATGTTGGGAAATTTTTCAACTATAAACTCTTCAAAAATTTTCTCATACCCCTTCTTTTTCTCTTCTTCTTCTGGGACCCCTATAATTCCAATGTTGGTGCGTTTGATATTGTCCCAGAGGTCCCCTAGACTATCCTCACTTCTTTTCACTCACTTTATTCTGCTCTCCAGAAGTTATTTCTACCATTTTATCTTCCAGCTCACTGATTCGTTCTTCTGCTTCAGATATTCTGCTACTGATTCCTTCTAGAGTATTTTTAATTTCAGTAATTGTGTTGTTTGTCTCTGTACCATTATTCTTTAATTCTTCTAGGTCTTTGTTAATTGATTCTTGCATTTTCTCCATTTTGTTTTCAAGGTTTTTGATCATCTTTACTAACATTATTCTGAATTCTTTTTCAGGTAGTTTTCCTATTTGCTCTTCAATTATTTGGACTTCTTGTTTCTAGTTTGTTCCTTCATTTGTGTAGTATTTCTCTGCCTTTTCATTATTTTTTTTAACTTATTGTGTTTGAGGTCTCTTTTTCCCAGGCTTCAAGGAAAGTTGAATTCTTTCTTTGAAGAAGGTTGACTTCTTTCTTCCTTTTGGTTTTTGCCCTCCTAAGGTTGGTCTGGTGGTTTGTGTAAGCTTCATATAAGATGAGATTTGTGCTGAGTTTTTGTTTTTCCTCTGATGGGCAAGGCTGAGTGAGGTGGTACTCCTGTCTGATGATGACTGGGTTTCTATTTTTGCTTTGTTTGTTGTTTAGATGAGGTGTCCTGCACAGGGTGCTACTGGTGGTTGGGTGATGCTGGGTCTTATATTCAAGTGGTTTCCTTTGTGTGAGTTCTCACTATTTGATACTCCCTAGGGTTAGTTCTCTGATAGTCTAGGGTCTTGGAGTCAGTGCTCCCACTCCAAAGGCTCAGGGCTTGATCTCTGGTCAGGAACGAAGACTCCACAGGTGGTTTGTTATGGCATTAAGTAAGATTAAAATAAATATACAAAAATGAGAAACCAAAGATGAATCCCGGACAAATGGCAGCTACAAAATCAGGCAATTAATTATTAAAATAGTGGAATATACACATATCCATGAGCAAAGTCAAAACAGTCCAACAAAAATAAAGTACAGTAGATTGACCCGGCAAACGAAGGAAATCAAAAATTATATTTACCCAGTTAAGAACACAGCTAACTAAAGCACAAACTGGAAAGCAAAACTAAAGTGAGGTGCCAAGTAGGGAATAAAGCCATGAAAACAAAACTAACAAATATGTTAAGAGGAAAGGGAAGAAAGAAAGAATGGTATGCAAAGTTAAATAGAGGTAGATGAAAAAGATTTGCATACATTAAAGATTAACTGCAAGGGGAAAAGAACAGTAGGAAAGGCAAAGGAATAAATGTAGAAAAAATATAATAGGTTTAAAAAATTAAAATCATGAAAAAGAGAAAAGAAAAAAATGGAAGAAGAAAGAAAAAAGGAACGAAAAGGAAACCTCCACAGAACTGCCAAAGCCCAACGTAGAGGCAGAGGTTTATAACAACAATAAAAAGTGTGGCAGAATATATACATAAACACCCACGAGGAAAATCAAAACAGTCCGACAAAAATAAAGTACAATCGACTGACCCAGCAAACAAAGGAAACCAAAATTACATCTACCAGAACAAAACTAACTAAAGCACAAACTGGAAAACAAAGCTAAAGCGAGGTGCCAACTGGGGAGTAAAGCCATGAGAATAAAACTAGCAAGCATGTTGAGGGGCAAGGAGAGAAAGAAAAGAAAGAATAGATACGCAAAGTTAAACAGAGGTAGATAAAGAAGACTTATATACATTAAAGATTAATTGCAAGGGAAAAAGAACAGTAGGAAAAGCAAACAAAGAAGTAAACGTAGAAAAAATAATAACAGGCTTAAAAATTGTTTAAAAAGAGGAAAAAAAAGGAAAACTCCACAGAACTGCAAAAGCCCAACGTAGAGGCAGAGGTTTATAACAACAATAAAAAATGTGACTGAGGGGGGAAAAAAGGCTCAAACGCTGAAATGGATTTCACAGTGCCAATAGAATCAACAATTACAATGGGGGGGGGGGCGCGGGGTGGAGGGGGAGGGAAAGAAAAAGAAAAAAATCCAAAAGATTCTGCAGAACAAGTCAAAAAATAAGAATAATAAATGTCTTTCTTGAGTCACTGCTGTCAGAGTCCTTTCCCTCGATGGGAGTCACAGTCTACCTTAACTCCCTAGGATGCCCTCCAACACTGTAGTAGGTCTTTGGACCTACTGTGGGGGCAGCTCCGACTCTAATCTGGTCCCACTCCTGTGTGATCTTGCGTCCAATATCCACAGCTATCAGAACTAGTGTGTTTTCTTTTGTGGGAGCTCTCAATGACCTTTTACATATTCCATAGACACAGAATCTGCCTAGTTGATCGTGTGGATTTAATCTGCAGCTTGTACAGCTGGTGGGAAGGTTTTGGGTCTTCTTCCTTAGCCACACTGCCCCTGGGCTTCAACTGTAGTTTTATTTCCACCTCTGCATGTGGGTCATCCACTGGGTTTGCTCCTGAGGCTGCATTGGAGGACTTGGGTTTGCCCCTGTGAGGGCCAGGTGTGGAGGTGGTGCAGCTGCTTGGGTTGCAGGGGTTCTGGCAGCACCAGGTACTCAGGGGAGTTGGTGGCTAGGGCAGCAGGAAAGATAGTGCTCTAGAAGGGTATGGCAGCCAGTATTGGCCAATGCGCTCCAGGATTCTTGCCCGGAGAACCCCTTCCCTGACAGAGAAGCCTGGCAGGCCACAGTCTACAGGGTCACAAAGAGTCGGACACCACTGAAGCGACCCTGTGCGCGTAGACACAAGACTTTTTTTGCCTGTGGCAGTTCTGCCCCATTGGGAGTTGAGCGTGAAGGTGGCGCAGCTGCTTGGCTTACAGGGACCCTGTCAGCGCCAAGTGTGCAGGAACACGGACTGCCGCCACCACAGGAATTATGGCCCTATCAGAGTCTTTTTCAAATCTCTTCTAGCTGGTGATCAGGAGGCCTCTTTGGCCAGTCTTTCTCCGTAGCTCTACCCGTTAAGGCCCTTAGAAAGCTCCCTTGCCTGGGGTCCTTCTCTGTTATTCAGCACATCAGGCACATGGAGCAGCCCCCTTGGCTGGGGTCCTAGTCTGTAGATCAGTGCGTGGGGCACTTAAAGGGGCACCCTGGGTGGGGTCCTACCCTGTAGTTCAGTGCATCAGGCATTTGATGGGCCAGCCTCTCTATTGTTCAGCTGCGGATGCTGGTGTGTGGGGAGAGAGAGGCTATGGTGATGTCTCCACCCTCTACGTGTGACTCAGCATTATCACCTTGCTTCCATGGCTGCCTGGCTTTCCTCCACAGGCATTTCCCACCACAATCTCCTCCCTCACATCCCCTCGATTCACCTCTCTGCAGTCAACAGCAGCCCTCGCACTGGGATTGCTCCACAATCCCTACACTCCAGCTCCCACCGCTGTCCCTACCAGGATACCCACGTTCCTGCCCAGCATACGTATGGCTGTGGCAAGGACTGCCTGATTCTCATTCCATTTAGGCTGCCACAGATCGGCTGTTTCACTCTCAGCCTTAAATATTTCTCTTCTGACTCAGACAAGTGCCCCGATGTGGGGATCGGACCCCTGCTTCAGTTCCCCTACCTGCCGAAGGAGGTCCAGTCCCACTAACACTCCTGTTTTTCCCCCTAGTTCCTTCATCCTACCAACTTTTGCATGGTTCTATATATTCTTTTCCACTGGTCAGGTACTCCTGTCCACTCTCAGCTGGTGTTCTGCACGCACTTCTGTGTCTAAAGGTATATTCCTGATGTATCCGCGGAGAGAGATGTACTCCATGTCCACCTACTCCTCCACCATCTTGTTCTTCTATCCGATGCTGTGATTCTTAACGAACAGATGTGAGGAATCGGTGAGGAGGTCAACGAGAAGGAAGGGCGTCTACCTGGACGAGACCCTCAGTACTGTCCCCAGTGCCATCTTTGCCCGGCCCCTCCAGACGCACTGACTCTCCTCTCTGAGACACTGCTGTTCCTCAGCCTCCCCTGGGACAAGGACCGGACTGTTTTCTCCCTTTGCAGTGTAATTGCAGAGATAAAATGGCGTGTGGCTAATTGCTGGGTAGGCCACAAACAGAGCCACCTCACATGTAATTTCAGATTGGCAGAGACTGCAAATTATTCAATGTGATAACCAAAAAGATTATAGCAACGTGTGGAAGTGGAGAGAACATTTGTGGGAAACAAAAGGCTGGCTTTGAAGGCAGGGTAGTCACAAACAACCTTCCATAAAAGTGAAGAACGTACTCTGGGCCAAAATTCAAGGGGGCAGCTGACGCTCAGATCTGGGAGACAGGCCTGAGGGTTCTCACTCCCCAGGAACCTTCGTTCCTGTAAGAATAACAAACTGTTATGGAAAGTTAATTCTTAGTTACCCATGAAAGTTCACAAATAGTACCAAATAACATGCACCCTGTTGCTGAAAATAACCCAGCTGGAAGCTCTGCCCATCAAGCCCAAGCCTCCTCTGACTGCCCTGTTTCCATCAATGGTCCTCTCTTCTCTGAATTACTCTCAAGTCTTCTTTCTCGCTTCTCTCCTCCTCTAAGTTCTCATCCCATCGTCGCCATATCCTGGTGAAGGCCTTCCCGTGGTTCTTCCCACTCCCATTGCTTTCATCCACCCATGAACCATCATGGCAACTTCTGGGCTCCAACTTCCCGGTTATGAGCCTTTCTGCACATCACCACCTTTTCTGGGTTTCTCAGAGAAAGCTCTGACCAGAGCACTTCTCTACTCAAAACCTCCCACTGCTCCACCTATCTATCAAATGAAGCCACCACCACCACGATCACCACGACCACCACCACCAAGCTCCCAGCCAGGGACCCTTGGCTCCGCCCACCTTTCAGGCTTAATTGCTGCCACTTCCTTCCCCCCACCCCGCTCTCCCCAGACAGCTTAGAAGCTGTTACTGAGACATAATCTCTCCTCTAGGAACCTTCGCTTGTCTGTTCTCCCACTTCAATGGCCTTCATCATGGGCTCTGCGGGCCAGGCCTGGGTGACTCCTTCAAGATATCTGAATATGCTGACAATCACCTGCTTGAGCTCCAAAATCATGACGCAGGTCCTGGGGCAGTGGGAGGGCTGTACTGTAAGGAGCCGGCTCCTGCCTCCTGGGACCCCCTCACCTGTGCTACCAACCACCCACAGCACAGCCTCCTCCTGACCACAGCCCTGCTTGGCCTTGGCCTGCTGGCAGAGGTGGTCAGCCTGTTAGGATAGTTGGCATGTGGTGGAGAAGGGGTTGGCAAAGCGGTCATAGTAGGTAAGAATCTCTTTAGAAGCCTCTCTGGTCCTTCTTTATCTGCCACATTCTTCAGTGTTGTTCCCTGAGTTCCTGTGTTCTCTTTAAAGCCATTAGAGTCAAAGCCACAGTATTTTGATGGGATTCAAGTCACGTTTTCCCCCTCAAAACAAGCTGCAGCCAACGAGGTGCAGGAAACCACAGACTTCATCCCCGTTGAACTCCTGCCCTATCCGTCTAAGATGGAGAGATCACCCTGACACAGCCTCAGTGGCAAATCAAATCCTCACCACCTCCACTTCCCGCACCTCCAGGATGGGCTGCCTTGGCCGCTCCCCACCCCTTCTGCCCATCTGCTGGGATGGCACGGTGCCCACTCACAAGTTGGTTGGAGCCTATGGAGGTGCCAGGCAACAATGTGTTTTGATGGGCAGCCTGCAGAAGGTGGCAATTGCCATCTCTGGTGAGTGAAGGCCATAAGCGGTGCCAGCCCTGGCATGCCAGGTCTGTACACTTGTTCACACCTGTTGACTCTCCAGTGCCAAGAAAAGCATGTTTGAGCAAGGGACAAGGGTGGCGGGGAGAGGACATTCTCAGAGCACCAGCATCTTTGGGTGTCCTTATAGGTACAGACAGAACCTAAAGAGATGTGGACAGTCAGACCCAGGGCCACCTCTGTGTCACACTGGAATGGTTTTGTCTGGCCCTGGAATGTGTCCTCAAACACAATCTGTGCTAAGGAAAAGGTACCCAGCAGGGAGACTGCAGCACAGACACAATTCAACACAGAGACAGGCCTGATCTCCAAGCCAGAGAGGAGAGCCAGAGAGAAAGGCAGGCTGAGTTTAGGAAAGTTCTTTCCACCAACAGCTTAAAATACTTAGAACCCTGGTAAGGTATGTCCAGCACAGCTGGGAGCCTCCAACTCCTCACCACCACCTGCCCCAGAGAAGTGCTGTCTTCTAGCTGGGACGTGAGTCCAGCTCCAGAGTCAGATAGAGCTCGCTTTACAACTCCACTCCATTAACTGACCAAGTGATCTTCAGAAAGTTACTGACTTTACCTGAGCCTCAGGCTTCTCATCTCGAAAACGTGGGTAACCATACCTATCTCTTTGGATCAACACAAGAATAAGACAGGACAACAGAAGGGGCCAAGTATGCTGTCTTAACACATAGTAGTTGCTCATCAAACTGAGTTTCCTTTTGTGCCCTGCTGATTCTTGTCTTCTCTCGGTCTCCATTCCAAATAGGAAAGGCGTTCCAGGAACCAAATGATACTACAGATGTCAGTCTGGGAATAAGTCATTGAGACTAGATAGCAGAAGAGATTTCAAGATAAACACAGTGGGAGAGAAAAGGGAAGAGAAAGATGGGAATGGGAAGGAAGGAAACTGGGGTTCCCTTTCTGAAAGGCCCCTTCCATCTCCGCACTCCCATGTCAGTGCTTCAGCCCAGAGACAGCCCTTGTTCTGTACTCCATCCCCACCTCAACTCACCAAGACTGTCCAGCCATCTGCTTTGCTGTTGCTGTTTAGTCACTAAGTTGTGTCTTTGCAACCCCATGGATTGCATCATGCCAGGCTTCCCTGTCCTTCACTGTCTCCCAGAGTTTGCTCTGACTCGTGTCCATTGAGTTGGTGATGCCATCCAACCTTCTCATCCTCTGTTGTCCCCTTGTCCTCTTGCCCCAATCTTTCCCAGCATGAGGGTCTTTTCCAATGAGTCAGTTCTTTGCATCAGTGGCCAAAGTACTGGAGCTTCAGCTTCAGCATCACTCCTTCCTATGAATATTCAGGGTTGATTTCCTTTAGGATTGACTGGTTTGATTTCCTTGCTGTCCAAAGGACTCTCAAGAGTCTTCTTCAGCACCACAATTCAAAAGCATCACTCAAATCAGGAAAGAAAGTACATAGTGAATTTACAACACCTAGAAACCTTATCTATGTACAAAAGATGTTCTTATACCAAGCCCTTGATGTCTTTGCTTGCCTGCCATGTGCCGACAGCCATGCTGAGAGGGGGGAGGGTAACAGGGGTGTGAGTCCTGCCCTTCAGGCTCTCAGTACAAGAGGCAGAAACGAGCTCCAATAACCCTTAAACAAGCCAGAATGGACAGACCCACCAACTAAGATGCAAGCAAACAGCTCCAGGGAAATATGGCTTTAGTTTGTCTCTACATTCCATGTTTGGCTGGTGCTCATATGCCAGCCTTGCCTGTCAGGCCTGCCTTCTGCCACAAGGTCCCTGAGGGTAGCACCCAAGTGCACTGTAGCCTGGGGCATCACAGAAGGTATTACTGACCCAGAGAGCCTTACTTGTATTAGAAACCCTGAGAGGCCATGAGAAGTACATTTGAGTGGCTTATATGACCCTGCTGGTTTCGTGGCAATACTGTAACGGTGGTCCATTGGACTTTAAGGCTGAGTGGCATACTTGGGCTGAGATCTGGATGCTAGAACATTGTGAGTAGCAATAAGACCTTGAGTCCATAGCTGAAAGCCTGAAAGACAACTCAGACCTGCCAGAGATCCCCGTGGGATTTCCCCAAGGAACAGTTCTCAGTGCTGAAAACGGAAGTGAAGAAAGAAAGAAAGATAGAAAACTATTTGGAAGAAAATGCACAGGTAAAGCTCCACCTGCTTCCCAAGGCAGGGGAGTTAGGTGAAGAGGAGAGATGGGACTTGCCAGGGATGAAAACAGAGGCGTGAATCTTGGAAGTGGGAGAACACTTTTGGAGGGGAAGTTCCTGGATGCCTGAGGACTGTCAATGGATATGAACCCCTAAAGCTTCAAGGAGGACAATGGGTGAAAGACACATACAGGGTGCTTGAAGAGAGTGGATGGGATGGATCGCCCAATCCCAAGAAGAATCTAGCTTTAAGATCCACAGGACAGTCAGAGCAGGACTGACCCACCAGAAGGACATCAAGTTCACTTACAAAATGTATAATACATTCCTCCTGTGAGACTCTTTCCAGGGATCAATGGTGAGCTAATGCACAGTCCCCACCCTCACAGAGCTTCAAGGAACCCTGGAGTCAAGAAGTCTGCATTCAGAGCCTAGTGACTCCACCCAGGAGCTAGGTGAACGTGAGCAAGTTATGGAAGCTCAGTTTTCCCATCCGTAAAACGGGAATAAAAAGTAATACAAAATTCAAAAGGTTGTTGTGAGAATTAGATCAGGTGGTACAGGGAAAAACACAGGGGAACACCCAGAACCCACGCTCGGAGCATGTTAGATGCTGTTACTGTTGTCATTGTTCTCCTTACCGTGGTCTTCATTATTACTATTAGTTTCAAAGTTAAGCTGGGGAGAGAGAGAGGTTAATGAAACCTAAGCACAGAAAATGTCATTTCAGACTGAAAAGTGGTAAGTGATAAGCTCCCTAAGCAAAGGTTGCCAATGGTGATTTGAGAGTGAAAATTTGGTCAGGGGGATCTGAGGAAACAGCCTTGAAGCTGAGAACTGAGAGCTATTTGGGTGTTAACAGTGCCGAAGGGGGTCAGCAGATGTGAGTGGGTGAGTGAGACAAGGCAGGGAAGACAGTGTGTCAAATTCCGGAGACAAGTCCTAAGTCACGGCAAGGCGCTGATCCCCACAGGACTGTCGGTTTCCAAAGAGGATAAGATGGAAACAAGAGGCCCCAGAAGGCAAGAAAAGGCTGATCTATGCTCCCTACTGTGTGGGTGTGAGGTTGAGAAATGATCAGGAGAGTCAGTTTCTCTGCCCACAGCAGGCTGATGGCTACGGGAGACACCCAGTACTTCACCGCCATGATCTGGAGTCCATAAGCCACCCCGGTGCCAGCAGAGCCCAGGCATGCTGCCAGTCCTGGGGAAAAATAGAACTGTCCACGTCCCTCCCCATTCCTCATCATCACCCAGGAGGCGCAGGCAACGTCCTGCCCTGGCCGGTCAGCTCCACGGTGTTCTCACCTCTGTCTGAGAGGATCACTTGGCTCTCATCAGCCAGGCCACCACTTCCCTGAAGCAACAGCCACCTCCAGCACCAGCCCGATGGTGCCAGTCTCTGACTCGCACTAACTTCCCTTCTGAGAAAAGAAAAAGAAGTGCTGAAGCAACAGCACCAGAGGTTCTCCTCCTGGGCTGCACCTGAGTTCACACTCTGTCCAGTGGGAGAAATCTGGGCTTAGGGGTTTCAGAGACCAATGCATAAATCTCATCACTACCATTTACTGTGAAGCAGCCTCAATATCCTCATCTGTAAAATGGGGCTAATATCATCCATGCACAACTATCCCTAGAGGATAAAGGAATTGATTGGTGTAAATCATTTTTTGCAGTGCCTACCCCTACACACTCCATGAATGGTGAACAGCATGGCTATTACTATAAAACTGATCTACACAGGGAAGAAGAATCAATCATTTAGGGAAGATCGTGCTAACAACCCCCACTTTGAATCTCTCATAGTCATCACTCAGCAAATTTGTTCCTAAATGGCCAGATGTGTGGCCTTGGGCAAGTTATTTAGCCATTTTCTGCCTTATTTTTTGCACTTTCAAAACATATACAATAATAAATCCTACCCTGTGGGGTTGTTATGAGGATTAAATAGATTAATATACATAAAATGCCTGGTACCCAGTAAATATTTGCTATGATAATGATGATTATTATTTCAGATTGTTATAAGTAGGTCATTCAAGCTACTATGGGGCATAGTGAAAACAGAGAGACCAATTAGGACTATATTGTGATCAACCAGGCAAGAGGTAGTGTCTTCAATCAGCAGAGCAACAGGGTTGGAGAGAAGTGCTTGAATTCTAGGTATATTTCGAAGGTAGATTGACAATTATTTGCTGAAATATCAGTTGTAGGTGTGGGAGAGAATGAGAGGAGTTAAGGAGCCCCAAAGCGCAAGGCTCAGCAGCGTCAAAGATGGAGTTGCTATTTACTGACCAAGAGTAAAGCAGGTATGGGAGGAAATCAGGAGTCCCTGATTCCAAGGCAGTCAGTCATCCAACTATAGATCTCAATGGGGCAGTCTGGATATCAGAGTAAGATACCAGTTGGGGATATAAAAAGTCAGTAGACTCAGATGAAATTATTAGGAACTGGGAAGGATAAAGAGAAAAGGTCCAAAGATTGAGCCCTGGGGTTCTCCCACCCATAGGGGTCAGAAAGTGGGAAAAAAAAAAAAATCCATCAAGACAACCAAAAGTCTGGGCTTGGGAATTTCCAAGACCAGAGTATCAATTTCATCTCTACCACTTACTGTGGAGCAGCCAGGATGGCAGGAGAATAGAGAGAAAATATCTCAGCAGATGAATGAATAAAGAAGATGTGATACACACACACATATACACCACAATGGTATACTGCTGCTGCTGCTGCTAAGTCGCTTCAGTTGTGTCCAACTCTGTGAGACCCCATAGACTGCAGCCCACCAGGCTCCCCCATCCCTGGGATTCTCCAGGCCAAGAACACTGGAGTGGGTTGCCATTTCCTTCTCCAATGCATGAAAGTGAAAAGTGAAAGTGAAGTTGCACAGTCATGTCCAACTCTTCGCAACCCCATGGACTGCAGCCCACCAGGCTCCTCCATCCATGGGATTTTCCAGGCAAGAGTACTGGAGTGCGGTGCCATTGCCTTCTCCCAATGGCATACTACTCAGCCATAAAAAAGAATGAAATAATTCCATTTGCAGCAACATCATGCACCTTGAGATTATCGTATTAAGGAAGGAACAAGAGAAAGGTAGAGGAGAAGGGACATTCAAAGGAAGAGGAAAGGAAGAAAAGAAAGAAAAAGAGGAGTCCTTCTATTTCCCTCTCCTTTCCATGTCAAAGTGTTAGTTGCTTAGTCGTGTCCAACTCTTTGCAACCCCATGGATAATAGCCTGCCAGGCTCCTCTGCCATGGGATTCTCTAGGCAAGAATAGTGGAGTGGAAGCCGTACCCTTCTCCAGGGGATCTTCCCAACCCAGGGATTGAACCCAGGTCTCCTGCATTGCAGGCAGATTCTTTATCATCTGAGTTACAGGGAAGTCACTCTCCTCTTCATATATCCTTCCAAGAGTTTCTGAGCATAAGCCTTCAGGAGTGAGAAAGAAGCGCACCCAGTGAGGGGGCACATGCCAAAGAGACTAGCAGAACAGCCCCAGTTTGGACACAGAGCAGGAAGAAACACAAGAGTAACAACTCCCACTATCAGGTGCAGACTCGGGTTGGAGCCTTCTACATACACTAACTCAAGATTAAGGATCTCAACCCCTAATTCTGCATTTAAAAAGCAGAAGCCCTGTGACCTCCCAGAACTATAACTTCTCTCATCATCTCAGTGTTCTCAGCTGGCTCATGGGGGAAGCTTCCTAGCTCGGAGGGCTTTCAGAGGATCAAATGAGAGCCTACATAAATATAAGTATTATTCATGCTATAATTGATATGATTATTGTCACTCTAGCTACTGAGCCTGAACAGAAAACGCTTACGAGCATGAAGTGTAGTAATCCTGGTATCCAGTGGTTACTATGTGGTCGCTCTTTACATCTGTTGAAAAAACGGTGACTGTGGAAATCATTTTAGTCCCATTCACAGATTTTTAAATAACTGACTGTATGCAGGGGAGAGGATTTGGCTGTGGGGAGGGGTGGTCGCTGGTACCACGCAGCTGCTATGGCTGTGAAAATTTAACCTCAAGCAGCCTAAACATTCATTTTACAATGTACACTGCTGATTACTTAATTATGTCTAAAATATAAGTCAGACACACTCCGAACCCCAGGGAGTAAATTACACAGATCTATGAAGCAACATCTATGCACTCATTCTGGTCTCACATTTCTGAATTATCTTTTTGCCCCCAGTGAATCTGAAAAATCTCTTCCTTTTCTGCAAAACATATGGCTATTGCAAACAAATGATCATTTTCTCAGTATTATGAGCTCAGAGGAGGAGAGGCCATCTTCAACCTAACATTTCGGACTCTTACCAACAGGTTCTTATCTTTATGTATATTTGAACTAGGAGATCTACATATGCTTGATCTCAGCATGAACCTCCCTATGACCTGATTTTGTTACCATGGTCACCAATTAGATGAGTCCTGTTGACTGCAGAACAACAGTCAAAGGATTTCTATTAAGTTCCAGGGTGGAATAACAGTCATATTCTGTGAACACACTTTATAGATTATTTTTCTCATTTGCTTGCCCCAAGGTCTGCCTCCCTCTATCTGCTGAGAATGCAGTTGTTATATAAAATACAAAGAAAATGCTTCCTGGGGCCAGTAATTAAATTTTCCTATAAAATAAATGGATCAGCTGGACTCCTATTTACCTCTTCTCCCTCTAGGATATATCAACGCACATCTTACTCAGGACTCACCTACAATCATCTTTTTCTAAAAAACTTTACTCCCACACCATGGCCTCATATGGGTACATGTGTGTGAAAATATACTATATCCTTTACTGATATTAGCTATCTTATATATAAAAACACTTAAGGGTAATTTTGAAAGATTTAGCTGGGTGAGGCTTTTCATGTAAACATTACAGCCAATGGGGGTGGTCAGTGATTCAATGATCTCATGAAAACCATACCTGATTATTTATAAATGTTGACATTAACAGGTAACATGTATGTACTGAACGTTTTATGACTACAAGAGTTCCCAGTTTGTTGTGGACCACATAGTAAAAGGCTTTGGCATAATAAAGCAGAAGTAGATGTTTTTCTGGAACTCTCTTGCTTTTTTGATGATCCAACGGATGTTGGCAATTTGATCTCTGGTTCCTCTGCCTTTTCTAAAACCAGCTTGAACATCTGGAAGTTCACGGTTCACGTATTGCTGAAGCCTGGCTTGGAGAATTTTGAGCATTACTTTACTAGCGTGTGAGATGAATGCAATTGTGCACTAGTTTGAGCATTCTTTGGCATTGCCTTTCTTAGGGATTGGAATGAAAACTGACCTTTTCCAGTCCTGTGGCCACTGCTGAGTTTCTCAAATTTGCTGGCATATCGAGTGCAGCACTTTCACAGCATCATCACTGAGGATTTGAAATAGCTCAACTGGAATTCCATCACCTCCACTAGCTTTGTTCATAGTGATGCTTCCTAAGGCTCACTTGACCTCACATTCCAGGATGTCTGGCTCTAGGTGAGTAACCACACCATTGTGATTATCTGGATCATGAAGATCTTTTTTGTACAGTTCTTCTGTGTATTCTTGCCACCTTTTCTTAATATCTTCTTCTTCTGTTAGGTCCATAAGATTTCTGTCCTTTATTGTGCCCATCTTTGCATGAAATGTTCCCTTGGTATCCCTAATTTTCTTAAGAGATCTCTAGTCTTTCCCATCCTATTCTTTTCCTCTATTTCTTTGCATTGACCGCTGAGGAAGGCTTTCTTATTTCTCCTTGCTATTCTATGGAACTCTGCATTCAAATGGGTATATCTTTGCTTTTCTTCTTTGCCTTTCGCTTCTCTTCTATTCAAAGCTATTTGTAAGGCCTCCTCAGACAACCATTTTGCCTTTTTGCATTTCTTTTCCTGGGGGATGGTCTTGATCCCTGCCTCCTGTACAATGTCACAAACCTCCTTCCATAGTTCTTCAGGCACTCTGTCTGTCAGATCTAATATCTTGAATCTATTTCTCACTTTCACTGTATAATCGTAAGGGATTTGATTTAGGTAATACCTGAATGGTCTAGTGGTTTTCTCTACTTTCTTCAATTTAAGTCTGAATTTGGCAATAAGAAGTTCATGATCTGAGCCACAGTAAGCTCCTGGTCTTGTTTTTGCTGACTGAATAGAGCTTCTCCATCTTTGGCTGCAAAGAATATAATCAATCTGATTTTGGTGTTGACCATTCAGTGATGCTCACGGGTAGAGTCTTCTCTTGTGTTGTTGGAAGAGGGTGTTTGCTATGACCAGTGCATTCTCTTGGAAAAACTCTATTAGCCTTTGCCCTGCTTCATTCTGTACTCCAAGGTCAAATTCGCCTGTTACTCCAGGTGTTTCTTGACTTCCTACTTTTGCATTCCAGTCCCCTATAATGAAAAGGACATCTTTTTTGGGTGTTAGTTCTAGAAGGTCTTATAGGTCTTCATAGAACCGTTCAACTTCAGCTTCCTCAGCATTACTGGTCGGGGCATAGACTTGGATTACTGTGATATTGAATGGTTTGCCTTGGAAATGAACAGAGATCATTCTGTTGTTTTTGAGATTGCATCCAAATACTGCATTTTGGACTCTTTTGTTGACTACAAAAAAGCAAGAGAGTTCCAGAAAAACATCTACTTTGGCTTTATTGACTATGCCAAAGCCTTTGAATGTGTGGATCACAACAAACTCTGGAAAATTCTGAAAGAGATGGGAATATCAGACCACCTGACCCGCCTCTTGAGAAATCTTTATGCAAGTCAGGAAGCAACAGTTAGAACTGGACATGGAACAACAGACTGGTTCCAAATAGGAAAAGGAGTACGTCAAGGCTGTATATTGTCACCCTGCTTATTTAACTTCTATGCAGAGTACATCATGAGAAACGCTGGGCTAGACGAAGCACAAACTGGAATCAAGATTGTCGGGAGAAACATCAATAACCTCAGATATGCAGATGACACCACCCTTATGGCAGAAAGTGAAGAAGAACTAAAGAGCCCTTGATGAAAGTGAAAGAGGAAAGTGAAAATGTTGTCTTAAAGCTCAACATTCAGAAAACTAAGATCACGGCATCCAGTCCCATCACTTCATGTAAACAGATGGGGAGACAGTGGAAACAGTAGCTGACTTTATTTTGGGGGGCTCCAAAATCACTGCAGATGGTGACTGCAGCCACAAAATTAAAAGACGCTTGCTCCTTGAAAGGAAAATTATGACCAACCTAGACAGCATATTAAAAAGCAGAGACATTGTTTGGTCAACAGAGGTCCGTCTAGTCAAGGCTATGGTTTTTCCAGTAGTCATGAATGGATGTGAGAGTTGGACTATAAAGAAAGCTGAGCACCAAAGAATTAATGCTTTTGAACTGTGGTGTTGGAGAAGACTCTTGAGAGTCCCTTGGACTGCAAGGAGATCCAACCAGTACATCCTAAAGGAGATCAGTCCTGAATGTTCATTGGAAGGATTGATGCTGAAGCTGAAATTCCAATACTTTGGCCACCTGATAGGAAGAGCTGACTCATTTGAAAAGACTCTGATGCTGGGAAAGATTGACAGCAGGAGGAGAAGGGGATGACAGAGGATGAGATGGTTGGATGGCATCACTGACTCAACAGACAAGAGTTTGAGTAAACTCTGGGAGTTGGTGATGGACATGGAGGCCTGGCGTGCTGCATTCCATGGGGTTGTAAAGAGTCAGACACGACTGAGCGACTGAACTGAACTGAACTGAGTTCCCAGTGGCGACAGTAGCAAATTAGCACAAACTCTGTGACTTAAAACAACAGAAATTAATTCCCTCTCAGGCTGGATGCCAAAAGTCTGAAATCAAGATGTCCATGGGGCAGTTCTCCCTCCAAAGGTTCTAGGGGAGAGTACTTTCTTGTCTCTTCCAGCTCCTGGTGGCTTCAGTCATTCCCTGGCTTGTAGCTGCATGCCTCCAATCTGTGCCTTCATCTTCACATGGTCTTTTGCTGTGTCTCTGTCCTTTCCTCTTCCTTCTCTGAGGAAGATACTTGTCACTAAATTTAGAGTCCATTATCAATCCAAAGAATTGATACTTTCAAACTGTGGTGTTGGTGAAGACTCTTGAGAGTCCCTTGGAAAGGAAGGAGATCAAACCAGTCAATCCTAAAGAAAATCAGTCCTGAATATTCATTGGAAGGACTGACATTGAAGCTGAAGCTCCAATACTTTGGCCACCTCATGTGAAGAGCCAACTCACTAGAAAAGACCCTGATGATGAGAAAGATGGAAGGCAGGAGAAAAAGGAGATGACAGAGGATGAGATGGTTGGATGGCATCACTGACTCAATGGACATGAATTTGTGCAAACTCGGGGAGATGGTAAAGGACAGGGAAGCCTAGGGTGCTGCAATTCATGGGGCTGTAAAGAGTGGAATACAACTTAGCGACTGAACAAGATAATCCAGGATGACCTCATCTTGAGAGCCTTCATTACATCTGAAAAGACTCTTTTTCTAAATAAGGTCATATTCCCAGGCCAGGGAAGTTAAGATGTGGCTCTTTTGGAGGGGCTGCCATTCAGCCCATTATAATAACAGCACATTTTTCAAAAGGTTTTATAAAATTAAGCTTAGGATTTTTATATGTGCAGTGTCAGGTACTTATATCAATTTTGAACTTCATACAATGCCAAAAACTATTTACAAGAAAACACACCTCCCTCAGCATTTTTAAATTAATCAAAGGTGAAAAGTTTGATTTTAAATTGGCAAATCAGGTGTAAGAATCTGAGAAGTTATAAAAAATCCTAATCAAACACCTTAAGATATCTCAAAATGGCTCTAAGATGAAAATAAACTCCAAACATGACAGGCATTCTGAAGATAGTGAAGAAACAGAAAAGTGAATGAAGTTGAGAAGACCACTGAAATAGCTCAGAACTAATCAAAGAGATGAGAATGAATAAAATGGGTGAAAACAATCAAGCCATAAGCAACATGGAAGACATGGCAATATATCTGAGCCCCTGAGTGCCTGATAACAGGAGCAAGAGCCACTGTGGGATGTATTTTGCTGACGGCTGTTGGCATGGCTGGACTCGTGTATGTTATACTGATAAGGCTACTCACTGGTACTACATTGTGTCATTGCGCCCCTTCACCATGCACTTTGTACAGTATTGTTGTGTTCTTGGGTTTCCCTTGTGGCTCAGCTGGTAAAGAATCTGCCTGCAATGCGGGAGACCTGGATTCAATCCCTGGGTTGGGAAGATCCCCTGGAGAAGGGAAAGGTTACTCACTCCAGAATTCCGGCCTGCAGAATTACATGGACTGTGTAGTCTATGGGGTCGCAAAGAGTCAGACACAACTGAGCGACTTGCACTGCACTATTGTGTTCTTATGATGGTGGCTTTTGATCATGGAGCTTCGTGTTTCAAACTGTTACAGGTATCAATGTATTTCTCCTCCCTTGCTAAAATGCTGCACATGCTACAGAATTTGGGTTGGAAAGTTTGGAGGTTTTTAGCTCCTGCTAAAGCAACATGAAATTAAAAGACACTTACTCCTTGGAAGGAAGGTTATGGCCAACATAGATAGCATATTGAAAAGCAGAGACATTACTTTGCCAACAGAAGTCTGTCTAGTCAAGGCTATGGTTTTTCCAGTGGTCATGTATGGATGTGAGAGTTGGACGGTGAAGAAAGCTGAGCGCCGAAGAATTGATGCTTTGAACTGTGGTGTTGGAGAAGACTATTGAGAGTCCCTTGGACTGCAAGGAGATCCAACCAGTCCATCCTAAAGGA
Source organism: Okapia johnstoni (assembly GCA_024291935.2). Classification (NCBI taxonomy): domain Eukaryota; kingdom Metazoa; phylum Chordata; class Mammalia; order Artiodactyla; family Giraffidae; genus Okapia; species Okapia johnstoni. Next base: position 10,122,072 of record CM044322.1, on the reverse strand, counting down.
GATGAGTTCTGGGTGTTCATTGGAAGGACTGATGTTGAAGCTGAAACTCCAATACTTTGGCCACCTCATGCGAAGAGTTGTCTCATTGGAAAAGACCCTAATGCTGGGTAGGATTGGGGGCAGGAGGAGAAGGGGATGACAGAGGATGAGATGGTTGGATGGCATCACTGACGTGATGGACATGGGTTTGGGTAGACTCTGGGAGTTGGTGATGGACAGAGAGGCCTGGCGTGCTGCAGTTCATGGGGTCGCAAAGAGTCGGACACGACTGAGCGACTGAAATGAACTGAACTGAAAGCAACGTGGGAAGAAATGAGTTCCCAGTGGGGAAAGGAATGGAGGAGAGGCAAGATAAGGGTAAGGGATTAAGAGGCACAAAATTTTACTATGTATAAAATAAATAAAATACAAGGATATATTGTACAGCACAGGGAATTATAGCCAGTATTTTTCAATAATTTTAAATGGAATATAATCATTAAAAATACGATACCACAATGCAAATTAAAAAAAAATTTTTTTAATTTTTAAAAGATGTAAAAGAAATATTGAATCACTATCTACTTATGGCTGATTCACACTGATGTATGGCAAAAACAAACACAACATTATAAAGCAATTCAGTTCCGTTCAGTTGCTCAGTTGTGTTCGACTCTTTGAAACCTCATGAACTGCAGCACGCCAGGCCTCCCTGTCCATCACCAACTCCCAGAGTCCACTCAAACCCATATTCATTGAGTCGGTGATGCCATCCAACCATCTCAGCCTCTGTCGTCCCCTTCTCCTCCTGCCCTCAATCTTTCCCAGCATCAGTCTTTTCAAATGAGTCAGCTCTTCTCATCAGGTGGCCAAAGTATTGGAATTTCAGCTTCAACATCAGTCCTTCCAATGAAAACCCAGGACTGATCTCCTTTAGGATGGACTGACTGGACCTCCTTGCAGTCCAAGGGACTCTCAAGAGTCTTCTCCAACACCACAGTTCAAAAGCATCAATTCTTTGGTGCTCAGCTTTCTTTATAGTCCAACTCTCACATCCATACATGACCATTGGAAAAACCATAGCTTTGACTAGACAGACTTTTCTTGACAAAGTAATGTCTCTGCTTTTTAATATTCTGTCTAGGTTGGTCATAACTTCTCTTCCAAGGAGCAAGCGTCTTTTAATTTTGTGGCTGCAATCACCATCTGCAGTGATTTTGGAACCCAAAAAAGTAAAGTCAGCCACTGTTTCCACTGTTTTCCCATCTATTCCCCATGAAGTGATGGGACCAGATGCCATGATCTTCATTTTCTGAATGATGAGCTTTAAGCCAACTTTTTCACTCTCCCCTTTCACTTTCATCAAGAGGCTCTTTAGTTCTTCTTCACTTTCTGCTATAAGGGTGGTGTCATCTGCATATCTGAGGTTATTGATATTTCTCCTGGCAATCTTGATTCCAGTTTGTGCTTCCTCCAGCCCAGCATTTCTCATGTTGTACTCTGCATAGAAGTTAAATAAGTAGGGTGACAATATACAGCCTTGACGTACTCCTTTTCCTATTTGGAACCAGTCTGTTGTTCCATGTCCAGTTCTAACTGTTGCTTCCTGACCTGCATACAGGTTTCTCAAGAGGCAGGTCAGGTGGTCTGATATTCCCATCTCTTTCAGAATTTTCCAGAGTTTGTTGTGATCCACACAGTCAAAGGCTTTGGCATAGTCAATAAAGCAGAAATAGACGTTTTTCTGGAACTCTCTTGCTTTTTTGATGATCCAACGGATGTTGGCAATTTGATCTCTGGTTCCTCTGCCTTTTCTAAAACCAGCTTGAACATCTGAAAATTTGCAGTTCACGTATTGCTGAAGCCTGGCTTGGAGAATTTTGAACATTACTTTACTAGCATGTGAGATGAGTGCAATTGTGCGGTAGTTTGAGCATTCTTTGGCACTGCCTTTCTTTCGGATTGGAATGAAAACTGACCTTTTCCAGTCCTGTGGCCACTGCTGAGTTTTCCATATTTGCTGGCATGTTGAGTGCAGCACTTTCACAGCATCATCTTTGAGGATTTGAAATAGCTCACCTGGAATTCCATCACCTCCACTAGCTTTGTTCGTAGTGATACTTCCTAAAGCCCACTTGACTTCACATTCCAGGATGTCTGGATCTAGGCAAGTGATCACACCATTGTGATTATCTGGGTAGTGAAGATCTTTTTTGTACAGTTCTTCTGTGTATTCTTGCCACCTCTTCTTAATATCTTCTGCTTCTGTTAGGTCCCTACCATTTCTGTCCTTTGTTGAGCCCATCTTTGCATGAAATATTCCCTTGGTATCTTTAATTTTCTTGAAGCAATTATCCTCCAATTAAAAAATAAATTTAAAAACAAAAATATTGAATCACTATGTTTTATACTGCAACTATAATTAAAGAAAATAATGGGGTTAAGGTTAAAGTTTGAACCTTCCAAATATTGTTATAGAAAACTTGTCCTCAGTAAGTTCAGTTCAGTCGCTCAGTCATGTCCAATTCTTTGCAACCCCATGGAAACTTGTCTTATGTGTTGATTTTTTGCCAATCCAATGCCTTAAGAAAAGGTATTAGGTCCTCTGTCTCTTTAGCTGCCCTGCCATAAAGTCTACTGACCACCTGGGGTACTGCTCAATTTCCTACTGCTGTTGCAACACATTTCCATAAATGTGATGGGTGAACACAAGACAAACGTATTATCTTACAACTTCAGTGTCAGAAGTTGGAAGTGTGTCTCACTGGGCCAAGGTAAAGGGTCAGCAGGACTGTGTTCCTTTCAGCAGGTTCTATGAAAAGAATCATTTCCCTTGTCTTTTCCAGCCTCTGTAGGCTGCCCACAGTCCATGGCTCACGGATCTCTTCCTCCATCTTCAAGCCAGTATAAGAGGTCTTCTCACACAGCATCACTCTAACCTCCTCTTCCGCCTCCCTCTACCACACTTAAGGACCTCTGTGATTACATCAGGTCCATCTGGATGAGACAGGCTGATCTCCCCATCTCAAGGGCCTTAATCATTTCTGCAAATTCCCTTTTGCCATGTAAAGTAACGTATTCCCAGGTTCCAGGAATTCAGATATCGTCATCTTTGGGAGGGGCCAAAGATGCTATCTACTGCAGGAACAGAACAAATCAAGACTCACAGCAGGCTAACTAACTCCTTGCAGTCTGCACACGGGCCACCCCTCCAGGTTTGGGCACATTTCCTCTAACCCCCAGGGTTTTCAGTTAATTCCTACATCACTAGAAGTAGTTGGCAGAGGGAGGCGGTGGCAATTAGAGGTGCATGGCCAATGGTCAGGTCATCAGCAACTGTTTACAGCTTCCAAGTACAAAACCACCCTTTCCAAATGATTGCCCTCAAAATGCCACCCTAGATGGGAAATGAAGTACAGGTGTGCTTCACTACAAGTAAACACCATATAAGGAAGCCTGACTTTACATAGACATTTGCCTCACCCTGCTGGAACTTCCAGCAGTTTGTACCATTTAAATGTCTACTAATGGGCTAAAGCAGTTACTAATAGTCTAATAAGCTAGCCATTAACAGTTTCTTAAGTAGCAGGCTGCTGGAGTTGTGTGACTTAGTTATAACCACTGAGAATGAGCTGTCTTCTCAGTTTATAAAAAACCCTAAATTGGGACAAGAATTATTTCCCTAAAGGTTGACTTACTTGGCTCCAAATATGGAGGAAGCAATTGTTCAAGTGACGTAGGTATTTCTTCCTTCATATAAAGTCATTCACTCTCAAGTTCCTTGCCAGGTTCTTCCCCTGGGCATTGAAATGTTGGTTTATAGACCATGAATTACTTCCAGAGACATTAAGGAATAGAGATATTTTCTAATGGAGCCTTAAGGCATAACTTTAAAAATCAATCAGAAATGAAGATAGAGTCTGATTCCAATTGTAGTATGAATGTCCCAAGCATAATCAGCTAAGAGTGCAAATGAATCAGGGTCACATAAAAAGCTGATTATTCCTACAGCCCCTCCTATTCATTTACTCATTCAATAAAGACTTATTGAGCATATAATGGGCAGTGATCTTGGTACAGGAGAATATTAGAAAATAAATGGGTGCGATTCCGTTCTCTTATAGAGTTTACATTCTGTAAGTAGAAAGACTGAAAGTCAACAAAAAAATCAACCAAGTTATAAAACATATTAGAAGGTGCCAAGTGCATGGGAAAAGATAGAGCAAGAGAAGGGGAATAAGGAGTGCTGGGTGAGAGGAAAAGTAGTGAAGGGACACCTCCTTGAGAGCTGCTGCTGCTGCTAAGTAGCTTCAGTCGTGTCCGACTCTGTGTGACCCCATAGACAGCAGCCCACCAGGCTCTGCCATCCCTGGGATTCTCCATGCAAGAACACTGGAGTGGGTTGCCATTTCCTTCTCCAAAGCATGAAAGGGAAAAGTGAAAGTGAATTCGCTTAGTCGTGTCCGACTCTTCGCAACCCCATGGACTGCAGCCTACCAGGCTCCTCCACCTGTGGGATTTTCCAGGCAAGAGTAACATCCTTGAATAGGTGACCTTTAAACAAAGGCTGGAAGGGGGTGAGAGTGGTGAGCCAGGAGGAAATCCAGGCATGGGCAACAGCCAGTGCAAAGGCCCTGAGGGAGCAAATATCTAGCTTATTTGAGGAAAAAGTAAGGCAGTCATGGGAGAAGGCAATGGCACCCCACTCCAGTACTCTTGCCTGGAAAATCCCATGGATGGAGGAGCCTGGTAGGCTACAGTCCATGGGGTCGCTAAGAGTCTGACGACTGAGCGACTTCACTTTCACTTTTCCCTTTTATGCACTGGAGAAGGAAACGGCAACCCACTCCAGTGTTGTTGCCTGGAGAATCACAGGGACGGCGGAGCCTGGTGGGCTGCCGTCTATGGGGTTGCACAGAGTCGGACACAACTGAAGCGACTTAGCAGCAGCAGCAGCAGCAAGGCAGTCATGTGGCTGGAGAGAAAGAGTAGATGATGTCATAGGGGTAACAAGGGCCTCAAAAGCCATTTTAAAGGTTTGGCTTTTTTTTTTCCAAAAGGAATGAATTACTGTTGAGGATTCAGAGCAGAGGAGTAAAGGAATCCCACTGTCAAAAGCTCACTAGTTACTTCTGGGCAACCCCAAGGCGATGTGCACAAGTTGGCTTGTTCTCCTACAGTACCCTCCTCCCCTATCCCCCACCAGTGTCCTCTGCAAAAATGCCACTGCCTAGCCTCAGGCTCTCTAATGCTCCTGAACAGCCAGCCCCAGTGTTCCAAAGCAGTCATGCAGGTCCTCTCAGCCCCATCCTGCCCTGGGAGAGCTGACTCCCAAAGCCACACAGCTTCCACATAGAAGCTCAGAGTCTTTCAGGAGAAAAGCTCCTCCAGATTTGGACCATCTCTGCCAGGCTAGTAAGCTATTCATATTTCTTAAAAAAAATGACATTCCCCAAAATTATTTTTCAATTGAAGGTTTTTCTTGAATTATATCTTCTCATAGCTCCATTTTCCATGACTATGTTATTCCTTTGAAGCCTAACTATATGAGTTTAAAATACAGCCTCTTTTCTCATGTCACTGGATTTATCCCATATTGAAACCCTTCTGATGGCAGGGAATGTGTTTTTTATAGTATTTCCCTCCAAAACTGTAAGTACTTAATCAATATTGGCTACATTACTGTAGCCTATGACCTCAGCCCTGTACTAGCCACTAGAGCATTCGTAGAAGTGAAAGATACCCTCCCCTTACCCAAATAAGCTTATAAATATGTCTGGGAAACAGCATCAAATAATGGTAGAATATGGTGAAGTATAAGAATTGAACATTACAAACTCTGGATCCTATAAATTCAAGAAAGAACTGGGTGGGGTCAGAACAGTCGAAAATGTTTTTCCAGAGAAAACAGGACCTGAAAAGAAGACCTTGAAGGATGGGTCAAACAAGAGCCACAGAGCCACCATATTCCATTGAAGAGGGAGCTACAGAATAACTGGCAGCCACAATTTATGTTGTCTAGACTATTTTTGCAATTATCCTTATTGACGTCTATGATTTGGCCAGTAAACCCTGTGTTTACACAACATTAGGTTTGGGAGTGCAGAGCAGACCTCAGCAGTGGGTTGGTTGTTTACCGCCTCTATTATGTTGAGGTATGTTCCTTCTATGGGCTTTCCTTCTGGCTCAGATGGTAAAGAATCTGCCTGCAATACAAGAGACCCGGGTTTGAACCCTGGGTCTGGAAGACCCCCTGGAGAAGGGAACGGCAACCCACTCCAGTATTCTTGCCTGGAGAGTCCCATGGACAGAGGAGCCTAGTGGGATATAGTCTACAGGGTCCCAAAGCATCAGACATGACTGAGTGACCAACACACATGTTCCTTCTAACAATAATTGAAAAAGGCACATCTACCCCAATGTGCCTTCATCATAGCACTATTTACAATAGCTAGGACATGGAAGCAACCTAGATGTCCACCAACAGATGAATGGATACAGTTGTGGTACATATATACAATGGAATATTACTTGGCCATAAAAAGGAATGCATCTGACTCAGTTCTAATAAGGTGGATGAACCTAGAGCCTACTATAGAGTGAAGTCAGAAAGAGAAAAACAAGTATCATATATTAATGCATATATATGGAATGTAGAAAAATGGTACTGGTGAACCTATTTGCAGGCAGCAGTGGAGATGCAGACATAGAGAACAGACTTGTGGACATGGAGTGGGGGTTGGGGGGAGAGGATGGGATGAATTGAGAGAGCAGCACTGAAACATACACATTACGTTATATAAAATTAAATAGCCAATGGAAATTTGCTATATAACTCAGGGAGCTCAAATCAGGTGCTCTGGGACAACCCAGAGAGGTGGGATGGGATGGGAGGTGGGAGGGAGGTTTAAGAGGGAGAGGACATATGTATACATATGGCTGATTCATGTTGATATATGGCAGAAACCAACACAATATTGTAAAGCAATTATCCTCCAATTAAAAATAAATAACTTTAAATTTTAAGAAAAGAATAGACCTCAGCAGAAACCCTATCAGCGTTCCATCAATAACAAAAGCAAACTACACTGTACTTCTCTCCATTAAATGAGCTTAAATAACAAAGATAAACGTGTGCCTAACTTTGGGGTAAAAAAAAGTCAGGCAGTCGAGGACACTGAAGGGTTTGTTGTAGGTATTCAGGATCTGGTGACTGGCAGTAGGAAGTACCATGGAAACTTGCTTATGGACAGATGCAGACAGATCAGGTAACGGACGGGGCTTAGGATCTGACAGAACACATAATTGAAGGGTGCCGAGCATTATACCAAGAGGCTTAATAATGCTGTTCCTGTCACCTCGGCAATTAGCCCTGCAGGAAATGAATTAGCACCCTACTGTAAGCAGGGAATCAAGAAGTCCTTGGGTGACAGGCAATTCAAGATACTAGAAGCAGAACTGTGACAATCAGTCTGCCCTGATGGGAAAGAGATCAGATATTCAGCTACTGGATGAAAATGTAAAACAACAAACTTACTGATATTCTTCTTCCACCAATGAAAAAAATTTTCAGAACACATGCTTCAATAAAATACATCCATGAACATAATAAAAGAACTTAAAATGGCTGTAGGAAGCATGGGACATTAGCATAAAAACTGGTTATCCAAGAGATAAAAATGGTTTTAGTAGGCTAGCATTAAAGTTTGTAGTCTCCAGGTGCTGTTGCAGGGGAGAAAATTATAAAATTCATTAACCAACATCCTACCTACCATTTAATACCTAAGGATTGATATTTATTGGTTTGATAACCATAAGTACTGATCCCAGGCATCGTCATTTGACTTTGTTGACTGAGCCCAAGTCCCTGCTAAGGAATTAAAGTTGTGTTTAGTGTAAAGGGGCTTCCCTGGTGATTCAGATGGTAAATAATCTGCCTGCAATGCATGAGAGCTGGGTTCGATCCCTGGGTTGGGAAGATCTCCTGGAAAAGTAAATGGCTACTCACTCCAGTATTCGTGCCTAGAGAATTCCATGGATAGCGGAGCCTGGCCGGCTGTAGTCCATGGGTTCAAAAAGAGTTGGACATGATTGAGTAACTAATACTTTCACTTGGTGTAAAGACTTCACATTTGTACAACAGATATTCCCTAGGCAAGACTTGAGTAAATCAGATCACATACAAGAATAGGCTGCTAGCTAAGAATCTGGTAGGTCTTTTCATTATGGAAAGGTTATTTTGAAAAGTAAGTAACTGATGCCTAATTTATCTAATGTGTAAGAGTGGTCTTGTGCTTATTGTGTTTTCTGAAAGCTGAGTTTGCTTGCCTTTATGTGTTCTAATTCCAAAAAAAAAAAATTGCTTTTCCTAAAAGATAAAACAATAACCAACCTCTAAAGAAAAGTACAGTCAGACCCTTGACTCACTATCTTTTCATTCTCTTTCCTTGCTCTAAGTCTTAGGCAGATTTTTAGCCATGTGATTTTAGGGCAATGATATATACAGGTTTGTTCAGGACAGTGTTGGTTTATACCTGATGTGCTGGCATAACTGCAACTCACTCTCAAAATGTCCCGAGTTGCATGATAAATTATATGGTTACCCTATGTATTACAGATTCTAAGGAACTAGGAATTTATTGCATTTTGAAATCAATTAAGATGGCACCAGACACACAGCAAAGGAAAGCATAAACAAGACAAGAAGACAACCCACAGAATAGGAGAAAATATTTGCAAATAATGCAACCAACAAGGGATTAATCCCCAAAATATACAAACAGCTCATGCAGCTCAATATCAAAAATTAAACAACCTAATCAAAAATGGGCAGAAGATCTTAGTAGACATTTCCCCAAGGAAGACACACAGATGGCCAATAGGCACATGAAAAAGATGCTCAACATCACTAATTATTGCTGTTTTTGTTCAGTCTCTAAGTTGTACTCTTTGTGACCCCATGAACGGCAGCACACCAGACTTCCCTGTCCTTCACTATCTCCAAGAATTTGTTCAAACTCATGTCCACTGAGTCGGTGATGCCATCCAACATCTCATCCTCTGTCACCCCCTTCTCCTCCTGCCCTCAGTCTTTCCCAGCATCAGGGTCTTTTCCAGTGAGTCAGCTCTTCACATCTGATCAGGTGGCCAAAGTATCGGAGTTTCAGAGAAATGCAAATCAAACCTACAATTAGTTATCATCTCACTTCAGTGAAAACGGCCATCAACAAAAAGTCTGCAAACAGTAAATGCTGAAGAGAGTGAAGAAAAGGAAACCCTCCTATACTGTTAGTGGGAATGTAAACTTTTACAGCCACTATAGAGAACAGTACAGAGGCTCATTAAAAATCTAAAAGCAGAAAACTACCATATGATCCAGCAATCCCAATCCTAACCAAGAGGTGGATAAAGACATAATTTGAAAAGATACATGCACCCCAATATTCACTGATCACTATTTGCAACAGCCAAGACAGGGAAGTAACCTAAATGTCCATCAACAGATGACTGGGTAAAGAAGATGTGGTATATATATACAAAGGAATAGTACTCAGCCATAAAAAAGAATGAAATAATGCCATTTACAGCAACATGGGTGGACCTAGAGATTATCATACTAAGGGAGGTAAGCCAGAGGAGGACAAATATCATATGATATCACTTATATGTGGCATTTAAAAAATGATACACATGAACTTCAACAAAACAGAAACAAACTCATAGAAAACAAACTTATGGTTACCGAAGAGAAAAGGAAGGGTGAGGGATAAATTAGGAGGTCTGTATTAATATAGAAACACTACTATATTAGATAATCAACAAGGACCAACTTGTACAGCACAGGGACCTCTATACAATACTCTCTAATAACCTATATGGGAAAAGAATCTGAAAAGGAATAGATGTATCTATATGCATAACTGAATCAATCTGCTATATACCTGAAACTAACACAACACTGCAAATCAACTATACTCCAATATAAAATTTAAAAAAAAAATTTTTTAACATAATTAAAAAAGAAAGAAGGCAGCATTTTGGACATTATTCACATTACCTCCAAGGATGAAGTCTTTTATAATCCACTTGAGAGGTTTTGCTAAGAATTTGGTAAGTGTACAATTCTAATCCCAAATCTTAACATTACCCCCTTCTCTCTTGCATGCACCCTCTTTTGTCTTTGGTTCTCTAAACATTTGGATAATATTTTCAAGTTAGCAACTGAACTCAATAGTAAAGAATTCGCCTGCCAAAGTAGGAGACACAGGATACATGGGTTCAATCCCGAGGCTGGAAAGATCCCCTGGAGGAGGTAATGGTAACCCATTCCAGTATTCTTGCCTGGAAATCCTATGGACAGAGAACCTAGAAGGCTACAGTCCATGTGGTCGCAAAAAGTCAGACACACATACATACACAACTGAACTCAATCAATAAGAATTTACTAAGCCCCCCAAACACACTTCAGGTAACACAAAATCCCTGGTATATCAATCATTTGATTAGATTTTGACTCCTCCCAATTTTCAATGCCCTTGGACTCAAAACCTTGTCTTCCTGGTTTACATGTGGAAACTGAGGCATAAGAAAAAAAAGATAAATTCATTGGGAACACAGCCTAGTAGCAATTCTAAGCTTTCCCCAACAACCACCAGCCATAAACCCAACCTCGATACACACACAAACACACACCTTCCCAGTGATAGCAGAAAACCTTCAAAAGAGACACATTAATTCTATTTAATCCTATTTTCTGGCTCTCTACTTTTTTATATGCTGAATTGGTAATGGAGCTAATAAAGGTTCAAGATTGCTCTTTCTGGGGGCTAAATTTTTCTTTTCTCCATGTCATGCTTTTTATTCAGAAAATAATTTTCTTTGCATTGTTTTCACAAAAGCTTTCTAACACCCCCAAATAATGCAGAGAAATTGCTTTTATTTTGCACGGGCATTTTCAATGCACACTGTATCTCTCAGCATATCTATTATATTAATCTAAGCCTTAATGATACAATGGGTAAAAACAGTGTACGGATGTGTATAAATGAAAAATTTAATAGATTTCCCTCTTAATGTAATAGAATTGGCATGAGGCATTGGGAACAGGAGTGAGAGTAGTCACTCAAGCATTGTGTTTACATGATATTTAAATACAAGTGGCTGGGGTGTAAGTACTCCTAAGTACACCTGAAAGGGATGGTGCCTTCTAATCATTGTTTCAGCAAGTGACAGTTGTTTACACAACAGCAGCACATTCGCTGCTGATTTGAATAATAAACATGCTTAAATACCAGCTGGATAATAGAAGGATAATTGAAACATAGTTTAAAGCTCTGATTTACAGGCATTGTAGCAACACTTTTATTTGCTGTACAATGCCACACTTCTGTGCAGTCGCTGGGAAAAAAAAATTTAAGGCATTGTTTCAAACATTGGGATCTATTAAACTTGATTAATACACCCAGCGTATGCACCCATAGCTCAAGCCATGCCTGGGCGTACTTGAGACAGCTATTGTACAATGTGTTTTAGCAAAACACTTGAGGCTATAATAGAACCATTCAAGAGGCCAGCAATGCAGTGTGTCCACCAGGGCCCCGAACAGTGGATGGGACCACAGGTACCAGAGACAGAACCGAGCTCATCACCTACGTTCTCAGGATTGACCTGGATAACTGCTAAAGGTAAAATTTTCAGAAAATTATGACCATAAACTCTAGCAAATCTTTTTCAATTTCATCACATGTCCATTTCTGTCTTTCCACGCCCATTAACTTACCACCTAAGTTCAGGACAATTTTACTCTTACGTGATCAATACAAGAGGCCTGATCTGGGCATCTGTTCCTAGGGTGGCTCCGTTTCAACCATCTCACACAACGTCACCAAGTGAATGGTCCCTTTTCAGGTAGCAGTTCCAGTATCAGACCACTCCCTGCCCAGATTGGCCTGATGAGTAGGCGGCACCCGGCAAGTGTTAGTTACCACTCAAGTCCTCAGATTTTGGAATCTCAAAACATGATTGTACCTATTCACTTAGAATAGGTCATACTTGGGGAAGTTACTGCTGTAACCAAATTAACAGAAACTTAATTTGCCAACCAGAACACTAATGTGTTCATTGATTCATCAATTTACTAGGGGAAATACGTCTTAAAGGAAAATTCACATTGCTCAGTCAAAACACTCTCTCCTGGAATGATTGCTTCAGAAGAGTAAATTACATGTCAGAAAGTCGCTTAATGAACACAAAGTAAGAGCAAAAGGAATAGAATGGATTGGCACTTTTTACTCCAGGGAAAATGTTGCCTAAAAGTAATAGCACCCAGGCACCAAGCCAGGTATCAATTATCTCTAATCCTTACAAAAATTATTATTCCCTTTTAAATATAAGGGAGTGATCTAAGGCCACATGGTTGTTGAGTTACAGCTTTGAAGCCACACTATTCATAACTAATTACTAGTCATCATATTGATGATCAATAATAATCACCAGGTATTCAGATTCGGATCTCTCACTCTCAGATTGGGCTGAATAAAAAGGAATAGGTGTATATTTTCTGGCTCCTTTTTCGGTGAACCGCTTGCACCAGTCACTGGGGCTGTCTTATACCACTTGGACTGGTGGGTGCCCCATAGACGTGGAATGAGTGACTGAATGAAAGGTTACATGAACCTTAAATAATGTTACTTAATGCTAGACATGTCTTTTCTGAGAATACAGCTTGGTGCATGGTAAGAGAGTTTGGACAATCACTGCATCTCTGATCCATTAAGAAATGGTGTTGCTTCTGCAAATATCTAATCTCATCTGGCATAAGCGGCTCACTAAAACTTAAGTTTCCATTACAATCATGCTTTAAAATTCTGAAGACACATTACCAGCCTCCTTCCATGTACAAAAACTATTTCCAAAGGCCATTATTCAACCATTCAAAACCGGGTCCAAAACCAGGAGGTCCCTTTTCAGAAGAAAGAACAGCAGGGTCAAGAGCCTTCACTGCAGGGTATTCAGCAGGTCAATCATGGCTCCATCTTGCCCTCAGATCCCCTTCTAAGAGAATTCGCTCCAGTTCCTATCACAGTTGAAGCAGTAACTTTCTACTCTTCTCCAAACCCCAGCTCAGTGGAAGGGCAGGGGCAATAATCCAAGGATAACAGGTGCAGGGCACAGCCAACAACTTACCACACAGCCAGACACAAAAGAAGAGCTGGATCAGTAATCCCAAGTTCTCTCTCTCCCTCCCTCCCTCTTTCTCTCAGATTAGAGAGAACCTGGGAAGTTGGTAGTGAAGCCAAATGCAGAAACTACGCCTAAATAGAGAAGCCATGAGGGACCAGCAGGGCCATTAGATCTAAGCCAATTACAGTTACACAGAAGCGGAAACTATTAATATGAAGCGGAGAAACTAAAAGAACCATGAAGGAAAGTGATCAAGTGTGTGGACTCTGGAACCACTGCTCAGGTTTGAATCCCGGTTCATCCTTATTCTAGCAGCGTTACCTTGGGTTACTTACTCACTTCTCTATCAGTGTCTGGCACGTGGTCAGCACCACGCATGTGTGAGCATGGTAGGGACTGCCATTGAGCACTTATAATGTGCCAACCAAGGCTCTCAGTCTGTTACATGTATTAATTCAATTAATCCTCAGCACAAGCCTATGAAGCACTATTATCATCCCCATTCTGAAGATCAAGAAATTGAAGCACAGAAAAGTTAACTGCCTGGTCCAAGGTCATGTCACTGGTAAGTGGCAGGGCTGGGATTTGAATCCTGGCAATCCAGCTCTAAAGCAGTCATACAGAAAAAGCACAGACATCCTCAGAAAGAAAACAGGTGACCTGCAACAGAGACATAACACACTCAGGAAGTGCTCTGGCCGGCGACTTAGTCGCAACTCACAAGCGTTCTCAAGTCTCTCTCTCTGCCCTTTGGCTCACGTGGACTGCATGGGTCTCCTTCTTGAAACAGAGTCTGAAACTGAAATTGGTCCTGCCTTAGGCTGGGGAGAAGTGCCTGGAGGAACAGAACAGGCTCTCAGAAGACACTTGGGACGGATGTAAGTGGACAATGCACAGTGACAGGGTGAAGAGGGCAGGAAGCCCCTACAGCCCCACACACCAACAGAGTGACCAAGTGAACACCGGGCTTTCCTTAGAGACTCTCAGGACCGTGAACCACTACAGGGTGACTTGTGGGGGACTTGGAAGCCTTGGCCTTAACTCAGTTTCCTGGGGTTAGAAATGAGGTAAATGGACCTCCCTCAAGTGTTGTAACATTATTTATGATGCTAGACGTAGATATGAAGCAAGTAATCTTCAGCATGAAAGCACATTTATATTCTTGGGAAGAGTTGTTTCATTTCATCAAAAGGCTTTCTTGCCATTCATTAAAATGATGTCAGGGTTTTTTTTTTCAATTTCTGAACTATTGTGCATAATTATATCAAGAGGCTTCTTAATGTGGAAAATTCCTATAAAGCTAGAATAAAAATTCTTGGCCATAATCATTTTTTTTTTTTTGCTTGCTGGCATTTCATTTTGGTTTTGTTTTTAGCAAATTTTATTTTCTAATATATCACATATTACTTTTATGTATTCATCATATATGTTCATGATTGGGTATATTCTCAAAGAAATCGATTACTAATTTTGGTTGCTATTTTTGTCAGGATATGATATGAGATTATTCTCACTCTGGAAATCAAATAACAAACTTTTAAACTGTTCTTACGATTAGAAGTAATTTTAAAGGACCCAGAATCATCTATTTTTTAATAGCTTGAAAACAATCGACAGAAAAGACCTTGACCCCTTTCTTAACGTAGACTGTTTCAACTTTTCTGGTCATGAGTTTATTCAGATTTATCTTGACAGAACTTTTACAATGAGTAATACAGAAATTTAACTAGTAGTCTCTCAAAATTTTAAAAATTTTTTCTACATATTTAGCTATATCCCATTTTGATTCCTACATTATGAGTTGTTTCTTGATTATATTTTCGAAGTTTTAGTATGGGCTTTCCTTGTGGCTCAGCTGGTAAAGAATCCATCTGCAATGTGGGAGACCTGGGTTTGATCCCTGGGTTGAAAAGATCCCCTGAAGAAAGGAAAGGCTACCCACTTCAGTTTTAATAACTTTTTAGTCTTGTCAAAAGCTTAGAATTTTAATTTATTTACTAACTATACCACTTTATAACTGTTAAAAAGTTTATAAATCTCTGCTTCTGCATTTAATTCTCTCAACCTGCTTTCCTTGGGATAGTTTTTTGCACTCTATTTCTGATTTCTTAAGCTAAAATATACTTAACTTAGATACATTAAATTTTTTAATACTGAAGCACTTAAGACAATGAAGTTTAATTCTGTCGCTGCTTTGGTTGCATCTAACAAGTTCGGATATGTAATGTTCTTGACATTATTTTCCAAATTATATGCAAATGAAATTTTAATATTCTATTATTATTTTAGACACTGTTAGGGAGAATTGTATTGTTTTCTTATTTTTTGGTTTGATTGGAGGCTTAATTGTTGCTTTTCATTGTCTGTTTGGGGCAAACTACCAAGTGGTTAAGTATATTTAACTTTTTCTTAAGTTAAACTTTTGTTAGTAATTTCTAAGTTTTTTACAGTGCAACCAAGAAAAAAGCCTGTAACATTTACCTTTTGGAGCTTTTTGGAATTTGTTAAGGCTTTTGGTTGAAGTTTAGAAATTGCATGGATGCTAAAAAATAACTAACATATAACACTGCTCAGTAAATATGTATTTATTAAATCAACTTAATTCTCTATATAATTCAAATTCTCTACATATTTATTGTTTGCAGACTCCTTCTATCAAAAGAATGAGAGATAAACATGGAAGCTGCCTGTTGAACTGTTTTTCTGTTGATTTCCTTATGTATTTCCAGCAATTTTACTCTATATATTTCAATACACAATGCATATCTCCCTTGTGAATTTTACTCTTTACCAGTACAAAGTAACAAGCAGAGTTGTGGTAAAGAGGGTCTCTGAAGAAAAAACTTTTAAACTGTGATTTGTAGCTTTTGCCGACTGTGGTGTAAATGCTCCCACCATGGCTCACTTCATGTTACTGATATAAGAATAAATCCCAACTAAACTGAGAATTGGGATAAGATGGACATAAGTAGGCTCACATAGGCCAGCACATGCCAGCTCCAACATGTCATTGAAAGCAAGCATCTTTGTTTTATGATTTTTCATTCTATTTTAGTATTAAGCATATATACAGACTTTTTTTTTTTTGCTTTTCTGTTAGCACCTTTCTGATATATATATGCCCATTCATTCATTTTTAGCCATCTTATATCATTTTTTTTACAGATATATCTCATGTGAATTATACTTTAAGACCCATTCTGAGATTCTTTATCACAGACAGACTTAACACATTTATAAATAGATAGATAGATAGATGTTTTACTGATATACTTGGTCCTACATCTTTCGTTTTATGGGTTTTTTTTTTTTGCTTCCTTATATAGACGCTTGCTTTATATTTATTTACTTTCCTAGTTCTTATCTCTAGTATTTGTTATCTTACATTTTTTCAAGAGCACTCTGAAGCGTGCATTTCTAACTGTCAGCTTTAAGAACGAAAAAGTATCTTTGGAGCTCCTCATATTTAAGACCATAAATTTAGGACCCAAGAAGGGAGTTGTGATTTCTTAAAATGCTAAAAGAGAGAGTAATCATAACAGATGTCTTGATATTCAATTATATTCTCTAAGGTTTTAATCCTAGATTATTATAATGATTTCATATCATGTTTATATCTTATATCCTCTAAGAATAAGACATTTTCATTCATTTTATAATCACATAAAAAAAGTAATTTATGCCTATCTATAACTTACACAATTTCAGAGCTGACTCAGCCTTTTGTCACAGGATGACAACAGAACTTGAAGATGAAGGACTCTGGCACCAGAATTCCTGGGTCCAAACACTGGTCATGTCACTCTGGGTTAAGTTATTTAACTTCTCTTCCCCTCAGCTCCTCATCTGTAAAAATGGGCATATCAATAGTACATACTTCATAATGCGATATAAAATGTGTATCAGTTAATGTGAATAAAGGTCTTACAGCAGTGTACCACGTGTATTTGCTTTATTATTACATCATCATCATCATATTTTAATGTTGCTTTAAGAACTCTCTCAAAACACTTTGAGTAATTTTTCAAGATGGATATACATGGTATATTTCCTAAACCTAGTAAAACCAAGGCTGTCTTTCTGTTACCTTCACATATTAAAGACAATATGTCTAGGCTTTAAATTCTTAGATCACACCTATTCTCCCTCAAAATCCCACAGATGACTCTTCATTACTTTCTGAAATTTAGTAGCTAAAAGATCTAAAGCCAAACTTATTTTTGTTTTCATGTAGATAATCTAATTTTCTATGTGAACTTTTGTATGATTTTTTCCATCATCATTATGACAAGATTTTTGTCAGAATGTCTAGGTATAGTTACCTTTTCATTATTTTATCTGGAATAGTCTTTAAAATCTACTTACAAGTCTTTTCCTCAGTTCAAAAAAATTTGACTTTCATGACATATTTATATATTTTGGATTTGCACCTTTCCATTTACTCCATCCCCTACATCAGAGGCAGCGATTATTCATGTGCTGACCCTCCAATCTGTCTTCCACTTCTATCATTTTCTCTCACAATTCTTCTCCACTTTCTCCTGCATTCTTATACAGCCTTTGCCCTTCAAAACAAGATGATTTTCAAATATATCATGTGGTGCTCTTCACTGATGCCATTTTGTCTCTGAATGCTGCTATCAGAACTTTGGATATTTTTCCAGCTTTCAATCTCTATCCATCTTTCTTTTTACCTCATCCTACAGCATTTTTTCTTTTACCCATGTTGACCTGGCTTCTATTGAAGGCATCAGAGGATTTCCTGAGTTTTAAACCTGAATCTGGACACTGATCATTCTTAGTAGCATGAATTTCCTTGAGGTTTCCTTTATTAATAGTGTCTTAATAGGCCTTCCTTGAACTAGGTGAACCATATCTACCTTCAGAATTTGTCAGAAAACATGGTAAAGT
This sequence comes from Okapia johnstoni, assembly GCA_024291935.2. Classification (NCBI taxonomy): domain Eukaryota; kingdom Metazoa; phylum Chordata; class Mammalia; order Artiodactyla; family Giraffidae; genus Okapia; species Okapia johnstoni. Next base: position 10,104,000 of record CM044322.1, on the reverse strand, counting down.
GATTTGCATTAGTCTCCTTTCTAGATATGTTTGGCAATCTCATCCCAATCATTTCTATAGTGAAAGAGCAGGCTAATGTGCATACCTCCAGGTTTAATTCCCATTCACAGTGATTTCACTTCTGCTAGATCACCTCTGTTTTTCGAAAGAGAGAACCATTAATCCACAGAGTCTCTGATCATCTGCAGTGATGTCGTACATGAAATGTAACAATTTCTAGCCACAAGCTTCTCTTAGGTTTTCCTCTCTCTGCACTGCCCTCCAGCTTTCACTTCTGGGTTCTTCACACACAAGGCACCTCCACAATCCCTCTTTTCACCTCCTACTCAGTTGTTTTTGGTGACTCTCTGATTTCAAGGAGTTATAAAAAGATGTTTTGCACCAAAACTCCTATTGCACAACTTGACCAAAATAAAATGTTCAGGGACCATGACTTCCTACTTTCACAACCATCCCAGTTCCTGACTCCGTAACACCAATGGAGAACCCAAAGACATACACCTCATGCAACCAAGTGGGGAGTGAGGAAAAATGAGAGGGAAGACAATTCCTCTAACGTCTAAATTTTTGGTTGAAATTTACATTCACATCTCTGAACCATGACAAAGAGGAGGGTGTAAAGCCCTTTTCTATCACTGTTCAGATCATTTCTGTTACTTGCAGCCAAGAATCTGTCCATCTGCCTGTATTTCAGCATTTCTTTGTTATGTTTAGTGTTCAGTTCAGTTCAGTTGCTCAGTCATGTCCAACTCTTTGCAACCCCATGAACCGCAGCACCCCAGGCCTCCCTGTCCATCACCTACTCCCGGAGTCTACCCAAACCCATGTCCATTGAGTCGGTGATGCCATCCAACTATTTCATTGCCTGTTGTCCCCTTCTCCTCCTGCCTTCAGTCTTTACCAGCATCAGGGTCTTTTCAAAAGAGTCAGCTCTTTCCATCAGGTGGCCAAAGTATTGGAGTTTCAGCTTCAACATCAGTCCTTCCAATGAACACCCAGGACTGATCTCCTTTAGGATGGACTGGTTGGATCTCCTCGCAGTCCGAGGGACTCTCAAGAGTCTTCTCCAACACCACAGTTCAAAAGCATCAATTCTTCGGAACTCAGCTTTCTTTATAGTCCAACTCTCACATCCATACATGACCAGTGGAAAAACCATAGCCTTGACTAGACAGACTTTTGTTGACAAAGTAATGTCTCTGCTTTTTAATATGCTGTCTAGATTGGTCATAACTTTCCTTCCAAGGAGTAAGCACCTTTTAATTTCATGGCTGCAATCACCATCAACACTGATTTTGGAGCCCAGAAAAATAAAGTCTGACACTGTTTCTACTGTTCCCCCATCTATTTGCCATGAAGTGATGGGACCGGATGCCATGATCTTAGTTTTCTGAATGTTGAGCTATATGCCTCTATGTCTGTTTGAAAAGTGATTTTCAGGAAGACCAGAGGGGTAGAGAGGGACTGGCTATATGCTTTTCTGGAGTGTGGCCTGTCCTGAGCTTTCTGCCCCAGATGGAAAGGTTTTCTTAATGTTGAGTTTTAAGCCAACTTTTTCACTCTCCTCTTTCACTTTCATCAAGAGGCTCTTTAGTTCTTCTTCACTTTCTGCCATAAGGGTGATGTCTCTCCCGGCAAGCTTGATTCCAGCTTATACTTCATCCAGCCCAGCGTTTCTCATGATGTACTCTGCTTCTTCTTAAAGTATGGCTTCATCTTAAATTTTGGCACCTGGCTGTCTGCACTCTACGTTTAATGTCCATAAATGTTTCAGTAGATCTTTGCTAAAAACTATATCAGAATCTAAAGGAAATCAAACCTGAATATTCATTGGAAGTACTGATACTAAAGCTGAAGCTCCAATACTTTGGCCGCCTGATGCAAAGAGCCAACTCGTTGGAAAAGACTCTGATGCTAGGAAAAATTGAGGGCAGGAGGAGAAGGAAGTGAGAGAGGATGAGAAGGTTGGATGACATCATCAACTCAATGGACATGAGTTTGAGCAAACTCTGGGAGACAGTGAAGGACAGGGAAGCCTGGTATGCTGCAGTCCATGGGGTCACAAAGAGTTGGACATGGCTGAGTGATCGAACAACAACAACATATATCAGAACCTACTGGCCAGGTACCATTTTGAACTAAGACACCATTTTGCACCAAAACTCCTTTTGCACAACTTGACCAAAATAAAAAGTTCAGGGACCATGACTTCCTACTTTCACATCCATCCCAGTTCCTGACTCCATAACATCAATGGAGAACCCAAAGACATAAGCCTCATGCAACCAAAGAGTGACTTAGAGCCAACTGCCACTAATTTCATAGCTAAAGCTACTTAAATATAATCCTTTATGAAAAACAGAGTGAAACATTCTTACAAAACCAGTCATATGGGCCCTGTGACCATGACTACAAATGGCATCTCCTCTGATATTTTTAGACCCCAGCATCACCACGAACAGCATCACCACTCTCTCTATGACAACTATTTATGACTCCTCCAGACTCGGACTCCTCTTAAAACGTGTCAGCCAGCTCAGAGCAGTGCTGCGCCTCCTATCACATGCCCAGCTGAGCTCTGCCTGGGGCTCTGCTGAAGGGACCACCACAAATGTTTTCTCAGGGGAGCAGCAGTTCCCACACAGCATTCCAAGGACATCCATACTTTAAAAAATGGGGGAGAAACATTTTCAGGAATTGCTCACAGGCACTTTTATAAGAGGGGGAGAGAACACACACACACAAGAAAGATAGTAAGCATCGGAGTGCTCAGAAACACGGAAAAGGACATTTCTCTATCAGTGATAATGCCTATTATATGACATTCAAACACCACAAGTGCCATTCAGCTGCTTGTAAGTCACAAAAGGTGAGTGAAAACACTTATGTCCTTTTGTCAAAAGGGAAAAGGAGGTGGAGAATCCTTCACACAAAGATCCACTTTGACTTAAAATACAGGGTAAGCAGTACTAGAAATCTCTGCGCACAAAGCCCACCTATTAAGATTCTGAACAAACAGGGAGCCTCAATACCACAAGGCCCTGTTGTTAATATGTGGTTAGTTATGTCAAGGACACTAAACAAAGCTGCTTTTCAAGTGTCAGTTTGAGCTCTCCCAGTTGATAACCATGGGGACTCCTGGGTCACAACCCCAAACGGGCAGCCGTTGTGCTGGGGAAAACAGCAGATGGGCCCCAAAGCAGATAGAGCCACTAGCAGACCAGGACTTCAGCCACCTGGGCTGGGTCTCAGCAAAATTCAAAAGGGGATGAAGTTTTACCAGGAGGTCTGTCTGTTACCCTTACTGTACCTTCTCTGCACCTGCTCCCCAAGCTCAGATGGTCACCTGGAGATGCCCTCTTCCCACGCAAGCCCATCCCGATTCAGGTGCCCCATGAAAGCCTCCCCTCAGGTCCCTGGCTTCTGCCAATAAAATCACCTACTTGATGCTGAGGCTCTGGGAGCTGCTGACAGATAAGCCCATCTCCTTGCCAGACAAGAGATGCATTTTGTCCCAGATAGAGGTAGCGTTTGAACAGCTACCCTCCACGTTTCATCACCACTAGGCTGGGAGGTGAATCGTGGGTGGATGAGGAGGGACATATCAGTTTCTCCTCAAATGATGATGATTTAAAAAAAAAAGAGTCAGCTTCCAACTCCACCCTAGAACAAGCCCAACCCTGTTTCTGCCCCCATCTCATCACACTGAGTTTAGAACAGGGTTTCCTGGCTCCTTGACTTCACTTCTGATTAGCAAGCTCTTCTGAAGATTCTGTGAAGGTGAGGACCAGAGGGTGCGGTCCCAGCGCAGGCAGCCACAGGCTGAGCCATTCCGCAGTCTAACCCTCTCCAGTGGACACTCCCCTCGCCCCCTGCTAAGATAAGATAACCTGCCGCCACCTTTTAAGATCCTGTTTAAAACAAGCTGCCTTTCAGATGCCCTCAAGAGCAATTCTCTCTGCCACAGCACTTCTACAACACTCGCCGTCCTGCCATCTTGAACCTCTCATCCCAGCTAGAGAGGAAAACCACTGGCCTTGTCCAGGCAGCCAAAGGTCAATACATCTCCCCCTCCTCTGAGGACCACGGAGAAGTTCAAGCCTTCCTAAAAGGGGCTGCCGACTGCACTGGAAACAGAACCATTGTCCACGCCCGAACACAATGAGCTTGTGGGTGAATGGATGTCTGGGCAGAGGGATACGGATGCCCGCTTCACCTCCCGCCAGAGTCAAGAGAAAAGTGAGGGAAGATGGGCCTCCGAGAGCTCCTCCTAGCAGGTCAAAAGTACCGCTAATGTTAGCCTCTCCCGCCAGCCAGCACCGCCAAGAGCCCACCTCAGTGCCTCTCCTGAGTGCAAGTCACTGTATTTATTGCCATGTTATGCTGCTTTCAACTCCTGCAGGGGAGGAAGGGGTGAAGGCTGCAGAAAAAGGACCTGAATTTGCATTCACTGTAAAATTAATGGAAACAGACGTGAAAGAGCTTTTTTCTGGAAAAAGTAGAAACCACATCAAGCCAGGCTTAAGAAATGACCTGGTCTCCATTCCCCCCGCCCTGGCCCATTTCAAGCCCACTGTCACTCGGTCACTGAGACTGTCACAAAACCCTTCTTACTAAACTGCAGTCCTGCCGCAGGTTTCGTCTGGCTCCATTCTGTCCTTCACAGCATTACCAGCACTCTGGTCTTGGAAACAAGTGCCACCATGCTGCTTCCCTGTTGAGAGGCCTGCAGAGTCCAGGCCGAGTATCTCTGGCTATAAACCCCTCACCCCCTCACGTCCCTTTTTGCATGTCCCATGCCCATTTTTCCTGAGAACTCCAGCTACCCTGAACTTCCTGCTTTGCCCCTTGAATGAATGAGGCTCATTCACAATTCAAAGTCCCCGGGATACCAATTGTTGGCCTGAAATGTCTTTTTATGGCTAGGATGCAACCCCCACACAATACCTCTCTCGTGAAGTCATTGCAGAGTCCCTCAGTCCCCGGCTTGACACAGCACACCTCTGTCTGCATCAGACTGCACTGTAATTTTAAATTCCCGTGTCCCCTCCACTCAACATGGGACTCCTCCAAAGTAAGGATGGTGCCTTATGATCATGGTATCTGTCTTGGAGTCTGGAATCAAGTAGATGCTCAGTGTTTAGTGAACAAAAGAGGCTGGAAGAAAATCAGCCTTCTCCACTCTTAGATCTGTGACATCATCCACATACCCAGGTTGCCAGGGAGGGTGACTGCCAAACACCGTGATCTTGACCCCACGACCATGATCACCCTCTCCTATCTGATTCTCCCTCCTATTAGCTTACCAATCTTTCACTTCCCACACAGCCCACTTTTGTGCCTTTCCCAGGACCCTTCGCCACACCTAGAATATCTCCACACCTCTCCATTCCTACAAAAGTGCTCAAAATTCACCTTCTTCTGTCAAACTTTCTTAAGCAATGGCAGTCAGGGCTGGTCATTTCCCTTGTCATGTCCCGCCAGAGTAAAAGGCACATTTCACACTGTATTATTCCACCCTTGGATTCCTGAGATTTTTTTTTTCTCTTAGAAGTGCAAGTCCCAGCTCCCCAGTGAGAGCTCAGGCTCCCTAAAAGCATAAACTTCCACATCCTCGCAAAGCTTCCAGCCTACTGCATCGCAACAGGTAAAGTCACGTACAGAGGGAAGGAGAGTGAACACAAAACCATCTGCTCTTTACTTCAGATTTAATTTGGAGACAATTATATGAATCACTGAAGAATACACTGCAATGTAGCACTTTTATAGAGATAGGTATTTTTTGACAATTTACAAGGTGGAAAGTTCTAAGGTCACTGAAGTGTTAAGGGTCAAACAGAGTCTTTGCATTCAAATCTTTGAAAACATATATATATATATTTGGCTTTCCTAGTGGCTCAGATGGTAAAGAATTTACCTGCAATGCGAAGACCCAGGTTTGATCCTGGGTCAGGAAGATCCCCTGGAGGAGGAAATGGCAACCCATTCCAGTATTCTTCCCTGGAGAATCCCGTGGACAGAGGAGCCCAGCAGACTACAGTCCATAGGGTGACAAAGAGTCTGACATGAATGAGTGACTAACACTAACTATATAAATTTGGGACCAAAAGAATTCCTTGTTCCCAAACTGTTTTTCATATACAACTTTGCAGGAAATGAAATATTCTTAGAGCCTGGACTCCAATCATGATGTCCAAGTGCCTAAAATAATTTGCATATTCTTTGCTCCAGTTCCGGGGGGGGTGGGGGGGGTGGGTAGAGTCCATCTACTCTGGAGGGGATCAGAAGGCCTTCATTTTCTTAGGAAAGTTCACGCTTTAGTCTAAGAGGTTGCCAAAATCTGCTGGGCATGAAGAAACAGACACCACAAGACAGCCCAGCGCCAACACCATCAAATCAATCCCCTACTGCCACCTCCCTGCCTCCGGGCAGTATGTTGGAGGACTGAGTATCTTGCAGGGCACTTTTGTTTTTTTCTGTACACAGCTAAACCTTCAGGAGGCTCCCATAATACTTTACAAACCATCTTGTTATAGCACTTTAAACTGTTACAGATAGTTCAGCCATTGCTGTTGTTCAGCCACTCAGTCGTGTCTGTCTCTCTGCAACCACATGAACTGCCGTACACCAGGCTTCCCTGTCCTTCGCTATTTCCCAGAATTTGCTCAAACTCATGTCCATCGAGTCGATGATGCCAATTATGTTTTATTGTTAATATGGTCATGCAGTGCCAGCTAACCCCCAGCCCCCTCTATGAGCTGAGTACTATGGTGAGTAAGATGCAGGGCATCTCTGATTCAAGGACCTTGAATCTTTTCAAGAAAAGAAATTATTTAGGCGACCACAAGTGTGGTGTGAATTATGGAAGATCTAGGGGTAAAGGAAGTGCTATGGGCACACACAGTAGAGAAAGAAACTGGTCTGGGGAGGAAATCAGGAGAGGCCTCCAGGAATCTATGACTTTTAAATTGAGACCTAAGGATCAATAGAACATAATCAGAGAAGAGGGAAGGGCCTAGAGTGAGGTTACATCTCTCACACCCACAACCCCACAGCACAAAGTGGGCAGAGCCAGGATGAAAATCCAGGCAGTCTAAATGCACATGCATTAACCACTATGCCCACCTGTATCGGGGAGGCAGGGGAGAGGGGGCATGTCAGGTAGGACCTTATCAGATTTTAGTCCTAAGAGAAATGAGAAGGAATTACACAGTTGTAAGTGAGGAACTGGCATGATCACTCTTAAACTGTAAAAAAAAAAAAAAAAAAAAATTCACAAAGGCTGTTATCTTAAAAATGAATTAGAAGAAGACAAAAATTAGTTCAGAGAGATCACTAAGAAGGAGAGGTGATGATGGCCAGGACAGGTGGAAGCACTGGTGGTGGAGCACAAAGTGGATATTCTCCAAAGATGCTCCAGATTGTCAGGACTGACATACTGACTGCATATAACCAGAAGGCAGAAATGACCCATCAGCCCTATGTTCTCATATGCCTTAACTTAATATTGCCAGTAATTCTGTATATTTACCTTACTTTTCTGCAGAAAGAAATGAAGATCTAAAGAAATGGTAATTTCAAAGTCAGAGAAGCTGTAAATGGTGAAGACAAGATTCAGAATGTACGTATATAGATCTATCTTTCCTGCTGTGGGGGGCTAGTCCCACATCTTGGTCATTTTGTATTCCAAGCCAGATGGGGCCCACGCCTGGCACATGGCAGGGGCTCAATAAGTTACTGACTAATGAGCAGAAGCAAAGGCATGCACGTGCTCCAGTTCCGCCCCTGACACTGCCTCTCAGGACATCATCACAGAGTGGCAGGTCCCACTGTCCCCAGGCAGCACCATCAGAACTTTTTAGACCTACTGAACAAAGAGGTTCACCCCAAAGTACCCAGATGTCACCTTTCTTTGCCTGCCTATCAGGCCCCAGCTGTTGATACCTCCATGGGCCTTCTATCACCTATATATCAAGAGTCCTGAGTCTGCACCTCAAAGTTGCATCAATCCCTTAGGTTAAAACGTGAAAACTTCCTTAGCCTCATCTCCAAAGAGCTGGCATTTGCTGCCGAGACTCTGACAGCACCCTGGGAATATCCAGAGAATAGCACATATCCTACTGCAGTTATCAGTGGGCAGGTCGCTCTCCCTCACTGTTCTGTGAGTCCCTTCATGGCATCATTATCAACGACCCCTGTCCTCTCAACAAATATTTGCTGAGCAACCGTACTGCTCGATGATATGCCCGATAATAACCATGCAATGGAAAGAAAGGACAGGCAGATGATTCTTGTCCTCATGAAGCTTATAGCCTAGCTGGGCACAGTGGCTGTTGTTGAGGTCCCTCCCATATTCTTTTAGCACTGACCTCTATACAAAGTAGGACTGGTGGGGGTCAGGGGGGCACTCTTAACATATATAAGACAAGAGAATTATTTCCCCTACAAGCAGTCTTCAACCAGTGACGGAAGGAAAGTTTGCAGATAAATACCGCAGCCTCCTCCATCCTTGGTTGGGATAACACTGTGACACGTTCTCTATTGTTTCCCAGATCCCCCAGCAGGATGGCCCTCCAGCTGCCCGGAGTAGTAACTAGATTGACAACATTCCCTTTATGGGCTTCCTTTCCTTTCCTATCTCATATCCCCAACTGTTCACAGATTTTCCTGGGATCACCCTCCCAATAAACTCTTCACAACTGAATTCTTTCTTTGTGGTCTCCTTCTGGGAAAACTCAAATCAAGACGCTGGAGAAGAGATCATTAGGTAAGAGGTTGTACCCCACCTCTTGGTATCTGGACTCATCGTTTTAACATGGGTTCATGCAATCCTCATCCTTAAATGTGGGCTTGTGGGTTAGACTTACTGACTTCTTTTAGTGAACAGGATATGCTTCATGTGATGGGATGTCACCTCCAAGATGAGGCTATAAAAAGTGCTTTCATTTTGGGTTCTCCCTCTCTCCCGCTTTCTCTAGGGAAAGACGGCTTCCATATTGTGAAGCAGTCCCGGGGAGAGGCCCACGGAGGCCTGCAAGAAACCCCATCAATGCGCTTGGAAGCAGATCTTCTGAGACCTGCCAACCACCAAGCGAGTGAGCTTGGAGATCCTTCCCCATTCGGGCCTTGAGACATCTGCAGCCCCAGCCAACACCTTGACCGACACATCGCAAAAGATGCTGAGCTCACCTGGCTAAGCAGCACCTAGATGCCTTACCTGCTGGAGGTAATAAATGTTGCTTTGATTTCCTAAGTTTGGGGTAATTTGTTTTGCAGCAATAGATAACTAATACAAGTGATATGACAGAATTCTAGGAAGATGATGATATAATTATCTCATGGGCTGTCTTCCTCCTTTTATTAATTCTCTCCCTGAAGCAATTCAGTTAGTGGAAAAGAAAATGTTATTGTATCACTGAGAACAAGAAAAGGGTCTCACCTATGTATCTGAAAATTTGGATTCCAGTGAAGACAGGATCCTAAAAACAGGGAGGAAAGATTGCCTCTGGTCTATCCTATCTACACCTGGAAAGAGACCCTTCTTCCTATGTCAGCTTTTTAGAGGCCCTGCCCACATTCTCAACACATCTTAGATTCTGCCAGGCAAGCAGCTACAGCAAAAGGAGTAAAAAATGCAAAGGAGAAGATCCCAAAGCCACCCAGCTCCCCTACGGTGCTTTGTTTGCTTCTAACAACCCCAAAGAAGCCTTCTCACTACCAGGAGTCATTCTTTATACAGGAGGCACATCTACTGTGAACACAGTAGTGCACAGATGCTGGTAGGGGCCAGAAGAAGTAGCCACAACTGCCCTTAATTGGGCCTGATGCCCTTCCAACAACTTTCAACCTAGATTTTAAAAATTTTTGGAAAGACACAAATTACCAAAGCTCACTCATGAAGAAATGGAGCTCCCATTTATTGCTAATAGGAATATAAAATGTATAACCTCTTTGAAAAATATTTTGGCAGTTTGTTACAAAATTAAATGCACATTTGCTATATGACCAATCGAATACAAAACATAATACACACAATGACTTGTAGATGAATTTCCATAGCATTTTTATTTATTATGTTCAAAATCTGGGTTGGGGAAAGGAGTGCCCATCAACTGGTGAATATATAAACAAATTGTGCTATATATCTCAAAACGGAACACTGCTCAGCTACAAAAGGAATCAACTATTGATACTTGTAACAACATGGATGAAATCTCAAAAGCTTTATGCTAAGTGAAAGCTGTCAGACACTGGAGAGTACAGAATAAGTAATTCCATTTATATGAAGTTCTAGAAAAAACAAAATTAAAATGATGGAAAATAGGTCAGTGATTGCCAAGAGTTAAGATTTAAAACAACGAATCAATTACAAATTGGCAAAAGGGAATTTTCTGGAATGATAGATATTTTATATGATAATTACAGTGATGATTACACAAACATACATATTTGTTATCTTGAATTACATAATCAAAAGTGGAAAATTTTATTGTATGCAAATTTTGCCTCAAGGAACTCTACTTTTTAAAATGGATTAGGGACAATCTGAGAACTGAAGTTATTGGAATTTTTTTAAAATCACAAAAATAATAACTCAGTGGAGGAAGTGAATAGCAGAATGAATGTCTAAAAAAGTTGATTTGTGATTTAAAAGACTGCCTTGAGGGGATTTCTTGGTGGTACAGTGGTTAGGACTACGCACTTTCACTGCCAAGGGCCCAGGTTTGATCCCTGGTTGGGGAACTAAGATCCCACAAGCTGTGCAGCCAAAATACTAAAAATAAGGAAATAAATAAAAGGCTGCCTTGAGAAACTCATCTAAAACATAAAGCAAGAGACAAAGTGTTGGGATTTAAAAGAGAAATTACAGGACTCATGGACGATAGAGTCAAGAAAACCAGTATCAATACAAAAAAGATGTCCAAAAGAAAAAGAAAATAGGGGATGAGAAAGAATAATAAAGAATTTTTCCATAGATGAGGTTGGGTCAATGGACTTCTCTTACATTAAAAAGAATTGATCCTACTTCCCATCATATTCATTAAAATTCTGATTGCCTGAATACCAAGTTATAAACAATAAATCTCTATGATTTTAGAACAAAAATAAAAGAATGTTTTTAAGAATTCAGTTTGCTCTGATTGGATATGGCACCTATTTTGATTGGTAAATGTTCATGCTGTACTGGTGTTTCATATTCCATTGTTTAATATTTTTAACATCATCTCTGCCAATAAAACTTCAGATCATGAATATATGAATAACTTCTATAAATTAATAAGAAATAAACAGTCCAATAGAAAACGGGTGAAGAGTGTGAAGAGGCATGCAACAAACAAGAAAATGGCCAATAACTATGAAAAGTATTCAGCTTCGATAGTAATCAGGAAGACATTGTTTAAAAAAGTCAACAAGACAAACAGAAAAGCAGTGAGATGCTAGTTCTCATTCTTAAAACTAACAAAAAATTAAAAGTCTGACCATACCAATTGTTAGCAAGAATATGGAAATATTAAAACCTCATACATTCCTTATATATACTGACACAATTACACTGAAAAGTAATTTAGCAATCTCCAGTAATAATGAAAAAATCCTACACATCTTATAACTCAGAAATTCCACTTCTAGTTTCATGCACTAGAGAAACTCAAACACAATGAGACACTAAAGTTTTGTTCATAAGAATAAAAAATTGAACAGAAAGAGAAATTAAGGAAACAATACAATTCACCATTGCAACAAAAAGAATAAAATACTTAGGAATATATCTACCTAAAGAAACAAAAGGCTTATATATAGAAAACTATAAAACACTGATGAAAGAAATCAAAGAGGACACAAACAGATGGAGAAATATACCATGTTCATGGACTGGAAGAATTAATATAGTAAAAATGAGTATACTACCCAAAGCAATTTATAGATTCAATGCAATCCCTATTAAGCTACCAATGGTATTTTTCACAGAACTAGAATAAATCATTTCACAATTTGTATGGAAATATAAGAAACCTCAAATAGCCAAAGCAATCTTGAGAAAGAAGAATGGAACTGGAGGAATCAACCTGCCTGACTTCAGGCTCTACTACAAAGCCACAGTCATCAAGACAGTGTGGTACTGGCACAAAAATAGAAATATAGATCAATGGAACAAAATAGAAAGCCCAGAGATAAACCCACACACCTATGGACACCTTATCTTCGACAAACTCCGACATAAATCACAGCAGGATCCTCCATGACCCACCTCCCAGAATATTGGAAATAAAAGCAAAAATAAACAAATGGGACCTAATTAAAATTAAAAGCTTTTGCACAACAAAGGAAACTATAAGCAAGGTGAAAAGACAGCCTTCAGAATGGGAGAAAATAATAGCAAATGAAGCAACAGACAAACAATTAATCTCAAAAATATACAAGCAACTCCTGCAGCTGAATTCCAGAAAAATAAACGACCCAATCAAAAAACGGGCCAAAGAACTAAACAGACATTTCTCCAAAGAAGACATACAGATGGCTGACAAACACATGAAAAGATGCTCAACATCACTCATTATTAGAGAAATGCAAATCAAAACCACAATGAGGTACCATTACACACCAGTCAGAATGGCTGCTATCCAAAAGTCTACAAGCAGTAAATGCTGGAGAGGGTGTGGAGAAAAGGGAACCCTCTTACACTGTTGGTGGGAATGCAAACTAGTACAGCCACTATGGAGAACAGTGTGGAGATTCCTTAAAAAACTGGGAATAGAACTGCCATATGACCCAGCAATCCCACTGCTGGGCATACACACTGAGGAAACCAGAATTGAAAGAGACGCATGTACCCCAATGTTCATCGCAGCACTGTTTACAATAGCAAGGACATGGAAGCAACCTAGATGTCCATCAGCAGACGAATGGATAAGGAAGCTCTGGTACATATACACAATGGAATATTACTCAGCCATTAAAAAAAATACATTTGAATCGGTTCTATTGAGATGGATGAAACTGGAGCCCATTATACAGAGTGAAGCAAGCCAGAAAGAAAAACACCAATACAGTATACTAATGCATATATATGGAATTTGAAAGATGGTAACGATAACCCTATATGCGAGACAGAATAAGAGACACAGATGCATAGAACAGTCTTATGGACTCTGAGGGAGAAGGTGAGGGTGGGACGTTCTGGGACAATAGCATTGAAACATGTATATTATCATATGTGAAACAGAACACCATTCCATGTTCTATGCATGAGACAAATGCTCAGGGCTGGGGCAATGGGATGACCCAGAGGGATGGGATGGGGAGGGAGGTGGGAGGAGGGTTCAGGATGGGGAACACATGTAAACCCATGGCTGATTCATGTCAATGTATGGCAAAAACTACTACAATATTGTAAAGTAATTAGCCCCCAACTAAAATAAATAAATTTATTTTAAAAAAAAAAAGAAAAGAAAAGGAGAAAAGCAAAAAAAAAAAAAAAAGAATAAAAAATTGGAAATAATTTAAATTCTCAACATAAAGAAATATAAAATGTGTAATATATTCATGTGATAGGATACTCTACATTACTTAAAATAAGTAAGTATATTTACATGTATTAACATGAGTATATCTTTAAAAATACATAGCTTGAATGGGTGGAAAGGTCTTAAAATGTAATGCACAGTATAAGATCTTTTAAGTAATTTTTAAATGAATAAACATTGTTATCAATGAAAACATGTAGTAAACATATAAGTCTAGACTGAAAGTGAAAGTGAAGCCGTTCAGTCATGTCTGACTCTTTGCGACCCTGTAGACTGTAGCCCACCAGGCTCCTCTGTCCATGGGATTCTCCAGGCAAGAATACTATAGTGGGCTGCCATTTTCTTCTCCAGGGGATCTTCCCGACCCAGGGATCAAACCCAGGTCTCCTGCATTGCAGGCAGACGCTTTAACCTCTGAACCACCAGGGAAGTCTAGACTGATTACACACTAAATTCATGATAATTGCTCCCTCTGAGAAAGGACAGATGGGAACTGGACTAGAGAGGGAAATACAGAAGATTGAAACTTCATCTCTGATGTTTATTTCTTTAAAAACAAATCTGTCACAAACTAAGAGAAAATATTTGCAAAAGACATATCTAATAAAGAACTGCTACCCCAAATATAGAAAGAACACTTAACTCAACAGTAAGAAAACAAAAAACCAGATTAAGAAATGGTCAAGAGAATGAAACAGACACCTCACCAAAGAAGACATAGAGATGGCAAGCAAACAAAAGAAAACATGCCCAACATTATACATCATTAGGGGATTTCAAATTAACATGAGATGCCACTACACACCTATTAGAACAGCCAAAATCCAAATCACCGACAACACCAAATGCTGATCAGAGGCTGTGGAGCAGCAGGAATTCTCATTCACTGATGGTGGGAATGAAAAATGGTACCGTCACTTTGCAAGACAGTGTGACACTTTCTGACAAAATACTCTTTTACCATATGATCCAGTAATCAAGATTCTTGGTATTTACCCAAACAGAGTTAAAAACTTATGTCCACACAAAAAAACTGCACATGGATGTTTATAGCAGCATACTCATACTTGCCAAAACTTCGAACCAAGATGTCCTAGAGTAGATAAATGGACAGATAAACTGTGGTGTATCCAAATGGAATATTATTCACAAAAAAAGTCCACAAAAAGACATGAAGGAATCTTATGTTACTTTCACCTGTTATTCAGTGAAAGGAGCAAAGCTGAAAAGGCTACATGCCATCTGATTTCAACTATAACACATTCTGTAAATGGCAAAACTATGGAGACGGTAAAAAGGTCAGTGGTCCCAGGGATGCGGGAGTGGGGGAGGAATGAACAGACAGAGCACAGAGGATTTTCAGGGCAGTGAAACTCTGTGTGAAGCTCTGTGTAATGATGGGGGATACGTGTGATACATTCATCCAAACCCACAGAATGTGTACCACCAAAAGTTAACCCTAACATACACTGTGCCCTTTGAGTAATAATGATGTGTCAGTGTAAGTTCATGGATTGTAACAACTGTACCACTCTGATGGGATGTTGATGGTGATGGAGGGTGTGTATTATATGAGGGCCAGGGTAGGGGTGGGGGAGGGATAATTTAGGAACTCTCTTCACTTTCTGTTCAATTTTGCTATGAACCTAAAATTTCTCTAAAAAGCAAAGCTTATTAATATTTTTTAAAAATCTCAAGTACACACAGAAAATTTAATATTTGTTCATTTGGTGTGGTAAATATCAAGGTTTTATTACATTATCTTTTGTAATTTTATTTTTTGCTTATTTTTAATTTCCAAAAAATTCCAAAGAAAAAGTGATCAGAAATATAAATCAGCCGAGTAACATTCCATTGTATACTGAGACTATGTACAAAATAGACAACTGAGGGGAACATACTATATAGCACAGGGAACTCTACTTAATGCACCACAGTGACCTAAATGAGAAGGAAATCCAAAAGGGATGGGATATACGTATACGTATGGCTGATTCATTTTGCTATACAGTAGAAACTAACATAACATGCAAATGAACTCCAATAAAAATTAATTTAAAAAGAAATATGTATCAAAAATTATGGACTAAAGAAAATAAAGATGAATATTTAAAATCGATAAAAGGTGCAATTCACAAAGAAGATAAAATCATCCTAAACATTTACATTTCAAGACTATAACAGAAATTTATAAAGTAAAATCTGTATTAAACACAAAGAAACAAACTCCTCCATTATAGTGGAGATTTCCCCTTGCCTTTCAAAAAAATCAATAGGTAAAATAGATAAAAAATAGGTGACGACATGGAAGATATGAGGAAATCACTGTAAGCCCAATTTAATAAATATGCTTTGAACTTTTAAAAATATAAAACATATTGTGCTGTGCTTAGTCACTCAGTCGCATCCGACTCTTTGCGACCCCGTGGACTATAGCCCGTCAGGCTCCTCTGTACACGGGATTCTCCAGGCAAGAATACTGGAGTGGGTTGCCATGCCCTCCTCCAGGGGATCTTCTCAACCCAGGGATTGAATTCATGTCTCCTGCATTGCAGGCAGATTCTTTATTGTCTGAGCCACCAGGAAAGGTCAAGAATACTGGAGTGGGTAGCCTATCCCTTCTCCAGGGGAGCTTCCTGACCCAGGAATCCAACCAGGGTCTCCTGCACTGCAGGTGGATTCTTTACCAGCTGAGCTACCAGGGAAGCCCTAAAACATATTACATATTTTGAATTACATACTTGAAATTCTTTTTAAATATCCTTGGATGATTTTTTAACTGGATTGATATTAGACCACAAATAAAACTTGAAATATTGAGAAAATAAAAATATGACAAGCCTGGTGTCCTGGCCCTACACTACTTCACTTTGGAAGGAGCCAGGCTGTCAGGGAAGGGCCCCTTTGCCAATCCAGCACTGAGAAGTCACTTAGCACAAGCTTCAGATCTTAAAGGGCAAGGTTTCAACAATTCCCACAGGGTTGCCAAAGACGCCTAGAGCAACTCTGTCCCTTTCTGGAAATTGCCTTTCCGAGGAGAAGGAGGAGGAAGAGGCTGAACTGAATGGAGAAAAGCCACAAGCTGGATTCTTCTTGACCTAATTTACATCAGCCACAAATCACAGCCTCTAAACCCTCTTTTAGAGCAATTTGCATTGATTCTTTATCATATCAAGATGTGAAACTGAAGGTGTTAGTTGCTCAGTCGTGTCCGACTCTTTGCCACCCTATGGACTGTAGCCTGCCAGGCTCCTCTGTCCATGGGATTCTCCAGGTACTAATACTGGAATGGAGTGACATTCCCTTTCTCCAGGGGATCTTCCCAACCCAGGGATCGAACCCAGGTCTCCTGCATTGCAGGTGGATTCTTTACCATCTGAGCCACCAGGGAAACTCATAAAGATATAAATTTCCCATCAAATTAGTGGACTTCTGCAGTAAAAGAGGTAAATGAAAAAAAGAATACAAGGGGCACAGTTAGACAAGAGAGGAAGTTAAGGAACTAGTGAATCTCGAAAGAGAAAGTGATGTTCTATCAGCAATGCACGTGCCTCAGGCTTCCTAGACAAAGCTTTTCTCTGGTTAATTTCACCTATGTGAGCTGGTTTGCTACCATTATGAGCACCACATGTCAGGTTTTCAGGGCCATATCTAAAACCCCAGAACAGACTAGGTCTGTACCCTCCCATAAACCTGAGTCAGAATAAATGGGAAGATTTATAAAGAGGAGGTGCAATTCTTCAGCTACATTGGTTTAAAGATGGTGAAATAAATGAGTTAAACCGTTTGCTCAGAGTGTTTCATTAAGCAAATCTAATGTGCAGTTTTGTCACCAGACATGACTTTAACTCCTCAGTGAATCAAAAAGTTTAACAAATATTAAGATAGCAAAGATTCCCTGTGTGTTTGCTCTTTCATCCATTACCATTTAGAGAACTGAGGACACCAGAAGAAAGCAGCCCATGGGTTATGTGACCAACGGGGAAGCTTTGAGAGGCCGTGGAAGCAGAGGCTATGCCAAGAACCTCAAGGGGAGCACTGATCTCTCCAGTCCTCCTAGACAGAGTCTGAGATTTACAACTGCACGAGTTTCCAGAAAGTGAGATCTGCTCCTTACTCCTGTTGCTTGTTCTTTTGCTGTTGTTGTTTAGTCGCTAAGTCGTATCTAACTCGTTTGCTACACAGACTGTAGCCCACCAAGCTCCTCTGTCCATGGAATTCTCCAGGCAAGAATATTGGAGTGAGCTGCCATTCCTTTCTCCAGGGGATCTCCCTGACCCAGGGAGCAAACCCGCGTCTCCTGCACTGCAGGCAGATTCGTTACCACTGAGCCACCAGGGAAGCCCCCCTTAGCTCCTGACGCTCCCTCAAAAAACAGACAGTGACAATCCTTCACCAGCCACAGGCAAATGATGCAAGTGTCACCCTGGGACCCCACCCCCAAAATCCTAGGGAATAAGCCATGTGGGAGAAGACATCCCCAAGCATGCAGATCTGAGAGACTGACTTATAAGATCCCCAAGTTCCATCCAAAAAGAGCCAATATATAGGAGGGCAAAAGCCAATGGCCTCACCCTCTTTTTTCAGTCACATACATCAGAGCCAATCCTGGAGGCCAGAGATGGCCATTCATTCACCCACGAAATACCTTGACCCGCCAACCCTGGAGCAGTCATCCTGTCCTGGGGACTCAGATGGTGACCGTGGACCCCTGGATCACGTCCTCATAGGCACAGAGACAATCAAGGGACTGAGGGAGAGGCAGGTGGAACCTATGAGCTCCTTACCTGATTTCAGCAAAGCAGCCCTACCAGGACATACTCCAGCCATGAACATTTTGTGTGAGGGAGCTTGGGAAAAGAAAGGCTGCCTCTGCTTATTTTACAGGTGACAAAACTGAGGTGCTGACAAGAGGACAGCAGGGCAGAGCACTTGGCCAAGCTGTAGGAGTTTCACTGCCCTAGGACTTCAAAGAAAGATGAAAAGATTATATGCCCAAGGGGTCCTGAAGCCCCTCTCAGTTCATATGCCTTTGGGATCAGAGATGAGCAAAGAAAAGACAAAATTCTAGATCCTCAAGGGAAATCGGTGTCTATGTTTGAAAAATTGCACCAAAGTTTGGGAGTGGTAAAAGGGGACCCACAGCAGAAATCCTTCCAGCTCAAAGCCATCATACGCCTGCCTCGCAGGCCCCTATGGTGCAGAGGTTAAGAAGTTCACCCAAGACCACGTGGACCTGGGCTCCCCCGAGGGGCCCACCCAGGAACATGGCCGGTCAGACACCTCCCCTCTGAATCACTCCCTCCACCAGCACAGCTCCGTCCAGAATCAATGCTCAGAAGAGAAGTTCTCCTCCTCACAGAGTCTGGAGGGCCCCAGTTACAGGAGGCATTTTTGACGATCAGGCTTAGAAGCATCAGCTGTTTCTCAGAGCGCAGGAAGAAACTTCCTCATGTAACTAGAGGGCTGCTCAGACTGTGTTCAAAGAGAAAGAAGGAAGGAAAGAAAGAAATGAGTTGTAGAGGTTTACACTGAATTTTGTTCTGATATCTAACCAAGATGACCTCTTTTTTTTTGAATTTTTAAGGTATCAGCCTCTGCTATTATTTGCCTGGGAGTCCATAATAGTCCCATTTTATTGGATCCAAATTTCCTATGTAGACAACAGAGCCTAAGAGTCTCTTCAGAACAAGTAAATACTATGCATTTTCCAAAGTAATTTGCAGACACAAATACAATATGCGCTCCACTCAGATTACCAAAGGGATAAAATCACCAAGATGATAATGATGTTGTTTAATAATTTCAAAACCAAATATTTCCACACCCAAACAGAAATACCTACCATGTCCAGCAAAGGTCCCCTTCAGCCTGCTTGATAAATTATACCTCATTTTACTACCTACCTTCCAGAAGCCATTTCGCATGGCTTTGAAAAAGCAGCTGAGAGAAAATAATCTTCAAACCTGCACACATTGTTTTTCAGGAACGGATTTTTTTCTGGTCCGTCTCCTTCAACCATCATCAACCACAAGAAATATCCTTGCGCCCATGCTCGTAAACAGGCTTCGGGAAGGGATTGGAGGAACCTGTCCACTGCAAGCGCCAGGCCCCTCCTGCGGCGTCTCCAAGCTCAGCTCTGTTTGGGATGGACCCTGGCTGAAGAGGGGCTTCCCTGGTGGCTCAGAGAATCTGCCCACAAGGCAGGAGACCTGGTTTGATCCCTGGGTCGGGAAGATCCCCTGGAGAAGGAAACAGCAACCCACTCCAGTACTCTTGCCTGGGAAACCCCATAGACAGGGGAGCCTGGCGTGTAGTTCATGGAGTCGCAAAGAGTCAGACATGACTGAGTGCGGAACACTGGCTGAAGAGGGGTTTCCCTGGTGGCTCAGCAGTAAAGAATCCTCCCGCAATGCGGGAGACTTGCAGGAGACGTGGGTTCAATCCCTGAGTCAGGAAGACCCCCTGGAAAAGGGAATAGCAACCCACTCCAGTATTCTTGCCTGGGAAATCCCATGGACAGAGGAGCCTGGCAAGCTGCAGTCCATGGGCTCACAAAGAGTTGGACATGACTGAGTGACAAACAACTGGCCAAAGAAAGCCCTTCAAGTGGCTAAACTCCCCCAGCACCCACAGGCAGGCTGGGAGGAGCAGCTGCTGTATGCATCCTGAGCCCAGTAACAGTTGGGCTAAAGTTAGTCTGAGGCCTGGGATGGACTGCCCGGAAAGAGACGAAGGGATGGAGAGAGAGAGGTAAGAACAGCCAGGAGGACCTCCAAGACCAGCCCTGGAGAAGCAGCCTGGGTCTCTCCTCACTCTGTCTGGAGGAGGAAGAGGTGCTGGATTCTTAGAGGGGACTGAAGGCAGCTGCCTGGGACCCTCAGAATACGCCTGGGGTTAGTTACCCCCTCGCTCCCCACTCCAGTCCAGTTCTGTGCCTCCCTTCTGAGATGCCCTTCCCACGACTCACCGTTAAACCCTAATTCTTCAGAACTCTCCCACATCATCTATGAAAATTCCCCAAATGATTCCTAGCCACTTTTAGATTTCATTTTTTTTAGGCCATAGACAAAAATAGCCCAAGAGGACCGATGATTAAAAGCCCTCTGTTTTTTCATATGGTCACCAAGTGGTATCAGGGGGATGAGATGAACCGGGAGATTGGGATTGACATACTACTATGCATAGGGAATGGCACCCCACTCCAGTATTCTTGCCTGGAGAATCCCATGGATAGAGGAGCCTGGCAGGCTACAGTCCATGCGGTCGTGAAGAGTCAGACACGACTGAGCAATTAACACATTCATTTCCATAAAATGGATAACTAATGAGAACCTCTTTCGTAGCACAGGGAACTCTGCTCAATGCTCTGTGAAAGAGGGGATACATGTATACATATAGCTGATTCACTCTGTTGTACAGCAGAAACTAATACAACATTGTAAAGCAGCTATACTCCAATAAAAATGATTTTTGAAAAGCCCTCTGTTTTTTATGTCTCAGTCACATCTGGATGTGGGCACATATCCCCAGACTATTGGATTTGGAGGTGGGAAAATGCATATGTTAAGGCTGAGAATTTATCCTACTTCTTCTGCTGTGGATTGCTGGGGTTGAGTTTTCCTCTTAGGAATTTGCTTAAAGCAACTAAGGATCCTAACCGCATGCCCCTTTACAAGAGGTTTACTGCTTTTAACAAAGCAGGCAACAAAGAAGCAGAATTGTATGCAGATGTGTGGTGACTTCAATAGACCGTCACTGCTCCACGGGGAAGGTCTAAAGTGCACCCTTCCACTCTATCCCACCTTTCTCCTAGGCAAGAAAGGGAAAGTGCACAGTCAAAGTGAAAGTCGCTCAGTCATGTCCAGCTCTTTGCGACCCCATGGACTATACAGTCCATGGAATTCTCCAGGCCAGAAAACTGGAGTGGGTAGCCTTTCCCTTCTCCAGGGGATCTTCCCAACCCAGGGATTGAACCCAGGTCTCCCACATTGCAGGTGGATTCTTTACTGGCTAAGCCACAAGGGAAGCCCAAGAATACTGGAGTGGGTAGCCTATCCCTTCTCCAGAAGATCTTCCCAACTCATGAATTGAACCAGGGTCTCCTGCATTGCAGGTATATTCTTTACCAACTGAGCTGTGGGGGAAGCCCAGGCAAGAAAGGGAAGTCAGGGACTAAGGTGAGGGCAAGTGTCTGTGCGTTCTACAGTTTATTGGGATCCATTTTTTGGTTAATGCAAAACTGAAAGGCCCCTGGCCAGTATTCAGTGATACAAGACTCTACACAAAGTGCTCATCAGTATGTTTGTAATCAATGGGAGACTGATGGCCACTGGTTGTTGCCACCGCCAGGCTGATTAGCATCACAGGTAGGCAAGGGAGGCTGGCCTTCATCGTAACATTTCATTTTCATTGTAACATTGCCCATAATTTCTTGGTTCTGTACACTAGGGTCACAGAACCTTCCTGGTTACAAAAGCAGAGCTGATGTTCCATCCCAGGCAGTTAAAACTCGGAAGGTATCTCCCGAAGCCGAGTTCATTAGGAAAGGTGTCCAGATGGCCATGCTGATAATTTGAAAAAGTTAGCCTTCAAGAGGACATATAAATTCTGATATATTCTCTGAGAAAAAGATCATAGAACTTTAGAGTCAGATCTTGACTTGGTCTATAAAACTACTTCTAGTTAAAAATACTTAGGATTTCTTTGGAATGGGTATCCTTTATACATTCTTATAAAGCTCTTTTATTTTTTCCATTAGACTGTGTGCTCCTCTAGGAAAGGAATCATGTGTATTTCTTTCACAGTCAAGCCACTACATACCTGCCCTAGGGGTTGAAATTCAGAGTACCTTATAGACAGGTGCTCCAAACAGGTTGCTGACATTTGATGAGGCATTCCAACTCTTGAACTTGGTACAGTTTCCATCTCATAAAGACATGCACACACAAAACCAAAAGCCCCCAAAACTGACTGTGGATAAGGACACCCACTGGCAAACATCAAACATCACTAATTTTCCAAAGCCTCTCAGGCTCCATCAGGAGGCCAACAGAGTCACAATGGCTACTTAATGATGAAACCCTTCCAGGTGCTTCATATTAACATGGTCCAATGTAGTATCAAGCTGAGAAGACTAAAGGTTAATATATTCTATTAGTCCCAATTGTCATAAAAATTTTACCTAACAATATGGTTCATTAAATGCTGAATCTAACAATTATGTTCACCATAATAGGAATTATTCAGACAGATATGATCTGAATAGTTGTGATTTATTAATTTAGACACAAATTTAATTAGCAATTGATTTCGATTGTGTCTCCCCCTGAACAATAAGTTTGGTGGAAAAGCAGGCTGGAAAAAAAAAATGTATCAACTAAGAAATATCAGGTAACAATAAAGGAAACAACCACTCCACTTTCAGAAATGCTATTATGGTTTTCCCCTGAAACAATAACAACAAAAATGATTCCAGGAAGCTTGAAGAAGTGACTATTTTCCATCCGATTTCAAACACCGCTCCTGACCAGAGAGGTAATGACATGCCACTGGGTTGCACAGCTGCTCCAATGCAGACATATTCACAGAGCAGAGGGATGTTAGAGCCCCAGGTTATTCTGGATCCATTGGAAACCCCAGCTCCAGCTCCAGGTCTAAATGGAGAACTACTACTGTGGCTTCCATCTCCTGTTCTCTGGGGTCCTGGAGAACACCCAGGGCTATCGCTCATCAGCTCCACAAGTTTCTGCAATCTCATACATGGAACCAGACTCTTGCATTCCTTCTATGGTATCAATCACAAAAGAATACTATCCATAATATCCCAAAAAGTGGAGAGAGAGAAATATAGAGAAGAACGTTTTGTTTCTAAAAAGGAAAAATGTAATTTTCCTTTTGGTGGTCTTTTAATCAATTCTCCACATCCAACTCCATTCCTACCCCCAGCTAGATCTGACAGACCAGTGGTGATTTTCCATTCAGAAAAATGAAATGTTTGGCTTCTCATGATGCTTGGAGAGCTGGGGTAAGAAGATGACGGAGCAGGGAGGATGGGAGGAAGAGCAGGAAGGAAATGGAAGAGGTGTCTTCCTCCTCTTCACTCCGCCTTCCGCTGAAGAGTGAAGGAGTCAATGGCCTCAAACTTAGCTGGCTTCCCTCCTCCTAGTTCCATGCCTTGAGCTATCAAAGACAGTTAATTATATTCCATTAACAAACACATATATTAATAACAGAAGTAGACATTTGGGATTCTGGATTTAAATCTTTTTACATTCAGATTGTGGCTCCTTAATATAATTTTCCACTAAAAGAAACACAGGCTTCTTGGTGGACTGGCTGATTCTGGGGTGTGAAATAAACGAGATAAGCCTGGAACACTGAGTCATACCAGGCAATCAGCAAGACTACCAGGCCTTGTCAAAAGGATTCAAGTGCCATCTTAAAGGGGTTCCAACTGAAAAAAGTTGGAACAAATACATTATAAACCCACAATGTCCTAATGACACAAAACAATAGCAACAAGTATCACTGGTCATCTTTGCGGAATAAAAAAAAAATTAGCTTATCTCTTGGACACTGGTACATAAAGGAAATGAATCAGGCATTTATCTGGCTTATCTGTATCTCAAAGTAAACACATAATTGACGAGAAGTTTCTCTGTATAGAAGCATTCCAGCTGACAAAAAAAGGAGGAATAGTAGCTTTTCCATATCACTATTTTGTGACTTCAGTAAGTAATAAAACTAGGCAATGATCTTCAATGGTGACTCTAATAAAGCTAAACAATGATCTTCAATGGTTGCTGCCATTGAAGAGGACCAGACATTATACGCCTTTGGGTGGATATACAGAACAGCTTTGAACATCTTTGCAAATCCATCAAATCTGTTGGCAACAGGCTGAATGTCTGTATTCCCCTCAAAATTCATGTGTTGAAACCCTAATCCCCAATGTGATGATGTTTGGAGGTGGAGTTTTGGAGAGATAATCAAGTCTTGAAAGTGGAGTTCTCATGGATGGGATTAGTGCCCTTATAAGAAGCAGCCAGAGAGCCAGCAGCTCTTTCTGTCAAATGAGGAGAAAGCAAGAAGCCAACACTTTGTAACTCAGAAGAAGGCCTTCACCAGAACCCAACCATGCTGGCACCCTGATCTCAGCCTTCCAACCTCCAGAACCGTGGGAAATCAGTTTCCACTGTTTATAAGACACCTAGTGCTCTCCTTTGTTGCAGCATGTTGAACTAAGACACTGATCACGCCTCTAGACCTAGCTATCGGTTTACAGGACATACTAGAGGCAGAAGAACATGATCCACGATAGCATACAAATGCATCTAACAAAATTAAGAACATAGAAACTTTACAAGGACAAATCACTTGTTTTTCTTTTAAACCATAAGTCACAAAGCAAACCCCAAACAAAAATAGCAACAAAGAGAAGAATGAGGAAACCAACGAACTGAAAGAGACACTTATCAAGCCTTATCAACCAAGTACAATGTGTGGACTTTGGATCGTCCTTCAAACAAACCAACCTAAAAAAATATTACCAAATAACCAGGGAAATCTGAATGTAGACTGGACATTTGCTGATGCTAAGGAACTGTTATTTTCAAGTGTAATAATGGTAAGGTAGTTACGTGGGTTTTTAAATAAAAGTTTTTGTCTTATATAGACACATACATACTGAAATATTTGGTAGTGAAATGGTAAGATACAGGACCTGCGCTGAGGTCAGGTCCTCAGGTGATACAAAGACATGGTCAGCACCTAAGGTGAGCGAGGTGCCTGCCAATCCTCACCTCAGGCATTTTACTTGCTTCTCCCTAGTCCTGGCCCTGATGTGATGTCTGGAATTAGTTTCAAAATAATCCAAAAATGGGGACAGAATGGTGGGTGGGAATATAAATGAAACGAGATTTGAAAGTTTCTGTAACAAAAAAAATATAATTTTTAAAAATCCTTAAAACTGGTCATACTATTTTTTCATTTTTAAGCTGGCAGTAACTTTTGAAATAACTGGCAGTAATTACTATTTTCAAATGTCCCACCACTCAACACTCGACTGTGAGCTCCTTCACATCAGAGCTTATTCAGCTTTGATTGACTGACTTGGAAACATGGCTAGTGTACCTGTAAAAACCAAGCTCTGCACTAGGAGGTGAAGATGCAACACTTAACAGAAAAGTCCCTGCCCACAAGATGCTTACATTCCAGCAAAGGATGACACCGTGGAAAAATGAACAGACACAAAAAGGGAGGCACTGCTAAGACAGAAAACCACAAAAGGGGTTATATTTGAGAACTAGAGGCTGGAGAAGGTGTCTCTGAGATGGGGCTGCTTGAGCTGAAGCCTAAATTAAAAAAAAAAAAAAGAGTCACCAAATGAGGAAAGATGGGAGAACCCCAGGCAGAGGCAGCAGGAACTGACGTACAGAGGCCCCAAGTCAAGAAACACCTGGCATGTCCCATAAAACAAGAAAGGACTCACAGGGCTGTCACATACTCAGCAAAGGGCGGGAAGGAACAGATGAGGTTGAAAAGACAGGCTCAAGCTACATCAGTTAAGGCTTTCTAGTCATAATAAGACGCCTGCTTGTTTGTTTTGTAATCATATATCCACTATAATGGGGCTTCCCAGGTGGCACAAGCGGTAAAGAATCTGCCTGAAAGAGGCGCAGGAGACTTGGGTTCGATCCCTGGGTCAGAAAGATCCCCTGGAGTAGGAAGTGACACACACTCCAGTATTCGTGCCTGGAAAATTCCATGGACCGAGGAGCCTGGTAGGCTATAGTACACGGGGCCGCAAAGAGTCGGACACAACTGAGCATCCACCATAATGATCGGAGTGTTCGGTGCATCATGAAATCAATGTATTGATCTAAATTAACTTCTTCTGTATTTGGAAAGTTGCTCTGTTGGAACCTCAGTCACAGGCTCTTTACAGATGAATTCTTAAATTTGTATTAAATGTAGTTCTGTTGAATTCTCAGGTATCTCTGTTCAGGAAACCTATTGAAACTGGCCTAATGAGAATCTACTATATAGCACAGAGAATTCAACTCAGTGCTCAATGGGAAGGAAGTCCAAAAAAGAGGGGATATATATAAACATGTAGCTGAGCCACTTTGCTATATGGCAGAAACATAACATTATAAAGCAACTATACTCCAGTAAAAAAAGAAAAGAAACTGGCCTATTTAACTCCTTCCCTGCTTCAGCACAGGTTTGGCTGAGAATGAAATGACACGGGTCTGAAAATCCTTCATGCTTTTCCACAGCTTGAAGTGAGTCGCAAGGTGAAATTAATTGGGGTTGGCAAGACTAGAAGTTGGACATAGCCTCTTAGTTCCAGGGGCATGAAGCCTTCCCAGTTTGGCTTCCTAATTTGGTTTGAAATAAATTTCTGGAGTGTCAAACATCCCCATATTCAAAGGTAAGTGCATACGTATATTCCAAAGCCAAATAAAAAATGCCTTTTGGACTATCTGCCACTTTCTATTACCGGTGATATAGCTCCCCTCACTTAGTGCCTGTGATCAAGAATTAACATTCCACCTCCAGTACAAATAAACGGGAAAGGTAACAGAGAGGAAAGGCTTTCAAAACAGCCTGAAACAGAAGCAATTTGTCTATATCTAATTTGTTGGGTAAAAGGACTTCCACCTATTAAGAGAACAAGGTAATCTAGTTTGAGGTCTTGAAAGAGAGACCAAATGGAAGGTTCTCTTTCTTCATAATTGTTCACATTTAATGGCATTACAAGGGCACGTTAGCTCTTCCAACTGAAAGCAATTTAGTGAATATGTATGCATTTTGGTAGCACTGATATGTTAATGCAGGGCATGAAATAGAAACCTTTAGAGAACTGCATGCTAAAGAGGGCACCAAGGGGCTTTGTTCACCAACTCACCTGGAGCCAGGCTCCAGAGAAGGATAACCTGGAATACACTCTCCCCTCCTGCAACCTACAGGCTGGGAGCAGAGGATACTGGGAGATGAAGATGGGAAGAAGACCAGCTGAGATCTCTGTGGTCTGAAACCACCACAGAAGGGGGAAGCCCTCACCACCTAGAATTTAACCCATCTTCAACCTCAATCTATGACTTCACAGACCTTAAAAAGTGTAAAATCCACTTTTAGCAAGCCTTTCTGATAAACCCCATCCAGACCGGTCGTTCCACTTCAGTTCCATCTACATGTGCACATGTTGCTGTGTTGCATCAAAGGACACAATTTACCAATACATTGTTCCAGATCATTTCATGTGAGTATTTTTGTGTTCATCTGAGAAATCAGGTGCCTGGAACTTTTCCCTCTCATTTGGGAATTCAGGTATAAAGTCAATTTTCTATAATTGTTTGTGGCGTTATTCCCAGAAGGGGAACTATTGGATGACATTTCCATCATAGATGAAAAGTGACCAGCCATTTTGTTTAAACATTGTTTGGTCACTGGAATTCCAATTCAGTTGGTATAATCTGTACTGATTCCTCCCATATGTTCCTTCATCAGTTCCCAGTATCTCCACTTCCTTCTCCTGCCCCTTTATCAGTAGGCTCTAGACACACATACAACTGCCTAGAGGTAATCAATTCTGCTGCCAATACGGAATTTCACACACACAAAAGTAAAAGCAAAAGTCTAAACGAGATTGGCAAAAAGAAAATAGAAAAATATGGATTTTGACTCATTTCCTTAAGGCTCTTGGGCCAGCTTTCTATTACATTCGTGGGCTGATTTCTTCCAGTCTATAGACAGGACATGTGGTTATTTTCACAGCAGACTGGGCATCTTTTCATATGAAATGAATGACCTGCCAGTCAGAGAAAACCACAGCCCTTTCAGCAGTCCTCTCTTACATTCTTACCTCTTCCCCAAAATCTCAGGAGGAAGGATACTAAGACTTTGAACCAGAAAAACAGTATTGCTGATGGTAAAGAAACATGAGGGTGATGATGCCAGGCCTTACCTGGAGCCGATTCCAAGGCTTAGAAGATCATGAAAAGCTGACTGTGAGTTTAGTGTCTATTCGTTTCGCTGCAGGAAGACACAGGAAACGTGTACAACCAGAATAAGAATAGATAATATCGGCTTGTCGCCTCCTTTTCCTGCCCACCCTTCTGGTGCCACCGTGAACTCCATCTCCTCAGTAAGGGCTCCTTTGGCAACCCCAGGGCTGGGAAGCCTTCACTCTTGGCCATGCATAGAGCTGCCTGTCTGGAGCATGCTGCTGGTGTGCCAGGTCTTACCAGCACACTGTGTACTTCGAGGAGAGAGTCAGACTCGCATTCAGAGCATCAGACTCTCATTTTTACTCCCAGAGTTGCCAAAATAGCATCAATAAATCTTTTTTTCAATAAATACTGATCCATCTAAGAACTTTCAAAGAACCAGATCTTTGTTTCTCATTTTGTGAGATGTCTCAAAGAACTAAATAGAAATGATTACATAAGAATTAATGGATACTGTCTCTAGGCCAGTAAACAATTAATCAGAATTTGAGTCAAGTGGAGGTTGAGGGCAAGGGAGTGAAATAGCAAAGAGGATGAAGAAATCCATCCTGGTTTTCCCCCTTCCAACTTCTGGACATTGTCCTACCCTAAGGCTGACCCCCAAATTCCTATCAAAGCAAAAGCTTTCTTTCTCCTCTAAGAAAAGAAAGGATGGTCACTAGGTATGACTTCAGTGTAGGCAGTAAGGGTGAGGATGGTGGTGGAAGAAGGGGTAGGGATTGAATCCTGGGAATCATTTGCTGTCAGAGCAGATGGGAACTAGGAGATTCTCTGGTCCAACTTCCACAGTTAACAGATAAGAAAATGAGATTCAGAGAGGAATATACGACTGACTCTAAGTTACAGAGCTGAACCTGGGCAAAACAGGGATTAGGATACCTACTTTCTGACCCCTTGGTCCTATGTTTCAAACTAAGTCAATCAACTATATCTTTTTAATAAAAATGATATTAATAATGGAAGTGAACATCTAGAATTCATTGATTAAAAGCTGGAGACTCGCTGATTCAGTTTTTAAAGCTACCTACAACCTATCTATGAGAGATAACGATACAAATAGAGTGACCTATGAAGTTATGATAAAGGGATAATAATATAAGTGTCGGCAAGGATGCAAAGGATGCTACTGATGGGAGGGCAAATGTGCACAGCCACTTCCCAGATCTAGTTAGAATACCTGATAAAGCTGACAATGCATATTCCCTTTAACCTAGTGGATCTACTTCTAGGCATAGAAACTCTCCTACATGTGATAGCAGAAATAACCACCAAAAGATAGCCCTGTCAGAGATCAGATTCCCCAGGCAACAGGAACTGAGATGGGAATTTCTTTGCAGGGGAAGCTCTCTTGGGAGCAAAACCTGTGAGACACTGACACAGGAGGCCTGGGCAGAGGGCGAAGCTGATGGCACTGCAGCTGTAAGGGAGGTCTCAGTCAATCTTACAGAGAATTCTAGATCTGAGACCGCCCCTCAAAGTCGTAACAGATTGAGGCAAGAAGTTCAGGCCTTTGGACCCATCATCAACCAGTCAGTGGATGTGAGCTGCCTTGGGAGCCTAAGAACGGGTGTGACTTTGGGGCAGCAGCTCCATTGGCTGAAGGCAACGACTACAGAAGGACTCAGCTGTGACCCACCAACAGCCAACACTCCCTGCACCAGGGAGAATGAGTGTCTTGGCCCTAAAAATAGAACTAGATGACACATCACAGCATCCTCTATAACACATCTCCACTCCAAAAATAACCAGCCAGAAATGTGAACACAATTCTGATAAAAAAAGAAAACAACATTGGATTAAAAAAGAGTAGGTGGTGCTAATGGTAAAGAACCCACCTGCCAGGGCAGGAGACAAAAAAGTCTCAGGCTCAATCCCTAGGTTGGGAAGATCCCCTGAAGGTGGGCATGGCAACCCACTCCAGTATTGTTGCCTGGAGAATCCCTTGGAGAGAGGAGCCTGGCGGGCTACCGTCCATAGGGTCACACAGAGTTGGACACGACTGAAGTGACTTAGCATGCAGCACTCACAGATGTGCAAATAACATACTATTTAGAAATGAACAACAAAGGAATACAACATACCAAAAACAAGAGCATATACCCAAATGGATCTTAAGAAATTTTATGGCCTTGATACATTTGATAGAAAATAAAATTGTTGATAAGTGAACTAATGAAAAATCTAGAAAAGTGAAAATAAGTAAGCCTGGCAAACCAGAAAAAATTCAATGAAGATTAACCAAGAAATTAAAGATAATATTTTCTTTTAAAAAAGCACTGATCGATGAAACTAAAAGCTAGGTCTTTGAAAAATAAATAAACTGGCTGATCTGATAAAGAAAGAAAGCTCCAAATGAATGGAAGTAAGTATTTAACTAAAGCTATCATTTTTTCATCTCAAGAGAATACTACGTGTAATGCTATGGCAAGAAGTCTGAAACCTAGATAAAAAATAATGATTTCATAGGAAAGTATGAATTATAACAGTCAATAAATACAAGCATCAGTGGACAAATAGTCTTTTTAAAGAATCTACCAAATATTCAAAGAACAGGAAATAACCAGTTTATATCAAATGTTACATAGCATGAGAAAAGATGGAAAGTTACTATATTCATTTTATGAAATGAGCATAACTCTGATATTAAAAATGGACAGGTACAACACAAGAAAATAAAACAAGCCTGTATCACCTGTGAAGAGAAATGCAAAGTCCCAAATAAAACATCAGCAATTTATTGTGCTCAGTCACTCAGTTGTGTCTGACTCTTTTGTGACCTCATGGACTATAGCCTGCCAGGCTCTCCTGTCCATGGGATTTTCAAGGCAGGAATACTGGAGTGGGCTGCCATTTCCTACCCAGGGATCGAACCCGTGTCTCTTGTATCTCTTGTACTGGCAGGTAGATTCTTTACCACTGTGCCACCTGGGCTTCCTCAGCAATTTAATAGCAGTATATTAAAAATAATGATGAATCATAATCAAGATAATTTTATCCTATAGATATAAGGATGGCTCAAGCTTAAATCGGAGAAGGCAATGGCACCCCACTCCAGTACCCCTGCCTGGAGAATCCCATGGACGGAGGAGCCTGGTAGGCTGCAGTCCATGGGGTCGCGAAGAGTCAGACTCGACTGAGTGACTTCACTTTCACTTTTCACTTTCATGCATTGGAGAAGGAAATGGCAACCCACAGTGTTCTTGCCTGGAGAATCCCAGGGATGGGGGAGCCTGGTGGGCTGCCGTCTATGGGGTCGCACAGAGTCAGACACAACTGAAGCGACTTAGCAGCAGCAGCAGCAAGCTTAAATACCCATTCTTGTTAATCACTGCATTACTATATTAAAGGAAAAATCAATATAATTAACTCAATAGATGAACACCCATATCCAAAATGAATGCCCATTTATAATGTTGCTTATCTGTGATACTGATGATTATAGTGGCCTACAGTGGCTTAAATAGTTCACAAGGACCAACAACAATCCAGCCTACTGTTACTTCCCTGACTTCACTGTTTTCAAGTTCTCTGGGTAGAGGAGGGAAAAGAAGATAGGATTAATGGTTGCCCCGGTGATTGAAGTCTAGGAGGCAGAGTTTCAGAGAAGAGGGAGCTGGATCCCAAATCTGCACAGAATTCACCTCAAGCTTTCGGCCAACTCCTGAGGGTTTGACCTTAAAAGACCTCACAGAGAAGAGCCACTGAGAGGTGAAGGGCTGTGCGGAGATTTTAGGAGTCAGCCACCGCTGGGGAGTGGTCAAGGGGCCGGTCCAGCCAAAGTGCATAGAGGCTGGTGAGAATCTCAGGCTTTCAGAACTTTACCACCTGGTCAAGGGTACACAGGAGCCCTCTGCCTTACTTCTTACAACTGCATGTGAATCTCCAGAGATCTCAAAATTAAAAACTTAATTAAGAAAAGTGAAGGCAAAAAGAAATGCTCTCAAATAAACCAAACCTGCAAAACAAAACAAAAACAACAAATTCATCATCAGCATTTCTGGATTACATCTAAAGGAAGTTCTCAGACTAAAGACATCTCAACAGAGCAGACGTATGAGAAGGAATCAACAACCCCAGAGAAGGTACTGTGTGGATGATTACAAAAGGCAAAAATAAATCAAGAATATTAACAATGTCCAAAACAGCAAACACACACACACACATCACCACCACCACCACCGGGTATACCCATAGCCTGGTAATTCCACATCTCAATATTTGCCCTAAAGAAACACAGTAATATCCACATGCAAAAGGAAGCATGTATAAAGGCATTCACTGAAGCTTTGTTAGCCAACAGCAGCAAACTGAGATGTGAATACCCACCAATAGGGGACGACTAAATAAATTATGTACATACAATGAAACACTATGCAACAGTTTAAAAAAGAGTGGAGTTATAGTTACTTGTGCTAATATGGACTTTTTAAAAAGGAAGTAATAGAAATATATATAGGTATGGTACCAAGTATACAAAACATTAAAATTTTCCAGAGTATGTGAGTATACATATATGTAATACTTTGAGCAATTACCATATGCCAGATATTGTTACAAATGCTTTACAGAAATTAACTTTTTTAATCCTACAAAACCCCTATGAAATAGGCTCTATTACTGTCCCCATTTTTGCAGGGAAAGAAACTAAGGCAGAGAGTTCACTAACTTCCCCAAATCACTCAGCTGGTAAGTGACAGGACAGGAATTCAAACCCAAGCAAATGGCTCCAGAGTGCCCTTCCAACAATGCCCTGGACAGGGGCTAAAGAGATGCACTCCAAGTTTTTAAAAAGTGGCCACCTCTACACAGACGATTGGACTTGGTGTGGTTAATCCAGGGAAACTTCAGCCTTCTCTGTACTGTTTCAATATTCAACAAGAATAAACTCATCCATTGTTCAGGAATTTAAAAATAATAACTAAAATTTAAAAGGAAAGTGATGAACCTCATAGTGAAAAACTTTGGAATGAATTTAAAAGTTTAATTTAGTGGTGGCCCAATTCTGTATCAGGAATAAGTTGTTTACATAGAATATATATAATATATATGTCTCATATATATAATATATATGACATATATATTATATAATATATATAATATATAGTATTATACAATATATATAATATATAGTATTATACATTATATATTATATTATATGTTATATAATATAATATATAATTAATATATCAAGATATATTAATTATATTATAGATATATTATATATCAATTAATATATCTATAATTAATATGTTAATATATACTACATATAGCAATTAATATATCTTAATATATATAATGTAATATATATAATAATAATATAATATATAATAATAATATATATTATAATAATATAGTATATAATATATAATTATATGTAATATATATAATATATAATATAATATATAATTATATATTATATTATTATTATATATTACATATAATTACATATTATATATGTATTACATATTACATATAATATAATAATATATATTACATATAATATATCTTATACAATATATCGAGAAGGAAATGGCACCCCACTCTAGTCAGTACTCTTGCCTGGAAAATCTCATGAACGGAGGAGCCTGGTAGGCTGCAATCCATGGGGTCGTGAAGAGTCGGACACGACTGAGCGACTTCACTTTCACTTTTCACTTTCACGCATTGGAGAAGGAAATGGCAACTCACTCCAGTGTTCTTGCCTGGAGAATCCCAGGGACGGCGGAGCCTGGTGGGATGCCATCTATGCGGCTGCACCGAGTCGGACACGACTGAAGCGACTTAGCAGCAACAGCAGCAGCATACAATATATATAATATATATTATATATAATATATCTTATACAATATATATAATATATATTATACTATATATATTATATATGTTATATATATTATATATACAAGATATATGTATATATATTATATGTATATGTATTGTATATACTATATATATACAAAATATAATATATAGTATATACAATATATATAATCAATATATAATATATATTATATATTATATATTATATATATATATTCTGTTTATATATATTATATATTATATAATATATTAATATACAATATATTAATATTATATTTATAGTAATATTACATTAATATTATAATATATTATATATTAATACCATATTAATATATTTATATTATATAAAAATATAATTAATATAATTATATTATATTAAACTATATAATTAATATAATATTAACTATATATTTTATATATATGTTATCATATTATATATATAATATATATTAATAATATAACATGTAATACATTTTATATATTATATATAATATATATTATATAATATAATTAATGTAATATAATTATATTAATTATATAATTGATATAATATAATATAATGTAAGTGATATAATTATATTATGTATTATATATACATATATAATATATATTATATTTATATATAATATGATTTAATATATATTAATTATATATTATATATTATTTTATAATATATATTGTTATATTATATTATTTAATATATATTATATTATATATTATATATATTGTTATAATATATAACATATGATGTTATAATATATATAATATATAAATATATATTCATAGATTACATATATTTATGTATATAGTAATTTATATATATATCAATATTAATAATATCAATAATAATACACAATATAATATATCAACAATAAGTTCTCTACATAGAATATATATAATATAATATATCTTCTATGTAATACACACACACAAAGAAAAGTAGTTTGTAAAATGGTTTCAGGAAGCACACTTATTGTTATAAAAATATCTCATCAAGTAAGAGCTAACTGTTCACAAAAGGTGAAAAGTCACAAAACAGGAATGTGGTTCAGAAGAAAGACAAAAATCAATTAATAACAAAGCTGCTATTAACACTGGAAAAAAAGAAGAAGAAATCCAAGAATCTTATAAGCATTTTCGTTTTTATGAATGTGGGGATTCACTTGGTCTCAGCCTATCCAGGACTGGATGGCATTAAAACACATATAAACCCTGCAAAGAAGTTCTTGATATAATTGTTCCTTGCAGTGGATATACAGATATTAAATTAAAACCATCCTATTCCCCAAATCATTTAGTAATATATCTAGAGGACTCCACTTAGCGTTAACTTGGTGTTCAACGAGGGATTAATGTGACTCCTACTTAACCTGAGTCATACCTGAGGACTCGGTAATTAGGCTGGACTCTGACGAGCTGATTGGTTGCAGAAATGAGTTATCCAGCCAACCATGCATAACCAGTGAAATGCAAAACAGGACGAGGTGAAAGGCAGGCTCTGGTTAGTGTAAGAGAATGCCCGGGAAGCCCCTCTAATGAGTTAACTGATAGAGGCAGCAGGTCCCTGGAAGGGTCTCATCAGCTGCACACGCCAAGGGCCTTCCCTGGAACTCAACAGTCAGAGCAAATCAGAGAAGCCTATTAGTCTGGTCTGGAATTTCTAGGGAGCACACGCAGGTCAGCCAGCTGGTACAAGGCCCTGGGTTGCCGAGGGTGGTATCGAGCTGGGAGTTTCTCACTCAGAGCTCAGGGCTCCAGCAGGCAAAGCCTTGGATCAAAAACAGACAGCCAGAAGGGACAGGCAATCACATCAAAGAATCTTAGAGCTGGATCAAACCTTGAGAAGTCATTCAATTCTCCCTCAGGCCTCCCAGACCAGGACCACCTGCCCATCCCACCCACCCCCCTTTTTAATTATTACTATTATTTTAAAGGAAACATTTCACAACCTCCTTCTGTGAGGAAGTCCTCCCTGAGCTCTACCCTAAATTCTCCTTAGGGTGCTTTGAAACTTTTTCTCTCCCTAGAGGAGCTAGAGAGGAAATACAAGACTCCCAAAATATATTCATAAACTTTTTTTGAGCTAAAGAGATTCACACCCACCGAAAGAAACTATCTACAAAGTATGGTCTTATAAAGCAGGTAACTGGTGAGACAAGGGGTAAGCAGAGAAGGGGAAATGCATTTTAATGTTACAAAGGGGGGGAGTATTTTTAAAATGGAAATATTTCATGAACTTTTAAGGTGAATTATATGGTATATTACAGTTACAATAGAATAGCAAGTTGCTCAGTTGTGTCCAGCTCTTTGGGACCCCTCCAGGATCCTCTGTCCATGGGGATTCTCCAGAAAAGAATACTGGAGTGGGTTGCCATGCCCTCCTCCAGGGGATCTTCTAGGCCCAGAGATCAAACCCAGGTCTCCTGCATTGCAGGCAGATACTTTACCATCTGAGCCACCAGAGAAGCCCACAGAAATTTTAAATAGGCAAATTTAAGTTAAATTACCCACGGCCCACTCTTCATCTGTAAGTCACAAAAATGTATAGGGTTAGCACTCTGCGATCCACCAGGCTGGACCATGAGACTTACTGGAATCTTCATGTAGCAGACAGGGGAGGGAAGGCCATGATTCTAATTAGGGAGGCCAGCAGTAGGATTTGGAATACCCAAAGAAAAGTGATGAACGGAGATTCATTCAGGACAGCCATCAGAATCAAACACATCCACGTGCCAAACAGGTGGTATCATTATGCATCTTGGAAGGTTCATCCAGAATGAATGAGGACACAGCCAGGGGCTGGGGCACAGGAAACAGGGTCCAACCTCCATAGCTAAACAGGGAGCTGGGCACCCCAAGTAAGGAGACCAAGGCAGAAGGCCAACAAGAAGGCATCTTGGAGGGGAGGGGCATAACATGCCAAGTTTTGAGCACAAAACTAATTCCAAATACCATGTACTGGTAGGAATGGGGCACCTATTCTGTATTCAGACTCGGTTCTCTTTGACCATGGATTTGCAGATTCTTGGTAGGGCTAAAGCAGCTGGTGGGAGCGGTTGTAAGGGACCCACTGTGAGGAGATTTTTATCATCAAGTAGCAGATAGTCTTGTAGGCTTAAGATTGCTAGAGATTATTTTGTTCAGTCCATTTTGGACTTTGGGGTGAGACCCACTTGTCACAAATTATTAAGAGCAGTTCATCAGGTTTTGCTCAGTTTTGTTGTGAATAGAACGGAATGGAGTGGCATGGCATGGTGTAGAACAGAACCAAATGCACTGCATTTAGGGGGACTGGGCACTGTTTCACGGAAATTTGAGAAGTGTGTGTATATACATATATGAGAGAGAGAGAGGGGAAGAGAGAGAGACACAAAGAGAAATTAGCATCATGATGCTAAAGTAATTTTCGCTATGAGTCACAATTTTAAAAATTCTAGTGTCACTGAACAAATCAATCCCTCTGGTTTTATAGGTCAGTAAATTAAGGACCAAGAAGGGGAGAACAGAAGGAATATCCTACTCTGAGTCCTTCTGCCATACCTATCTACAAAGACCAGGCTCTCTGAACCAAAACAAAGAACAACAACTGAGGACACGTGACAAACTTATTTCTGTGGATACTCTTAATGGGTATCAAATAAAGTTACATTGTTTTGTGCAAGTAATAAATCCTGCTAAATGAGAAGAATAAAACTGCACAAAAACAGAATTTTCTCAAAAACATCTCAGGTAAAGGGTTGCTAACTACAGCCTGTAACCTCTCACATGGTTACCATTATGTGTGTGTTTAGTGTGCTTACACACTCAGTCAGGTCTGACTCTGCGACCCATTAGACTGTAGCATTGGAAGTGGTCAAGCAGGAGATGGCAAGAGTGAACGTCGACATTCTAGGAATCAGCGAACTAAAATGGACTGGAATGGGTGAATTTAACTCAAATGACCATTATATCTACTACTGTGGGCAGGAATCCCTTAGAAGAAATGGAGTAGCCATCATGGTCAACAAAAGAGTCCGAAATGCAGTACTTGGATGCAATCTCAAAAACGACAGAATGATCTCTGTTCGTTTCCAAGGCAAACCATTCACTATCACGGTGATCCAAGCCTATGCCCTGACCAGTAACGCTGAAGAAGGTGAAGTTGAACGGTTCTATGAAGACCTACAAGACCTTCTAGAACTAACACCCAAAAAAGATGTCCTTTTCATTCTAGGTGACTGGAATGCAAAAGCAGGAAGTCAGGAAACACCTGGCGTAACAGGCAAATTTAGCCTTGGTGTACAGAATGACACAGGGCAAACGCTAACAGAGTTTTGCCAAGAGCACGCACTGGTCATAGCAAACACCCTCTTCCAACAACACAAGAGAAGACTCTACATGTGGACATCACCAGATGGTCAACACCGAAATCAGATTGATTATATTCTTTGCGGCCAAAGATGGAGAAGCTCTATACTTTTAGCAAAAACAAGACCGGGAGTGGACTGTGGCTCAGATCATGAACTCCTTATTGCTAAATTCAGACTTAAATTGAAGGAAGTAGAGAAAACCACTAGACCATTCAGGTATGACCTAAATTAAATCCCTTATGATTACACAGTGGAAGTGACAAATAGATTTAAGGGACTAGATCTGATAGACAGAGTGCCTGATGAACTATGGAAGGAGGTTAGTGACATTGTATAGGAGACAGGGATCAAGACCATCCCCATGGAAAAGAAATGCAAAAAAGCAAAATGGCTGTCTGAGGAGGCCTTACAAATAGCTATGAAAAGAAGAGAAGGAAAGGCAAAGTAGAAAAGGAAAGACATGCCCATTTGAATGCAGACTTCCAAAGAATAGCAAGGAGAGATAAGAAAGCCTTCCTCAGTGATCAATGCAAAGAAATAGAGGAAAAGAATAGAATGGGAAAGACTAGAGATCTTTTCAAGAAAATTAGAGATACCAAGGGATGATTTCATGCAAAGATGGGCTCAATAAAGGACAGAAATGGTATGGACCTAACAGAAGCAGAAGATATTAAGAAGAGGTGGCAAGAATACACAGAAGAACTACACAAAAAACATCTTCACGACCCAGATAATCATGATGGTGTGATCACTCACCTAGAGCCAGACATCCTGGAATGTGAGGTCAAGTGGGCCTGAGGAAGCATCACTATGAACAAAGCTAGTGGAGGTGATGGAATTCCAGTTGAGCTATTTCAAATCCTGGAAGATGATGCTGTGAAAGTGCTGCACTCAATATGCCAGCAAATATGGAAAACTCAGCAGTGGCCACAGGACTGGAAAAGGTCAGTTTTCATTCCAATCCCAAAGAAAGGCAATGCCAAAGAATCTCAAACTACCGCACAATTGCACTCATCTCACACGCTAGT
Organism: Okapia johnstoni; assembly: GCA_024291935.2. Classification (NCBI taxonomy): domain Eukaryota; kingdom Metazoa; phylum Chordata; class Mammalia; order Artiodactyla; family Giraffidae; genus Okapia; species Okapia johnstoni. The sequence continues at coordinate 10,064,260 of CM044322.1, read as the reverse complement.
AAAGTAATGCTCAAAATTCTCCAAGCCAGGCTTCAGCAATACGTGAGCCAAGAACTTCCAGATGTTCAAGATGGTTTTAGAAAAGGCAGAGGAACCAGAGATCAAATTGCCAACATCCACTGGATCATCGAAAAAGCAAGAGAGTTCCAGAAAAACATGTATTTCTGCTTTACTAACTATGCCAAAGCCTTTGACTGTGTGGATCACAATAAACTGTGGAAAATCCTGAAAGAGATGGGAATATCAGACCACCTGACCTGCCTCTTGAGAAACCTGTATGCAGGTCAGGAAGCAACAGTTAGAAGCGGACATAGAACAACAGACTGGTTCCAAATAGGAAAAGGAGTCCATCAAGGCTGTATATTGTCACCCTGCTTATTTAACTTACATGCAGAGTACATCATGAGAAACACTGGGCTGGAGGAAGCACAAGCTGGAATAAAGATTGCCAGGAGAAATATCAATAACCTCAGATATGCAGATGACACCACCCTTATGGTGAAAGTGAAGAGGAACTAAAAAGCCTCTTGATGAAAGTGAGAGAGGAGAGTGAAAAAGTTGGCTTAAAACTCAACATTCAGAAAACTAAGATCATGGCATCCGGTCCCATCACTTCATGGCAAATAGATGGGGAAACAGTTAAAACAGTGTCAGACTTTATTTTGGGGGGCTGCAGTCACTGCAGAGGGTGACTGCAGCCATGAAATTAAAAGACACTCCTTGGAAGGAAAGTTATGACCAACCTAGATAGCATATTAAAAAGCAGCGACATTGCTTTGCCAACAAAGGTCCATCTAGTCAAGGCTATGGTTTTCCCAGTAGTCATGTATGGATGTGAGAGTTGGACTGTGAAGAAAGCTGAGCGCTGAAGAATTGATGCTTTTGAACTGTGGTGTTGGAGAAGACTCTTAGGGTCCCTTGGACTGCAAGGAGATCCAACCAGTCCATCCTAAAGGAGATGAGTCCTGGGTGTTCATTGGTAGGACTGATGTTGAAGCTGAAACTCCAATACTTTGGCCACTTCATACGAAGAGTTGACTCATTGGAAAAGACCCTGATGCTGGGAAGGAATGGGGGCAGGAGGAAAAGGGGACGACAGAGGATAAGATGGCTGGATGGCATCACCGACTTGATGGACATAAGTTTGGGTAAACTCCGGGAGTTGGTGATATACAGGGAGGCCTGGTGTGCTGCGGTTCATGGTGTCGCAGAGAGTCAGACATGACTGAATCACTGAACTGAACTGAGACTGTAGCATGCCAGGCTCCTCTGTCCATGGGATTTTTCAGGCAAGAATACTGAACTGAACGCCATTTCCTTCTTCAGGGAATCTTCCCAACTCAGGAACTGAACTAGAGTCTCCTGCGTCTCCTGGAGGGAAGCCTGGAGCCATGGAGGGAAGCCTCATATGGTTACCATAGCCATAGCCTACTACCTGCTTTGCCCACAAAACAACTAATCCTGTAATTTAGACATTTGGCCACTAGGTGTCATGCCATAAAGACACATTTTAAACAAGTCCCCAGAGTTCCTCTTTTGGTAAAACAATATAATCTAATATTAAAACTCACATATAACACGTCCTAAAAAAAAAAAAAATAGCTGTTTTAGAACAAAAAGATTAACTTTAAAAATCCTAAAGTGCAATTTAGCATCTTTCTCTCTAATCTGTAGTGCAATTGTTGTAAGTTCACTCAAATTTTAGATAAATCAAAAGTCCCTAAAGTTGATTTATCCTCAATTCTCAAGTTTCCTTGGCACCAAGCTCCTTAAGCCACTCAGCTCCCATGGTGCTAAGATAAACTCATTTCTATCTAAACTTCTAATATTATTAAAGGAAAGAATTGGGTTTTTTTCAAGCTGCCTGTTCTCAAGAGTTTTGCTTCTTTTTATTTCACAAAGCAAAAAGAACGGAGAGAGGAGACTTCAGGTGACATGAAACTGTAAGTGCTGATCAGAGTCTTGCTCCCCAGTACTTTCTATTTCATCTTTTATTTTCCCCTAACCCTTTGACTTTCTTCTACTTGAATTCAGACCGAATGTGTATTCTTAATTCCACTCCTTCATAAGTCCATTATCCAGTGTAATTTTTGGAACAATGCAGATAGGAAGAATGGAAGTATCCCCAGTTTATCGAAAAGGATTTTAAATCCAGAAGGAAGACATGACTTGCCAATGTCTCACCACTAAGAAAAGTGCAAAGTCTGTTACCACCAGTCCAGATTTCTTGCTAGTGTTTGTCAGGATCCAGTGAGGACACACAATCTAAACAACAGTGTGAACAAGAAAAGTTTAATATGAAGAATTATTCACAGTAACAGGAAATTAACTACTAAAGGGTAACGAGAACTCTGAAGAACAAAGGGATTGTAGAAATATAGAACAGATATGGAGGTACTGAGTGCCCCCTATACTACCTCTAGCTCTAGAGGCACAGCACCTACGGAAGGAACCCCACCCTAGGGCTGAGGGTACAGCTAGTTGAGGAGAATGTGGCTACGGCCCACTGGATGGTGAAGAGCTTGCAGAGCTACCTGCCAAGGCTGGAGGGCAGAAAACTATCTGCTATGGGTGGAGAGGACACCATGAGACTCCCTGGGAAACTACCCACTGAGATACCCATCACACTCACTAGAGAGTGAGCACCACTGGATGACCTGCAAGTTAGTGGCCTTTAGGCAAGAGTAAGAAGCTGCCTATCATAATCAGGAAGAGAGGCCCCAGCCTCCTGCAGTGCCCTCCAGCGCCCTCTACTGGCAAGGGTAATATTGCGCCAGTTGGCAAATAAAGAACGTTCCGGCTCCAGTACCACAAAGCAGAGAAAAGGCTAGATCTGGAGCTGAGAGATGATGCATTGATAGCTGGGTACACTTAGCAATCAATATGTGATCAGTTCTGGATAAACAGAAGAAAACCCGTCATTTCTTTAAAGGCTGCTTGTTTCTTTGAAATGTGAGGATCATGTCCTGATCATTACGGAAGATGCTGTTTCCTTTTGCATGATGACACCATGAGGTATACTCATGAAAGCATAAAGGCAAACACGGGAATTACACAATAGGTTACCCCTGAGATGAAGGTCAGGGGAGGTGAAGGTGAGGAGAGGGATCAGGAAGGGGTGCACAGAACTATGGATGGGGGTGCTTCATGGTTGTTTATCATGTTGTTGCAGTCTATACCTCTTTGAATGTCTGAAGCATTTCACAGTAAAGATAAATGAATAAAATAAGTATAAATAAAATTTTTCAAGATACAATGAGACAAGGATTCAGGATTTCTTCTTATAACTGATTAATTTTTCTTTACTAGCTCTTTCCTAATATCATTTGTAGTTACTATTCCTTAGATTTCTCCTTAAAAACTGGCTTTTCTCAAGATTCTGTCCTGACTCCTTCTCTCCACTTACTCCTTGCTCTCTCTGCTTAATCTTGTCTAATTCGAGGACTCCCTTCACTGTATTAATGATATCCAGATTTCACATTTCTCAGATGGATAGGGCTCCTGAGCTAGACCCTGTTCATTCAACTATTTATGTGACATCTCAGTTAGGAGAGGCCACAGACAGCTGAGATTCCCTATGTCAGCCTGAATTCTTTTCCCTACATATGCCCCTCTTTCGTCTCCCACCTTTAAAGCTAGCATCACCATCCACCAAGCTGCTCAAACAGGAAACCCACCCGCTACCCTTAATGTCTCCCTCATTCTTCAAATCTTATCACAAAGTTCTGTCAACTGAACTTTTTAGTGCTTCTTAAATTGATGTATCCTCTTATTCTCCCCTATGAACTTCCTGGTTGAGACCACCACAATCCCTTACCCAGGTCACCAACACTTCTCCTTCTGTCTCTTTTCTGCTCCCCTCAAACCCAGTGTCCACTGGAGCCAGACAGAACCCTTTCATGGAACCAGATGGCCTAGAAACTCCCTGAGACAACAGAGTATAAGATACCCTGAGATCATTCCAGCAGATCAAACACGTGGTACCAGTTAACTCAGGTTCCTGTGTATTTCACACCACTGACAAAATAAAAACTGGTCCCCATCTGGCCAGAATGGATAGTGTCCCCAGAAGAACTGACTGAGCGGTACAGAGTGTTTCTCAATAATCACGAAGTGATTTTCTTGGTAAAGGCTAGGTCATACCACCAACCTGAGACCAGCCAGATGGCAGGCTTCCAAAGTCACCCACCTCTGTCTGCTGACATGTTGAAACTCACTTATTGATGGTACAGTACTGATTAGCAAACAAATGATTTACTTGATCTAAATTTGAAGGTCCTTAGACTCAACAGATACAGAGAACAAACTAGCGCTACCCATGGGGAAAGGGATGGGGGAGGGGCAATATAGGGGCAGGAGAGTAAGAGTTACAAACTAGCAGGCATAAGATAAGCTACAAGGATACACTGTACAACATGGCAAATACAGAAAATATTTTATGATAACTATAAATGGGGCATAACCTTTAAAAATTGCGAACCAGGAATTCCCTAGTGTCCAGTGGTCAGGAACTTGGAGCTTCCACTGCTGGGGGCCCAAGTTCAATTCCTGGTTGGGGAACTAAAATCCCGCAAGTTACGTGGCACAGTCAAAAAAAAAAAAAACCTCAGAATTTTTTTTCAATTGTTACTCATATATTTGTACCTTTATAATTTATATAATATTTAATATTATATACCAACTATACCTGACTTTGAAAAGACCATAATAAAATTTGAAGGCTTGCAATAAATTGTCTTATTCGAAAATGACACATATAAAAAAAATCAAAAGAAGGAAAAACAAAACTCAGAAAAATGGGAACACTTTTTATGTACACGAAAGTCAAAAAAAAAAGAAATTTTAAAAATATTTTAAACAAGATTGTGCAACCACAGTTGTGTTAGTTATGCCTATGTGTGATCAACTCCTTCCAGGTAAATATATGTAAGTTTAGACAGAAAAAAACATAACCCAAATATGTTCAATTGTTATATTACATTTGGGGGGGGAATTAACTCCTTATTTTGAAAACAAGAAAAGAGATAAAACAGTTTTTTAATAACAGAAAATCAGTTTCTCTTTATCCTATAAAAATAAATATTAAACAGATAGTTTTTCTAATTCAAGATACATGCACTCCAATGTTCACTGCAGTACTATAACCAAGATACGGAAGCAATGTACATGTCCATCTACAGAATGGATAAAGATGTGATATATATACACACATACACACAATGGAATATTACTCAGCCATAAGAAAGAGTGAAACAATGCCATTTGTAGCAACAGAGATGGACCTAGAAATTATCATACTAAGTGAAGCAGGTCAAAGAAAGACAAATATCATATGATATCACTTATATGTGGAATCTAACAAATGATGCAAATAATGAACGTATCTACAAAACAGACACAGGCTCACAGACATAGAAAACCAACCTACAGTTACAGGGGGGAAGGGGGTTGACGGAGAGACAAATAAGGAGTGTGGGATTAGCAGATACAAACCACTATGTATGAAACAGACAAACAAGGTCCTACTATATAGCACAAAGAATTACATTCCGTATCTTATAATAAACTCTAATGGAAAAGAAAATACCGCATATATTTGTATAACTGAATCACTTTGCTGTACACCAGAAACTAACACAACATTGTAAATCAACTATACTTCAATAAAAAGAAATAATAAAAACATATAGTTGTGGGGTTTTTTTTAATAGCTCTTTGAAAGGGTGTCAGACTCCTTGCCAGCCCAGCATGATGATGAAAATGTCCCTCGGAGTCTGCAGTCAGAAAGTTGGAATAAATTCAAAGCCCTGCTGTCCTAGGAGAGCCTTCTTGGCCTCTCCCCCACCCGCTACATCTCCTGCCTCCCCTGCCCTCCAGCCTCACCAACTCTGCTCCAGCTACTCCGGACCCCATCCAGGTCCTCTGGCTCCCCATGCTGGGTCCGTCCTCTGGCCCTTAGTACAAACAGCTCCCTTTGTCTCAAACACACCCACTCCCAACCCCATGCCCAATCTTCTGAACAACTCCTACCTGCTTTTCAGATTTCGGGTAAGATTTTTCCTCGTCTTAAGAAGTCTCCACTAGGTGTCCCAACCAGATGATCCTATTGTACCCTAGCTCCTCTCTCATCACAATGCTGATCACATTCATGTATACTATCAGTGGATAAGACAATCTGATACGTGTGTAAGCTCCATCAGCTCCACAGGACTTTAGAATTGTAGCTCCAGCCCCAAGCATAGTACCTGGCACGTAGGAGGTATTTTATAACTACTTAAGGAATAAATGAATCAATTCATAAATTGTTTCTCCTTACCATCAGAGTGTGGAAATGAGACAGGATACTGTAGTCTGGGCTTCCCTGGTGGCTCAGCAGTAAAAACTCTGTGTTCGATCCCTGGGTCAGGAAGATCCCCTAGAGAAGGAAATGGCAACCTACTGACTGCAGTATATTTGCCTGGAGAATCCCATGGACAGAGGAGCCTGGCAGGCTCCATGGGGTCCCAAAGAGTCGGATGCAACTTAGCGACTAAGCAACAAAAACTGTAATCTACTCTCATGCTTTGAGTGGATGAAGATAATAAACCAGAAGAAAAGGCCACAAGAGGGAAGGGTTGGAGGACAGCCAGGTGGGTGACATTATCTGTGTGTTAACTTTGTCAGATTCTCCCACCCAAATAGATTTTCCTTCCACCCCAGACTGTGGCTGGGATGCTGGTTTCACCAGCAGTCTGTGGGCATACTAAAAATGGTATCACGATTCATCCAAGCAAAGCAGAAACAGCCAGGTAAATCTGTCCTGTACAAATCACACAAGGCATTCCAAGGCCAAGTAAAAATGAATATTGGATTAGCCCTCCACTCATGCAGATAATTGAGAGTTAGACCAGTTTGGGGTTTGTTTGCTTGTCTACTTTTAAATCCAGCCAGCCTGGGAGGAGAGTGAGGCCAGCAAGACAGGACAGGGCAGGACAGAACCTGCTGTTGCTCTGGACAGAGAGTCCGAACGAGCAGCCTGCTGGCATCACTGGGTCAAGGACCATGAGGTCATTCCATGTACCCAGTTCTTTCCTTGTGTCTCCCAACCCAGAGTGGGGGAAAAATGTGGCAGAAGGACTAACAGCCATTCTACCAGGGTGTCAAAGCAAACAGCAAGAAGCCACATAAATTTAAATAACAAATACACTGTCCTCGGAGCGAAGAGAAGAAAGGGGAAAAAGTAACCCACCCACCCATGTATGCCAAGTCACAAAATTTAATTAGGGAGATAAGAATTGGGGAGGCCGAGATCGGGTGGGTTGATGTGGCTTTCTTTTTTACTTATGAGCTTGCCGGGGTGAAAGGAGGGAGAGAAATAATTTGAGCAGAGAATTAACATCTTCTAATAATCTTAGACAAAACCCGACTCTGTTTTGCTTTGGTTTGTAAATTAGCTCATGATGAGAGTGTCTCTTCAGCTCCGTGCCATTGTCTTCCCAGGCCCGTTCGCTGAATGCCGCCCTGACCCCAACGCCCTTGCAGCTCAAGTACAACATTGGAGAGCGCGAGGGAACAATTATTATAAAGTGAAGTACTTGCAGTTTTGCTGCAAAATCAATGAACTTTTCAAGTGATTTTTATCATATTTTGCAGCTGTTCTGTTAGCTTTTGAGTGGTTATCACACCGTCAGCCCCGGTGTTTCTAAGTTTCTTCAACGTTCAGACCCACATAAAATACTGTTTACAGGTTTAAATGACTCTAAAATGGGCCTATTTCATAACGCCAAATAACACCATATTTAGTTGTGACACTGAGTTAGTGAGAAATCTGAAAATATGCCCACTGTCTTCTCCTCCCCTCTTTGTTCCGAATTCAGTGGACTATCGATCCAGTAGAAGAATCAGAATCGGTGGTTCCATGAGACCCAGGGTAAGTGCTCTTTTGAATGTGGGGTAGACGAGTGCTTCCTCCAATAACCTTGCCCTAGATAACCTAACAGTCGGGAAGATCCCCTGGAGGAGCTCCTGGCAACCCACTCCAGTATTCTTGGCTGGAGAATCCCTATGGACAGAGAAGCCTGGCGGGCTACAGTCCATGGGGTCTCCAAGAGTCGGACACAACTGAGTGACTAAGCACAGCATAGAGGAGGACAGTCCACACTGAGAATCAACACAAGAAAAGGTGGAGTTGGTGCAGGTGAGAGTAAAAGCATTCCACTTGAATTACTTTTAAGATTCATCTGAATTAAGTAGATCAGGTGATGTGCAGGCATGAGGTTCTAAATCCATCTGATGGTATTAATTTGAGGGTAAATCAGCAAGAGATCTTATTATGGTTATCCCTAAATAAATGCCCACAAGCTCAGTCATTGCTACTGTGTAACCTGCTACATTTGAGAAGACTCAGTGACAAACCAAGGAACTGTTACCAAGGATTGACTGGTTGTTGGGGGGAAAAAATTGGCCACAATAGCAAACATGAATTCAGTTATTTCTACATATCAGGTGCTGTACCAAGCACTTAACAACCATCTCTTAAGATAGACACTATTATTAGCTCCATTTTACAGAAGAGAAAGCTGAGTCACAGAGAGGTTAAGTAGTTTGCCCAAGGTCACACAGCTGGTAGGTAGTGGAGCAGGGTTTGGAGGCAGCTGAGGTTTGGAAATCCTATTATGAAACTATGACAGTGCTAGCTGCAAGTATCCAGCCTTTGGCAAAATACGAGTTTGACAAAAGAAATGTCTTTTCAAGACCTCAAGTCAATCATTATTCCATTTGCTCAAGCAGCATGAACAAGGACCTCCCTACACTCTGGTAAGCACTGCAGAATTGGGGCTCCAAAGACCCAGAAAAAGTAAGCAGAAGAGACCCAGAGCATCTGACCCATGAAGGCTTGAGGGTTTAGAGTTAGCTCCCTGGAGGAGATGGAATCAATCTAGGCCTAGAAGTTTGGATAATACTTAGAAGAGAAGTCAAAGAACACTGGAAAAAGAGAACATAGCATGAGCTAGGGTGTAGAAGTCAAAATATGCATGCAATTTCAAGGTCAGTCAGTAGAATGATCTGGCTGATGCAAAGTAACAGGAAGTAATTTTAAAAAATGTTAAAATAGTAAAGTTAGGCCAAATATAGCAAATTAAATTTTTCAGCTGAAGAAAAGATGCTGTCTTATAAACACTGGCAGGCACTAGAGGGGTTCAAACTGTGTGTAAGTGAGTGAAACCTGTGTTTGAAATAGATCGTTCAAACCGTATGTGGGGAATGGGGAGAGAGCCTGAGGCTGGGAGATTCTGGACCATGGTTATAGCAGAGTAAAGGAAGAGGGTCCATAGACCCTCCTGGCACCAACCACCAGAAACCAAGAAATCAGAAGAGATCTTTGGTTTCAGAAGGGATAGAGGGTTTTAGAGTTAGCAAAATATATGTAAGGTAGCTGAGACCACACAACCCGGATTGGGACTTGAACACAAGTCTGGTCTCAGGACTTAATGAAGCCCAGGTTCTTGATGTCTCATCACAGAACGAAATCAGTGAGAGACTAAGTCATAGGTAAGAAGTGGATTTATTTAGAAAGAAACACACTTTACAGACAGACTGTAGGCCATGTCAGAAAGTGAGAGAACCCAAAATACGGGGTGATTAGTGTTTATGGGCTGGGTAATTTTATTGGCTAGTGAGTTGGAGGATTATTTTAATTATTTCAGGGAAGGTGAGGGAGAGTTCCAGGAATTGGGCCACTGCCCACTTTTGACCTTTTATGGTTGGCCTCAGAACTGTCTTGGCACTGGTGGGTATGTCCTATAGCATGCTAATGTACTACAATGAGCGTATAATGAGGCTTAAGGTGCTCTGGAAGTCGAATCTTCCACCATCTTGTTCCTGGTTGATTTTAAGCAGTTTTTGTTGTGTCCTATGTCTGTCATTCTTTTAAAGGTTGTGTCCTGCCCCCTTCCCTCCTGTTTCATAACCAGATAATTTATGGTCGAATCTGGGACACTTTGAGAGTGAACAGGAAGGCACTGTTAATAGTCACCCACAGAATTCTCTACTGGCACAGTGGATAAGAATCCAACTGTCAGTGCAGGGGACACGGGTTCAATCCCTGGTCCAGGAAAATTCCACATGCTGTGGGGCAAATAAGCCCATGCACCACAACTACTGAAGCCTGCATGCGTAGAACTTGTGCTCCCAACAAGAAAGGCATGAGAAGCCTGTGCACTGCAACTAGAGAATAGACCCCGTTCGCTGCAGCTAGAGCAATGATGACCCAGAGCAGCCAAAAATAATAATAATGGCCCACAACGAAACACATAACTGGGACCGAGGAGGAAAAGCAGGATACATGGTCACCCTACACTAGGCGGTGGCAGGCATGTTTAGGAGCTGATAGGCAATGCCAGCCCAGAGCCCTGGACAGAAGACAGGACTATGGGACGTAGTCTCTGCTAGCTATAGAGAAGCAGAAGGTGAAGCTTAGAGAGAGGACCGCTCTCTACAACATCTGTTTCGGTAGAAAACAGGGATGCAAGGGCTGAGATGTCGTGGCTGACAAATGGGGGAAGAAAGGAGGGTCAGAGAAAGCCCAAGAAGGAGTTCTAGAACATTCGGTCAGAAAAGTACTAAGAGAGCTAGTGCAATGCCATTTTCATTCTAGGAGCTTCCCTTTACTGTGCACACTCCAACACACATGTACACACAGACTCCCCAACCTGCAGGCTATAGGAAGAGCCATCCTTACACTCTAACTACTGGCCCTCCAGAAACCATGTGTAGTATTTACTTATTTCCTCAGCTGCTGCCCTATTCCTCCCACCTTCAACTCTTCATATGCTGTTGGTAGTGTTAGTTGCTCTGTCATGTCCAGCTCTCTGCAACCCTGTGGACTGTAGTCTGCCAGGTTCCTCTGTCCTGGAATTCTTCAGGCAAGAATACTGGAGTGGGTTGCCATTCCCTTCTCCAGGGAATCTTTTCAACCCAGGGATCAAACCCGGCTCTCCTGCACTGCACACAGGTTCCTTACCATCTGAGCTACAGGGAAGCCCCATATGCTATTATCTTTACTAAAAATGTCCTTCCCTTTCTCCTTTTCCTACCTCACCCTCTGGCACCAGGCTGACTCCTACTATTCTTTTAATGTTCAGCGAAGTCTTCATTTCCTTTAGGAAGCCTTTTCTGAATTTTCCAGTGGGGCCCTGGGTCCCACTCTGTGTTCAATGGCAGGCAGTTTGTTCCCATCGCCACCCTTCCCACACCATGTTGCAATCACCTGCTTACTAGACTAGTTCCATTCCCAGACCATATATTCTTGGATCGAAGGAAAAATGTGTTCTGTTTCCATTACCCATCGACCCTAGGCACATGAAGTGATGGCGCTCAATAATTGTTTGAGGAGTAAATCAATGAATCAGTGGATTCACAAAGGGTCACAGACAAAAGCTTTGTGATTCTTCTCTTATCAAGTAATAAGGGTCATTAAAGACTTAAATTCGCCTATCTTGCACTCTCTTGTTCAATGGCTGCAAAGAAAGTAGAAATAGCCCTGGGTTCCTGCCATAAAATAGACTGGAAAAGGAGAGAGAGGAAGATGCCCTCTTTTAATGCAAAGAATAGGAGTGCTAATGGCTGCACAGATTAAGATAACTAGTTTCTGTTTTCCCTCTGAATTTGGAGCAGTGAAGGGAAGACAGGTCTTCATGGGAGAAGAGGGGATGGATGCCATGCACACAAAAATCAGGTCTTTATATGAAGCTTGAAATCATTTCTGAAGATAGGGGCTAGAGAGCAGTCTCTGATGGAATTCACCGCTAACCACGTAACACTCTTCTGAGAGCCAGATATGGCACCCCAAGCAGAATCTAACACAGCTTCGGCAGCATAAGACCCTGATCCACACCCGAAAATGTCAAAAAGGCCCCTACTCAATGTAGGGACAGCCTCTGGGGGGTCATGGGGTTGGAAGCAAATATTGTTATAGAGACAGAGAACGCTATCAGGTGCGAGAACCCCAGAATCCAAGAGGAAATCAGGCCATGAGCAGACACCAACTTAGTAGTTGCTGTAGTAGTTGCTGTGCTTCTCGCCAAAATCCATATGTTGAGGCCCAATGTGATGCTATTTGGAGATAAAGCCTTTAATTAGGTCATTAAAGTTAAATAAGGCCCTAAGTGTGGGGGCCTAATCCCATAAGACTGATGTCCTTATAAGACACTAGGGAGGCATTTGCACAGAGTAGAGACCAGGAAGGGCCACATCTAGAAGGTGGCCATCTGCAAGCCAGGGAGAGGGGCCTCGAGAAGATGGCAAATTACAAAAGATATCTGTGATGGTTTATATAAGGAAACTGCTGCCAATATCATTTAATCACCAAGACTTCCCCAGTGGAGGCCACTGGGATTTCTGTAGGGAGCTATAGCCCAAAATCAACCCTGCCAACACCTTGATCTTGGACTTCCAGCCTCTACATTTGTGAGAAATAAATTTCTCTTGCTTAAGCCACTCAATCTGTACTATGATGTTCTGACCACCCTAGAAAATAAATACAGTAGCATATTGAGATTTTGTGGGAGTAGACGATATTTATCTCTAGTTGAGGATGGGGCTGGTGGGATGGGAGCCAGAATCTAAAACATCTTCACTGGAAACTGAGCAAGAGGTAAAAGGCTTCCATTTCCTTGCAGAAATTCTGGCCTGAAGGCTGATTTGAAAGTTTCGAGCCACACAGAAAAGATCCTGTGAGGAGAGCCTCACAGAAAGAGAAGATGACAAATTACAAAGGATATCTGTGATGGTTTATATAAGGAAACTGCTTCCAATATCATCCAATCACCAAGACTTCCCCAGTGGAGGCCACTGGGATTTCTATAGGGAGCCATAGCCCAAAACACAGCAGCAATGAACCCTGGGGGTCAGGGACAAAAAATCAATACACGCACTGCCTTTGAAAACTCAAGATGTTCTATGAAAGCTTTGAGCAAGGACAAGAAAAAAATAGAGTTCCTTTGGGTCTAGAGATTTTTTTCCTCTTTTTCTTTTTTTTTAACAGATTGCCTGTCTGCTCCAAGAGATGGAGATTGAAAAGTCATATTCTCTGTGTGGAGGATCAGAGAAAACCTTGAAAATCCCAGGATCCTAGAGGACTCACAAAGAGTCTCAAGAAGAAGCAGGACTGTGTGGGCCTGGTGTTCTGGCCAGCGTGGAGGACGTCAGAGCCAGACAGGGCTCCCCGCTGGTGCTGGGATAGTGTCTTTGAAGTATGCAGCGCTGCCCTTGTTACGAGGAACCACCCAGGCCTGAAGCCCTGCTTCTGGACACAGTAATCTGAAGGAAAAAAAATAAACAGGAAAAAAGTTCTACACTTCTTGGAGATTTTGGTCTAATTTCAGAAGATTCAAACTTCCGTGCATCTAGGAATCATCAGAGGGTGTGTTAAAAACCTAAATTTCCAACATCTACCCCAGAGAGAGTGCTTCTCAAACTCTCTCTGGTGAGAGGCCAGGTTTTACTTACTTCCCCTTCATCAGAGACAGAGAGATTTTTATCAAATGCAATGTGAAGGAATGTATAGAAAATTTTAATTTCAAATAAGACATAATCCAATCCCTAATTTTTTTATTATTAGATTAAATGGATGTAAAATTACTGTGTTAAATTGTTATAAAATCTTCTGTTTGCTCTCACTTTCTGTTCTTATTTTGGTAAGGATTGATCATAAACAGTCTATGAACAGGCAGGCACAAGTCGGTGAATTGTATTGAGTTTGTTCTCGAGTACAGCCATTATCAACATGCTGTCCACTCCATAAACCAGCCCCAGTGATTAGGATGCGATTATTCAGGAACTAAACTTGGAGAAATATTCCTCTAATCCTATGCCATGCATTACAGTACCCACTAGCCACATGTGCCTACTGGGCACTTGAAATATGACCAATCCAAATGGAGATGTGCTATAAGTATAATATACATGCTGGATTTTGGAGATTTAGTATGTAAAAAAAGAATGCTAAATATCTAATAATTTTTATGTTGATTATGTCTTGAAATAATATTTTGGATATTCTTATCTGTTTCATTTTTAAATATGGTTACTAAAAATGTTAAATTATGTATGAGGCTTATACTATACGTACATTGGACAGCCATGCTTATCAGGACAGTGTCCTCTTTTGTACATTTATTTCTTGGTAGCTATTGTGCATTTACTCTGAGCTGTGTGTAAGCCAGCCACATGCTTATTCTCCCGGAGCCCAAAATTGGTACACTCCTACCTCTGAGTTCCCACAGCACACACCCTGCTCTTAGATGTGATGTGTCACCTTGGAATGGAGCAAAGGCTTCGTTGAATCAGCAGCAGACAAAAAATAAGTGGAAAATAAAAAACAACAACTATAGTAACAAAATCAGTAGCAAGTAGATACTTAACACAAACAGGTTCTATGCTTAGCACTTTGCATACATTACTTTTCTTAATCTTCATCACTCTCCAATGAGAGAGTGAGAGGGTCAGTTTACGTCAGTTTACTGGGTCAGTTGGCTAGACTGTAGTGCTCAGTTAAACTTAATCAAGCATTAACCTTGGTGTCTCTGTGAAGGTATTTTGTAGATGTAGTTCATAGCTACAACCAGTTGACTTTAAGTGAAGATCATGCTTGAGAATGTGGGTGGGCCTCACCCAATCAGTCGAAAGCCTTACGCATAAACACTAAGGTTCCCCAGAGAAGAAATTCTGCCTTAAGACTATAACATCAGCTCCTGGCTACTGTTTTCAGCCTGCTGATCTGCCCTATAGATTTTGGACTTGCCAGTCCCACAACCCACAACCCACAACCGTGTCAGCCAGTTCTTTAAAATGGTCAGCCACTTTATTCTAAATTCTTTAAAATAAATTGCATTAGCCAATTCTTTAACATAAGTCTTTATTTCCTATTTGGTTCTATTTCTTGGCAGAACCCTGACTGATACAGGGAGACATGGTTTTGACAATTGCAAGGGGCTTCCAGGTGGTGTTAGAGGTAAAGAACCTACCTGCCAATTCAGGAGACTTAAGAAACATGAGTTTGATCCCTGGGTTGGGAAGATCCCCTGGAGGAGGGCATGACAACCCACTCCAGTTTTCTTGCCTGGAGGATCCCATGCACAGAGGAGCCTGGCAGGCTACAGTGCATAGGGTCACAATTTTTACAGTTGAAATGAGTGAATTTACCAAACATCTCACAGCCAATCAGTGGCAGAGCTAGGCCTCAGAACTAATGGGTCTTATTTGAATCCCATGTTTTTACCTGCTCTGTTCGTGCATTCCCAGAGAGAAGGCACTCACCAGGAGAGGCAGTGGCAAGGCAGGAAACACTGGCATTGCCCACAGAAGCTGCCCAGGGCTGCAGTGGGATGTGGTGCTAGCCACGGCCCTGGCTGACCCTAACTGCCCAGGAGTGTCTGCTTTGGGTTAGAGGACACGGTGTCATTCAGAAACTCAGCCTTACTGCCCAGAACCAAGGCTGGCCACAGAAGAGAAACTCTTACAGGTGCTGGTGAGAAACAGCCCAGAAAAGCCCAGTCACTGCACTCTTGAGTTAGCGTGCCTAGGCCCCTGATCTGGTAGGAGGGTTTGGCCATCTCTCCATGCCCAAGAAGCCAGGAGGCTACAGAGAATACAGAAGAGGATGCATTACAAGTACCAACACCTCCATTTAGATCTAGAGCAAGAGTGCTGGTGGGCACTAGAGTTCCTGCAGGTCATCTAATGAACCCAAGCTACAGAATAAGAGGTTTCTCAACATTTTGATCTTTGACCGTCCTCTGGATTTTGCATGTTCTAGAGAAATGCTTGGTCCATCCTTACAAATTTTTATTTCACCAATTGTCTAGCACAGTGCTCAGCACATAGTAGGAGCTCAATAAATGTATCTCAAAGGACGGATCTAGGAGCGAATGAAGGAACGAAGCGGTTTTAGAGAGGACAAGTATTATATACCAAATACGTGAGTATACAAGAAAATCACCCCATGTATTGTCCAGGATGCGTATAAAGAAAGAAAATAAATAGAGAGAAAAGAGAAATCTGGGATGCGGGCAAAGGCCTGCCTGGAAATGGCTTGCAGGTTCCCTTGGCAGCATGGAGACCTGTGAGGGGGGAGGCATGAGGCACGGTGGGGGTCTGGAAGCCGGGTGGAAAGTCACTCAGGCCCTTGAAGGCCAGGCTCCAAAGTTTGGACGGATGCTCATTTCCACAGCAGGGGCCTCTCCAGAAGGCTCCAAGAGGCAGCACGGTCTGGGAGATAAAGCTCAGGCTTGGAAGCAGAAGACCTGGACCGCATTTGCGCCCCCACCGCTGACTCACCCTCCGCCCGCCAAGGGTGGAAGAGGCGCGGGGGTGGAAGGGGCCAGCTGCCCCTCTGAGCGGGGCTTCTCAGCCTGGAAAATGGAGATAACGCCTCCCATTAGGAAAGGCTTGGGAGGGCTTTGTGTATCGTGAATGCGAAGGGCTACCGGGCGCTCGGAGCCAGAAACAGGCTCCTTAGCCGTCAGCCTGCAGCAAAATCTGCCTCTTGTCGCTTTCCAGTACCCCTGCCCAGGAGACAGTGTGGGGCCCAGGAACCAGGATATGGCTTCCTCCACAACCTCGGATTCCTGTGCTGTGTGTTTTGTTTTCCCAGTAAAGCACAGGCTAGCCTCATTCTCTCTCTGGAGAGCCTGTCCCTGGAGCTTGGCAGCCAGTTTGAGCCTGCTGGGCACCTGCCTCCTCTAGAAAGTCCCTGAAATTCATCAGAGTCTCCCCCAGTTCTGCTGCTCCGAATCCAACTCTCAGAGCCTGCGCATTTCCCTCTATATAAATAGGGACACCAGTTTCCTGTACCGCAGACGATGGTTCTGAGGCTTAACTGGGATAATGCGTGGGAAGCCCTCAGCGCGGGGACTGACCTAGAATAAGATCTAGGTAAATGTTAGCTCGTTCATCACTATTATGTGCAAACACATTCCATCCATGACAGACCCTGCAGGGAGCCTGTCTTATCTGTCCTGACAGGGACGACTCACATCTCACCTCTTCCATCAAGTTTTCCCAGTCTCTTCCTCTTGATTGGGCTTATTTTGTGCAAACCCCACAAACCGAAGTGTTATAGGGTATGGAGTTCCATGATGACTTGCCACCATCTGTCAGGTATTGCTGTCACTTGTTTGCATGGCTTCCTCCCCCACCCTAAAGACTCCTCCTGTTACTTCCTGTGGAAGAAATGAGATATGCCACCCAGCCCCCTCCTTAGTGAGGGACCACCTGCACAGCTGTGGGAGGCACCCAGACATACCATGGGTGCCTCAATCATTTCTTAATGTCTCATTGTGCCTTGCACTCACTACATGCTTGATGGAAACATCATACGATGACTAACCAGGGGGCTCCTTCATCCCTCTGCTATCTTCTCCACCTTCTCTGGCTTCCATATAAACAGGCAGCATCCAGACCTTTTCTTTGTTAGAAAAACTGCTACACAATTAGGGCTGAATAAAACCTTCATTTACAATATTGGTTTTGCACCAATTCTATGTATCCCTATAGTGAAAGTGAAAGTCACTTAGTCGTGTCCGACTCTTTGCAACCCCATGGACTATACAGTGCATGGAATTCCCCAGGCAAGAATACTGGAGCGGGTTGCATGCAAGAATACTGGAGTGGGTTGCCATGCCCTCCTCCAGGGGATCTTCCCGACCCAGGAATTGAACCCAGGTCTCCTGCATTGCAGGCGGATTCTTTACCAGCTGAGCCACAAGGGGAGCCCTCTCTATAGTGATTTCCCCCAGTTTAATAAATAGTATTTGTAAGGTAGTTACCTTTTGCTATTGACATTTTACAGCTCAAACACAGCACTCCCAAGAACTCTTTAGTTCTTTAGCCTAGAAAGTTTAGCTTAGGAAGAACTGAGTTGAGAGCAAATGAAGAGAATGTTCTTACACTGCAGGAGAAGAGAGACATCCTCACAGCCATCCTCGTATCCACCTCCCCCTTCCCTTTACTCTCTCTTAGGTCTGTTTGTGAATTTTTGTTATATCATTTGTTGTAGCCTGTCTTCAAGTCTCCTGCACCTAACACTCTGCCCGACACATAGGATGTTCAGTGACTGTTGCTCATACGATTCTTCTTGGAGTGTTTCTGCCAACTATGATTGGGATTCTTGAGCTGGCAGGAGTTGGGGGAAGGATGATGGAAAGTGACAACTTCACAAAGCAACTAAAGATTTTCCCATCTCCCCTGCAGTGCAATATATCTGATTACGCACGTAATTAAACACATTCCCATGGAAAGCAATTCTCTCATAAACCACAAACAACGGAAGGTGTGTCATTGTAACTAAAGCAACATAGTACTGTAGCAAGATATGGACACTGCTGCCGTAGGGTTTGTGCAGAAGAAGCCCCTTTCAATAATGTGTCATTAATCAATAGCTTGTATCACTTACTTGGCTTATTCTTTTTCTCTCATTTCCCCAAGCAAAGGTCTAGACCATTTGATAGTCCCATAGTGTTGGGAAGACAAAAGCTGAAATTCAAGGATATCAAGGTGGTTATTACTTAAGAAACCTAGATCCTATTAAAAAAAAAAAAAAAAATCCTGAGCAAGAGAAGCTTACAATTCTGCACAGTTCTTGCTCTTGAACTATTTATTGAATCCTAAGCTGCGCTGAATGAAAGGATGGGAAATCAGGTAGAAATAGCTGCTAAGAAGCTACCAATGTTAAACAAAACAAAAATTATCAGTTGTATTGAGTGCAGAGACTCAAATTAAACAATGGCCCATGAAGGAGAAGTATTCTCAATTACACACCAAACTTTTAGTTGAGACACCAGAAAGAAAAACCAGAAGTTAAGCAGCTCACAGAGAGTCCACGTATAATCCAAAACTGTCTTTAAACTGTCTCAACATGCAATTTAATCAAAGTAATCTGTGCTTAGTCTGGTAACTGCTGGCCAAACGAATAAATCTCCTCCAGAGGTAAATAATATCATCAAGATCTCTAAAATTTTTCAAATACAATGTCCAGCATTTAATTAAAACTTATAAAGCATATCAGAAGATAGGACCAAATGATTAAACATATAGAGAAAAATAGACAATAGAAATACTAACAGATGATTCATTTATTTGAATCATCACATATGGAACTTAAAATGATCATGATTAATGGGTTTAAGAAAATGTATGATAAGATGGAAATTTCACCAGTGAATTATGTTTAGAAGAATCAAATGTAACATCTAACAAGAAAAAAAAATGCAATTTCAGATATCATGGACTAAAGAGATTGATTTAACAGCATATTACTACATCAGAAGAGATTATTCAACTGGAAAATAGATTAGCAGAAAATATAGAGACAGACACACAGAGGAAAATAATGAAAAAAAATTATAAACAGCCCACAGGTCAAAGAAGGAATCAAAATGAGAATAAAAAAATATTTGGAAAGGAAAGATAAAAAATACAAAATTATTAAAGCTTGTAAAACACAACAAAAGCCTAGTTAAGAGGGAAACTTTTAGTTTAAATCCACATACTAGAAAACAATGAAGGCTGAAAATCAATTATCTAAAGCATCCGGCTCAAGAAGCTAGAAAAATTACAGCAAATTAGACACAAAGAAACTATGAGAAAGAAAATTTAAACAAACAGACAAATTAATTCAAAAGCACAATTTAGCAAAACTGGCACAAGGACAAATTTTAAAATCTGAAAGTTTATCTCTATTTCATAAATTGAATTCATAACTTAAAACTTACAAAGAAAATTCCCGGCCCAGATAACTTTATCAAGTTTTCCAAATATTTAAGAAAGATATAAACTCATACCAACATTTTCAAGTTCATTGTATAAAATCAGCATAATCTTGATAATAAAACCAAATAAGCTTATCCTAAGAAAAAATTCAACCCAAAGGGTATCTATCCCCCAAGTAAAATATATCATGCATTATACTCAATGGTGAAATATTTAAAGTTTTTACCCTGAGAATGTCCATTACCACCACTACTGTTTAAGAATAGATTTTTAGAGACCCTAGTTGGTATAATAAGTCAAGGAAGAGAAACATAAAATATAAAAATTTGAAAATACGGTATTAAATTATTATTCATAGATACATAAAAACTGGCTACATAGAATTCCAAAAATAAGAGACAGATAAAATATTCAAGTAAACAATTTATTTCCTCAAAGTCACCAATCTAAGGTCAGTATGCAAAATGGATTGCATTTCCATATATTAGAAACAAAATATTAGAAAATGGAATTTTAAATTTCACTATTTATGAAAGCAACTAAAATATTAAATGCCTAAGAATAAATCTAATAGAAAGTATCTATGACCTTTATCCAGACAACTGCGAAACATTAACACTGGGAGAGATGACAAAAAACTTAAATAAAGGAATAAACCACATTCGTAGGTGGGAAAATTCCAGGTTTTAAAGATGTCAGTTCTTTGTCAATTGATGGAGAGATTCAATGCGATTCCAAACATATCTCATCATGCTCCTTTTCTGTAAATTGATAACTATTTCTAAAAATCTAGTGGAAATGCAAAGGTCAAGAATAAATGATACACTGAATATCCACATTGGAACAACAGTACTATCTTGACCCTTAATTCATACCATACACAGCCATAAACCTAGAAATTTGTAAAATTAAAATATTATGTTTCTATAACAGAGTTGTCCAGTTAGACTTTCTATAATGATGAAAATGTTTTACATTTGCACCATCCAATATTGTAGCCTTTAATCACATATGACTTTTGAACACTTGAAATGTGCCTATTAAAATGCTTGAAAACTGAATTTTTAAAATGTTATTCATATCAAATAATTCAAATTTAAACTGTCACAAAGACTGTTGCTTTTAGCATAGATGAACCGGAAAACTATACTTACATTTCTACCTGAATAATTTGAACAAAAGACAAAAAAATATAAAACAATATATTTTAAGATACTGAACATCAAGCAACAAAGAAGAGTGACCCTTGAGAAAAGGGAAACAAACAAGGTGAGTCCTGTGACCGCCTCAATACACCACACTGAGAGAGTTTCCATCGTGCAAGGAGAGGAGATTCAGAAAGAGCCCGGAAGACCTCCAGAGCTGAGGAGATGGAGTTGAAAGTCCAAGGAAGCCACGGTTACTGGAGTAGAGAAAAGAGTATCAGGAAAAAAGATTACCTTCATACAGACAGAATCTGTAGATTTGCAGAAGGTCCATTCAAATATTGAACAGAGGGTTAATCAGCACATGTATGAAGGAATGACCCAACGCCAGGAAAATAACCACAAGAAAGGGTCAAAAAGAATAGTATAAAGCACACACATGCAGAGCTGGAAATATCACCTGTTGCCATCAGCCAAACTGGAAATCTTGATGGTTCACAGAGCATCAGGCAGAGAACTCACAGTACTCAACAGTGAGCAAACATTAAGCCAAACTAAACACTCTGATCTGCCCAATAAAGCTTGAAAACAAGACCCCATAACACCACTGCTTTCAGATAACTGCTTCCCAGAACAAAGCCCAAGAATATTTATAGGAATATAAAAACATCTAGTACCCAGTGGGGTAAAATTTACAATGCCTCATATAAAATAAAAACTTACCAGGCATGCAAAGAACAGGATAAAGCGACCAATTACAATTAGCAGACATGGGTATTAAAAGAGTTATCGTAACTATTAATATATGCCATATGTACCAAAAGTTAAGGAGAGGCATGAAAAGTATATTTAAAAGACACATAGCAAATTTCAAAAACACACTAGATGAAATCAACAGCAGAACAGCCATTCCAGAAGAAAAGATTAGTGAACTTGAAGGTATTACAATAAAAACTATCTAAAATAAAGCACAGAGAAAATATTTTTTCAATAAAGACAGCAGAAATAAGCTGTGGGACAGTTTCAAGCAGCCTAATTATATGAGTCATCGGGATTGCTGAAGGACAGGGGGAGGAAAAAGAAAAAAATACTTGAAGAAATCATGGTTGAGATGTTTCCAAATTTGCTGAAAACCATAAAACCACAAATCCAAAATGTCCTATGAACCCTCACAAGAAAAGAAATATGGAGAAAAATACACCAAGGCACATCCTAGTCTAGTTGCTTTAAACCAGTGATAACACTTAATCCTAGAAGAATCAGAGAGAGAAAAGGTAATGCAGAGGAATAAAAGGACAACAGTAGATTCCTCACTAAAAACAGCGAAAATGAGAAAACAGAGCAGCAGTATCTTCAAAGTACATAAGAGGAAGAAAATGCTAACCTAGAGCTCCATATCCAGTAAAAATAATCTTTAAAAATTAAGGTGAAATGGAGACATTTTTAGGCATACAGAAGCTGACACGATTCATCACCAGGAGATCCATATTGTAAGAAATGCAAAAGGAAGTCCTTCAAGCAGAGGCAAATGATAATAGATAGAAACAAAGGATCTATACAAATCATAGAAGAGCAGCAGAAATGGTAGCCAAATGAGTGAATATGTAAAGAGGTTTTCTTATTATTTATATTTTGTTAAATGAGAAATTTAAAAGTATGAAACTTCTAGAAAAAAAATAAAGCACAAAATCTTCTTGATCTTAGGTTATTAAAGATTTCTTAGATACAACAGCAAAAGCAGATGTATAATAGAACAAACTGATACATTGGACTTTGTCAAAATTAATTCTTATGCTTTTCAAGAGACACTGATGAGAGAATAGAAAAACAAGTCACGGACTCAGAGAAAATATTTTCATGTTACATATTTGATAAAGAACTAAGCCCAGAATATTTTTTTAACTCCCCAAACTCAATAAGAAAATAAAGAACTTTAAAATGGGCAAAAGATTTGAACAGACACTTCACTAAAGAAGACAGACAGATGGCAAGTAAGCACATGAAAAGATGCTCAACGTCATTAGTCATTTGGGAAATTCAAATTAAAACTATGAGATACTATACACCAACAAAAATGGCTATGATCAAAACGACAAACTCCCAAGTGTTGGGGAGTATGTTAAGCAACTAGAATTCTCATACACGGTTGATCTAAAATGTAAACTGTGGCAACTTTGGAAAACACCTTTCTGGTTTCTTAAAAAGTTAAACGCACACCTACCACGTGATCCAGCCAATCTGTGCCTAGTCATTGACCTAAGAGAAACAAAAGAAATGCACGTCACAGAGTCGGCCGAATAATGGTCACCACCCCCCACTCCAAAAACGTCCACACTCTGTTCCCTAGAACCCGTGATTATGCTACTTTACACAGCAAAAGGACTTTCGTAAGTAGGCTTACTAACTTTGAGATGAGGAGATTAGTCTGGATTACCTAGGTGAGCCCAATCTAATCACATTAATCCTTAAAAGCAGAGAATCTTTCCTAGCTGTGGTCAGAGAGAGATGTAGCAACAGACGAAAGGTCGGAGAGAAGCAATATTGCTGCCTCGGAAGATGGAGGAAAGGGCCACAACCAAGGAATCCAGTAACTGGAAGAGGTCAGGAAATGGATTCTCCTTAGAGTCTTTGGAAAGGAACTCAGCCCTACTGACATTGATTTTAGACCATTGTTGGGCTTCTGGTCTATAGAACTGTTATTTTATGCCACTAGGTTTGTGATCATTTGTCATGGCAGCAATAGAAAAACTAATATGTTTTCATAGCACCTTGATTTATAATACTCCCAAACTGAAAACAACCTACATGCTCATCAATAAATGAATGAATTGCAGCATATCCATACAATGGAATATTATACAGCAGTAAAAAGGAATGAAATATTGATATACTCAACAATATGATAAATCTCTAAAATAATTATGCTGAAAGAAGCAGGATCAAAACAAAAAGAGTACATGCTGTAAGATTCTTTTTATATAAAATTCTAGAAAATATAGATGAATCTATCATTACAGAAAGCAGATCAGGAGTCGGCCAAAGACAGGGGGAAAGTTGGGAGGGAGAGATTGCAAAGGGGCACGGTGAAATTTTGAGGGATGATTATTGTTTACTACCTTGATTGTGGTAATGGTTTCAGAGTGTCCATAAGTTAAAACATGTCCAATTGCACTCTTTAGAATGTGTAGTTTATTGTTTATCAATTACACCTCAATGAATCTAGTAAAAGAAATCTAAGTAGCTACATGAGGCTAGTGATGACTATATTGGATGATGACGTTCTAGAATATAAAATAAGAGAATATATGCATGACCTTGGGCATACATAGATTTCTTAAACTAAAAGCAACAATCGTCAAGGAAATGATTGATAAACTGAACTTCATTAAAATTAAGAATTAAAGCTCTTCAACATAGAGCATTAAGAGGGTGAAATGGCAAGTCATTGAGTACCAAAAGATATTTGTTACATAAATATTACTAAGTTGTGTGTGTGTAGGACTTGTATCTGGAATACATTAAAAAAAAAATCAAAAAAGAAAAATATTCATGTCGATGTATGGCAAAAACCATCACAATATTGTAGAGTACATATACTTCAATAAAATTAATTGATTAATTTAAAAAAAAATAAAAAGTCAAACACATATTTACAAAAGAAAAATAGAGAACCCAATTTTTTTAAACAGTCATAAGATTTGCACTGGAACTTCTCAAAAGAGAATATTCAAATGGCCAAAGACCACATGAAAAGGTGGTCCTTATCGTCAGTCATCAGTTCAGTTCAGTTCAGTCACTCAGTCGTGTCCGACTCTGCGACCCCATGAACAGCAACATGCCAGGCCTCCCTGTCCATCACCAACTCCCAGAGTTTACCCAAACTCATGTCCATTGAGTCGGTGATGCCATTCAACCACCTCATCCTCTGTCATCCCCTTCTCCTCCCGCCCTCAATCTTTCCCAGCATCAGGGTGTTTTCAAATGAGTCAGTTCTTCACATCAGGTGGCCAAAATATTGGAGTTTCAGCTTCAACATCAGTCCTTCCAAAGAACACCCAGGACTGATCTCCTTTAGGATGGACTGGTTGGATCTCCTTGCAGTCCAAGGGACTCTCAGGAGTCTTCTCCAAAACCACAGTTCAAAAGCATCAATTCTTTGGTGCTCAGCTTTCTTTATAGTCCAACTCTCACATCCATACATGACTACTGGAAAAACCATAGCATCAGTCATCAGGGAAATGAAAATTAAGACTTCAATGAGATATGGTACACATACACCAGAATCATTAAAAATGTCAAGAAATGTTTAAAAACATTAAACTAAGTGTTAGTTTATTTATGGAGCGATTGGAATTGTCACACATTACCGGTGGGAGAGTTAATTTTAATTAAATTTCAAAGACTTTGAAAAATCTTTACTGAATCTAATAGTCCCTATTAATCAGTAATTCTGTCTTTGGTATATGCCCATCATAATGCGTACAATGTGCCTCAAAAAACTTGTACAAAAATGTTTATAACGCCATTATTCATCAACATCAAAAACATGAAACAATTCAAATGTTTATCAACTACAGAATGAATGAATAAATCATGTATAACACACAGACACACAGAATACAATGGAGCAGTGAAAATAAACAAAATACCACCATACTCTCAAAGATGAATGAGTCTCACAAACACAACGTTCAATGAGTGAAAGAAACAAGACACCAAACAGCACACACTGAATAATGCAAGTGATAAAAGTCAGAATAGTAGTTATTAATACCAGTGGGGGAGAGTCGATATTGACCAGAAGGGGATATGAGGGAATGCTCTGGGAAGCAGATGAGGTTTTGACTCTTGGGGGGTGTGTGGTGGTTACACAGGGTACTCACTTTGTAAAAAGTGATCATCCGTGTAACTATGAATTATGCACTTTTCTCTATATACACTGTACTTGAATTTAACTTTACTAAAAAAAAAATTCTCATTTAAAAAACCAATCAAAAAATTAAAAAAAGAAATCGGTGACCTAGATAAAGTGTGCCCTCAAGTTATAGGTGAGAGACACTCAAGTGTAAGCCTCCTCCCTGACTAGCCAGCACCAGCCCACTCTCCCCCACCTGTCATTTCTCCAGAAATGACAATAAATAGCCTCACCAGAAGAAAGAAATAATTGCAACCATACAATTTTTGACTTGAGATTTTCCTGGTTTTACACCTAATTTAACTAAACCATTCTCTACCCATTTCCCTCACTCCCAGCCCCCCACCCCATTTCTACGTCCATTTCACTCAGCTGAGACAACAGAGAGAAGCAGATTCAGGTAGAGTGCGCAGGCAATTATAAAATAGATACTTGTAAAGACATCTCTGCCATTTGTGCCACTTGAAATATTATCCCTTATGAGTTTCTCACTGAATTAGTGCCATTTAATGTGTGCATGTGGCCAGGGGGAAAATATAAAATTGATCAACAAGAACAGGAAAATTACTCCAGAGAATCTTTGTGGCTTTGTGAATTGTTGCTTGACATTGTGGTTTTACCAGATATAATGGCATGATTTACAATTTACAAGAGGGCTTGGGGGATACAGATACAAACATTTTTACTTAAAATACCAGGAGCAGATGGGGAAAAAAATACAGACTGGCCTTGGTCCAGATGCTGAGGGTGTTGCACATATTCTGACTCCTACATGAAGGCATAAATAACACCAATTCCTCATCGTCCACAGAAACGCAGGAGATCCTCACAAAGGTAACCCGAACGGTAGATACATATGAAATAATTTCTGTATGTCGAATTATTTTGGAGTATATGCATGACAGTCTGTAGTTCTGCTTGCTTTTTCTAATGGAGATAGCTCATGTCCTAGTTATTCATGACATCGCACACAAAAATCATAAAATTGCATCATGAGGACAAAATTCCAGAGAAGCTGGAAAGCTCAGAACCATCCCATTTTTCAGTTCTGTGCCAATATGCATGTCTACCCAGTCATATGCTCTGTGCTAGAAATGGAAAATTTTACTTTTCAGGCTGATAAGTAAGAATCATGATAGACTATAAAGATACCCAGACCTGGATCCTCGTATCAGAGCTGCCACCAAGTAGCTCTGTGACATTTAACAATTCTCTTACCTGATCAAGGGCTTGATTTTTCTCAATATACCAAGTGAAAGATGATCAGAAGGTTGCCAAGGCCAACTTGACTCTAAGTAGGCTGTGGTCATTTTAGGCAGAGCTCTCTCTCCTCTAAGATCTCTATCTTTCCAGTCTGATTGGCCTTAAAAATCATTATTTTCATTTTGAAAGTTTCAATTTCCTAGTTCCTGTTGAATTCCAATCTCAGGAGCAGATGGCAATGGTTATAAAAGCAATAAAGAAATTAAGTAAGCAATGGAGATGTTAACTAAGAGATGAAAGCAAGATTTGCCAGCGATAAACTGCAACATAATCTACTTACAATCCACAGAAAGTTGGCTGTATTTCCAGTTATCTAGGTATTCATATGTGCTTGTCTCCTCTAAGGAAAGACCTAGAGGAAATGAAATAAAATGGAGTACGAGGGACAGCAGTTAGAGACAGGGAAGAACTTCCTGAGAGTCGTTCAGATTAGAGCTTATTATAAAATTGCATTTGGGTCTGTTTCAAGTATTTGTCCTTTGGGCCCAGTTTTTCCCAGGTCTGAGTTGGAGGAGAGAAGTGATGATAACCAAATTCTCAAAAGAACTATATTTATTTAAAAAGGTCATATGACTTTTCAATAAAAAGGTAGAGAGGAAACGGGCAGGCTAAAAACAATTGAGAGGATGTTTCCACTCCAAAAGGTTTGGAATGGCTGTATTACGGAACCTCCTTCCCTGGGGGAGTCCTTTGGGACTATTGGCCGCTGGAGAAGAGTGACTATGCTTTGAGGCAAATAAAAACCACAGTGATTGCTAAAGGCCTGACCCAAACAGACAATCAGTATTTAGGCTAAAATGAGAACATGTCCTAAGGGCTTCCCTGGTGGCTCAGCAGTAAAGAATTCACCTGCAATGCAGGAGACATGCATTCGATCCCTGGGTTGGGAAGAACCCCTGCATTAGGAAGTAGCAACCTACTCCAATATTATCTCCTGGAGAATCCCATGGACAGAGGAGCCTGGCAGGCTACAGCCCATAGAGTCACAAAGAGTCGGCCATGACTGAGCACGCACGCACACATACAAGAGCACATCCGAGGAAGCATTTCACAAGTACCAGGGGCTCTCACGTGCTGTTGGTGAGGAGGTAGCCGCTGTGAGGGTTCTGAGAGTGAAGCAGAAAACCTGGCCTCTGCTCTTCAGCATTCACTCCTTCAGGACATACAAGTCCCTTCTCCTCTTGACCTTGGGGTCATGCAGAGGCTGTAGCAAACTCTGCCTTCTCAGTGGAGGAGCCCTGAGGGGGCAACTCAGAGTATGACACAAGTGATGGTTGAAACCACAACTATGAAGACAGGAACGCAAGTCCCGAGCGCAGAAGGCCAGGAGAGCATCTTTCCCTTACTCTGTCCCTGGATGTGGCTTCGTCAGTTCACACTGTTCAGCACCCTATGGAAGAGCGAAAAGCTGTCTGGAGGCTGACAAATTACGTGAACCTTGCCAAAGAGAAATTACGAAGCTGTAGCAGATCCCAAGGTAAACTCATTTTAGCAGATTTCGTAGCTAACATAAAAGCATCTGGGAAAACGTGCTGTTAAGTAGTGGGAAGATTTCTTGACTTCATTCATTCCTGTATAACATAGACAAATCACTTAACCTCTCTGGTTCTTATTTCCTCCAGAACCTTCCCCATCAAGTATTTAGATATCGTGTGTGTGTGTGTGTGTGTGTGTGTGTGTGTGTATGTGTGTGTGCTTAGTCATATCCAACTCCTGTCAGGCTCCTCTAGGTTAAAATTTCCATGGGAGCTTCCCAGGCAGGAAATACTGGAGGGGAGTTGCCTTTGTACTATTGCAGAAGGAAGGTCTTCCCAACTGTACAAAAGATTGAATCCACACCTCCTGCTCTGAATAAAGTGCTGCACTCAGTATGCCAGCAAATATGGAAAACTCAGCAGTGGCCACAGGATTGGAAAAGGTCAGTTTTCATTCCAGTGCATAAGAAAGGCAATGCCAAAGAATGCTCAAACTACCACACAATTGCACTCATCTCACACGCTAGTAAAGTAATGCTCAAAATTCTCCAAGCCAGGCTTCAACAATATGTGAACCGTGAACTTCCAGATGTTCAAGCTGGTTTTAGAAAAGGCAGAGGAACCAGAGATCAAATTGCCAACATCCGCTGGATCATTGAAAAAGCAAGAGAGTTCCAAAAAAATTCTGTTTCTGCTTTATTGACTATGCCAAAGCCTTTGACTGTGTGGATCACAATAAACTATGGAAAATTCTGAAAGAGATGGGAATACCAGACCATCTGACCTGTCTCTTGAGAAACCTGTATGCAGGTCAGGAAGCAACAGTTAGAACTGGACATGGAACAACAGACTGGTTCCAAATAGGAAAAGAAATATGTCAAGGCTGTATATTGTCACCCTGCTTATTTAACTTATATGCAGAATACATCATGAGAAACGCTGGGCTGGAGGAAACACAAGCTGAAATCAAGATTGCCGGGAGAAATATCAATAACCTCAGATATGCAGATGACACCATCCTTATGGCAGAAAGTGAAGAAGAACTAAAGAGCCTCTTGATGAAGGTGAAAGAGGAGAGTGAAAAGGCTGGCTTAAAGCTCAATGTTCAGAAAACTAAGATCATGGCATCTGGTCCCACCACTTCATGGGAAATAGATGAGGAAACAGTGGAAACAGTGTCAGACTTTATTTTTTTGGGCTCCAAAATCACTGCTGATGGTGATTGCAGCCATGAAATTAAAAGACTCTTACTCCTTGGAAGGAAGGTTATGGCCAACCTAGATAGCATATTGAAAAGCAGAGACATTACTCTGCCAACAAAGGTCCGTATAGTCAAGGCTATGGTTTTTCCAGTGGTGATGTATGGATGTGAGAGTTGGACTGTGAAGAAAGCTGAGCACCGAAGAATTGATGCTTTTGAACTGTGGTGTTGGAGAAGACTCCTGAGAGTCCCTTGGACTGCAAGGAGATCCAACCAGTCCATCCTAAAGGAGATGAGTCCTGGGTGTTCATTGGAAGGACTGATGTTGAAGCTGAAACTCCAATACTTTGGCCACCTCACGCGAAGAGTTGACTCATTAGAAAAGACCCTAATGCTGGGAACGATTGGGGGCAGGAGGAGAAGGGGATGACAGAGGATAAGATGGTTGGATGGCATCACTGACTCGATGGACATGGGTTTGGTTAAACTCCGGGAATTGGTGATGGACAGGGAGGCCTGGCGTGCTGCGATTCATGGGGTCACAAATAGTCGGACATGACAGAGTGACTGAACTGAACTGAACTGAACTGAACATATAGTGCAAGGGAAGCCAAATCTTTCATTAAACAAATTCCTGTAACGAATTTTTAGGTCTTTATAAGATTCTATATGATGCAGTGACAGCATCTTGCACAAAATTCCTAAACCCTAAGAGTTACATGCGGCTGTTAAGTTCCCTAATTTCTCTACAGATAGACTTGGAAAGATAATACAGATCAGCCAAACTCTTTCAGTGGGCTTCCCTGATGGCTCAGAGAGTAAAGAATTTTCCTGTAATGTAGGAGACCCAGGTTCTATCCCTGGATTGGGAAGATCCCCTGCAGAAGAAAATGGCAACCTACTCCAGCATTC
This sequence comes from Okapia johnstoni, assembly GCA_024291935.2. Lineage (NCBI taxonomy): Eukaryota > Metazoa > Chordata > Mammalia > Artiodactyla > Giraffidae > Okapia > Okapia johnstoni. Next base: position 10,033,600 of record CM044322.1, on the reverse strand, counting down.
TTGCCTGGACAATTCCATGGTCAGAGAAGCCTGGTGGGCTACAGTCCATGAGGTCACAGAGTCGGACACGACTGAACGACTAACTCTTTCACTTTCAAACTCTTTCAAGAGGGTATTGTGAGGTTGAAAAGAACTAATCACTGGAAGCCTGAGCACTAGAGGATAAAAGTTACTTGGTTGAGGTAGGCTTGTGAATGACTGGGTCATGCCTCCACCAGGGAAGAGACCAGATGAATCCTAAGACTTTGTCTCTTACTTGTGTCGGGAACAAACTTACCTTTTATTTACCAAAGTTCCAAGCAGGGACTACGCCCAATATAAATATAATCTATAGGACTCTTTACCACAACACACACACACACACATGATATGGTTTTTAGAAAATGTTTCTCCGAGTGATAGAATGAATATGTAAATTTCTATTCTCAATCTAGTACTTTAATATTAGATATCAGTGTTTAAAATCATAACATGGGATTTCCCTGGTGGTCCAGTGGTTAATACTCCACACCTCCAATGCAAGGGGCAGAGAACTAGAACCTACATAAATAATTTAAAAAATTTAAAAATCATATCACAGTTAAACTTAGGCTACAAAAATAAATCCACAGAAGTAAAAGTCATCACTGTGTCAGAAGACTCCATTTTGATATGCTTCTTTCCTTCTCCCTACTTCTGGAGTAGGAAATGGCAACCCATTCCAGTATTCTTGCCTGGAGAATCCCTTGGACAGGCTACATCCCTGGGAGGCTACATTCCATGCAGTTGCAAAAGTCAGACACGACTCAGTGACTAAACCACCACCACCACCACCACCACCTCCTACTTCCAGGGCAGCAGCTATAGGCTAAATTACCACACTGCTAGATGGCGAGTGGTGGTGTTGGCATAGGCACGGTTCACTGACTTGAAATAGACATAACATTAGACATTACTAGCCAGACGGTGTGTATCCAGTTAGTCTCAAAATTTTTATCTGGAACTTAACGTTCAAATGAAATGACATAGAGACAAATCATAGCTGAGCCACTCCAGTGGGGGTGGCAGAGCTGAGGGGTTAGGGGGCCCCAACAACCACTTCCATTGACCCCAAAATCCACCCCACCTGCCCTCCCAAATGTATCCACCTGCCAGCCACCCGCCAGCCGAGGACATGAGCAGATGTAACCTCCTTCCCCAGTGTATGGGGGAGGGGCAAAGGAGGCCCTCCTGACTTGCCCAAGGTCACACGCTCCAGACCAAGGAAAAGCTTGGCCAGCTGAAAACAAACAACAAGGCATTTGAAAAGTGAGCCAGAAGAAATGGTGACAAGCCGGAGCACACACAGACCGGGAGGGACAAGCTCTGCTTCTGGCGTCCTCGGCCTCCAGCCAGCCCTGGCAGGGGTGCAAAGGCTGTCTCTTCACCCACATGGGAAAAGGAAGGATCCAACCCCAGAAGAAGAAGAGGAAGGGCAAGTGAAGACCCTGCTCGATCTTGGTGGAACCTTCATTCCCTTTTGAGGACCCCCGTCAAGCCCCCGGACACCTTCCTTCAATCCCCGCACATCCGGCAGAGGTCACTGGCAGCCTGCATCTCGCCTCCTGGTGGGTCATCGTCCTTCAGCATCCGCGGCGGCCACCACCACCCACCACCGCAGCAGCAGGGACAGCAATCCTGAACAGACCCCCCACCCCCCACCCCAAACTCCAACTAATTAAAGGAAACACATTCAGGTGGGGGGAGTGTGCGCCTTGCCGTTTTTTCCACACGAGGCAGATGGGTAATTACGAAGCTAATAGTCTGATTGAGAGAAATCAGATGCAGTGGTTTGCCCAATTAGATGATACATTAGCTTCCTTCTTTGTAAGCAGCTAATGTGTGAAGCAAAGTGGTATTTTCGAGGGTCAGAATCCTTAAACAAGTGCCGAGTTGCAGATTATTGTATCTCTCTTTTTTTTTCTAATGGAGGAAAAGTGCTAAGTCTTCATTACTAAAAGCATAGAAAATGCAAATCAGCTTCTGAAACAAAAGAGAGAAGGGACAGGCGAGAATATTTGGTGTCCGATGTGTCAACCTACAACATCAATTACATTGAAATGCAATGCATGGCAGCCTAATCAAGGATAGTATAATTGTAATAATTGCGTGCTTTTGTTGGAGAGCTGCTGCTGTTGTTATTTGTCAACCATTTGTTCCTCTCTATTGTTAAGGGGGGGAAAGATTTTTTTTTAATGTAACTGAGATCTTGGGTAAAATAACACCAGAAGGAAAGATGCCGTAGGTGGTACACCAGCCAGGAGAGCACTGTCCCCCAAGGTGCAGATGACAGCATAGGGCTCAGAGGCTCGAGTCCAACTCCCTCCCTCCTGGCCTGGCGAGACCAGCCTCTCCGAAGCCTCCCAGGGCCTCCAGCCTCGCCTGCTGTCTGGAGAGACACCAAACCCGGGATCCTCTCAAGTCTCCAGCAGATAGAAAGAGCCCTCGAAACACTTCTAAAGTTATACAAACACATTTCTTCTCTCCGTCTCCCCTCTCCATGCCCACTTTCTTTTCCCCCATGTGTATAGATGTTTCCTGAAACGTTCTTACAAGAAAGGGAGAAGAGAAAAATTCAGCTTAACAGCCAACTCTAGCAAGAGAAAGAAAGCAGAGCACAAAACAGGGATGTTCGTGGAAAGCCGAAGTTGAGCTGGAAAATTCTTCTTAGGAGCCGCGCTCAGCATTCAGATCAGATAAGAGGTTTATTTTCTCACTTCAATTGGTCTTGCCAATAGGTTGAAACAGAGGCACAATGGAAATGGGCTAAAACATTTAACAGAGCTGTTAAATCTCATTCTCCACAGCTCAAAAAGAACAATCCCGGCCCGTCTTTACCAAGGGGAGGCTTCATGGGCTGTAGGAGGCTTTGCATGTATCCCTGACAATCCTGTACATACTCCAAAACTCACACTAATTAAAAGCAAATAATCAAATACATTCAATTTGAAAAGTTGGCAAACTCGCGTGTATTATTGCGTTAGCACCTTGGCATGGAAATGCTCACATTGCGCTAATCTCGTTGTGCAGAAGAGCTCTTGAGTTCCTATTCACCCAGCCCCTGCCCCCTCCTCCCCTCCACACTCCCCCCCACTTTGGGCCTGCCCCCGCCAACCCCAGCCCCCTACCACTCCCCCACCAACTCTCCCGCTTTAACATAAAATAAGGAAGACTCTGCGTCTCTGGAGTCAGGGATTTGCTTTCAATTGGATGTGACAAAGGTCTGATGGAGAAAAGATGTCCTTCCTCTCACTGGCTTCTTATTTATCTACCTAGAGAGAGAAGGTGGGCGAGATCCTGCCGTTTTCAGATAAAGTTTGCAGCAGTAAGCCTTGGCTAAACCGCTCATGGTCACCACACTCACCGCCCCCACGCCACCCTCCCAGATACTCTCCTTGTCAAACTGGTGGCCGCATCTGAGCGACAGAATGAGAAGAAACCTTCAGAGCCAATGCTGCTGCCTCTGGAATTTGAGTTTCTTAGGGGCTGGCTGAGGGATGAGAAGAGGGAGTTGCCCAGAGAAATGAGAAACTCCTGCCATCAAGAATGGGGTGAGATGAGCTCAGACCAGCCAGAATTTTTCTGGCAGATCTGCTACCTAAGGCACATTTCTCTTTCATCCTGGGCCCCTGCCAATCACAGCCTCCTGGCATCCAGGGCTAGGAGGAAGACGGGCAGCTTGTCCTCAGCTCCAAACAAAAGGAAAACAAATAAAGTCACCTTCAGCTGTATGACCTTCGTGTCAGATGCAAGAGGAACAGGACGGGCAGTGCATGTAGGGGTTTCTGGGAGGCACGGAAGAGACATGTGAATTGAGCTCCTAGGAGCAGGTACTTGAAGGAGCCACAGGAAATCCTTGCCAGGGAGACTCTGATCTGTCTGTGGTTGAGGAGGGCTGTTGCCTCAAGTCCAAAACTCCAAATCACTTTCCAACATGTTCTCAAGCACAGTAATTAATCAAGAGCATCAACCTATTGGTACTTTCATTAGTTGGGAAAGAATTCTCTGAGGAAAGCATGCGGCAAGTGTCTTGGTTGAGTCCTTGCCTGTGTACCACGGAGACACTACAAAAGCCTGTCGGACAGTTCTTACAAATGCTGACCATTCACTTCTCCTTCCTGCTAACCTGGTCCATGGGCTTCATCTTATCCTCCCACGTTATGATGACTTCCTCTTTCCTTGCCAGTTTTCTGTTCCTTGTTTTATTCATTATTCAATTACTCATTCAATCATTCATTCCTTATTATATCCATTCAACAAACATTTGTTAAGTAATAAGATTCTAAAGGTATTGCAATTAACCATGAGAATACAAAGGTGAATATGGTTAGATTTGGACATTCCAATTCTGAGTATCTACCCAAAGAATTGAAAGCAGTGACTTAAATAGATAATTGTACACTAATGTTCATACCAGCATTATTCACGATAGCCTAAAGGTGGAAACAGGGCTTTCCAGTTGTCTTAGTGTAAAGAATCTGGCTGCCAATACAGGAGACATAAGAGATGTGTGTTCATGCCCTGGGTTGCAAAGGTCCCCTAGAGAAGGAAATGGCATCCCATTTCAGTATTCTTTCGGGAATAGTCCTATGGACAGAAGAGCCTGGCAGGCTACAATCTACACGGTCACAAAGAGTTGGATACAACTGAGCATTCATACATGCAAAGGTAGAAATAACACAAACTTCCGTAAATAGATGAATGGATAAAGTGAGGTATACACATACAATGGAATATTATTCATCCTTAAAAAGGACGGCAATTCTGACATGTGTGACAACATGAATGCATCTTGGGAACACGATGCTAAGTGAAATAAGCCAGACACAAAAGGATAAATACTGCATGATTGCATGTATAGGAGGTTCCTAAAGTAGTCAAATTCATAGAAACAAAGGCTAGGGGAAGTTAGTGTTTAATGAGTACAGAGTTTTCATTTCTGAAGAGATGCAAAAAAATTCTGTCAGAAATATATTAATGAGTGTAATGCCATGAGGGTAGTACCATAACCACGTGGGGCACAAGAGGAAACAAGGTCTAAGGTCCAGTCTGCAGAGATGGCATTCATGTTGCCCTGGATTAGGTGATCACTGAGCCTCAGTTTCCTCATCCACAAAAAGGGAGAATAATAACCAGCCTCCATTTCTTGAGCACCTACCATGTATCAGGCACTATGCCAGGTCCTTCAGTTCATCAGACCTCACATTTGACCATAAAATGGAAATATTACTGCCAATTTCCAATGAGGAAATGGGTTCCCCAGCCCCATAGGTGGTAAGTTAGACACCAGAGTTTGAACACAACAGACCTTCACGAATTTCTAGCCTATGTTTTTTTCTCACTGCGTGCATGCTCACTAGTGTCTGACTCTTTGTGACCCCATGGACTGTAGCCCACCAGGCTCCTCTGTCCATAGAATTCCCCAGACAAGAATGCTGGAGTGGGTTGCCATTTTCTTCTCCAGAGGATCTTTCCAACCCAGGGATCGAATGCGTCTCCTATGTCTCCTGCATTGGCAGGCAAGTTCTTTACCACTGAGCCACCTGGGAATCCCAACTACACTAGTAGTTTTTCTCACTACAGTAGCAGTTTGTGACTGTAAATTCCCTTTTAAATTTAAAGGACAGCTTACCAAAAAAAAAAAAAAAAAAAAAAACAGGTCTGGGGAAGAGAGAGCCTCGTAGGGTTTAATTGTGTTCCTGCAAAAAAAAAAAAAAAAGATATGTTGGAATCCTAACCCCTGATACCTCAGAATATGACCTTCTTTGGAAGTCGAGTCTTTACAGAGGTAATCAAGTTAAAATGAGATGATTAGGGTGGGCCCTGATCCAATGTGACAGGTGTCCTTACAAAAAAGGGGAAATTTGGACACAGACAGGCACACGGGGAGAAAGTAGTGTGAAGATGGAGGCTGTTCTCCTAGACCCAAGGAACGACCGGAAGCTGGGAGAGAGACCCAGCTGGGACAGACCCCTTCCCTAGTGCCTTTGAGGGGGTGTAGCCAGGCTGACACCTTGATCTTGGACTTCCAGCCTCCAGAGCTGAAATACATTTCTGTTGTTCTAAGCTCCCTGTTGGTGGCACTTTGTCACAACAGTCCTAGAACCTAAACCAGGAGCCAAGCAAGGGAAACTGAGATGGAGGTTTCTTGGAGGTTTTGGAGAACATTCAGCTGAGGGCCCCATAATGCCCAGCAGCCCTTAGGAGAAGGGGGACCAGGAGCAGAGAGGTGTCAACCCAGTTTTCTCCCCTCTTGCCACCCTCGCTGCTGCTCACCCATCCGGGGTAGCTTTCTTTAAAAACTTGTTTATGGGAGAAAAAAAAAAGAATTTGATCATGATGCTTTCCTTTTATATTTTTATTTTCATGTCATTTGTAAGCATTGTTGGAACATGACCAGTACGCCAGACAGCAGTTTCATGGTGAAGAATTGTTACCCTTGTAAATTACAGGTTGTAAGAGCACCAGAGCTCTAGGTACCGAGGCCTCCTTTCCGGTCCTGTGCCCCACACGGGTGCACCGGCTGCACCATGTCCCCCACCCCCCTGTTCATGTTGGGGACCTAGAACTCTAGCCAGAAAGCCAGATGCTCTTAAAGAAAATCAAAACGGTTCTGGGGCTACAGTTAACACAGAGCAGGGGCAGAGCTTCCGGCTTAAACTGGTCTGGAAGCCAAGGAACCTGGAGAGTCACATCTCTTCGTCCAATCCCCACCCAGCAGCGAGATTAAGCAGAGAGCTTTGCAAAGGAACTCCGGGAAAATACTGATAAATTGAAGGGCAATCGACAAGGCACTCAGGCTCCCTCCCTGAGTTCCACCTAGCCCCCTAAGTTTGTGTCAAATCTTTTCTTTTGTCCCCTCAACTAAGCCCATGTGGGGATGGAAACGTTTTTGTGCATTAAAGAAAATCAATGAAAACATCTCAGAAACAATTTCAAGCTCCTCTTCCTCCCTCGAGGTGGCAAAGTCAGGCCCTGCAGTGCTGTGCAGGGGTCCCAAGGAGAGCCAAACCCATGTGGGTGGCAGAGTTCCACCTCACCTCTCTCTCCTAACACAGGACGCTGTTCCAGAAAGCCAGCCAGCCTAGGAAAACGCTAACTCTCTTCCCAGAGCCTTTAAGTTTCAGTCTTAAACTGTATTTCTACGCAGTTTTGATCCCTAAACCAAGTGTGAAACATCTTTAAATGTTAGCACTAAGACAAGGATCAGGAGAGAAGGCTTGATGAACATTGCACAGGATCTGGGGTCCGGAGATCTGGATTTGAACCTCCTCTCTGCCACTAACTGGCTCTGCAATTTTGCACAAGTCACTTAACCTCTCTGAGTCTTTGGTTCCTCTTCTTTGAAATCAGGATATTCACACAGACCTTGCCTGGCTTTTGCAAAGTAGGAAATGAGATAATAATATATAGGACCAACACATATCATGATCACTAAGGAAGAAGTTGAGGACAAACAAGTTGCGGGCTGACTGCTAGCTAACTGCAGCCCCACCCAGGGAGACAAAAGCCGGACAGAGTGACATCTGGGAAGGAACGTGGTCCAGTTGGCTGAGCAAGAGCCTTCAGAAGCCGCAGCAGTAAGGGTGCCCCCACTGTTGGGCAAGGGCAGCACTGGTTCAGCCTCCAGTAGACAAATGAAGAGACTGGTTTTCAACAAGGAAAGCAAGCTTTCTGGTGCAGTCAGGCCAGGAAGAAGGAGTGGGAGGAGGGGTAAGGAGTCACACTGTGGCAGATGTCTTGGCTGGGAGAGAAAGTTCTAGAGACTGCGCCGATGGTTGGGGAACAGGGGGCTTGGGCTCAATTCAGAACAGCCCAGCTCCCTTCCAGACGGGAAACCAGAGCGGCATCCAGAGGGATCCCTGGAGACCCCGGAGTGCCGGGCCGGCAGCCGAGCCGCGGCGGGGACCGGGGTGGGGAGACCGCAGGCTCGCCTGGTCTTGGAAGCGCGGTCGGTTCACCTGAGAGGGCTGGAAAACCCTCACCCCTGGGGAGGAAAAAGAAGATGGGATTTCTCCTGGGGTCGGAACAGGACCCTGCCGGCTGGAGACAATGGCTCCAGGAGCCTCCACAACTCCACCCCTGTTGCGGAGGGAACTCAACACCCTGGAGATCGGCGTGTGAAATCTGCGCTGGGGAAGAGAGTCCCCATTTAGCAGAGAAAGCGCTTCGCTATCTATGTGTGAAAGCTTTTTTAACACTGTTCCCTGCTCTCCATATGGCGAACTTCACCCAAATTAGGAGGAACTGATGAACAAAACTCCAGCAACTTGAAAATAAGAGTGAGTGAGTTCCAGATGCCCATCCCAGAGGCAGCCACAGCAGGTGCCCCGGGCGGGGCCAGCAGGGCAGGCGGTCCCCGCACCCCTGCCACCTATCCCTATCCCCAAGTGTACCCGAGTCCCCAGGGCTGTGTGTGCCCTCTCGGTGGATGAATCATCGTCACCTGTAACTAAAATCATCACCATAATGTGTGTGGTGTGTGTATGTTAGTCTCTCAGTGGTGTCTGACTCTTGGCAATCCCATGGACTGTAGCCCACCAGGCTCCTCTGTCTGTGGGATTCTCCAGGCAAGAATACTGGAGTGAGTTGCTATACCCTCCTCTGGGGAATCTTCCGAATCCAGGAATCGAACCCAGGTCTCAGGCATTGCAGACAGATTCTTTACCATCTGAGCCAATAATTGTACACTCCCTTTGTGCCAGATGGTATACCAGGGACCTTGGACATGCTGTTTCAGTGAATCCTCACCAGAATCCTATGACTGGCTGTGCCTGGTTTTTTCTTTCCATTTAAAGTGGGCAAATGGAGAGTCTGAGAGGTTGGCTTTTGCCCAACGTCCCACAGGAGCATTCAGACATAGACAGGTCATTCATATGAGGTGTAGTCTCTCAAGTTCACCTTCCCCTTCTCCAGAGCCAATCCAGAAGGTGGGGGGTTTGCTCCACTGGAAGCTGAGAGGGGGCTCCTGCTGCAGAAAGTGGGGGCAACAGTGGGGGGTACTCTGCCCTTCACCCTCAGGCAGAGGACAAGCAGTCAGAACCCCTGATGGTTTCACATGGTTGGGGGGCAGGGGACTGGATTGTGGGAGCCACAGAATCAATGGCTCAGAGACCATCAGATCTGCCATGGAACTTAATGGCCAACTGCTATGACCCCCTCATGAAAAATCCAAGGTCAGGGAGACAAAACTGAGTCACACAACAGGTTATGTCAGTAACGCAGCCAGCCCAGCCACCCTGTGTTCATTCAAGTCTCCCTAAAGCCTTCCATAAAAGGAGCCACCTCTCCTGCCCCTCTTCCATCTGCCTCTCCTAGTCCTTCAGAAGGTGGAGGCGCATCCTTCCCGAGCAGGCCGACGGGCCCCCACTCCATCTCCAGGACCAACTCCTCCCACCTCTCCCTGCTTTGTAGCCTATTTCCTGCCCTCATTTAAACACAACTGTTCCAGGCCACCGTCCCCCATCTCCCTTCCACCACCCCTCCAGCCGCCAGCCCCTTTTGGCTCCCCTCCGTGTCTGGGGCTACAGCGGCCCCCTCTCTTTCATTCCAGCCTCCGGTATGGCAGGATGAAATGAAGCTTGATGCAAAGATGTTTAGAACATTCATCTCGGCGATTGTATTATTTACAGCAACTCCACGCTGTGCCCAGGGCATTGCGTGGTTTGAAAGACGCTATACAAACTGAAATTGTGTGGCATTGTTTGTTCCTCCGCATTCTGCGAGAGAGAACCAATCTAGTAATCACTGTTTTTGCTCCTCAAATCAGAGATGCTCCACGTTGTGTACATGGTGGCTAATCTGGAAATAAGGATTCACAGCAAACCTATAAGGAGCTCCGGAAGTCATCGGGGCCTGCGAGTGAATGAAAGGCAGCAGGAAGGAGGAAAAGACAGTCGGTCGAGGGGAGGCCGACAAGAGCCCCATGGTCCCTCAGAGCTTGAACAGCATCCATCCTGGGGTGGCAGGACATGCCACAACACATATCTGTTTGCGCAGACAGAACAGGCCCCAGGCAGCGCTGTGCCCCTGACCTGCATGTGGCCAGCTGCTGTCCGCCTGCAAACCTCCTTGCCGCTGGGTTTTCACCCCAAGGTCAAATTCTCTGGAGTGGGGCTGACTATTTCCGATCCTAACTTGGGAAGAGGAGTGGGGAAGAGAGGAGAGGATCACACCAGGGGTAGGGATGACCATGCAAATGCTTGAGTCCCACTTCAAGGACATGGCAGCAGGGAGGGTGGAGGGGTAGCATGTGGGAGCATTGAAGCCATCCAGTGGTCTGAGCTCTATTGACTTAGTGTGGAGCTAACTCAGACCTCTTGCTCTGCACGCTGGGCCCTAGCTTGACCAGCCCGTGTTCAGAGGCACAACGCCAGGGACCAAGTATGCCACTGGCCAGTGTTACTGGTGAGCCCTGCTCATGTACGCTCCCTTGAGAAAAGGAAGGAATCTGGCCTCACAGCCTGGCCCCAGCTTCCTGGAAAAAGTGTCACCTTCTTCTTTTCTCCTTCCCTTTTCACCTGCCCACTCACCTAACAACAGGCCACGTTACTCACAGCCTCCTTTCTAAGGAGGCATCTTGGTCACTCTCTAATTTTCCCTTTAGCCTGCCCAAACTCTGTGCATTCTTTAATGAGCAATTGAGATATTATTTTAAAAAAAAAGTCACGGTCTTTTTTTAAATTTATTTGCTTATGTATTTATTTAGCTGTATTGGGTCTTAGCACCCAGGATTTCCGTTGTGTCATGTGGGATCTTTCATTGTGATGCATGGACTCTGTAGTTGTATCACACAAGCTCAGTAGGTTCGGAGCACTGTCCTAGTTGCTCCATGGCATGTGGGATCTTAGCTCCCTGACCAGGGATTGAACCTGGACCACCAGGGAAGTCCCCAGATATTCTTTCCCTGTAACCCCTTCCATAATCTTCCCATGCCATATGGCAAGATTACTCCGTCTTCATTAAGCCCCAGATCCTCCGTTTGTAACTCTATGGACTGGATCCCAGTGTGGTCCATGAAACAGATGTATGGGCATCCACCTCTCACCAGACATAAACTCCTAGAGGACAGAGAACCTGCGTGGTCCCGTCTCCAGCCCTCCTCATCCCCTGCGCCCGGCAGAGAGGCTGAGCATCCCTACAGCTTCCAGGCTCTGCTCCCCGGAACATGGAGCCAGGTGGGCAGTAAAAGGAGGTGGTCATGGATAATAATTTCAGGTCCAAGACCTCACTGATTTAACTTCTCCCTTCCAGAGGCTTCCCTGGCACTTCTCAGTTTGTTCTAAAACTTAACAATTCCCAAGTAGTTCACATTTTCTCTATATGCCAAGTCTGAGCGTGTCGTCTGCCGAGTTAAATTGCAGCTGAGTCACACAACAATTTAACCGGTCTGATGTACGAGGCCTCATCATCCATTACCAGGAGCATTTAGAAGCGAAGTAATTAGAGTCTGCATTCCTGAAGCCTGAGGCTCCGCGGCTACAATCCTGGAGTTTATTATAATAATGATGATGGGGAAGGGTCCCAGGGATTCCATTTCCAGACTGTTCAGACTGGCATTAAAGAGCCCCAGAGGAAGGGACTGGGGAAAACGCAGCCATCACAAGGTCAATTCCACCCAAAGGGGAAGTCCTGGGCTAAGCTATCCTATCTCCAGCCTTCTCCTGCACAACTGGGAGTGAAGCTACCCGAGGGCAGAAGGGGTTTCCTCGATTCCTCCTGAACCAAACCCCATCCTATGCCACCTCAGACAGCACAGGGAAGCCCACTCCCTTAGCTTGTCATGACAGATTCGGGCCTAATCAAGGCCGTGGGCTGAGCTTAGTCAGAGGGAGTCCCTCCCTTGATCCCATCACCAGTGCTAAGAGTGGTGACTGAGTTTTCCAGATCTCGCTTTTAAAATTCCAATACCCTGTTGACGAAAAAGCCATGAGATGATTAAAAACAGTCTGAGACACTAGTGTGAATTAGTGGAAGAAGCATTTGATTCTGGTGGAATATAGGCATAAACTAGAGAAAAGAGAAGAAAGGACCCACATAGCTTTGCTTCCAGCTAATTAGTTAATCAATTAATTAGTTAACTAGTTACTCAATGAGTGAATCGTTGATTAAGTCAAAGAATGGGCCATTGGATAGGACAGGTCTCGTTTTCTCACTCCACCTGTTCAGATGGGAGGCCCCCTGGCCCCATCTCCACCCCATGCCAAAGTGCCAACAATACCTGAGAACTTACCAGGCAGAGCACCATGGGGGGTGGGGAGGCTGGAGGTGAACAGGCTGCCCTGAGGGTCTCCACATTATGAAGTATAACCCCTCCTGCCCCCCAGAGCACCTGCCTCAACCCTGCTGCTGCTTCAGTTACTGGTTCTGAACCACAGTCAGGCTCAGAAGGTCTTGAAGGACTGTATTCTCTCTCCCCTTCTGTATTGGTTTCCCAGGGCGGCTGTAACAGATCACCATAAACTTGGGTGGCTTCAAAGAACAGAAATGTATTCTCTTCGAGTCAGAGGCTGGAAGTCCAACATCAAGGTGTCAGCAGGATGGCTCCCTTCTGGAGGCTCTGAAGGAGAAACAGCCCAGCCTCTCTCCAGGCCAGCAGTCCTCAGCCTCCCTTGGCTCATAGACAGTCAACATTGTAACTGAGACCTCATGAGCAAACCACCCCACTCCCATCTTTGCCTCCACGATCACATCCCTCCCTTTCTGTGTTCTTGCCCTTTTCTGTCTCTTACAAGGACACTTTCACTGGAATTAGGGCCCACCCTCATCTAGTATGTTCTCAATTCTTTAGTTATATCTGCAAAGACTCTGTGTCCAAATAAGATCACATTCTGAGGTCCCAGGTGGACATGAATTTTGGGATTCAACCCACTCCACCTTCCTAGAATCAAACAGCAAGAGAAGAACGTAGAACTTAGTGCAATCACAGGAGGAATAAATGATGTGGGAAGTTTGTAGGAATGAGAGGCTTTGGGTGCATGCCTGTGAGCTCAGTCATGTCCGACTCTTTGTGACTCCATGGACTGTAGCCCACCAGGTTCTTCTGTTCATGAAATTTTCCAGGCAAGAATACTGGAGTGGGTTGCCATTTCCTCCTCCAGAGGAGTTGGGAGAAGCCTCCCAACTCTGCCCACCTCACCTCCATGCCATACCTCCAGGCCTCTGAGGATCAGAGTATGGACACTAAGGTGGTTGGGGAGGGCGGTGTTGAGGGGGAGGTAAGGTTCATTCACCATATCAGGAAGCTGAAAGTGGAGACCCTCAGGCAAGACCAAGTAAACACAGAGAACAGACCCCTGGCTTTAATCTTCAGAGCCAGTTTGGCCAACATCATTTTTAGCTCTCCCTGTGATCTCCAAAACGTCTGACTGAGGTAGGCCATGACCCTGAAATCCACCCTGAAATCCATTCCTGGTGTCTTCATGAACCAGGTGGCAACAGACATCCCCAAGATGGTGCCCTTGTATAGATCTTCCCCACACCAAATAGAGCAGACCTGTGTAACCAAAAGGATATTGCAGAAACGAAGGAATGTGACTTCTGAAGCCAGATCATAAAAGGCATTGCAATATGTGCTTTGCTCTGGCTTGGTTCATTTGCTCTGGAGGAAGCCAGCTGCCATGTTGGAAGAGTGCTCAAGTAGCCCAGTAAAGAAGTCCACATGGAGAGAAACCGAGGGTTCCTGCCAACATTGGCACTGACTTGCCAGTCACTTGAGTGAACTATGTTGATATTACATTCTCCAGATCTAGTCCAGTATGCAAAGTGTGAGATAATAGTTGTTGCAGTTTTAAACCACTAAGTTCTGGGGCATTTACTGTACCTCAACAGGTAGCTAATATGCATGCTCAGCCACATCGTCATTCGCATATTCATCATTCAGTAAATGTTAGAGGGCAGGTAAATCATCACAGATACTCTCTGGAGAGAAAAATCTAAGGTGATCCCTTTTCTCAAGAAGCTTATAACACAGGAAAACAAGGTTTTTAAACCCAACTCAAAGAGTAACATGTCCCAAGGGCTTTGGAATCTAAGAAAAGGTAGAAGGAACTCTGTGGGTTCTTGGGGAATGCTTCTCAGTCAGGATTCTCAGTTACCAACAACAGAAAGCAACTCCAATTTCCATGGAAAAGAGATTTATTGGAAGGATAACTGAGAGCCCATAGAGATGACAGAAACACAAAGGAAGCATCCAATAGGCAGGGCAAGGAGACCAGGCAGCATAGGGGCCACCACCCCACGTACAGGCCCAGTCTGGCCTATGGCTTCAGGTACCTCTGCTGTTACCAAATTGTTCTGCTCATTACTTCCATTACCAGGTAGATGGAAGCATCCAGCTGTCCAAGACTACACCACCTGCATGTGTCCAGATACCAAGGAGCAGGACAGGGCACACCTCTCTAACTTCAGCTTCTAAAGGGGAACCAAGGACCTTTATACAATGTAGGAAATGTATAAAGAAACAAGCAAAACTAGGATGTTGAGACACCACTGCAGAGAAGGAAGGGGCCCTTTGGGGCAGAGGAATAGCAGGACATAAGAGGGCCAGGAGCTCCAGCTCATTCCTCCGCTCCCTGGGCTAAGCCTGAACAGACTCAGTGTCCTCATCAAAGAAATGGCATGAAAGTGTCTTCTCTCTCCCTCCCTCTTTTTCACCTTTCTTGCCATAGCTGTGAAGCCCTCTCTCTCCCCTGTCCCAACCCCAGTCCCATCCCACTGCCATTTGCTCTGCAGATCTCAGGATGGATAGCTTAGAATAGAATTCATTTTGGAAGGCAGAACTAATCAAGACTTGCCTGCTAGCTAGGAATGCCCCATCATGGTCTGCCAGGCACACACAAAGAGGACTTAACTAGTCTCAGCAGGAACCAGTGATGCAAACAAAATCATAGGGAGTGGCCCAGGCCCACCATTCTGCCTACCAAGGCTTCCAGGGGTGGTTGATTGTAGCACCGTCCTGTAAGTGGGCAGATTGGGACTGAGCAATAAGACTTCTGAACACCCACAAAACCAGCAAGGAGACCAATGCAATAAAGACTTTGCCTATCTGCTGAGTAACCAACTCACCAAGCCCATTGCTATCCCCTGAAGATGCCTGGCCCACACCCTCACCCCATGCCCATTGGTGTAGCTGCCAGAAGCAAAATAGGGGACAAAGGGGTCCTTTCATAGGACCCAGTCTTTGACATTTCTAAAGCACTGCCCCTTGAGGAGCTTAGCCCACTTCTGCCTCCATTCCCAGTCTATAAAATGACACTCGTTTTTAACAGCCCCAATCCTCCCAGAGACTCCTCTTTGATGACTTCAGCCTGACAGCGTACCACACTCTCTCCATCTGGGCCGTCAGCTTCAGCAACTCATTAAATGTCACCATGAAGGTTTCATGAGTCAACCCATTGGGACCAACCTCTCCCAGCCTGGATGCCCACCTCTCTCATCAGGGCACCAGCCAATTTCATCCTCCCTCTTGGCTCAGGGGGGCTTCCCTGGTGACTCAGATGGTAAAACGTCTGCCTGCAAAACGGGAGACCTGGGTTCGATCCCTTGGTTGAGAAGATCCCCTGGAGAAGGAAACGGCAACCCACTCCAGTACTATTGCCTGGTAAATTCCATGGATGGAGGAGCCTGGTAGGCTACAGTCCATGGGGTTGCAAAGAGTCAGACATAACTGAGCGACTTCACTTCTCTTCCTCTTTTCTTTCTTCTTGGCTCAGGTGTGACCTTGGCCAAAGTCAGAGAACACTGAGAAGCCCAGTGTCTTCCATCCTGCTTCAGGCCATAGGAACCCCTCCCCTCGGGCAATCTGAGCTCTACGAAAGCCCGAAGCAATGTTTTTGATGTTCTCTTGGGAACTTAAAGCAAAAGCCCAAGGGTCTGCTGTCCCACAGGAGATGAGAAGTGTCACCTACTCAGGGGCCAGTAGCACCTCAAAAACATCTCACACCCCAACTCCTCCTCCTCCGCCAGATGGTCTTCACCTCTACCAAGCACCTGCCTGAATCCCCCTTCTCATTTGACTTCCCTTCAACTCTTTCTGGGCTCTCTGAAATCTAACCTTACCATCCTATATAAGTGTTTTCTGTAAAAATGGGGCTGGAGAATTAAACTGCAGGTAAACTTTTTTTTTTTTTTTTGCATCTCATGGATACTTTCTGTCCATGACAAAATAAATGTCTCTCCAACTATCACCTCTCAACTGGCTTCACATTTTTCCCTTTCTAACCATCTATCCATTTAGTCACTTCCTTGCCATTATCCTTAAGGATCACATATCTATCAAATGCCCTTGCTCCTGCAGCCAAGCTGTTGAGGGCAACCAGTGAAAGCCACACAACCACTGACACCATGCATCTCCAAACCCAACCCTGCCACCACGTCTTTCTTCTCCTCTCTTTACCCATCTTTTTTTTTTTAAGTTATTTATTTTTAATTGAAGGATAATTGCTTTACAACATTGTGTTGGTTTCTGCCATACATCAACATGAATCAGCCATAGGTATACACAAGTCGCTCCTGTACCTTCCTGCCACCTCCCACCCCATCCCACCCCTCTAGGTTGTCACAGAGCCCTGGTTTGAGTTCCCTGGGTCATACAGCAAATTCCCACTGGCTGGCTGTCTTACATATGGTAGCGTATATGCTTCCATGCTACTCTCCATTTGTCCCACCCTCTCCTTCCCCCACTCATTGTGTCCATAAGTCTGTTCTCTATGTCTGCGTCTCCATCAGTGCCCTGCAAATAGGTTCATCAGTACCACCTCTCTAGATCTGTATATATGGGTTAGTATATGATATTTGTTTTTCTCTTTCTGACTTACTTCACTCTGTATAATAGGCACTAGGTTCATCCATCTCATTAGCACTGACTCAAATGTGTTCCTTTTTTATAGCTGAATAATATTTCATTGTATTTATGTACCACAGATTTTTATCCATTCATATGTCGGTGGACATCTAGGTTGCTTCCATGTCCTAGCTATTGTAAATAATTCTGCAACGAACATTGGTTCACCTACCTTTCTGGGTATCTTCTCTCACCTCCAAATCCTCCTCTATCCCCTTCCTCCTCACTCCATTTCATCCTTGCCTACTTCTTTACAAAACTACTGAGAATGTAGGACACATGCTCCCTTGGCTTCCTCCTCACCACTAACCTGTCTATACCCTCACCTGTCATCTCTACCTTCCTTCTGAAGCATCGTTTAATCTGTCCAAGGCAGATCCTTCATCTGGCTCTAGGTCCCACCCCTCACCACCCATCACTTTCCTCGTTTTGAGTCTCTCCTTCTCTGCTGTCTCCTTTTCATCACTTTGTATCCTAAACATGCTCAAGTTTCAGGATTTAAAAACACACTCCTCCAGAGAGCCTTTCTTTCCTACCTCCTCACATCAACCCTCCGGACTCCCAAATTACCAGTATGATTCCTCCATCATAGCTTTTTAAAGAGTTTTTTATTTTTATTTAATTTTTTAAATATTTATTTATTTGGCTGCACTGGGTCTCAGTTGAGGCATGTGGGATCTTTAAGTTACTGCATGTGGAATCTAGTTCCCTGACCAAGGCTCGAACCCAGGTCCCCTGCATCGGGACTGCAGAGTCTTAGCCACTGGACCACTAGGAACATTCCCATCATATCATTTAAATACTGGGATATAAAATATAATTTACCTTCCTGTCTTCTATCACTCAGTCATAAGCTCCTTGAGGGCATACCCAAATTTAATTTTACATGCTCCAGGAGTTTCTAAAGCATGGCAGACACTGAATGAAAGTTTCTCAAATAAATGTTAAAAGTGAAAGTCGCTCAGTCGTGTCCGGCTCTTTGCAACCCCACGGACTATATAGTCCACGGAATTCTCCAGGCCTACTATTAATAAATCTATCACCCCAGGATGACTCTAAATTCCTTCAGCCTGTGGCTGTATCCTTCTGTTTCTTAGACACACCATTTTACCCCTATACTACAGAGTATATACTTTAACCACGTCAGAGCCATGTAATAAACTGAACTAAAATGGCAAATAACACCCTTTCCTAAAGTTTGATTATTTTACTCTGTAGATGATCCCAAGTCTGAACCTGAATTCAATTCTTTTCCTGTTCTGGCCCACATCCTACTCCATATCCCTTCTTTTCTTTCAACCTGTACATCAACTATGTTGAATATTAATGGACCTAGACGCTGTCATACAGAGTGAAGTAAGTCAGAAAGAGAAAAGCAAATATCAAACGTTAATGCTTGGATGTGGAATCTAGAAAAACAGTGCAGATGAAGCTATTTGCAAAGAAGAAATAGAGACACAGACATAGAGAACAAACACATGGACACCAAAGGGGAAAAGGGAGGTGGCATGAATTGAGAGATTGGGGTTGACAACATACAGTACTATATATAAAGTAGTGGAGCAAGTTTCGGGAGTTGGTGAAGGACAGGGAAGCCTGGCGTGCTGCAGTCTATGGGGTTGCAAAGAGTCGGACATGACTGAGTGGCTGAACTGAACTGAACTGAACTGATGTATAAAATAGGTAACTAATGAGAACCTACTCAATGCTTTGTGGTGACGTAAATGGGAAGGAAATCCAAAAAAGAGGGGATATATGTATATGCATGGCTGATTCACTTTGCTGTACAGCAGAAAGGAACACAACACTGTAAAGCAACTATGCTCCAATAAAAATTAAAAAAAAAAAACACATGCTTTCAAAGCTGTGTGAATGTGCCTCAGGTGTTTTGCCCCTGTGCCTCTCCTGGAGATGTTACCCCTCTTGGGAGCAGTCTCCACCCCTACCTTTGCCCCTCTGGCCAAAGAGGAGTCATCCTCCAAATGATGATGCCTCTGAGAAGCCTTGCCTGACCTCCCCATCAGAACTATCTCCTTTCCCGAGATCCCTTAACACTTGCTTCATGCTTCGGCATGGTATCTCAGAATATACTTCGCATTTTAGTCAGTTGTGTGAATTTCCAGAGGACAAGAGTGAGACTCTCCAGCAAGGCAGGAATAAATGTATGGAACTGAACTGAAAGCAGAAGACAAATGTTAAAATAGTCCATTCGAACATGCCCTTACCACCATCACTCCCTCAACCTTCCACCTCCTCAACCATCTCCAGCAGGTTTTTATCCCGGGGAAGACAAAGTCCTCATCTCTTGAGCAGACAGAAACCCTCCCAGTAAAAGTATAAAGGCTCGGTGAGGAGATATCAAAGAATAAGAGAAAATGGAATGCAGTATTTCTCAACTGTAATGAAACTCCCTTGAGAGCAAAAGCCATGCTCTTTCCTCCTTCAGCTCTAAAGCGTAGAGCCCAGGGCAGATGCCCCTTTATTACGGAACTTATCATGCTGCCTTGCTCAGTGAATGTAATTATTGAGCAATAATAACACAATTTATTCCTATGGAACTAGGAATTTATTATTTAATAGGACCTAAATAAAAGACCCATGGGTCTTTTATGCAGAACCAGTAGACTCTGTGTATGTGTGAGTGTATAAAGATATTTATCTCAAGGAATTTGCTCATGCAATTATGGGAGCTGGAAAGTCCCAAATCCACAGGACAAGCAAGTCTGAAATTTGTAGGTCGAGCCAGCAGGCTGGAAACTCAGCAGGAGTTGATGCTGAGTCTGGAGGCAGAATTCCTTCTTCCCTGGGGAACCTCAGTTTTGGCTCAGAAAGCCTTCAACTGACTGGATGCAGCCCATACAGATTTTTAACAGTAAATCCCTTTACTTAAAGTGAATCAGTCAGAGATGTTGACCACATCTGTGAAATAATTTTATAGCAACACCTAGATTAGGATTTGAGTAAATAATTGGGTACTACAGTCCAGTCAAGATGACATGTAAAACTGACCATCATCACTAACAGGGGCTTTAGTCAGGCCTTGCAGGTAAACAGAACTGGGCTAAAGTCCCTGCTCTATGTGACTCTGGGCAGATTAAGTTCTTTAACTGTGTTTCCTCACTTGTAAAACAAGATATCCATGCCAGTGGGTAGGGAGAGATAAACTCAGTTCAGTTCAGTCGCTCAGTCTTGTCCGACTCTTTGAGATCCCATGAACTGCAGCATGCCAGGCTTCCCTGTCCATCACCAACTCCCGGAGCCTACTCAAACTCATGTCCATTGAGTCGGTGATGCCATTCAACTATCTCATCCTCTGTTGTCCCCTTCTCCTCCCACCTTCAATCTTTCCCAGCATCAGGGCCTTTTCCAATGAGTCAGCTCTTCACATCAGGTGGCCAAAGTATTAGAGTTTCAGCTTCAGCATCAGTCCTTCCAATGAATATTCAGTACTGATTTCCTTTAGGATTGACTGGTTGGATCTCCTGGCAGACCAAGGGACTCTAAAGAGTCTTCTCCAACACCACAGTTCAAAAGCATCAATTCTTCGGCGCTCAGCTTTCTTTATAGTCCAACTCTCACATCCATACATGACTACTGGAAAAACCATAACTTTGACTAGATGGACCTTTGTTGGCAAAGTAATGTCTCTGCTTTTTAATATGATGTTTAGATTGGTCATAACTTTTCTTCCCAGGAGCAAGCATATTTTAATTTCATGGCTGCAGTCACCATCTGCAGTGATTCTAGAGCCCCAAAAAATAAAGTCTCTCACTGTTTCCCCATCTATTTGTCATGAAGTGATAGGACTGAATGCCATGATCTTAGTTTTCTGAATGTTGAGTTTTAAGCCAACTTTTTCACTCTCCTCTTTCACTTTCATCAAGAGGCTCTTTCTTTAGTTCTTCACTTTCTGTCATAAGGGTGGTGTCATCTGCACATCTGAGGTTATTGATATTTCTCCAAGCCATCTTGGTTCCAGCTTGTGCTTCATCCAGCCCAGCATTTCTCATGATGTATACTTCACATATAAGTTAAACAAGCAGGGTGACAATATACAGCCTTGACGTACTCCTTTCCCAATTTGAAACCAGTCTGTTGTTCCATGTCCAGCACCAACTGTTGCTTCTTGACCTGCACACAGATTTTTCAGGAGGCAGGTCAGGTGGTCCCATCCCTTTAAGAATTTTCCACAGTTTGTTGTGATCCACACAATCAAAGGCTTTGGCATAGTCAATAAAGCAGAAGTAGATGTTTTTCTAGAACTCTCTTGCTTTTTCAATGATCCAGTGGATGTTGGCAATTTGATCTCTGGTTCCTCTGCCTTTTCTAAATCCAGCTTGAACATCTAGATATTAATACAAATGACCATATATAAAATAGATAAACAGCAAAGTCCTATTGCATAGCACAGGGAGCTATAGTCAACATCCTGTGACAAGCAGTCACAGAAAAGAAGATGAAAAAGAATATATATGTGTGTGTGTGTGTATATGTACACACACATATATATATTACTGAATCACTTTGCTGCACACTTGAAACTAACACAACATTTTAGATCATCTATACTTCAATCTCTTTAAAAAGATAACCTTGCCTTCCCAGGAACAACAGAAGACTAAACGTGTAATCCAGGACTTGGCCCAGGAGAGGCACCACAGCAAGGACTCAGTAAGTGAAGCTGCTTCGTTGACACCCCCAGCATCAGTACGACTTAGCTCTTTGTCAGAAGGCTGTGAGATGCTTGGGTGGGTGGATGGTGGGGTGTTGTCTTTGCTGGCTATTTGTTTTTAAACAACCGCTTGGACCCTCACCAACCACGTGGAAGAGCCGTGATGAGCTTGATAATTCAGGAAAAGTGAGCTAATCCAAAGAATGATGAGAAGCTATTTACTCCTGAGTGTGAGCAGATCTGACTCTCTCAGCTCCATGCACCTTCCCAGCAAAGGCTGGTGACCATCCACTGAGCTCATTAGGTTGATCACGTGCTCACTGATCCTCCCAATTCCATAAAGTTTTCCCCCAGACCATAAAATCTAAGAAAAAAAAAAAAACTGACCAAATAGCCCTTTGTCCAGTATCATCATCTAACTGCAGGACCAGATTCTAGGACCCTACCCCTGAGGGGGCGTCTCCAGCCCGCTTACAGGACTCCTAAAAAATTCCAAGCGGGTCACACACAAGGCAGCCTCATCATGGAACCAGTGGAAATTCCCCAGCTTCATTCCTGCTCACTCTGGGTCACCCTTTATAACCAGGCAGCTCCTGTTTTCCAGGCAATGTGTTGCGACCCCAGAGAGCAGACGCCTTGGGATTTATCCCGTGGCCTCACAGTTCGGCACCAGGCCCCTTGGACGCTCTCCAGCCCCAGCAGGTGAGGAGTGACCCTTGACATCTGTCTTGTTTGGTTCAGAGGGGACACTCCCAACACGAGCCCACGGTGTTGATTTCTTCCACATCTCTGCTCCCTCCCAGAGCTCCCCTGTCCTCCCACCTACTCATGGGATGTTGCCAGCTCACTTGCACATCCTCCTGTCACTTTGGCCACTTGTTCCTTAGGACGAGGAAGGATGGGCGGAGAGAACCTAGATGTCCACTGAAAAGATCCCACAAGACTCCCCAGCCTCACTCCTGGTCGTTCTTGTCATTCATCTGACAGAACCAGATTGCTGCTGCTACTGCTGCTGCTGAAATTAATGGAATCTGGCAGGAAAACCTTTTGTTTTTCCAATCCTGAATTTTGCCAAGCAAACACAAGGATCATGTTGAAAATGGCTGCTGTTGAGGAGTGGGTTTCAGCGTACTACGGAAGCTCCCACTACACCGCCCTCAAAGCATGATCCGCACACACGTGCACACACTAAATCCTCTCCAGTTCAGAGAGGCTGCCTATTTTTTTAATGTAAATAAAACATTAAATAGGAAACCTTTCAGGACCTCTGCCATGGACAAACCCACATGCCAATTTCCCTTCTTTCCAATGACAGCAGCTCCAATCCGACATTTTGTGACTTGGAGACACTGATTACAGATTCAGTGGGGTAGAGCCAGGGAACCTGGAGAAAGGTCTTCTTGTTTTGCAGAAGGATTTGGTCTCTGTATTCCAACTTTGATCAACCTGGCCTGAAGTCTAGGGACCACACGGGGGCCCTAAAGGGAGAGATGGACAGAGACAAAGAGAGGTAGCATCAAAAACGCTCATTTATTAAATATTGTGTGATACCACTTATATGTGGAATCTGAAAACTACTACAAACTAGTGAATATTACAAAAAAGAAGCTGACTCACAGTCATAGAGAACAAATTAGAGGTTACCAGAGGGGATAGGGAAGGTGGGAAGGGCACAACAGGGGATAGAGAGTAAGAGGTACAAACTATTAGGTATAAAATAAACTACAAGGATGTATTGTGCAACATGGGGAATATAGCCAATATTTTATATTAACTATAAATGGAGTGTAATGCTTAAAATGTGAATCATTATATTGTATTTGTTATTGTTTAGTCACTAAGTCATGTCTAACTCTTTTGTAACTCCATGGACTGTAGCCCCCCAGGCTCCTCTGTCCATGGGATTTCCCAGGCAAGAATACTGGAGTGGGTTACCATTTCCTTCTCCAGGGGATCTTCCCAACCCAGGAATTGAACTCGAAGCTCCTGCCACATCTCCTGCACTGCAGGCGGACTGTTTACCACTGAGCCACCAGGGAAGCCATTATATTGTACACCTGTAACTTATATAACATCATACAGGAACTATAATTTTTTTTAATGCACATTTATCTCCCAGGTGAAGAAAGAATCCTTTTCCACACTCCCTGAATAGGTCAAAACTGCCACAATCTCCTCCCCCTTCGCTTTTCCACCTGGTTTCATCCCACAGATAGAACTGAAAGAAGGATTGAGTTACGGCCCTGACTTGAAAGGCCGCATTTGTGCCTTCTGGGCTGGGTGGCGGCAGCCTCCACCTCGCTCTACAATGACCCGTCCCGCCCCATTGTTTTAAGGCAGAACAAGAGGGTGTCTGCAGAGCCACCCCTCCAGAGCCTTTTGTTGGAACAGAAACTTCGTGTGGCCTAAAAGGAACTGAATTAAATGGGGATGTGAACTGAACACACCATTTGTTTTCCACCAGTATCGCTGAGAAGGAAGAGCCCAGGGAGGGGGAATGGGAGATTCCGGGCGCCATTTTGGGCACCGATTACCTCACAAGTGGTTTCACCTTTAAATCCGCCATGATGATCCTGGCCCGAACGGACTGATGGTTTCTCTAAACTCCCAGAGTTTGTTTCTCTCAGCCACGCAAGTTAACATTCAATTAAATGTGCCTTCATACCTTGCTTCCCAGGTGGCGCTAGTGGTAAAGAACCTGCCTGCAAATGCAGGAGATATGAGATGCAGGCTTGATCCCTGAGTAGGGAAGATCCCCTGGAGTAGGAAAGTAGGAAATGGCAACTCACTCCAGTATTCTTGCCTGAAGAATCCCATGGACAGAGGAGCTTGGAGGGCTACAGTCCATGAGGTCACAAAGAGTCGGACACGACTGAAGCAACTTAGCATGCATGCATGCCAAAGTACCTTCACACCTTGCCTTCTATGGTAGGACAAGCCATTCCAATGAGACAGGAAGAGCCTTCAAGAGGGAACCATGTCTTATATTTCTCTCAAATATCCCATTGGTCCTTATATAGCAGGAGCTTACATTTAAAAAAAAAAAAAAAAAAAAAGAAAGGAGTTAGGGAGAGAGCGAGGGAGTGGATACAAGTACATGTTAATCAGTGAAGTGAAGCAGTGGTAGTTCTGTACACACTGAACAAAGCTGGGAGGATGTAATCCACACTATTGGGCCCTGATCAGACACCCTTTGCCAGGCTGGTGCTTCCCCTCCACCCCACCCTCCAGTTGCTGTGATTGTTGGCTCACAGCTCCCCCACTTCTTCAGAGAATTGCCTTCAGCGGAACAGCAGCCACCCCAGCCCCAGATGACAGCCCTTCCCCACAGTCAGTCCGCAGCCAATAAGGGATGAACACAAGGGTACAAAGACAGCACCTTTGCCTCAAAGTGGGACCAACCCTGTGTTACCATTTATGCTCCAGAACTCCCTGAGTATCAGGTATGAGACTCCAGCTGGGGCCGTATCCTTGCTTTGCACCTTTTCAGTGTTACCCTGCTTCCTTCTTTCTTCTGAGGGTCCTCCCTACATAAACCACCAACACCCAAACCCCTGTCTCAAGCTCTGCCTTGAGGAAATAGAAAATATGACGGAGAAGTCCAGTCAGGAGAGGACAGAGGGACCTTCTCTCTTCCAGGGTCACTTTCTCTTGAGATGAAGAACAAGCTGCCCCGTACATTGGCTGCTACCAAAGTAGGTTGTTTTGTGTGTGTGTTTGGATGACATAACAGCCCCCCTTTTCCCAGATTAGTATTTACACATCCATGAAAATAAACCAACATCTCTGATTGACTTACTTGCTGGAAAAAACTATTTAAAATGAAGGAGATGGAGGCACACATGAATAAGGATGAGCTGGGAGAAACCTTAAGCAGGTTTTCAAGATATGAGGACTAGCACCTATTGCATCCAGTTGCAAGCAAGAAACAGATGGCACACTTGAATTAGGATAATCTGATGAAGGTCTAATACAAGAACCATTTCTAAAATATGGGCAAGGGGACTTTCCTGGTGGTATGGTGGTTAAGACTCCAGGATCTCTAACGCAGGGGGCCTAAGTTTGATCCCTGCCCAGGGAACAAAATCCTGCAGGCCGAAACTAAGATTTTATGTGCTGCAGCTAAAGATCCTGCGTGCCACAACTAAGACCCAGCAGAGCCAAATAAAGAAATACAAGCCCATTCTATTCTTTTCTTTGTTTAGATGT
Organism: Okapia johnstoni; assembly: GCA_024291935.2. Lineage (NCBI taxonomy): Eukaryota > Metazoa > Chordata > Mammalia > Artiodactyla > Giraffidae > Okapia > Okapia johnstoni. The sequence continues at coordinate 10,007,858 of CM044322.1, read as the reverse complement.
TTAAGTTTCTATACAGTTCTTAAAAGTTACTTTCCATTTACAGTTATTACAAAATATCGGCTATATTCCAGTGCTGTACAACACATCCTCGAGCCTATTTACACCCAATAGTTTGGACCTCCTATTTCCCGCATCCCGGTAATGTCCTTCCCCTCCTCCCACTGGCAACCACCAGTTTCTTCTCTATTTCTGTGAGTGTGCTCCTTTTTTGTTATACTCACTAGTTTGCTATATTTTTTATATTGCACATATATGGTATATGTCTTTCTCTTTCTGACTTACTTCACTTAATACAATAATCTCTAGGTCCCTCCATGTTGCTGCAAATGGCAATATTTCATTATTTTTTATGGCTGAGTAACATTCTTGTGTGTGTGTGTGTGTGTGTGTGTGTGTGTGTGTGTGTATGAATATATATATACATATATATATATATATGTATATATATATACTACATCATCTTTATCCATTCACCTGTCGATGGACACTTAGGTTGTTTCCATATCTTATCTATTTTAAATAATGCTGCTATGATCATTGCATACTCCTAGGTATGTGTCCAAAAAAACTCAAAAACACGAATTCAAAAAGATGTAAGCAGACTTATATGTATGGCTGAGTCCCTTTGTTGTCCACCTAAAACTATCACAACATTGTTAATTGGCTATAACCCAATACAAAATAAAAAGTTTTTAAAGAAGATATGTGCACTCCATTCTATTCTTTTCTAACATGTCAGTTTTCAACACTCCAGACCATTAAAAATCTCCCAATGAGTTTTCAAGGAAGAAAACATTTAATAAATCCATTCTCATGCATCCTCTTATTCTTTCAATATCACGTGTGTTTGCCACATACCACAATAGGAACTGGGGGTACAAAGACAATTCTCTTAATCCATGGAGATTATGGTTTTCCTCCTCCTGCCCAACCTGGGAACCTCGCTACCTGAGAAAAAGTAGCTCTTCAGTTCTCATTATTCCTCATGTCCTGCTAGGACCTTTGGTATCCTCCGTATTCCAAATGAGGTATTGAAATCTTTGTGCAGTGATAAGTCAGAAACTGGAGATACAGCCTAATGGGAAGCCTGCTCCCTGCAGTGAGATGTCTCCTGGAGACTTGGTGACACCCGTGGATGGCAGGTGGGGGCGGGGTTCCACTGAGCAGCCAGCGTCAGGGTGAGCACCCTTGACCCACAGAGCTGGAGGTGTCTGGAGCAGTCAGTTTACCCTGTGTGCCTGTCTTCCTCTTCTACTAGACTGCTCACACCTTAAGGCTGCCTGGCACTGTATTTGTTAAAAGAATACATGAGTGGCTTAGGGCCCAGTCTTGCCATGAAATTCAAAATAGAGAGCCACCTTTGTGACCCAGCTTCTAGCTCCTTGAGGGGTATTCAATAAATACTAACCCAATTATAATAATCTATATTTTACAGAAACCCACTGGGGAGACAAAACATACACAGAGAGTTCTGGAACAAAGATAAGAGCCCAGGTGCACAAGTAGCAGCTCTAAAGCAAATCTGAGGGTCCAAGGAAAGAAGCAGTCTGTCTGAAGGGACTTCTGGATGTTTTGTTTATTAGCGACTTAAGAAAGGGTGCAAACAGATGACATCTCCTCCTCCTCCCTGAAGATCCACATTGCAAGCGAACATAGTCAGCACACGCCACTGATCAGAGGGCCCATCATCATGCCCAAGACACAGAACAACACAGCTCCTAAGGTGTGGTGAAAACAGTTGGTGGTCAATGGGAAGAGCCCCGGTCTTTACAGGAGACTGGACCTAGCTTTTATTCTGGCTCTGGCACTTGCTGGTATCTAATCTTAAGCAAACCATTTCACACCTCTGCATCTCAGTCTTCAGATTCGTAAAGAAGGGTCTGATGCTTTCTTCAAAGGCTCTTGAGTTTGCAAAATGATCCATGTGGATGGACTCAGCATGGTGCCTTCTCTGTAGTAGGTGCTCAACAAATGGGAGCTACATCTAGCAGCAAGAAACCAAAAAAAGGCAGCCAAGAAGGAAGAAAGCAGAGTCTCACAGTTCTAAGACCCTAAGCATTGCCCCTGCCCATCCCTATTTCAGGAAATCTTTTAAGTTCTCATTTTAATTTGTTCATTAAAATAAGAACAAAAGGTAGGCAATGTAGGTGTTTCCAACAATATAATAAACATCAGTTCAGTTCAGTTCCGTTTCTCAGTCGTGTCTGACTCTTCATGACCCCATGGGCTGCAGCACACCAGGCCTCCCTGTCCATCATCAATAATAAACATAGACAGTATAGAAATAATGCAGAATAGGGAATTTGGTGTCAGAATACCTGGGTTCCAGTCCCAAAGTTGCTACTAATTCATGCGACCTTAGACCAGTCACTTAACCCTTCTAGACTTCAGCTTCTTTATCTCTAAAAGGCGCAGAGAGACTTCCCTGGTGGTACAGTGGTTAAGACTTTACCTTCCAGTGCAGGGGTCTGGGTTCGATCCCTGGTCAGGCAGCTAAGATCCCAAAATACTTAAGAATTTTAAAAATAAAAGGAGCGGAGAGGAGGGTGTCAGGCAGGGAAGAGAAGAGAATGGATTAAGCTAGATGATTCATACATTTTCCAGACTAAAAATTATATCTTGCTATAGTAAGAATGAATAAATAGATGGGCAAACATTGTTCATTCACTCTTTCTTGTGAATTAGTTTTAAAAAATAACTACAATTGATTTCCAGCACAAGAGAAAAGTTTCAATGAATTTTCATTTCACTAACACCTGTTCTCTTATGGTCCAGCCTACTTAAGTGTGGTTCCATGGCTCCACAGTTCCTTTGGTAGTTCTTTGACCCACCCTCCCTTCCTTCCTGGAGTCTGTCTACCTTCATTTCACCTGGGCAGCAACTTCTAAGGAAGAATGGGGAGGCAAGATTTTATTTTAATCCCATGAGAGACCCAACAGAGGGTGCTGGTTATACATCCCCTCCCAACCTCTTTTTTCTATGACTAGATCTAGCTGATCCCCCAAGGTTTCAGAGCCTCGCCCTGCTCTGCCATGCTTACAAGTGAAAGGACACAGCTCACAAGCCCAAAGCAGAATCTCTTTGCTAAAAATACCCTGCATTCCTGAGTGACTACAAACGCTGTCTCTTCAAGCCCACGGACAGCCAAGCTAAAAACAGTAGCCCGCAGCTACAAACGGCACCAGTAACAAAGGTGGAAGGACCTGAGAACAGCATGCCACTCTAAGCCATCTGCCATCTTGGCTGGCCCTGGGTCCCCTCTTCCCAACAGTGATGGGCATCCACGTGCCATTCATAGCTGGGCTTCTATGGCAATGGGAAAGTGAGGGTTGGCTGCCTCTTGCACCCACTGGCCCTCACGCTGTCTGGCTCAAGGTCCAGACATCGTTTAAGAAGAGGTGGCAGAGGGAAGGCAACGCTCTCAGGGCAGCCTGGGAAAGCCATCCTGCCAATGAGCAGAGAAGTCTGGAAGTTGAAGCAGCCTGAGAATGAAACATTCACCTCCTTAACTGAAACAAAAAGCCATCTATGAAAGTAGCATTGAGGTATATACACTACCACATGTAAAACAGCTAGTAGGAAGCTGCTGTATAGCACAGGGAGCTCAGCTTGGTACTCTGTGATGACCTAGAGGAGTGAGATGGGGTCAGAGGTGAGGGTAGAAGGGAGATTTAAGAGGGAGGGGACATATGTATACTTATAGCTGATTCACCCTGTTGTACAACAGAAGCCAACACAACATTGTAAACAACTGTACTCTAATAATAATTTTCAAAAGATAACAATGAAACTGATGAAACCAGGATAAGCTGTCAAAAAGGTCAACTGTAAGACTAAACTCTTAAGCTCTTAAAATCAATAAAATGACATAACAAAAAATGTCATCTGTGGTAGGTGAGGAAGAAAATGTTGATTCACTAAAAGCACAAATGCTAAAGCTTGTATCTTCCAGGAAAAGGCCAAGGATCCACTCAGCTCTACTTCATCCTGATGGAACACTCTCACAAGTTATCTCTACCGGCAAGCCAGCCCAGTCCTCACCCTCACTGTGACCCAGATGTATACTGTCTACGTGGAGGACCAGCTTTACCACTGGACGTAACCAGTGTCTCCAGCATTTTAGGTACTCGATCACGTTTCTTGAATGGATGAAGGACCATGAGAAATCTTTCCATTCATAATGCCTCTATAATTTTGTAGCTAAACAGTTTTGTTAACTCAGATCTATCTGTTTTGTCTATGACTTGAATCTAGAGTCTCTTTGAGGCAGGCACTTGTAGTTTCTTTAATAGCCCTTAAGAATGAAATATTGTTTGTTGAGATTTTAAGCATTGATTCCCAATCCATCCTATGGACTTTCAATATACATTTATTCAATGCATAGGCAAAATATTATAGGGTTCACTCTTAATTAACTCATTTTTAAAAGAATTGAGGCAGTTTGTATATGCAAAGAGATTGAGAAAAACAAGTGAAGACATTAGGTGATGAAATGAAAGGAAAAACATAGCATGCAGCCAAGGGTGAATTAAAAGTAAAATGATGCCCTAATAGGATGCCAAACTAGTTTTGAATTGCCAAGGACAAAAAGAAAATGAGCAATTACCAAAATTTCAAAGTACAACAGCCCAATAAATAAATAAAGTCCTTTGAGTCCAATGTCACAAACAGGAATCTCGGGCCACAATCCAGCAGAAGAGGAAGTTGAATGGTTCAGCAAACCCATTCCTAGAAATGAAAACACAGGTCAAAGGGTCCTCTATTTCTACTCTGCAAGTAGGCTCATCTGCACCATTTTTTCTAGATTCCACAAATATGTGTTAATATACAGTATTTGTTATTCTCTTTCTGACTTACTTCACTCTGTGTGACACTCTCTAGGTCAGCCCAGATCTCTCTACAATTGACCCACTTCCTTTCATTTTTATGGCTGAGGAGTATTCCATTGTGTGTATGCACTACGTCTTCTTTCTCCATTCATCTCTTGACAGGCACCAAGGCTGTTTCCATGTCTTGGCTGGCTACAGTAAATAGTGCTGCTATGAACACTGAGGTACATGTTACCTTTTTGAATTATGGTTTTCTCTGGATGTATGCCCAGTAGTAGGATTGCTAAAGAACAAATAAATGGATACCAAGGGGGAAGAGGGTGGGTGGAATTGGGAGATCAGGACTGGCACACTATTGATACTATGTATAAAACAGATAACTAATGGAGAACATTAGTTGATGAGGATGAGATGGTTGGATGGCATCACTGACTCGATGGACATGGGTTTGGGTGGACTCCAGGAGTTGGTGATGGACAGAGAGGCCTGGCGTGCTGCAGTTCATGGGGTCGCAAAGAGTCGGACATGACTGAGCGACTGAACTGAACTGAATGGAGAACATACTATACAGCACAGTGAACTCTACTTAACACTCCATAGTGACCTGAATGGGAAGGAAGCTCAAAAGGGAAGGGATGTATGTATATGTATGGCTGATTCATTTTGCTGTACAGTAGAAATGAACAAAACATTGTAAAGCAACTATACTCCTTATTGGAGTATAATTAATTTTATACTTATTAATTTTTATAATTTTAAAATTAATTTTAAAAAAAGTACATGTCCTTGCCATCAGGTGACAGGTGGTGACGTATTTCCATTGAAAAGCATGGCGGGTCCCTGCAAAAAATGTCTCGTCACCCACTGACCAGAAAAATGAGTCAGAAATAAAAGTTAGAAGTTGAGGAAAGCATCCGGCACCCCTGTCAGGCTTTGCCATGAGGTCCCCCTCCATCCTAGCGCTGTGTCCTTCTTCCTGGTGGTCTTGAGCAGTTTCTCTCCAGCAGGAAACACAGAAGAATGTCTGTCAGGAAAGCAGCTGGACTGGGATGAAAGCGTCCCCAGAGCATGTCTTCTGAGCTGTGTCCTCTCCTTCCTCTGGCCCGGCGTCTTTGGCTCCTCACTACCTCTTAGCCGTCGCCCTGCCCGGCTCTTTGAAACTTGAGGGTCCTTTTGGTTCTTAAATGCCTTTCTGGTTTCTTCTCTGCCTCTCTGTCTTTACCTCCAGAATTTCAGGTCATCCGTTGACCTACCTACCTGCCTAACTCTGTGTGTGAGGGTGTGCGTGTGGGTGTGTGGGGGGGGGGCGGGGAGGGTGGGTGTGAGTGTGTGTGTGTGTGTGTGTGTGTGTGTGTGTGTGTGTGTTCCTGGCTCCTGAGTTGGCCTCAGCACCCCTCACACCTCAGACTCCCTATCTTTCCAACACTGCTTTTCATGCTGACAGACCATCCCTCTCAGTGGAAGCCTGGTCAGTTGGAACCGTGCTTTGTTCTACAGGCTGAAAGGCAGTGCCAAAAGCTTTGAGAAGGAGCCATTTCTTTAACACTAGAGCCACTGGGGATTGAGGGGTGCTTATACAAGCCCTTTGAAGGTTTGAGGAGAGAAAAATTTGAAAAAAGAAGGGGATTAATACCAAAAAACGTGAAAAGAGGAAGAAAGGAGAAGAGTAGGGATATGTTCTTCTGCCAAATGCTAACTGATGGAAGAGCTGGATCCTCAGGGCAGCGGGCTGCCCAGGTGCCCACAGGTAGCATGTAGCACACGCGTAGCACAGATAGTATTCCACGGAGATGGGAGAGAGGAGGCTGAGCGTGGAGATGGGCCTGCTGCCCCAAGACAAGTCTCCACCATTTCACAGCACCCTCATCTTTACTTGATATACTGGACACTGTGAGTACTCCTTCCCCAAAGATGAGGACAGATTTTACACTGATTGGCGTTAAAGGACTCGGGTTTTGGGAATTTATAGAAAGGGCTCTATGGAAGCCTCTAGGGTTTCTGGAGACCTCAGCAAATGGCAGAAAGAGTCCTGTTGTCCAGGCCGAGGTGGAACCACTGCCTAAGTCACCATGGTGTGGACGTACTCCTTAATCCCGGCAGGAAAACACTTATCACTGGGCATCCCCACCCCCACCATCTGCTGAGACTGTGAGAGCAGGTCTCTGTCTTACTCATCTTACTTCCCAGTGACAAGCACAGTGCCAGGCCCACCCAGGTGCTCAACAAACAGGTACGGGACAAGCCCCAGGGTCCCCACGTGCCACACCTTCCCTGATGGGACCACCCAGTGGTGGGAAGAATGAGCAGACAAGAAAGGGCCTGGGGAGAAGCCGTCTTCTGGACCCTTCAGGCCACAGGCTCCACCACACAGAACAAAGCGGTGACCCTGAAGCTTCCCAAAGCTGCTACACAACACCAGAGCCGGGAAGGGCTGGCCGGGAGGGAAAGCAATCCACAAGTGCCCAGCTGTCCAGCCTTGGCCCAGAGCCATGCCATCAGACACAGTACTCGAGGCAGGCTCCCGCCCTGTGTTCCACACCCTGTGCTGGGCAAGAAGAAAAAGATTTCCCTTCTTGGGACACTGGGTAACGAAGAAAGAAGAGAAATAGCAATAATAATGGCTACCATCCATTGAGCCCTCACCAAGCCCAGGCACTGTGCCAACATTTTACCTGTGTTGTCTCATTTCATCCTCACAAGGTCACTAAGAGGTAGATGGCATCTCCATTTTATCTCCATTTATTTTGGGGGGGTCATAACACCTCCTATGTTAGTGGTGGAACCAAGATTCAAAACTGCCTTTCTCAGACCGCAGAGCCCCAGGTCTAAGCCACCAATTGACCATACGTCTTTCTCCAGACTCCTCTCGTCTCACCCCTGAGTCTTGCTCTCTAGATTCTTCCTTTGAACCTCTTGTTGTTGTTGCATTCCATCGCTAAGTCATGTCTGATTCTTTGTGACCCCCACGGACTGCAGCACACCAGGCCTCCCTGCCCCTCACTATCTCCCGGAGCTGGCCCAAGTTCATGTCCATTGAGCCAGTGATGCCATCCAAACTTCTCATCCGCCTTTACCATTGCCATTTGCCTACTATGAGAGATCTACCTTCCCTCCATCAAAGCCTTTCTCATTTGAAAAGCTAGCCCTAAATTGGCTCTGATCCTTCCTTTTAGGGAATACCCTCAAATACAAATGGTTTCTTTGCACTGCTGCTTTATAACTATCCTTAAATGTTTTGCTGTTGGTTGTTGTTGCTATTTACTGTTCGTATTCCTGGAACCCGCCTACGATCCTGGTCTGCAAGCTCCCTGTGGACCAGTGTCTTCTCAGTGGTCTGCTGGATTCAGCTCACACTGGTGCCCATAATTAAGTCTTCAGAAAGATTGCAAGCTGGTTGTTAAGCCATTAGTAGCTTAGAAACAACCATGGTGAGAGAATATGTACACTACAGAAATCGGCAAGGGCTACAATCAAGGGTTCTCCCAACCCCAAGAAAGCCGGCTGTTAAACATTCAACAGCACATGTAGGCTTTGAACTTTTGCTTCCTGCCTTGCCCCTCAGCCCAGGTTCTTGTACCACAAAACGTATTCATTCTCATATGAGTGTCAGCAGTCTCATAAATGCATTCATTCTCATATAAATGTGAACCTTCATCAGAAGCATCAGTGACTAATGACCAGAGGAGGAGAGCAGCAGTCCAGGGAGGCTTCCTGGAGGAGGGAGATACTAAATCCATGGTTACTCTTCCTCAGTCCCATATTGTTCCTTCAACCTACAGTTTCTGAGATCCTACCACACGCCAAACAAACATTGTTGTTGTTGTTGTTCAGTTGCTCAGTTGTGTCCGACTCTTTGGGACCCCATGAACTGTAGCACTCCAGGCTTCCCAGTCCTTCACTATCTCCCAGAATTTGCTCAAACTCATGTCCATTGAGTCAATGATGCCATCCAACCATCTCGTCCTCTGTTGCCCTCTTCTCTTCCTGCCCTCATTCTTTCCTAGCATCAGGGTCTTTACCAATGAGTCAGCTCTTTGCATCTGGTATCCAAAGTACTGGAGCTTCAGCTTCAGCATTTACAAACATGATCACGATAAGTCCTTGCCGGAGGAGTACTCTGAGGCTACTCAAGGTCACTGGGAGACCTATCAGAGCCCAAACTCAACCCCAGGGCTTTCAGGCTCCAGCGCTCTCTCTCCACCGTATCCTATTCCATAGATGTCAGACTCTTGACATTTCTGGTCCTGAGTTCCAGACTCCCCAACTTTTGCCATCAGCCAGTGGCAGCCAGGGAAGGAACAGCTGGGAGAAGCCATGGCAGGGGAGGAAGGGTGCAAAGACAGGCATGGCACTCTGCTAGAGAGCTGGGAAGACCAGAGTCAGTCGTGGAAGCCCTTGCCTGCACGCCATTCACGAGTTACCAGCTGCCACCACTCTGCCAGCGCCCTGTCCTCATTGAGAGGGGCGGCTGCAGTGCCTGCTTCTGTGTGGGGGTTTTATGGGGCTGGGAGGGAAGGGCCAATCCCCCTTCCACCAGCGTGCAGGCTCAGAAATAAATTAAAGCCAAAGTTTGCCAGCCTTGTGGGGGGGAGGAGAGAGCAGCCATCTCAGCACCGAGCAGCATCTCCTGCTTCAGGGTGCCAGCAACACCCCAGCGCAGGCACAGCCCCAGTGACGGGTACCGCGCCGCTCAGAAACCACATTCCACTCCACACGCGTCCCCTCTATACCTGGGGACAGAGGAGGAGGCTGAGGGACAGCAGGGCAACAACAGCCCGTGTGCTCTGGGAGGGGGGAGGCCGTGTGTCAAACAGGGCAGACAAGGACAAACGGTGCTTCCAAAGGAGCTGGGTGGGGGGACAGCTGGGGGGCAAGAGGTCAAAGCACAGCGCGCTTCTGAATGTCGAACAGCTTTCCCGGGAGAAGGAAAGACCCTGATGTCTAGCCCTTGACGATTTCTATAGCATACACGCTCTCTCATCGTGGCTGATTTAACCTACCCGTGGTTTCACAACTGGTTCGCGTCTTCGTGAGCTGGCTCCAGCAGACCGCTGAGAAGACACTGGTCCACAGGGAGCTTGCAGACCGGGATTGTAGTTGTGGATTCCAGGAACGCGCACGGTAAATAGCAACAGCAATCAACAGAATTGCCCCTCCCTGCACTCAGAGAGCCTGTCATGAGGGGACCAGCCACCCAGCCTCACCTGTACACCCTTCACCCTCAGCTGCACTACCAGTCTGTCCACAGCCCGTACCCTCTGCCCACTTTCCTCCCATCACATCTGCCCTCTGCTCTGGCTAACCCTCCTCCCGTGCTCTGGACTCTGAGCCCTCCCTCCTTCTCAGAGACATCTGTCCCTGAGTATGCCCTCTTTCTCCCAATCCTCAACCTCCCCCTCTCTACTTTCTCCTTTCCATCCATGTTTGAACATGTACTGGTATTGTGTTCTTTTATTAAACCAGCTTTTCCTGATCCTTCATCCCAGCCCCATCCCTCACCTCTCCTTCACAAGCAAACTTCTCGAAAGTGTGGTCTACTCTCACTGCCCATCCTTCCTCATGCCCCACTCACTCCCCACATCCCAACCTTCTGGCTTCTGCCTCATCACTCCCCTGAAAGCTCAGGGAAAGGCCAGTAAGGACTTTTCGCAGATATGGACACCTCATAATTCTTATCTTCACTCCCAGGACCAAACAGCAAAAAAAAAAATCAAACACTTGACTCAATCCATGTGGAAAATAGCAATTATCCAAGTCCTTCCAGGAGAAATGCTAGTCAAGTTGCAAAGGCTGGTGGGCCATTTGACTCAGAAGTTCTTTAAATTGGCTGTGAACAGCAGCAGGCAGAATGGCATTAAATCAAGAATACAATACAAGGGTATATAATAGGAAGGGGAAGAATTGGAGGTTGGAGAGAAGGTGCAAGGTTGAACCTATTGCTCTGGGTATTTCAGAGAGAAAGAAGGACGTCTTGGTGGAATGGCAATGATAATGCCTTCAGAAAACTGTTCTTGAACCTCAGGAGATATTTAATGGGTGATTATGAAGTATGCAATGTTGGCTGTCTCTGCCTCCCCCATGAAACCTTCAGTAAATGCCACAAGGCTCACTAATGCATCGGCATGAATGGACTGCAGGAGGGGGAGCTCAAAGAGAAAAATAAGGGGACAGCTGACATCTGGGTTACACCAGCTACAGCAGGGAGGAATGACAAGTGAATTCAGCAAAAATGTTTTATTTCTACATCTATTGTCAAGTCTAATTATTGGTTGAAATTAGAGGTTCTGCCCTGATCATGGCCATGAATAAATAAAAATATGTTTGAATTTCAGCAGATGTCATTGAATTTCACATATCTTTCCCATCCCAGAAAGGAAAAGAAAGATCTGGCTAGCCCTTTCATGCACTGACATCCACACTTAAGGCACAGAAACTCGCTCCAGAAATGATTCACTTGACCAAAGAAGTGAAATCATAATTCCTGAATTTTCTCTTTAGCTGTGAAAATTATATATATTGATATTAAAGCCAAACTTGGCAAGAAAATATTAGTTTGTGAAATCAGTTTTCCTTTGTGCTCCACACATGTGCAGTATTCACATAGTTGGTCAACTCATACCAAGAGCCTACGCTGGGCCAGGGACTGCAAGTGTCACTGAAGTAAAGACAGAGATGCATAACATGTGGATTTTGCCCTTGAGTAGTCCATTAGTTAATGCCTTCAACATTTGGGAGGCTGTAATTCGGGTATAATCAACTGATGTTCTCGTTCAAGTTCGTGATAAAGGAGGACATCACTCAGGGCCCTCCCCTATGAGCTGCCCTAAGGTTCAGCAGGGTCAGGACCATCTCCCCAGCCCTGACCCTCATCCACCCACCCACTAATCTGTCTCTGCTTGCACTGGGCCAGCTCGGTCCTTCTGCTGCCACTGTTGGCAGAACTGCACAACCTGAGAGTGGGTCCAGGAGCCGAGTTACCGAATTACCGCCTTCGCTGTGCATCACTCTCAGCAGTTGTGCATGTGCGTGGACGCCAGCCTCGTTGTAGCAAGTTTCAGCAGCACCGTGATTAAGTGCTCTGATGAAGCAGCTTCTAGATGCCATGGCTCAACAGAGGCAGGCTCCCAACTACATCATGGGTGAGACTTTTTCTGTACTTGGGGCTGTACCAGATTAACCTCTACCTGCCTACCTACTCCCCAAAGGCATACTTCCCTGTGGCCAAGCCCTGCTAAGGCTTTTGAAGCAGAAGAATTCAAAAGATTCAAGAATCAAATTCCTAGAAGTTTTGACTATGAGACGTTATTCAGCCCAACTTTCTGCCTTCAGCTACTTTATTTGGAGTAGACCTCCTTTTAAGTGAAAAGATAAGAATTTTCTTTGTCAATGGATGATCTTAAGTAGAACAATTAATACACATTTGGTCTTAACTTTTATACAAGAACAGAAAGGAAAACAAGACAAATATATAGAGAGGATAAGAACAATTCTTTGTTTATGCTAGGCTCTATGCTATATTCTATCATTTAATCCTCATATTGTTACTATAAAGTAGGCACTATGTTTCTACCCATTTCACAGATTTGAGAACTGAGGCACTAAAAGATTAAGGCTGAGGTTGCTCGGCTAGTTAGTGGCACAGCCAAGACTTGATTCAGATGCAGAACCTCTTTACCACTAGTCTTCTTCTACTAGACCTACTAGACAGGTATGAAATTCACCTCCATTCTGACAAAAATGTAATTTCATTGTGTCATTCAAGCTAGGGCTAGTCACTGGAGGTCTGATATATGTGGACAAATATCCCATACGCATGGGCTCCCATCTTCTTCACTTGTTTAGTGCACTTGTTAGGGTCTGATCAGCCCGTCAACAAATGGCAATGGCCTCATGCTCTTAACACTACTTTCGGGGACCCCACCAAATAAATCTTCTGCCCCAGCCATGTTCCCATTTCACATCCCACTCATCACCTCCCACAGGCATATCTCTGGTTGGCTGTTTGTCTTCATGTGTATTTAATTGTGCCAATCCAGTCTCTTCCAAGAGGTTTATTAACTGTACAGGGGAAAAGACCATGTGCTTGTATTTCTCTGTCTCTGTTTATTATTCCAAGACTGCAAAGAGGTGATGCACAATAAATACATACAAAAAGGCTGAATCTACTTATGACCCCCAATTTCAGTAAATTCAGGAGTTGAATATAATCATGAGATAACATCAAACAACTATAATAAAAAAAAAAAACTAGAATGATATATAGGTTGGGATCACCTATGCCAAAAAAAGGTACATTTGAAACTTCTTTTTCCTGTTTACCAAGTTGTTTGAGCAATGTGGAATCATGATACCAACACATGCTATAAAGCCTTCATCTTCCCAGTATACAATCTATTTGGTTGTAAAAATAAAGACCAAGGTCAACACAGCTTCAAACTGAACCTCTGATTCCCAGGAGGGCAGGAAGCAGTATTTTCAAGCAAAATATAGAGCCCTCAAAACATGAGGTTCAAAGATTCTTTGCAAAATGCTTGTTTGTGTCGAGAAAATTCCAGCCCAGTGAGAAATCAGATGGGTAGATGCACCAAATACTGAAGACAGGCCTCAAGGCAAAGCATACAAACACTCTCTCTGGTGCACACTAAACTCAGGAGTGATCCTCCAGTCATTACGAGCAGAGAAATGTCCCACCAGAGTTTTCCAAATAGCAAACTCTTAGTCCTATGATTGTTTCTATTATTTGCCATATTTTCTGTCCAAAACCCTCTCTAGTTCCTCCATGGTTAGCAGCTTTTATAGCCCAAGATAAGTGTCCATCCCTTTTAATTTTCATTGTTGCATCTGTTTTGCCATTTCTCTGCAGCAGGTTTTTTCTCCTTCCTCGTCCTGGCCTGGGTAAAGAAGCAAGGGAAGCAGTGATGGATTTACACGAGAAAGCCAAGACTCAGGGCAGCAGGGGTACACGGTCTAGCCCCACCGCTCACGCGCCCAAGCGGTGGTCGGAGGATGTGAGCGCCCAGACACGTGGGACAGCCATGTCCACACGCACGCGCACACGCACGCTGGGCAGGGAGGCGGCAGGGATGCGCGGATAAATCCACCGCAAGCCCCCTGACTCCACGCTTCCCTGTCGCCGGAGCATTTGGCTCGCCTGCCCGCGCGGCCTCCTCTGCCAAGCAAGGCACTGACTCCACGGGAGAACCGTCCTGTCGATCTCTGCAGGAATATAAGACCTTTTTTTTCCAAGGAAAATGTTCCCCAACTCTGCAAGGGAGGTTGGCAGTACATCTCCAACTCTGGCCTGTCTTTTTAATACCCCTACAATAGCTCTGTTGGACTGAGACCAGCTGTTGGTGCATTACCATTTGTAAATGCTTAAAACAGCTACTCCTTGTTTTCTTGGCAACACTGACTGTGAAAAAAAAAAAGAAGCTAGCTCCAGCCACTTCCATTCGAACATTAAGAAGCACCGACTGCCAGCTTTGGCATCCACCAGCCATTGTTTGCATGGCTCTCTTCAACAAGTTTCTCCTCACCCTAGTATTTCTCCACACACCCCTCCACAGAAAAAGAACAAGAAAGAAAATCAATGGAGAATATTCCATTCCCCTTGGTCCCAACTCAGTCCCCAACAATCACGGCGTTAGTCTTCCCCTGAAAGAAGACAGAGGAACCCAGTGAACGCTTTATGTCTGGGTCTTGTCTCTTACCTGGTTTTGTCCTCTGTTCTCCCCAGGCGGGTTATCGTTTTACAGGCGCTCAGTGGAAGATCAGCATCTTCCCAATGCCAGTGAGATTTTCCCAGAGAGACCGCCCCCACCCCCAAACCCCCGCTTTTTTCCGCTCTGAATGTATGCAGTGAGGACGCTGCCTTTTGTAAGATCCCAGCCGGGACACAATTTGGGGGTGACGAGCACACGGCCAAAATCCACGTCACCCCTTACAGATGGGGGCCACTCTGAAGAAAGGCTCTTCATTTGGCCCATCTCTCATCTCACCAAAGCCCACCCGTCGCCATCTGCAAGAAGAGTCAAACTGCCAAAGGCAGTACTTGGTGACTCAAAACAGATGAGGAATTGCTCCGAAAGCAGGCGAGGCCCGTCCGGGCTCCCGGTCCCACCAGGGCCGCTGCTGGCAGGGGCAACCTCCAGGGCCACGTGCCCATCCCGCATCCTCGCTCTACACGCCTCGAGCGGTAGCCGCCCGGGAGGACAGGCGCCTCCGTGCCCAGGGCTGCCGAGACCGGGACAATAGGTTTCACGTGCCATGTCCCTGCGCGCTTGCCCTTCTGTTCAATGGCCTCCCCCACCAAGGGCAGTGGTGGCTGCATCTGTCCTTGCTTCTTTAGTGCGGTTTCTGGGCACACGAGGGAGAGGTCTGTCAGCCTCACACACACTCTTGGAGTGGAGTGAATTCAAGGAGCCAAATGTTACTGCAGGGCTGAAATTCGGCACATAAGCTCCGAGCAGAAGGAGAGTGCACGAACCTGGGTCCCTGAGGCCCATAGCTTTGGGGGGAAAGTTTGGCCCAAGACTAAAAAGTCCCTTGGTGTTCATGGAAACACAGTTCTTACAGTGAAGGAGGAAACCTGGGACGGAAAGTGCAAACCAGCAGACAACCCAGAAAGCCTAGATAACCCCTCCCCAGGAGCATAAAAAAGCTGCAGGGCACGCAGGGAACACTTGACGGCGATCCGAGCTCTGACACTGACCAGCACAGGACCAGACATCTGTGTCACATTTCAGGGTCTGAATGGTCTCTCCCATAAAAATCCAGAAGTGGGGTCCCTTCAGTTATAGACGTCTATGTCATTGCCTTCCTAATTTTCTTGAACTTTGGCTGATATGAGTTGGGGTATGCCCCAGTCTAAAGATACTCAATGTATATAAATTCAAACATTGATTATGATGCTTCCTTTGAGATGTAAACTCTCAATTCATTTGATAGCAGATCTATAAAAATCAATTTCTGCTCAACTTTTCAGGAAAAGATGATAAATTATTTGAACTGAATCAGATTTGATGCTGTTGTGTTCGATTCAGCTGTCCGTTCCCAGGCCAACATGCAGGAGGCTCATTACACACATTGTTTATTAAATGGGACAGATTTAAGGTCCAAAATGGAGTCCCTGAGAAGACAGCATAGGTGACTTGAGAAAACTGAAGTGGTAGAATAGGTCAGTCAGGGACAGGGACTAAAAACTGGCCCTGGGCAATTACAAAGTGGATTATTCACCTGCAGTTAATTGGAAGCCAGGCAACTATAATAAAAATAAACTTAAATCTGTGGGTTTTACTAAACCTCAAAATGGACTTATTAAGACCAAGACGAAAAAAATACCGTAAGAGTCCCTCAAACCTCGGTCAGTCTGTCATATTGGGTACAATTCCCTCTAGCAACCCCAATTCACATAAATCCCCTCAGCAGAGCTCTGTCTGAGGCACCTTGATTAACCACCTACCAGGCCCTCTTCACGCTTGTTTAACTGTCCCTGCTCCCAGGCTGAAAGCCCTGTGAGGGCTGAGACTGTGTCCGTTGGATCCCCGGAGCCCTGCACAAAAGGTTTGAGATTTGAGGGGAAAAGATACAAGAAGACTTGACCCTCTGCACTCACTCAGATCCCTTCTCTTCATTTTGTCTGAAGGCCTTGATGACTTAACTTGTGATGTCTGAGGAGATGGTAAGAAAGAAAGAAGACAGTGTCACCAGAGAAAACAAAGCAATTCCTCTGTCATTAAGAGCCAGATGTGGAACCGAGAGCCAAGTCAGGCTTGGTCTCTGACCTCAGCCCTTTCTTATGGAGGTCAGCCCTTCACCCTTCAGCTGGTCAGCCATGGAGGGGCTCAGCATTGGAAATTCCTACCAATCCCTGAACAACAGCTATGGAGAGGCCAGATGAGGACACGTCCTGAGAAGCCCTAGAGCCAGTGTGAGTTGGTCACCAGCACGCAGGTGGCCACAGCCCCTGGGATCTGACAGTGCTGAGAAGAGACACAGCAGGCGCTGTGTGTGAAACAAGGCTCTGAGCACCTCGTTAATTCCAACCTCACCACAGCCCCTGCAAGGAGGCGGGGGGCGGCGGCGGTGAGGACTATACCCACTGCACAGATGAGGAAACTGAGACATGGAGAGATTTATTAATGCGCCCATCATCACACAGCCAGTGAAGAGCTGGCTGGCCTCCAAGCCCACAGCTCTGCTCTGAACCATGGTGGTTTGTGAAGGCCACCAGCTGAGGTCAGCCCCTGGGAAGGGCAGTAGCAAGGAAGCTTGTCCCCATACTGCACAGAGCCCTGCAGGGTGTGAGAAGTGCAGTGGGGGCCTCAGGAGAACACCCCAAGGCAGACCTGTCTGGTGAGGTCTACTGTCATCACCACAAATCTGTTTGTCCAGCACTGAGTCAAGTCAAAGCGAATACTTGCAAGGCAGTACCAGGCTGATCATGCCACCAGCCTCCCTGCCACAGGGGACATGGGCATCCCTCACATCCCTGCTCTCTCAAGTCCTCAGCCAACGAGCAGAGATGCAGTACTTTCCCTCTGTCTGTCTTGCCTATAAGGTCCTCCACCAGGCCAGTGTTATCAAATAATACCATCCAGTCTCCACTGAAGGCCACGTGACTTGACAGCTCACAGGAGGGATCCAGGAGCCCAATTACCTGACCTGAAACCTCGACTTGGCTGTTTAGTAGCCGTGTAGTCCTAGACACATTTGTTAACCTTCTGTGCCTCAGTTTCCTCATCTATAAAATGGGGATTAGAAAAGCACCAACCTACTGGGGTGACTGTGACGATTCACCAGCCACCTTTTCCTACAAACACCCCACCCCACAAAGCCCAGACACTGCCTCTCTCCCTCTATGTCGCTTGTCAGCCTCTGTCCTGGTCTATTATTTTTTTAATATTTATGTATTTGGCTGTGTCAGGTCTTTGTTGCAACACTCGGGATCTTTCGTTGCAGCACACGGACTCTCTAGTTGTGATTATGCAGGTTTCAGTAGTTGCAGCATGTAGGTTTAGTTGCTCCACAGTATGCGGGATTTTAGCTCACCAACCAGGGATCAAACCCACATCCCTTGCATTGCAAGGCAGATTCTTAACCCCTGGGCCACTAGGGAAGTCTCCTTCCTTGGCCTATTTTCAGTGGTAGGTGGGTGTTGTAGCAGACACCCACCATTTAAGGGTCCTCTTCCTACCTCCAGGGTCAAGTAATACAGTGGAAAGGTCTGGATTCAAAGTAGAACCCAGTTCACATCTCAGTCCTGCCAGTGTGGAATCTGGACACATAATGTGGCCCCAGCATGACCCAGGCAGTAAAGCATGTGTTCAGAGCAGAGGCTCCGAGTCGGTCTGCCTAGGTTTAAATCCTCCTACAGCCCCACTAACTGTGTAGCTTGAATGAGTTACTCAGCAGGGCCTGCTTCAGTGGCCTCCTCTATGAAGTGGGGGTGACATTACAAGGCACCTGATGGGACTGCCATGAGGCCTGAGAGAGGACACACAGGTACCCAGACACCTGCTAACCTCTCTCCTTACTTCCTCTGTCTCTAGGCTGGGGATGGTGGTACCTGCAGTGTTGAGGGGTGAGGGGTAGGGTTAAGCCAGGTGACAGGAGTGACATGCAGAGCACTGCTCTGACACACGTTCAGCCCTTCAGAAATGACAGTCCCTCTGTTTCCCATGCCTCTCTCTGTCTGTACCCCAGATCAGGAGGCTTCATTTTGATTCTCCCTACCAATGATTCTCAACCATCACTCACACCCACTAAAATCCCACCTCCTCCAGAAGCCTTCCAAGATTCATCTTAAAACATCCCCAGCCCTTTCCCAGCCCAGACACGGAGACATTCCTTGGGTTTTCTCCCTGCTTTCCCTCACCCCAGCCTTGTGTCGTTGACTTCTTAGGCCACCAATATGGGGGGAAAACTTCTAACATACTATTTTCCCATGGCCTTTCTTCTGAGCATGTGGAGAAAGAGAATGAGTGAGCTCTCTGGTATCTCTTCTCATAAGGACACTAATGTTTTTGGACCAGGGCCCCACCATTATGACCTCATCTAAACTTTTATTATTAATACTTTCTTAGAGGCCCCATCTCAAATACAGCCATGCTGGGAGTTAAAACTTCAACTTATGAATTTTGGGAGAAACAAGCATGCAGTCCATAATACACGTCAGTATTTCTTTGAGGTGGGTATAGAGTTTGCCAGTGATGATATGGGATCTTTACCACAGGTCACACAGTCGGTAAGTAGGCAGTCATACACCGCCAGAGACTGAGTCTTAGCCTTCCCAAAGATCAAATGTGAATTTTAAAGAAGAGCCTCATGAAGACCACAGGAGCTGGACATGGAGCTCCCCAAAGGCCCTTCAGGGATTAAGGAGATCCAGAATAAAGGGGTGGTTCTAGTGGGATAGAAGGGTTCCAGGAAACCTCCCTCCCACCTTGGGTTTTCAGGAAAGTTGTACATGATACCAGAAAATGTGTTTGTTTACAGAAAATATATTTTTACATATTCATTCAACAAACAGAGAATATCTGCTACGTGTACAATACTGTTTTTGATGCTTGTGTATCCAGTACTGGGGCTTCCCTGGTGGCTCAGATGGTAAAGAATCTGTCTGCAATGCAGGAGACCAGGGTTCAATCCCTGAATTGGGAAGATCCCCTGGAGTAGGAAATGGCACCCCACATCAGTACTCTGGCCTGGACAATTCCATGGGCAGAGGAGCCTGGCAGTCCATGGGGCCACAAAGAGTCAGATGCAACTGAGTACACACACACATCCAGTATCAAACAAATAGACCTAAATTCTTCTCCCAAGGAACTTTCAGTGCCATGGAGGGTCACAGACAAATGGGCAACCACAATCCAGTGTGAAAGATGGGGCCAACACTGGGTGGGACGTGCGACCCAGCTTGAGAGCTCTGCAGGGCTGGAATGAAGAGGCTTTACTCTTTGAAGAACAAAAGGCTTAGCTTTTGCACTGACAGCGCCTGCACACCAACTCAACATGCAAAGATAAACAGAATGACCAGTGTGGGTCTGTGATTGGCGCGACCATAACAGAGGTTAGAATGCTGAGTCCTGCCTTTCTCCAGAATGGCCTCAATTCAGTCCATTCTGTTAGACACTCATTGACTGTCTACCAGTAGCAGCAAAACCCCATGCTAGGCACTGGGCAAGCATTTGGGAGAATATTGAAAAGAAAGGTCCTTCCAACAGCAAAATGGCTCTGACCGCAATGAAAAAGGCCCATGCCCTTGGATCCTCTGATGGCTCAACTCTGAGATGAAAACCATACTCAAACCTCAGTCTTGACCTTGACTCAGCCTGCTGAAGGTCAGCAATCTCTCCTGCCATCCCAGCCTGAGCTGGAGAGGTGAGAGGAAAAGACAGAAGGTTTTATTATACCACCCAGGCCACGCCTGCCAAGTTCTCCCCACAACTGCTTCAAAAAAAAAAAAAAAGATGAAGTGAAAGGGAATTGGAAAAATGGAACCCCCTACATCCCAGAAATATTACTTTCATGAGCTATATGAATTATTTAACAGACAGCTGAAAAGACCAAACTCAGCAGAAGAATACAAAAACCAGCTCGGTACAGACACCTTCCCCGAAGCCCATGACAATGAAATGTATTTTATGCCACAGATCAACCTGCCAGGGAAGGAGGCTTCCGAGACAGATGCCCACAGGGATCATTAGCCCCTTATCTCTCAACCCTTTGCCACCAGCATCCAGATCTCTGAGCCTGGGCAACCCAGAGGGAGAAAAGCTGAAAAGTGTGTATATTGTAAGTGTTGGTTAAACAACCCCACCGTATTCTTATTTGCTGGAGGTTTTAGGGAGCAGATGTAGGACTGGCAGGGCTTGGAGCTGGCGATATTGTTCTAGCTCATTCAGAGCCAACAGGGATGAGGGGGGAAAAAAGCCACACACACAGACACAAAAAGCCGCATTTGGTGTGTGCGCCTGGGTGTGCATGCTTGCCGCTGTGCCATCCACCCGTCCAAGGTTCCTTGGAGTCGAGCTGACCGATGCAAAACCGGGCTTGGGGCCAGGCCAAGAGAAACAGAACTTCTCCCAGAAGCTGCAGGGGGTGTCTCTCCGCAGCCGCGCTCTGCGAGCATCCTCTCCTGCAGGCGCAAGGGGGTTGGGGCAGCGACTCGCCCACTGCGGGCCTGGTGCTCTCAGTTGTGAGAGAAAAGGGCAAACAAATGGAGAACCGACCATAAAGGCGGCCAGCAGCAGTGAGGCAGCGCTGCAGCTGCCAGGCAATAACTTAGATAGTTACAGCTGCCATCACCTAGTTCATGCAAGCTTTTTAATATCTTTTGGCAGCTCTTGGTGTCACAGCACAAAGGGAGGGTTGGCGCTTTGCAGCACACTTTGTTTGACATAACTGTAGGCAGGACCCAGCTGATACCTTCAGCAATGTGGATGGGTTTTGCTCTTAAGGTGCATTTCAGCCGATCAAACGCTTCCCCCCATCCTCCTTTTTCTCCCCTCCTGCTTGTGTTCAGGGCACGCAACACCACTAAATCACACGTTGGGAAGCAGATCAGATGAATGGGAGGATTCGGCGGGTGCAACATAAGGTTGGCCCCATAAGCATCCAGACAAGAAGGCGAGGAAAGCAGTGCACAGAAAACAGGGAGCAAAGAAAGGAAGGGGAAAGGAGAAAAGAAAAATGGATTCGGTGAGCTCCAGAACCCTAATGCCTTACCAAGAGACTCAGTTCCTGCTTGCCCAGGCCTCCGCTCACCGGATTTTAAAATAATCAGAATCCCACCATCTTGCTTCCTGCTCTTCACTCGTTGAGGTTCTTCACTGCTTGCCCACTCCGCCACCCACCCACCCACCTTCCCGACTCTAGTTTCTTCCAGGTTATCTGCCTGCCCTGTGTGATTCTTCCAAGGACCAATAGCTAAGAAAGCGCTCTGCAGAAGCCCTTCCCAAGCCTAGGGAGTTGTCATGACAATTCTCTGAGATCCCGCCACCAAGCCAGGCAGCCTTGTTTGGCAGATCCAGGATCCTTGCTGGGACTTAGAGAAATAGTCCTCTCTGAGATCCCGCAGCACAGATGGGCAGGAAGCAAACATGTGGGCAGAGGAGGAGCAGAAAATGAGTGAGAAGACAGGAGAGGAAAGAGAGGTTAGGTGGACACTCTGCTGGAAGTTAGACAACAGCAGGGCCACCTGACTCAGTGGTAAAGCATCCACATGCCAAGCAGGAGACATGGGTTGGAAACCTGGGTGGGGAAGATCCTCTGGAGAAGGAAATGGTAACTCATTTCAATATCCTTGTCTGGAGAATCCCATGGACAGAGGAGCCTGGTGGGACACAGTCCATGGGGTCTCAAAGAGTCTGACATGAACGACTGAACAGCAGCAGGGCCACCTGATGCAAGAGCCCAACCTTTGCTAAGAAGGTCTTTGTCTCCCTCTCAGCCTTCTCCACCTTATCTACAGTAGCCTGGCCTAGGATCACTTGATTCCATCAGATTCTACATAAATCACTAAGGACACTCTGTCTTCTCCAGAGTGACTGTGGCAGCTGGTCTGCGGGTGCCAAGCTGTGGACGAGTGTGGGAGTCAGGGTGTATAAGGTTGGAGCCTGGCTCCCTTATCCATACACAGTCCTGCTTGGCAATATTCTTTGCTTCCCCTGGGTTCTAAAGGAGACATAATATTCCATGCTTTCATCATGCATTCATTTCATGGTCTGTATTTGCTGTTGTTGTTCAGTCACTGAGGTGTGTCTGACTCTTTGGGACCCCATGAACTGCAGCATGCCAGGCTTCCGTGTCCTTCACTTATCTCCCTGAGTTTGCTCAAACTCATGTCCATTGAGTTAGTGATGCCATCCAACCACCATATGCTGTCGCTCTCTTCTCCTCTTGCCCTTAATCTTTCCCAGCATCAGGGTCTTTTCTAGTATTTGTTTATTATTTGTTAATAAAATGATGGTGAGGCACCACGTGCTACATGGTTTGGATTCAGTGAATGTCAGTTTCCCATTTCCTGTTTCAACATGCCTCCAAACTATTTCTCCCCACTATCACTGTTGTCTGCTCAGGGAACACAAGCTCATTGTTACATCAATATGAGAAAACACCAGTGCAACTCAGCAGGCAGCCACTGTGTACCTGACCATCCCTTAAATAAATAAATAGCATTTATTGATCATGTACTTTATGACAGGCACTGTTGAACCAGTTTACATCAATTAGCTCAATTAATCCTCTTCACAATCCCATGAGGAGGACCCATTATTATTCCTACTTTTTCAATGAGGAAACTGAGAAGAGAAAGGTTAAATGACTTGCTATAATTTCTTCAGTTCAGTTCAGTCACTCAGTTGTGTCCGACTCTTTGCGACTCCATGGGGTGCAGCACGCCAGGCCTCCCTGTCCATCACCAACTCCCGGAGCTGGCTCAAACTCATGTCCATCAAGTCGGTGATGCCGTCCAACCATCTCATCCTCTTTCGTTCCCTTCTCCTTCTGCCTTCAATCTTTCCCAGCATCAGGGGCTTTTCCAATGAGTCAGCTCTTCGCATCAAGTGGCCAAAGTATTGGAGTTTCAGCTTCAACATCAGTCCTTCCAATGAACACCCGGGGCTGATCTCCTTTAGGATGGACTGGTTGGATCTCCTTGCAGTCCAAGGGACTCTCAAGAGTCTTCTCCAACACCACAGTTCAAATTTCAAATAATTTCTTAGGCAAAGCCAGTTAATGTAGAGAACTCATTATTTTACTAGCTAGAGTTTTACTTACTCGGAGGGAGATCTAAATTGGAAGGGAGTCAGAGTTTGGTTGTGTAGGGTGTCTAGGCAGAAAATACAGCTTTAATGGTTGGAGATGGCACACCTCACTTAACCTGAGATAACAATCCCTCGGTTAATCAGAAAGAGGGCCTGAGAGAGCTGCCCTAAAGAGAGCTGTGAATGTAGCTATTTTATGGGGAGTCGAACATTGTTCCTACTACCCTATTCATTCTTTGCTTACCAAACACTGCTTCCCTAGAAAGTGTAAAAGTATAGATCAATGTTCCCAAATTCCAGCTCTTACTCCCCAAATTCCTCAATAGAAAGTCAAAATGAATGGGATTTTCCTCTACCTTCAAGATTTGCTCTCAAGCTTAGACTTACGACCTCACCATGAAAGAAAACACCGTATTCAGGTATCAGACTCCCATCCTCCCACATGAACCAAGAATATTTTACTTCTGTGTCCCTGTCCCCAATCACAAATGGAGTGCCTCTTGGCCTGCCTGCATAACAGTTCCCAAAACAAAATTAAATACAGTCCTAGCTTGAGAAACGTTCCACCTCCTAGAGTCATGGTGTTTGGTATTATTATTCACTTATTATCATTCAAAACAAATCAGAATGATAAAACATCAGTTGGAGCCACTCCAGGAGAGAAGGAACTGGAATATCTAATAAAAACCATAGTATTCCACAAATAGAAAGTGTTGGAAAATGCAGAAAAACAACGGCAGAGGACATGTGCAACCTTCCCCCCAAACAAACATCACCTGACATAATACAGCAACCCTAAATATCCAGTCACGTCGACACAGAGAATATTGTCTAGGGCCATTCCAGACCTCAGAAGGATCAAACAGAAAGTACCCAACACAGTGCCTAGTGCACAGTAGGACATCATTTTTAGCTTCCTTCCGTTCACAGTGGCATTCGACAGAGCTTCCTTCAAATCGTCTAAACCCTCCAGATAAGGTTATCACATTTAGGAATTCTTTGTTCTCCACAAGAAAACATCCAATGACCCAACTTCCAGGAACTCTCATGATTCCACAAAGGGCCTTTAAAATCACATTTCAACCTGAGCAATTGTTTAACTCCACTTTGGAAAAAAATCACGGAACGTTGAAAATCACCAACATTCCAAGACTAACTTTCCCGGGGCAGACGATGCACATTAGCGGCTGAGCCACTCTTGCTTGCTTCCCGGAGAGGGTGGTGGGGACTTCTGCACAGAACAAGGAGCCAGCCTTCGCTCAGGTCCCCTGCTGGTCTCCTCCCGAATGCTCCTGAATTAACTCGTCCAGCCCAATCTAAACAGACCTCATTCCCGAGACGCCTGACTTTGGGGATACTGACCTCTTTGGTTACTAGGCGGAAGGATTTATTCACCGATGACTCACTTTACCTCCATCTATTTCTGAAAAGAAAACAGGCAGGACAGTGCAGACCTGAGGAGCCAACTTACCTGTCTTCCTGGCCTCGCTCCTTCACACTCCCAATGCTCAACTCCCACCGGCATTTTTACCCTGGAAAAAGTTGGAAGAGAAAAGTGAAGCAGAGTAGGGGATGAGACTGCGAGACCAACTCCTAGTTGTTTTTATTCACAATAATGTACCTAGTCCTTGCATGAAGTCAGGAAAATTCCCTTCCATCATAACATTACTAATATACTCCCCCAAAATGCTAATGGAAGTAATATAAACATCTAACAATTGGAAATTCGCTAAGTGCATCGAAATAATTGAAATCAATGCAATAATTTCAAAGCTGTTCACAAAGATTTTGAAACCTGGGGAAATGCTGATGACATAAGGTTTGATTAAAAACAGGATACATTTACATACAGTTTAATCTCAGTTTTATAAATGTAGGAAATATACACAGTACTAGATAATGTTTTGGCTGCCGGCATTCCCTTCCTCCCCCTCATCTCCAGTTTTTCTGATGACTTCACACACACACACGACACAACACACACATACACATGCGCGCACACACACTATATACACCACATGCACACATACTACACACTACACGCCACACACGTGCACATGCACATACTACATACTCCCATGCACACACCACACACATACTACACACACCACATACTACACACTACACAACACACACATGCACACACACACACTACACACTCCCATGCACACACCACACACACACTACACACACACCACATGCACACATACTACACACATTCTACACACCACACACATACCACACACACACACACACACACACACACACACACACACACACACAGAGTTGCCATAGAGGAGTCATTATGCACAGTATGGCTGGCCCCTGACCACGGCTGATATGTCCAGGGTGGACATCTGACCCCAGCCAGGGCAATCCTCTTCCTCCCCAGTAATCCTGGATTTGGAATGAAGAGAATCTGTCTCTTTGCAGCACCAGAAATGATAGTATGGAGAGCCCAGGAGTTGCACATGTGGGCCCACGTGTCCTAAACTGTGAGCCAGAGGCCCAGCAGCTGATCCACGGAGAGAAGACACAGGAAGGGGTAAACGCAGAGGAAAAAACAAGAGTCAGAGAAACAGTGTGTCCTGACAGCATGTCCTGCTTTCATCCTTGTACCTAAGGCCTGGCCCAATTCCCTTCCCTCAGCATCAATGACACGGACCATCCAAGAGCCTCATAATAAACCCATTTGCTTTGAATTTCTTTCACTTGTAATAGAAAGAATCCTAACCAAAACAGGCTCTCTCAAACACCCAATTATTTATAGATCTCCCTACCTACTTCAAACTGTTATTGGGGAAGGTTATCACTGATGGAAAGTGATTTATTTTTTTTTGTTTTTTTGCTTTTCTGAACTATCCAAATTTTCTACTCTTACCATTTAATATTTAGTGTCCACCTTCTAGTCCACCACTATGTGCCCAAGGTTAGAAGAAAACCTTTAATTAAGAGAAAATATATATTCATTTTATATATTAATATACCATGTATTATATATATTATGTATAGTCTTCACATTAGACGTAAGAGCTAATGTCATGGAAAATGTTAGTCTTTTTGAGGCTCACTGTCCGAGCCCTCTGGTGGTGCTCCACTGTGTCCCTGCCTTCTGGGTCCCCACCCCTGCCTTGGCCTGGCCTCCAAGTCACACCTCCCCTTTCAGCCACTCTGGGCTCTACTGATCCATTATCCAAAGGTCAACCATATGCATGTCTTAACAAAAGGAAGGGCAGAAAAATGTCCATTTTTGCACATGGCATGCCCACTTCTCTTTACTTCCTTTGCTCCTCTGAACTGTTGCCATTTTGGTCTCTCCTTGTTCCCCAAGGAAGCCTTCAAAAGCTCTATGCTTTGGAAGCCTAGAGCAAACCCTCTTTTCTGACAGAGAATCAGAAAACTTGACGGGCACACCCCCTAGTGGTGGCCTAATGAATACCCCTCAATTATTACAGGTTAGGAACTCCTGGGGGTTCTCAAAGTTTGTTCCGTGGGACTCTCAGCTCCGCAGGAAAATAGCAGAGAGGACAAGCATTTTATTCTTAAGTTAGATTTGCAAACACTGAAATAAATGAAAGCAGTCAGTTTGCTTTGTCGAAGGACTTCTCTAACTCTTCACTATGTTGATGAATATTATGAATCTGGGTAAGATTTTAGCATACAGTGACTCTCAGATTTATCTGATCATGCGTATGGGAAATAATAGGAATACCTACCATTTATTAGCCACATACGTCAATTATAGTATTGTCATTTACAGATGGAGAAATTGATGCTTAAAGAGGTCAAATAACTTGTTTAAGTTAGGTTTATATGACACCAAACTCCATGTTCTTAACTTTATAAGATCCTAGCTTTATATTTGTTCCAGGACATTACTCTGCAAATTCCACTTGCATCAGTCAATCAATGTGTGCTTAGTCGTGTCTGACTCTTTTGCGACCCCATGAACTGTAGCCCTCCATGCTTCTCTGTCCATGGGATTTCCCAGGCAAAAATACTGCAGTAGGTTGCCATTCCCTCTTCCAGGGTCCACGTGCATGAACTATGCAATTAATGCACATCACTCTACCTGTTTCCCATAGTACCAGCCATGCAGTCCTACAGATCATCTCTCCATGGAACAGGAAGAACAGGAAACTACAGAAGATACAGAGAGCTCTCTTACAGCCCTTGGGAGGCTTCTGTTTCCATGACAATAGAGAGAGCGTCAGTATTTCAGTGCTACAAAATCCTTCTTGAAAATCTCAGCAAAGGGGCCGTGATGGGACACCACGTCAGGGAACCTAATACATATCTTTCCAGGGATAATTATGAAAAATACAGTAGACTACTGTTTAATTTCTTATGAAAGAAGCTTGACTTATTTTGAGTCTTATATATCTGTTAACCCGGGTTTATTCTCCTGGAGAAGGGAATGGCAACCCACCCAAAATTCTTGCCTGGAGAATTCCATGGACAGAGGAGCTGAGAGTGAGACACACAAAGAGTGAGACAGAGCTGAGTGACTAACATCACTACTACTACTACTACTACTACTACTACTACTACTACTACTAACCTGGTTTATAAGCATTAGGATATTCCACAAGAATATCTGGGGAGTTTTACATCATTGAAAAAATGGAGATTATAATACCCACCTTGCATTATTATGTCAAATTTAAGTACATAATATGATAAAAACTTAGGTTGTTTTTTGGGCTTTGGACCTTTTTTTAGTGTTTTTCAAGTAGAAGAAATCCAAAGATAGTTTATTGGCTCATGTAACTCAAAATAACAGCTTCAGGCACAGGTGGATCCAGGGGCTCAAAGAAAACCATCATTAAACCTAAATGCATGGTATCTGTATTTTTAGGGAAAATAAACAGAATATAGTGATATAAATCTGTTTTGGTCCCTGTTCTGGCTGACATAGAGAGATGCTGTAAATAATTACATAGATGTTAAGAGTTTGGGGATGGACTCCCACCTCCATCACCGACCTTTCAGCTACTCTTGTTGAGACTTGACTTTTCCATCTGTAAAAATGGACACACTACTCTTTTTTCACTTCAGTGGAAGCTTAGGTAAGTAGTAAAGCTTTAAACAGCTTATTTACCTTAGAGGACTAAATACTGTGGTATATATATATATACATATATATATGTGTATATATATATACACATATATATATATATTTGCTATTAATGTTCAGGGAGACAGCATTTACACTGGCAAAGAGTTTTCCAAGTATTTATTTATTTTACAAATTTATCATTTAAGGCTCCATAATTAGCCTGGCAAAACCTTCAACATTGCAACCACAGTTTAAAGCCAATCAAGGCACAGAGGGAGAGCGATATATATATATATCTCCATACCCATACCCATATTTAAATTCACATTGTTCATGTGCACGTGTGTATGTTTGCAAGACACATATAAATGGAAAATAAGGAAACTTTGAAAAAAAAAAAAAGACAGAGAGATAGATAATCCCAGATTTTAAAACCACCCCCAAGGTAGAACAGGTGGTGAAAATATAATAAAACATGTTGCAAGGAACTTGTCATGAATTTTAAAAACAAAAACGCCTACAGACCAAATAAACTGCTCTGACACTCAGCTAAATCTGAAGTTCCCAAACTATTATAAATGACAAAGCAGAAGTTCCCCAGAGGAGTCCAGCAGGAATGGTTTGAGGGCGATCTCTGTGGAACAGAGCTGGAAACAAAGGGCAACACCCAGCCCACTGCCCTGCCTCAGGGCCAGACCACGTGCCCAGGGGCCAAGAAATCTGTTAATACAAAGGCCTCTGGGAGCCTCCTGCCCCCATCTCCCTACCTGGTTGGTGGCTCCTCAGTGGATCTGAAGGCAAACATTTGGGTCACTTGACTGGAAGCTGAGTACACTTCCATCCACTTGCTGGTGCCCTGTTTGAAGGCAGGGTGGAGGCTCTGGCTTGGGAACAGGATTGGGGAGTTGGTGGTGCCAGCAGACACTCCCCCTCTCTGCACCCCCCCTCCCCATTCATTCGTCACAACCACCTGCCTGTCCTTTTGCCTCTGTCCACAGTTTATGAAGAGCTTTCTCCTCCGCTGTCTCCTTCCATTACACGGAAACTCTGGGAGCCACACAGAGGCGATAGCAGGACCTCATTCTGCAGTGAGGAAGAGGTCACGTGATCCACCCAGAATCACAGAGCGGGACCCAAAGTGTCAGGCTCCCCCAATACACTCGTCATCTCACGTCTCCCACAGAATATGAAAACTAGTGGGTGGGGGTGGGGTCCTCACAAATTAGGTTTGACCACCTTTGTTCTCTCCTGAGTATACAAGGGACATAATAGAAAGAAAGTGAAAGTCGCTCATCGGGGTAGCCCTTTGGCATTTGCAAACGGGAGCCTTTCTTTACCAACCCAGGGTTGAGCTGGCGGATACCAGCTGAGGGAAAGCCCCTACTGGACACAGGTAGCCTATCCCTTCTCCAGCGGAATGACCCAGGAATCAAATCGGGGTCTTTGGCATTGCAAACGGATTCTTTACCAACTGAGCTATCAGGGAAGCCCTAGGATATAGTAAGTGCTCAATAAATCTTACAGAATTAAGGGACTTCCCTGGTGGCCCAGTGGCTAAGACTCCACGCACCTGAAGCAGGGGGCCCAGGTTCGATCCCTGATCAGGTAACTAGATTCCACCTGCCACGAGTGAAAAAGGGCCTTTATATGCCATTGAAGATCCTATAAGCCACGACTAAGATCCAGAGCAACCAAATAAAAAAAATAAATAAAAATAAGCGGCTGCTTTCTTTAAATAAGTACATAAATCTTACTGAATTACGTGATAGACCAACCAGCTCAGCAAGCCCTGACTATGTGCCAGACCCTCCAGTAGGTGCTCAAGGAACCAAGAAAGACTCATGTTCTTAGAGGCGAGGTGCGCCACCCGGGGAGGCAAGAGACATGCCAAACAATGGGACTGCCAGTCAAGGTGCAAAGTGTGCTCCCCGGGCCCGGATCCCAGCCACCCGGAGAAAGGAGTAAGAGGAAGAAGCCCTCCCTCCCTGGCTTTTTCACAGCCTCTTTTAAGTTTTTCTTGGCCCTCAAGTTTAAGAAACTCATCTTCCCACACAAAAACTGCTTAGAGATGAGCCCGTGTGATATCCTCAACAAACACACCACGTGAGTGGGCGCAGAGTTGGGGGGAGCTCCCTAATTCTCATTAGGCACTGTCTTATCTGCTGGTCTGGAGGCTGCTTGGGGAAAGCCAGGCTGCGTTGCTATCACAGTCTCCTGCGTATAAAGCAGGAGAGCTGAGGCCCATCTACCGCCCACTTCCTCCCACCCAGGCCCTCACTTCTCTCCCTGATTAAATGGCCCTTTCCCTGGGTCGACCAGGTAGCAAGCATGTGCTAATTCTCTAATCTGGCTTGTCCTCGGAGGCCCACCCCATCCTGCTGGCCATACCAGCTGCCTAGGGGAGCACAGCAGAGAGGAGATTTGGCAATTATCCAGTTAATTTGATCAGTGGAGACAGCCAAACAAATAATCTGGGCCAAAAAACGTCCAGATCAGCTGTCTGCATGGATCAAATTCCACTTCACTGACACCATGCAGGTTCAGCCTTAGAGAATGGCTTGGACTGAAAAACTGTCCCGGGGTCCCGGCCTCCCGGGCGGCACCAGCCTTGAGGGGGAACTGTGAGCTTGGCTCCATTTCTCTGCGACTCCCCTTCCACGCCCTTTCAGTGCCCTTTCCACTCACAGGCAGCTCGGCCCCGTAGGGCCGGGGTCTTGGGCAGCTGTCAAGGGCTGGAGCATTCTTACCTCCATCCCCAACTCAGTATTTAAAATTCATTAAGAGATTTCCAACATTTGAAATGCATTCAAAAATTAAAGTAATACAGTGTAACGGTGGAACAGTCTGGCGCCAAACAAGCTGAGCTGCAGAAAGATACAAAATAGGAAAACTTGCTCACACCTTTATAATCTATACCATCTTAGAGGATACTCACTCCTTACCTCCTGAAACCCACTCTTATCTGGGCCACCCCCACTGCCCAGAGGATAATGTACCAAGTCCTCAGCAGCACGACAGAATAAGACTGTCACAATCAGCCCCCAGACTAGGGTATCAATTAAGATCAAGTTCGTTAAGCCAAATTCTCGGAAGCTTAAAGACAAGGGCTTACTCCCCGACCTAAATTAGTTCAGAGGCAGGCAATCCACACTAGGGAGAACAGCTCTTTTAATTCTGTCCTTGCTGTGGTGGATACCAGACTTATTTCCTGCTAACGTGTTGGTTTTGAAGCCACTATAAAAACCCAGAAAAGTTTCATGTTATAAGATTCTCAGTAAACTTAGATTGCAAACTGAGAGCAGTATTTCTGTACGTATCTGTTCTCAGACTAGCAAGCTCTCCTTTGCAGGACTTTCTTAGAAGTGGAAAGAAAAAGACAGCAAACCAACGCTGACTTTCTCCTGCCATTTCCCCTAAAGCAAGAGCTTCAGTCAACTTGCGATTTTCTTTCCCTGTTACCAATGGCAACAACTCAATCAAATGCTCTACCAATGCATGACTAGGGTCCCCAGCTTTCCACTTTGCAACATCTGAGTCCTAAATGTTTGTCTTCCCACCTCCTCCACTCGGTCAATATCACACTTTCAATTCTGTTTCTTGGAGCAAACACTGAGTATCAAATTCTCCATCACTTTGGATGCAGTTCAGCTGCATAGAACAGAAGCTAGAACTCACAAAGATTTATTCTCTTGAAAAGGAGTCCACAGTTAGGCAGGGCTGGAGGTGTCACAGAATCATCAGAGAGCTAGGCTCCTTCTATTATTCTGCTCCAACGTCCCTATAGCATAAAATTTCCATCATTAAGGTTCCCTGAAGAGAGCAGAAGTGAAAGTGAAGTCGCTCAGTCGAGTCTGACTCTTTGCGACCCCATGGACTGTAGCCCACCAGGCTCCTCCCTCCATGGGGTTCTCCAGGCAAGAACACTGGAGTGGGTTGCCATTTCCTTCTTCAGAAGAGAGCAGAAGATTGCTGAAATTCACATGATCAAGTCTAATTGCAAGGGATGCTGGGACATGTGATCTTTTACCAAAGGCCATTGCCGCCAAGGCTTCCCAGGTGGCTTAAGTCTTAAAGAATCCACCTGCCAATGCAGGAGAGGCAGGTGGGAGGTACAGATTTGATCCCTGGGTGGAGAAAACTTTTCTGCGGAGGAAATGGCAACCCACTCCAGTATTCTCGCCTGGGAAATCCCAGGGACAGAGGAACCTAACTAACGGTCTACAGTCCAAGGGGTTGCAAAGAGTTGGACACAACTTAGTGACTGAGCACATTGCTGCCAAGAATAAAATCAGGACCCTGTTACTAAGGTAGAAGGAGAATGTTATTGGAGGAGGACCCTAGCAGCCACTGTTAGTTACTTGTTTGTATTTAAGGCTCTGCAACAGTGATTCAGCACATATCTTATTTAAATTTGTAACCACCCCCCCTCCCAGTGCCTGGCAGAGCACCTCTCACAGACTAAGAAATCAACAAACGTGTGTTGAATAATCACTGAAATACAGATTGAAGAGATTTTTCATTAGGTCCCTAGCTTAGACTGAATCTCAAGGCTAATTTTCATCTAATCACCATGATCCTTTTTAGCCTTTCTGAAGATTTTGTTCTTCTCATCTACTCTCCTCAAATCAGTTTCTAGGATTCCAGTCAAGACCTTAGAGTGTCATTTAGAGCCACACCAGTCAAAGTGAGGTCTAAGGATTGCTGTCTGTCTGCTAACCACAAATCAACTATACAGTGTTTAGTTCAGCATAGACCTCCTCAATGCAATGCTTTTGTTTTCATCTTTTTTGCAGACCAGTAAGAACTGGGGGTTCCCTGGTGGCTCAGTGGTAAAGAATTAGCCTGTTAGTGCAGGAGATATGGGAGATGCAGGTTCTATCCCTGGGTCAGGAAGATCCCTTGGAGAAGGAAATGGCAACCCACTCTAGTATTCTTGTCTGGAAAACACCATGGACAGAGGAGCCTGGTAGGCTACAGTCCACAGGTTTGCAAAGGTTTGTGACTTAGCAACTGAACAATAACAGCAAGAATTGAGTAGCACTTAGAGACTATACTTTTGACTATAACAGAACTCATGGTAGGCTATGTGAAAACATTGATTTTACATCACGATCAACATTCTCATTAAAACAGACTACCCAAATTGAAAAAAAGATCTAATTACAATTCAAAAGGACTTTGGGTAAAAATGAGCCCCAAAAAATTGGCGGGGGGGGGGGGGGGTGTGGAAATCCAGTAAGAAACATTACTTGACACTATTCAGGATGAGGTAGCCATGACTTAGGAATATGTGACAAAAAAACTTCAATGTCTTAGCCAATTTCAATTCAAGAAAATCCAACCCTGTAATGTGGTCACATGTGACTTTAGGCTGCATCAACAGAAGCATTACATTTAGAACAAAGGAGATGGTGATTCTGCTCCGTAGTAGTCAGAACATGCATGGAACACTGCGTCCAAGTGTGAATATACCATTGAGGAGGGATGTTGAAGAACTGAAATTTGTTCAGGGAGCAACCTGGACAGTGAAAAGATTCAAAATCATGTCATATAGAAATAGTCAAAGGAACTGCTGATGAGAACCTTGCAAGGATAAGACTTGGAGACCATGACCTCTATCTTCAAATATCCAAAGAGCC
Organism: Okapia johnstoni; assembly: GCA_024291935.2. NCBI lineage: Eukaryota > Metazoa > Chordata > Mammalia > Artiodactyla > Giraffidae > Okapia > Okapia johnstoni. The sequence continues at coordinate 9,973,564 of CM044322.1, read as the reverse complement.
ATCAAGTGAAGACAGAGATTAATCTTGTTATAGAAAATACTGAGTCATAGAACCAGGATCAATGGGTAAAAGATTTAGAAAAGGCAGATTTGTGCTCAGTACCAGCAAGAAATATCTGACAATCAGAACAGTCTCCAGATGAAGCAGGCTATCTTGGAAGGTCATGAACTTGACCACTGGGGGGAGTAAAACTCAGACTGGACAGCTTCCAGGAAGGTTAGCGTGGGGTGGGCTCAAGGCCCAGATGACAGCTGGACTAAGTCTTAAAGGATGAGTCATTCCCATCCTGCAACTCTGTGACATTTGCTCTGCAGCAACATCTTAACAGCCACACCTTACTTCTTATATGCTTTCCTAATTTATGGCTCACAAAGTCCTCTCCCATTAATTGTCTCCATTGACTCTCAAGCTCTTTGGAGTAGGCAGAGTGGATTACAGGTGAAACACTGTTAACCAGTTAAGCACCCAAGCCAGGATCAACCCCAAATCACTAGATCCCTAGTCCACCCCTCCAGGGGGGAGTCAGCTTAAGAAACCTCCACTCTGGATGAGAGGCTGACCAGCAGGAACACACCTGCCACACAGAGGACAGCTGCATAGGAGCCCATCAGTCCCCCTGGGTCGTCCAGCCTTCTCCAGATGTTGTTCCCATTCTAACAGGCCTAAAGCCCAAATGCAAGGCCGCCCCCTACATTTGGATGAGGCTTTAGACAGATGTTGGCAAACTATGACCCCTGCCACTTGTTGATGTAAATAAAGCTTTTGTTGTTTTGTTTAAAGATTTTTTTATGTGGGCCATTTTTAAAATATTTATTGAAGTTGTCACAATATTGATTCTGTTTTATAGCCTTAAGGCATACAGGAGCTTAGCTCCCCAACTGGGGATTGAACCCACACCTACTGCATTAAAAGGCTCTTAGCCACTGGACCATCAGGGAAGTCCCTAAATAAAGTTTTATTGGAACACAGCCTTGCCTTCTTCCCTCCTCCATGACTGAGTAGGGGAGGCAATGTGAAGCTTCTCTCTCCAGTGAGATGTAGGTAATATTTCTAAAGAGGCTCTCTCTCATTAAATATCATTTAAGGCTATTTTCCTGCTACAAAGGGAGAGTTCTATAGTTGCAACAGAAGCCATATGACCTGCAAAACCTAAAATGTTTATTGTGTGGTTCTTTACAGAAAAAGTTTACCGACCCCAGCTCTAGATCATCAGCATGGAGCATGAATACTAGCTAATGTTCTCCATTGTAATGGGCAATAAAAATAAGAAAAACCCTGCAGGACCGGGAACTCCATCCAGGAAGCAATTCCTTTCATAACCACTTCCTAATGCAGAAGAAAGAGCCACAAATCTTCTGTAGATGAAAAGTTTTTACCTTCTATCTGTTGGGTTTTGATATACCACTGCCCTGGAGACAGCTATTATGACTATTTAAAACACATATAATAAACCAATTGTTCCAGCATTGTGTCAGTTTGTAATAAGCACAGACAATGCACTACAGCATGGTTATGGAAAAGAGCAATGCAATTCTATGAATCAGTATTAGAACCTAATTAGCCACTGAGCCCGGGCTGATAACAGCTTATCATACCTTTCAGCGGAAAGAAAGCTCAGGTGGAAGGAAGAGAGAGTGTGAGAAAAAAAAGAGGGAATAAGTAGCTAATTATGATAAACTGGTTTCCTCGGTAACTCTGTTTATAACCACAATGATGTTGCCATATTTTTTATGATAAACACAAAGGTTTGATGTGAGATTATGCGTACTGTCTCAATACTGGTTCTTCTCTAGCAAAGGTGAAGCCAGACACAAATGTAAAATTTGGGGAGGCTAAGAAAATTAGGGAGGCTTTCTCTAAACCCTACCCCAAATATCTGTTAATAACTTATTCTCTGGATATCAAAGAGCTCAGGAATATGGCAACAGATACTTATGGTGCTCAGTGAATCCGATGTGCCCATTTACCCTCAGGTTTTAGTTGTAGCAGCTACTATTCTCTCTCCCCCAGTTGGGTGTCCCTTGGTCATCTCTTTGACCTGTGTTTTGGAGAGGGACTCACAGTGAGTAATGCAGAATGGATGGGCCACTCCACTAGGCTATCAGCCATGAGAGTCAACCCTGAGGTCACCAAATCATCTTGTGAGATCCACTCTCTACTTTTCATCTTTCAGGGATGTCTGCACCCCCAGTTGATGAGAGTGACATTTTGGCTAAAACAATGGGTTCAACAGCAGATTATTGTAGGAAAAATCACTACAAAAATCAGGTATTGGCAACTATGGCCTATGGGCCAAACCCAGCCCACTGCCTATTTTGGAAATGAAGCCGTATTGAAGCACAGATTATTACAGAATACTGAGTAGAGTTCCTTGTGTTGTTTATCGATTTTATATACAGTAGTGTGTATATGTTAATCACAAACTCTCAATTTATCCCTCCCCCTCTTTCCCCTTTGGAGCTTCCACGGTGGCACAGATGGTAAAGAATCTGCCTGCAATGCAGGTGACCCGGGTTCAGTCCCTGGGTCAGGAAGATCCCCTGGAGAAGGGAATGGCTACCCACTCCAGTATTCTTACCTGGAGAATTCTGTGGACAGAGTTGCCTGGCAGACTACAGTCCATGGGGTTGCAAAGAGTCGTACACGACTGAGCAACTAACATTTTCACTTTTCAGTTACTTTCCCTTTGGAAACCATAAGTTTTCTATGTCTGTGAGTCTGTTTCTGCATTGTAAATAAGTTCATTTGTATCCTTTTTTTTAAAGATTCCACATGTTAGGGATATCATATGATATCTGTCTCTGTCTGACTTAGTATGATTATCTCTAGGTCCACCCATGTTTCATCATTTCTTTCTTTTTTATGGCTGATAAATAGTCCACTGCAGAATCTTCATTTTAAACAGTTACCCCGGGTGAGCCTGCTGCAGGTGGTCCACAGATGAGAAGCATCGGAGGGAACCCCTGGTCCTGGCCCTGCTTTCTGTCCATCCTCATCCTATTGCTCACAGCAGCCCTGGTGACCACAGGCAGCACTGCCAACCATCACAGGCACAGAAAACTGTCAAGGTGCCATACCTGAGTCCAAGAATCAGGATGTAGTGGGTCACAAATGGACACAGAGAGGGCCTCCATTCCTAAAGACATGTGCTGAGCACATCTGCCCAGACAGGCTCTGAGTCCATGTATAGGGAGGTCCTGAAAGCAGGCCACCCAGGTTGAGTCCATGAACGTGGGGACAGCAGCCCCTGGCACAGTAATGGAGCGGGAGAAGGAAGCAGATGTGGTCATGCTGCCACGTGAGGGAGGGATTCACCTGGGTCACTGAAAGGGACAGTGACCTCTGAAAGCTCCTTTAATCCCTGAGGACCTATGACACTAAACAAATCAGTCTGTGTTTATAAAACAGGAAAATGAAAACATCCAAAGTATCTACAGAGCTACAGGAACTCTGATACAGCGTATAGAGTTATAACAGCCTATGCTAACTTCCAGAACACCTTGCCCGTCCTTTTGATACCAGGCATCACCCTGATTGCTGATTAATTGCTAGCTGTCTGGCTTCTCCATTGACCACCAGCTCTAAAAATTCAGGGACACTGTCTAGTGCAGCTCTGTCCAAACTTCCTGGCCCAGTGTCCCCTACATAATAAGAGCTGGGTATTATATAGTGGGGCTTCCCCAATGCCTCAGTGGGTAAAGAATCCGTCTGCAATGCAGGAGACACAGGAGACCTGGGTTTGATCCCTGGGTCAGGAAGATGCCCTGAGGAGGAAATGGCAACCCACTCCAGTATTCTTACCTGGAAAATCCCATGGACAGAGGAGCTGGGCAGGCTACGGTCCATGGGGTCCCAAGAGTCTTCCACAACTGAATGACTAAGAACACACACAGACACAGCATAAAGTATTTACTCTGTGCAGACCCCATTCTAAACTCTTTACTTACATTGTCTCATTAATTCTCATTACAACCTGATGAGATTAGCACCATTATAATACCTATTTTACAGTTGGGGAAAGTGAGGCCAGAGATTGTTGAATAACTTGCCCAGGGTCACACAGCTAGTAAGTGTCAGAGCTTAACTCTGGAATGGACCCAGGTAGCCCTACCCTCAGGGTCTCTGCTCTTAACTGCTAAACCATGCTGGCACTTAGCCAGTGCTCAATAAAATATTAATTGGCTTGAAAACACTCTTGAAGTGTTTCCACTGAGTTTAACAGAGACTTACATAGAAGATCACCCAATATATGAAAACAAAAGTAAAGTCTAGTCAAGTACAAAATAAGCTAATATCTTGTGTTTTCTGCAAGAGACAAGCTTAATTAGAGTTTAGGTAATTAAAGCTTTCAGGGTTTATAAAAAAAATCCAGTACATTCATTTATGCAAATCTACTCCAGAGTATGATTTTTGAAAAATACTTTGTAACTTGCTTCTCACAGAAAATGATTTCAGAATCTCCCTGGGAAGTGATTGCCTCGGATGTGGGCATTCCAATCTTCTGTCGCCCATGTCTGTGTTAGTCTGTAGACCCCTATTCTAGAACCAGTGGTTCCAAACAGTCACTCCAGCCCCAGGACTGTGATTGGAGGGCTGTGCCTTGGGGAGGGGTAGGTGTGGCAAGAAGGGGTCCTTTCAGCTGATCCTGCAAATGACACTCACCTGTACATCCTACCCAGCCTTCTCCTACCGGTGCCCTCGGCCATGACTTCCAGACTTGCTTCTCTCTCCAAGATTGTCCTAACTGTTCATTACAGCTGGAGGAAATGCATCAGAATTAAAGTATCTGTTGGGAAAGGAAAGGACAAGACAATTTTTCCCAGGCCAGTTCGGGAGAGCAGTTGTGGGTTTCAAGGCGTTCATGTACGTGGAAGGATTCGAATTCCTGAGCCTCACAGAAGTGCAGGGAATTTTTTTGAGGCATTTTAACAATATTTATATCAGTATAACAAACAGAAAATAAACATGAATCATAAGAGTACAAATGGATGAATTATCACAAAGTGAACACAGTCAAGAAGTCGATTATTACCAGCAAGTAGTTTACCCCTGTGCTTCCTGCCAGTCACTCCCCACCCCTTCCTCCCAAAGGTTACCCATTCTTCTGTTCTAACCCTCTCAATTTGTTCCTTCTGTTCTTTGAAACTTAAATAAGTAGAATCATACAACAAATCGCTTATCCTCCTGAAGCTTCAGTTTCCTCAGCTGTAAATTGGGATTAAAAATTTAACTAAAAGAACTTGGAAAATTATAGGGGATTGTTGACCTTGGGCAAACTTCAGGAGATGGCGAGGGACAGGGAGGCCTGGTGTGCTGCAGTCTATAGCATCGCAAAGAGTCAAACACGACTGGGCGACTGAACAACTATTATCACCTATCAGCAGTCAGACAGCAAGCGTGGATAACAGCAGTTGCGGTACATATATACAATGGAATATTACTCATCCATAAAAAGGAACAACTGATTCAAATGTGAGTCAATTGAACTGAGGTGGATGAACCTAGAAACTTTTATACAGAGTGAAATAAGTCAGAAAGAGAAGAAAGAGAAAAAGTATCATATATTAACACATATGTATGGAATCTAGAAAAATGGTACTGATGAACCTATTTGCAGGGCTAGAATAGAAAGACCTATCTATGTAGAGAATGGGCTCATGGACACAGTCCATGGGGGAGAGAAAAGGGCAGGATGAACTGCGAGAGTAGCGTTGACATATATACACTACCAGGTGTAGAATAGACAGGTAGTGGGAAGCTACTGTGTAGCACAGGGAGCCTAGCCCAGTGCTCTGTGACAACCTAGACAACCGGGATGGGGAGAGGAAACTCAAGATGTGTGTGTGTGTGTTTGCTAGTCACTCAGTCATGTCCAACTCTTTGTGACTCCATGGACTATAGCACGCCAGGCTCCTCTGTTCATGGAATTCTCCAGGCAAGAATACTGGAGTGGGTTGCCATTCCCTTCTCCAGGGCATCTTCCCAACCCATGGATCAAACCCAGGTCTCCTGCATTGCAGGCAGATTCCATACCGTGTGAGCTACCAGGGAAGTGCTGTGTAGCACAAGGAGCCGAGCCCAGCTCTCTGTGATGACCTAGACAGATGGGATGGGAAGAGGAGGCTCAAGAGGTAGGAGATATAGATAGATAGATAGATAGATAGATAGATAGATAGATAGATTCAGATTGTTGAATTCACATTGTTGTATAGCAGAAACCAACACAACATTGTAAAGCAATTATCCTCCAATTAAAATTTTTTTAAAGAGGTTAGTGGGCAGTCATGGTGTCAGGTGAAGCTAGAAACTTCATACATGTGACCACTTTTGATTCTTCCAACCAGCAATTGAGGCAGTCCTCTTAGTTTCTATTTATAGATGAAGAAGCCGAGGCTCAGAGTAGCTCATCAGCAGGCCTGAGACATAAGCGGAGGCAACAGCTAAGGGTCTCTCGTTGATATGCTTTGTTTCATCCTGAGGTTGCTCAATCCAGACACAGGGGACACAGGGGGCGAGCTGCTGGCCCACTAGAGAAAGAGTTCTGGCTATGGAGGATTCTGCTGCTGCTGCTGCTGCTGCTAAGTCGATTCAGTCGTGTCCGACTCTGTGCGACCCCATAGGCTGCAGCCTACCAGGCTCCTCATTCCATGGGATTTTCCAGGCAAGAGTACTGGAGTGGGGTGCCATTGCCTTCTCTGATGGAGGACCCTGAGGAGCAGCTAAAAAGAGGTCTTCTTAGATGGCCCTCCTCATTTTTGCTTATGCTGTTCCCTCTGCCCAGAATGCCTTTCCACCTGGTTTTCCCTTGTCCCTCCACTCAACATACAGCAACAGCAGCACCATCCTCTGAGTCTCCATAACATATCTTTCTGTCCTTTTCGCGTGTGATTCCACTTTCTAAACGTTACAAAAAGTTGCTTCACTTTTTTTCTTGTATTTTTAATCTATGAGATGAAAGCTAATATTATGCCAGGCTCATAATAAAAGCTCAACACTGAGAGATCTAGTAATGCAGTCGGGCTGAAGCAAGCTTTAAGGGCAACCTCCTGGGTAGGAAGAGTCAGAAAGGACTTGGTCAGTTCATTGAACTCCATTCCACAGCCACAGAATTGCACCCATAATGCCGATGGGACACCTTAGACCCAAGTCCCTGAGAAGGTGAGTGTGAAGAGGTGAAGGCAGGAAGTAGATGCCTGGATTAGAATCGCTGTTTCAACAATTAACTGGCTGGGTGACCTTAGGTAAGTTACTTCCTCCTCTTTGCCTCAATTTCCCCATCCATAAAATTAGGATGAGAATACTAGTACCTACATCAGAGGATTGATCAGACAACTTAATATATGTTTAGGGCTGAAACAGTGCCAGACACATTTAAGTGATACGTAAGTGTATTTCTACAAGCATAAATCAGTAAGCACTATTAGAGAAGCATACCAAAGCATTCGCTTATTCAAAAGATATTCAACTCTGCGGCAAGTATTGTTCAAGACACTGGGAGTAATGAAACAAATGTCTGTATCCTGATAAACTTACATTCTAGCAGGTGGTGACAGACAGTAAACATGAGTAAACTCTACAGTATGGCAGAGAATGCTTGTCACTTTAGGAGTCCCAATGGTGTCATCTTATAAGTGCCTGAGGACAGCCCTCTCACGTCACACTGACTTCTTTTTTAAATGGTCACAATAAATCTAGTTAACATCCATTTCCACACATAGTTACAATTTTTTTCTTGTGCTGAGAACTTTTAAGATCTACTCTCTTAGCAACTTCCAAATATTACCATACAGTTTTATTTACTATGGTCACCATACTGTACCACACATCCTCAGGACTTACTTATTTTTTAATTGGATGTTTGAACTTCTTGACCCCTGGCACCCATGTTTGCCTTTACACTGTTCCTATTTCCCGCAGTGCAGTCATTTACGGGGGCCTGAACCTGAAGCGTACACAGTAAATTAAATTGATTGACTGATTTTTAAATAGATAGCATAAGTACTTATCAGTCCATACTCTGCACACCTTGTCAGTACCACGAGTGCTGATCTGGATCGGAGAACCAGAACTGTATCTGCCTGTGCCCCTTCGCACACTGGGACCAGCTCAGGGGTAGCTTGTTGTTATTTTTCTTGTTGCTATCCAAGTTTCTCTCTCTGTCTCCTTTTTTTAAATTTTACCATACCACACAGCATATGGGTTCTTAGTTCTCCAAACAGGGATCAAACCCACATCCCCCATATTGGAAGCTCTAGGTCTAAACCACAGGACTACCAGGGAAGGCCCTCAAGTCTCTTTAAAACACCCTAGTGGGCTTTTGTCGCTGACAGAGGTGAGGATAAGCTATAAGGTCAGGGAGGCTTAGACTTGCCTGGCAGTCCAGTGGTTGAGACTCCAAGCTCCCAATGCAGGGGGAACTTTAATTTAATCCCCGGTCAGGGAACTAAGATCCTGCATGCCACACAGCACCACCAGCAGTAATAACATTAATTAGGCTAGGGAGGCTTCAAGCATCACTTGGTATTACTTACAGGGGGACTAAGTATTACTCACGGGGAGACATGAGAGTCAAGTCCAGTGAGACTAAACTCAGATCAACAATCACCTTCTGGATGTGTTTTCCTGCCCATTCTCAGCCAGGAACTGCAGAAGCCACCTCCCAACAGAGCAGCTTCAAAGAGCCTGTGTTGGTAGGATGGTGAGTTTCCTTTAGTTTTTGCAAATATTTTGTCTGATTTCTTTAGAAAAAAGATCTTCCTTCCTTTTACTCCTCTCACATTTGCACAGCAAATTGTGCCTTCTTTGCATTGGTCCTGAAGCTACACTCATTGGATACCCAAACTTGCTGAGTAATTACAAAATTTCAGTCTTTAGCAAATCTCATCCTGACCAATTGAAACCCTTTGTTCTCTTATGAACTTCATCCACTCCATTTGGCATTTAACTTTTCATACTGACACATCCTGAGCTTCTAAATTCTTTCTTCATATGTCTCTACTGAAATCTGGCACAAAAAAAAACCCCTTAAAATATTGAAAACTTTTGATACCATAATTCTAAGTATTGATTCTAAGCAAATAACCAGAAATCCCATGAAAGTGTGGGGAGAAAACATGTTATTATAATTTTAATCATAAAAATAAATATGCAATTCAAATATAATCTAAAAATATACTAAATCTAAAGGGGACTTCCGTGGTGTTCCAGTGGTTAAGAATCTGCCTTCCAGTGTGAGGGCTGCAGGTTCAAGCCCTGGTCAGAAAACTAGGATTCCACGTGTGGTAAGACAGCTAAGCCCACGTGCCCTGGAGCCTGTACTCTGCAACTAGAGAGGCTGCATGCAGCAGCAAAGAACCAGCATTGTCCCCAAATTAATTATGTATATTAATGCATTATATACATAATTAATTAACTGTATATTAATATATATATATATATATACACACACACACACACACACAAAATCTAAGTAATGTAAGAGTAGTCAAATACAGGGTTTCCCAGGTGGCTCAGTGGTAAAGAATCCACCTGCCAAGTAGGAGACACAAGTTTGATCCCTGGGTCGGGAAGAACCCCTGGAGAAGGAAATGACAACCCACTCCAGTATTCTTGCCTGGGTAATCTCATGGACAGAGGAGCCTGGTGGGCTACAGTCCATAGGGCTACAAAAGAGTCAGACACAACTTAGCGACTAAACAACAAGTCAAATATGAATTTTGTAAAACCATCAACTGCTATATAACACAGTCATGAAAATATTTCAGAAATATTTAATGACAAACATACCAAATATGATTTAAAAATGTGTACTAAATAGGATACTTTAAAAAAAATGCATATGTGCTAAGTCACTTCAGTCACATCTGACTCTTTGAAACCCTACAGACTGTAGCCCACAAGTCTTCTCTGTCCATGGGATTCTCCAGACAAGAATACTGGAGTGGGTTGCATACCCTCTTCCAGGGGATCTTCCCAACCCAGGGATAGAACCCGCGTCTCTTACATCTATCTGCATTAGCTGGAGTGTCCTTTACCATTAGCAGAAACTGGGAAGCCCAAAAAATATATATGTATATATAAATGTGTACAGATATAACTTTTGTTATATGTATATTTGTGTTCACAGAAAAAGAAAGGAAATACAACACAACTTTAAACACTGTTACCTCTGGGTGGTAGGATAATATGTAATTTTATTTTCTTTTGCCTTGAATATTTTCCAAGTTTTCCACGCTGAATACATACTATTTTTATAATCTGAAACTGAAAGTGTTTTTAAAAACCATTCCAAGTCTTTAATTAATTCAGCTGTCCTTTCCTGGGTCTTCTCCAGCTCCATTATGTCATTCTTAAGAAGCAATAGACAATATGGCACAGGATTTTCCAGGTGTCCACTTTCAGGAAATCTGATTTCTAACTCTCAGAGGCAGCTCTCTCTCTCACACACACACACATATGTGCACACACACACACTCACACACACACTCAGCCACATCTGCCACAGAAGTGCCCATCCTATCCACCAGGAACTCTACTTTCTCTTTTGTTGATAAAAGAGAATGCTCTTTTATTTGCACCCAGATCAAAATATCACACTACCTACCATCTAGCTGCACATGCATATGATGAAAAGCGAGAACAAGGTCAGTTCTGATTGCTAAGCTGTAAAACTCATCACTGATTGCTTTTCCACCCACAGGTGATCCTAGAGATGCAGGACTTTAATTAAGGAGGGTGGAAGAAAGAGAGACAGAACACAAAGAAGAGAAACTTTGAGTCATAACCATCCCCAAGCTTAGGGTGAGGGAACAGACTCCAGGATCAAGATTTCAGCCAGGCAGAATGGATCAACATGCCATCCCATAACTTTTGCTGAAGGTCTAAGTCCATACCTCCCAAGCTGCCCCATTCTCAAACCTGTGGGTACAGGAGCTCCCCCAGAGGTCAGTAGGAGTTGGGTGAGGATTTGAGAAAGGATGGATAGAGAGCCATAGCCCTCAATATGAAACTAACAAACCAAATTAACTAACAACCAAACTAAGTGTTTATATTTCTCATGATGAGATCCTCTGTCTCTGGGGAGAGAAATGTTAATAATGCCATGTTTTATCACACACTCATGGCCCTGGCAAGTTTGATCATTACTGCCAGGTCCAGGGACACAGCTAACTCTAAGCAACTTGACTAAAAAGGATAAAAGTTCTATTCTTCAATTTTATTTTTGAAATACTGAAATATAGTACTGCTTTGTTTCCAACATGGTCTGTGGTTTTGTATTTGAGAAGGTTGTCAGGTTTTACAAATTTGAGTTCAAATAAGAAGTGTTTGTAGGGGAATTTCCCTGAAGGACCAGGGGTTAGGACGCTGCGCTTTCACTGCCAAGAGCCCAGGTTCAATCCTGGTCTGAGAACTAAGATCCCCACAGCACAGTCAAAAAAAAAAAAGCGACTGTAAATTCCCTGGGAGAGTCCCCTTCTGCTCTTTGGGACCTATTTGCCAATCTATGATTCCCCCTAAGAATCTGATGACCCTCAGCATTGACCTCAGGCTGAGTTCTGCCCGCTGAAATTATCATAAGCCAGCAAAATGCAGACATCTGGGGGACCTTTTCCCTGGGGCAGGGAAAGCAGGCTTATCACATGAGCACTTTGACAATAAACCCAAGTATCAGACGGCCTAAATCCATCCTACCTCCCTTGGTTACCCTGGATCCTCCCAATGCTGATATGTTGCCCTCCTCCAGGTCAATGCTGGTGGGGACCAGTGGCACAGGGTGTGGGCAGAGGGTTAGGAGAAAAACACATCCACAAGACCTGCGTATGGGTAACAAAAATGTATAAACAAAAAAATAAGTACTTTCCTAAGCTAATAGAAAGTTTGTTAGAAAAGAGTAAAGAGCACAACAGAATAGTTGCCAAAGAAAGCCAAAGTCATCTTCGACTTGAGAAAGAGACCCTGAGAATGAAGACCAGGGTGTGGCAATGTTACTTCCGTTTTCTCACAGCCCTTCAAAAACTTCAATCACCTATTCACTCACTTGTTCAATTCAAGGAGCACTTTTTAAGCACTTATCTGTACCAAACACTGTGCTGAGGGCTCTGCATACAGTATCTCATTTCATCCTTTCACGCTGCTGCTGCTGCTGCTAAGTCGCTTCAGTCGTGTCCAACTCTGTGCGACCCCATAGACGGCAGCCCACCAGGCTCCTCTGTCCCTGGGATTCTCCAGGTAAGAATACTGGAGTGGGTTGCCATTTCCTTCTCCAATGCACACATGCAAGTTGCTTCAGTCGTGTCCAACTCTGTGCAACCCTTTGGACAGCAGCCCACCAGGCTCCTCATCTTTTCATAAACCTGCTCAATAGGGCTTACTGTTATACAGAGGAGGGGGAGAAGCCAGGAGACACTGCTTTTCATTCTACCTAGAAGAACTATGGAGCCACTTAGAAGATATATAGTCAGTTCTTGATACATCAGTTACGAATACTAAAATTTAAAAGAGAAAAATAAAAAAATAAAATCAAAATGTCTGTAAATTCCCTGGGAGAGTTCCCCTCTGCTCTTTGGGACCTACTTGCCAATCTAAGATTCGCCCTGAGAGTCTGATGACCCTTAGCATTATCCTCAGGCTGAGTTCTGCCTGCAGACATTCCCACTCCAAATGCCTTAAACAGTATGGAAATTCATCATTTTCACAGCAGAACATCCAAAGACAGGGTGAGTTCAGGATGGGTGGACTCAGCACCGTAACTAGTACCACCATGTCCTTTGCACCTCTTTTCTGCCATTCTTCATGTTGGCCTCATCCTCAGGATGACAGAATAACAACTGTCATATTCAAATAGTTTTTCTTTTAAGGTCAAGGACAATGTCTATAGAAGCACCTTTGGAAGACTTCTTTCATGTCTCCTAGGCCAGAATCAGGTCACACGCCCTCTCCAAAACCCATCGCCTGCAAGGCAAAAAAAAAAAAAAACCATGAAGATGAAGAAGGGGAAGAATTAGGTGGAGGGCGCTTATTGTCACACCTCTTGGTGCTCTTTTCATCTGGTCCAAGTAGTTATGAGCTACAAGTAGATCTCTGGGAACAACAGTGATATCATTTGGGATGCTTTAGAAAACATCAGTCTCCGGGGCTTTTCCTCTGAACCACTGAATCAGAATCTCTAGGGTCCAGAAATGTATGTATTTTATTTTACTCAAGTCCAGCTGATTTACAATGTGTTAATTTCTACTACGTGGCAAAGTGATTCAGTTTACACATATATACATCCTTTTTCACATTCTTTTCCATTATGATTTATCATAGGATATTTAATGCAGTTCCCTGTCCTATACCGTAGAACATAATTGTTTATACACTCTATATAATAGTTTTCATCTGCTAATGCCAATATCCCAATCCTTCCCTCCCCTTACCTACTCTTCCTTGGCAACAATGAGTCTGTTCTCTATGTCTATTTTGTGGATAAGTTTGTTAGTGTCATATTTTCGATTCTACATATAGTGATATCATTTGGTATTTGTCTTTCTCATTCTGACTTCATTTAGGATGATAAATCTCTAGTTTCATCCACGTTATTGCAAATGGCTCTCTTTTATGGCTGAGTAGTATTCCATTGTATGTATATACCATATCTTTATCCATTCATCTGTCGTTGGACAGTTAGGCTGTTTCCACATCTTGGCTATTGTAAATAGTGCTACTATAAAGATAGGCATGCATGTATCTTTTTGAATTATAGTTTTGTCCAGATATATGCCCAGGAATAGGATTGCTGGATCATATGGCATTCAATTTTTACTTTTTTGAGCAAATTCCATACTACTTTCCATGGTGGCTGCTGTACCAATTTCAGTTCAGTTCAGTCACTCAGTCATGTCTGACTCTTTGTGACCCCATGGACTGCAGCACGCCAGGCTTCCCTGGCCATCACCAACTCTGCTCAAACTCATCTCCCTCGAGTCTGTGATGCCACCCAACCACCTCATCCTCTGTCGTCCCCTTCTCCTCCTGCCTTTAATCGTTCCCAGCATTAGGATCTTTTTCATTGAGTCAGTTCTTCGCATCAGGTGGCCAAAGTACTGGAGTTTCAGCTTCAGCATCAATCCTTCCAATGAATATTCAGTACTGATTTCCTCTAGGTTTGACTAGTTGGATCTCCTTGCAGTCCAAGAGACTCTCAAGAGTTTTCTCCAATGACACAGTTCAAAAGCATCAATTCTTCAGGGCTCAGCTCTCTTTATGGTCCAACTCTCACATTCATATATGACTACTGGAAAAACCATAGCTTTGATTAGACAGACCTTTGTTGGCAAAGTAATATCTCTGTTTTTTAATATGATGTCTAAGTTGGTCATAGCTTTTCTTCCAAGGAGCAAGCATCTTTTAATTTCATGGCTGCAGTCACCATCTGCTGTGATGTTGGAGCCCAAGAAAATTAAGTCTGTCACCGTTTCCATTGTTTCCCCATCTATTTGCCATGATGTGATGGGAACAGATGCTATGAATCTGTTCTCTGAATGTTGAGTTTTAAGCCAGCTTTTTCACTCTGCTCTTTCACTTTCATCAAGAGGCTCTTCAGTTCCTCTTCGCTTTCTGCCATAAGGGTGCTGTCATCTGCATATCTGAGGTTTGATATTTCTCCCGGCTATCTTGATTCCAGCTTGTGCTTCATCCAGCCTGGCTTTTCGCATGGTTTACTCTGCATATAAGTTAAATAAGCAGGGTGAAAATATACAGCCTTGACGTACTCCTTTCCCAATTTGGAACCTGTCTGTTGTTCCATGTACAGTTCTAACTGTAATTTACATGTCCACAAACAGTGTAGGAGAGTACCCTTTTCTCCACACCTTCCCCAGTATTGGTTATTTATAGACTTTTTCATGATGGCCATCCTGATCCATGTGAGGTGGTAGTTTTGATTTGCACAGAAATGTGTGCTTTAACAAGTTCCCCAACTGATCCTGCATTCAGTGACTTTGACAATATTAAAATACATCTTCAGACCCTATAAGAGATGATGCAGGTCTTTAGTGTGGTCTACTAAGCCCTTTCAGAGCTGCTCCAGCACCACCCCCCACCTCACTCCAGCTACACTGACCTCCCAGAACATGCCAGTCTCCTTTTAACCTCTCACCTTTGACTTTATGTTCTTGGGCAGGTTGGATAACCACCACCCCAAAGATGTTCATATACTGTCCACATAACCTATGATTGTGTTAAACAACTTGGCAGCCATGGTTAAGCTCCCTTTGCCTTTGTTTCTTTCCCATTTCCTACCCACTACAGAATTGATCGGGTTTTCTTTACTCCTTTATTTTCCTTCTTCTGATTTGAAAGCTAGGTTTTTATTTTTGTTATCCCAATTATATTTCCTTTTTAATATACATACATACTAATATATTTTCCTAATTCTAAAGCTGTTCCATGTCTCTCATCTCCTTCCAAAACAAAATAAAAACTGTTTAACTATCTCTTGAGAACAGGTAACTTTAATTTTCTTATTGTACCTTTTGTTAAATAGGAAAAAAAGGTTTTTACAATAATTAATCTTATTACCAACAGATAATAATTTCATTTTTCACCAGCTTTTTGGCATCCAACTCTTTCCTCTGGGATCACTTTTCTTCTCCTTACATATACACTTTATTAGTCTATTCTGGAAAGGTCTTGGAGGGTTAATTCTTTTGGTTTTTGTAATAGTAAAGAGGTCTATGTATCATCATGAATCTTAAATATTAGTGGGGTTTTTGGCTGTGGAATCTGGGTTAATGCCTTTTATTGCTCAACATTTGAAAATATTATTCCTTTGTTTATATTGTTAGTTGTAAGAAATTTGTAATGACTGTATTTGTCATTCTTGACCTCCACTACTGATAACAAAGGACTCTAGATAATTCATATTCAGACCAAATTTCCTGTAAGAAGTTTCTAGGTCAGCTCTGCCTTATGTATCACTCATACTCCTGGGACCAGCAAACTAACCTAGAGATGTCCTTTTCATGAGAATGAAAGAAGCACAAGAGCACATATGTTTGTAAAGTCATACTTTGTACCTACCTATGCACATAGAGCTTTCATGTAAAGACTATCATACCATACATGCTGTATCGTCCAATTTTTTTCCACTTGAACTATTATAGGCATTATACTATGTCAGCACATGTAGATTATACTTTATATGGTTTAAAAGGATTTAAGCAATGAGCTTAAATAAAAGCAGAATTCTTATATCCTCACAATGTTCTGTTTCACTACTCAGAGATAACCAGTTCTATTTTCTGTTTTTCTAATCACTTCCATCATAATTCTTACACTTCTGTGCCATGACTTATGAACTTGATGGTATCAACTGACTCTCCTCTATCAAAAATGATAAAATTTAACTCTCTAATACTATCTCTTACCTCACCACTATTCCCATAATTCTACTGGTTGTATTGTTCATTGTTCTGCTGGTTACCTTTATAATGATGAATCTCCAATATTAAGTCATCTGTGCATTATCTATGCGGCTTCCCATGTGGCACAGTGGTAAAAAATCTGCCTGCCAATGCAAGAGACACAAAAGACTTGGGTTTGATTCCTGGGTCAGGAAGATCCCCTGGAGAAGGAAACGTCAACTTGCTCCAGTATTCTTGCCTGGAAAATTCCACGGACAGAGAAGCCTGGTGGACTACAGTCCACGGGGTTGCAAAGAGTGGGACACAACTAAGCAACTGAGCACACAGCACGTGTATTATCTACAGGTTAATTATAAAAAAATTAAACACCAGCAAATAAGAGTTTTACTGCTGACTATATGGCATATTAGCTAATAACAGATCAGCTCTCCTGCCAGGAATAACTGAGAGCTACATTATTTGCTAAATACAATGTGATATACTAGATTGGACCCAGTCATTTTCAAAGGATATTATTAGAGAAATTAATGAAATAAAAATAAAGTCTGAAATTTTGTTAATAGTAATGTACCCATGTTGACTTCTTAGTTTTAGCAAATATACCATAGCAGTATAAGATATTACATGTTACATTAGAGTAGGCTGGGTTAGAGATATATGAAAACTACTATTTTTGCAACTTTATTGCAAGTATAAAATTATTTTACAATAAAACATTTATTAAAAAAAAAGACATTTGAAGGCATTGGAACACTGCCAAGACAGGAAGATTTTGGAGGGCCAATATGTCAAAAAGAAGCAAGCACAGAAGAAAGTCAGCTCTCCATGTAGGTTTCAGCCTCAAGGCATTTGCCAGTGCTTAAAGCTGCAGATAAGAGGCCAAGAAGCAGAGTGTCAAAAAAGCACAAGAGAAAGTGACAGCCACAAACCTGAAAGGCAAAACAGAGTTCTAGGCATCCTCAAGTGGCTAGGAGAATAAAAAATGGAATTTAGGGCCCATCAAGATAGACAATCCCAGGAAAACATTCCAGTCATGCCCTAGACAGGAAATTCCCTAGAAATAAAATTCAACCAAAAGAGACCAGCTTTCCCAAGACTGAAGTCCAATTTTGAATAAACTAAATTCTAGATTCAGGTGCAATGCCTGCCATCTCTAAAAACATCATCCACAGATCACATACACAATTTTTATTTCACAACATCCATAATTCAATCAAAAATAGTTGGTATAGTAACAGGCAAAATTAAAAGACCAAAAGAGGAAAAAAACAAACAAAAAAACAGATCCATCAAGAGAATGAGAAAACAAATCACAGACTGGGAGAAAATATTTGCAAAAGGCATTTCTGATAGACATTTATTATCTAAAATACACAAAGAACTCTTAAAATTCAACAGTAAAATAACAAAAAACCCAATTAAAAGATGGGCCAAAGACCTTAACAGATACCTCACCAAAGAAGGTGTACAGATGGCAAATAAACATATGAAAAGATGCTCTGTATCCTATGTCATCAGTTCAGTTCAGTTCAGTCGCTCAGTCGTGTCCAACTCTTTGCGACCCCATGAACTGCAGCACACCAGGCCTCCCTGTCCATCACCAACTCCCAGAGTTTACCCAAACCCATGTCCATCGAGTTAGTGATGCCATCCAACCATCTCATCCTCTGTCATCCCCTTCTCCTCCTGCCCTCAATCCTTCCCAGCATTAGGGTCTTTTCCAATGAGTCAACTCTTCGCATGAGGTGGCCAAAGTATTGGGGTTTCAGTTTCAACATCAGTCCTTCCAATGAACACCCAGGACTCATCTCCTTTAGGATGGGCTGGTTGGATCTCCTTGCAGTCCAAGGGACTCTCAAGAGTCTTCTCCAGCACCACAGTTCAAAAGCATCAATTCTTCGGCAGTCAGCTTTCTTCACCGTCCAACTCTCACATCCATACATGACCACGGGAAAAACCATAGCCTTGACTAGACGGACCTTTGTTGGCAGAGCAATGTCTCTGCTTTTAAATATGCTATCTAGGTTGGTCATAACCTTCCTTCCAAGGAGTAAGCGTCTTTTAATTTCATGGCTGCAATCACCATCAGCAGTGATTCTAGAGCCCAAAAAAAACAAAGTCTGACACTGTTTGCACTGTTTCCCCATTTATTTCCCATGAAGTGATGGGACCAGATGCCATGATCTTAGTTTTCTGAACAATGAGCTTTAAGCCAACTTTCTCACTCTCCTCTTTCACTTTCATCAAGAGGCTCTTTAGTTCTTGTTCACTTTCTGCCATAAGGGTGGTGTCATCTGCATATCTGAGATTACTGATATTTCTCCCGGCAACCTTGATTCCAGCTTGTGTTTCTTCCAGCCCAGCGTTTCTCATGATGTACTCTGCATATAAGTTAAATAAAGTGAAAGTGAAGTCACTCAGTCGTGTCCAACTCTTTGTGACCCCGTGGACTGTAGCCCACCAGGCTCCTCCATCCATGGAATTTTCTAGGCAAGAATACTGGAGTGGGTTGCCATTCCCTTCTCCAGGGGATCTTCCCGACCCAGGAATCAAACCCAGGTCTCCCGCATTGCAGGCAGACGCTTTACTGTCTGAGCCACCAGGGAATCCAAGTTAAATAAGCAGGGTGACAATATACAGCCTTGACGTACTCCTTTTCCTATTTGGAACCAGTCTGTTGTTCCATGTCCAGTTCTAACTGTTGCTTCCTGACCTGCATACAGGTTTCTCAAGAGACAGGTCAGATGGTCTGGTATTCCCATCTCTTTCAGAATTTTCCACAGTTTATTGTGATCCACACAGTCAAGGGCTTTGGCATAGTCAATAAAGCAGAAATAGATGTTTTTCTGGAACTCTCTTGCTTTTTCAATGATCCAGCAGATGTTGGCAATTTGATCTCTGGTTCCTGTGCCTTTTCTAAAACCAGCTTGAACATCCTGGAAGTTCACGGTTCACGGATTGCTGAAGGCTGGCTTGCAGAATTTTGAGCATTACTTTACTAGCGTGTGAGATGAGTGCAATTGTGTGGTAATTTGAGCCTTCTTTGGCATTGCCTTTCTTTGGGATTGGAATGAAAACTGATCTTTTCCAGTCCTGTGGCCACTGCTGAGTTTTCCAAATTTGCTGGCATATTGAGTGCAGCCCTTTCACAGCATCATCTTTCAGGACTTGAAATAGCTCAGCTGGAATTCCATCACTTTCACTAGCTTTGTTCATAGTGATGCTTTCTAAGGCCCACTTGACTTCACATTCCAGGATGTCTGGCTCTAGGTGAATGATCTCACCATCGTGATTATCAGTGAACTGCAAATTAAAACAACAGTGAAATACCTCCACACACCTAGTAGAATGGCTAAAATCCAAAACACTGACAACACCAAATGCTGACAAAGATGGAAAGCAATAACAACCATGGGAATGCAAACTGAATGCACAGCCACTTTGGAAGACAAGTTTGATTGTTTCTTAGAAAACTAAACATATCAATACTCTTACCATACTTTTTACCATCTGGTGACCACTCTCCTCAGTGTTTACCCAAAGGAGCTGAAAACTTAGGCCCACAGAATAGCCTACACATAGATGTTAATGGAAGCTTTATTCATAATCCCAAAACTTAAAAGAAATTGGGGTGTCCTTCAATAGGTGAATGGATTTATCCTGTAATACTGGATACTGTGGTACATCAGACAATGGAATATTATTCAGTGCTTGAACAAAATGAGCTATCAAGCCATGAAAAGACATGGAGGAGACTTGAATATTACTAAGTTAAAAAAAGTTGGTCTAAAAAGGCTACATACTATATGATTCAGACTATATGATATTTTAGAAAGAGCAAAATTAAGATTGCCAGGGGCTTACAGAGAGGGAGGGATGAACAGCTGGGTAGTGAACTTCTTCCATATGAAACTACTGTGGCTGACACATGTTTTTTATACATTTGTCAAAACCCATAAAATGAGCAGCACCAAGAATAAACCCTAATGTAAGCTAAGGACTTTGGGTGATGATGACATGTCAATACCAGTTCACTAAAAGTAAAAATGCACCACTCTAGTGCCAGATATTGATGGAGGGGAGTCTGGGGGTATTTGGGGAAATAGGATATATGGCAACCCTCTGTACTTTCCACTCAATTTTTCTGTGAACCTAAAACTACTTTAAAAAATAAAATCTATAAAAAATAAAATAAACACACCCAAGGGAAATCCAAATATTGCAATTATCAGATAAGAGCTTTGAAGTAACTCCGATTATTATGATCAAGAAAACAGAAGATTGATAATTTCATGAAACAGAGAGTAATTGTGACAATTTTAGGATGCTGGTAGCATTTTGTTTCTTGATCTGGGCAATAATATTCACCAAGCTGTACCCTTTGATTTGTGAATATAGATCATATCTCAATAAAATAATTTACTATTGAAAATAAGCAGTATTTATAATATTAAGTTTATATAATTATTATTCACTGCAGAACCAAAGAATGTGACTGAAATCAAAGGAAAATGACCTTCTCACTAAACCTATGTAATTTGAAAAAAGTAAAAGTCAGGATCAAAAGGGTTGGCATTTTCTTATTCCATTCAATTATTTAACAAGTAATTAGTGCTTACTGTGTGCTACACAGTTTTCTAGGTGCAAGAAATAGAACAGTGACTGTGACAGACAAAATTCTCTGCCCACATGGAGGTCACATTCTACTGGGGGTACAAAAAAACAGAAACAAAACAGAAAACGAATAATAGATTTATAAGATATAATTAGATTTTAAGGAGTATTAACAGATGCTACGTGCTATGAGAAAAAGCTATCTGTAAAATAATTCAAAATCATGCTGCATTTTAGCTGACTACATATTTGGGCCATGATTTCTGGTATAGCTTTTGGTTTTCCTGAGACTTTTGAATTCTTATTTTTCCTATAATGGAAAGAAGTATACATTTTTAAAAAACATATTCATAAGATATTGAGAGCAAATAATCATACTACTTATTGAATGTAATCCACTTTTCTTCTTAAAAGCATTCTTCTTGGAGTTATCTGACATCCACTTCTAACTTGATCTGATTGCTTTTTTTTTTGGCCTGCTAGACAGTTGTCAAACTGGGATTTCTCTTTAATACTCTCTGCATATTGGTGCCTGTGTTTACCCGCCTCTTCAGTTCTTTTCTCATTTTGCTAGACTGCATGCTCAGGGTTTTTTGTTTGTTTTAGTTTTGCCTTCTGTTTTTGTTTTGTTTCTGTGGGAGGTAAAGTTTTTGAATCTTTTCATCTCTGAAAAGTGTCCTTACACCTCACACTTGAATGATACTTTGTCAAGGTACTAGAAATCTAGGTTCAAGATCAATTTCTCTTAAAAGTTAAAAGGTATTGCCCAATTCTTTTCTAGCAAACAGGGCTGCAAATGAGAATCATATGAAATCTGATTTTAATTGGTAATCTATTTGATCTTCCCTCATAACTCAGTTTTTAAAGAATCTGCCTGCAATGCAGGAAACCCCAGTTCGATTCCTGGGTCGGGAAGATCTGCTAGAGAAAGGAAGGCTACCCACTCCAGTATTCTTGGGCTTCCCTTGTAGCTCAGCTGGTAAAGAATCCTCCTGCAATGCAGAAGACCTGGGTTCGATCCCTGGGTTGGGAAGATCCCCTGAAGAAGGGAAAGGTGACCCACTCCAGTATTCTGGCCTAGAGAATTCGATGCTCTGTATAGTCCATGGGGTCTCAAAGAGTCGGACACGACTGAAAGACTTTCACTTTCGATCTATTTTTTTCTCCTCTAGATGCTTTTAGAATCTTCTCTTTTTCTTTATGTCCTGAAATCTGATGAACAAATTGTTAGATGTGATATATTTTATTCATTTGTTTGATAGCTAATGAAAGTGAAAGTCCCTCAGTCGTGTCCGACTATTTGTGACCCCACGGAATATATAGTCCATGGAATTCTCCTGCCCAGAATACTGTAGTGGGTAGCCATTCCCTTCTCCAGGGGATCTTCCCAACCCAGGAATTGAACCAAGGTCTCCTGCATTGCAGGTGGATTCTTTACCAAATGAGCTCTCAGGGAAACCCTGATAGCTAATAGGCTCTTTTAATTTAATTCTTTAAAAATACATTCTCTTCCTTGAACTTTGGGAATTTGATTAGCTCCTTTTCTTCATGTCTCTTTTATCTCTTTCTGGAGCTTTAATTGCACAGGATTATATCTTTTGGTTTGACCTTTTCTGTCTCTTAACTTTTCATTTGCATTTTACATCTTTTTTCTCTGTAAACAGAGATTTTTTTTCCCCCAGTGTTATTAATATCTTCCAGGACTTTTACTGAAATCCTTCAGTATTCACATTTTTTAATTCCAAAGATTCTTTCTTGTTCTTGAACTTCTCTCTTTCTTACCAGCTAAACATCACTTAAGTCCTGTTTTGTTCTCTGATTTCTCTCTGTTTCCTCTGGGATTTGTTGGTACTTCTCTTTTGTGTTTCACATTTTCCCCCTTTAATGTCTAGAGACCACCTAGTCTATATTACACTAAATAAGGTCTTATTTATACTTATGAATGAAGTTGGACTAATATAGGTAGATAGTACAACTTTCCCCTGATAGTGTATATGTCTTTCCCAGTATGCCTCTCCTCTGAATGAAAAGACTGATTCCAAGCTGTGAATATACGGGAAGGCTGGTAATTAACTGACTATGTTAGGGACATGGGTGGAAGCATGGAAACAGGTTGGTTTCCAACCCCTGCCAAAGTAAGAAAGAGCTGAGGTACCAACAGCTGTGCAAAGAGCCTTTTTCCATTCCAGATATGACATTCATGTTTCCTTAAAGAACAAGCCTGTATGGACCAAATGGATTGCTGCTTATCACTCCAGTGGAGAAGATTTGCTTTTCTTTTATAAGTTATAAAAAAATTAATATCTAAATCTGGTCAATAAGTGAGATGATGAAACTTTCGCAGTAAAACATGATGTGTGATTGCCAAGGAATCAACAGATTGTAACGGGAAAAGGTCGTACCAGTCAGACCTTGGGTAACGGGAGTGATGCTGGACCAAGGGTGTGACTTCCTTCTGAAGCCTTCGAATGGAAGCACTCATCTGATGGATCAGGTGGAATCATACTCACCCCTCAAGTCCACACCTTCTGTGAGAAGGACAGGCCACCTGGCGAGAAATCGACTGAGCTACAAATAATGAAATGTAGTGGGAAGTGGGGAGCATGGCAGAGACTCTGACTTGTCAAGAGAAGAGCCGAACAGAGAAGTGAACATTCACTGACTTTGGAGTAGGAGACAAACTTTGAAAGGATAGAATATTTACAGTGTGCGGGCTATCCAGGGTATATCACGTAATACTTACAGCAGCCTCACAGAGAGGGTACTATGATTGCCACCATCTTGCACTTGAAAAGAAAAAAGTACATCATAGAAGCAAAGAATTCAGCCTATAGAGCCAACTGGTGAGAATCAAATCCAGGTTCCTCTGCTTCAGAGCCAGGGACCCAGAACAAGTTACTTATCATCTCTGCACCTCACCTTTCTCACTCATAAGATGAGGACAATTATTGCATACACGCTGTGGGATTGTTATGAAAATAATTTAGTTAATGTCCATAAAAGAGTTCCTTTAAACAGTGCCTGCAACACTGTCGTTGTTGTTGTTTAGTCGCTAAGTCGTGTCCGATCTTTTGCGACCCCAGGGACTGTAACCAGCCAGGCCCCTCTGTCCATGGGATTTCCCAGGCACGAATACTGGAGTGGGGTGCTATTCCCTCTCCAGTGGATCTTCCTAACCCAGGGATCAAACCCACATCTTCTGCATTAGCAGGTAGATTCTTTACCACTATGCCACCAGGGAAGCCCCACAACATAGTCACTGGTCAATAGAAACTAAAGTTTTTATTATTATTGAGGGGCTAAATAATCTGCTAGCTGTCAAGCCGAGACATTAACCCCAGATATCTCAAACTCCTTGATCCACATTCTTACCCATCACTCCGTGTGGCCCCTCTCACATGGTATAGCAAATGCCTACATGGCAAGATACCAGGATTCCCAGAAATGCTCCTACCCAAACATTTCACTAGTGACCTATTGACTAGGCATTCGACAGAATCATAGGGCATTCTACAGGTAGCTGAAGACTGTTTCTTGTTAAAATATAAACCCATTCCCTCATTCTTTGGCTCTCCTCTAACTTCAGTTCATCAGTCAGTCATGCTTGAGTATGAATGCGTCTCTCATGTTATTGTTGTTTAGTTGCTAAGTCGTGTCTGACTCTTTCATGACCGCATGGATCATAGCCTATCAGGCTCCTCTGCCCGTGGGATTTTCCAGGCAAGAATACTGGAGTGGGTTACCATTTCCTCCTCCATCTTTCATGAAAGCCTTTCTTAATTGGGAGGGTGGGGTAGGCAGTTTAATAAGTATCTGAGCACCCCGACAATAAAGGGGACATGCAGGAGCAAAATCACAGAGATCAAAGATTAGACGCTTCAAAGGCAAACTTTCACCAGTCACATAGGATAGCAATTGTCAGTTTCATATTTTCTCTCCATTGTTGTCCTGAAAGGCAGGGATTACTATCATCCCCACTTGATAGAGCAAGGAAACTGAGGCTCAGAGACACTATGTCACTTCTCTGAGGTGAGCCAACTGATAAAGGGTCCCACCCCCACCCCCACCCCGGGGAATTGGAGTCCAAGTGTTTCCAGTACACACCTTGACTCTGTCCATGGTCCTGCCTCACCCCTCTCCAGACACTGCATGGTTTGGCTGTGATTTATTTCTGCCCACAGTCACTCAGATGGAGTCAGGGAGGGCCAATCAGCCTTGATGACCCACATTTCTGTCCATTCACTGGAAGCTCCTGCAGCAAGCCCAGATTTATCAAAACAGAGGAAAGAAGAGGAAAGGTCATTGTTCTCCACCATTTGCAAGAATATCTGAGTTAAACATGGAAGATTTGTCATTTGCATGGTGAAGGGAGGTGGGAGAGAGGAAGCATTGTTAGGTGTTGGTAATGTAAAAACATAAGTATGCTGTTATTTACGTAATTAGTTATTGCTTTCATTATGGGTGCAGTCTTAATGGTTATAGTATTTATGTATAATTACCTTAATATTCACTGAAATTTCCAAGTAGCTCCCTAATTAACTGTCTCAAATATATAATTACATTGCATCTTTACGCAAGACTTGCCTAATTAATGTAGTTACACCACTTCTTTTGTGAATGTGCATTATTAATGCTCTTTGCATCATTCTTCTGACTTCTTGTAATTCACGCTTTACAAAAATTAAGACCCCGAATTAGAAACCTTCACAAGCAGCCCAATCTAGCAGCAAAGCAGAGGCTCAGAGCTACTGGAAAAAACAAGGACTTGCTAAGCCTCATTATGAGTTTCTCGTTATACAACCTTCCTGCTTGGAGGTGAGAGGAGCCCGGGGTAGCAGGGCTCATTAGAACAGGCAGCCTCCAAGTGAGGCCCCCCCCGCAGTCTCAACTTTCCTCATCCACTTCAGGCTACGTAACCTGCCCTCAACTGGGAAGGCTACCAGTTGTCCTGGAACTTCTGCATGACAGGGGTGTTGAGCACTAATTTTACATCCTCTTTGAGCTCACATGTCTGACGCTACCTCACTAGGTCTTGATTTTCTAATCTGTAAAATAGGTGCGGTGACAACTACCTGTCTCCTTAGAAAGTTCTGCAAGAATTAAATGAGGTGATGGACATGAAAAGCTCTGAAGGATATTGTGAATGCAGTGTATGACTGCAAGGGGTTGCTTCTAAACCCATTTTGCGTTGCCACCAAGCTGGTCTCACAGAACGTAAAGGTTACTCAGTGCTGCATAACAAACTACCCCAAATCCAGTGGCTGAAAACCACAGGCAAGTTATTTAGTTCATGACTGTGTAGCTGGGCTGTTTGGTTCAGTCTCTGCAGGGTGATTTTTTTGGTCTGAACCTGGCTCAGCTGTTCTTGGACAGGTTCATGCCCATGACTGGGGCCACAGCAGACATGGCCAAGACCCCTCTCCTTGTGGCCTCTTGCCTTCTTCCCAGCTTGCCTTCTCGTGGTCAGTGTTGGAAGCATTTCCAGCCCAAGATCAAAATCTACAAGGCTTCCTTCCCAGAACTTGCACAATGTACTTGCCCACATTCTGTTCAACAGAACATCTTACAGGACCATCCCAGAGTCAAGGACTAGGGAAAGAGACCCCACAGCCTGATGGGAGGAGCTTGTGCCACTGTTTGCAGTCTATCACACCTGGCTTACCTTCAACCTGTTCTTTCCAAGAGGAAAATAACCCTTCAACTGATCAATAACCAAGGGTTTGTTGAACATTTGCTGTGGACTTTGCATCGTGGGAGATTCCACAGGGGATCCAGAAGAAGTTAAGACAGCAATATGGTCAGACCACTCAAGATGGCTGTTGTCTTGCTTTCTTTACATCCCCTGCTCAACCAATGCCTGTTTCACCTATACCCTACTCATGTGACGGACCTTCTTACATCCTTGCCCAAGGCTGCAGCTAGTGATTATTCTAACTTTAAATCAGAACTCTCCTCTACGCTTATCAAAGGGCTAGTGAGGAGCATGCCCTTCTTCTGGTTTCCCAGTAACCGATAAGCCAACCTGATGTCAATTTTGACCCTATAACTGATAACCTCCTCCTGGATCTGGGAGCAAAGACTGCTGCCATGTCCTGCCAGCCATCCACCGTACACAGTGGGGTGTCGCTCCAGGACCTTGCTTCAGACGTTAGGCTCCCCCATCCATTAAACCATCGCTGTCTCTGTTGCTGACTCCTGACCTTTCTTCTGGTTTGAACCTGGGCTGGTCCAGGCCTGGTAGACCTGCAGGGTTCGATCCAACACAGCTCCCTTCCAAACTGCTGAGATGCAGTTGAGAGGCAAAGTGAACAAATATGAACGAAAGGGAAACAAAGTATGTGAAACTGTGAGGTGCAGGCTACAAGCACAATAAAAACACCCAGAAAGAGTCAATGCGTTAATGAGAGAACACTTCATGGAGCATCTTAGGCCAGGCCAAAGCAAGGTGGTGAGAAGGGACTTCATATGGGAAGCCATGATACTGCAGATGCAGAGGAGAGTGAGGTTCCTGCTGGAAAGAACTTTGGAAGCATCTGGACTTTGACAGTCCATGGGAAAGCAGTTCAGTTCAGTTCAGTCACTCAGTCATGTCCGACTCTTTGCAACCCCATGGACTGCAGCACGCCAGGCTTCTCTGTCCATCACCAACTCCCAGAGCTTGCTCAAGCTCATGTCCATCGAGTTGGTGATGCCATCCAACCATCTCATCCTTTGTCATCCCCTTCTCCTCCTGTCTTCAATCTTTCCCAGCATCAGGATCTTTTCTAATGAGTTGACTCTTCGCATCAGGTAGCCAAAGTATTGGAGTATGAGAAAGCAAGGTGGGATTTAAACAGAGGAAGCCCAAGATCCATGAATAATTATTGACATTTAGCTAATGGTTCCCAAGAATCTAGGAACTCAGCTCTTCCCCCAGATAACCACATTGTTCACACCCCTTAATTCAGGTCACCTTCCCAGGGAAGGCTTCCCAACCATCCTGCACACACATTCTCACACACAGTCTCACACACATACACATACACACACCATTTAAACACATGCACAGAGCCTCACCCCTCACTAGCCCCTTACTCTGCTCTTTTGCCTTCAGAAAAATGTCACTGCCTTACACTGTAATTACATACTTCTGTGATTCTTTGCTTTTTGTCTGTCTGTTTTCCCTTCCCCGACAGGACTGTAAGCTGCATAAGGGCAAGAACTTGATCCATTTTGTGTGGAGTTCTATCATCTCCACCCATCTGAATATGCCTGGCATGTAGCAGACTCTTAACAAATATCTGTGGAATGAATATACACTATATGCCAGGAACCAAGCAGCTGGTTCCAGTCTTCACCAAGAACAGCATCAAAATCAAAAACCATAGTGATCAGGAGATGCTGGAAGAAATGGCATGGGGGTTAATGATCACTCCCTAAGAGCATCACATGGAGGGCAAATCAGCCAGCTTGCATTCCCCTCTGCTTCCTGCTCCTGCCAACTGTGTCCTCCAGAAGCTGATGGGGGTAGTGAGCACACAGCATGTAATCAGTGCTGGTGCTGTGTGGAGACATGGAGCTGGATAAGTAGAATTATCAACAGAAATATAAATGGTGATAGAGCATCTCCATTTTTACAGAGGAGATATCTAAGTCTCAGAGAGACAAAGGGACTTCTCCAAGGCCACACAGCATTAATGATGAAGGTGAGACTCAAACCCAAGTCTTTGGGCTTCAGATCAGAGCTTAGTCCACTATTGCACTTGTTGCTTTCATACAGGGGCTGGCTGCATGGGAACTCTGAGCCCCACCCTATATTAAGCCAGGAAGAATGAGGAAGGCAGGACTTACACAGGACAGGGAGGCAGGGTTTACCCCTGTCATTGTGAAGATACCACTCACAGCATAGTCTATGGAAGCCCATGGTACCCCCCAGAAGTGTGCAACCCAGGAAAAGGCAGTAAGTGTCTGAAAAACTCAACAAGCAGGGTGAGAGCTAGAATGAGAGATCCACATTTGGAGTTGATACCTTTTGGCTCCATCATTCACTTGCTTTGTGTTTCCTCTTCAGCCTCAGTTTCCTCATCCATGAAACAGGAATCACATCTACCTTAATTGCTGAAAAGTTTTTGAGAGGGTAAAATGAAGGAATACAAAGCATTTTGTAAATATGTAAAGTGTCAAAAAAATCTTAGGCATTGTCATTCCCTCCATATCAAATGATGACTCTGTGACCCTCCTTAATTGGACACACTCCATCACTAAGATCTTTCTTGGACTTCCCTAGTGGTACAGTGGATAAGCATCCACCTGCCAATGCAGGGGACATGGGTTCGATACCTGGTCTGGGAAGATTACACTTGTGGAGCAACTAAGCCCATGAGCCACAACTACTGAGCCCATGTGCTGCAACTCCTGAGCCTGCATGCCGCAGAGCCCGTGCTCCACAGCAAGAGAAGCCACCGCAATGAGAAGCCTGAGAACTGCAACGAAGAGTAGCCCCAGCTTACAGCTAGAGAAAGCCTGCAGGCAGCAAGGAGGATCCAGTGCAACCAAAAATAACATTAATTAACTTTTTTAAAAAGAGCTTTCTCTAACAACAAATACGCATCACATAGCCTCTCTGTGCCCAGCTGTCTCCTACCTGATGTAGAGGGATTTAATGAGAAGCACTTGGCACTTGGCACAATACTGGAACCCTAGCTCATACTTCCTGACTCATAAACTTGATTTTGGCCTTACAACACTTGCTATACAATGAGAATTGGAGCTAGATCTGTTGTTTTCAAGCTCAAGTTTAAAGAGGTTCTGAAAAATATTGTATTGCATTTCATTATTAAAAGTGGACTTTATAAACCAGTGGAAAACACACACACTCAAATGTATCACATATCAAAAATTAGCACATTAGACACCTTGGATGCTTTAACTCAAGATCTTGTTGATTTTAAAACATGAGAATGTTATAACTTTGAACTTAAGAGATTTATTTAAATAATTTATTGCTTTTATGTCTTACATTTTGGGGTCCCATAAAAACTTTTTTCTGAAAAAGGAAATATATTGATAAAAAGAAGTTTGAGAATCACTGATCTCAATGGCCTTACACATGCTGAAATCTCTCTCTGATTCTGTGGGTGTATATAGAACAGAATTCCTGCCTTTAAAGAGAATGCAATCTTCTTGAGAAGATAAAAAGCAAAATATGACAAAACACAACATAAAACAGTTGTACAGGCTGCCTTCTTCCTACCCTTTTCCCACAGTGTTATCTGTATACACGCTTGCCCAGAATAAAACCTACACTTCTAAGTCTGTTTTGCATCTTGGTGTGGTCATAGGACCAAGTCCCAGAAAGGGGTGGAAATTGTATGCTTGTGTATAACACAAAATTCTCAGCAAATGTACTTAAAAAGAAGTCTGTCTTCCTTCTGACCTTTTCTTTGGCTAGCTAGACTATAGATTTCATGGTTGGAGCTATAGCAGCCATTTTGGACTATGAGTCAGAAGTCACATGTGGAGGACAGCAGAACAATAAAATAGAAGGAACTTGACCCCTGACCATGATGGCCCACCTACCTGGACTTTCACATGGGTGAGAAATAAACATCCATCTGATTTCAACCACTGTTATTTAGGGGATTTCTGCCACTCACAGCCAAAACTAACCCTAATACAACAACCATCATTATGTACTTAACTTCCCCTAAGGAACAATAAGCTCTCTGCCATACCATCCTCTTGAGGCCATGAAATGTGATCCTTATTGGTGTGTTTTATAGAAGCCATCATTAGTTCATGTGAGTAAAAGTGACATCAGAGCTGGTTCTACATTCTGTGTTTCTCTGAGCCTCAGCTCCTGCATGTGTAAAATGGGACAATAATTCCTAACACTGTTGTTGCAGGGAGAGATGTGGCAGGAAAGTCATTTGATCCAAGACTCGGCTCCACAAAGGGTTTCAAGCGTAGCTTTTTCATACCATCTCCAGGTGAGATATCACTTCCATCATGGCAATACACAATAGGATTGGCAGAAGACAGCCATCAAACACATTTGGACAAGCATCTTGTCACCATCTTTGTGTGTGTGTGTGTGTGTGTGTGTGTGTGTGTGTGTGTGTACCCTGTATATATATTTTGACCAGGAGCAAATTTATTATAGAGTTAATGACCATAAGGTTCCAGGTCCCATCCTCACACAGATAACTCTCAAAGGCCACAGGAGAGCTCCTTGCAATGTATTCACATCATCACATGTTTTTATAAATTTTGCAAAAGTAACATATTTTAGCCAGAGAGTTGAGAGTTCTCCCTCATTCCAGTCAACCCTGTTCTAACTTCCCCTCCGGTGGTAAAGGAATGGGTGCAGGCATCTCTGGGATTCAGTGCAGGGAAAGCTGAGTTGGTGATACATTTAGCTTTGGGTTTAAGTTCATGTGGTTTGCAATCCCTCGTATATTTACTGCTAGTGGTCCTAATGTAGGAATGTCTCCCAGGATACTCCTAATAGCATCAATTCATAGAGTATTTTAGAACAGTATATAGGAAAAACTTAGTAGAGGTGTTTCCAAATTTGACGACATTTGAAGCCATCGGTGTGACCTCAGGCAAGTTAATCAACCTCTCTGTGTCTCAGTTTCCTCATCCACAAAATGAGAATTACAGCATCTACCTCATGGGGTGGTTGTACAGATTAAAGGAATTAATTCATACGAAGCACTTTAAACAAGGGCCTGACCTCAGTAAATGCTATTTTTATTATGGTCCTAAAAATTGAAGGAGTCTTCAGTCTGCTTCCTCTTTGGAGCCCAGGAGGTCCCAAGCCTGATATTGAAGTTTTCCAGTGTGTCACCATTAAAAAGCCAGTCCTTCGCAGACACAGAGAACAGACTTGCAGACCCAGCAGGGGAAGGAGAGGGTGGGGTGAATTGAGAGAGTAGTATTGAAACATATATATTACCATATGCAAAATAGAGAGCTAGTGGGAAGTTGTTGTATGACACAGTGAGCTCAGCCAGGAGTTCTGTGACAACCTGGGGGGGTGGGGGATGGGGTAGAGGCTGGAGGGAGGCTCAGGAGGGAGGGGACATAAGTATACTCATGGCTGATTTGCATCGTTTTATGGCAGAAACCAACCCAATATCGTAAAGAAATTATCCTCCAATTAAAAATCTAAAAATTAGGTAACAAAAAACAAACAAAAAAAAACAGTCTTTGTTGCCAAAATGTCCCCAGTATGCAACCTGAAACATCACAGAAATACCGGAAAAGAGTTCAGGAACATTCCTACAGCTCTCCCTTTCATGAAGCTGCAGAAAATCAAGCATCCAAAACAAACAAACACCCCCCCCCCCAAATTTCACCCCAAGCATCTCACAAGACAATTTAACACAGCTATTCAACACAGATCAATTTAAGTCCCCTGTGAATATGGAGATAACAGGCATGGATATTTTCGCTGAACATGAGACAATCACCACATGGGTAAGCAAGTCTTATACCCTTAACACAGATGACACATCAGGCTTTTCCCTTAATTTATAACATTCACTCCACTTAATTCAGTGTTTCAATATTAGAAAATATAGCTCTTCATATAATGAAAGAAATACCAGGAACCGTGATCACAAAGACAACAAGCAGTGTGCAGAATCAGTTGGGAGACCCATCTCCCAAGTCTTTTGTACAGCCTCAAGGGTCTACATGCATTCATAGGGAGAAATGCTGGAACGGTTATTTCTCTTTAAACAACTACAGGCCTAGGAGTAGGCCTACATTCCACCTCTGACCGTGGAATGGAAAGAAAAAACAAAGTTTGAGAGGTAGAATCACTAAGACTTTCCCACTGATTGGGTGTGGATGATGCTTTAAGATCAGGAAGAAATACAGTTAGAACTGTTAGGCCCTGACTTCCAGCCCCTGCACTTTCAGCTCTGTCTCTTGTCTGCTTGGAGCCCTGAGCTCCTTTCCAAACAATAAAGGTAATAATCCCTCTTCTACCTAATCCATGGAGTGGTGCAAAATCCAGTGTCCTTTTTGTCACTTGTCACTTGTTTTTGTCACTTCCCTGGTGGCTCAGTAAAGAATCTGCCCGCAATGCAGGAGACCCAGGTTCATTCCCTGGATCAGTAGATCCCCTGAAGGAAGGAATGGCAACCCAGTCCAGTATTCTTGCCTGGTGAATTCCATGGACAGAGGAGCCTGGTAGAATATAGTCCATGGGGTTGCAAAGAGTCGGACACAACTGAGTGACTAACACATTATGTCAGGTATGACACTGGATCCATTTCACAGTGGCATGAAAGCATGGTGTCTAAGGAGCACGTGGTCCTGCCACCCCATCTGAGGTCAGCCCTCTGGACAGGAGTGTGGCCTGGTCAGGACAGAGAGAAGACACCCCGTCTACACGGAGAGGAACTCGCAGCTCCACTGGGCCGCCCACAGCCACCCACAGAGGAGCCGACTAAATGGCGTCTAAGGAAGCAGTTTACCTGCCTCCAGGATCTGGCCCACACAGAATCAACTAATGAGGCTCTTCCTATAGGCCTTTCTCAGGCCAAATTCCCAGGGACGGCTGGCCGTCCTGGTGCCAGAGATCTATTAGAGTCCCCATCGGAGCAGCATATGTCTTCTGTGGCATTTCTTCTATTTTGCATATACAGGCAAGCGTGGTCTCCACTGCCATCTGACTGGAGTGCTGTACTGATGGATCTTTTTTTTTCCTATTTAAAAAGGACCATATATTGTTTGTGAAAACCGATAAACATCTTTTACTATTGCGGGAAAATAACCACAAAAAAAAGACCATGAACAATCACACTTAAGAAGGTATCTCCAGGAAGGGTCCAGTGCTTAATAAATTTAATTCAGCCAATGTTCAGTGAGAGCCAACTATGTGTGGGGTGCTGTGGGCTGCTCCATGAAAGTGGCATATTATGAAAGCGTTGTGGACATTTTAACTGAATTTACTACATTTCAGTTGATTGATTCTGTCATGACAACACCACCTAAGCAATGCATCTGAAACACTGGAATGGTCTATTATGCAACCCGGGATACATGTATGGAAAAAAAATTTTTTCCAATATAGGATTTTTCCACTGTCTTTTTTTTTTTTTTTTTCAGATCTTGTGATGCCCTGATAGCTACCAAAATAGCCAGTGCCTGCAACATCTGGGAGACCAAACAGACACAGGAAAAATACGGCAGAGGGGGAAGATCCACGAAAACAGGAAACATGGAGAGGAGAGTCAAAAGATGTCAAAACAAAGGCAGGCCGGGCAGGCAGTGAGGGAGGAGGCCAGGAGAGAGGCCGGGGCTGCATCAGTCGCCGCGAGTTCCTCGGGAGCCTGCAGAGAATTGCTGGGTGACGTCGGCCCTGCCACACAAGAGGACCGCAGCCTTTCACCTCTGTTTTACACAAAAGACAAAGCCTCCTTCAAAGCCAAATAATAGCAGCACCACCAACCTCCCTGCCCAGGGACACAACCACGCCTGTCCTAGCCTTCCACCTCACAGAGGTTAACAGAGGTGGAGCAGCAGCAATGCCCTAGGGCCCCGAAGGCAGGGGTCAAGGGCCTTGTTCCAGCACTGCCAGCCTCATCACACAGGCCCTCCACCTGCCCTCACTTGTCTCCTTCACCCCCTATTCCTGCACGGGCACTGGGCCTGGCCCATAATAGATATTAATAGCTGTTCAATTAATACTTGACTAGAAGGTACTGGAAATGGCTTTGACCACACCACCCGACATGCTTACCACATCACTCCCATCTCCTGGTCTGTGTTTTCAGTTCCGACTAGAGCAAATTCCTCCCATAGCTGAAAGGAGCATGCAAAGGACAAGTTCAACTTTACGAATTGGATATGAAGTGAAAGTCGCTCAGTCATGTCCGACTATTTGTGACCCCCTGGACTGTATAGTCCATGGACTTCTCCAGACCAGAATACTGGAGCGGGTATCCTTTCCCTTCTCCAGGGGATCTTCCCAACCCAGGGATCGGACCAGGGTTTCCCGCATTGCAGGCGGATTCTTTACCAGTTGAGCTACCAGGGAGACCAAGAATTCATCAAGCCCAACCTTCTGCTCAGGCCTGAATCCTCAATCCATCGTTAAAGCAGACACATGAATTCATGAGTCTCCTGTGTCAGGACATCAGTACCCAGTGAGGGACACTTGTCCACTTCCTACTATGAACAAAGCAATGGCTAAACACTCATTTCTCTTTATTTTTTCTTTAAATGACAAAAAAATAAATAAATAAAACCCACCACCTCCTTCTCTCTTCCTTCTTCCATGTGCCAAGGGAAAAAAAATGTCACCTTCTGGTTCTACTTTTCCAGTAGTTTTCCTTGTGAACTCTTAGGAGAGATCTGATCTCTTGCTTTAGCAATTAGCTCTTCTCAAGATAGCTGCTGATGCCTTGAAAAGTTCTTCTCCCAGGAGAAAAGGAAAACATTGCAACCCAACAGCTGGATACTTAAACCACGGAGTGCTCACTGTTCACCTTCTCAAGACAAAGCAAGACAGTGGAGAGGAAAGTAGATAATACCTTGTTGCCTGACCTCTTAGCAATTTCTTTCTCTGCTTTCCAAACTGGCCACCACCCTGTACGAGTGAAATGAGAAGAGGTTCAGGCTGGTTCTATGATCTCCCTGTAGTCAAGCCAACTGGGTCTTACCATCAAGTCCCCTACCCCTGAGACCAAGGAGGGTGAGGCCATCAGTCATCAGCATCAACGAGCCTTTAATGACCCCGACTGCACACAGAGCAGGTCCAGGAGCTGCTTGCTCTCTGGGAACCTCCAGCCCTTGTCACACTGCCCTGTAGGTTCATCGTTACACGTCTTCCTCTCTCTTTTACTCAGTCATGTCCAACTCTTTGAGACCCCATGAACTGTAGCTACTCAGTCCATGGGATTCTCCAGGCAAGAATAGTAGAGTGAGTTGCCACTTCCTTCTCTCTTACCTATTGGACTCCAAGAGGAAGGTGATTTAATAATCTGGTTGCCAGTGTCTGGCTATAAGTGTTTATTAACCTGAGACATGAACAGAGAGGCCAGCTGGGTATGGCATTCTTAGAGAGTCAGTGAACTAACTTGATGTTTAGGGAAAATGAGGCATTTTGAGACTAAATTCCCAAATCAAGAGCAGACACATTGCGGGGTGGGGGAGGCAGGGTTTAGGGTTCGCCTATATCCCATGGGAATCTTTTTCTCTGGTCTGTTTAAAGTTAAAGCACTGGCTGAAGGAGCCAGGGTGGACACAATGCCCAGTGTGAATGGGTTTCCATCTCTCTGGTGCCCCCACGGGAGGCCCTCAGCCAGGCTGGTGGAGAGGTCTGTGCCGGGAGCTTTTCCACACAAAGCGACCTCCCTCTTGAACCCTTCTCACTTCAGGTCCCTTTGAGAGGGTGCCAAGGTTTCACTTGCTGGCACGGAGACCAGCTTCTTCCCTCAGACACGGTGTGTGAAAGGGAGGCAGGAGGAGCTTTTGTCGCCTGTGCAATGGGAGGGGCCAGGGGTCCAACGGTGAGACCCCAATAGAGGAAGGACCTCAGACAGCTGTCTCCCAAGGCACAGAAGAATGTCTTTCTCACTTTCAGAGAAAGAAAACAAACAAACAAACAAAAAGATCTAAGGAAAAGGGAAAGAAAGGTAACCATGGAGCTCTTTCCAAGGAGCCTAAGACAGCTATCTCCGCCAGCCGGAGAGTGGGAAAATTCAGCTTTGTTCTGATGAAGGGATATGAGGCTTATTTGGACAAGAAAAAAAAAAAACCATCCACTGAATAATCAGATGCCTCTGGACTGGCTACAGAAGGCTGTATCTGGTGGTGTCCATTCTGCCTGCTGGCTTCCTACAGAGATGAGAGCTTCCCCCCAAGAAGACTGCCATTCTCCCAAAGTGGAGTTCTTGGCACGGCTTTCGGGCCCTTGCGATAAGGGATTAAAAGGTCTGGGGCTCGCTCTGGCCTTCTTCCTGCCAACCCCACATAAAATTAAAATGCTTCCTCAGGATGTACCTCCCACTCCACTCACCACTCCCACTGAATCTGTGACCCCATGGTTTCCCTGAAGATGCAGACGAGATCAAGGCTATTGAGAGATGCCTCACTGAGGTCTCTGGGAAGGAATCATTCCATGTCTAAGACAGAAAAAGGAAAACACATCCCAAGGTGAATTTCATTTCCATTCCTATCAGTCCTGGCAAGTTCCAGAGAAAGAACTTGCTTCACTTTTAAGTTGTTTGTAGTGGCACTGTAAAACAAACAAACATAAAGGTGGGAAGGACTCTTTCACGTAACTCCAACTAACACCCAACCAGCCCTAGTAAGGGGCTCAGGACTGGGAGAGGGAACTCTCAGTGACTGGAATCTTGGCCTATGTAATAGGAATTTTTAAAGGGTGTGATCAAATCAGAGGAGGAAATGCCTTCTCTCGTGACTCTCTTAGCTTATTCAGCCCCTGGAAAAAAGCTGTTAGCCTATGTCCACGCACTAGCAGAGATCAACCAACTTAGAGTTTCACCCAGCCTTTCAGCCATGTGAGTCCATTCGCAGCGTCTCTAAATTTGCAATGTCAAGACCAGAGGGACTTCCTCCCTCCTTGTCTTGGATCTTTCCTTTCTCATCACTCCTTCTCTCCCCTCCCCGACTGCATCCTCACCTCCTCTCAGTGGTCCTCCCACACCCAGAGGTCCAAGCAGAACTGCAGAGATGGCTGACTCCCAGCTCACATTGAGTGGATACAACACAGACCATGAATTCGGGAAAGAAATGTCTTTGCTTTCCAAGAAGTCACTACTTTGCTTACCCATCAAATGAGCACCAGGCTTAAAAAAGGGAATTGGCAAAATGCCTTTTATAACTAAAGGAGCTCAGTGGATCACATTTTTGCCTCCAGCAAATTCTATGATGTGTCACAGTTCCAGAAAATAATGTGAGTGACCTCTGGTGGCTCAGATGGTAAAGAATCTGCCTGCAGTGCAGGAGGCCTGGGTTCGATCCTTGGGTCGGGAAGATCCCCTGGAGAAGGAAATGGCAACCCACTCCAGTATTCTTGCTTGGGAAATCCATGGATAGAGGAGTCTGGCAGGCTACAGTCCACAGGGTTGCAAGAGTCAGACATGACTTAGCAACTAAACCACCACAGTAAAACTATCAATATAAAGCAAATAAAAACATGGTAATGAGATAGACATGTGGGTGGGCGGGTGACTGCTAACTGACCTTTGGAGGACAGAGCCAGCCTCACTGAGGACAAGGGATTGGTACCGAGACCTACATGAGGAAATGACCCAGGCTTGGAAAGATTGGAAGAAAGAATTGTCAAGCAGAGGGAAACAGCAAGAGCCATGGGCGATTGGGGAAGAAGTGTCAGAACCAACCTGGGTAAATCAGTCTCGCCAACTAATTTTTCAGCAATACCAGAAAAGTCCTCTCACTTTCTGAATGCTTTTTCCTCCCAATAGAAATCAATTATAATTATTTTTTCCCCCAATTTCTAAGCTGCCAGGGCCTCTTAGCTTGTATCAGCCCATTCCTCCAACACCCTTCCCACCACAGACACACATGTACACACAGATACACAACTACTAGCAATGCAGGAGCTGCCCAGAGAAAATGAAGTTCCTTCTTCAAAACCAGAAGACCACCCACAAGTCGTTCACATGACCAGGAATCTGAGTGGAATTCCTGAGAAGCCCCCAGGGCTGGAGGCACAGGCCAGGGTGTCAGAGAGAAGCAAGGAAGCATCAGTAAGACTTTTCACAGGGTTTTATTTCATCTCCCTTGGTTTCTATCAACAACACTGATTAATAGTGTTGTGGGGTTTTTTTTATTTTTGTTTTTGTTTTTAGCAGATTAAGAGCTAGTCTGAAGCAAGAAAGTGGCTGCAAAATAGAATGACTTCTTTCTTTGGCCCATTTGAGCAATGCCTCCCTCCTCCTCAGGCTCCCATCCCTGCACCCCAGGTCTCTGCAGTCTTCCCATTTCCTGCATTTTCGTGCGAAGGAGCATTCAGGAGACCGACAACAAAGGTTTTATTCAACTTGATCATCTTCTCAAAAAAAAAAAAAGAAAGAAAGAGAAAAAAAGATGAAGAACAAAAGTTGGGAGAGGCCAGACTAAGTGGATATGATCTGAATGCATATTTGTGTTACAACTCATACAACCAGCATCAGAGAGGGACCAAGATCAAATAAATGGTAAAACCTGACAAAGAGAAGAATAGATGGTATGTGGAGCCATCTGTTTTGGAGGACACCCAAATCTGTCTGAATCTGCGAGGCCAAACTACCAGCTATTCTAAGACGCCCCATTCCAAGAGTGGCCTAATGCGTATCTACACAATCAGTTTCTCTCACCATCACTTTGGCTGCAACTTTTTTGTGCAATTAAGTAATTTATTCCTTTCTTCAGCCTCCTGATTCTAATGAATCCGAGCCACAAACAAGCCTCAGTTGCTCCTATTCAAGGAGTCTGATTGCATCTGGCAGTGATTGCTGAAAATCCTGAAGAGGAAACAGGGAAGGGAAGCATATTGTTTGGGGGGGTAATAGGTGAAGACCTGCCTCTCTTGACCTATAATACATTAGTGTCAGTGAACATTT
Organism: Okapia johnstoni; assembly: GCA_024291935.2. Classification (NCBI taxonomy): domain Eukaryota; kingdom Metazoa; phylum Chordata; class Mammalia; order Artiodactyla; family Giraffidae; genus Okapia; species Okapia johnstoni. The sequence continues at coordinate 9,933,954 of CM044322.1, read as the reverse complement.
GGCAGCCTTCAGATGATTAGCAATGAAGATGAATCAAGCAAAAAAGAGGTAGAAACCTGCCTCATCTGAATCACCAGAACTGCATATATTTGCATGCTGATTAGCTGTTCTTTTGTCTGTGTTCCTAATTATTATGACACATTATGTCTTCATCAGGCAAGATTCTGATCTGTCTTGTTCAAAATGCATGTAGAAAAAAGTGCTGTTTATTGATTCAACATGTAACTTTTATTTTTATGTTTGCTTTAATTAAATACATATTTGATTGCCTTTGACTGGTGTCCTTTTTTTTTTTTTTGCTCTTATTTATTTCATCTTGTTGACAAACACACAGGTAACCTTCCTTTATCATTCTCAGATCATTTGGTGCCCACTGTCTCTTCCCTCTCTGGCTCTCTCTCTCTTTCTAAGGTGCTCACTTTCATTTTCTCGAAGAGGCAAAACAAAGGAGGAAAAGAAAACAAAACAGCATCTCTAGTAATACAGCAGAGGCAGGAGCCGAGGGCAGGGGGGCACACAGGCGATGCCCGGAGGACAGAAGAACATGGCTCTAGCCTTCATAGGAGCAAAGAAACGTTCCTGACTTCGAAGAAGGGTTTTCCAGAGGACCGTGGACAGCAGAAGGAGGTTAGAAATAACACGATCCTGAGAAAGGAGGAGCCCCTCTGTCATTCCCAGTCGTCTTCACATGTTACCGACTGTGAGGATTTGTGAAGAGTGTGAAAATGCCTGTCCCATGGGTCAAGCCTCCATTTTTCCCATCTGGCCAATGACTTTGATGGATATCTAGAAAAGGAGGGAAAACTCTATTCCCAATGGCCACTCCTTAGGCCAACTCATGACCTCTTTCTCAGAAGCGAAAGTAGTGAGGGAAAGTCAACATCTATCTGAGTCACACCCACAGAAAGCAGCCAGAAAACCAAGTCCCCAAGGGCCAGTGCACTAGGCAGAGAACTCTGCACCAAAGGGCCTCCAGCCTTCTCCTAAAAAGAGGCAGCATGTACAAGCGTTGTACCCCACTGCTTGCTGGGCTTAGTCCCTCTGAACAGGGAGAAGTATGGGCAGAAAGGGAAAGGAAAAGGTATTTGTTTCCTGCTGCTTACAGCCACCCCAAGCCCTGATGTCCTTATCATCCTCCACCCAGGGATATGCTAAACAGCTGTAGTTAGCACCAAGCTATTTGGCGAATCCAATCAAGACACTTAGAAAGCCAAAGAGCATCACAGAAGAAGAGCCGGATGCAGGAGTAAATTGAGTGCGCTGAGGGGCCGTGGATGCTCAGAAAGAAAGCAGGGCCCAACCAAATGCAAATGGCTCCTCACTGAAGAGGCATAATGCCCACCGCTCTTTCCTGCTAATGGGCAATGATTGGCTGGAAATGTAATCAACAGCTCTGCCCCCAACATCTATCCCTAGTGAGGGATGACGGAAATCCATATTCATGAGAAAGCAAACCGGCAATGTTTACTGGGTGCAGAAAGGGGGCAGGGCTGGCCTGGGTGAGACTGAGGTCCCCAGAGAGGAATAATGAGGCTGGAAGCAGGGAAACTGGTGTCGTTAGAGCCCCCGTCTCACCCTGACACTCCCCTCACATTTCTCCTCCCCCCCTCCAAAATGTACACGTATCAGCTGAACTTGAGACTAAGAAGAACTCCAATGTGGCAAATCCATAATTTCCCTAAGCAAAATTTCTCCAGTGACAGTGGCCTCCTATCCTATCTGGATGTCTGCATTTCACAATATCTTGTATACAAGTCCTTATATCCTTTCCCGCCAACCCACCCTCTCTCTCAGTGCAGCATATCTATTGCATAGCTAGGAACAGACACAGAATCAATGATAATAAAATGTACACACATGGCACCGGCATCTTGAAATCTATTTTGGGATCCCTCCATCATACAGTGGGTTATCTAAGCTAAAACTAAAGGATATCAGGCCTTGCTCTGGGCTGAGTGTTGTCTATATTATTCAGTTTGGCCTGCCATAACAAAATACCAGAGACCAGGTGACCTAAACAACAAAAATTTATTTTCTCATAGTTCTGGAGGCTGGAAGTTCAAGATCTAGGCCTTCCTCATTGGCTTGTAAATAGCCCCCTCCTCTTTTGTGTTCGCATTGTCTTTCCTCTCTGTGTGCACACTCCTACCATCTCTAATCTCCTCTTCTTATAAGGACACCCATCATATTGCACTGGGGCCCACCCACAAGACTTCATTTTAACTTTACCTTTACGGGTTTTATCTCCAAAGTCATATTCAGAGGTACTGGGGTTAAAGTTTCAACAGGTGAGTTTTGATGGAATGCAATTCAGCTTATAACACTGTGTCCCCAAAATTCATGCCCATGGGAAACTCAGAAAGTGACCTCAATCGGAAATATGGTCTTTGCAGATGTAATTAGTTAAGGTGAGATGTTAATGGATTAGAGTGAATCTTTAACTCAATGACTGATGTTCTTAAAAGAAGAGGGTACAAATGCTGGGTTGGCCAAAAAGTTTGTTTGGGTTTTCTGTAAGATATGGAAAACTCAAACAAACTTTTTGAGCAAGGATGCTTGCTCCTTGAAAGAAAAGCCATGGCAAACCTAGGCAGCATATTAAAAAGCAGAGACATTACTTTGCCAACAAAGGTCCATCTAGCCAAAGCTATGGTTTTTCCAGTAGTCATGTATGGATGTGAGAGTTGGACCATAAAGAAAGCTGAGTGCCAAAGAATTGATGCTTTTGAACTGTGGTGTTGGAGAAGACTCTTGAGAGTCCTTGGACTGCAAGGAGATCCAACCAGTCAATCCTAAAGGAAATTAGTCCTGAATATTCATTGGAAGGACTGATGCTGAAGTTGAAACTCCAATACTCTGGCCACCTGATGCAAAGTACTGACTCACTGGAAAAGACCCTGATGTTGGAAAAGATTGAAGGCGGGAGGAGAAGGGGACAACAGAAGATGAGATGGTTGGATGGCATCACTGACTCGATGGACATGAGTTTGAGCAAGCTGAGGGAGTTGGTGATGGACAGGAAAACCTGGCATGCTGCAGTCCTTGGGGTCACAAAGAGTCGGACATGACTGAGCAACTGAACTGAACTGCATACAAATACAGACCCACAGGGAGAACGTCAAGTGACGACAGAGAGAGATGGGAAGGATGCAGCTGGAAGCCAAGGATTGTCAGCAAACCACCAAAAGTTAGGAAGAGGCAAGGAAGGCTAATATAGAGCCTTCAAGGAGAGCATGGACCTGCTGACACCTTCATAACAGAATCCAGCCTCCAGAACTGCAAGAGAGTAAGTCTGTGTTACTTTAAGCCACCTTGTCTGTGGTCATTTGCTACAGCAGCCCCAGGGAACTAAGAGAAGTATGATGACTGAAAGCCATAGAGGATCCCCTGATCTCAATGCAAAATTAGATTACCATTGGAGCCAACCACTTGCTCACCACAAGATGACCACAACACCTCTGCCTCCCAAGCCTCCCTCTGGTGGTGGAGCCAGTGAGCAGGGACAAGGATTGAGAAGATCCACAACCAAGAGAGTGGATCCTGGACATCTGGTCACCCACTCTCTGAAGTCAGAGCCCAAAGAAATACAGGAGAGTAATTGTACCCAGTAAAGTCAGAAGTCCAAACCACAAGCAACCAAACAGCCTTTTGTCTCTAGAGTGAGGTTTAGAGTCCTGTGTCGATCCACAATGACCCTCACTGAAAGAAAAAAATAAAGACAAAGCATTGAATTTGTGTAAAAATAAATATGTTCAATTCAATGGACTCTCCATTTATTCTGAGAGCATGTCCTTTTTCTATCTTGGATGTGCTACCTATTATGAAATGATACCAATACGAGAGGGTAAATTTTTTTCCAATGTCCATTTTTAGCCAAATTAAAATCTGGCAATTCTCTGACAATTTATTTAAAAAAATCCATCACCTGTTACTCTTTCCAAGAAGCCTCTCCACTCCTTTGGCATTGATGCATAAATCTTGTGTTTCATTTTTTATCCACTTTTATTTAGTTCTATGATTATTCCCTAGTGAAGTGAAGTGAAAGTCACTCAGACGTGTCTGACTCTTTGCTACCCCATGGACTACATAGTCCATGGAATTCTCCAGGCCAGAATACTGGAGTGGGTAGCCTTCCCTTCTCCAGGGGATCTTCCCAACCCAGGGATCAAACCCACGTCTCCAGCCTTGCAGGTGGATTCTTTACCAGCTGAGCCACAAGGGAAGCCCAAGAATACTGGAGTGGGTAGCCTATCCCTTCTTCAGTGGATCTTCCCGACCCAGGAATCAAACGGGGATCTCCTGCATTGTAGGCAGATACTTTATCAACTGAGCTATCAAGAAAACACATATAATCATTCCCTGATTCCTTCCAAATAGACTGCAAACAGATCCTTATCTCCCAAGGATAAGGACCATGACTCTTAAATCTTCTATTTTTACTTTTACAGAGGGCAAAGCGGTATAAACTCAACAGATGTCCAGAAAATCCTGATGAGTGAATAAAAGAATAATCAGATAAAGTGGTAAAATAATCAGATAAAGTGGTAAAAAAAAAAAAAGTCCAAGATGTCTTCACTGGGTCCAGGACAAAGCACTGATTTATAAATTGATAATGGAATTTGATAGCTTCTTAAGAACCTTCCCAACACAATCATCTATGGTTCCTGTCTCTGGGCAAACTATTGGGATGAGGAAGTTGAAATGATAATGAGAAACGGGGTACCCATGCCATAGGCCCAGAGAATTATGGACATTTCCATGCTGAAACTGACCCAAATTATGAGGCAGCTTGATACATCACCACTCCAAATGCTTCTCACTACCTTTGCCCAAACTGTTTTCATCCTTCACTCTAATGCATTCACCTCTAAGGTAGTTAGAATACTGGCCTTCCAAAAGATGAACACGTCCTAATCCCCAGAACTTGTGAATATGCAACCTCACGTGGCAAAAAAGACTTTACAGATGTTGAGGCAGGGAGATTATCCTGGATTGTGTAGGTAGGCCTAATATAATCACCAGGGGCCTTATACGGGAAAGAGGAGGGTGAGAGTCAGAGAAGGAAATGCGACAGTGGAAGCAGATGTCAGAGGGAGAGAGACTGGAAGATGCTGTGAGAGAGAAGACGCTGAGAGACTTTGAAGATGGAGGAAGAAGCCAAGAGCCAAGAGATGCAGATGGTTTTCAGAAGCTGGAAAGGTCAAGGAAGTACATTTTCCTCTTGCGCCTCCAGTAGGAACACAGTCCTGCTCATACCTTGATTTTAGGACTCTGACCTCCGTCACGGTAAAATAATATACGTATGTTGTTTTAAGCCACTGAATTTGTGATAATGTGTTAATAACATCAGTAAGAAATGCATACACCCTCCTTTCTGGTCTTTCTGTTTCTGCCCTTGTCCTTCTACAGTCTATTTCTAAACACAAAAGCAAGAGCAATCCTTTTAAAATCTCAGTCCCTCGTCTGCTCAGTATCTCCCCGTGGTGCCCTACCCCAGAGTAAAACACAAAGTTCTTAGAAGCCCGCACAGTCCTGCCCGCCCCAGCCACACCACCTTTGGAGGCTCTCTCCCCTGCCACAGCCTCGCTCTCATTCCATCGCAGCCTTACTGGTCTCCTTGGGGCTCCCAGCAACCCCACCCCTCACCCCACCCCACCCCCCGTCTCAGAGTCTTCACATTTGCTCTGCCCGCTGTTTAGAAAGCTCCTTCCCATACATCAAGAACTAGATCCAACTTCCTTCACATTTTTGCTCAAACAGCACCTTCTCAGAGAGGCCTTCCTTGAGGGCCCAATTTAAAGATGAAACCTCAAAACTAAAGCTCCTTTCCACTCCCAGGCCTCCCTCCAGTTTCTAAGGAAACAAAGGAAGTGGTCCCCAACCTCTTTGGCACCAGGGACGGATTTCATGGATGACAATTTCTCCCTGGAAGGGGTGGTGGGGGTGGGGGGTGGGGGTGGTTTCAGGATGATTCAAGTGCATTACATTTACTGTGCACTTTATTTCCATTACTATTAATGGGCTTCCCTGGTGGCTCAGACAGTAAAAAGTCTGCCTCCAGTGACAGAGACCAGGGCTCGATCCCTGGGTCGGGAAGATCCCCTGGAGAAGGAAATGGCAACCCACTCCAGTAGTCTTGTCTGGAGAATCCCATGGGCGGAGGAGCCTGGCAGGCTATACAGTCCATGGGGTTGCAAAGAGTCAGACATGACTGAGCAACTTCCCTTATATTGTGATATATAATGAAATAATTATACAACTCACCATAATGCAGAATCAGTGGGAGCCCTGAGCTTGTTTTCCTGCAACTAGACAGTCCCATCTGGGGGTGATGGGAAGTGTATTGCGCTCCTATGAAAATCTAATGACACCCCTGATCTCACAGGAGGTGGAGCTCGGGCGGTAACGTCAGTGACAGGGAGCAGCTGTAAATACAGATGAAGCTTCACTCACTCCCCAGTCACTCATCTCCTGCCGAGAAGCCTGGTTTCTAACAGGTCGCAGACCAAAATCAGTCCATGGCCTTGGGGTTGGGGACCCTTGCTCTGGAGAAGGAAATGGCAACCTGCTTCAGTATTCTTGCCTGGAAAATTCTATGGATGGAGGAGCCTGGTAGGCTACAGTCCATGGGGTCGCAGAGTTGGACCCTTGCTCTAAAGGCACTTAAATCCTCTGAGGTGGCTGGAGTCAATGAAACAACATAACCAGTACTGATACCAACAATCGTGCTAACTGAAGCTAAGTCCTTGGGTATTTACCAAGCCAGGCATTGTGGCCAGCACTTTACATGTGTTAACTCAGTTAAGCAATTCACAGTGGCTCTTCACAGAGGGCCTCTCCAGAGAACTCAATGAGCCACGAGATTCAAAATGTAGGGTGGGAATAGCTGACTTCCCACTAAGGTCACAACTGGTTCAGGACAAAAAGAGGAAACTGTTCACTGGACACAACGGGTGTCATCACAAGAATGTTGATAAAACAGAGTTGAGTCAATAACCCTCCAGCTCTGGAAAGTGAACCATTGTCAGATATACAGTCAGAATCTGCTAATTTGAGTTTGTTTTTTTTTTTAAGCCAAAAAACCTAATGTCACCTGCCAATATGGAAAGAGAAGGCTTTTATCTCAGCAGAGTTGAGATACATGGAAAAGCTCAGAAAAATAGGAGATTTTGGTTCCACAGGACACATTTCTGAAAATCCTCCAAATTCCATCCAGCTTCTCATGTCAGAGGCCCACACGGCGGGGGTTGGTAGGTAAGAGTACAGATGAGAAGTAGACCAGAGAAAGGGGACAGTGATGAGATGAGACTGGGCTCCATAAAGGGGCCTGTGTGTGTTTAGGCACTCAGTCATCTCCGACTCTACAACCCCATGGACTGTAGCCCACCAGGCTCCTCTGTCCGTGGGCTTTCCCAGGCAAGAATATTGGAGAGGGTTGCCATTTCCTTCTCCAGGGGATCTTCCTGACCCAAGGATCAAACTTGCGTCTCCTGAGTCTCCTGCATTGCAGGCAAATTCTTTACCCACCGAACCACTGGGGGCCTGTAAGAGCTCTTATTCCCCAAGGATTCACAGACAGGGAAGTGTGACCAGTGCTGCCATGTGAATGAGTCTGTGGTCAGATGAGGTGGGGAGAGTGGATACGAGGTCTAGGAGGTGTGTCTTCTTTCTGACTCTTCCCTCCCCCATTTCCCACCACAGGTCTCCTCTGGGAACATGTCTCTGAAGCAACAGAAACTCATCTACAACCCACTCCACTCGGCTCACAAGCCTCAGCATCCCTGAGGGAGAAGAAAAAGGAATCCCCCCTTGAGGCCACATTAAGGGTGCGGATTTTCCTTTGTTTGCAATTGTAATCCCAGTAGTCACTCTAGTCAATAAACAAACAAGTGAAAAGACTCAGCGAGGTGTAAAAATAGATTTGCACAGGGCAGACAACTGCGCATTCCATTTATTTACCTCTTCTAACAAACCGATACCTGGGGTGACATTTATTAATAAACGGCATTACCAGGTGCCTGCTATGTGGCTCACAGAAATTAATTACCCAGCCCATGGTAAAACCATAACAAGCCTGCAGTGCTGTAACATTTGTGCTAATTGAAAATGAGATAAGTGCTGTGGGTGCAATTTGCATTCAATGCAGTGTATTAATTATCTTCAGTTCTCTTCATGATAAATATACCTGACTGAATCGCTCTCCTAATTTACCGGGTAATAGAGTCGTAAGTGGATTCCCTTAGGTAACCCAGGGAAGGCGTCGAGGAGTGGGCAAGACGAGGCCCTTCACTTTTCCAGGTACTTCCGCAAGCTTAGCTCCAGTACTTTACCCCCTTGCACTATTCCTCCCAGTACAGTGAAACCCACTTGTTAGACTCACCAGAACTCCCAGCCTCAGGTGCCTCAGGCCCTAATCCTTCCCTCTTCTTCCCAGGAAGACCAACTATTCTAGAAGCTCAGAGAGTGCTCAGACATATGAGTTAGAGCAGATATATTTCAATCTGTTGAATGACTCTTCTGAACACTGAATATTATCTGTCAAGGAAGGGCCTTCTGGGGCAATTAATTCATTGCCCCTATATTAATTCAGGATTTAATTGCATTCAGTTATAAATAGACAAGAATTGAAACTTGTACCACCGGGTTGGCCAAAAACGTTTGTTCGGTTTTTACCATAAGCTGTTAAGGAAAACTCCAAATAAACTTTTTGGCCCACCAAATATAATAACAAATAGGAAAATACAGATCGAAAGATACTGGGCAGTTGCAAGAGACTGATGCTTAAGGATGATGGTTTGGAGAGACGGCTCCAATGACAAACCCAAGCTGAGATGTCCAGCAAAGCTGCTTAGTACCAGACCACAAGGAAGGCCTGCCTTTCAAGATGGAAAAAGGGAAAAGACATCCTCAGTGATAAGAAACCAGAGCTCCCCGACCTTCTGGTGCTGGCACGCCTGCAAAGCCATCACCACTTATTCGAATTTGGGGAGAGTTTCCTCTTGCCTTCGTGCACTGAGCAGCATATAATGGGGGCAAGGAGACAGTTAACAACAATAGAAGTTACTATGAATTGAGGGCTTGCCAGGTGTCGGGCAACAAGCTAAGGACATAACTTACATTATCTAAATTAATACTCTTTTAGAAGCCTTCTTTTATTTTTTTTAACTCTTTATTTTACATTGAGGGATAGCTGATTAATAATGTTGTGATAGTTTCAGGTGAACTGTGAAGGAACTCAGCCATACATATAAATGTATCCAATCTCCTCCAAACTCCCTTCCCAACCAGGCTGCCACATAACATTGAGCAGAGTTCCCTGTGCTATACAGTAGGACCTTGTTGGTTATCCATTTTAAATATAGCAGTGTGTACATGTCCATTCCAAACTCCCTAACTATCCCTTCTCCCCTTTCTGAAGTGAAAAGAAAGTGTTAGTCGTTCATTCGTGTCCGACTCTTTGTGATCCCATGGATTGTAGCCCGCCCAGTTCCTCTGTCCATGTAATTTTCCAGGCAAGGATACTGGAGTGGGTCCCTATTCTCTGCTACAGGGGATCTTCCCGACCTAGTAATCAAAGCCGGGTCTCGTGCATTGCAGTTGGATTCTTTACCATCTGAGCCACTAGGGAAGCCCTTCTCCCCATTCTAGAAGTACCCTCTGGGAAGAAAACAGATGCGGCCTTGAAAAATTATTATGTGTGGTGTGTTAGTTACTCAAACATGTCTGACCTTTTGCGACCTCATAGACATGCAGCCCACCAGGCTCCTTGGTCCGTGAAAATTCTCCAGGCAAGAACACTGGAGTGGGTTGCCTTTCCATTCTCCAAGTGTGTGTGGGGTGGGCTTCTTTTAGAAAGCCTGCTTTCTCTGTCTAAAGAACCTCCGTGTGCCCCACCTGACCCCTCCCCACACACAATAAATCCCTACACACAACTTTTCAAGATGCCACCTTGCTTGCTTCCAGGAGGACACTATTCCAGTCTGTCATCACCTGATTCCTTTTCTGCCTCCTCCTAATTAGCATACAAGCTTCTGAAGGTAAGAGCCCTAGCCTATCTTCTTCACCCCTACTATGTGACCAGCACACAGTAGGATACTTAACAAATATATATGGAATGACTGAAAACTTATAATAATCTCCTGAGGTAAGCAGACCAAAACTCATTGCATGACTCAGACCAAGTAGTGCATAAAACGCATTTTCAAATTCACAACTTTATAAGATGTCCCACCCCACCCGTAGCACTCAGAGAGACCAGGAATCCTGTGGGAGAATGGCCCGTGGCACGTGGAGGCGTGCTGTGAAATCCCACCTACTCGCTACAGGGGAGACTGCAGCCCAATTCGGATCTTTCTCATGGGAGGAGGAAAGTATAGTGGTCAGTGCCTATAACACAAAGCCAACCAGGAGCCCGAGGGAAGCACAACCATTTCTGATCCTCCCCCTGGAGGGAAATTTCTCCTGAGGACAGAGAAGACGTTGTCCAATGTCCAGTCACACCCATGCAGTAAGGAGACTGCTGTCAGCCCACAGGTACTTCTGTATGAATGAGCAAAGGGCACACGTCTCCAGGCCAGCGTGACCACGAGGGCCCAGGGCTTGGCGAGAGGAGTCCGGCTGCGTCTTAGCCCTTGTTCCCTTGCTTCCGCAGGAGCCTGGGTACAGGACGTGCAGTGCCGGGGGCGGCCCTGATGACCACCCGCAGGGAACTGTCTCCTCCAAAAGCACCTCATGCTATAGTGCGGTCTGGTAAAAAGCACGCCCATGGACGCCCCTGGGATGCGGTCCTGGTCCCCTGGTAGATGTTACCACCACATCTAGAGCAGCTCTGCTAAGCTACACCTCGATAGGAAAGATGATGGCAACTGCTGGGTTTCTCCCAAGAGAGGGGTGACAAATTTTATTTTAGTTAAATAAGCATACTCTCCATTCTGTTTTCTTTCTTAAAAAAAAAACAAAAACAAAAAAACTGAACTCTTAATATGTCACTTCCTTCCTGTTATGGACTGAATCTTTGGGTTCCTCCCAAATTCACATTTTAAAGCCCCACGCTCAATGTGACGGTATTTGGAGACAGAGCTGTCTTGGAGGCCATTAAGGTTAAATGAGATCCTAAGGGTGGGACCCTGATCTGATAGGATTTGTGTCCTTATTAGAATAAAAACTTCTCTGTCTCCCTACATGTGAGGACTTGGCAAAAATCTACAAGCTAACAGAGGAGGCCTCAGAATGAAACCTCCCTGGCCAGCACCTTCATCTTGGACAACTGTCAACCTCTAGAAAGAACTGTGAGAAATAAAAATTTATATCTCTTAAAGACGCCTAATACCATGATATTTTGTTACGACAGCCTAAGCTAAAACACTGCCATCGGGGAAATGGGCATCTCTGTATAAGAGGATAATGCATAGCAGGATGCTGAAGACTAGAGTTAGGAAAGAAAGAAAGACAAGGGGACAGGAAATTATTTGTTGTTTTTTATATCCCCAGTAATTTCAATAGTGCCTGGCACATGATAGACACTAGTATTTCTTAAATGATGGAAATTATAAATTATTATAAGATAGCAGATAATAAAGCAGCTACATGTATTGAGCAATGAGCTAAGCTTTGTACATACATCATACATATATACAGTTGGCATTAAACTGAACTCTTTACATATCAGGAACATAGCTTTAAGTACATCACCTAATTTAGTCCCTACCACAACCATCTGACATAGCTGCTGTTATTCCTGTTTTATAGATTTAAAAAAACTGAAGCTCTCAGAGTGAGTTATCTACACAAACTCACAAAAGTAGTAAGGAGTGAATTCAGTTAGGATTTAAACAGAAGTCTGTCTGACTCCAAAGTCTATGCTCTTAAACACTGTATGAATCTGATACAATCCAAAAAGTGGTATGGAAATCAGATATCTGTAAAATAAATCTTAACTGAAGTACACAGGAGTATTTACTATTTAAAGGGAACTTGTAATCAATTCCAAGTTGTATATTTTAAAAAACAAACAATACTTCTTTTGAAAGAGACCTCTCATGTATTTATTTGCGATAAATATGCCAGCTTTATCTTAATCCGGGACACATTCATGATTCCAAAGTAATTTTCATTTGGCTCTGCAATATAACGTGTGACATTTCTGCCAGGACACTGACCTTCCTAATTAGATTTTGCTCAGGCTAGTATCAAAATGGATTTTTACTCCACCCCCACACAACACACCATTTGGCAGAGAGGGAAAAGATACAACCATCAAAAGTTTGCTCAAAAGCCCACCTGATTACTTTTTCAAAAAAGATGTGTGAAAGAACTCACATGGTATTGAAAGTGTCAAAAGAGGACTTTTTTTTATTATTGTTGGGAAATGATCATCATTATGTTCCTTTAAATATAAGCAGAAAACCGAGTTTTCCTCAGGCAGCTCACCATTCCATCACATCATTTAAAATCATTGTGACTGAAAGCACAGAATAGCATAAGGACTCACTGACTTCACTGATTTTCCTGGTTGAATTACTGGGCTCAGATAGTAATTATGCACTGCACATTTTTTTAAGGCCTGTGTTTGTCCCCATTTCAAACGCAGAAATGCACTGTGCAGGGGTCAGGTGAGTGGACGGAGCCCTGAGCAGGGCGATTCACAGACTTTCTGTCCAACTCTTGACTGAATTTGAGTATCACTCAGAATTGAGTCTTTTAAAATCGCTCTTATTCTTTAGTGCCCATTTGATATTATATAAAACATTACTCAACTGAATGCCATAATATTCTACTTACTTCATTTGGGGCAATTCATATGGTAGAAAAAACATTCAAAGGGCCTTTATTCCCCAAAGTAGTGTCCGTTGCAGTTAATGGAAGAAACCTGGAGTGGAAAAAAAAAGGCCCTGTGGTCCAAAAGCTAGTGTAAATAAGTTTTACTTGAGCAAGTGTCTCTATAGAAAGATTCCTCAGCTCCTTTAACAGGCTCACAGGCATCTTAGCTCCCAGGTCAGCGTCTCTTGCTATCATGTACCTCTAACATGTTTGACAATAGGACATTCTTTAATCAAGAGCCTAAGGATTCCTGTTCCATTAGCCAAGGTTTTAGGAAACACTGCTTCAGGGAGTACATCAAATACTCTAAGCTTTAAGAAGGTTACAATTTACTTGCAGAGTGCTTCAAGTTGAATCATGTCCCCCCAAAAGAAATGTTTAAATCCAAACCCCTGTTATGTGTGAAAGTGACCTTATTTAGAAACAAGATCTTTACAAATGGAATTAAGTTAAGATGAGGTTATTAGGGTGGGCTCCTAATTGAATATGACTAGCGTCCTTATGAAAAAGAAGGTCATGTGAAAAGGCAGAGACAAGCAGACAGAACACACATGAAGACAGAGGCAGAGATTGGAGTTGTGCCACCAAAAAACTGGGAAATCTGGAAGGGTCCTCTTCTAGAGACCTCAGAGGGATCAAGGCCCTGCCGACTCCCTAGATTTCAGATTTCTATCCTCCAGAATAAATCTCTGTTGTCTTAAGCCACTTGGTTAGTGTTACTTTATTATGGTATCCAAGGGATCTAATGCAGGAAGATGAGACATATGAATGACCAACTACAAAATGGAGACTAAGTAACACAGTAAGAGGCGAGGATGGAAGGAGGCGGTGTAGACGGGTGTCCGAAATGGATTACAGACAACAAAGATGCAGGGCTTGAGAGGAAAAGAGTTCTCTGGTGACTGGGGTGATCAGAGATGGCTTCCAGGAGGTGGGAGAAGCAGGGAGGAGTAAACACAGTCTGGATTATCAGAGGAGGTAGCGCGAGTGCACGCATGCACACACACACACACACACACACACACTCCTTGATGGAGTCACTAGAATAGATTGACATCCTGGCCTTCTGAGAGATTTCTTCTTTGGGCAGCTCATTGGCCATCCCTCTGCCTTGAAGGCACCATGTAAAACCTGGGCATTGCTCCTGTGTGTTCTGTTATGAGCTCAGTTCCTCAGTTATATTCAAGTCTTTGCAACCCTTCAGATTATAGCTCACCAGGCTTCTCTGTCTGTGGGATTTTTCAGGCAAGAATACTGGAGTGGGTTGCCATTTCCTCTTCCAGGGGATCTTCCTGACCCAGAGATCGAACCTGCATCTCCTGTGTCTCCTGCATTGTAGGCGGATTCTTTACCTGCTGAGCCATGATTCCTCTCTCATAGATTTACCAAAGGAGTATCAGAAAACACACAAACATTTCCCATTTTTGTGAGTTTTCGGGGTTTGCTTGCATATGATGAAAAGAACAGCTAAAACAATTAAGCATGCTAGATCAAACCAGTTACACAACCATCTCGTTTCAGTAGGAAGACCTAGAATAAAATATTGCTGAAAATTTGGAGAAAAAAATCTCCACTGAATAAAATAGCAGTGGAGATTTGCCTGGGGGAAGGGAAAGAAATCATCAGAACCTTAACTTTTAGCATGAAATGCATCTGTTAAATAGACCTACTAATGGTGTTATTGTAGCTAAAAACAGCGACTTGAAAATGTTGTGTACATTATTACTGTCATTATCCACCAACTGTAAGAATGCTATGTTAAAACTAACTCAAAACACCTCGAGAAAGGTAATTGCTACTAATGGATCTGAAGTGTGCAAAATTGGACATCATTACCCTGTCCTCAGGTTGTGGGGCTGGGGAAGCTGCTCGAGATGGCGGTTAGTAGGCTCCCTCGTCTTTCCATCAGGATGGAGGTTTGAAGAGAGGGCCAGCTCGCTTTCATTTGATAGCGCACGGAAATTCCACGCTGCAGAGCGCTATAGGCAAGGGTTTACGGGGCAAAGCCAAGGGCAGGAGATGGAGTCTTAGCACCATTCTACAAACTCTCCCAAGCTGATTCTGTGCTCGGGAAATACCATAGATGTTTCTTTGCTGAAAATCTTCCATGTGCCAATTTGTCGGATCAATTACCACCAAAGCGAGTTAGGTATTTCTGACCCTGAAATTTCATAGGCTAACCCAGGATCCAGGGTTATAAAAGCCAAATGGTCATCTTGAGTTACCTTCTGTTCCCAGACACCCTCGCCCCTAAGAAGAGAGTGACCCGACTATTCCAAGTGAGGGTGTCACCCCCATTTCCCCCCACCCCTGCCAACACCTGCCTCTCTTGGGGCTTTTTCCTGACCTCTGGCCTAACCTCCTTCAGCTGAGCTGAGTTCCCCATCTCCTCACTTCACACATTCCTTCCTTTATTCCACGATAATTGATAATTAAAGAAAGAAAATTCTCAGTCCTTAAATGTTTTCCAAACGTTCAAAATGAATGCCCCCAAACAGTACACGCATCTGAACATGTAAGCTTCCCTCCTCTGCCCAACTCTCCAGTCCACCACCAACCCCATGCCCACCAAAAAAAAAAAGAAAAGAAATCCAAGGAAGCTGATTTTGAACAGGAATTTCAACCTCTCTTCTCACTAGAAGTCTGACAACTCAGGGGGAAGAGCCCTTCTTCCTTCTGGCAAAATACAGAACAACAAGGGCCAAATGCCTAGAAACTACATAGGTAATCTCTGACCTAAAGAGCTGCCGATACTCTAAATAAAAAAACTATATATTTTTTTAAATCCCAGTTTGGGATTAACATATGCACACTACTATGTATAAAAGAAACAACAAGGACCTGCTGCACAGCACAGGGAACTATACTATTATCTTGTAATAACCCATAATGGAAAAGAATCTGAAGAAGTATGTGTATATATAGACGTATGTATGCATATGTAATATACAACTGAATCACTTTGCTGTACACTTGAGACTAACACAACATGGTAAATTAGTAACTACACTAATTTTTTAAAAAGTTCTTCAGCCACGTGAGTACAGTAATTTCTTCCCAGCCCCAATGGCTCTGGGTGAGCAGGACCCCTAGTGCCCTTGCAAGTCTGTGATCCTGAAGCCCCGAGTGAGTGATTTTGCCCTTATTTCTTCACCAAAAGACTGAAAAGCAGGTACCTAATGATCTTCCAGTTCCCAAGGTGAGGCTTCACCCTGCCAAACAGCACAGGGGCAGATAAATGTACCGCAAGATGAAATGCTCTTGGGGGAAGAAATCTGGCAAACGGTCTGACTTTTCAAACAATTTTCCTGTATGTAACCTCAGTATAGATAATGTAACTTACTTCATCATTCAGGTTATTTCTTTGTTTATTCACGGGTTACTTATTTCGCATCCCCCAGCAGCTTTCGTGTTCTAACAGTATCTGCAAACAAAGGAGACACGGGTAGCTGGTACATAGATTAAAAACCTGCAGTGAATACAGAACTTAAATTCTGATAAGGGAAGGCAGATAATAGACATATCAATATGTATGTCAGGCCTCGATCATCTTTCTAATGGAGAAAAATTTCGTAGAAAAGGATGACAATGTGAAGCGCTCTTTTACTTATTTATTTTTAAATCATTTTTATTTATTGATCTGTTTTTGGCTGTGCTGGGTCTTCACTGCTGCGCACAGGCTTTTCTCTAGTTGCGCTGCCGCCGGCCTACTCTTGGCTTCAGTGCTCAGGCTTCTCAGGGCACCAGCGCCTCTTTCCCTGGAGCCCCGGTTCTAGAGCACAGGCTCAGCAGTTGCAGCACACGGGCTTGGTTGCTCCACAGCATGTGGGATCGTCCCAGATCAGGGATCAAAGCCGTGTCTCTGCACTGGCAGCTGGATTCTTTACCACGGAGCCACCAGGGCAGCCCTGAAGTGCTCTTTTATAACGGGTGCTCGGACTCCCAATCTATCCCTCCCCCCTTCCCCCACTGCCCTGGTAACTATAAGTTTTCTCAGTAGGAACAAATCATAAGTCTGGGAGTTTTGGAGTTTGGAGATTTGGGATGGACATGTATACACTGCTGTATTTGAAATAGATAACCAACAAGGACCTACTGTATCACACGGGAACTCTACTCAATATTCCTAATAACCTAAATGGGAAAATAATCTGAAAAAATAAATATATGTATATGTACATGAATGTATACGCAGCCATTCCCTTTTCCAGTGGATCTTCCCAACCCAGGGATTGAACCCAGGTCTCTCGCATTGCAGGCAGATTCTTTACTATCTGAGCTACCAGGGAAGTCTGAGATATATTTGTATGTATAATGTATAAGTGAACCACTCTTCTGTACACCTGAAACTAACACAACATTGTTACTCAATTATACTCCTAACCATACTCCTAGAAACTATATTCTTAACATAAAATAAAAATTAAAAAATAAACACCCCCCTTCCCCATCAAAAAATGAAATGGGTGCTCAGGACATGCACTTCTGAAAAGAAGTGAGATCTCTAGGGGAACATCCATCCTTCTGGGGAGAGGAAGAGAAGTGGAAAGGTCTTGGGCAGGGAGGGAGCCTGAGGAGTTAAGGAAGGACAAAAACCCGGGGGGCGTGGAACACAGTCCAGGAGGCAAGTGAGATGGGTGACATCGGGGAGAAAGCCGTGATTGGGCTTTATAACCTCAGGAGGATGTGGTATTTTATCCCGAGGGAGATGAGAAGCTACTAGAAGGTCAGAGCTAAAGAGAGTTAAGGTCTGACCTATTGTTTTCTTCTTTTTATCTTTTTTGTTTTAAAAAAAAGTTGACTGGAGTCTAGTTGATTTATAGTGTTGTGTTAGCTTCAGGTGCACAGCACAGTGATCCAGTTATACATATACATGTATCCATTCTTTTTATAGATTCCTTTCTCTTGTAGGTTATTACCTGTTTAAAAGGATCACGATGCCTGCTGTGTGGAGAGGAGACATCACAGGGACAAGGATGGCAGTGGGAGGCCAGTGAGAGAGCCACAGCAGCCATCTAGGGGAGAGACTCGGGGGGTGGGAAGTGGTCAGACTCCAGGGGTGTTTTGAACGAGAGGCCAACAGGCACCGCTTGTGAGTGGGAGGTGGGGGCTGAGGAGGAGGCAGACTGACTGGCTGGAGTGACTAGAAGAACCAGCAAGGTCAGCAGACCCCATGGTCCAGTCCTGCTCCATCACCAGGAGCATGACCTTGAACAACCTCTCAGGGTCTGCATCTCAAAAGGGAGATGGCTAGACTAAAAATGTCTAAATTTCCTGGGGACTCGGACATTTTTCACTTCACTTCACTTTGAAGTAAGAATATAAAGCAGATCCTTTTTAAATACTCAGGTACAACATCTGTGTTTCTATGGCACAAATAATTCTCTTTTCAAACACCTGTACTGTCATCATCCCTTTCAATTGTCTTCTTCCATTTCCAATTAATCCAGCTCTACCAAGTCTCCACTGTCAAAGACTTTGCTCCATGTCGCTATCAACAACTCGGTGAAAATTTGGATCCCCTGAAAGATTCGCAACTTCACTCCGCAGTCTATTTATATTTTGTTTGCATTAGGGTTGTCAAATGTTTGCAATACCCTGAAATTAGCTGAGATGAACTGAGAGCCAAAAATGTTAAAGATATTGACCCAATGGGCAGGGTTAAAACTCCACTGTTAAACAGGGAGGATTGTTTGAGTGAAGACTGATTTTATAAGTGGTCACATTATTACCAAGAATTTCCTTGTTAGAATGGCTTTTCCTTCCACATGCAACTGCGGACTTGGATAATGAATACTCAGAGAACAAAAGGATCCTTACTCCCAATAAAAAACAGCTTTAAAAAGTTTCCCATAATGGGTCTGAAATGTCATTTAGCAGATAAGCATGGCATTTTAACACCTAGCTCCCTGGTGGCTCAGACAGTAAAGAATCTGCCTGCAATGCAGGAGACCATGGTTCAACTCCTAGGTCGGGAAGATCCCCTGGAGAGGGAAATGGCAATCACTCCAGTATTCTTGCCTGGACAATCCCATGGGCAGAGGAGCCTGGCAGGCTACAATCCATGGGGTCTCAAAGAGTCAGACATGACTGAGTGACTAACACTGCAAATCTTTATGTGTGTGTATTATAATTATGAGTACTAAATATTCCATGCAAAGACTTCCCTGGTGGCCCAGTGGTTAAGAATCTGCCTTGCAATGCAGGAGACACAGGTTCAATCCCTGGTTAGGGAACTAAGATTCCACATGCTCTGGGGCAACTAAGCTTGCATGCCACAACTAAGACCCAAAATATTCCATGGCCCCCAGTTGAGAAAATATTTTAGAAAATCTGTCCCTAGACTTATTATGTTTATTATATAGACATAGATAATAAGGATGAAGAAAAATGTGGAACAATGCACTTACTATTTTCCCTTGTAAATAAATTCTTTTTTTCCTTTATAAATTTTGGCACTAGCCCATGGTCATTATACAGCCCTTTACTACTCAGAGCTGGCACAGTACTGACTTGCTGCCCACAGCACCATGAGAAGGTCCCAAGCAAGTCCTGTGCTCTCTGGAATGAGAGAGGCTGGGGGAGCCAGCAGAGGCGTACTGATGGGAGCAGAGAGAGACAGGAACTGGTAAACTGACCATGGAGGTCCTGCTGGGGCTCTCTTGTCCCATTTACCATTTCACTTAAGTTTCATAGTACAGATTCTATGGGGAACCCATCCCAGAGTCCTGGCCAAGAATGAGCCCCTTTGGAGATCCTGCAGGTCTTAACACCACTTCCCCTAAAGCAGCTGATGAGGAAAGGTGACATCCATCCTGGGCGAATTAAAAAAAAAAAACTTAGAGGAAGCAGAGGAGGGACATTCATATCATTCCCATTTGCTAGTTTAAGTATGTTAAGACAAGAGAAAATTCTGTGTAAGGCAATGGAATCTGGGACCTAATAAGAATAAAGTTTTACTTTTAGCATCCAGAAGAGTAAGCTAGGGAAAGAGAAACACAAAAGGAGACGGTGTTCCATTAACACCTTTATTTTCCTTGAAAACACATGTCACAGGGAGGAAGCATATGGTTAGTTCTGCGGGACTCGTCAGGATCAGGGGAAAGCACTTCAAAACCTGCATCCTTCTTATGGGGGTGCATGTGAGAGAGCGCCGATTAGCAATTACTTCTATGGCTTGAATTAATGTGGCACTAACTGACAGCCACATTCGCTCAGAGATGGAAGGATGAAGACAATAACATGCCTCCACTTCCCTGACCCACAAGACACACACACCCACATGTGTGTGCACGCAGGCATCCCATGACAGACACCACTAAAGGATACTGATAATCCCATGTGAGCTGCAAGCATCAGCACTCGGAGGAGAGCTTGCTGCAGTAGCGCTTTGTAAATATCTGTTGAATGCATGGATTCCTGCCCTCTTCCTCCCTGAGCCTAGAGGCTGACTTAGAGTCCTGCTCAGTGCAGCGGTTGAGTTCTAAGAAGTTTACCAATCAAATAGCATGGCACACACCTGCCTGTGGTCCCTTCACAATTAGCTAAACCATAATGCTCTCCCTTTAAAAGATGCAATTTGTATAGAAAATACAGGTAGATTCCTGGATTACTTTGAGCTCCATAATGACATCCAAGTTAATTTTATGTTGTTGTTTTCACTGTGGGGCATACAGCTTCACATATTTGTAAACAACAAATTCTATTTGAAATATACAGCCTATATAATAGATGCTCGCATAAGTCACTATTTATTGGTGCTGCTTACACATTTAATAATGATGTTTTTCTCTAATTACTGTGTTTGGACTATATTTTAAGATCTCTCTCTCTCTTGGTAATTCAGATAGACATCATGATGCTCACCCATATTTCCAGTTCTCTTTCCCCTCTGACCATACACACAATCACATTTTCCTAACCCCAGGTAATCAGGTGAGGTCATGTGCTTGGTTTTGACCCAAAAGCTATCACTGTATGTCACTTCCAGGTTGAAGCACTTAGATGATGCTCAATTTTCTGCATACTCATCACTTACCTTGGTCATCCTGAAATCATGTTTTAATATCAAGGGCCATAAAATCCAAGCAGGCTGGACTGTTGGGTCATGCTCCATTGAATGACAGCCACCTGAGTGAGAAAGAAACCTGGTTATGTAAAGGCCATAAGCTTTTGCTGCTCCTGGTTACTGTAGCATTACCTAGCTGACCCTCAAACAGTAGTGATGAGGTCTGTCAGTTGTGATGAAATACCTGTCCCCTTATCTCACTCCAGTGCAATTTAAGAGCAGCAACCTGATTCTCAAAAGTTACAGGTCAAAACAGTTGATGAGAGACCTCCCCAGGTAGTTCAGTGACTAAGACTCTGCGCTCCTAATCAAGGGGGCTTGGGTTCGTTCCCTGGTCAGGGAACTAGGTCCCACATGCCACAAAGAAAATTGAAGATCCCATGTGCTATAATTAAGACCTGGAGCAGCCAAACAAGTATATATTTTTTTAAATAGTTGATGGAAGAGCAAAGCAGAACAGAGATGAAGGTAGAAAGGGCCGGGGAATCTGAGAAGGGGAGCTGGCAGGGACAAAGAAAGACAGCCAGAAGAATCCATCACCAGGAAAGATAGCCAGAAGAATCCATCACCAGGAAATCTGTGGTAATGCACTTGGCAATGAGATTTGTCCTTACCCAAGACATCAGACACACTGATGCCATCTAAGTGAACCCCCAACTGTCACTCCTAACTTCTCCTACTCTCTGTTTCAATGCCTCCCTCAAGCTCAGCTATGGGCAGAGTCTCCCATTCGCTGAGTCAAACTGAGCTAAGCAGAACCCTCAACTGATTGAAGCTGAGGCTTCTGACTCTGCACTTCTCAAGCAACTAGTTCCATATAGCCAGAGCAAATTACTTCAGGAGCAAGTTTCTGGAACCTTACTCCAGAAACTGGTTTGGCAAGTATATTGCAAAGTATATCTTCAATCCTAACTTGATCTAGTAGTAAAGAGTTTGCATGATTTCAGACTGTTTCCCAAAGACAGGCTCCAGGAAAGAAGACTATAGCATTATTAGTAGCAGCAAAAACTGGACATGGTCTAAGTGATCAGCAACAACAACAAAATCAGAGAATAACCATGTAAGAGAATATCATGGGTAAAGCAAAATGGAGTTTTCAAAGAATGTCTCAAAGGATGTGAAAACGACTTATAATGTTATATAAACAAAAAGATGCAAAACTTTCTAAACAGAATCATTTCAATTTTACATAACAACACATTATATGCATAAAAAGACTAGAAGAAAATATATTAAAAAGGCTACCAGTGACAATCTTTGAGTGATGAGTTCTTTTTATTTCTTCTTTGAAAGTGTCTACATTTTCACGTTCTTATTAATGAATATATATGATTTTAAATTAGAGGAAAACTTTTATTTTAAACAAACTGAATTTGTATCAGGACTTCAGTGATTTTAATTATTCCAGGGTATGTTCTAGGGTGAGGAAAGCTTTGGCTCAACCTTCTATACTATCTAAATACAATCCTAAACAATTGTCATTATTGAACAATATGATGGCTCTGTCAAAGCGGTGTTTTATTTTTATATTTTTCAGTTGATCTACTAATTAAATAGAATACAATTACAACACTATTCAGAGCCTTGTTGTTAAATTATTTACAAAACCTTTTGGTAATATAAGACTATATTCAAGTTGGCTCTTCTGAAATCCAGTGGTTCGTAAAATAACTCAGCATGGCTGGGAGGAAGGTGCTGGATTCTCTATGCCTTTGGCCCATCCTACACTGACCTGTGTCAGGAAACACACAGCCCTGTGTAGAGAAGAGGCACCCCCTCTAGGGCTACACCACAGGCCAGGGCCAGGCAGCCAAGCAGGTATGGAGTCTGCCCTAATGTCCAAGACCCTGCAGAGCTGGAAGGAGTCTGGGATGGCACTGAGTTTCCAGAATTGCTTTAGGAATGGGGGAAATCTCAAAGGTCAGTTTCCGTCTGGAAAATTTTGAGATGAATCGCGTAAGGAACACCAGATGTTGTTCCTGGGGCTTCCAAATAGGTTCGAGTTCCCAGGCACCAAGCAAAGACTTTTCCTTACCTTCTCCTCTCCCTCCCGTCTTGGAGTTCACCAGGAGCTCATGCATGGAGAGCCCTCTGCTCACACTGCCGCCTGGGCTGCTGAGGACCAGCCAGTCAACTAGTACTTACTGGACAACGAGCACACGCCAAGCACTGCCCAACACTTGAGGTAAACAAAGCAGAAAAGCCCCATCGTGTAATTTCTCTCAAACTTCCTAAGTATGCCTGCACGTCATCAGGGGATCTTATTAAAACTACAAATTCTGTCCCAGGTTAGGGCCCGGGAGTCTCACAAGCTTCCAGGTGACATTGCTGTTTCTACTATGTGGGTAATATTTTAAGTGTCCAAGATCTAGCAGGAGGGGAAAAATATATACAGAAACATACATATATAAATAAATATTAAAAATATAAATACACAAAAGATCTAGTGGGAGGGGAAAATAGATACAAAAAAACATAAGTGGTTGTTGTCATTCAATTGTTGAGTCATGTCTAACTCTTTGTGACCCCATGGACTACAGCACGCCAGGCTCTTCTATCCTCTACTGTCCCACGGAGTTTTCTCAAATTCATGTCCACTGATTCGGACATACATACAAAAAGAAATAAGCTACCATTATTAAATACCTCAGTTCAGTCACTTCAGTCACTTAGTCATGGACTGCAGCATGTCAGGCTTCCCTGTCCATCACCAACTCCCAGAGCTTGCTCAAACTCATGTCCATTGAGTCGGTGATGCCATCCAACCATCTCATCCTCTGTTGTCCCCTCTCCTCCTGCCCCCAATCCTTCCCAGCATCAGGGTCTTTTCCAATGAGTCAACTCTTCACATGAGGTGGCCAAAGTATTGGTGTTTCAGCTTCAACATCAGTCCTTCCAATGAACACCCAGGACTGATCTCCTTTAGGATGGACTGGTTCGATCTCCTTGCAGTCCAAGGGACTCTCAAGAGTCTTCTCCAATACCACAGTTCAAAGGCATCAATTCTTCGGTGCTCAGCTTTCTTTATAGTCCAACTCTCACATCCATATATGACTACTGGAAAAATATGCTGCCTAGGTTAGTCATAACTTTTCTTCCAAGTTGTAAGCATCTTTTAATTTCATGGCTTCAGTCACCATCTGCAGTGATTTTGGAGCCCTAGAAAACAGTCTCTCACTGTTTCCATTGTTTGTGCATCAATTTGCCATGAAGTTATGGGACCAGATGCCATGATCTTAGTTTTCTGAATGTTGAGTTTTAAGGCAAATTTTCACTCTCCTCTTTCACTCTCATTATGAGGCTCTTTAATTCTTCTTCACTTTCTGCCATAAGGGTGGTATCATCTGCATATCTGAGGTTATTGATATTTCTCCTAGCAGTCTTGATTCCAGCTTGTGCTTCATCCAGTCCAGCATTTCTCATGATGTACTCTGCATATAAGTTAAATAAGCAGGGTGACAATATACAGCCTTGATGTACTCCTTTACCAATTTGGAACCAGTCTGTTTTTCCATGTCCAGTTCTAACTGTTGCTTCTTGACCTGTATACAGATTTCTCAGGAGGCAGGTCAGATGGTCTGGTATTCCCATCTCTTTAAGAATTTTCCACAGTTTATTGTGATTCACATAGTCAAAGGCTTTGGCGTAGTCAATAAAGCACAAGTAGATATTTTTCTGTAAATCTCTCACTTTATTGATGATCCAGCGGATGTTGGCAATTTGATCTCTGGTTCCTCTGCCTTTTCTAAAACCAGCTTGAACATCTGGAAGTTCACGGTTCACATACTATGGAAAACTGGCTTGGAGAATTTTGAGCATTACTTTGTTAGTGTGTGAGATGAGTGCAATTGTAAGGTAGTTTAAGCATTCTTTGGTATTGCCTTTCTTTGGGATTGGAATGAAAACTGACCTTTTCCAGTCCCGTGGCCACTGCTGAGTTTTCCAAATTTGCTGGCATATTGGGTGCAGCACTTTCACAGCATCATCTTTTAGAATTTGAAATAGCTCAACTGGAATTCCATCACCTCCACTAGCTTTGTTCATAGTGATGCTTCCTAAGGCCCACTTGACTTCACATTCCAGGATGTCTGGTTCTATATGAGTGATCACACCATTGTGATTATCTGGGTCATGAAGATCTTCTTTGTATAGTTCTTCTGTGTATTCTTGCCAGCTCTTCTTAATATCTTCTGTTTCTGCAATTTGGAAGATATGTGTTATTTGTGGATGTGGAGCTTAATTTTGTAAAAATATCAGTTATCCTCCAAATTGATATACAGATTCAAAGAAACCCTAATAAACCTGTCATGGGTTCTCCTCCTCCTCAAAAAAAAAAAAAAAAAATATATATATATATATATATATCTTCTGTTTCTGTTAGGTCCATACCATTTCTGTCCTTTATTGTGCCCATCTTTGCATGAAATATTCCCTTGGTACCTCTAATTTTCTTGAAGAGATCTCTAGTCTTTCCCATTCTGTTGTTTTCCTCTTACTTCTTAGCTTTGTTCACTAAGGAAGGCCTTTTTATCTCTCCTTGCTATTCTTTGGAACTCTGCATTCAAATGGGTATATCTTCCTTTTCTCCTTTGCCTTTTGCTTCTCTTTTTTTCTCAGCTGTTTGTAAGGCCTCTTCAGACAACCATTTTGCTTTTTGCATTTCTTTTTCTTGGGGAAGGTCTTGATCACTGCCTTCTGTATAATGTCACAAACCTCCATCTATAGTTCATCAGGCACTCTGTCTATCAGATCTAATATCTTGAATCTATTTCTCACTTCCACTGTATACTCATAAGGGATTTGATTTAGGTAATACCTGAATGGTCTAGTGGTTTTCCCTACTTTCTTCAATTTAAGCCTGAATTTGGCAATAAGGAGTTCATGATCTGAGCCACAGTCAGCTCTCGGTCTTGTTTTTGCTGACTGTATAGAGCTTCTCCATCTTTGGCTGCAAAGAATATAATCAATCTGATTTCAGTATTGACCATCTGGTGATGTCCATGTGGAATCTTCTCTTGTGTTGTTGGAAGAGGGTGTTTGCTATGACCAGTGCGTTCTCTTGGCAAAACTCTGTTAGCCTTTGCCTTCTTCATTCTGTAGTCCAAGGCCAAATTTGTCTGTTACTCCAGGTATTTCTTGACTTCCTACTTTTGCATTCCAGTCCCCTATAATGAAAAGGACATATTTTTTGGATGTTAGTTCTAAAGGGTCTTGTAGGTCTTCATAGAACCATTCAACTTCAGCTTCTTCAGCATTACTAGTCGGGGCATAGACTAGGATTACTGTGATATTGAATGGTTTGCCTTGGAAACCAACAGAGATCACTCTGTCATTTTTGAGATTCCACCCAAGTACTGCTTTTCAGACTCTTTTGTTGACTATGATGGCTACTCCATTTCTTCTAAGGGATTCTAGCCCACAATAGTAGATATAATGGTAATCTGAATTAAATTCACCCATTCCAGTCCATTTTAGTTTGCTGATTCCTAAAATGTTTATGTTCACTCTTGCCATCTCCTGTTTGACCACTTTCAATTGAATACCTACAGTGTGCCAAAGCACAGTGTGAGAAGAGTATTACAGGAGCTCTGACCCTGGGTTTCTCCCAACCTGAATCTTAGTCACAGGTGTCTGGAGGGACTCTAACACCCCTGGGACAGAGAGGAGGTGCCTATGGTCAAAACTGCCCTGTGCAGATGAGCCACCGTTAGAGCAGTTGGCATATTAATCTCCTCGCACACCTCAACCCTTCCGTCAGGTGCTGTGAAGACATGATCCAATAATCTCAGCAGCTGAGATTTAACTCTAAAGGAAACCACAACAGGAATATAAGCACTACAAATGGGTCTTTAGATTACTTCTTAAGTCCTTTCCAGTCCTAGGACCCCATGAATATAACAGACGTAGAAACCCATAAATGGCCATTAGCCAACTTCTGGCCAAGCAGAGACATTGTAAAAGCATAGATGAGCAGAGTAGATTACTCCTGAGCAAAGTTCATAATGAAAGTAAACATCTTGCGTGCTAGAGACTTTCTTCTAATGTCTGTTCACATTGAAAATGAAGTGCTCAGAAGCTGACTGGAAGCTCTGTGTGGGTGGACAGGCTTATCTGTCGGGAAAACCTCAGCCCCTACCCTAGATCTACTGAAACAGAATTTGCATTTTTAACAAACCCCCAGGTGATGTACATATACAAAAATTTGAGAAGCACTGAACTACGTGCCTTTTCTTCCCTGTTTGCCCCTGCACTCCAAGGTCCATGACAATGTTTGGCATCTACTAGCTGCCCAGTGAATATTTCTTGACTGGCCGTTATATGGACTGTAATTTATAGTGAAATCTCATGCTACATTTTAATTTTAAAAGCAGCAAAATTGTTTTCTTTTTAACTTTTTATTTTATATTGGGGGTATAGCCAATTAACAAACAATGTTGTGATAGTTTCAGGTGAACAGCAAAGGGACTAAGTCATAACATATACATGTATCCATTCTACCTGCAAACTCCCCTCTTATTCAGTCTGACATATACCGTTCAGCAGAGTTCCATGTGCTATACAGCAAGTCCACGTTGGTTATCCATTTTAAATACAGAAGTGTGTACACATCCATCCCAAACTCACTCACTATCCCTTCCCTCCATTCATCTCCCCCCTGGCAGCCATCAGTTTGTCCTCTAATTCTTTGAGTCTGTTTCAAAAGTAGCGCAACAGTTGAACCCAACATCTAGAAGTTCTGAGGAACCAAGCAGCCTGACACTCTTTCTGGTGGCATTGTCATATATATTAGCAGGACACTTGAGTTTTGCCTCCTTAAATCTCTCTCTGCTTTCCTCCTATACCTTGCTAAAATAATGAGCCAAGGAGCAGAGGACAAAGAAAACAGGAGAGGAGAAGAGAGTTCACAACAAATATTTCCCAACATTTTGGGGATGGAAGGTCAGATGTGTGAATGATAACTGGTTCAGTGGAGTGGGAAAATATGACAATAAGAGCTTGTAGAGAGGAAGCCCCAAAGTGGGGCTGCTTCACAGTAGAGGCCCAGGGAGGTTCAGGGGCCTTCCTCAAGACGCAGGGTGAGGGTGGAGTTAGGAGGGGAGGACTGGCTGCTCCCCAGTCCTACCTGTGGCAACCTAGAGATCACTCTCCCCCAACTCTGCGATTTGGAAGATTCATTTTTTGCATTATTAGATCAGAGCGGCTCTCATGAAGACACCAGGCGCTACAGAATGAAGAGGTGAGATGCTTTACTGACACAATGGCATTAGGCGAACAGTGACAGCATCCCGGCCTCCTCCACTGCCTCCAACACTGACAGCCAGGCTCACACACACT
Source organism: Okapia johnstoni (assembly GCA_024291935.2). Lineage (NCBI taxonomy): Eukaryota > Metazoa > Chordata > Mammalia > Artiodactyla > Giraffidae > Okapia > Okapia johnstoni. The sequence continues at coordinate 9,905,732 of CM044322.1, read as the reverse complement.
AAGGAGACTGATTCTACTCTGAAGAACCCGAACTAAGAGGGACAACCAAAGATGCTGATCTCTGACGCATCCCCAGTAAGATGACCTGTTCCCGTCAATCACCCTTCAGTGAAGTCTGCCAACAGGTAAGTCTGGCCCCACACACAGACCTTGCAGCCAATCTCTAAGGGCTTTGGTTTTAGTAAACAGGTGTTAGACGAACTTCTTCACCATGAAATATAAGGGAACTTGGAGCAGATCGCCACAGTATTTCTGTTCTCACATTTTCTTTAAAATTTTGCTTCTTCTTCCATTGAGAGGTGGGGTTTATGTTCTCTTTCCTTGAATGTGGGTGAGACTCCAACTAACAGAGCCACTTGGGAGCCAATGGCCACCAGGCACGTGTGGCTCTTGAGCACCTGAAATGTGTCTATTTCAAATGAAGAACTGAAATAATCATTTTATTCAATTTTAAATTGTTTAAATTAAAAAACTGAAACTGTAGAAAATATTTTACCAATAAGTAGATTGTTTGGATAGGACTGTACTTCCCATTAACTACTGAAAATTTTGCATCTGAAAAAAAAAATTAGTATTTGTATTGAGATGTGTTACAAGTCTAAAATCTAAACTGGGAACTTCCCTGGTGGTCCAGAGGTTGGGAATCTGCCTGCCAATGCAGGCGACATGGATTCAATCTCTGGTCCAGGAAGATTCCACATGCCACAGAGCAACCAAGCTTGTGTGCCACAACTACTGAAGCCCACATGCCTACAGCTGATGCTCTGAAACAAGGAAAAAGCCACCACAATGAGAAGCCCGTGGACCACAGAAAACAATAGCCCCCACTCGCCACAACTAGAGAAAGCCACAACACAGCAACGAAGACTCAGAGCCACCGAAGATAAATAAATGAATAAATTTTTTAAAAATAAATAAAATCTAAACTGAATTTTGAAGACAGTATGAGAAGAAAGACTGTAAAATATCTCATTAGCAGTTTTATATTAATTACATATTACAGTATTTTGTATATATTAAATTAAATTAAATATAAGAATTCTGATAGCAGTCCACACTAATGGGTCTTAGACTGTAATTGGACAGGAGTTAGATAATGTGAGTGAACAAATCAGAATCTGATCAAATGATAAGACTTACTCTCCCTGTTGACAAAGAAGAAGAATTCTAAGAGACTCTAAGTAACTAAAAATTTCCTGCAGTGTCCCTCATATGTCATGGCCCTGGAGCTGTTGGTCTCCAATTCTTGATAAAACCCAAATTTCCCATCCAATGCCTGTTAAACCACAGATCTATTCCTCTTCATTCCTCTACTTCCTCCCATCTTACTGATGCTCTGGCCAATTTCCTTCTATACCTGCTGACTGTGGTTTTACTGTTTAACCACTTTGTACTCTTGTGGATCAAGAATGCAAGGGGATAATGAACAATTGAAACCTTTGTTGTGTTAGGGTAGTGAGACTATTAAGACTTTTTCTCTAAGGCAATTAATTATATTATCTTAGCAGTAATTACACCTCCTAATGAAAAAGGGTAGGCATGTATCACTCTGTTCCTACTTCCTGGTGGCTCAGACTGTAAAGAATCTACCTGCAGTATGGGAGACCCAGGTTCAATCCCGGAGAAGGGAATGGCTACCCACTCCAGTATTCTTGCCTGGAGAATTCCATGGCCAGAGGAGCCTGGTGGGTTACAGTCCATGGGGTTACCAAGAGTCAGACATGACTGAGTGACTAACACACACAGAATTATAACCACTCTAAGAAACGATTTCCAAGAACATCGTAAGAATTCTGTTTTCCCCAAAGTTACTCAAGATATGTCTTGAGTCATCTAGAATATTGATTTCTTTTTTAACTTTTTCTTTATTTAAAAAAAAAAATAGCCTAGCCTGTTTCTCCAGTGGAAACATGAATATTTGGTTTAGAAATGACCAATGTCTCAAAAAGCTTTGATTTCCTGCCACCTACTCTTCTCCCAAATGCCAAATTAATGGTATCTGATCCTAACAAAGTAAGGCATCCACAGTTAAAAATGTCTTTATAATGGGGGTAGGGAGAGCGGGGGGAAAAAGCAGGGGTAATTTTTTTCCCAATATGTTTGTCATTATTATAGGTTATATATACAGAAGGAAAGTTAATTAAGCTTTAAAAAAAAATCCATCACACATCAATGGCTGCATTTTAATGAGTACAAAAAGTTGAGGTGTTTACTACCAATTAAAGTGGTTTTTAAATAAGCATTAATTAACACAGAAATTCAGAAGAAAGTTATACCTTGTCAAAGAAAGGCCAGTGCAGGCTATGCCCACTTCTGCTCCCATTCATATTCAGATAGTAATTACCACCAACCCTATATTTTCCATAATAATGAGGAGATGCTGTCATGTCTATCAAACAACAACACACACAAAAAAGTGGTAGAATTAGAAATTCTCAACCTGAAGTAAACTTTTCAAATTTTTCCTTCTGGGTTTTTCCCTCATCTGTGTCAAAGTTATTCAAAGAGGAGGTTGGCCTGATTTTAATGGTGAGGTTTCTCTCTTTTTCCCTCTTTTGCAAAGAACACTATATAAGGAGTACTCATTGGTCAAGTCTACATCAGCAAATCCAAACAATTACCCAATCATGATTTAAGAGGGCCTGCAGTTCTTCCTTTGTTTCTTCATGATTATGTTAATTTGCATAATACTACTTACTACTCCACTTCCTTTTAGAAAATTATTGTCTATCTTAAGGTGGTGAGGAGAAAGACATAAAGCCTGCAAAGCCCACAACCTAACTAGCACACAGTTTGATGGACAGTCTCCTCCTTGAGTGAAAAGTAATGGGGAGCATACTCGAGTCTGGGCAGCACCTAGGAAGATGCCAAAGGGTGGTCACAGGAAAAGGGTTTTCAAGCACCTTGGGCAACATGTTCCAGAGATGGATCCCCACCTCACAAATCAGGTTTTCTTACAGATGAATGTATTCATATCAAATTCACATATAATTAGCCAATAAATCATGTATTAGTTTACTAATCTTTAATAGAGGAGTTAAGAAACTCTTTTTCTAGAGCTTGGAATTCTCATGTTTCCTCTCCCTTCCCAATATCAATGTATTTAGGAAAGAAAGCTGAGTTATTAATCAGAAAGCTCCTTGGTGAACTCAAAATCAGATCAGGAAAGCAGAATGGTGTGGGAGGGTTTTGCCCAATGGAATTTCCCCTGCACATAACAGGGAACATCTTTCTTGTAGTCGAAATACTCTGACCCTTTGCAAAGAAATGCCTCTCACTTATTCAGTATAAACAGGTTGACTTTGGTCTCTCTGGACTCCAATTTTCAGTGAAGATTCTTCCTCTGTTTCACTGGTACATATCTTGTTTTATCTACCAGTAAAGTTCTTCTCTTTGCGGTAATTTAAGTAGTCAAATTCTCACCATGTGAGAAGCTCCTCCCAGCCAGTCTTTAGTGATCCAAGGATAGAACATCAAACAAGGAAGGTCAATTCCAGGAGTCTGCATAGGACATGTTTTCAATCCAGTTGGCTAAGTTGCTGTAGAGTCAATTCTTGAAGCTAAAGGGTGAGAGGAAACTAACGGGTGGAAGAAATTTCATCATCTCCCAGAAGGAGGTAGTTTCTCCCCAGTGTGCAAAAGGTGACACCATGTTTCCAAAAGTTTGCACAAAAAAAGTGGGAGGGAATCTACTGGTCTTCTTCAGCCTTGAATTGTGCATGAATAAAGAGATGGATGAAGAGATGGTTTGATTATGCAGCCCTTTAGTTGCCAGAGTGTATTTTCAGTGCACACCCAGTGTAGCTTCAGAATTTCTATTTATAAGACAGGTTTAGGGAGCAATCCAGTTGGAAGGGGCTTAAAGAACTTGTCTGGAAGCCACATTTGCAAAGCAGACATGCCATTTTTACCTAGATTGAATGTTTCTTGGAGTGGCCTGGGGTTGCTGATGAACACTGAGGGAGGAAATGAGGACTCTGCCCGTTGCTATGGGATTACTGAGGGTGGGAGCCAGGTCTAATTTATCTTTGAATCATGTAAATGCCTAGCAGGATGAGCAGTACAAGTGGTCAAAATGTTTATTAAATGATTGATGAGTGAGTTTTTAGTTCCATGTTAAAGATGGTAAGTTCATGCTTGGGTTTGATGCCTTTATAAGCCAACTGGCTTCCCTCTAGTTTTATGACTAGTGATTGAGCTCTTAACTTGTACCAACCAACTGGTATACCTGCCCTTGTCACAACCAGGCCCAGGAAGAGGCTGATAATTGACCAGCAAAAAGCTACAAAGAAAAAAATCTACAAAACCCAGAAATTTAGTTGGAAAGAGAATAGGCTGAATTGATATGCAAGAGAAGGAGGGGCTGGTAATCAATGAGGAGTAGGAAGCAGACTGTGGCCCATGCCTCACTGATGAACTGCAGAGCACAGATATCCTGCCATTCAAGTTGCAAGCATTCTCCATCAAACTTTTTTTTTTAACTGTAGCTGTTTACAGTTGATGTTCACCTCTGTCTTATCTGATCCATTTGCACAGGAATAAACAGTCTTTGAAGAACAGTGAAGTACCAGTGTGCTTCTTAGGAGAGAATAGTAAAAGGCTGGCAAAGTCTCAAATTCCAGAAGTATGAAAATCTCCTACCTTGACTGCCACTTTGGTCTTTGCTTTTTCTCATTCTTTTCACTCTTCTTGCCTTTATAGGAAAATGCTTGTTTGGGGCACTGTTTAAACATGCAGTCAATTGTACTTCTTTTTGGAAAAGTGTGCAATTTTCCCCCATAGTATAGAGAAGCATAACATGCCCCCTTGGTCAAGTTTGGCAAAAGGAAATGTCTCTTTTTCTGAAGCTCCTCAGTTATGTTACCTTTATCTGGCCTTATTAAAATGGAAAGAACTTCCCCTATGTGTGTCCCATTCTTCTACTTATCAGACTTGGGATAGATTGTGCCTTTCCACCCAATTTGGACAATGAACTGAGTTTCATTTTTATTTATGGGCTTCATAAATCCGTTTCACTTGCTGCTTTTCATGCCCCAGTTCCATGCTGTTGTGTTGGGATTTCCCACTCTGCCAGGCAATTAAACAAAAAACTCATGGAAAAGAAATTTCTTTACAAAACTCTTTTAAATCCAAAATACACACAATCATCTCCATTTCAGGTCCAATATATTTAATGGATGGGGCTTTTAAGTCTTTTTTTTTTTTTTTAAGCATCCAACTCTCCAAATTAATTCTTTCACTGTCATAGCCAACTCCTCATTTGAGTTCTCAAGATTAGTTCAAAATTCCAAGACAGAAAGCACACTTAATTTTAAACCCTATGTTTGCAGACCAGGTGGCAGGCATGTGAGATGATACTACAGTGGCCACGTGGCTGATGGGTTTGAAGAACAGGAGGGGACCGCACATCATGGTCACCTGAGCTCAGAGCAGGACAAGCCCAGAAACCTAGGGCAGCACCAATAGTTCCTTGTCCTAGGCTGGATTAAAGAAAAAAACCAACCAACCAACCAACAAGAGCAGCCAAACTCAACCACACAGACCTACACTATTAAAGGAAGCATGGAGAGATGTAGTCCCCTTTCTCAGTGCTTTGTCACCCTCAGAGGAAATTACTGCTATTTCTTTAAATACATGACTAGACAGTAGTTTTCTACCTGACAGTTCAGTTCAGTTCAGTTCAGTTCAGTCACTCAGTCATGTCCGATCTTTGCAACCCCATGAACCACAGCATGCCAGGCCTCCCCGTCCATCACCAACTCCCGGAGTCCACCCAAACCCATGTCCATTGAGTCCATGATGCCATCCAGCCATCTCATCCTCTGTTGTCCCCTTCTCCTCCTGCCCTCAATCTTTCCCAGCATCAGGGTCTTTTCCAATGAGTCAGCTCTTCACATCAGGTGGCCAAAGTATTAGAGTTTCAGCTTCAGCATCAGTCCTTCCAATGAATATTCAGGGCTGATCTTCTTTAGGATGGACTGGTTGGATCTCCTTGCAGACCAAGGGACTCTCAAGAGTCTTCTCCAACATCACAGTTCAAAAGCATCAATTCTTCGGCACTCAGATTTCTTTATAGTCCAACTCTCACATTCATACATGACTACTGGAAAATCATAGCCTTGACTAGATGGACCTTTGTTGACAAAGTGATATCTCTGCTTTTCAATATGCTGTCTAGGTTGGTCATAACTTTCCTTCCAAGGAGTAAGCGTCTTTTAATTTCATGGCTGCAGTCACCATCTGCAGTGATTGTGGAGCCCAGAAAAATAAAGTCAGCCACTGTTTCCACTGTTTCCCCATCTATTTGCCATAAAGTGATGGGACCCGATGCCATGATGTTAGTTTTTTGAATGTTGAGCTTTAAGCCAACTTTTTCACTCTCCTCTTTCACTTTCATCAAGAGGCTCTTTAGTTCTTCTTCACTCTTCTACCTGACAGGGCTGCCCCCAATAGGACCCAATAAATCAGAATCCTATCTAAGAAAATTTATAGATTGGGTTCAGGCATAGTTCAGTCCTGTTACACGGAAGTCTAAGAAAAGAAATCCAATAAAACTTCATTTAGACAAAGAACCAGTAATCTGAATATCGCATTGCTCAGACACAGGCCAAGCTAAAGTTTACTTTGATGCTTTCTCTGATTTCCATCCCTCTCTCACACACACATACTATAGACAGATGATAGATAGGTAGAGATACCCCAGTAGAAGTGGGCAAAGAATGTTTAAATCTGGCCCTACCAGGCTAGAAGTGATTTAAGACCAGGAACCACTGCTGTTTCCTCTTTGTGTCTAGTCCATGGAAGGTGCTCCAAGTCTGTTAGATTCATTCACCTGAAATTCTTTAAATGTGAAGTGAGCAGGCTGCTGCAGCTGTCATGTCACCGGTCACTAGGGTTGACCCAGATGTTCTGACTGTGAAGGTGTTTCCTCTCTCCCTCTATGTGGAGCTGAGGAAAAGATAAACTAGAAAGTGAGAATTTATAAGTGTGTACACTGCACGATGTTGACACGGTTGACACAAGTGTTTTGGTCCAGCTGGCAAGTATCTCCCTGGAGTAGACGGGGGTGGACCAGAATGTGATGAGAATGTCACCAACCATTAGGATCATCCACTTCACTTTGCAAACCACATAACTTTCTGGCTTCAAACGTACTTACCTAGTAGGGAGAAAATAGAGATAACGTGAGTACCCTCATTCATTTAGCAGTTACTATTATTATAGGAAATTAATCAACTGACATTCTGATTTATATCACAATATTTTGAACCTTTGCTAATGTGGATCTATCCCCCTGAACCTGATGAATTATGATGAATCAAGTTCGGGACCTGGCCAAGGTGGGGTCTAGAGCTCGCCTTTGTGCTAACCAGAGCAGGGGTATAATACCATCGAATTTCCTGCCTCCGCAGCCATTCAGCTCTCTTAAACCTTTCTAACATTGAAATATTAGCTAGAATAGTACTTTGTCTATCCCACTGGATTGCTAAACTGCACTGAAGTAAAATCCCTCAAAAACCAACAGGATGTTTGCAAAAAGGAAAAAAAAATCCTTCCCGTAACAACACTGAACAGAGACGAACCTGAAACAATGTAGAGATTCGAGGCCATTTCATAATGTCGTGCAGGTTGTACACTACACAAAAGCATCATCAAAGAGGCACTTTTCATTCATAGTCATTATTATATATTTTTGCATTTACTGGCCAATAGCAGTAAGTGCCCAAGGAAGCGTGGTCTTTTTCTAATGTGATGAAGACTAGCAGAAGCTCTGTAGAAACTTACATCTAGCAAAAGGACAAGGCAGCAAGTATCCTCTATTTCTATTTACACATTTATAGAAAAATATATAAATAGAAATAGCAATTTTATTTTTATTTATGTCTTATATTTGTGTGTATATATTATGTGTATATATACATATTATCCCCGGAGAAGGGATAGGCTACCCACTTCAGTTTTCTCCTGCCTGAGGAATCTTGAACATGGACAGAAGAGCCTGGTGGGCTACAGTCCATGAGCTCACAGAGTCAGACACAACTGAGCTACTAAGCACACACAAACATATATATACATATGTAATATCCCCAATAAGTCCCTCCCTGCACCCCACCCAATCATAATCCCTCCTTTCCCCCAAAGGAACAGTTATCCTGTTATCATTTTAACTTCTTTGCATTTAAAAAATCATTTTATCACCCAAACATGCATCTCTAGATGCTGTTGTTTAGACGTGCCCTTAAAAACTTCATTATGTTTCATCTATCATTTTCATATCTCCATTTATCTCCATCCTTTTTATTTCTTTATAAATTATCTGTTGGAGACGTCAGAAAATTTGACATATAGTTTCCCAATGCTTTGACATTGCTGACTACATGTATGTGCATGTTCAGTCGCTTCAGTCATGTCCAACTCTTAGTGACCCCATGGACTGTAGCCTGCCAGGCTCCTCTGTCCATGTAATTTGACAGACAAGAATACTGGAGTGGGTTGCCATGCCCTCCTCCAGGGGATCTTCCTGACAAAGGGATCAAATCTGCATCTCCTGCATTGCAGGCAGATTCTTTACCCACTGAACCAACTGGGAAGCCCCTGCTGACTACATACTTATAGAAAAGTTCACATTCCTATGACTTCTGTGTTCCCAGCAAATGGCAAACTCAGTCCAGTTAAGTATCAGACTACTTTTGGACCTCTTCATGAAGACTACGGGTGGTGTTTAGCAACATTATTAAGAGTCACAAAATGTCTGGTTGTCTTTCTTTTTATAATCTTAGCAGCCATAGGTGTTTAATTCTTGTATCCATCCATTGAGGGTCACAAAATGGTGATAATCTAATTCTATTGCTTCTTTTTCAGTCTGTAGCTAGAATAACTCTGTAAGAAACTCTGTCCCTCATTTAATATTTGGATACCCAGAGATATAGTTCATATAAAAATCAGTATAAATGCTTCCTTTCCTTTGTTTCCTAGTTTACAAGATAATGAATTCAGTTCAGTTCAGTCGCTCAGTCATGTCTGACTCTTTGTGACCCCATGAATCGCAGCATGCCAGGCCTCCCTGTCCATCACCAACTCCCGGAATTTACCCAAACTCATGTCCATGGAGTCCATGGTGCCATCCAACCATCTCATCCTCTGTCGTCCCCTTCTCCTCCTGCCCTCAATCCTTCCCAGCATTAGGGTCTTTTCCAGTAAGTCAACTCTTCTCATGAGGGGGCCAAAGTATTGGAGTTTCAGCTTCAACATCAGTCCTTTCAATGAACACCCAGGACTGATCTCCTTTAGGATGGACTGGTTGGATCTTTTTGCAGTCCAAGGGACTCTCAAGAGTCTACTCCAACACCACAGTTCAAAAGCATCAATTCTTCGGTGCTCAGCTTTCTTTATAGTCCAATTCTCACAACCATACAAGACTACTGGAAAAACCATAGCCTTGACTAGATGGACCTTTGTTGGCAGAGTAATGTCTCTGCTTTTTAATATGCTGTCTAGGTTGGTCATAACTTTCCTTCCAAGGAGTAAGCGTCTTTTAATTTCATGGCTGCAATCACCATCAGCAGTGGTTTTGGAGCCCAGAAAAATAAGTCTGACATTGTTTCCACTGTTTTCCCATCTATTTGCCATCAAGTGATGGGACCAGATACCATGATCTTAGTTTTCTGAATGTTGAGCTCTAAGCCAACTTTTTCACTCTCCTCTTTCACTTTCATCAAGAGGCTCTTTAGTTCTTCTTCACTTTCTGCCATAAGGGTGGTGTCATCTGCATATCTGAGGTTATTGATATTTCTCCTGGCAGTCTTGATTCCAGCTTGTGCTTCATCCAGTCCAGCATTTCTCATGATGTACTCTGCATATAAGTTAAATAAGCAGGGTGACAATATACAGCCTTGACGTACTCCTTTTCCTATTTGGAACCAGTCTGTTGTTCCATGTCCAGTTCTAACTGTTGCTTCCTGACCTGCATACAGGTTTCTCAAGAGGCAGGTCAGGTGGTCTGATATTCCCATCTCTTTCAGAATTTTCCACAGTTTATTGTGATCCACATAGTCAACGGCTTTGGAATAGTCAATAAAGCAGAAATAGATGTTTTCCTGGAACTCTCTTGCTTTTTCGATGATCCATCGGATGTTGGAAATTTGATATCTGGTTCCTCTGCCTTTTTTAAAACCAGCTTGAACAGCTGGAAGTTCACGGTTCATGGACTGCTGAAGCCTGGCTTGGAGAATTTTAAGCATTACTTTACTAGTGTGTGAGATGAGTGCAACTGTGCACTAGTTTGAGCATTCTTTGGCATTGCCTTTCTTTGGGATTGGAATGAAAACTGACCTTTTCCAGTCCTGTGGCCACTGCTGAGTTTTCCAAATTTGCTGGCATATTGAGTGCAGCACTTTCACAGCATTATCTTTGAGGATTTGAAATAGCGCAACTGGAATTCCATCACCTCCACTAGCTTTGTTCATAGTGATGCTTCCTAAGGCCCACTTGACTTCACATTCCAGGATGTCTGGCTCTAGGTGAGTGATCACACCATCGTGATTATCTGGGTCGTGAAGATCTTTTTTGTACTTAGAACATCTCAAAATGATTTGTTTTATCCCATATTACACAGCAACAATCTCAGAATGACAGCAGTAATATTACCACCAAAATGATTATCAAAAATATTTTTAAATTTTTGTATATGCTCTCACTATTTCCCCAGTAAAAAATGGATCTGTTACATCTACACCGTCAGGAAATATTGTCATTGTACACTACACACTTTCCCCCTTTGTCCTAATTCTACAAGCATCCGTTTATTTAATGCTTGAGTTTTATGTTGGTGTCTTTTTCATCAACTCAGTCATCTACAATATATTCTCTAGTAGATTTTTCAGGAAAAGTTCATGCAAACAATACTCTGAATACTCACATGTTGATAACTATTGTGCCCTTTATACTTAAAATATTAGCTTTGTTGGGTGTAAAATCCTTGGCTCATTCTTTTTTCCCTTATTTTAAATACAAAGGTTGAACAACACAAAGGTTGGGGACCTGACCCTCCACACAGTAGAAAGTTCAGGTATAATTTATCTTTGGTACTCCATATTCACAGATCCTTCATATCCATGGATTCACACCTACAGATTCAAAGAACCATGGACAGTGTAGTACTATAGTATTTAGTATTGGAAAAATGCATATAAGTGGACCCACAGAGTTCAAATCCGCCTTGTTCAAGGGTCAACTCTATGTGATTCATTTCTCCGCCTCAATAAAACACTGTTGATGAGAAGTGATTAATGATAAACTTGTCTCCTTTGTAAGTCATGAGCACTTTTTCTTCTAGAAGCTCAAAGGATATTTTCCTTTTCTTGGTGTCAGTCATTCTGTTGCCATTCTCAGGTCTGCAGTGTGCTATTTCTGTATTTAGCTTCAGTTTTTTTTTTTAACTTTCAAGAAAGTTTTCTTGAATTAGCTTTTATACTTCAATTGCCTTGCTTTGATTTTCTTTGTGATCTCCTACCAACCATATATTCTATTTCTTTTGCCCACTTTTGGGACTTTTCTTTTGCCCATATTTGGGACTTTTTCTTGAACCCTTTTCATCTCTTTCTCTCTTAAATTTTTTATTTTTTAAAATTTCTGGCATTCAGTTTCCAGTTCCACATATAAGGAGTTTAGAAGTCACCACTCTAGCCTAACAGCTTGTAAAATTCTATACAGAGTGAGAAACCAACAACTCTTCTTAGATTTGTAAGAGAGGAACAAGGACACAGGGAAACTGCTGTCCCTAAGACTGGAGAGACAGACAAGTGAATAAAGGGAGTCATGGCTCACCAGAGCAGAAATTCACATATGGAAGACTCACAGGTATGAATCAAGGTTGTGGTAAGAAAATCTGAATTGTAATTAACAAAGTGATAGAGGCTCAGTATGGACAAGCTTGAGATTTAAAATCTCCAAGGGACTCAGTTATCGGGGTCCCCACAATACCATGAGATTTACCTCCAGAAATTCAACCAGGTTTCCATAGTACATACCAGAGAAAAAGTCCCTTGTGCTTTCATGTTCCCAGCAAGGGAGCAAAAAAGGAATCATTTTGTAATATGTCAGGGCATTCTGTTCTTCTTAACAAGACCTTTCCTTGGGGGAAACTAGTTAACCCCAGCATAATCTGCTGGGATATTATCAGAGCCTAACTGATCTGGGGAAGGAAAATAACCAACTTCAGTCTCCTCTAGTCTTCCATATGGGAGAATGGAAATACTAACTCCAGTCTAACCACCCTGTCCTACCTAAGGGGATTGAAAAAAACTAAAAAACTCCATGAAGTTCACAATCCAGAGGCATAGTTTTACTAAAAGAGTGAGCCCTAAACAAGACTATCGAGTGCTTCCTTTCTTTCCATACCTCAGAAAGACATTACTAAGGCCTATTTACAGCAGGCCACTTTACACATTATATCATGTCTGGCTATTAAGAAAAAATTACAAGCCATGCCAAAAGGTAGGAACAAAAAAACACCATCTGAAGTCACAGAGCAAGCAACAGAACAGAAATGTTGGCATTATCATATTGCAAATTTAAAACAAGCATGATTAATATAGTAAGGATTCTAATGGGTAAGACAGCATGCAAGAACAGATAGGCAATGTCAGCAGGCACATGGAAATCCTAAGAAAAAACCAAAAAGAAATGCTACAGATAAAAACAAAAACACTAAAAGAAATGAAGAATATCTTTGATGGGCTTCTTAGTAGACTAGACACAGCTGACAAATGAATCTCTGAGCTAAAGGATATATCAAGAGAATCCTTGAAAACAGAAAAGCAAAGAGAACAAAGACTGGGGGGGAAAAAACAGAATATGCAAGGACTTTGGAGTAACTACAAAAGATATAACACACATGTAATGTTAATACCAGAAGGAGGAGAAGGAAAGGAACAGAAGAAATATTTGAAACACTAAAACAGAATTTCCCCCAAATTAATGTCAGACATCAAACCACAGATCCAGGAAGTTATATCTAGAGGAACAAAGATACAACTCACATCTGACTTCTCCTTAGAAACCACAAAAACAAGAAGAGAGTAGAGTGAAATATTTAACGTGTTGAGAGGGAAAAAAATTGGACTAGCAATTTGCATCCTGAGACACTAACATTCAAAAGTGAAAGATTAAAAAAGACCCTCAAACAAAAATTGAGGGAATAAATAATATTCAAAAATCAATTACCAGGGACTTCCCTGGTGGTCCAGTGGTTAAGAATCCACCTGCCAATTCAGGGGACACAGGATCAATCTCTGATCCAGGAAGATCCCACATGTTGAGGAGCAACTAAGCCCATGTGCCACAACTACTGAGGCCACACTCTAGAGCCTAGGAGCCACAAATACTGAAGCCCAAATGCCCAGAGCCCGTGCTCCGCAACGAGAGAAGTCACCACAGTGAGAAGCCCATGCGCTGCAACTAGACAGTAGCCCCCACTCTCTGCAGCCAGAGAAAGTCCATGCACAGCAACAAAGACCCAGCACGGCCAAAAATAAAAACAAATAAATATTTTTAAAAGAAATTGATAAGTGAATCCATCATATCAACAGGCTGAAAAAGAAAAATCACATGATCGTATCAGTAGATAAAGAAAAAACATTTGAGGGGCTTCCCTGATGGCTCAGTGGTAAAGAATCTGCCTGCCAACACAGGACACATGGGTTCAATCCCTGATCTGGGAGGATGCCACATGCCGTGGAGCAACTAAGCTGTGACAAGAGAAGCCAGCACAACAAGAAGCCCATGCACTGCAACTAGAGAGTAGCCCTGCTTGCTGCAACTAGAGAAAGCCAGCGCACAGCAACGAAGACCCAGCATAGTCAAAAATAAATAAATGGTTTTTAAAATCTTAAAAATAAATGAATATAAGTGTATTTTTTTAAAAAAAAAGAAAATCCACTTTACAAAATCTACCCCACATTCATACAGACTCTCAGAGAAGTAGGAATAGAAAGAAGCTTCCTCAGCTTGAAAAAGCACATTTACAAAAAAGTCTATAGCAAGGGGTAAACTAGGAGATTGGGATTAATATATACACTCTACAGTATATAAAATACATAGCCAACACAGACCTATTGTATAGCACAGGAGACTATACTTAGTATTTTTTAATAATCTATAAGGGAAAAGGATCTGAACAATAATATATACATATATATATTTTATATAATATATCATATATATGTAACTGAATCACTGTGATATGTACCTGAAACTAACACAACACCATAAATCAACTATACTTCCATTTTTTTTAAGTACAAAAAAAGAGATGAAATAAAGTATTCCTTATTAAAAAAATATCTACAGCTAATGTACTTAATGGTGAGAAACTCAAAGCTTTCACACTAAGATCAGGGAAAAGACAAGAATATCCCTTCTCACTGCTCCTTTTTAAAGTCCTTCTGGAAGTTCTAAGCTTATGCAATAATATAAGAAAAGGAAAGAATAGGTATGCAGATTGGAAAGGAGAAATAAAACTGTGTTTGTTCACAGATGACATGATTGTCTATGCAGAAAATCTGAAAGAACTGACCCCCCCCTAAAAAAATTTCCTGGAACTAATAAGCAATTATAGCAAGGTGGCAGGGTACAATTTCCTATATACCAGCAGTGAAAATCTGAAATTTTAAATTAAAAAACACAATACCATTTACATTAGCACCCTCCAAAAATGAGATACTTAGTATACATTGAACAAAAATAAAAAGACAAGATCTTTGTATAAGGAAAACTATAAAATTCTTATGAACAAAATCAAAGGACTAAATAAATGGAGAGATAGTTTATTCTATTTCATGGATAGAAAGACTAAACATCGCCAAGATGTCAGTTCTTTCCACTTTGATCTATAGGTTCAGTGCAATCCCAATCAGAAACTCAGCAAGTTATTTTGTGGATATCAACAAACTCATTCTCAAGTTTACATGGAAAGACAAAAGACTCAAAATATCCAACACAATATTGAAGGACTAAGTTAGATACTGACACTACCCAATTCAAAGATTCACTATAAAGCTATGGTAATCAAGAAAGTGTTGGGGGAAAAAACAGAAAGTGTGGTATTGGTGAAAGAATGGACAAATAGATTATTGAACAAAGTAGAGACCCCAGAAGTAGAACCACGGACAAAGCAATACAAAGAAATATTTTCAACAAATGGTGCTGGCACAACTGAACATACAAAAAAAATGAATCTAAACACAGACCTTACATCTTTCACAAAAATTAACTCAAAATGGAATAACAGACCTAAAGATAAAACAAAAAACACCCATAAAATTCTTGACTATAACACAGAATAAAAACCTAGATGAATGTAGGTATGGCAATGACTTTTTAGACATCAGACCAAAAGCACGTTCCATGAAAGAAGTAATTAATAAGCCTATGACTTTGTTAAAATTTCAAATTTCTGCTCTGCAAAAGACAATGTCAAGAGAATAAGAAGACAAGTCGCAGATTAGGAGAAAATATTTGCAAAGTACATATCTGATAAAGACTGTTCTCCAAAATATTCAAAGAACTCTTAAACTCAAGAATAAGAAAATGAGAAACCCAAGTTTAAAAATGGGCCAAAAACCTTAACAGGCACCTCACTAGAGAAAATATACAGATGGCAAATAAGCATATGAAAAGACGCCCCACATCATGTGTCATTGGGGACATGCAAATTAAAACAATAAGATACTACCACACACGTATTAGAATGGCCAAAATAGCAACACTGACAATATCAAATGACTTGAGGATGTAAAGCAACAGAAACTTTCATTCATTGCTGGTGGCAACACAAAATGGTACAGCCACTTTGGGAGACCACCTGAGTTTTTTAACCAAACGAAACATACTTTTACCACACAATCCAGCAATCATTCTCATTAGTATTTATTTAAATGAGTTGAAAACTTACGCCCACACAAAAATCTACATATGGATATTGATAGCAACTTTATTCATGATGGCCCAACCATCTTAGAAGCAACCAAGGTGTCCTTCATCAGATGAATGTATAAATAAATTATAATACATCCAGATAATGGAAAATTATTTAGCATTAAAAAGAAGTGTAGTGGTAAGTGTTAGTCGTGTCTGACTCTTTGCAGCCCCATGGGCTGTATGGACTGTAGCCCACCAGGCTCCTCTGTCCATGGCATTCTCCAGGCAAGAATACTGGAGTAGGTTATCATTTCCTTCTCCAGGGATTAAAAAGAAATCAGCTATCAAATCATGAAGACACAGAGGAAACTTAAAAGCATATTACTAAGTGAAAGATGTCAATCCGAAGGTTGGCATCACATATGATTCCATCTATGACATTCTAGAAAAAGTAGAACTATGGAGACAGTAAAATCTTCAGTGGTTATCAGATGTCAAGAGTCGGAAGAGGTAAGGAGGGATAAATAGGCATTTGCACAAAGTATTTGGGGGGCAGTGAAAATATTGTTTATGCCATAATGATGGATACACACCATTATACATTTGTCAAAACCCATAGAAAGTGCAGCACCAAGCGTGAACCATAATGTTAATTTGGACTTTGAGTGGTAATGATGTGCCAAACCACGCTCATCAGTTGTAACGAATGTATCAGTTAGTCTAGTGGGGGATGTTCACAGTGGTGGAGGCTATGTATGTGTGAGGCAAAGGGCATCTGGGAATTTGTAACTTTCCCTCAGTTTTGCTATGAACCTGAAACTGCACTAAAATGTTCTAATTTTTTTTTAATTATAGTCTTTCATTTTCATTTTCTATTTCTAAGGAATTATCTGTCACGTTTAGGCACGCTTTTGGTCCTCCTACTTTAGTCTTCATTTCTGAAATAACTTTTTCTTTTACCTCTAAGTCTTTCCTGAGCTGTCATCTCATTTCTGAGTTTTCTACTTAACGATTTCTGTCATTCTTTCATGTCATATAATTTTCTTAATGTCTTTCAGTTCATTTTGAAATTGCAGATTCTCATCTGTTGTGAGAATGTCTTTCTGGAATGCTTTCGTTGTCTCTAAGGACCTTATTCTAGCCCTAATTCTCTTTTTTCTTATAATAACTTTGTATGGGACATGATTATTTTGTTGTGTATTTTTATGTGAAATTAGTTTTCCTAAACTATGAGAATGAAGCAGGTCAAATTTTCAAAGGCTCTAACTTCACAGAGCTCCTTCTGTTGTTTTTGTTAAGGTTTTTTTTTTTTTTAAGTATGTCATCTTGCTTTCTGCAGTTTCCTCGCTGCTTTTCTTTTCCTTTGAACTGGACCTTTCTCTTGTCCCTACTCTGCTCAGTTCTGATTCCATTCCCAGCAATTTCTTCCCATCCTAGGGTCCTGGACTAGAAGGCGGCTCTGGCAGGTCAATTTTGAAAGTTCAAGGAACCCGCCCCTTTAATCTCTTGTATTGCAAGCTCTCTGCATTTACCAGTTGTTTAAGCAGGCAAGACACTTTCACTTTCAGTTGCTGTTCTCAACTTGGTCCACTGAGTTTCCCAGTGAGTACCAGCTGGCTAGCCAGGAATCTCCTGTTCTCTGGTCTACTCAGAAGCTATACTTTTGCTTCCTTTTGTTTCCCACACGAGTTTGCTTATTATGCGAGTCTTGTGGTTCTTGGTATTTCGTCCCCAACTGCTTGCATTCTGGGGTACCAGGTATCTTGTTACCTAGTTTTGTTGTAAATGTCATCCATGAATTTTTGACTTCACTAATCTAATTGCACTGTTATCTTTTTACGTGGGATTATGAGAGCAGTATGCTACTGCCATCATCACCACCAACTTGCCAGAATTATCACCATCTTTTAATTCCAGCTAATTTTTGCTTTGTACTTCCTCTTGATTCCTTCCTTCAGCCTGTCACAGGAAGAACTTGGCTTCAGCTTGTCCCTGTATTAGAGTGTGTGTGTGTGTGTGTGTGTGTTGAGGTGAGATGTATGAAGACAGGGTCATGAATGAGTCGAGGCTGCTAATTGGGGGCACAACTGCAAAAAGTTAAAGACACAGTTCCTGCCCTTAGGTGTTTATAACCTAAGAATCCAACACATACTTGCTTAGTGAAGCAGAAGTATAGCTACCTGGTTTTCAATCACAGCTCTTACTAGCCTGCCGTGCCAAATGGAGGAAGGCAACTCCTAGGGACTTTAGTTCCTCCCTTTGTAAAACACAGGGCGTACTATAGCCCTGTTCAGTTGTGTAGGTTGTGGGGTAAGAAATCAAATAACAGAAGCATATATGGTCTGGTCATCAATGGCCTGCGTCCTAGGGGGTGGGGGGCAGTGACTCTATGCTGTTCTTCATCCTGTCTCTGCCCTTCAGGGCCTCACATAGTGCTTGACACATTCTGAGTACTCAGTGCTTGCATCTTGAAAAAAAGTACTAACAGCCCTATTATGGGATTATTAATTTAAAGAGTTCCTTGGCTGCATCAGCGATAACAAAAGTTAATCAGCCCACGTTTGGGAGTCGAGAGGGTAGCCTCCAAAAGGACCCTTCACATGGAAGAAATGGCCTTCACTCCAAAAGTCAAGCATCAGAGACAGAGAAGAGCTGAGTTTTTAAAATGCATGCTTTATTATTCAGCCTTCAGCAGAAATGTCACCTTTCTAGAGCAAGCTGTTATCATGCACTCACCGTGCCAAACAGGCGCCTCTGAGGAGCAGGATTTTATCTCAACATTTTTAGTGATTTGTGTTTCTCTTTCAAGGAGCTCCATGCCTTAAGGCTCCTGAAACACTAACAGCACAAGACGGTAAGGTTACAGGAGGAGCAGACTCCAACAACATGAAACAGGGATTTTTGCAAAACAGGTCTAGGATCGGCATCAAAGCTCTAGTCTGCAGCCGCCCTGCCCAATAATTCATGCCCTCGCAGTGCAGCTCATTGTTTGCTGGTGGGCTCCTTGGTCGACACCATATTCTCAAAGAAACTCCGTTTTGTGACAGGGCCCCCATTAGTAGGCTCAGCCACATGACAGGCCTCAAAGCAGCCAGCACAACTGCTGGCAACGCTTGCCAATAAGCCAGATGCTGCCACATATTGGCATCTGGGTCCTGGAATCGCAACCATGTTCTCAGTCTGGCTAGGGATTCTGACCCCAGCTACGGAAGGAGACAAAGGAAGGAAAGAAAGAGACGGAGTGCGGGGAGGGCGGGCAGGCTGTGGAAGAGTCTCTAGGTAATTTCCCTACCATGGATTTAGAGCCTCCACAACAAAAGACTCCTTGGAAAGCTGCTACCAATGCTGCCATGGGAGGGAGAGGTAGAGATGGGGAGCATTCTAAACCCAGCAAGCTGCTTTGGCACCTGGGGAGTGGGGGTGGCTGATTCGAAAGGAGACAGCTGCAGCAAGCAGCCATGTTCTCCAGGCTCCAGGCACAGTGAGGCCCACAGCGGAGACCAGCCACCGGAAGGGGCTTCGACCTGCAGCTGGGGGGCAGAGAGTGGCAACACCAGGGTGGCTATCGCTTTCCGCTTTCTGGGTGCCAAGACCAACCAGCACCGGCAAGGCCAAAGAAATGGCCAGGGTGAGATTCAGACCAGCCATCTTCAGGGGATCCTCTTGATCCAGAAACATGTGATCGGGGTGGGGGTAGGGGGGCAGTTTGAGCACAGGAACGGGGTGCAGGCAAAAAGCCCTTTGCCTTCGAGTGACTTTTGATGCTAAGATGACACCAGCCCAAGTGAAGCTTCGGATCCTGCCAAAGTCCTGTGAGGTGGAGGTATGGCCCAGGAGGGCTGGGCTGCATGAGCAAAGGTTAGGGTTCGAAATGAGAAGAAAAAGGAGGCAGCAGTTCTTCTTTCTTAAAATCCTGAATTGTACCCCGTACCCCCTTTTCCCCCATCATGTCCGTCAAGAGGTGTTCAGGGCCTTAGGCTTGAAATACTGGTCAGACGAGCAAGAGAATGAGTCGATGTAGTGGAAAGAGCCCAGCTTCTACTGTCAGAAGACTGGGGAGACAGCCCCAGAGGACATCTGCCAGCGGGAGGGCTGCTTCTCCTAGGGGCACACTGGCTTTTTTCTGCTCATTAGATACTGTATTTGGGAACTAGAATCATGTGGTGGTGCCTCTGCTCACAATTTAGTGGTGAGGAGGAGGTGTTAGGGGGAGCCTCTGTCTGCCGGGGCTTCCCTAGTGGCTCAGATGGCAAAGAATCTGCCTGCAATTCAGGTTCGATCCCTGGATCAGAAGATCCCCTGGAGTAGGAAATGGCAACCCGCTCCAGTGTTCTTGCCTGGAGAATCCCAGGGACAGAGGACCCTGGCGGGCTACAGTCCACGGGGTTGCAAAGAGTCGGGCGTGACTGAGTGACTAATGCTTTTCTATCTACCAGCGAAAAAAATTCTTCAAAGCATGTTCTATCAATGGTGGCTTAAGCAACAGTGTCACTTTTGAAAAAGGATAGCACATTACTACTGAGACTGAGTCCAGCCATAGCAAGAGTGTAGAGACCCTTCCCCCTTGTTGTCCTCATCATCTATCTTCTGCTGTCACCTGTTCCCATTGATGCAAAAACTCCTTGGGCCAGCCTCCTGGGAAATATGCTAAGTGCTGGGAAATGTCTTCAAACTCAAAATACACACACAGGGAAGAATGCTGGTGTTGATTCAAAGCAGAGGTTATAAACTGAAAATGAACTAAGCCAGTAGTTCTCAAACTTCATCGTGCATGAGAATCACCTTGAAGGGCTTGTTAAGTAAAATCAATTGCTGAGATTTGGGATAGGGTTCGGGACTATGCATTTCTAACAAGTTCCCAGGTGATGCTAACATTGATGGTCTGGAGACCTCTTTTTTTTTAATCTCCCTAAAACTTTCTTATTTGGGAGTAATTTCAAATTTAAACTCTCAAGAAGAGTAAAACTCTCGCTGTTCCTTTGACTCAGATTGCGATCTCTTTCTGAGGACCACTAACTAAGCTAAGCTATGTCTGAGGAGAGAACAATCACCTGGGAGGACACACCGCCTTCCAAGAACAGGAAAGTGAAAGTCACTCAGTCGTGTCCGACTCTTTGCAATCCCATGGACTTAGTTCCTGGAATTCTCCAGGCCAGAATACTGGAATGGGTAGCCTTTCCCTTCTCCAGGGGATCTTCCCAACCCAGGGATCGAACCCAGGTCTCCCACATTGCCGGCAGATTCTTTACCAGCTGAGCCACAAGTGAAGCCCAAGAATACTGGAGTGGGTAGCCTCTTCCTTCTCCAGCGGATCTTCCCGACCCAGGAATCAAACCAGGGTCTCCTGCATCGCAGGTGGATTCTTTATCAACTGAGCTATGAGGGAAGCCCCTTAGAACAGGAGCGGAACGCCATCCATGTAGAAAACAAAACAACTGTTTAGAAGGTGGGATGAAGTGTCACAAAATGATGAGAGAAACTGAGAGGGGACCCCGAGGGTTTTAAGCTCAGAACAGTAAACAGCATTGTCAACCAATGGGCGGAAATATCGAAATTTCTGGTTTGTTTCTCTGGTGATTCCTTAGGGGTGATTTTACAAACTACACATCCGTATCTCCTAGGGTAAACTGGCTTCGAGAGAAAAAAAAAGGAAAGCAATTATTTGATAGCGAAACTCTGCACCTGAGAGACACGGACACACGGACAGTCATGTACCCCTCTTCTGTATTCTACCGCCTGAACTCGGGCCTTGATCTCCTGCCTGTATTTCTGCAGTTAACTCCTAACTGATCTCTTGACTTCTTATCACCCTCTCTCCAATTTATCCTCCATTCTAACCCTGAAGTTATCTTTTTAACAGCAGGCTGCAATAATGTCATCTCTCTGAAGCCCCCTACAACTTAGAGAAGGAAGTCCAAATGTCTCTAGGTGGCACTGAACCTGGCCCCAACCCACCTTTCAAAAGCATATGCCTACACACCAGCCCAAATAGAATAGGCACAGTTTCACCTTTTCCTAGCTCTGGGCCTTTGTACACAACTGTTTTTTGTTCCCCTGGAGATTTTCCTTCTTCCCAAACAAAATCTTGAAAAAAGAGAAGTCCTTATGTTTAAAAATACTATTCAAAGGTCAAGGTTCCATTCCAGTAAAGGCAGCCTTCCCGCAGTTGCTCTGCTCTCTCCTTTGTAGGCTCACCACACTCTATTTGTACCTTCTAACACTAACACGTCCTGCCCTACTTATTATTTATGCTTTCTTCCCCCTGAGTTTTATAAGGTCCTTGAAGACAAGTGCCATGTCTTTTGTTCAGTGGCCAGAGAAGCCCACGGGAGGCATGGTGGGCAGATGAAGAAAGGATGAAGGGAGGAAGATGGAGAATGAGCAAAGGTGAGCACAAGGAGGGGACGCATTCCGTTTTACCGTTTTCTTAGGCTTTTAGAATGTTTTGCTGAAGACAGATCCTTCAAATATCTAATACATTTTCTTTCCAGAACCACCAAGACTATAAAGTTGTACAGACTTTCGTCTTGCCAACACTTCAGGTCTTTTGTTAATTTTTCTTACTTTTCATGTCACTATTGAGTCTGTCTATTCCGTGTCACTATCTTATGCCTGTCTCCCATGGGACATGTGCAACATCACACTGCAGTTGTTATTTTGGTTCAAATAAAGAAACAGGTTCAAGTCTTCTTACATGTGTCAAATCCCCTTTGACATTTGCCTCTTTGGGTGGGGCTGGTCAAACTCCTACCTTGTGGTTTAGCTTTAGAAGGAATTTGATCAACATGCCCAGAAGAGTTACCTTTTTGATATGAACACTTTTTTGAGATTTACAAAAGCAGGATGCCAACATTTCTAAGTGTGATCAGAAGTTGGTTTGCTGGCCATTCTTCCTTATTCATTCAGTGAGAGGTGTTCTTACCCAAAGAAATCAAAGTAGCTGTTTGGAGACACTCCTGGCCTCTTCCTTTACTGCAGACATACCAGCTGTCCTCTGCAAGAAAGCAGAGGTAGAACCAACTCTGGGTAAGTGAGTCAATTAATTCTTTCCAAAAGGTAGTTTAGCATCTCTTTTCCTGGAAGAAGAGAAATAGTTTATCTTTCTGCCTAACTCTCGCTGGGGGAAGAACAAAGAATAGCACTTCAGCTCAAAAAAGCACACTCTATTGTCCCAGAAACCTGGGCCAACACACCTCACCAGCGCCCTGCTTCACTCTCATAGAGTAACACTCAAGTCATTTTCTCTCCTACACCCCCTCACATTTTCTCTGTCGCTGTTTCTCCCTGCGCCAGATCCCTGGATGGAGGGAAGAAGTCATGTGGCAGGGACAAAAAAGGCAGGGCTCTGCCATCTGACTACATATCACCACTATTATAAATCTTCCTAAAAAAGGAAGCTTGTCCTCTGGTTTCCTATTTACTGCTCTTTAGACAGTAAGTGCTGCTGAATCATAAAAACCTGTAGTCCTTTGCTTCCCATTTCCCTGCTATGTTTACAATCTTACTGAGAAGTGACTGACTTCACAGCTTTTGCCATTTAGTAACCCTTCAACATGGACTTTATATGAAATCCTTGAAATGAGCTGAGCAGACCCCAAATACTCCAAAGTCCAAATTAACTAGACTGATAGAGGTTAACGTTCTGCATTAAAAAGGAACAGAAGTATCAATTTTGTACTTTGATTGTGCCTACCCAAGAAGTGAGTCAAATAAGCATATGAACTATGATAGATGAGGGCAACAGGGGTAGGAAAACCACAGAGTTGTGGAGAAAGGTCTAAGAAGTGAGCAAATGTAAGTGTGTCCTACTCCTTTCACCTCCATGCACTTCTATCTAGACCTTCAACTCTCCTTTTCCAGTGTAAAGGTGACAGAGAAACAGCCCTTTAATATTTCAATCTATTTTTATTTTTTATAGCCACATAACCACTAAGAACTGTGCTACTGAGCGAATACTTGGCAGTAACCCAAGTATCTGGGATTACTAAAAAATAATTACAAGAAAACAGTTAAGTACCAATTTAAGATTTGCATTAACTTTGTACTTTTATAATGTTGGTTTACACTGAAAAAGTCCACCATATACTTGTGACGCTTAGAACTCAACTACCTTTACATTCTATAGGTAAGGGAACAGATCTAGAATATCGTTATTAAAGTTAAAAGGCTAGTTAGTCACAGAGGTGGGACCACATACCACCTTAAGACTTTCTATTTCACAATCCTTAGAGAAAGAACTTGAAATACCAGGTTTCATTACCCAGAGCATTTAGATATACCAGAGGTTAAATCCACTACTCTTAAGAAGAAAGATGATCCATCTTATGCCTTGGCCTCTGCTATGAAGTAATCCCTGTATGTGCCAAGTTGCTTCAGTTATGGTCTGACTCCTTACGACCCTGTGGACAGTAGTCCACCAAGCTCCTCTGTCTATGGGCTTCTCTAGGCAAGAACACTGGAGTGGGTTGCCATATCCTCCTCCAGGGGATCTTCCTGACCCAGGGATTGAAACCAAGTCTCTTACGTCTTCTGCTTTGGCAGGCAGGTTCTTTTCCACTAGCGCCACCTGGGAAGTATTCCCTAAGTGAGTCCAATAAAAATGCTAGAAAAGGCTCCCAAGCTAAACTCAATCTTGGTTCACAATGATTCTGAAATAAGACAGGGTAGGAAAAGTCTGAGGGTCAAAACACAATAGAAATTACAGCTGTTTAGAAAGGCTTAAAATACAGGTTTAAACATGTTAACAAGAAGTCAGTAATTACAACAAGTCAATTGAAAACATACATGTCTCCCAAAAGTCTTAACTCATACCATTGTTAAAACAAACTGTTAAAATCACAGCTTTTTTTTTTACTCTTAGGGACCTTAACTTACCCCTTCTGTGAAACAGAAATGGTAGCTTTTCATATCATGTCTGAAGATAGGTGGCATTATGCCAAATTATTGGCAACCTGCTGGAAAAGCTCTTTATAAAGAATGTAGTAAAATGACAGTCAATGGCTTCGGTAATTTCATACAAAAATATAAAATCAAATGAGAGTAAGGACTCAAACGGATGTCTGTACATTAGTGTTCTTAAAGACACTGCTTACAACAGCCAGAAAGTAGAAATATCCAAATGCCCACTGACAGATGAATGGATAACAAAATGTGATATATACATATAGGAATATATTCAGCCTTAAAAAGAATGGAACTTTGACATATGATACAGCATGGATGAACCTTGAAAAGACTATATCAAGCAAAATCAGTCAGACAAAAAAGAACAGATATTATATGATTCCACTTCTGTGAGAGACCTAGAAAATAAGATTCATACAGAAAGTAGAACAGTGGCTACTAGAGGGTGGCAGGAGGAGGAATGGAAAGTTCTTGTTTAATGGGTAAAGAGTTTCAGTTTGGGGCGATTTAAAAGTTCTGAAATGCAGTGGTAATGGTTAGGAAAAGTGAATATACTTAGTAGCACTGAATTGTATACTTAAAAGCAGTTAAAGTGGTAAATTTTGTTATGTAAATTTTGATACAATAAAAAACTAGTTGAGAAAAGATAAATTAAAAAAAATCAAATGAGAAACAGTAAGTGGTAAGTTCTCTGATTTTGATTTTTCTAATACATGTCATCAAGTAAAAACAGACTTGGGTCCACCACCTCAAAGCCATTTACCCTGTGTGTTTATTACTCTATAATTCATGTCCACCATGATTTTGAATGATGTATTTACATTAAATACAAGTTCCAAACACAGAGAGAAATAGAGAAACTGAAGCAACGGATGCATGTCAACACAGTTCCATCTGTTAACACTGTCCTTTGAACCCAGGGATGAAAGTCACATGGCAGGGCTGGGAGCTCCACCTTAGCTGTGAAGTCCTACTTTCATGTCACAGGGCACTTCTGGAAGGAAGCTCTGTAATGACCAACTCTAACTACTTGCAGATTTCCTACTAGTCCTACACAGGAAGTCATTCTTGGGTCTCACCTGCCTGAGTTCCTGTTTTGAGACCTGGGGGCTGGTGAGTTGAAATCCAGTTCCAGGGAGTGATGTCATCTCAACTGAGTTATGATCCTGGTGACCTGCTCCCCATCCTGGTGTTGTTGCAGCCCTTCAGCTGAGGTTCAGGTTATAAGGGGACCAAAAAGGAAAATGGGGGAGTAGGATAACAGAACAAGGAAAAATGCTTGCACATTTCCTTCGTTCCACTAAAGCATTTTCTGCTTCTATTTAATTTGATGCACAGACCTGGCCAATGGCAGCTGGAAGCTGCAGAGGCTTTTGGGGTGAGGATAGGCTCAGTCACAGATCTTGAAAATACAAACAATTAAAACAGAAAACTTTCATTATGTTTGTGGCACCATTTGGAAATGGTGACTTATTCTTTCATCTTTGGATAAAGTTTAAAAAAAAAACAGAAATCAACTTAAAAAGTTTGCATTCTGTTGTAACCACAGTACGACTACAGGAGCTATCTTAGCAACAGAAAGAAGTAACAAACACAAACCTATAAATACTCATGTTCTTTCGGCACAGTGTCAAGTAGATGAGGAGGTCAAATCTAGAAATCCTGTCAATACGTAATAAAATAGGACCACAGTTCAATCCCACTGAGATGAGATCCTTTGGTTCTTAGGATACTCAGCCAAAAAACTAAAACCATGTCAAACGTAGTAAGAAGCAGAAATTGCTAACCTTTCAAAATGAAAGGAAGAGAGGTCTTTAAACAGAAAAAAATTGTAAGCAATTAAAAGAAAGAGAGACTTCAATTTTTAGCACATTTATTTTACATCATGATTCTTTAGTTCTTATTAAGTTGATACAATTTGGGGAAATAAATACTCCCTTCCCTTTTTTGTTGCATATGTATTAGTAGGGGTAGGAAGAACAGAATATGACAATAGGCAAAGGGTGTAGAAAGGGGAAAGACAGAGAGAGAGAGCTGAGTGCTCATATGAACCCTACTGTTAGCAATATCAACCAAGGAAGTACAGAGTGACAACAGGACGTGTTTTTTCTTATGTGGACTTCAGAAAGAATGAATATGGGACCACATTTGATATACATTAATTATATAGCATTGTGGTTGGGGTTTCCTATCAGACATGATGTGTGTATTCTTTTTCTTCTCATTTTTTAAGCTTCATAGATGACATTACTTGAGAAGCACTTTTAGTATATATATCTTGGTTAGCGAAAAGCACAGTCAGCTGCCATGTAAAGGTCGTCCTTTCAAGTAACACTTCATTATACACTTGGAGCCTCATCTCAGAGGAAGTTCTTGGAGGGCATTCCTCTTTTAGTTGGGTTTACAGCTCACCTGCACCACTAAATGCAGATAAAATAAAGATCACACCTTGGTTTGTATATAACAGCCCCTTGCAAAGGTAGCCAATATCTTGTCCAGACAGTAACTGTAAAGGAATTGTTCTCTCTCAGGCCTTTTCTCTCCATTTCCTCTAAAGCCCTTCATCCCAATGCTTGGTGTCCCGTGAGTATGAGGCAGGCTGCCTCCGTGCTAGACATGCCTGTCACAGACAAGGCCAGAATGTGTGCAGAGAACCCTGCGTTCTGTTCATCTCATCAGTTCTGCCCAATCCACAGGGGTAAAAAATGGATGAGATTTGATATCTTCAACACCAGCAACTCCAGCACCAAGCCGCTCCACAGGGTTGAACTGTAAGAGCTAAAAAGGAAGGATTTAAGTGAGTAGTGGGAATCCAACTAAAGAATCAAAGGAAAATAAAAACATAATGAAAGGAAACTACTTCTAAATTCAACCTCAGTAACAAATGGACTTGATGACAGCCAACTGACTATATTTCCTTTAAAGAGGATTGTGTCTGTAACACCACTCTAGCTATGGGGTGGGGTGCTAGGGGATATATATCTGACTTCATGGCTTTTCAAATGATATTACCTTGAGTAACTCACTTTGTTACTATATACTACATATCTATAGTATATCTAGTATATACCTAGTATATCTATACTATACATCTATCTACACATAGATAGATATATACTATATATTTATATACTACAGGATAGTTACACCTATCAATTTCCTACTCCAGAAGTATGATCATGACATTAATTAGATATTGCACCAAATTCTGAGAGATCCAGGTACTCCTTTCATGATTAGAAAGTCTGAAAGGGGCACTAAGTCTTTCAACCTCTAGTGAACTATATATGCCCTGGGACTAAACTTTACCTAAGGTCTGAATGTGTGTGTTAGTCGCTTCAGTTCAGTTCAGTGGCTCAGTCATGTCCGACTCTTCGCAACCCCATGAATCGCAGCACGCCAGGCCTCCCTGTCCATCACCAACTCCCAGAGTCTACCTAAACCCATGTCCATCGAGTCAGTGATGCCATCCAGCCATCTCAACCTCTGTCGTTCCCTTCTCCTCCTGCCCTCAATCCTTCCCAGCATTAGGGTCTTTTCCAGTGAGTCAACTCTTCACATGAGGTGGCCAAAGTATTGGTGTTTCAGCTTCAACATCAGTCCTTCCAATGAACACCCAGGACTCATCTCCTTTAGGATGGATTGATTGGATCTCCTTGCAGTCCAAGGGACTCTCAAGAGTCTTCTCCAATACCACAGTTCAAAAGCATCAATTCTGCGGCGCTCAGCTTTCTTCACCGTCCAACTCTCACATCCATACATGACCACTGGAAAAACCATAGCCTTGACTAGACGGACCTTTGTTGGCAAAGTAATGTCTCTGCTTTTAAATATGCTATCTAGGTTGGCCATAACCTTCCTTCCAAGGAGTAAGCGTCTTTTAATTTCATGGCTGCAACCACCATCAGCAGTGATTTTGGAGCCCCCAAAAATAAAGTCTGACACTGTTTCCACTGTTTCCCCATCTATTTCCCATGAAGTGATGGGACCAGATGCCATGATCTTAGTTTTCTGAATGTTGAGCTTTAAGCCAACTTTTTCACTCTCCTCTTTCACTTTCATCAAGAGGCTCTTTAGTTCTTCTTCACTTTCTGCCATAAGGGTGGTGTCATCTGCATATCTAAGGTTACTGATATTTCTCCCGGCAATCTTGATTCCAGCTTGTGTTTCTTCCAGCCCAGCGTTTCTCATGATGTACTCTGCATATAAGTTAAATAAGCAGGGTGACAATATACAGCCTTGACATACTCCTTTTCCTATTTGGAACCAGTCTGTTGTTCCATGTCCAGTTAGTCACTTCAGTCACGTCCAACTCTTTGTGACCCTATGGACTGGGGCCCATCAGGCTCCTCTGTCCATGGAATTTCCCAGGCAAGAATGTCCTCCCCCAGGGGATCTTCCCAACCCAGGGATCAAACCTGCGTCTGTTACGTCTCCCGCATTGGTAGGTGAGTTCTTTAGCACTAGTGCCACCTGGGAAGCCCAAGGTCTGAATAAGCAAATTCATATTCCAAATTTGCTTTCTTTGAAAGGGCTGACTCATATGGAACAATTTGATCAAATGAGTGAAATGTGTTTCAACTTCTTCACTAATAGGAATCAGGTCTAAAATAAGCTAATAATGTTATTTGCAACAGGATTTGTTAAGAGTGGGAAAATAAAAGTAGTCATATACAATAACAGATGACGCTGGTCATACTGAAAGAATGTGTTACTTAAGACATTCATGTATCCTCAAATTTTTGTTTTAACAACTTTACTGAGAGATAATTTATATAGCACAAAATTTATCTATTGCAAGCATACAACCTAATGATTCTTAGCAAATTTGAAGAGCTGTGCAACTATCACCACAATCTAGTTTGAGATCACTTTGATCACCTAAAAAGTTCCTTCATGTTGTTTGCAGTCAATCTACATTTCCATCCCCACCCCCAGGCAACCACTGATTTGCTTTTTATCTCCATAAACTTGCCCCTTCTGGATATTTCATATAAATGAAATCATAAAACATGCTGTCTTTTGCAGCTGCCTTCTTTCACTAAGCATAATGTTTCTGAGGTCCATCCACGTTGTAGAAGGTGTCAACAGTCTGTTCCTTTTGGTTTCTGAGTAGCATTCCACTATCTGGATAAAACTACTTGGGCTTCCCTGTAGCTCAGACAGTAAAGAATCTGCCTGCAATGCAGGAGACCCAGGTTCGATCCCCAGGTCAGGAAGATCCCCTGGAGAAGGGAATGGCCACCCACTCTAGTATTCTTGCCTGGAGATTCCCATGGACAGAGGAGCCTGGTGGGCTACAGTCCATGGGGTTGCAAAGAGTTGGACACAACTGAGTGACTAACACTACTACAACTATTTGGATATAACACATTTTGTGAATCTGTTCACCAGTTAATGGACATATGGACTTCCCAGGCTGTGGCTACAATTAATTGTATTGCTTTCAACATTAACATATATATGATTTCCTGCAGACATGTATTTTCATTTCTTTTAAGGACATTTCTAGGAGTGGGACTAGTAGGTCATGTGTTAAATCTATGTTTAGCTTTTTAAGAAACTACCAAACTTTTCTAAAGTATCTGCACCATTTCACATTCCTGTCAGCAATGTATGAGAGTTTCAGTTTCTCTATATTCTCATCAACACTTGATACCATCTTCTTTACTACAGTCCTTCTAGTGGGTATTAATGATATCTTATTTTGGTTTTAATTTATATTCCCTAATGACTAATAATGCTGAACATCTTTTCATATTCTTATTAGCCATTTATATAGCCTCCCTGTTGAATCTTTGCCCGTTTTTATACTGAGCTGTCTGCTTACTGAGTTAAAGGGTTTCTTCATACATTCTGAAAACTTATCAGTTACTTGATGTGAATGTATTTTCTCCCAGTCTATGGCCTGTCTTTTCAATTTTTTACTGGTATCTTTTGAAGTGCAAATGTTTTTAATTTTAATGAAACCCACTTTATCATTTTTTTCTTTTATGGATCATATTTTTGTGTCACATCTTATAATTCTTTTCCTAACCCAAGGTCATGAAGATTTTCTCCTATTTTTTCCCTATGACTTTATAGTTTCAGCTGCACATATAGGTCTTATGAACTACTTTGAGTTAATTTTTGCATATGATATGAATTAAGAATCTTAGTTCATTTTGGTTTTAGCATGTGAATATTTGATTTTCTCAACATCATTTGTTGAAAAGACTATTTTTCACCAAATTATCTTGGCATTTTTACTGAACAATCATGGAAGGCAGAGGGACGTGGGTGGGTGGGGTTTCAGGATGGGGGTACACATGTGCACCCATGGCTGAATCATGTCAATGTATGGCAAAAACCACCATAATATTGTAAAGTAATTATCTTCCAATTAAAATAAACAAATAATTTTTTTTTTTAAATAAGGAAAAAGAATATTAAACAATGAGTACAGTTAATGCAGGAAGCCTAACATCCAGCTAGTAGGTGTCCCAGGAAAAAGAAACACATGGAGAAGAAATTGTCAAATAAATAATATTTTAAAAACTTCCCAGGACTGAAATAAACTCATTTACAGATCAAAAGACAAAATAAAACAGCACACTACTCAGCTCCAGCCAAAGCCATAACAGAACAAAGCCATACATCACCATAACAGAACAAATTTTTGAAGTATGAGTATTTCAGTAAAAAATTATCAGTATAAATTTTTATTAAGCATTTTAAGAGCTGACTTTTAATTGACAGTGTAGTATACAATGTCTCATCTGTTATCAGCTGTTCGGTTATTTCTGTTGTCTCTAGTCTGTACGTACTCTGTTCTAAATAAGTGCTCAATTCCAATTGAAAAAAAAATTGTTTTGGATACTCTCGGTCCCTTGCCTTTTTAAAATTAATTAATTAATTTTAATTGGAGGCTAATTACTTTATAATATTGTAGTGGCTTTCCCCATACATTGACATGAATCAGCCACAAGTGTACACGTGTCCCCCATCCTGAACCCCTCTCCCACCTCCCTCCCTATCCCATCCCTCTGGGTCATCCCAGTTCACCAGCCCTGAGCACCCTGTCTCATGCATCGAATGTGGACTGGCGATCTATTTCACATATGGCAATATACATGTTTCAGTGCTATTCTCTCAAATCATCCCACCCTCGCCTTCTCTCACAGAGTCCAAAAGTCTGTTCTTTATCTCTGTGTCTCTTTTGCTGTTTCACATAGGGTCATCGTTACCATCTTTCTAAATTCCATATATAAGCGTTAATATATTATATTGGTGTTTTTCTTTCTGACTTACTTCACTCTGTATAATAGGCTCCAGTTCATCCACCTCATTAGAACTGATTCAAATGCATTCTTTTTAATAGCTGAGTAATATTCCATTGTGTATATGTACCACAACTTTCTTATCCATTTGTCTACTGATGGACATCTAGGTTGCTTCCATGTCTTAGCTACTGTAAACAGTGCTGCGATGAACATTGGGGTACACATGTCTCTTTCAATTCTGCTTTCCTCAGTGTGTATGCCCAGCAGTGGGATTGCTGGGTCATATGGCAGCCTGTCCCTTGCCTTTTTAAAATACTCATTTCTAAAGTCAGCTAAACATTTCCCAATTTTGCTAATCTTTTCAAAGAACCAACTTGAGATTTAATTTTTCTCTTATTTTTATCTTCTAGCCAATGAATATTTTCTCTTCATTGATTTCTGTTTTCTTTCTTCTGCTTGTTTTGGATTTATTTTGCTTTTTACAGTTTCTCTTTCTGTTTCCTCAGTTACAAGGTGAGATTTTCATTTGAGACCATTCTTTTCCTATATAGATTTCTAAAGCCATACATTTTTCTCAAGAACTGATGTACCTGCGTCTTGTAAATTTTGATATATTGTGGGTTTGTTTTCATTCCATTAAAAACATTTTATGGCTTTTCTTGGGATTTCTTCTTTGACTCAGGCTATTTAGAAACGTGTTGTTTAATTTCCAAACATCTGTTATGGATTCACCAGATCTCTTTCTGTTGATGATTTCTAACAAAAAATTGTTACGGTCAGTGTATGTTATGTGATTTCAATCCTTTCAAATACTGAAACTTGTTTTATGGCATAGCAAATGATCTATCACAGAGAATATTCCGTGTGCATGTGATAAGAATGTATTCTACAATCATTGTTCTATGCATGACAGAGTTGAGTGTTATTCAAGTCTTCTCTATATCCTTGCTGATTTTCTATCAATTATCAAGAATAGGGTATTGAAGCCTCCATTTATTATTGGAATATCTATTTTTCCTTCAATTCAATTGGACTCTGCTTCACATGTTTTGAAGCTGTTACTAGAGCATATACATTTATAATTGTTATATCTTGCTTTGTATTGATCCTCTCATCATTATAAAACATCTTAGTTCCTGGTAAGTCTCATCTTCACATCTATTTTATCTGATATTTAATAAAACCACTTCATCTCTCTTGTGGTCACTGTTCACATCGTTTATCTTTTCCCACCCTTTTTCTTTCAACCTATTTGTGTTTATTAATTTAAGTATGCCTCTCATACACTGATAATTGGATCTTTTTTATCCAGTGAACAATCTGTCTTTTGCTTCACATGCTTAGAGATTCACACTGAATGTTATTATTAACACGGTGAGTTCACATTTGCCATTTGCGATGCTTCCTACAGTTACTGCCTTTTTTATTCCTCTTTACTGCCTTGTTTTGTACCAAATACTTTTTACTGTACTGTTTCAGTTCCTCTATTAACTTACTATTTTTTGAGTGGTTGCTATCAAGATTATAATATGCTTCTTAATTTATCACAGTCTACTTCAGATTAATACTAACTTACTTCTTCCAGTGAAATGAAGAAGTTTTGCTCTACTATGGTTCTATGCCTTCTGCCTTCCTTTGTCTTAAATATTGTATTGTTGTTGCTGTTTAGTCGCTAAGTCATGTGTGATTCTCTTGTGACCCCATGGAGTGTAGTCCACCAGGCTCCCCTGTCCATGGGATTTTACAGGCAAGAATATTGAAATGGGTTTCCATTTCCTTCTCCAGGCGATCTTCCCAACCCCAGGACTGAACCCACGTCTCCTGCATTGGTAGGCAGATACACCACTGAGCCACTAGAGAAGCCCTAAATACTGTATATTATATCTATATGTCATTAAATACAACATATATAGTCATTAAGTACTATATATTATATACGCTGTAAACCTACTAGCATAGTGTTATAAATATTGCTTTGTTCAACCTTATGTTTTTTAAAAGAAGTTGAGCAGAGAAACGAGAAAAAATCATATTTAGTCTTCTCTATTAACTCATATTTATCTTTCTAACACTCTCCATTTCTATGAATTTGAGTCACTATATGGTAACTTTCAGCGTAAGGACTTCCTGTATTATTCCTCATAAGACAGGTTTGCTAGGAATGAATGCTCTGTCTTTACTTGGAAATTTCTTTATTTCATTTTTATTTTTTGAAGGATAATTTTGCTGGGTAAGGCATTCTTGGCTGACAGTTACTTCCTTTCAACACTTTAACTTATCCACTCTCCACTAACTTATCTTCTATTATTTCTGATAAGAAGTCAGATATCAATGTTCCCTTGAATATGAGTTGTTCTTTGGCTGCTTTCAAAATTTTCATCTTTGTTTTTGTCTTTCAACAACTGAAAGATGAAATATCCCTATGTGGATCTCTCTGTATTTTCCAACTTAATGTCCACTAAGTTTCTTGAATGCATTTCAATGTTCTTCATCACATTTGGGATGCTTTTAAGCTATTATGTCTTAAACATTTTTTGCTGCCCTTTTCTCTATGTCCTCTCTTTCTGGAACTCCCATTATATCTATTTTGGTGTAGTTAATATCATCTTACAGGTCTCCATATCCCTGCTCATTTTTCTTCAAACATTTTTAATCTGTTTTTCAGACTGGATAATTACTATCATTCTGGTCTTCAAGTTCTTTGACTTTCCCTTTATCTATCTCAAATTTGCTGTTGAGATGCTCCAGGGAATTTTTTTCACCTATTTAATTCTTCATTTCAATTATTGTACTTTTCAACTTGAGAATTTCTATTTCGTTCTTTTTTATATATATATATATATGATTTCTATATCATTGAGAATCTTTATTTATTGATTCATTATTGTCTTAATTTCCTTTAATTCTTTTTTAATTAATTGATTATTTTTAGTTGTTCTGGGTCTTTGTTGCTGCATGCGGGCTTTCTGTAGCCGCAGCAAGCAGGGGCTATCTCTTCGTCATGGTACACAAGCTTCTCACTGTGGTGACTTCTCTTGTTGTGGAGCACAGGTTCTAGGCACATGGGCTTCAGTAGTTTCAGCACGCAGGCTCTAGACTGCAGGCTCAGTAGCTGTGGTGCACAAGCTTAGTTGCTCCATGGCATGTGGAATCTTTCTGGACCAGGAATCAAACCTGTGTCCCCTGCATTGGCAGGCAGATTCCTATCCACTGTAACACCGGGGAACTCCTCCTTTAAGTTATTTATACACAGATTCCTTTAGTTCTTTGAATATAACTATAATAACTACTTTGAAGTCTTCATTATGTCCAAAATCTGGGGACACCTAAGAGCAATTTCTATTGACTGCTTTTTTCCTCTATTTTGTTTCTGTGAATATCTTACAATATTTTGCTAAAAATGAGACATCGTAGACAATATATTTTAGCAACTCTATAGTCTTATTTTTTCCATGAAGATGGTTATCATTGCTATTTGTTGGTTTATTCTTTGTTTGGTAACTTTTTTCAGCTAGATTTGTAAATCTGCTTTCCCCCACCCCTACCCCCAACTATAATAAGCAGGGGTTGATAGCCCTGCTCATTTTTTTTTCTTTCTTAAGAAAACAAGTTTTAAGTTTTCATTTTTAAGCATGGTTTCCTAAGGGTCACCCCTGTGCCTGCATAGCTTAGGGGTTAACCAGTGGTTGAAAAGGGCTGCCAAGTCTCTCCAACTTTATAATTTCCTTTTTTGAGTAGAGAACTTTCCAACCCTGTCATATATGGCTAGTCATTCGTATCTGAGAATATTCCTAAGGCATGTAATTTTTTTCTTCAGAATTTAGTCAACTGCAATTAAATATCTGGATGATTACATTAATGGTTCCACAACTGTAGGAAATCCCACTACTCAAATTAAACCTACACATTTGTTTCTTCTTTGTCGTTTATTTCTATTTTTTCTTTCATTCACTAATCATTAATTCAATTATTTATATAAAAATATCAGTTGATTTCCTATTGGGTGCCAATCCACTACTTTTCTAGACCTTTTCAACATGTATCACCAGCAGTTGCCTCACTCTTACACTGGCAACCCTATACTATAATTCAACTATATACTTCATCAAATTATAAACTACTACATGTCATGAGCTCTCAATGCTGCTCTTTCAATAATAATAATACAAAATATTTATGTGACACTTACTGTGTACTAGGCATTATTCTAATTGCCTTGTATAAATTAGTTCATTGAATTCACAACAACTCTATGAATAGTTTACTATAATTATCTCTGTTTTATAGATGAGAAGACAGAAACTTGTTTAAGGTCATATTAGGTAGCAGACAGCAAGGATTTCTGAATTCAGGCATTAGGTCTCCAGAATCAACTCTATGAATAGTTTACTATAATTATCTCTGTTTTATAGATGAGAAGACAGAAACTTGTTTAAGGTCATATTAGGTAGCAGACAGCAAGGATTTCTGAATTCAGGCATTAGGTCTCCAGAATCCATGCTGTTAACCACTGCCTTATGAGTGTGTGATCTGCAAATGCCAAGAATCTATTACTTCACTTTGATATTACCAAATCCACAAGGGCAGTGAAGTATATACTTCAAAAGACTGTACTCTCAGTCTTTTCACTTGAAATTACTGTATCCAGCATTCAAAATGACTTTTTATTAAAGTGTATTGAGTACAAAGAATTTTTATATTAGAAGTTGCTAAAGTGTGTTAAGAGAAAAGCTGGTATTATAAAACAAACATCTAAGATATTCTAACATAGCAAATCCATTTTCAAAATCAGACAATTCATATCTACTGATTGAGGTGTGGAAGGCATCAAACATTTGAATATAAAACTAAAATACCACACATTGGTAAGAATTAACTATAACTATAGCATGTTTTTTAACATGTCAGCAAATATGTAAACATGTAAGTTCTCTCTTTCTTGTTACAATTGGTTTTTCCACCCCCATTCTCTCTAAAACATGACCTCATTATGAAATTCCAATGAAAGCTCATATTTTGACTTTTACTAAAGCCAATTTACCTTAGTTCGTGAACTCTTCTATAAACTTCCAAGTATAAATCCATAGGCAAAAATATAACTGTTTTACCCATGACTGTCTTGCTTATGCTGCCATTTAAAATAGTAATACTATCCCAGATCTTCTGAGAGATTTCACAAATATTCTAGTGCTAAGAGAATGTGTTGACCAGTGGCAAAACCAAGACAGTCACTGCCAACTTCCTTTCTCTTAAAGAATAGACGATAAAGCTGAGCAATGGAAGCACAGAAATTTGTTTTGATGGTCTTTTTCTCATACAATATCTTTCAACTGACAAAGCAATTGTGTCATAAAGAACTAAATGTACCACTGTGAAGTACAAACATACATGCTCTGAGGATCTGTAAACTGTAAATATATTTTTTTAAATTGCATTCGAAATGTAACTATGCTTCCTTTAGCACCATTCACTTGGACTGAGATGACTAAACTGTGGGTACAGGGAATTATGAACTCTAGGAAGAAAGCAAGCAGCTAAAAAGACCAAAGAGAGGAAAATCTCCTCAGAGTGGAATAATTCTTTCCATACAAATCATTTGATGATTTTTTAAAATAACCTCTACGAACTGTGAGGTAGTGGAAGAGGAAAGTCAAAATGATAGATTGCTAATCACGCCAAGAGACCTCTTTTCCCTTTCCTGATGATGTTTCCTTAACGTGAGTGGTAGTTTCCTCAGGCAGGCCAGGGACAGAATGCTGCTTTACTATATAAGTACACTTATATGCTATATACGTATACTGTATAAGATATACACACATCTGTATAGGGGAACTTAACATACCTTAAGCTCAGACTCCTCACAATATAAATTCTGATGGACAGGAGCAGCAGACCTTTATTAATTAATGTGGGGAATTCTATAACTATTACTCATCCCTATACTCTCCCTGTACTCTAGATAAACCAAACTTTTGATTTCCCAAATTGAGTGTTTCTGACTCAGTCCTTGCCTTCGTTCAAACTTTTCATTCTGCCCAGCTATTCCCCAACATCTAACCTTGCAATGCCAAAATTCTGGCTAAGGCGCCACAAAAATAACACTCACTACACAAAAATTTCCCTAACACCACCACTGCATCAGTTATAACACCTCTTTATCCTGACTTGCCAAAGTATTTTTTAAACCTCTCTGATAGCCTTTATCAAATCCATCTGTGGTATAGCTATTTGTGAGTCTTAGGTCTGCAGTTTATGACACCATGCCTTTATATATATTTGCTGAATGGAACCAAAATCACTGTCTAAGAAAATACTAGGTAAATCTTTTCTTAATATATTATCCCCTCCTCTTTTTCTCTCTCTTTTTTTTTTAACAAATTTTGTTTTCCCTGATTTAAAAAATAATTTATGTTTCATTAAACAAAAACTTTGGTTCTTCATCTTTTTCAAATAAGTTTTCCCTTGATATTTTCCCCAAAGTGTAAGAGATCACAGTTTTGACAATTCTTGCTGATCTGTGGCGAGTCTGCCATAAAGCTAGACAAACATTTTAAATGTAGGGAATCAATTTAAGGAGCTCACTAGAGTGAGCCTATCTCTGGGATACCAAACTTTAATTATCAATAGTCTCTTTTTTCAAAGCCACCAGAAATACACTAACTGACAGCAATATTCAAGTTCCATGAATGGATCTAAAGTGATTTAATTTGCCAAGATTTTCTACCACTTCTCTCCCAACCAGCCAATTCCTAAGCTTATCAATATGGATTAAAGATTTAAAATAGCCATTTATGAAATGACTAGCTCTAAGGAATGAAAGCTTCAATAACTTAAAAAAAATGAAAAAAGGAGCCATTCATATATGGTTACAAAATATAAAGCAGCTACAGACAGGCTTAAAATCAATACTTAAATCTCATGCCTACACAGATATATGGAACTGCCTAAACATTACCATGGATTTCAGAAAAAAAAAAGTAATACAACTTTTAACTGTTCTCTCTGATATCACCAATACTTAGATAATAACAGAAGCCTAAAGATACACAGTACTAGCTCTGAATGTGTAATTACTAATGGGTCCTTCTTGCCCAAAACTAATTTCTTTAAGGTTTTAGAGCTGTGGGCTCTGCCAATTTGCATGGTTGGCCAATAGGTCAATTAAATTACCTGTTGAATGAGTGAGCGAGCCTCTTCAGAGACACATTCTGGCATGTTCAAAGTGGTGTGAGTATTTATTCCTGCTGGATGGCACTCAACCAGAGTCTGAAACAATCAATCACATACACTTCTTATCCGAAATAACATCATATTCTGTTCCATCACAGGGTTTATAGACAGCAAATTCAGACAGCTCAACAACCACCTTCGCCGCAGTGCCCTTTAAGCAGTCTAGGACAAAGGTTATGGGCCTAAAGAACTTCTAACTGGAAAAAAGGCAGTCATCAAAATCACATCATAAGCTTATGCCACTTGCCCTTTTCCCTTAGATATAAAGAAAACAGCCCATAATAGAAAGATTCCATTACAGCCGAAACCTAAAACAGGATTCGGTATCTCAGAAAATTTTTTAATGTTCTTAAAAACGTCCAAAGTCAAGAATTTGTTAATAATGCTTTATATATGTATAGCACCTTATGGCTCAAATGTATTAATATGTATAGGTGATTTGTATATTTCACAACAATGGTAGGAGCTCAGTATTAACTACACATTTAAGGTAGATGACTGCTTACAAAGGTATGATTTTTCCTTTCCTCTATTTTAGTCCCAGGAGGCAATTTGCACAATACTCTATTAGAATCTATTAACCTCAAATATCTTACTTAAAAGTTATTGATCAGAGAAAGTATGAATTCTGTACTTAAGCCAGAACAGAGAGGAAAAATTTACAGTATTGAGAAAAAAAATCATGCTACCTTTAATGTCGACATTAATTTTCTAAAATGATAATTCCCTCCTGATTTCAGACAGGTGTTTAAAACAGAGAATTCTAACAAATCCTTACAGAACCCTTACAGGTTTAACTCTGTTAAAACTGAATCACAGAAAAAGAAGATAAAGAATGTCTAGTCTTATATCTCGCTATGTCCTAACACTGTGATATAACAGACTTTTACTATCAATTTATTCAATGTAATATAATCCTACTTCTTAAAAAATCTGGAATCTTGATAAACTTGCATTTTTCTGGTGTTTCATCCCTTTTGATATCAAGGTTTTCTTACTTAGTCCCCAACCTAAAAACTAAAGGCAAAGGCTAAATATTCTCAATTTGAAATCAAGGTAGCATCTGGATAAACTTATTAAACCTCCAGGTCACTGCTTACCTTGCCAGTGAGAAGTTCAAAGAGGACAGCACCCAAACTCCACCAATCACAGGCTTCAGTTTCTTCCGTGATTGCTCCAACCTCTAAACACACCAAAAAAGGTTGATATTAAAAATTCCAAAGGTCAATTAAACTCTCAAAATTAACATGTATTAGCAAGGTGACCTTTTTAATGCTGAGAGAGCACATACTAAATACTACTGGGCTTTCAAAATTCCTGAAAGTTACTTATCCCTTTGGTCACCTACTGTGGCTGCATTTTTTTTTCCTATGCAGTCATATATTAAACTGAGACATTTGTTCTTTAGCTGATAGAGGGACACCTTCAAGATGCTATACTTAAAAGTTACATGAATCGACTAGTTCAGCATTTTGCTTAATTTTTCAAATTTGAGGATATACAGCCAACTCTATCTCAGAGGTCATTTTTTGTTTTAGAAATAAAGACTCTAGGTTTCAGAAGGAACTTCGAAAATTATCCAAACCAGTATCAATTATCCTTTGAGTTACAGACCAGAAAGCAGAAAGGTGAAATGTCTTGTCCAATGTCATACAGTAAATCAGTAGCAGAACTAAGACCCAGTTTATAGCATCACCCCTCTCCTATATAATCAATTGTTTTCAACTAAAGAAGGAGCATGTGAAACGCAAATTTACTCATTTTGTTATTCAGAAGTACAGACAAATACGGTGTTTTAAGCCACAATTGAAACTATTGGCTAAGATAAGGGCTTTTAGAATATCTCCAAATTACAATTTTATCTGTGTTATCCCTATCTCTCACCAGCACAACTTCCTGAAAGGTAATATAGTTGTCAGGTGTCATCTTTCAGGTTTCTCCACAAATCAGCAATAATTCCTCATTTCACCATTTTTGAGGTTTTTAGCTAACTCATGTTTTGATGTCTTCTTGTCCTTTCCTAATAAGATCCAACTAGTCACTAAGCCTAAATATATCTACCCTTTCATTTCCATCAGACTGACAAAACATGCTTGCTGTTTGTCTGCAGGTAGCCCACAATTTACATTAATCATGCTGAATAAGGCTTTGTAAGTAGTTAAGTTGGAACTTGGACAATAATAATAAGTGGAAGAGGTGCTCAGGTGCCCAGTCTTTTAATGGATACTTAGCAAATTTGCTATGTTGGAAAATCAAAAAGACTTGTAATACAGCTTGAGTTTTAAGTCTTAAAGTCAAGGTCATATGGATCACGGAGAAGGCAATGGCATCCCACTCCAGTACTCTTGCCTGGAAAATCCCATGGACAGAGGAGCCTGGTAGTCTGCAGTTCATGGAGTCGCAAAGAGTTGGACACGACTGAGCGACTTCACTTTCACTTTTCACTTTCATGCATTGGAGAAGGAAATGGCAACCCACTCCAGTGTTCTTGCCTGGAGAATCCCAGGGATGGGGGAGCCTGGTAGGCTGCCGTCTCTGGGGTCGCACAGAGTCGGACACAACTGAAGCGACTTAGCAGCAGCAGCAGCAGCAGCATATGGATCAGAAAAAGAGCCATTTCTATGCACAATACCGAAATTACTCCACTGCAGCAACCTTCTTCCTTTTCCCTACCCCATTATGGGTTGCCAAAGGTCTACGTTCAACTACACCCTCCACACTAGCTCCTACTCAGTCTTTCCTCCCTCAGCTGTGCTACCCACCAAATGACAACCTCTATTCTCTAACTCAGCTGCTTTCAGCTAGGTGGTAAGAAGAAAACACAGATATTTAACTAACTCAAACTATGTGTGAATGACCAAAAGTCTCCTATCCACTGAGAGCCATTTGCATTCATAAAATAGCAATTTGTTTGAAAAACTGAGAGCTACCTTTACTATCTGACAACAGAGGGTCAGTTACACATATATTGGAACATGATGAAATATTACTACACAAACATTTTAAATGATGTATTCATACAAGGTTGAAGTATGTAAGTAAATG
Organism: Okapia johnstoni; assembly: GCA_024291935.2. Taxonomy (NCBI): domain Eukaryota; kingdom Metazoa; phylum Chordata; class Mammalia; order Artiodactyla; family Giraffidae; genus Okapia; species Okapia johnstoni. Next base: position 9,863,373 of record CM044322.1, on the reverse strand, counting down.
TCTGGATATATTAAATTTTAAAAAACAAGCTATAAAACAATAGAATCTTAATTTTAAAAATATGTATTTTTTCCTAAGAGACTGGTGAGAAAATACAACAAAATGTTTTAGTTTTTGCCTCTGGGATGGTGAGATCTTTATTTTCATTCTATACTTACTAACCTACACGAATATCTAAGTGGTATAATTTTAAATACATAGCGAAACGACATGAAAACTTCATTCAGGCTTGTTGGAGCAGGAAAGATGAAGCTACATAGGCCAGTCCTCCCTAAGAATCTGTCTGCCTACAGCTTGCTCTACGTTACACTTGAACTTAGCCAAAAGGCTGAGAAGCGATCCTTTACTTTAACATGTCGTATAATATATTTGAGACAGTAGAGGACTTGGGAACCAAGAGTCCTGGCCTAAGAACCTTGAGGAATTCACTTGATCTCATCCCAACACAAGGATTAGATCTGAGGGCCTCTAGGTTAAATTTAGCTCTATAATCTACAATTCTGACACGGATTTTCTGAAGGAGATTTTCTTGAGGGACCATTCCTTGGGGGCTCTCATTCAAAGTACTCACACTACCCCTCCCAGATGCAAATCCACTACCACACCCCCATTCCCGACATCCGCACAGAGAGCCACCATCACCTTCAGAAGAGTGCTCTAGAAACTTCAGAAAGGATGTGTGTTCTTAGAAACGTTTGGAAAGTAGAAGAAATTTACCACAGCCCTGTCATCATATATAACCTTTTGCACATTTCCCTCCAGCCTAAGGCAGGCAATGGATTGTATCACTTACCTATTCAAAATTCTGAAATGGCTTCTCGCTAAACATTCAGTAACATTCAAATATCTTGCTTAACCAGGCAGGTATACATTCAGGTCTCCATAATGAGGTCTTAATGTATTTGATTCATTCAAATCAACACTTATAAGCAGTACAAACTAGGTCCCCTGCTAGGCACTATTGCTCTGCAGAACTCTATGTACTTACTACGTTGCTAAATAATGTGAAGCTAAAGTCAGTTTTCCCCCTAGCAGGGTTAATGGCTTTCTTTTTAAATACCTTGCTCAAGAATATGTTATGTCATTTTCTTTAATCATATAGCAAGTACTATATACTCCTTACTTTTATAAAGGTGTTATATGTTCACAACTCAGGACCCCAAATTAATGACCAGCCATCTGTTTTGAATGTGGCACCTCCATGTCTAACTTTCTGTGTATGAATGTTGCTAGTAGGTATGTATTGCAATAATGATGATAGTTGCAACAATAGAACAGTAGCTAACATCTGCTGACTGCTTATGATATGCAAGGAACCGTGTTTAACATTTTACACGAACTTTTTCAAATTTCCAAGCCTTCTTATGGAGAACTTACTTGGGTAAAATGACTTTGGAGGAGAAAAAATACTATATTTGTATGTTCAGGGAAAGGGGGAACACCTGACCCCATCAGCTCAGATTAAGTTGTGAAAATCAGACATGTGTTGTAGGGTCTAACAACATGCCCTGAGGAGCTCTAGACTAGAATCACACCCCAAGCCTCTGCTCACAAAGGTTTCCCGTCACAACTGAGCAAAGGGTCACTGGGGTAAGTCTTCGCAAGGTAATCAATGGCTAATACAATTTATAAAGGGAACTTTCAAATTCAGCAAAGGTCCAAAGTGCCATCACCAGTGCAGACTAGACGACCAAACACTATGTGTTTGCCTGCTTCCCAGATCACTGCTAGGAAGGTGACGGGGTGAAACATGTTACCACATGTGGGGGGGGGGGCACTCTGTGATGCTACCATTAAGCACAGTGCATCTTCCTGAGCATCAAAGATTTTTGTGTGTGGGAGGGGACAGGATGTTGTTTTATTATTAAAAGAAACACAGACCCATCATGGAACAGAATGTAAACCTTGCATGGATTTGCAAGATAAAAAGACTTCAAAGCAACGTCAGGATCATACGACTAGTCTCAGAGGCCCCCATTTCATACCACCTCTGCAGTCAGAAATACTTGGACAGAAAAGTTTGAGAGGCACTTCAGGAGACAGACAAGGTGCTATTCCTCTATTGGTTTTCTGCAACCTCGCTCAACTAAGGAGTCTAAGAACAAGGTTCATTGATTTTAATGCTGCTTTGAAATCTCACAATTTTCTGCCCGAGTCCTTAACAGGTAGGTAACAACCAACGTACCGCTTCAAAACGAGCCTAAGTCTGAATGTGAGACAACACAGATAGCAAGAGACCCAGACAGGCCTAACTCCAATTTACTTCCCACTTTCAGTGGGCTCACTGTCCGGTCCAGGATGCACTACACGGCACCTCATACAGCCGCTGGCAACACTCCAGAACCATCACCCTTAGCCTACTTCATCCACTCTCCATTTCTTTTCCTGTCTTTCCTTGATCTTCCCCTCTTCCTTCCTCCACAAACGGCCTGTTTCTTCTCCCCTAATTCTCTCTTTCCTCCCCTCACCCCTTGGTCACCACTGGTTAAGCGGAATTTCTAAAGCACTTGAGCCTAAAGAAACGACTGAACCCCCAATCTAAGAAAAACTGCACCTGAAAACCTGGAAGCAGCTAGGCTGAATATCATCTTTAATCTGACTGGACTAATAAATAAAGACAGCAACTTTGAAAAGTTAATTTTTTTCTCATGGAAATCTGGAAAAAGACACTAAACAATTTTAAATCCATCCCCTTAACAATGCAGCTTGAACCACTTCAAAATGAGTTTATATTAAGCAGGGATTCATTAATTAATGTGAAATTGACATCATAACCAACTGTCCTTGATTTTAATAGATGACTCTGAACTACAACAAAGAGCTTTGTATACAAAGAACTTCCCAATGGCTAAGAAAACGCAAATGTTAGAACAACTGGAAGCAGAGTCATAAAATTTCTCCTTTAGGGTTTTAAAATAGAATCTCACTTTCTTTTAATAATCATAATAAAAGATTTTGGTTGTCTTTTTAACATTCCTTACAGATCAATAATTGTTAGATTAAAATTTTAAAGATACACTCTGAAATCGCATTGCCAAAAAGACTGAGGTTGTACAGTTGTCAAAACTAATACTGTAAGACTGCTTATTTGTAAAGTCTATACAAAATTTCAAGCATTAAACAAGAGTACTGATTCATATATAAAGCTACATGATAGCTACTACAAACACGAGGTGAGTAGGTATGTATATCTAAAGTCAGACACAGAGAATATAAAGAAATATCAAATAAATCTGTGAGGCTTCTTTTAAAAGCTCTTGTACTCTTCTAAAGTATAATGTAGTAAAGCTGAGAATTTCCTTTAAACTCCCACCTTGAATTTTTAAAATCTCTGGGGGGGGGGGGGGGCAGAAAAAAAAAATTTAAAGGATAACTTCTACCACTGCTTTGTCAATTTTCAAAATATCTTCCCCATAACACCCAATGTGTTCAGTTTCCATGTGGACCCCTCCCCCGACACTACATCCTGTATTTACAGTTTCCAGGGTGGTTGAGCAGTCTCCCTAGGCTCCATAAGTACGGCAGGGCCACAGGCATTAAGCAAAGTGGTGGGGGGGTGGAGGGGAGGAGGAAGTAAACTGTTTCCTACGGAAACAAACAAATCCTCAGGTTATTCCCAGGAAAACTCAAAAAGAGATACTGATATCAAAGGATGCTGGATTTTTGTCTTCCAGCCAAAGAAATGTACCGATGGGGCTCTAGTTCTGCTGCTGTTTGAGCCCGGCTGGTATGTCAGCTTCTCTGAAAATGAGGACAGCCAGACGTCTAACATCCTTTCTTCCTGTAATTTATGATCCTGAAAGTGTTTTCAAAAGCACTCACGAGCCTTTCTCATAACTTCTCTCTCCATTAGCCTAAGATGCCCAGAGAGCAGGACTATGCTAAAAAGAGCCAGCATCCCACAGCCTTTCTTCTCCTTTCTCTCCACTGTGACTCTTCCCTTCCCGAGACCTGATATTGAGTGAAATGAATCAGTGTCACCAAATCTAACTGCTATCATCATTTAACGTAATGGAGACACAAACTCAGCTCCAGATTAGATTTCAACTCATCCACATTTTTTGGAGGACATCAAACATCTAAGAACTCTAGTAAAATTCTAGAACTCCCATTTTAGCCCTATCAATCCTCATATCCTAACAATATAAAATCTCACTGATTCACACTGATGATTCAAACTACCAAAATTCACAAGAGAAATTGCAAGTTTAAATAAAACAATAAGATATCACAAGTAAAATAACAAATTTAAATAAAACAGTAAAGATATCACAACATAAAAATGTGCCTTGTTTACCTCTGTTTCACTCATGTTTAACTCACAGAACACTTCAACAAGCTAGGATACTTTTCAGAAAAATAATGCTGCTTTAGTAACCCATATTGTCAAAAGGCTTGCTAAAACATAGAATAAGAGTTTTATAGTCCTTATGATAGTCAGAGTTTACCATCTCCTTCTTACAATCAAAAATAATAATGTTAACCTGACCCCCAAACTGCATTATAAGCAGCCTCACTCCAGAAAAGTAAAAAAGCAGAAACTCTGGACTCAGGAGACAAAAAAAATATCTCTATGAGAAGTGAAGGGAAAGAAGCAAAGTATACATTTCTAGACTACATGAAGTCTGAGAGACACTGGAGAGACCGGGTGATCCCAACATTACTGAAATCATAACATGTACTATCTGCTGAGCCAGGCCCTGCCTTTTAGGGCTATACAGTGTAAGCCACGTGGATCTGTCAAAGACATGGCTCAAAAATAACTGTAGATAATACTAAAACTAAGCGAGAAATAGTACAGAAAATTTTTAAAACCTAGAAAGTGTGTCTCAAACTCAAGCTTTAAAAATGAATACCAACCTTCCTATAAAGCTGTATAAAGATGGAACTACCTTGCATTTTAAGTAACTGTGAATTCCCAGATTTAGAATTTACTTTTCTTTAAGAGACATTACTGCTATGGTGCTTGATAAAGAAGGGAATTTGATATTCCGCATTTAGCTCTTTGATGCATTTGTTAAGGCACATTTTCAGACTGGTGACTTCACTTGATTCTGTTCCCTGGTTTTTCCACTAAGGGAGATCCACACATGTCATCGCATGCTTCTCCTTACCTCTACTGATAACAACAAATAGCTACTCACCCACATTCCAAAAATACCGAGACAATTCCTTGACCTCCCTCTGGGAGTATAGTCTGTTGCTGCTCTCTTCCATTAAGAACATGATAGGAAATACAGTAAGTTCACATACAGAGAAACTCTATTTAAATTTAGAGTATTTAAATATCTCTCCCAAACTCTTTTCCTTAACTACACTTCTTTTTAATAAATAGAATCTTAGACGCTTCATTTCTCTTCACTCTCAAACTTACAGTGTGGAACTGTTACTAAGAAGTCATATAAAACTCAATGAAAAAGCAACTATTGTTGCAAATAAAGTATTTATATAATAGTCAAATTAAACCAATATTTAGATGCTAAAAGAATTGGTCACATAAATGATGGAGCACTTGATTCAAATATCAAAATGATGGAACAATTTTAAAGGTATACCCCTATAGAATACATTAAAATGATAATCAGTAGTAAGTATACTTTGAGGTGAAGGGGGGGGTAAATGCAGTTCTCTAATGTCACAGGATTTTCTTCCCAAAACAATTCTTTTAATTTTGAAGTTAATTATATGACTCAAGGATTTCAAGTCTCTCTTTTAGGAAAAAAAAAAGTAAGAAAAATGTATAAGCTTCTAGAATAAAAGAGAGATCTTTGGTGAATAAGACAATACAAAAATTAAGCCACATTCTTACAAATCTTACAATTAAGCACCACATACACTTTTACAGTATAAAAAAAAAAAAAGCTGTGGTGTTTAAATTTTCCATAAATTCTGTAAAGTGTTCAATAAAATTTAAAACAAAGAGTTTGTTAACTTTCCTCCAAAGGAGTCGGACTTCATTAATGGCCTTAGATAGAACTTTTTATTTTAATGTGATCTTTCATTAGTGATATATGCAAACCAAGGAAAAGAATATCTTTCTTTTGCAATGAGCCTTCCGTGTAAGCTAGAGCACGGAAACATTAGTCCTGTGTTTCTACACAGTCCTTCCCTGCAGCATCTGTTGCTAATTGAAAGGAACTAGAACTACAAAATTCTAGTCAATTTCTCTCACCAGCTCTTGCTGTGTATAAAGATTTTCTATGCAGGGGCTGAGCATTAGTCTTCCACTACAGATAATGACTAAAGAGCTAAGAGAAACACGGAATAAAACATTTCTTTTTTCTTTATATATCCAACAATACATGGAACTAAACTGTGAGAAGAGGGACAGCCAAGCATATCTTTTGTTAGCTTGGTAAATTACAATTCTATAAACATAACTATTCACCTATAAAGTCTATTAGTGTCCTAGTTAACTAACTGTGTATGTCTACTGTTTGGGCTGTCTCTTCACACAAATCTTCAAAAGTAACTGTCAATATCAAACCAAATATTTCTTATTTCTAGCTCCGAGGCACAGTACCTGGCACATAGGCAGCACATTCATAAATGTGTGTTGAACAACTATCTCCACCTTGTGTTTTGTAGCATGATGCATTCAAAACACCTGCAAAGGTTGCTTTAAGTCTCATTGAACACAGAGATGTACAGCAAGTCTTTCTGCATCTTTCATGTGGTAGGCCAGAAAGTTTTAAACATTATCTAAAGCATCACTCTGGCTGCTAGATGAAACCCAGATTAGAACAAGGTAGAAATGGAGGTCACTGAGCTAGGGACTGCAATAGCCCAGGGAAGAGATGATGGTGGCTTAAAGAGGGGTGGTCAAGTGGATACCTTCCAGGGCTCCCCTCTGCAGAGTGTGACTGCTACAGTCTGTCCTGGCAGGGATGGCATGTGGTAAGGAAAAGGAACTGGAAAGCCCTGGGAGTAGGAAGAAGATAGAACTGGGAAGTCAACTGAGCTTTCCTCTGCCTCCGTTCAATGGAAAGAATCTAGACACAATTACATGAAATGTGCTGCAAATGGGTAAGCTGGAGACAATCCCTAACTAGAGCCTGGAATCTGCATTTCCTAGCCCATCCTTTCAGATGGGCATTTTGCTCCTTTGTTATGTAATAAAGTTCTATCTGTATTTCAGAAAATGCAAGCTGCCCAGTTATCTGGCTCCATACTCCATCAAGTCCTTCAACATTGTACTCAACTGATTATTCAAATACCTTATTGTCAAGTAGAGCCTATAAACCGCTTAAAAGTTGCTGGTGTCGCATCCCTCTGACTCATTAGAGTGTCACCAGGGAAGACGGATGGCAGGGGCGGGCACTTTCCATTGGGGAGAGTTTGCAGCAGCCAGGCTCTGTGCTTCTCCTCACGCCTCAGGTGACAGGAGGGAGGCGGGGCTCCTGCCCTCTCTTGGCTCATCCCAGTCTCTAGCCTTGCTTCCTGCCACCACCAGACTAATTTGGGTGGTTTCCAGGTAATCTCATGATATGAAACCCTGGGCCCTGGGTGGTATTGTGGAGACTTGAACATAAGTAACACACCACACTAAGGCAATTCAGGTGAGGTTTGACAGAATTCTGCTTCTCTCACTACCCATGTTTTAATTCCTTGTTGTCGTGGTGACCTGGCAACCATGTTCTGAGCTTTTACACAATTATCTGCACAACTTGGGTCAGGACTCCTTGATTTAACTAGATGCAGCATTCCAGAGCCAAAAATTACTTGTTCAAGGAAGTTTATAGGTACCGTTACTATACTGTTTCCTTGTGAGATAAAATAAGAAACAGATAGCTACCAGATGACTTCTGGCTGACTGACTGGTTACAGTTCTGAGCTCTGTACAGTCCTGCTTACTTAACTCTCACCCTGCATTTCTGGTAGGAAAAAAACCAATAGCATGCTCCACTTTCCATTGATCATATCACAACAACTCCATTCTGAATAGCCATCGGGTGTCACAGTGTTACCCAACCAAGGCCATTACAGTTGATTGATGAGAAAAAGGCTAACTGAAAACTGTGAGTGTGACAGGCGCAGTTTCCTCCCGCCCTGCTGCTGTGCTGCCGTGTTAGGCAAGCAGAGCTGCATGCACTGCTATGAAGGAGCTTCAGGAATTCTATTTGCTTTATCATCAATTTTTTAAAACCTTAGGATTTTTAAACATTTATTTGAAGGAAGTATTTATGAATAACTGTTTAGTTATAATAATAATCAGACCTGGTTACTTCCTGGCGATTCAAACTGACAAGATTTTACATGGTATAAAAACTGAGGATTTGGTCAAAGTAGCTTGCCAAGAGTTCTGGTGTGTAACGTTGAACTCAGCTTTCATCTTCGTGTTAAATATCAGGAGTAAAAGACAGTTCCCAGTCTTCTTCAGAATAATATGGTGGTGAGGCCAATTAACTGAACAACTGCCAGAAACACATTTGGTCTTAAAATTAAGAAGCATTACAATGCAGCTATTACTTAAAACTATTTAAGTATCTAATCTCATGTTCCTCTTCTAAAAAAGAAATTTGTCTAAGATCATAAAGAGAAAGATTAGGAAATAAGAGATGAAAATTAACTTTTTTTTTTAATAATCTAAAGCTTGAAGTAAACCCCTTATTCCCCAATATCAGATAGTACTAGGAAATGGACAGAGACATTGTTTTTACACAGAAGAGGTGATATACAGTATCAATTCATTTACCTTATCAATTCTCTAGTTCTAATAGCTAAAGAATTTCTTCTCTTGAGAGGGACTAATATATTATTTACTCAAGTGCCAAATAACAAGGACTAAACACTCTATTATTCTGTCTCATTTTTACCACTAGATCCAAATCACATTCTGATCTGATGAGAAGTATGGTTTCAGAATGCATCTATTTCAATACAGAGTGACCTTAATGTAGAGGTGAAGGTGACTGGCCCATTATTAATGGATTCATGAGGGCTTCAGGATACGCCCTGCCTAGGGATCGATCCCAAGGTTCCAGACCCTCAAACAAACATGAGTGAAAGTGAAAGTCACTCAGTCATTTCTGACTCTTTGTGACCCTATGGACTATACAATCCATGGAATTCTCCAGGCCAGAATACTGCAGTGGGTAGCCTTTCCTTTCTCCAAGGGATCTTCCCAATCCAGGGATCGAACCCAGTCCTTCTGCATTGCAGGCGGATTCTTTACCAGCTGAGCCATAAGGGAAGCCCAAGAATACCGGAGTAGATAGCCTATCCCTTTTCCAGCGGATCTTCCCAACCCAGGAATCGAACCAGGGTCTCCTGCATTGCAGGCGGGAGCTATCTGGGAAGCCCAACATACATAAAGTAATCCCTTTATCTTCTTTCCATCAGAAAGCTCTTGCCCTCGTGGACACGGTTAATTAAGACTTAAGTTGACTTGAACTTCTTTTTGCTTAACTTAATATACTCAGGGCACAAGCTTCATCAGTGCACAGGGGTACTGACGGGGGCGGAGTGCGCTGATGGAGGGAATTTTCCCCATGTAAAATTTCCACTGTTCTATGGCAAACTTGAAAAGATATTGGTTCTCTCAAAGAAGATATATATTTAGTTTTATAACATTAGGAACTAAAGGCAAAAGATTAAAAGTACTTGCTAATCATTCGAGAAAAACATTAAAACATTTACTATGTACAAGAGAGCTACTGTTGAAGTTTTGCTTAAGGGTAAATCAAACAAAAGAGCTTCTGTTTGAAACATAATGTTTAAATATTAACCACAGATATTTCACTCTTTTAAAATTACTTCTATGGTTCCCTCTTGCCTTTTTCTTCCTTTTCCTATGGGGTGGAGGACTAGACCAGAAATACAGCCATACTTCCTGGTTATAACATTATTATTTCAAAATATACATCTATATTCGTCTGCTTTCTCTATCAACTTCGCATGCTTAAAATTAGATTCCTCACTCATGGTGAAGTTACCTAGGATCCAGAAATTCTGAGATCTAAATGATTCTTCTTTTAGACAACTTTGTTAAAAATCTTGGCATTTAAATTTCACACTACTCAAGAGCTGTCTTGCCTTTTTTCTCCGAATGAAAATATTTTCCATAAACTCCTCATTTCCATAGTGCATATCATTTATGTACAAATGATAAATGAGTAAAAACAGAATACTTAGAAAGTCCTCCAAGTGAAATAATTTTTTAACTTACTGATGTTAGACAAGAAATCAGTATTTATTCCTCAGGGGAAAAGTTCTTGCCTTAATAAGATGGGACTCCAATTTTGACTAGATTTTGTATAAGAAGCCTATTAGATCATCTGACATCTGGGATCTTCTCAATATTCAATAAATCTACTTCCGGTAGATATATGATAAAGCAAATATTAGTATCATAGGATGTTAACTGCAGAATCTAGGTGACAGGTAAATATGAGTGTACCATTCTTCCAACTTTTCTGTATGTTTGAAATTTTTTCAAAATAAAATGTTAAGAAAAAAGTTTTAAAAAATCTATTTTACTACTGATAAATTAAGGCCTAAAAAGTCTTAAAGAACTTGACTAAGGTCATGTAATGAATTAATGGCTGATTTCAGAAAATTGAGTTTTGATAATTCTCAATTCCATCGTAATATTCTAAATCTTAAACCTATGATGCCCTCATGGTATTTTTAAACCATCCACGGTCTGAGTCTTAGATCTAATTATCAAATACATAACTGTCACACAGAACACCATGCTTAAAAGGCAACTAATCGTGTGTAAAGCATGCTTATGGAGAAAGGCAGGAGAGACTATGCCCCAAAAATATATTCATGGATTATTTGACAAAATCAGGCAAGAAGAGCAAAGAGTGGTAGTAAATAACTGTCATGCTCTAAAACTGAATTTTGCAGATAGTTTTCAGCATGGTTTTTCTGTGTTTCACTCTTCACCGTCAGCTGTGAGCTGTTTCCAAGTGTGAAATCGCCTAAGAGAGGAAGCAAAGCTGTCATTTGACATCTGGGAGCGTGGAGATTGGGCTGTGGTAAAAAGCACTTCGGACTTCTTCAATTTACACACACATTCACCTATAAATTCTCAAGTTGGAAAAGTATTCAATGAGAAATATCAATGTAAATCTCAAGCATTTATAAAGGCTCATAATAGGGTGGAAAATAAAGGTGAAGGACACACTGATGGGATACCATATCAACTTGTTAAGACTAGAATGGGAAACAAGTGATTATGTTAGCATGATAACTAACATATAAACAAATTTTACTCACTTGTCTTAATTGTATATTAAACTTTCAAATCCAGTCTTTTGTGTTTTTATGCGCTTAATATTCTAAGGACTATTTTCTAGCTGCTTTTTTATGATGAAAGATGAGACCGCTAAGAAAGAAATACTGGTAAAAGAAAAAAATACTTTTTTGACATTTTATTTTTCCTTTATATTTAAAATACTGTAACAAAAATTTTATTCTATATTATGATAAGCTAATAGCTCCAGTGATAAAGCACATAAAATCTTTTACATAAATCTATGTTTGTAGGTGATACAAACAGAAATAAAATCAGAGTAACTATAAGGAAGCTCTCTGGAGAAGAATAACCAATTAACTCCAGTTTTTCTATAATACTCCAGATTATCCTAAAACCTCTCATAACAAAAACCAGGAAATTGATGTATGGCAGAAACCAACACAATATTGTAAAGCAATCATCCTTCAATCAAAAATAAGTAAGTTTAAAAAAATAGGAGAATCTGTCTAGACATCTCGTAACAAATATCTAAAACTCTCCTCATATGGGAACTAGATAGTGTTATATTTATATTGTCACACTATAAAATCTATTCCCACTTTGAGGACTATTTCTTCACTCTTTCTTTTCCTGAACTCTGTTCTGTGTTTCTATGGTATGAAAGAAACCCATTTGCCATGAATGATGTTTATTTAAAATAAAACCTTTCTAGAGAATCATCCTAGATAATCTAAGGATACAAAGTGAATATAAAAGGAATGGCTTCTACTTTGAAAACAGGGCTGGGTTTGATCAGTGAATTCGTATTCTCAAGACCCTCTTGATGGGTCTGCAGCTGCAGCCATTTATTTGCTGGCTTTTTCACAGATGTAGACAGAGAAAGCTCCATGGTTTTTGTCTTTTTGTTGTTGGATTTATTTTCTTTAATATAAAAAAGTGACAACTTTTTTTTTTAAGTTCTTCATTTCACTGTAGAAACTTGTGAACATCGGACATATACATCATTGAAATAACTATGACTTTTTAAAATCTAAGATCTCAAAGTTGGCAGAAACTATACTTAAATAACAGAAGGTGATCATTTGCATTTCAAAATTTATCTATCTTGCTTTTCCCCTCAATTAGACCAAAACATGTTGATTCACAGGTTTCTGTGTGTGTGCTTTCTTTTTTAAACTTATTTATAGAGCAGAATAATGGCCCCCCGCTAGTTTGGCATTTGCTCAAGTTTCTGTCGAATCTGTTACTGGAAAATTTTCTCAAAATATAAAGGCACATCATCCACAAGATAAAAAGATACACTGCTGATATTATAGAGTACAGGGCAGGTGGACAATGTTTTTAGGACAAATGTGTGATAAGGATTCCCAGGAGGGAGGAGTGGTGAGGCAGAGGTTGCATGCTGTTTAAACAGAAGTGAGTCGTTCTCATCACAATCTTCTGACAACTTTACTTTCTAACCAAACATCAGCTGCTTAGCGTGCTTCAGAGTTACTTGGACAATAATACTAAGGTTAGAGCTGGGAAACAGGAGGGAAAGGGAGACATGGGAGAAGTACTTCAACCCTTAGTACTACAAGGGGCAGATCAAACGATAACTTAGTACTCTGTCCCCATGTGTTCACTGATTTGTGATTTTAACCACTGAATGTTAGCTTCTTATCTATGCTTCCACCCCTCTGAGAAGAGGAGCAAAGTCTACTTGTATTTTTATCAGCAGCACTGCTATTCAGTTTTGAAAGAAACAGTAAATCACAAATTTTTGCTCCTTATAAATGCAATTCCCCTTCATGATAAGCAATGGGCAGGAGTACACAAACCTAACTTTGAGTTCTGCAACTCTAGGTTTCAAATCATCTAAACTAGAACACCAGCGTTACTTTTCAATTAAGGCCGTTACTGATCTGAGTTTTATCCTATTGATAAAACAAATTAATAGGTCCAAGGAACGAAGAGACTTCTCACATTGTTCAATATATGCCACAATACTATAACACTTTTGTAACTCACAAAACTTTAAAGTGCAATTCTTTTATGCAAATAATTAAAACAAAGCCCTTCTTCAGAGGACAGCTTTTTTCAAATGTTAGTGAAGGACAACCTAGATGATGACACCAAAAATCCATTAATGGTAGACTGCCACCTGCTGGTAAACTTTGGGAATTGTGATTTCTGGGAAAAGGCTTAAAAATTAGAACTTGGAAACTCATCTGTATTAAATTCAGTACACAAAACTGTATTCAGCCAAATACAAAGCTGAAAGTATGTACCTGCTGATGAACGTCATATGGTTTTGTTCCACATATATTAGAATTCTCAGGGGGTCAACATGCTATGGATGTTAAACATGTCTGTACTTTGAAGAAAAATAATCTGCTAGAAAGCCAAAGTACAACCCTACAGATAGTTTTCAACAAGAAAGTGAGAAGAAAAATAGGAAATAAAGAGTCAGTTATAAACATTAAACTACTTCACAAACATCTGGTTTTGATGTGAGGTTTATACTACACTTAAGGATTTAACAGGTTTTACTAAAAAAAAACCTCCCAGATTTAATGTTGACCCTAAATCCTTGAATCTGAGCAAACTCTGGGAGAAATAGTGAAGAACAGAGAAGCCTGGCATGCCGCAGTCCATGGGGTCGCAAAGAGTCAGACACGACTTAGCTACTGAACAACAATAAAACCTTGAAATTCATTATATTAACATATATATATATATACATTGGTACCTAAAATATTATTTATTATCAAATTAGAAAGGAGAAAGTCTGTCGAAAAATAAACCAGATAACCATAATAAAGTGATTTCACTATGAAATTTTTTTTGTTATTCCATTAACTAAATCATACTAACAAGATCAAAAGCCAGCATAGTACTATCTATTTGAGAGAAACAAAAAAATGTAGGCATGCTCTATCGCCCCTAGGAAGAAACAAAATTAAACAATCCTAATTTGGGGGACGAAAGAGAAAGAAAAGAGTATAACAGTAAGAAGAAAATCTAAATCATTGTTTTCAGGAAACAGTTTGAGGATATCTGCTTGGCATATTGAAAAACTTTTCTATTCCTCAATAAAGAAATAATTCTTAACAATGAAAATTATAACTAAAAACAATATAGCTCTTTCAATCCTAATTATAATCATTTCCCATTATGCAGGGAAACAATGTTAGAATCAAGAAAATGCTGGTTTGCTAGTAAGCATTAAATACTGTATTAATCAACAACTAAGCAGATCATGTCAGTACAATCAACTTGAACCTCCTTTGAAAGCCAGGGTGGTGATGAGTAAAGCAACTCTGGCCATCCAAAGGGGCTGAAAGTGAAAGTCGTTCAGTTGTGTTCGACTCTTTGCAACCCCATGAACTATACAGTCCTTGGAATTCTCCAGGCCAGAGTACTGGAGTGGGAAGCCTTTCCCTTCTCCGGGGGATCTTCCCAACCCAGGAATCGAACCCAGGTCTCCCTCACTGCAGGCAGATTCTTTACCAGCTGAACCACAAGAAAAGCCCAAGAATACTGGAGTGGGTAGCCTATCCCTTCTCCAGCAGATCTTCCTGACCCAGGAGTCAAACCAGGGTCTCCTGCACTGCAGGCGGATTCTTTACCAGCTGAGCCATGAAGGAAGCCCACACTAGGCAAAGGTGAACAAACTTTGGATTAAAACACAGCCCCATCTGCACTGATGAGAGAGAAAGTAACTCAAACCCAATTCATATGCTTAAGAGACCTGTAATTATCAGCAAAGGACCTAACACCCCCAGAAATAAGTCTCTAATTTTAGAAAACAAAGATAATACAGTGAGAGAAACCTGTTGGGTCAGATATTTGGTTATTTAAAAATAAGAAGAATATGCTTCCTAAAATTTCTCAAATGTGGAAAGAATTCTTTAAAATCTGTTCTAAAATATCAGGATAGCTCATCACTGAAGTCACAACATTGTATGTGTTTTTTGTTTTTAATTTCAATTTTTATCCATTTTTAGCCTTACGAATTTTATTGTTTTAGTCATCTACCTCTCACATCATAAAAATGATCCATTTGAAGAGGCTCAGGAGGACTTCCCTGGTGGTCCAGTGGTTAAGAATCTGCCTTGAATGCAGGGGAAAGAGGTTCAATCCCTGGTAGGGGAACTAATATTCCACAGGCCACGGAAAAAACTAAGCCTGCCCGCAGCAACTAAGGCCCTATACAGTCAAATAAATAATTTTCTTTTTAAAGAAATTCAGGATACTTAGAGGTCCTTTTAAACACTAAGAAGTTAAGACATTTCTACAAATTCATTGCCAGTTCTAAGAGAAGTATAAACCCATTTAACAGCATACACTAACAAATAAACATATACATATATGCTATGGACCATCTAATGATTTTATCCCCCAAACAATCTTTTTTAAAGGGTTAAAGAGATAACCAGATCCAATATATTGTCAATGGTTAGTGAAAATACAACTTCGATAAAGAAATGAGAGCTGCTGAACTACTTTTGCAAGTGAGACATTTAGGAGATGGCTCTAACCTGGGGCACAGTACATTCTCTCTATGGCATCGCTGTCACAGGAATCTTCAACCTCACTCCACCTGCTAAAATACGTTAGCTGAATGTGTCCTAAAAACAAAACGACAGGAGAAATCAAAACATTTTTCTCTTCCATTTTCTGCAGAAGTGAACTGTAATTACTCCTTTTGTAGCTAAAAACAGTATCATTAAGAATAATGGCATCATTAAGTACTAGAAGCTATTACTGGGGGTGAATTTGCTGCACTGATAATGAAGCTCTAGACAGGAAATGAAGATACTAATTACAAGATAAAACGCCTACTCAGTTAATTGGAAGCAACAGCGAATAAAAAGAAATGCATTTGCAGAAGTTCCTGACCTCTATCATTCAATAAGATGTTGTTTGGGTTCAAATCACGGCACACAATCCCCTCTCTATGTAAAGCATCAAGGGCTACCACCATTTCAGCTGCCCATCTTTGAATGCAGCCCTCTGGGATGTAAAACCTGGAGTTTAGTGCTAATTTTTTATCAAGGTCCTCAAAAATCTGATGTATTTCCTTGTCTCCTTCTTGTGCTAGCCCACTCTCTCCCTTAGGCTCCGAGTCTCTCTGAAATATAGCGGGTTCCTCTTTAGCCAAATCATCAGTTTGATCTGTAAACAGCAAGACTTCTTCAGTTTTTAAAGTGTCTGTATTTACGTTATATTCATTAGCACCTGAGAGTGGGTCAGAAATGTGGAATAAGCTTTCTTCTGTGTGGTTTGCAGTTCCTGGTGACTCAACCACGCTAAGTCCTTGGAACTTAGACTCTGAACTGTGTAACAAAGACATGTCTCCCGTATTACTATGATCAACAGCTGATAAAAATAACATCCCAAGATCCCCCTGTATGTAGTGTTTCTCTGTTATACTATGAGCTTTAGGCCCACAGGGATCACTCAGTTCCTCTGTGCCTTTTTCTTCATGTGCTTGGCACTGTTCAGTACTAAGCCTGAGGCATAAAACATCAGGGGTTTCCAACAGTTTACTTTCTATTATGCCTATATTAGTCTGTGTGAACTTAGTAGGTCCCATTGCCACACCATCTTTCATTGGCTCCAGTTCACCAGGTAGATTTACAAGAAGATCAGGCCTTCCTTCATCAGTACTACTGACATCATCAAAAGCAGCATCTTTAAAAGAAATAACGGGGACTGAGTCATCTGAGCCCCTGCTAATAGTGTCCTGAGCTATACACTCTACCTTGCTTTCACTAGTACTAACACTCCTGGGAGTGCTTTCTCCGTCTGACAGAGTGAAGAACGGTTTCAAAGGTTCTGACTTTAGACTATACAATTTTTCTCCAAAATCAAGTCCTAGGAGTTCACTAGTGCTGTCCTTACTATCTATCCTAAAGAATTCCATGGGGATGTTTTTAGATCTACTGAAGGAATCTGATGTTCTTGGAGAATGAGCTGCTTCAAGGCCGTCATCTCCAGGGAAGAACTTCAGCTGTCTGCTGGGGCTGTCGCTCTCTGCAGCAAGGTGTCCTGGGAAGTTTTCTACAGCTTTGGTATCAACATCATTCCTTTCAGTTTTCATGAAGGGCTCCTCATTCAAAGACCCTGGTTCAATCTTCTCTTGCCCGTACTCATTGCATAGTGTTAAATAACTAGTAGTACATTCTTCTTCGGAACTTGAGCCAGAGTCTGGCCATTTTGGAGAGCTGTCTTGCCCACCATCATCTTGGTTGCTATCATCCTGAGAGCTTGGAGTAAGACTAGTCTTCAAAGGCAGAACTTGGAGCGTGGCTCCACCATCACTTCCTCTGGATTCAAAGCTGGTGCTGTCCTGGGGACTACAAGTCGGCTGTTGCAGGTGAACTTTAGCAACTGAAGACTTTTTCATTTCTTTGATGTCAAAGCTTTCTTCAGGACTTCTGTTTAGAAACTTACTGATATATGACCAGAGTTTGCCACCTGTGAACAAGTACAACCAAAAAAAAAAAAATTAAGAACCCCAAAATAATGGTTTATATTGAAGCCACTAGAAAAACAAAAAAGTATTCTAATAATCAAACACAAGTCAATGATACCCATTAATGTCAAGTATGCTGTAAGAAGCATTTTAATAAAAATGCCTTCTTGAAGAATAGTCGAGCATGGATTTGGGATTCATGACAACAAACAATTTAAATAGAATTTTTGCAATGAAAAAAGAAACCAAATGAAATAAAATATTTTATTACTGGTGAGTACAGTTTCAGGCATATCTCCTAACATCAATTATTTTGTAAAATATCAACCTATTTCTTCCTTTGATGAGCAACTGATTATAACAAAAACTAAGTATGAAATTTCACAGCTAAAATTCTACTTAAAAATAATTAACTCTAGAAATATCTATGTTTTGCTCTGTTAATAATTTTTTCAAGCGTGGCCACTGAAGCTCTACTGACAAGAAAACAGTATTACAAAAAGAAAGAGTAAGTCTGATCCATAAATCTTAAAAACAGTAATTATGGGAACATACTTTGTGAAGATATAACTATTGCTTCCAAAAATTGGAAATAATGCACTAAAAATGAAACCCTGTACTAATAAGAAGAAGGCAATTTTTTCAGTACATTTTTAAATGTCGTTATTAAATATCATGTAACAAAGGTAACTAAATCTTAGGGGAAATAATCATTGACAGTCAATTATATGTGTAAAAAGTCAATGGAAGTATCCAAAATCTCTCTCTCTCCTTGGCATTTCATTTCATTTAAAGGAACTCAGTGAATAACATAAATACCCAACATGGTGACCAGCATAAAGTAAATGCTATAAAGGGTAGTTGTCATAGTATTAATCCTAGGATACTCAGACATCTTCCACCAGTGATCTAGTTTACAGACTTATCCCATTTTTTAAATTCAGAACATTGTGGTTTTTAACTTTTCCCTGTGGCTTTTTCTTAGCTAACCTTCTGTCACCACTAGATTATACTCAAGAGTCTCATTTCCCCATATCAAACTAGTTTAAGGATTCATATATGGCTTTGAAATTCACTCACTCACACACAAACTATGCATCGATTCCACCTTTTTTGATTTCTTTGACAACAATGATGACATTCCTCTTATCACAAATACCTTCACTGGCACCATGATAATAATGCCTACCGTGGGGCTCTCCTGGTGGTCCAGTGGTTAAGAGTCCGTTTGCCAATGCAAGGGACGTGGCTTTGATTCCTGGTCTGGGGAGATCCCACATGCCACAGAGCAACTAAGCCCACGAGTTGCAACTACTGAGCCCAGTGCTACAACTACAGAAGCCTGAGGGCCCAGAACCTGTGCTCCGCAACAAGAGAAGCCACTGCAATGAGAAGCCTGTGCACCACAATGAATGAATGTGTGTGCACCCCACTCACCAAAACTAGAGAAAGCTCGGGGACATCAATGGAGACACAGTGCAACCAAATAAATAAATACGCAATGCCTGCCCTGAAGCTGAGATTCTTGTGTGAAATCCAAAAATAATGTTGTATATTGTTTTCAGTGCTCTTAGATGATAACTACTGTAAGGACAGGATCGTGTCTTTTCCATCTTTATATATCTACTGCCTATACGGTTTGCAGGAAATGACAGGCATCATTCAATGCTTGTTAACTCAAATGGTTACTCATTCGTGATGAGATATGCCATCACAAAGTGGACACGATCCGTAGCTGTAACGTCCCAGTAATTGGCAAGGAACAGTACCTAATAAAGTTCTAAGAAAAGTTGCATTTATTTTTAGATTAATTGGGCTTCCCTAGTAGCTCAGACAGTGTTAAAAAACAAAGAAAGCATCCACCTGCAATGCAGAAGACCAGGTTTGATCCCTGGGTCAGGAAGATCTCCTGGAGAAGGAAATGGCAACCCACTCCAGTATGCTTGCCTGGAGAATTCCATGGACAGAGGAGCCTGGTGGGCTACAGTCCATGGGGTCGCAAAGAGTTGGACTGAATGACTAACATACACACAACCTGGATGAGCTGCTCAAATCTAAAACTGAGCGTGCTTAAATTCTTTATTTTTGCTCCCCAGATCACTTCCTCTTTCTGACTTCAGAGCTACTGAGGCACAAAAGCTTTGGACCAAACTTGGACTATTTTCTCTCCCTTGTTCTTCCTACATCGGACAAGTTTCAAAGTCCTATAAGATCTACACATGCTTCCCACAGTCCTCCTCTTCTTTCAATTCCTCCGATCACTCTGTGTTTCCTGGAACAATGTTACAGCTACAACTAGACCCCTACTGTCAGTCCTTCTTGTGGTGCCCTGCCATACTAATTGCTACCCAATTAATCTTTTCACTTAGCACAGATCTTATCATGTCATTTCTCCAAGAACCCAAATCCCCCAGCTGCCCACCTACTGAATGATGCACATCCTCAGTCATATCAGTCGTGTCCAACTTTTTGCGACTCCATGGACTGTAGCCTGCCAGGCTCCTCTGTCCATGGGATTCTCCAGGCAAGAATACTGGAATGGGTTGCCATTTCTTCTCCAGGGGATCTTCCCGACCCAGGGATCGAACCCGCATCTCCTGCATCTCCTGAATTGGCAGGTGGATTCTTTACCACTGTGCCATCTGGGAAGCCCCACTGAATGATGTACCAACACCATATGGGCATTTAAACCCCTACTAGTGCAGTATCAATCCATGATTTGGTTCTCTCCCTCAAATCACTATGGCATTTTACCTGAACAGAATTTCTTCACATATAATCCATGATGGGTTTTTGCTCAAATGAAAGCTGAGTGCCAAAGAATTGATGCTTTTGAACTGTGTTGTTGGAGAAGACTCTTGAGAGTCCCTTGGACTGCAAGGAAATCCAACCAGTCCATCCTAAAGGAGATCAATCCTGAGTATTCATTGCAAGGACTGATGCTGAAGCTGAAACTCCAACACTTTGGCCACCTGATGCGAAGAATTGACTCATTTGAAAAGACCCTGATGCTGGGAAAGACTGATGGCGGGAGAAGGGGACGACAGAGGATGAGATGGTTGGATGGCATCACTGACTCAACGGA
Organism: Okapia johnstoni; assembly: GCA_024291935.2. Taxonomy (NCBI): domain Eukaryota; kingdom Metazoa; phylum Chordata; class Mammalia; order Artiodactyla; family Giraffidae; genus Okapia; species Okapia johnstoni. Next base: position 9,842,619 of record CM044322.1, on the reverse strand, counting down.
CATGAGTTTCAGTAAACTTTGGGAATTTGTGATGGACAGGGAGGCCTGGCGTGCTGCAGTCCATGGGGTTGCAAAGAGTCAGACATGACTGAGCGACTGAACTGAACTGAACTGATAATTATACCACTTAGAATTTTCTTCCCTGTTAGTTTCCCCAATATCTGCTTGTCAAAATCCTATCCATTCTTGAAGGTCTTTCAGAATTTGTTTTCTTTTATCAGTTTTTTACATGTCCTCACTGGATACAATTCCTATCTTCTCAGAATCCTCTGTATCACTTCATCCCTCTTATTACATTTACAACATCCTATTTCCTACTAATATTACTTTTATGCTTTCATCAGCTCCTTTACCAGACTGCAGGGTCTTCATAACTACAAAGAGAGGATTCTGTGTAGTAAGTAAAATAATAGGAATTAAATATTTATTAAATAGAGTTTTAAAACAATGATATTTCTACAAATTTTTAAAAATCTTTCAAGGAAAAACTTATGCACACTAAAAATGTCATTTTTTTTGGTCATACTTTCTTATTCTAAACCAGATACATATAATAGTTTTACTATAAAAACATGTAAATACAGAAAAGGACAAGGAGAACAGCAAAATTTCAGAATATATGATTCACCCACAAACACTATTAACCATTAGTGTATTTTTTTCAGACGTTTCATAACTAACATCTTATCATAAACATTTTCTAATTTCATGAGAATACAAACTTGAATGGCTACAGAGCATATCCATGAGATAGACAGATAGGTGTTTAAGTGTTCCTCTACTGTTGAACATTTGCTTCCAGTATTTTACTATTAGAACTTAAATAATGTATATTCATAGTTTAACTTACAAATATCTAACACCTCTGACTATTTCATCAGAATACAATACCAGAAATTAAAGTGGTAAGTCAGGAAGTATGAATATATTTAATGCTCCTGATATATGTCATTAAACTGCTGTACAGAAAGGCTATGTCAGAATCCACTCCTATTACAACATGTACCAGAGCCATCTTCATAGCATCTTACCTATACTGAACATTAGCAAGTTTACCAATTTGATTAATCAACTATGGCATCTTATTTAATTTCCATTCTTCTCATTATGAGATAAAATTTTAATGTAATTGTTGGCATTTTCTTTATGAAATTTTACACTAGCCTAAATGAGTACCTAACACAAAATATAAAAACTGTGCATTTTCAAGAAAGAAAAAAACTGTTTCAGCTCATCTCCATTCTATTTGGGGGACCCAGTTAGATTTAATGCTCAACATAGAGCTACAGAAACAAAAATTTTGTCCTATGGCATACTATTTTTCAATTACAAAATCATGAAAACCACGTAACTTAAAAAAACCTATTATTCCACAAAGTTCCGGATCCACAGAAGCTGAATGGATTTTAGTTTCTACAGAGTTAAGATCAGGCCTAATACACAAGCTTACACAAACATCAACATTAGTTTTGTAATATTAATGACATTAACCTAGAAAATCCTATTATTGCTAAATCACAAATATAAATAGAAAATACCTAAAATATTTATAACTTTTAATAGTCTAAGAATATAAATGACACTTTTCTAAGCCCTGTTGAAGCATATAAAATTGTAGATATTAGCTATTTTAAGCTACAAAAATAGCAATCCATAAAGTTTAATAAAAATTCTCCCTCATTAAGATTTTCATCTATTGGTTTTCTACAAGTTTTGCAAAGAAAATCTGTTCAATTTACTTGATCAGAATTGGAATTGTTTTAATACATATGATAAAATATTTCTGAACAATCAAAAATAATCTTTTGACCCAGCAATTCTACTTCACAAAATTTTTTCCATAAATAAACAATAATTTATTTTTGCTTAATTAATTCAATTTCAAATAAATATTTACACACTTAGGTTATTTAATTCAATTCTAATAAATTATTGGTTATTTTAATAAATAATCAATAATTTATTAGAATAAACTATTTAAATAACTATCAAAACAAAAATGTACAAAGATGTATAGGGACAAGTACTGGAAACAATTTAAGCAACAATTGACAGAGGACTACTTAAATCAATTATGGTAAATCACCACAACCAAACAAATACCCTGTATCTATTCAAAAACAAATAAACAACAATACTGCAAACATGTTCAGTTAAGTTCAGTCGCTCAGTCGTGTCCAACTCTGTGCGACCCCATGAACTGCAGCAAGCTAGGCCTCCCTGTCCATCACTAACTCCCTAAGTCCACCCAAACCCACATCCATCGAGTCGGTGATGCCATCCAGCCATCTCATCCTCTGTCATCCCCTTCTCCTCCTGCCCTCAATCTTTCCCAGCATCAGGGTCTTTTCAAATGAGTCAGCACTTCGCATCAGGTGGTCAAAGTATTGGAGTTTCAGCTTCAACATCAGTCCTTCCAATGAATATTCAGGACTGATTTACTTGGATGGTCTGTTTGGATCTCCTTGCAGTCCAAGGAACTCTCAAGAGTCTTCTCCAACACCACAGTTCAAAAGCATCAATTCTTCAGCACTCAGCTTTCTTTATAGTCCAACTCTCACATCCATACATGACCACTGGGAAAATCATAGCCTTGACTAGATGGACCTTTGTTGGCAAAGTAACGTCTCTGCTTTTTAATGTGCTGTCTAGGTGGTCATAACTTTGCTTCCAAGGAGTAAGCATCTTTCAATTTCATGGCTGCAGTCACCATCTGCAGTGATTTTGGAGCCCAGAAAAATAAATTCAACCACTGTTTCAACTGTTTCCCCATCTATCTGCCATGAAGTGATGGCACCAGATGCCATGATCTTAGCTTTCTGAATGTTGATCTTTAAGCCAACTTTTTCACTCTCCTCTTTCACTTTCATCAAGAGGCTCTTTAGTTCTTCTTCACTTTCTGCCATAAGGGTGGTGTCATCTGCATATCTGAAGTTATTGATATTTCTCCCGGCAATCTTGATTCCAGCTTGTGCTTCCTCCAGCCCCAGCGATTCTCATGGTGTACTATGCATATAAGTTAAATAAGCAGGGTGACAATATATAGCCTTAACGTACTCCTTTTCCTATTTGGAACCAGTCTGTTGTTCCGTGTCCAGTTCTAACTGGACTGCAAACATGTACTAGGCACTATTTTAAGTATTTTACATGTATCAGCTACTTAATCCTTAAATCAACCCTATGTAATTACTATAGTTAATTACATAACTATTACATAATTCTTATTATCCCTATTTTACACATAAGGAAACAGAGCCATAGAAAGGGTAAATAATTTGTGCAAGGTCACCACTAGCAAATTATGAGCCAACCTTCAAGCTAATGTGGTCTGGCTCTAAGATCCTTGTTTTCAATCACTATACTATACTGCCTCTCTGAATATAGACACCTATACGAGGCGCTGATAAGGAAAGATGATCAAAGCACACTACTAGGACTGGGGAAAAGCAAGCTACAGAACAATATGTGAAATCCATTTGTTTTTAAAAATCAGAAAGATGAAGAGGGAGTTCAGTTCAGTTCAGCTCAGTCGTGTCTGACTCTTTGTGATCCCATGGACTACAGCATGCCAGGCCTCTCTGTCACCAACTCCCGGAGTTTACTCAAACTCATGTCCATTGAGTCAGTGATGCCATCCAACCATCTCATCCTCTGTTGTCCCCTTCTCCTCCCACCTTCAATCTTTGCCAGCACCCGGGTCTTTTCAAATGAGTCAGTACTTCCCATCAGGTGGCCAAAGTATTGGAGTTTCAGCTTCAACATAAGTCCTTTCAATGAACACCCAGGACTGATCTACTTTAGGATGGACTGGTTGGATCTCCTTGCAGTCCAAGGGACTCTCAAGAGTCTTCTCCAACACCACAGTTCAAAAGCATTAATTCTTTGGTGCTCAGCTTTCTTTATAGTCCAACTCTCACATCCATACATGACCACTGGAAAAACCGTAGCCTTGACTAGATGGATCTTTGTTGGCAAAGTAATGTCTCTGCTTTTTAATATGCTGTCTAGGTTGGTCATAACTTTCCTTCCAAGGAGTAAGCGTCTTTTAATTTCATGGCTGCAGTCACCATCTGCAGTGATTTTGGAGCCCCCCAAAAATAAAGTTTCTCACCGTTTCCACTGTTTCCCCATCTATCTGCCATGAAGTGATGGCACCAGATGCCATGATCTTAGTTTTCTGAATGTTGAGTTTTAAGCCAACTTTTTCACTCTCCTCTTTCACTTTCCTCAAGAGGCTCTTTAGTTCTTCTTCACTTTCTGCCATAAGGGTGGTGTCATCTGCATATCTGAGGTTATTGATATTTCTCCCGGCAATCTTGATTCCAGCTTGTGCTCCACCAGCCCAGTGTTTCTCATGATGCATATTGAAGTTAAATAAGCAGGGTGACAATATATAGCCTTGACGTACTACTTTTCCTATTTGCAACCAGTCTGTTGTTCCATGTTCAGTTCTAACTGTTGCTTCCTTACCTGCATACAGATTTCTCAAGAGGCAGGTCAGGTGGTGTGGTATTCCCTTCTCTTGAAGAATTTTGCAGTTTGTGGTGATCCACACAGTCAAAGGCTTTGGCGTAGTCAATAAAGCAGAAATAGATGTTTTTCTGGAACTTGCTTGCTTTTTTGATGATCCAACGGATGTTGGCAATTGATCTCTGGTTCCTCTTCCTTTCTAAAACCAGCTTGAACATATGAAGAACTATACAGAGGTTCGTGACATAGTACAGGAGACAGGGATCAAGACCATCGCCATGGAAAAGAAATGCATAAAAGCAAAATGGCTGTCTGAGGAGGCCTTACAAATAGCTATGAATAGAACAGAAGCAAAAAGTAAGGGAGAAAAGGAAAGATATTCCCATCTGAATGCAGAGTTCCTAAGAATACCAAGGAGAGATAAGAAAGCCTTCCTCAGTGATCAATGCAAAAAAATAGAGGAAAACAATAGAATGGGAAAGACTAGAGATCTCTTTAAGACAATTAGAGATACCACGGGAACATTTCATGCAAAGATGGGCACAATAAAGGACAGAAATGGTATGGGCCTAACAGAAGCAGAAGATATTACGAAGAGGTGGCAAGAATACACAGAAGAACTGTACAAAAAAGATCTTCATGACCCAGATAATCACGATGGTGTGATCACTCACCTAGAGCCAGACATCCTGGAATGTGAAGTCAAGTGGGCCTTAGGAAGCATCACTACAAACAAAGCTAGTGGAAGTGATGGAATTCCAGTTGAGCTATTTCAAATCCTCAAAGATGATGCTGTGAAAGTGCTGCACTCAATATGCCAGCAAATTTGGCAAACTCAGCAGTGGCCACAGGACCGGAAAAGGTCAGTTTTCATTCCAATCCCAAAGAAAGGCAATGCCAAAGAATGCTCAAACTACTGCACAATTGCACTCATCTCACACACTAGCAAAGTAATGCTCAAAATTCTCCAAGCCAGGCTTCAACAGTACATGAACCGTGAACTTCCAGACGTTCAAGATGGTTTTCGAAAAGGCAAGAAGAGGGAGTAGTGTATGTTTATATAAAAGGAAGTTTCTGAAAATATTCCCCCTATTTCTTAGGCATCAGAGTGAATAAGGAAGAATTTTCATTTCTATTTTACAGACTTCCATCTAGCGTGAATTTCTTTCTATATCCGTTTTATAATATTTTTTAGAAACTAGCTAATAAGAATCATTTCATCCCTTGGGTCCCCAGGTATCTTGAGGAGAAACTCTTTTCTATCCCCCACCTAACTGGTATGTTCATGCTCAGATGCTTTTCCAATCACTTTCTTGTAACCTAATCATTCATCTTTTCTTACTCAGTATTGAACAGTTATACACTGAGCACCTTCTGTTTACCAAGCATTCCTGTAAGTGCGGGTATCTGTATACACAATGAATCATAATCCCTAATCTTAGGAACCTAAAGTTTTTAATGACACACATAGCCTTGACTGAATGTATTTGTTCTCCCACCTTTTCTTCTTCAAACAGAATTAAAATAAGAGATCCATTCATAGGAACAATACCTGTTTTAACCCTCTCTCCTAAAATCCTGTCTGGCATTTCCAACTGCCTACTCAACACCACCTAGAAATTTAATTTAATAAGCATCTCAAGCTCAAAAGGGGCTTCCTGGGTAGCTCAAATGGTAAAGAATCTGCCTGCAATGTGGGAGATCTGGGTTCGATCCCTGCGTTGGGAAGATCTCCAGAGAAGGGAATGGCAACCCACACCACTATTCTTGCCAGGAGAATTCCACGGACAGAGGAGCCTCGTGGGCTACAGTCCAAAGGGTTGCCAAGAGTCGGACGGGACTGAGTGACTAACATGTTCACTTTCAAGCTCAAATGTCCAACACTGAATCTCCAGTTTTTCTCTCTAAATCTACTCTTCCCAGAGCTTTCTTTATCTTAGTAAATGGAAACCATTCTTTCAGTTACTTGAGCCCAAAACCATGGAGTCATACAAGGCAGAACCATGCCAGTTCTGTCTTCAAAATACAATCAGAATCTAATAACCATTTCTCGCCATCTCCACCACTATGTCCGCGCCAGCGTCGACTTCTCCTGGATTACTTCAACAACCTCCAGAATGGTCTCCCTCCTAAATCCTATTCTCCCTCCTACACTGCCCCCTAGATTCTGTTTTTCACCAAGCAACCAGAGTGATCCCTACCTTGTCACTTCTCTGCTCAATATCCCCCGTAACTTCCTATCCATTCAGAATAAAGCTATGTACTTAAAGGGTCTTAGGAGACTACACCAGATCTGCCCACGTGTGTCCTCACTTCTACGAGACCGTTTCCTATCACTCTTCCCATTCTGCTCCAGCCACAGCTGACCTTGCTGTTTCTTGTACAGCAAATACACTCTTGCCTCCAGGCCTATGTACTTGTTCTCTCTTGCCAAGATACTCTTCCCTCCCACGTCCACATCTGCTCCCTCTCTCACTTCCCTCAGGTCATTTGCCAAATGTTCCCTTCTTAATGAGATCGACCACTCTATGTAAAATAGAAACCCTCAGCTCACCCTTCTGGCATTGCCTCGTATATTTACTGATGTATCTGCTTATTGTCTGCTCTGCCTCTATACTGTCAACTCCATGAGGGCATATTCTTCGTTTTGCTCATTACCACGTTAGAACTGGGGCTTCTCTGGTGGCTCAGATGGTAAAGAATCTGCCTGCAATGTGGGGGACCTGGGTTTGATCCCTGGGTTGGGAAGATCCCCTGGAGTAGGGCACACATGACAAGCCATTCCAGTATTCTTGCCTGGAGAATACCATGGACAGAGGAACCTGGCACCCTACAGTTCGTGAGGCTGCAAAGAGTCGGACATAACTGAGTGAGCAAGCACAGCACATGTTAGAACTAGGGCTTCCCAGGTGGCACTAGTGGTAAAGAACCTGCCTGCCAATGCAGGAGACCTAAGAGACATGGGTTCAATCTCTGGGTTAGGAAGATCCCAGGGCATGACAACCCACTCCAGTGTCCTTGCCTGGAGAATCCCACGGACAGAAGAGCCTGGTGGGCTACAGTCCATAGGGTCACAAAAGAGTCAGACACAACTGAAGCGACTTAGCATGCATGCACACATGTTAAAACTAAGAGCCCAGAGAGTGCCCAAAATATTTCTAACTGAATGAATTAAAATGTTAAGAAAATTAGTCCTAGAGACTCGTGTGAAAAATGAATAGTTCTGTAAGCAAAGGGAAGTTAAAGCCCAAATCATAAATATTCACGCATTCCTATTATGGAGAAAACAATTCTTCAGTGTTTACTTTTTCAGTAATAGCTACTCATGAATATGAAAGTGATATTTTTATGATAAATGCACAACCTCCTATTTCATAGAGGTAACAAAGTACCAGTGACATGTAAAAGATAACACACTGTCCACCATCCAGTTCACTTGACTGCTCATGCCAAATCTAGAAATTATCCTAAATTCTTCTCTCCCTAACCTTAAATCCATCATAGGTCCCACTGAAAGTGAAAAGTGAAAGTTGCTCAGTTGTGTCTGACTCTTTACATATACATATACAGTCCATGGAATTCTCTAGGCCAGAATACTGGAGTGGGTAGCCTTTCACTTCTCCAGAGGATCTTCCAACTGAGGAAGTGAACCAGGGTCTCCTGCATTGCAAGTGGATTCTTTATCAACTGAGCTATCAGGAAAACCCACATAGGTCCCACTGATTACCCTCAAAGCAAATCTACTAGTATCCCAGAAGGCCATGCCATCATCATTTCTTGCCCAGGCTACTTTACTAGCCTGTTCACTGCGTCTCCTCTTGACTTTCTATAATCCATTCCACATACAACAGTCAGAGGGATTTTCCTGAATGTGAATCAGACCTTGTCACTGCTGAAAATGCCCAATCATTTCCCAATGCACTTGAATGAAAGCCAAAGTCTCTACCTTGCTCCTGCGTGCTTCTTCCGTAGCTTCATATACCACCAAAGCTGTCGATTAGGAGATCCAACTAAATGGTCTCCATTTCTGTTCATCAAACAAGCCAAGTTTGCCTCTGCCTTCAATTTTTCACATGGATCCCTATACCTAGAGCAGGCTTCCACCTTACATTCAAAGGGTTATTCTTTTGTCATTCAGGACTCCTCTAAAATGTCACTTTTTTAGAGTACGCTTCCTTGAATAACTAAAGTTGTCACCCAGTCATTCTCGATTAGATCTCTCTGTGCTAAAAATGAGTATGAGTGAGTGCTAAGTTGCTTCAGTTGTATTCAATATTTTGTGACCCTATGGACCATAGCCAGCCAGGCTACTCTGCCCATGGTATTCTCCAGGCAGGAATACTGGAGTGTGTTGCCCTTCCCTCCTCCAAGGAATCTTCCCAATCCAGGGATCGAACCCTTGTCTCTGGCATCTCCAGCATTGGCAGGCCAGTTCTTTACCACTAGCACCACCTGGGAAGCCCCAGAAATGAGCATACTCCCCATTATTAGCTGATATTATCACTCTTTCATTTTCTGTTTGACTCTCCACAAGAAGAATGTAAGTTTATTTTCCTGACTTGTTCATTGAAAAGAAAGCCATAGACAATACATACTCAATAAATTTGCTGAATATTAAATGAATCCAGAGTCCCTATTTCTACTATCATCTATTTGTATTATAAAATCTTTTTAAAATTAAACAATAAACACCCAAAATGAACTGTCAAAAGCAATTCCTCTCCTCTCCCCACCCCCCCCCATTTAAATAATCCAGGACAAATTCCATGGCCATGTGATCATTCAAAGTCAGGCATGGTCAACAGCAAAGGGAAAGAGATTTGGTGAAGATAATCTAAAACAGTGAAAAATTTGAAAGCCACGTGTCTATGGCTTTAAAGCAGATTATAAACATCTTCTATAGTAATAAGGTAAAATCAGTTGAAATATGAGCTGTAGGAAGTATAAGAAATGACAAGAAGACGGCATAAGAAAAAATTAAGTATTTGGAGAAGGAAAAGGAAAAACAGGAAGAGGAAGCTTCAAATAGTAGAAGTAAACTAGGATTGAAAATTTACCACAGATTATCTCCAACATGAATAATCCACACTGGGTAACAGAATATTGACTATAATTACATTCATCCTACTGACCTTGTTCTAAATTATTATGGATTATTACTACGCAAGTTATTTTGTTCCACACCAGAGGTGGCTGTATTTCGCTATCAGATGACATGACCTCTAATTCAATAATGTCTGTAATGCACTGGTATCCTCAGATAAAAGCTGTCTATAATGTCTGAACAAAGGTGAATTAGTTATCCAATTCACACACGCAATTAACTCTCTTAATACCTGAGAGACCATGGAGCCCCTTCTGAATTTCCTATTAAATACTACATATGGAGGTCTTCCCTCCATCTGTAGTTATCTTGTGCTGTACTTCATAATAAACAATATTAATAGTTTATTGCCCCCGTCAAAAATCTTACATTAGTTATCATAAGAGACCTTATTCCACAAAGCAATGACTCATTTTCCTAGCAAAATGCATTCAATTCAAATGTTACGCCTATTACTAAAGCACAATAGTTCTTTATTCTCAGTGATGTAAAAATAATAACAACACCTTCTTGAAATATGGAAAATTATTTAATTTTCTTTACCATTTTAAAAATACCTCTCAAAATCCAAAAGGCAATATTTATCTTGTGCATTTATATTTATATGCTGTGTTCATTTTAATAAAAGACTAATTATTTAAATTCAGGTGTTAAAGGGCAAAAACAAACCAAAATATAGTATTTTTTTGCCACCTGTTCCCTTTACCAAGAGCTGAAATCTCATAAAGAGTCTGAAGGCAGAGCACTGCACCTCTGTTTTGTACCCATATGTGATGCCAGTGGCTGTATTCATAAAAACCCAGATCAGAATAACTAGTTAATGTCAAACGTTAAGCAAATACCTATGCCTTCTAAAAAAGGAGGTAATTAATTAATTCTTCAGGGGATGCTTTTCATTTTGTCATCTAACATTAATGTATCTTTTCAGCAGAGAACAAGAGAAATCCCTAAAATAAAACCTAGTCCTCTTAGCACACGGCCACATTCAAGTTCTCATCATATTGGACCCATCCTTGGAGTAAGGAAGCAGTTAAGCGTATCTAAGAATGTTCCTACAGTTCAAATGAAATCTGCTGCTCGCCTGGGCTTTTACTGTCCCTCGCAACTCAAAGTGGGGGGGGGGGGGGGGGGGTGGCGTGAGCAGAAGAATAAGGAAACAGTTTTCTACATGTGTTTCATACGTTTTATCCGCTCAAGTAATGACAGAAGGAAGAAGGACATTATAAAAACTAAAAAGCTAAGAAGGGTGCTTAGCTTTCAGTGCATAAACAATTTAAGCTACAAACCAACCTTCTGCGTGCTGCAGCACAAGAAATACCGACTCCTCGGAAATGATGTACTTGTGCAGGCACACCATGTTGGGCACACAGCGGGGGACGATGGTCTTTCTGTTCCTGCTGTATTCACTGCTTTTCCTTAGACCCTGACAGAGAACAAAAAGGTCAGTTGTACCCTCAGTTGCCTTTGGAGCCTGCTGTGCTCTGTGTTTATCAACCAAACTAATCTATCCAAGTTACTCTGGGCTTCAGAGAAACCACTCATCTGCTGCTCTATGCCCCTCGGTCCCTGGAGGCGCTGCTGATGGCATCTGGCGTGAGTCCAGAGCACTGAAGATGCCACAAAGCTGCCATTAAAATCAATTACGTGGGTCAGTGTTTTTATTAGAGATGCTCTCAAACTAAGTCATCAGGATGACACACAGTTATTTCTCTATGACCTTTTCTTAAGTTTTATTTTACTTATGTGTATCTTTAAAGCAGTAGACATTGTGAGATCAATTCAAATTCCTGAGACATAAAAGGTAATCCGAGATTAAACGGGCAGTTTTGAAATTCTATTCCAAAAAAATATGAAGATCATTTTAAGATTTCTCCAAAGGAACAAGGTATGTGGAGTTTCTCACGTCATACCCTGGTTTAAAATTCTGAGGAAATATCAGCGATAAAAGTATACTCAGAGAGAAAAATTTATTTCAGTTTATGTCAATGTGACCTGATGCCATGCTGATAAGTAAAAGAAAAAATATCAGAAAAACATAACACTAATTTGAAATTCATTAATTCTGGATGCTGAGGAAATGCTTAAAATTAGGATATGCACTATCAAAATCCACTTCAACTACGATTTTGAATTTACAAAATTGAGGGGGTTTTCTTCCCTTATTCACTTAATTACAAATTGAGTAATACAGAGAATCAAAATAGAATTTAGGTAAAAAACATGGCCAGGGATGTAGATATCACTTTTCCAAATACCTTTAACAAAGACCTTAAGGTAAAATTTCAGCTCTTAAGAACTGTAATCATAATCAAAAGTATGACTGCATGTGGTCATCATAAATTATGCAAAATACATTAGAGATGCATTTAAATTATACACTATACATTTAAACAGCATAAAACGAGTCTTCAACTTATCCAAATTATTTCCTCCATACTCTTTTAAAATGTATGCTACAGAGTATTTATCAACTATGATGGAAGGACACAAAGTAAAGTGAATACAGATGACTGTAAACACACAAAAAAATTCAAACACCCAGAAAAAAATTAAATACTTTCTTTCAGAAGCATAATTTGAAGATACATTTCTAAACCCAGTAAACAGAAAAATTCTACTTACTTTTAAAATAAATGTCTGTTCTGTCCTTGTGTCCATTACAAGTAAAACCTACAAAAAAGACATGAGTAATAAATTATTTACAATACAATGAAATACGAACTCATAACTTTTTGAAACTATACTCAAGGTTTGGGGGGAAAGTGTTGAAACTAACTCAGCCAAAACCGTTAATTTCTGAATAGGCTTTTTTTTAAGTCACCAAACCATACAACAAAAAATCTTATCTAAAGGGTATTTCCTTTCTAAGAATGCCATATTTTAGAAACACTACCATGTTTTCCTAGATTTATTTTAAAATATAATTCTTAAAATGAAAAATTATTTTAGAAAAAGAACTTTTCCTTATGAAACATTAAGTGGCTAAAAAAAAAAATTGTTTTTATAGAAATTGAAGTCTCAATTTTCTTCCCCAAAACCTCAAAGGTAGCCACTTGCTACAATGTGATCTCAATAACTCAGGCTCCAACACAAAGCACCCTTCTGGTGCTACTTCTCCATCTTGGACTCATCCTTAACTCCTCTTTACCCATCAGCAAATCCTGCCAGCTCTATCTTCAAACTGTATGCAGAATCTGAACTCACTTCACCCCTTCTGCAGGTTTTACCCTGAATGAAACAAAGATTTACCCGGATTATAATAATGGCCTCCAAACAGATTTCTCTGCTTCCATCTTTGCTGCCCTATGCTCTATCTTCAAAATAGTAGGCAGGTTTTCTTTTTAAAACATTATGTTATATCATGTCACTTTTCTTATTTAGAGAAAAAGCATACATCCAAAAAATGACCTCAAGACCCCTTACAATCTCACACATCACCTCCTCAAACCACCTACGCCCCCTACCCATCTTGATGAAAAGAAAGAATGAATAGAGATAGGGAATTATCCTCCCATATTTATATTTATAGTTTATAAATATATTCAATATTTATATATTTTATATCATGTTGATCTTTTTAGAGACATTACAGCAGAGGTTGGCAAACTATTCCTGGAGAGATACAGGCAGCAAATATCTTAGGTTTTGCAACCCATGTGGTCTCTGGTGTAGCTACTGAATTCCACTATTGTAGCACAAAAGCAGACCCAGTCTGAAACGGGCCATGGCGGGAGAACGTACACCACAGAACTCTGTAAACACACAGCAATCTGAAAGCACTGTATACAAGGCCTTTGTTCCTGCCCTCTTCAGAGAGGTGGGAGTCAAGGGTAAAAGAAGCTATCAAGTTTGGGAAAATAAAAGAATGGTGAGAAGAAACAGGCGAGCTACAATGAGGAATCTGTTTAAGACCTGATGAATTTGAAGTCATAGCGACAACTTCCTCTTCAACCCCTCTTCTGAGTGCTTGATCGATCCTATTCTACTCCATCTAATCTCAAACAAATATTCCCACGGATACCTCCTGAACTCCCATCCTCTTCCCAAAGCCCTGTCCTCACTAAAAACAAAACCCAGTTTCACCTCTTAACAGTATTAAATAATATTATCACCCATGAAACCCCCTAAATCAAAAAGCTCCCTAACTCCTGTGAGTTCTCCCCTGTCCCCATCTTCATGACCAGTGACCAAGTCTAGTCAATTCTACCCCCTAAGTATTTCCCTTCTCCACCCTCCACTCTCTTTCGCCTACCATGATTTAAGTGTTTACTATGTGCTATGCTTTAGTCATGTGTAATCACTGTTAATTCTTTCAATTACCCAATAAGATAATTTTACCATTCCTATTCCGTATTTGAAGATATTACAGCTTCATCTGTAGAAGATCTAATGATGAAGTGAAAGTTACTTAGTCGTGTCTGACTCTTTGCAACCCCATGGACTGTCCACGGAATTCTCCAGGCCAGAATACTGGAGTGGGTAGCCTTTCCCTTCTGCAGGGGATCTTCCCAAACCAGGGATCGAACCCAGGTCTCCCGCATTGCAGGCGGGTTCTTTTACCAGCTGAGCCACAAAGGAAGCCCATAATGGTAGATAATAATAGTATCTACCATTTGTGAGAATTTCAGTGAGATGGTCTTTAAAAGTGCTTGGTACAGCCAGTTGTTACTATTACTGCTGCTACTATTATAGCTTCTTCTCCCTGAAATGTTCACCCAGCCCCTTATCAAACAGGCACTGATATTTCCATATTTAGCTCAAATGTCACTGATGCTCTTCTTCCTATGTTTTCCTACTGTATACGATACCAGCCTCTTTAATATGGTTTTATTTGGTCATTTTGGTCTATATCCCAACCAGATTTCAAGCTTTTCATCAGCATGTTGTAAGTAGAATAACAGTTGCCAATGATGCTCATAACTTAATCTCCACAACTTGTGAATATGTTATGTTATTGGCCAAAAGGACTCTGCAGATGTAATTAGGATACAGATCTTAAAACAGATTACCTTGGATTATCTGAGAGTGCTCAATCAAATCACATGAACCCTTAGAGAACTGTCTCAGTCCAGAACTGTAATGATACACAAAACTGATATGGCAGAAGGGGAAATCAGAAGGATTCATAGTATGAGAGAGAGGTGTTACTGCTGGCTCCAAGATACAGAGGTCCACATGTAAACACTGGACATAGACCTCTAGGAGCTCACAGTAAGCATAAGGAACAAGCAGCTTTTAGGCACAAAGACCAACCCCTGGCTGAAAGCTAGCAACCACAGTCCTACAACCCCAAAGAAAGGAATATAGCCAACAACCTGAATGAGCTTGAAAATGGATTTTCCCCCAGAGTGTCCAGGAAGGAAAGCAGCCCTGCCAGCACCTTGATTTCAGCCCAACACAATTCATGTCAGACCTCTGATCCAGAGAACTCTGACATAATAAAGTGAGTTGTTTTAAGCTGCAGAGTTTGTGGTAATTTGTAATGCAGCAACAGAAAATTAATACAGGGCAGAAACTGTATTTCCTGCAACACATAACCTATCCGCCTCCCAAAGTAACTGTTCACTAAACATACGTGAATGAATTTAGGCATAAAAGTTTAGAAGGTAGATAGAAATATGGGAATGGAGTTTAGAAAATAAGTCAGGACTAGAGATGTATGTGAATAGCTAAGAACTCTCCATTAAAAACAATAGCTAAAGACAGGAGAAAGTATCCTACTAGAATGCTTTGAGCAGGCACTGTGATGGGGTTTAAAGAATCAAATCACATAGTTCATTCAACAATAAATAAGGTAGGTGTACTTTTTCTTTTTGACCACACTATGCAGCATGTGGGATCTTTGTTCCCCAACTAGGGATCAAACCCACATGCCTTGCAGTGAAGTGTGGAGTCTTAACCACTGGACTGCCAGCGAAGTCCTGAGGTAAGTATACTTTTACTAATCACTTTCATACATAAGAAGGCCTTTGCTGGTGGCTCAGATGGTAAAGAATCCACCTGCAACGCAGGAGACCTGAGTTCAATCCCTGGGTTGGGAAGATCCCCTGGAGAATTCCATGGACAGAGGAGCCTGGCAGGTTATAGTTCATGGAGTACCAAAGAGCTTGACATGACTGAGCGACTCTCAGATGAGAAAACAACTCTCAGATGAGAAACGACTTTCACAGATGAGAAAACAAACATAAAATTATTAATGTGCTCAAGCTCACAAAAAGAAATAGAGGAAAACAACAGAATAGAAAAGACTAGAGATCTCTTCAAGAAAATTAGAGATGCCAAGTAAACATTTCATGCAAAGATGGACACAATAAAGGACAGAAATGGTATGGACCTAACAGAAGCAGAAGATACTAAGCAGAGGTGGCAAGAATACACAGAAGAACTATACAAAAAAGATCTTCACGACCCAGATAATCATGATGGTGTGATCACTCACCTAGAGTATCCTGGAATGCAAAGTCAAGTGGGCCTTAGGAAGCATCACTACAAACAAAGCTAGTGGAGGTGATGGAATTCCAGTTGAGCTATTTCAAATCCTCAAAGATGATGCTGTGAAAGTGCTGCACTCAATATGCCAGCAAATTTGAAAAACTCAGCAGTGGCCACAGGACTGGAAAAGGTCAGTTTTCATTCCAATCCCAAAGAAAGGAAATGCCAAAGAATGTTCTAACTACCACACAATTGCACTCATCTCACACACTAGCAAAGTAACGCTCAAAATTCTCCAAGTCAGGCTTCAACAGTACATGAACTGTGAACTTCCAGATGTCCAAGCTGGTTTTAGAAAAGGCAGAGGAACCAGAGATCAAATTCCCAACATCCGCTGGATTATCGAAAAAGCAAGAGAGTTCCAGAAAAAACATCTGTTTCTGCTTTACTGACTATGCCAAAGCCTTTGACTGTGTGGATCATCACAAAATGTGGAAAATTCTTCAAGAGATGGGAATACCAGACCACCTGACCTGCCTCCTGAGAAATCTGTATGCAGATCAGGAAGCAACAGTTAGAACTAGATATGGAACAACAGACTGGTTCCAAATTGGGAAAGGAGTACGTCAAGGCTGTATATTGTCACCCTGCTTATTTAGCTTATATGCAGAGTACATCGTGAAAAATTCTGGACTGGATGAAGCACAAGCTGGAATCAAGATTCCTGGGAGAAATATCAATAACCTCAGATACGCAGATGACAACACCCTTATGGCAGAAAGTGAAGAAGAACTAAAGAGCCTCTTGAGGAAAGGGAAAGAGGAGAGTGAAAAAGTTAGCTTAAAGCTCAACATTCAGAAAACTAAGATCATGGCATCCGGTCCCATCACTTCATGGCAAATAAATGGGGAAACAGTGGAAACAGTGGCAGACTTTATTTTGGGTGGCTCCAAAATCACTGCAGATGGTGACTGCAGCCATGAAATTAAAAGATGTTTACTCCTTGGAAGAAAAACTATGACCAACATAGACAGCACATTAAAAAGCAGAGACATTACTTTGCCAACAAAGGTCTTTCTAGTCAAGGCTATGGTTTTTCCAGTGGTCATGTATGGATGTGAGAGTTGGACGGTGAAGAAAGCTGAGCGCCGAAGAATTGATGCTTTTGAACTGTGGTGTGGAGAAGACTCTTGAGAGTCCCTTGGACTGCAAGGAGATCCAACCAGTCCATCCTAAAGAAGATCAGTCCTGAAAATTCATTGCAAGGACTGATGCTGAAGCTAAAACTCCAGTACTTTGGCCACCTGATGTGAAGAACTGACTCATTGGAAAAGATCCTGACGCTGGTAAAAATTGAAGGCGGGAGGAGAAGGGGACGACAGAGGATGAGATGGTTGGATGGCATCAGCAACTTAATGGACATGAGTTTGAACAAACTCCAGGTGTTGGTGATGGACAGGGAAGCCTGGCGTGCTGCAGTCCATGGGGTCACAAAGAGTCGGACACGACTGAGCGACTGAACTGAACTGAGAGGTGAAATTTAAACCCTACCAATCTGGCTCCAGGGTTCTTCCTCTTTAACTGCTAAACTATACTATTTATGTCTGTATATACATAGCTACAATACTGAGGGTATACAAGACAATAACCACCATAGTACCATAAGAAATGTACCCCCAAAATGCAGAAAATACAGTAGTTCAGACATGAGGAAAAGAGACTGCTTAAAATGAGAATAATCACCTACCTGTGCCAAACAACAAAGAGAAATCATGAAGAATGAGGACTTAGAAAGGACTACAGCCTAAGGCAGTTAGGAAGTCACTGATAACTTTCAATACTGCACTATGCAGTGACCTGGGGACAGAAGCGAACTGCTCTGAGTTAGTAATGGGGGATAAGAAAATGGAGGAAACATATATACATATCTTTCCATAGAGAAGTATGTCAGAAGAAGGAAAAACACTAAAATGAAAGAGTCAGTAGGATTATCAGGTTTGAACTTTTTTCAGATAGGGTAAAACTGCTCTCCCTTAATTTCCCTTGGAACTTGTATTCACCACCAATCTTGAACCTCCAAGTCAAGGAAATATATTCAAAGAACTTGAACCTTGACAGTAAAACTGCTCTCTCTTAATTTCTCTTGGAACTTGTATTCACCACCAATCTTGAACCTCCAAGTCAAGGAAATATATTCAAAGAACTTAAACCTTGACAGTTAAATTAACATATCATGAGTGCAAAAGGAGGCACATCTCTGTAAAGGAGCACTCAATAAACATCTACTGAATCTGTAAAGACTTTCAGTCTTCCTTAAATCTCATTTGTTTTCGTATCAGTTTGTGACTCTTTTAAGTCACTCACTAGATTCCAATTCTATCTAAATAACATACATCGATATGAAATGGAAAACATTTCACCAGGTAAAAGGTATGGAAGCTGTAAAAAGGAAAGAATTTTTTTCTTCTTAATTGACTGGACAATATGTACCTGTGTGAATCAGCAGTGATATCTCTTTGCTGGTCTCACTTAGCCATGAAGCATGAAGTAGATCAGATAAAAAGGCCAAATTAAGATTGATAAACATGGCTGAGAAGGGCTTCTTTGTTTACATTTACTTTCTTCTCCTACCAAGTTTGTTTGTGACTAGACAATGTTCACATTGAGGCAATAAACACAAGAACATATGTGATTTTTTTTAAATGTGCCCTTTGACTGTCAATTTCTCCCAAACAGGTGTTGGCTAAATGATTATAAATTGGCCTCTGGATACACCTCTTCAACTGAGCCGTACAGGGCTGGTGATAATATAATTAGACCTAAAAACATCAGGCTGGTGAATGCTTTCCATCTGTTTGGCAATAATGTTTAGTTAACAATAGTCTTTAAAAGAAGCACCTTCAACTTCAGTTCTTAAAGTTATTTATAGAGCCATTCTTAACACACCAGCACTCCTGCTAACAAGAGCTTTAGCCACTTGGAAATTATTAGCCATACGGCTGTATACAAAGAGAAACGACTGCATTTAACATCTGTATCTTTCCAAATTTACACGCTTCAACCTCATTTAGAGTCATTTCTTAATGAACAGTGCTATGGCGCTGCATTAATATTATAGTTGCATGCACAAAGATCATAAGGAGCCAAACATTTTTTTAATGCCAACAGTAGGCCAATCTGTAATGAAGCTGTCAGCATAAAGGACAAAATAATAGCTTCTTTAACCCTCAAACAGAATTTGTTCATTTGTGGACTAGAACACATCAATTTAAAAACTGCTCATGGGTTTGCTCACCTTTATAAAGACAAAAATCTAATCTAGTACTAATTTGATACAATTGTCTTTCCAATAAAAGGCTCCTAAAATCAGCTTTTATTTCATGATAAAACAAGTTCTATAACTCAAACTGTCATGAAATAATTATCTTGGATGGCAAACCTTATTGAGAGAATACAATTAATGTATTTTTGCCTTTCATTTTTCACACTTACTTATCAGCACTATATTAGCATATGGTCTAACAGGAGAGATTACTCCATCTTTGCCCATGGTAATATATAGAATCACTGCTCCTAACTGGGAAAAAAATAAAGCAAACAACTTATCCCTCTAGGATTAGCCTCATCTGTTCCTCAATTCCACCAGCACGATAAGACTTGCCTACTTTCCTTTCACAACAGTATCAGGAAAAGCTCCAGTTGATTATCAGTAAATTTTGTTAACTAGAATGGGGAAGACTTGACATTTAACTAGGTTTAACTAGGTACTACCTCTGGAAAGAGAGGGGAGGTAGGAGAGCATATCAAAAGTATCAAATGACAATTATTTTTTTAGGCACATGAAAAATAAATTTGGAGAAAAGAAAAGAGACAAACAGCAATAAAGACACGATGAGTGTGGTGAGGAAGTGCAGAAAGTTCCCTTCGGTGAAGACTATATGTCACCGATTTTTGAATTTTTTTAGATTCTTAATTTAAATGCTGCCATTCAAAGTCTGTAAGCCTCTAGAAGTAACTTCAGCTCCAATTCCTTTAAGAAGAAAGATTATCTGGGTAATCTGAGGGAACATCTCTCACTACTTTGGTGCCACTTATTTCATAGGACTCCAGAACAATTAATAAAAGGTTTTTGTTTTTTTAATGTTTAAGAAAAGCCTACAGAGATAGCCATACTGGGACAAACGGCCTTTCCTTTAACAGCTGTCACAGTACTACTCATGTTGGCTGGAGGTCATCTAAATGGGCTTCAGTTGTGCAAGTTATACACATATAAATTAGAATATATACATATATGAATTCACATATAAACATACCAGAGAAGAAGGGGGTCAACATAAGAAAGAAGCCAGAGAAAACAGAGAAGCCCAATCACACAAGTTAGTTATTTTTTCTCAACACAGTTCCAGATAAATAAGGTTATACTTACTGTACTCTCTTGAACAGTCCACACTTGACCATTATTAGATTCACTAAACTCATCTTGGCAGCATTATAGGTACTGGTAATGTTATTCTTCTGGAGAAATAGTCACAAACCTAAAGTACTAAACCGTTGATTTCCCTGTCAATACCACATGATGATAATCAAGTGTTACTTATACTTATTGCTAAAACTCATCTCATTTCAGGAGAAGGCAATGGCACCCCACTCCAGTACTCTTGCCTGGAAAATCCTATGGACGGAGGAGCCTGGTAGGCTGCAGTCCATGGGGTCGCTAAGAGTCCGACACGACTGAGCGACTTCACTTTCACTTTTCACTTTCATGCATTGGAGAAGGAAATGGCAACCCACTCCAGTGTTCTTGCCTGGAGAATCCCAGAGACGGGGGAGCCCAGTGGGCTGCCGTCTATAGGGTCGCACAGAGTCGGACACGACTGATGAGACTTAGCAGCAGCAGCAGCAGTAGCATCTCATTTCATAGGCTTAGAATATTCAAAATGTATTTTGACTGTTAACTGTTAATTCCATACCTTATTCTCATGAGATATATCTTATAAAAATTCAACAACCAGAAAACAAAGAGTACTTGGTGAACTTTAATACCAACAATTCTTCCAATTCTTCCCACCGGGGTCTAACTTTTTCTTTCTTGGACATTAGAAGCTAGTAGTGTTCCCTGTACCACTGCCCAGCAACTCCAAAAGCAAAGGATACTCAGCCTACCACTTTTGTCCATGAGAAATTGCAGCAACAGGAGCGTCAGCATGAACAGACAGTGGAGAGGCACTTCTCGCCCTTATGCCATGAAACTAATCTGTTCTTGATGGTCCTGTGCTCACAAAAGTTGTTTCACTGATAAGAACTGAAGTATGAAGAGTAACATTTGACATGGATACTTACAACTCCATCCTAAAGGACAGAGAGTTCAAGGATCTGCTTTCAGAAAAGCATAAAAAGTACCCTTGTGGTTAAAGGGGAACAGAAAAACAATTCTTTGGCATCTTATCAGTGTTTTACTGATGCTAGAATTTCCAACATAACACAACATCATGAAGTAAGTAAACAAACAATCCTAAAGTATATTGTTTTGTGGATTGATGGCAAAGCCAAAAACATCACCAACCAACTTACAGCAAGGTGAAATATCATTCTGAAGTGCGCTGAGTTCTCTAGGCATCTATATAACCTAGAAATATCTTCAAATGCAGGAAACAACAGAACTGATCTACTAGGATTGTATGGAAGTAGTATGCAAGATCCACATTGCTTTCCAGTTATTAAATTCCAAATTATCATAAATCAAAATATAGTTTAAATGTTTATCCCAACACATTTAACTCCCCAAAACATCCCATTTCAGTTTACCTATATTTCTTATCTGCCTTAACTACAAACAAATTGGGGCAGGAACAAGGGGAAAAGAACAACATTAGGGCAAGCAAGTAACACAAAACTAAGCTGGTAAATAACTAATTTCTCTATAAGAAAACAACTGATCTTAGACTTCTTTAAATGCCCACCCATTTGCAAAGGTTTGCGTATGCTAATTTTTTAATTAAAAGATATTTCAGCAGTGAAAGCTCTTTCATATGCACTACTGATTCTTCATCAAACGTTAACTTTCCAACTTAACACCAGTATAGCCGGGTGGCAGCCTGAAGGTTCACCATCTGCTGCTACCCAAAGTCACTGTGGCCACCTTCAGAACATATGCATCAAAGCCTGGAGATAAGAGACTGAAGAAATACTGCCTAAGTCAGCATAAGGGCGATGACAAACCCAGAGGCAGGCAACAGGCAAGCTACCAGAAAATTTAGAACATCACGAACCATCAGTCACCTCTTAGAATACATACCCAAGGTCACAAGGGACTCTAGCAGCTGAACAAAAAGCCAAGAGAAATACTACCACTACCACAATTTACTTAAGTAAATAAGTATGATGATTTTTTTCCCTAAAAGAGAGCGGATAATTATTTTTTAAACCTCCTATAATTTTATTCAAAGCAAGCATATGATAAATAAAATGAAATATAAAACTGAAGTTATATTAATCTATGAATAATAATAAAGGTATAAGTATATATTTTAGGCAGTCATAAAATAAGGTACTTTGCTTTGAAAGATTTATTTTCTGTGTACCATCATACCCACCATTCAAATATTACCAAAGTACTTTGAGATGAGATTTTATAAAATTCACAAAATAGCGATTAAAAACCCTGATTTCTGGCTACTGAAAAATGTCATTTATTTAAGGTAATGATCATATTCACCACAATACTGTATATAGAAACATAATATTGCGGTGTCTTTTAAAATACTAAAAATAGACAAACACAAAAACCTGGCTATATTCAATTATAATACTGAATAACTGACATATTCATCTTAAAAGAAATTAACTAATATGAAATATTCTTATACATCATCTTTGATTTCTAGGTTCATTATTTTAGTTTCTTAAATATAGTTAGAAAAAAGCAATATAGAAAATATCTTTTAGAGTATATAAAGCATCTTTCAATTCTTAATTTTAAAATGGCAACAGATATATTTAATTAGAATTCATTCTAATCTTAATCCAGATTTATAAAAATTCTTCCAAACTTCCACAGCAAATTAGTTATAAATTAATTTAAAACTAGGGCATTATTATGCCAAAGTAATTATGCCATTATTATTATTATTATGCCAAAGTATTATGCCATAGTAATTATGCCATTACTATGCCAAAGCCTTTGACTGTGTGGATCACAATCAACTGTGGAAAATTCTGAAAGAGATGGGAATACCAGACCATCTGACCTGTCTCTTGAGAAACCTGTAGGCAGGTCAGGAAGCAACAGTTAGAACTGGACATGGAACAACAGACTGGTTCCAAATAGGAAAAGGAGTACATCAAGGCTGTATATTGTCACCCTGCTTATTTAACTTATATGCAGAGTACATCATGAGAAACGGTGGGCTGGAAGAAACACAAGCTGGAATCAAATTGCTGGGAGAAATATCAATGACCTCAGATATGCAGATGACACCACCCTTATGGAAGAAAGTGAAGAAGAACTAAAGAGCCTCTTGATGAAAGTGAAAGAGGAGAGTGAAAAAGTTGGCTTAAAGCTCAACGTTCAGAAAACTAAGATCATGGCATCTGGTCCCATCACTTCATGGGAAATAGATGGGGAAACAGTGGAAACAGTGTCCGACTTTATTTTTCTGGGCTCCAAAATCACTGCTGATGGTGATTGCAGCCATGAAATTAAAAGACACTTACTCATTGGAAGGAAGGTTATGGCCAACCTAGATAGCATATTTAAAAGCAGAGACATTACTTTGCCAACAAAATCCATCTAGTCAAGGCTATGGTTTTTCCAGTGGTCATGTATGGATGTGAGAGTTGGACGGTGAAGAAAGCTGAGCACCGCAGAATTGATGCTTTTGAACTGTGGTGTTGGAGAAGACTCTTGAGAGTCCCTTGGACTGCAAGGAGATCCAATCAATCCATCCTAAAGGAGATCAATCCTGGGTGTTCATTGGAAGGACTGATGTTGAAGCTGAAACTCCAATACTTTGGCCATCTCATGCGAAGAACTGACTCATTTGAAAAGACCCTAATGCTGGGAAGGATTGGGGGCAGGAGGAGAAGGGGACGACAGAGGATGAGATGGTTGGATGGCATCACCGACTCGATGGACATGGGTTTGGGTAGACTCCAGGAGTTGGTGATGGACAGAGAGGCCTGGTGTGCTGCGGTTCATGGGGTCACAAAGAGTCAGACACGACTGAGAGACTGAACTGAACTGAGGGCATTATTAAGCATTCATATACCATAAGAACTGTCATAATGAAGCCCATTTGTCCTGCCCTCAATTTAACACAACCTGTTGAGCACAGCTATTTACAGCTTCTACAACCGAATACAATAGTGTAGTCTGTGTGTGTTGTGTCCAAGGTGAACACAATTCATACCTCTGTATACCTAATAGTTTCAATAATAATCATGATGATTTCTTAAAGGGTCATAGTTTGTTATTGTGACAGCTAAAAATAGAGTAAATATTATCAAAATTACTTTATCTTCCAAGAAATTTTATGAATATATTATGAATCGTAACATTAAAAAAAAAGAAAGTAGGTGGGTGGGAGGTCCAGGATGGGGACACATGTACACCCACGGCTGATTCATGTCAATGTATGGCAAAAACCACTACAATACTGTAAAGTAATTAGCCCCCAACTAAAACAAATAAATTTTAAAAAAAAGTAAGCATATTTTGGTGGTGCTAAAAGAATTTGCAAATACAAGTAATGTACTCAAAATTCAAAACCAGTCATTCTCACACTATTTCATTGCTCCAAAGGGCACTGAAATATGGCTGGCAAAGTTTGTTTTCTTTGACAAACTAATATCAGGATCAGAAAAGATAAAAAGGATTTTAAGGATGTTTCTCTACTTCCCATCTAAAAGTCATTTGGCCAACACCTGGATTATTCATCCTTAGGCAAATAGCTAAATCTAGTCGTGCCCCACAGCAATACAAAACACATGTGATTCTCTAGAAAATAACCCAGCGAGTAATTATTTCAACCACAAATATGAATTTTAAATCTCTTATATTCCTATTAGCCGAATGGCAATGAATGTGAGCCATTCCTCAGTGATATCTCATATTAGGATGTGAAGTGAATGATTTAGTGAACAATAATCTATACAGAAATGTCTTATATATATACACACACACAAACATAAACACATGAAAAAAGTTTTACTTTGTATAATTTTTAAAATCCTAGGCCTATACATCTATTACTTCATAAAACATGCTTCCAAAGGACATGGTGTGTCTTTGTAAGAAAACAGGATACAAATAGAGCAGAAAGCAGAATATAAAAGACAGAGAAATCAGGTTTAAAACAGAAAGGCTGAAGAGCTAGGAAAAACATCCACTTAGGAGGCTCTTCTCAGATCCAAATGCTTTAAAAGCTAGATCTCTACACCTTTGTCATTCTCATTTTGATTGTCTGTTTTCTGTTTTTGTGAAGAAACTTGCCCAAGGCCACAAAGAGATTACGCTAAAGAGAGGTTAAAACTCTGAAGTTCTGGGTTTATAGGCCCAAGTTCAGCTTATGTCATTCAATTCCATAATGAAACCATTTATTTTATTTTTTTGGTTTGAATTCTTAAGTTCACTTGGGATAACGATTTGACACTGTTAATTTCAGATGAAAATTAACTCAAAAGTATGATCTGTTATACTTAGCTTTAGATACATTTTTTTTTTTTTTGGCATTTGCCAGAAACACCTAATACTCTAGTGCTGATAAAAACTATATCCATGAAATTAAAAGACACTTACTCCTTGGAAGAAAAGTTATGACCAACTTAGACAGCATAGCTCAATTACAGAAAAATAAACAGCCCAATCAAAAAATGGGCCAAAGAACTAAACAGACATTTCTCCAAAGAAGACATACAGATGGCTAACAAACACACGAAAAGATGCTCAACATCACTCATTATTACAGAAATGCAAATCAAAACCACAATGAGGTACCATTTCACGCCAGTCAGAATGGCTGCTATCCAAAAGTCTACAAGCAATAAATGCTGGAGAGGGTGTGGAGAAAAGGGAACCCTCTTACACTGTTGGTGGGAATGCAAACTAATACAGCCACTATGGAGAACAGTGTGGAGATTCCTTAAAAAAATGGGAATAGAACTGCCATATGACCCAGCAATCCCACTGCTGGGCATACACACCGAGGAAACCAGAATTGAAAGAGACGTGTGTACCCCAATGTTCATCACAGCACTGTTTACAATAGCCAGGACATGGAAGCAACCTAGATGTCCATCAGCAGACGAATGGATAAGGAAGCTCTGGTACATATACACAATGGAATATTACTCAGCCATTAAAAAAAAATACATTTGAACCGGTTCTATTGAGATGGATGAAACTGGAGCCCATTATACAGAGTGAAGTAAGCCAGAAAGAAAAACACCAATACAGTATACTAATGCATATATATGGAATTTGAAAGATGGTAACGGTAACCCTATATGCAAGACAGAATAAGAGACACAGATGCATAGAACAGTCTTATGGACTCTGAAGGAGAAGGTGAGGGTGGGACGTTCTGGGACAATAGCACTGAAACATGTATATTATCATATGTGAAACAGAACACCATTCCAGGTTCGATGCATGAGACAAATGCTCAGGGCTGGGGCAATGGGATGACCCAGAGGGATGGGATGGGGAGGGAGGTGGGAGGAGGGTTCAGGATGGGGAACACATGTAAACCCATGGCTGATTCATGTCAATGAATGGCAAAAACCACTACAATATTGTAAAGTAATTAGCCCCCAACTAAAATAAATAAATTAGAAAAAAAAAAAGCCTCTGGAAAGCCCCAAGTTAGGTACCCCTCTTACATGTTCTCATAATACTCTAGTCTACTTCCCTCACTGAAAACAGTTTCACATTGTATTGTAACTGCTATCTCCCACTAAATTATAAACTCTGAGATGGTAGAGATGAGGTGTTTTATTCACCATTTTATCTCCAGTAGCTATTATCACATTTGACATATAGCAGGAGCTCAACAAAACCACTGTAGATGGTGACTGCAGCCGTGAAATTAAAAGATGTTTACTCCCTGGAAGGAAAGTTATGATCAACCTAGACAGCATATGAAAAAGCAGAGACAGTACTTTGTCAACAAAGGTCTTTCTAGTCAAGGCTATGGTTTTTCCAGTGGTCATGTATGGATGTGAAAGTTGGGACTATAAAGAAAGCTGAGTGCCAAAGAATTGATGCTTTTGAACTAGGGTGTTGGAGAAGACTCTTCAGAGTCTCTTGGATTGCAAGGAGATCCAACCAGTCCATTCTAAAGGAAATCAGTCCTGGGTGTTCATTGGAAAGACTGATGTTGAAGCTGAAACTCCAATACTTTGGCCACCTGATGCGAACAGCTGACTCATTTGAAAAGACCCTAATCCTGGGAAAGACTGAGGGCAAGGGGAGAAGGGGACAACAGAGGATGAGATGGTTGGATGGCATCACCAACACAATGGACATGAGTTTGGGTAAACTCCGGGAGTCAGTGATGGACAGAGAGGCCTGGCGTGCTGTGGTCCATGGGGTCAAAAAGAGTTGGATATGACTGAAATGAACTGAGGAGCTGAACTGAACTGAGTGACTGAACTGAACTGAACTGAGGAGCTCAACAAATATTTTCTGAATGAATGAATGAATGAGAAAATAAAAATAGAATAGAAAAGACCTGGAGAGAAATGGTGAGGAGGTAGGTCAATCAGAATAAATGGTCCCTACCTGTTTTTAAGATAATGTGAGTTGAGAGGTATCATTCATTCATTTATTCATTTTTTTCACCATAGATTTATTGAGTATCTGCTGTTTCTAAGTCACTATGCTAAATGTCAAAAATACAAAATTAAATAAGATATAGTCACCAAGATGGTATTTGACATGTTATAGAGACTTCCTCTTCAAAGACACATTATCTTCTGCCCAACATTTAGACTCTCTTTCCTGTCCAAAATTAATAGATGCCTGTGATACTGTATCAAAATACGTAAAAATGTTAATTTTGAGGAAAAAAAGAAGAAAAATATTTGGTATTTGAGGCATGTGAAGGCTTGTTGGAGGAGGCATACAAATAGGATCAAAAACTACCATACAGGGATTTCCCTGGTGGTCCAGTGGCTAAGACTCTGCACTCCCAATGCAGAGGGCCTGGGTTCAATCCCTGGTCAGGAAACTAGATCCCACATGCCATAACTAAGAGTTTGCATGCCACAACTAAAGAGCCCACAAATGACAACAAAGATCGAGGATCCTGCATGCTGCACATAAGACCCAGAGCAGCCAAATAAATAAATATTTAAAGAATAAACCTACCATATAATATGGATGAATGCTATGGCAGAAAGGTTCAAGGAATTAAAAGGACACAGCAAAAGATACTTAAAAATATCACACAGTAGAGGTAAGCAAGGGAGCCTTCCAAGAGAAAGTAATAATTCAGAATGAGACAAAATTAAGTGAGGAAGAGAAAAAAAAGTCGCTCCAGGTAGAGGGGTACATCCTGTGTCAAACATGACACCTTGTGTATCATACAAGTCCCACAGGGCTGTAACCAAGGAAGCATGCTGAGGTGGTCTGGGAATGGTCTTTGCAGGCTTCGATAAGAAGTGCAAACATTATCCTAAAAATCTATGTGATGGTATTAAAGAATTATAAGCAAGAGAGTTATTAGCTTTATAAAAATCACTTTTCTCAAGCACCCATTTTATGAATTATTCTGACAGCAGGGTCAACAATGAACTGGAGGAAAATCAGATTAGAGGCAAGTATAGTATGTAATAAAAGGGAGATAAACAGAATAGTGTATGCCTTTAAACTTACAAGTAACTTGGGATGCCTAAGTTTTGATTTGAAACAGTTGAAGGTTAGTTGTAACTAGCAGTGCCCAGAAGGTACTGGGTCAACTTGAAATAATTATTCTAGCTATATGTCATCTACAGGATTCTCTGTCCTATTTTGGTAGAAAAAAAAAATTGTTAACTTGAAAAAGGTCAACAAAGACATGTTGATCAAAATCATGGACACCACGAAGCTGAGAGGTCCACACAATGTGTTAAATTTAACATTCTCTGAAATACAGATCACTATGCCCTATAGAAACTGGTAATGGGCAGGGAAGCCTGGCCAGCTGCAGTCCATGGGGTCGCAAAGAGTCAGACAGGACTGAGCGGCTGAACTGAACTCAAAGAAATGTTTAAAGCTATATAATAATGACTACAAAGAAAACAAGAGAGGAAATGAGAAAAGATGGAAGACAGTAAAGATAGAAGACAGAAAACAGAATGAATCAGATACTACAGACAGCTAAAGCAGGGACTGAAGAGTGGCACTGAAAACAGGGCCTTATATGAAACCTACACACCAAACTGATGAGGACAGTGGGCTCCCAGAATCCTGGTGGGCCTAATACTATATCCCTCAGTAAGAGACTGTAAAGTTCTTTTCTAAGAAAACCAAGTAGCCTAAAAGATAAGGCATATAGATACTGACATTATTAGATCTCCTAATGAAACATCTGTATCATTACCCAAATTGAAGGTCACCAAATGCTCAACTCAACAAATAAAAAAAAGTAAAGTAAAATAAAATCCCACCACAACAAATCACTGCGAAATTCTGCAACAGCGGGGTCAGAGAGAAGAGCCGATAGGCCTCCAGCAAGCGGAAAGAAGGTGGCGGTGGCGGCGGGGGAAAGGTCAGGACCTGGAATTCAATACAGAAGACTGATGAAAGGAATTCCCAGGAAAACAAGTGGAAGTGTGATGAGGGTAGCCACGCAGAAGACCAAGAGAACAAACCAACCCAGACTTGAGAAGAACAAAGAAGGAATCCAAGAGAGAAGACTACGAGAAAACCACTGATCCAAAGTACTGTCTGCGGCACCTGATGGTACTGAGACGTTTTAAAGTTTTATCAGATGGTTTAGTAATCTTTCTAAAGATTTAGTAAGATAAATAAGAAGGACAGGGACACAGGAAAAAATAAGAGGAGGGTGATGGGGTGGGAAGGAGGCAATTTATTAACCCTAAGAAAAAAAACAAAAAATATGTCCACAGAAAGTCTGAAGATATTTCAACAGATTGAAATTTTGGCCAAATTTAAGCAAAAAAAAACTAGAAGAAACAAACAAAAACAATACCAAGTGGAAAGACAACACATTTTGTTAAAATAACTAAAAAATCGTTATTGGAGAAGGACAGTGCTAAGGACTAAAGCAGCAGTACTTGGCTCAAGAGAAAAAAAAAAAAAAGACTTTCTAAGAGTTTCAATTGTGTAAAATGGAATGACTGACTGAGACATTAAGTAGCTTAGTCTTTATTCACACTTCTTTATAGTCCCTTCCACGTTGTTTTAGAATTTACATACTGACCTATATCTCTCCTGCTAGACTAAAAAGAACCAAGTCCTATACAGCACCCAACACAGTGCCTGTCACATGGTGGCATTCACAAGAGGTTTGTCAAATTAACAAACAAAGACCCTAAAGCTGAACAGCCATTCAGTGGGACACTACAGATGGGCCACAAGATCTGTAATTCACTGGGTCAGATAACCTTAAAGTCCTTTCTAACCCTGAGCTTGTATATGCCAAGCCATTAGGAGGTAAAATGAAACTAGTTCCTTTAATTCCAAAATTACTTAGGTTATCATATCATAAAACTGCCCATACAAATCTATTCCTAAAAATATATTAGATCATACTTTAAATACAAAAAGAATGAGTTCTTTAGAACAAAAAAATACTCTATTAATCTATTAACATTAATATCACAGATAAAGGGTTTTGCAAGTATAGAATTCATTTTTATATATTCAATCATAGTTAAGACGTATGTTCCAAGAGATAGAATAAGATATTAAGTATTGAACATAATGAAACAACCAAAATGCATGTGTGTGTGTGTTTATCAAACATGTGGCTGTCCCTCGTTTTAAAAAACAGGTATATTAGATGCCGTTCCTTAAAGATGATATTACTAGTTATAGTCAAAGTCTATTCTGATTTCATGTATAAAAACTGTGGCTAAACTACATGCCCTTCAACAATATGCATAAATTAGCTTGTGGTTATTAATGTTATCAGCACAATCCAACTCTACTGTTAACTATTCCTTAGCTTCTTGAAGCAGTTTTAGGTTCACAACAAAATTGAACAGAAAGTACAAAGTTTCCATACATTCCTCCTGCCCCCAAACACCCTACAAGCTCCACCATTATGAACATCTTACAGCAGAGTGGTACATTTGTTGAAACTGATGAACCTACAGTGACACATTATTATCACCCAAAGATCACAATTTAGAGTTCACTCTTGATATTCCAATGGTTTTTGACAAATGTACAACATGTATCCACCATTATATCAAGCAGAATAGTTTCACTGCCCCCTAAAATTCTGTCTCTACCTATTTATCCTTCCTTCCTCCTCCTAATCCCTTGTCATTTTACTGTCTCCCTGATTTTTTGTCTTTTCCAGAATGTCATATAGTTACAATCGTACAACATGTACCCTTTTCAGATTTGTATCTTTCACTTGTTTAGGTTTCCCAGGTGGCATTAGCGGTAAAGAACCCGCCTGCCAATGCAGGAGAAATAAGAGACGCAGGTTCAGTCCCTGGGTTAGGAGGATCCTCTGGAGGAGGAAATGGCAACCCACTCCAGTATCTTTGCCTGGCGTCTCATGGACAGAAGGAACCTAGAGGGCTACAGTCCACGGGGCTGCAAAGAGTCAGACACAACTGAAGTGACTTGGCACACACACAGGCAGCACACACATCTTTCACTTAGTGATATGCATTTAAAGTTCCTCCATGTCTTCCAGTTTTATAGCTCATTTCTTTTAAGCACTGAATGATTTTCCATTGTCTAGATGTACCACAGTTGATTCATCCCATGAAAGACATCTGGTTGCTTCCAACTTTTGGCAATTATGAACAAAGCTGTTATAAACATACACACGTAGACTTTTGCGTGGATGTTAAATTTTCAACTCATCTGAGTAAATAACTAATAAGCACAGTTGCTGGATTACACAGTAAAAGTATATTTAATCTGGTAAGAATCTGTCAAATGTCCTCCAAAGTGGCTGCACCGTTTTGTACTACTCCCAGCCAGCAATGAACGAAGAGTCCCTATTGTTTCACATCCTCGCCAGCATT
The DNA here is from genome assembly GCA_024291935.2 of Okapia johnstoni. Lineage (NCBI taxonomy): Eukaryota > Metazoa > Chordata > Mammalia > Artiodactyla > Giraffidae > Okapia > Okapia johnstoni. Next base: position 9,810,401 of record CM044322.1, on the reverse strand, counting down.
TGGTGTTGCCAATGTTTCCGATTTTGGCCATTCTAATGGCTTCCCTGGTGGCTCAGCAGTAAAGAATCTGCCTGTAATTCAGAAGACTTGCAGGAGACGTGGGTTCGATAACTGGGTCGGGTCAGGAAGATCCCCTAGAGAAGACAACGGCAGCCCACTCCAGTATTCTTGCCTTGGAAATCCCATGGACACAGCAACCTGGCAGGCTACACTCCATAGGGTCACAAAGAGTCCCACATGACTCGGCAACTCAACAACAACAAGTATCTAGTGGTATTTCATTGCTGTTTTAGTTTACTTTTCCCTGATGATGTATGATGTGCAGTATCTTTTCATATGCTTACTTGCCATCTGTATATTTCCTTTGGTGAGGTTCCTGTTAAGGTCTTCAGCCCATTTTTAATTGGGTTGTTCATTTTCTTATTGTTAGGTTTTAAGGGTTCTTTGTATATTTTGGATAACATTCCTTATCATATATGCTTTTACAAATATTTTTTCCTAGTCTATAACTTGTCTTCATTATCCTGACAGTGTCTTTCATAGAGGAGAAGTTTTTAATTTTGATGATGTCCAGCTTATCAAATATTTCTTTCATGGATCACGTTTTTGGTGTTATATCTAAAAAGTCACTGCCATACCCAAGGCTATCTAGATTTTCTCCTATGTTGTAGTCTAAGATTTTTATACCTTTGTGTTTTTCTTTAGGTCTATGATCCACTTTGAGTTAATTTTTTTTCAATGATGTATCTATGTCTAGGGCCCCTTTAAGGTCTGTGTCTAGGGCCCCTTTCTTCATGTGAATGTCCACTGGATTTGGCGTTTCAACCATCTATTGATGCAACTATCTTTCCTCCATGGTAGTGCCTTTACTCCTTTATCAAAGACCACTAGACTATACTCATGTAGATCTATTTCTGAACTCTATTCTGTTCCATTTATCTGTCTATTCTTTCACCAATCCCACACCACTGTCTTGATTTCTATAGCTTTACAGAAAGTCTTAAATTCAGGTAGAATTACTTCTCTGAATTTGTTCTTTTCCTTCAATATTGTGTTAGATTTTCTGGAACTTCTGTTCCTTTATAAAAACTTTAGAATCATTTTCTCAATATCCACCAAATAACTTGCTGTGATTTTGACTGAGATTGTACTAAATGTATAAATCAAGCAGGGAAGAACTGACATCTTAACAATAATGAATCATCCTACATATGAACATGGAATATCTCGCCATTTATTTAGCTCTTCTTTAATTTTTTTCACTAGTCTTATAGTTTTCCTCATATAAGGTTGTATATATTTTATTAGATTTATGTCTAAGTATTTCATTTTTTTGGAAGTGCTGATATAAGTAATGTTGAGTTTTTAAATTCTCCTTGTTCACTGCTGGTATATAAGAAAGTGACTGACTTTTATACACCAACCATGTATCATGCAGCCTTCCTACAATAGTTTATTAGTTTCAGGAGATTTTTTTTGTGCATTTTTTATATAGACAATCACATCACCTTCAAATGACGTTTTCTTTCTTCCTTTCCAATTTTCATATCTTTATTTCCTTTCCTTACCTTACTGCAATCATGAGAACTTTCAGTAGGATGCTGAAAAGTAAGAATGAGAGAGGACATCCTTGCCTTGATCATGATCTTAGAGGGAAACTTCAAGATTCTCAGCATTAAGGATGATGCAAACTATAGGAGTTCTGTAAAAGTTCTTTATCAAGTTGAGACATTTTCCTTCGATTCCTAATTTGCTGAGAATTTTTATCATGAATGGGTATTGGATTATGCCATATGCTTTTTCATAGTCAATTGAGAGGGTGATGTTATTTTTCTTCTTTAGCCTGCAGATATACTGGATAACATTAATTGACTTTGAAATGTTAAACCAGCCTTGCACACATGGGATAAATACCACTTGGTCATAGTACATAGCTCTTTCCATACAGTATTAGATTCAAAATTCCTAATATTTTTGTTAGGCTTTTTATATCTATGTTTATGAGAGCTACTGGTCTATAGCTTTAATTTCTAGTAATATCCTTACTTCTGTTGTTAGGCTAACACTGGCCTCAGAGATTGAGTTAGGAAGTATTACCACTGATTCTATCTTCTGGAAGAAATTATAGAATTGGTTCAATCTCTTCCCTAAATGTTTGGTGGGATTCACCAGTGAATCCATCTGGGCCTGATGCTTTCTATTTTAGAAGCTTATTAATTATTGGTTCAATTTTTTAAATAGATATAGACCTACTCAGATTGAATATTTCTTGTGTGAGTTTCAGCAGACTATGTCTTTCAAGGAATTGGTCCATTTCATCTAGATTATCAATTTTGTGTGCAATGCATTGTTCACAGTATTCCCTTATTACCCTTTTAATGTTTATGCCTAAAGTGATGTTCTCTTACATATCTGATCTTAGAAATTTGTGTCTTTTCTCTTTTTTTTTAAGTTAACCTAGATAAAGGCTTATTGACTTTAACAGAGCCAGGTTTGGGTTTTGTTAATTTTCTTTTTTGATTTCCTGTTTTCAACTCTTATGATTTCACCTTAATTTTTATTATTTCTTCTCTTCTGCTTGTGCATGCCCGCTAAGTCACTTCAGTCATGTCTGATTGTTTGCAACCCCATGGACTGTAGTCTGCCAGGCTCCTCTGCCCGTGGGATTCTCCAGGCAAGAATACTGGAGTGGGTTGCCATGCCCTCCTCCAGGGAATCTTCCTGACCCAGGGATCGAACTCATATCTCTTACATCTCCTGCACTGGCAGGCGGGTTCTTTACCACTAGTGTCATTTGGGAAGACCCAGTGTTAGTCACTCAGTCCTGTCCAACTCTTTGTGACCCCATGGACTGTAACTCGCCAAGCTGCTCTGTCCACGGACTTCTCCAAGCAAGAATAATGGAGCAGGTAGCCATTCCCTTCTCCAGGGGATCTTCCCAATCCAGGGATTGAGCCTGGGTCTCTTGCATTGCATGTGGATTCCTGAATCCATGCCTGGTGGACTACAATTCATGGGGTCGCAAAGAGTCAGACACAACTGGGCGACTCCATATTTATTTTGCTCTTCTTTTTCTCATTTCCTAGGATAGAAACTTAGATAATTGATTTTAGATCTTTCTTCAGTTTTAATATATACATTCAATGCTATCAATTTCCTTCTAAGCACCACTTTCACTAGATCTCACAAATGTGGAACTGTTTATTTCTCCTTCCAGTTTTATCAGTTTTTTGTATGTGCACATCAGTACACTGCTAATAATATACCAAACTTATATTTGGTGAATACATGTCTAGGACTGCTACATGTTCTTAGTGTATTAACTCTTTGATCATTACACAATTTTCCTGTCTCCAGTTAATTTTCTTTGCTCTGAAGCCAATTGTTACATTTTCTGTTTGTTCTCTTTGTTTTTTGTTTCTGTTTTTTCTTGCCTTCCTGTGGGTTACTTGAATGCTTTTCAGAATTCCATTTTGGTTTATCTGGAGTGTTTTTTAGTGTATCTCTCCCTACGTCTACCTTTTTTACTGCTTACTCTAGCCATCAGATACAAATAACATCACTGCCTACTGGTGTCATCATTTTACCATTTCAAATGAAGTGCAGAAACCTTACATTCCTTTATACTCCTTCATTTATAATTATCTAAACATTTTCTCTTTATAGTTTAGAACTACATCAGACATGCGCGAAGCAGGGCACCCAGGGCTGGTGCTCTGTAACCACCTGGGGGGATGGGGCGGGGCGGAGTGGGAGGATGGGGGACACATGTATACCTGTGGCCTATTCATGTTGATGTATGGCAAAAGCCATCACAATACTGTAAAGTAATTATCCTCCAATTAAAATAAAGAAATGATTTTTTTTAAAAAAAAGAACTATATCAACAGTATAGCTTTTGTTCAACCATAAAACATCTTAGAATACTCAAGAGGGAAAGGAAACCATCCACTCCTATTTCAGTCTTTTGTTCTTTCTTCCTTCTTAATATTTTAGAATTCCTGCCTTTATTATTTCCTTTCTGTTTAGAGAACTTACTTAAGCTATTCTCTCACAGTAGATTATCAAGTAACAAATTCCCTTAGTGCTGCTTCATCCTTTTCTTCAGCCTTCAAAAGGGTCGATTTCCCCTTCATTCTTTAACAATATTTTTACAGGACATGGAAACTGGGTTGACAGTTCTTTTTCGGCACTCAAGTGTTATGCCATGTCCTCACGGCCTTGATGATTTCTGGTGAGAAACCCACTGTCATTTGAACTGTTTCTCCTCAATAAGTAAAGTGTTGCTCTCCTTGCACTGCTTTAAAAATGAAAGATTTTCCAGTCCCAATTAAAGAACAGAAAGTCACTTATTCCTCTTTGAATTCTAGACCAAGACACAACTATGTAATTACTGTCCCTCTGGGTAAGGACATATGAGTGTCTTGAACCATGATACTAGATAGCAGTCTCACGTTATACCAGTAGGTGTCACTCTATATATGATATATTAAAAGTCATTTAAGTCTCAATTTCATCCCTTCAACAAATATTGACTAAGTGTCCATTATGTGCCAGGCATGATTCTGGATGCTGAGATTATAAATGTGAACAAGAAAGACATGATCTTATTTTCATGAAGCTTACAGTCTAGATATTAATGAACAAATCTGCTTTACTTGTTTTCATTATAAAAGTCTGTCAAATTCTATTCCTAAGGAAATTTTATTTTCCTAAGTTATTAGATAATAACAATTAAAATAGCTCTTAAAGAACATATCATAATGAAACAGAATCAGAGAATCTGTGTTCAGTACAGGTGAGACTGGGGCGTCCCTGGTGGCTCCGTGGTAAAAAATCCACCTGCCAATGCGGAAGACATGGGTTTGAGCCCTGGTTCAGGAAGATCCCCTGGAGGAGGAAATGGTAATCCACTTCAGTATTCTTGCATGGGAAATTCCATGGACAGAGGAGCCTAGGGGGCTACAGTCCATGGGGTCGCAAAAGAGTTGGATACAACTTAGCAACTAAACAACAACAGGTGAGATTAATGTATCCAGTATATTTTCTAGAATTGACACAACACTTCTCTTCCAAGTTTCTAAAACCCATATATTAAGTATCCTTCACTACAATGGAGCAGAATCAATCTTAAAAAAAAATTCAAAGTTTTAAAAAATCTATCTATTCATGTTTTTACAATAGAGACTATTACAAATTTTTAAAGATTTGCAAAGTTTATTAATTCTAAAGTACAGATTTCTTTATTTCTACTCAGAAAAGTTAAAATGTCTCCTTCTAAACACCAACATACCCCCCCAGTTAACAGAACAAAGATAATAGTGAATTATCCTTCTCAGCATAGAATTTAGGGATTCCTCCACTGTCAACATCCTTATTTGGATAAACATGTGAGACTTCTAGCTATTACCAGGACTTAAAGGTGACCTACTCATGGTTAGAGTCGAGCAATGAAAGGTCATATTTTATCAAAATAAACAGATCTAAGAGAGGGAGCAGACACGGTATCTCAAAAAAGTATATTTGCCTGCACAGAAATCCAAGAACTTTTAATTAATCCAAGAACTATTTAACTACTATTTTACATCTCTGAATTCTCAAACAGAATGTTCTCTAATCTGGGAAGGCTAGAAAAAATATGGTTAAGGAAATGTTTCAAGATCCGAAGTTCTATTGCTTAGAATTCTTTAACTTCAAAATTCAGTCAAATAAATTTCTCTGAGACAAACTGATGCTGATAAGAATTTAAAAAGACCACAACAGCTTCATGTAATATCTAACCTAATATTCCTTTTGAAATGCCTCAAACTCTTAGTTACTATTGAAATTATCTGAAATATATTCCACATTGTTCAATTTTAGCTTAGAATCACACACATACTTTAGAACACAAGAAGCAGTGAATGAATGTGAAGTTATAAATAAACACTAAGGTGCTTCATAAAGGATGACTGACATTAAAAAGATTAAATTAATTTATATCTAATATTAAGGCATTTTATTTCACTTTGAAAGGTATTAAAATGGTGGTGGTTGACCAAAAATATTTAAAACTGGCTTACTGGGTATGATTTTTCAATTACATTTGTAAACTTTCTGATACCCCAGTACTGCTGTTTGGCATACCTGAGATGTCACCAAACGTGGGGAAACGGAAGGGCAGAGACATCTGCTATCGCGGTCCTTGTGTTTCAAATATAAAAATGTGTGTGTGTAAAAGGGGATTTAGTGTACAGCAAAAAAACACAGCTCTTGACGTTACAGTGATCCTGGTTTGAATTCCAGTACTACCTTAAATAGTTCTATGTGACTTTTGGGGCAAGTCACTTAAACTGTTCTAAACATCACTTTTCCACCAAGATGCAAACAACAGGATTTAAAAAGGATTATGCTGTTTATATTGTAAACATATATAAAGCAGTAGCAGTAGCAGCAGCAGCAGCAGCAGCAGCAAGAAACGGTAGTTATTAGGAGAGCATCATTCTTCTTTTTGACCACTACACTGACTATACCAGTTAATGCTGAACAACTACTGACTCACTAGCTTTTGTAACTAACACATAGTGTATCTTTACCTGCTATAACAGGTTTATAAAATCAAACTCTTTACTAGACTGAATGCCAACAAATAAGCACCTTCTCCTTTAACATAACATATTTTGCATGACCTTACATGAATTGCTTAGATAAAAGCTTTTTCTTTTCTGCTTTTGTTATTTTAAAGTGCAGATGCATTTGAGTCATTTTCTCCTTTTGTTTCATATCCTTAAGATCCAAAGCTTCAAAGACATAATGTCAGCATGCAGTCGATTTATTACTGAACTCTTGAAGAGACACTGAAGAATTACCTTGTCAATCACCCCAAGGACTCTGAAGGCCTTCAGCTCCTCGGCAGGGCTCCTTAGGTTCCAAGGGGGCCTTGAACTTAGTGATCCTGGAGGCTAATGGAAGATATCAAAGATTACACATCAATCAGGGAGGTACTTGAAGGAAGACTGCCTGCTGAAGCAAATGTCAGGCCAAAGGAACTAAATTTATCATAAATCAGAGAATGGGAAGATGAAAGGAGGAAGTTTCTGTTTGTCTGTAATATCAAGTAAAAAAATAATAATAAAATCAAAAATGAAGGAAATCAAAAAGAAAAAGCAAGAAAAAAGTTGCAAGTAAATAAATCAAGATAACACTGAAAACAAGATTTTAAAAGGAAAAATTAATGAGCTGATATAGTTTTCAGAGCAACAATTCAATTCAGAACTGCACAGCTATAATGAAACTTTGTAACAAATGGATAACTGAACCAACAATCAATCACAGCCTTATATTTACCCCAGAAGGCTCAAGAGTAATTTAGAAGAAAAAGACTAAAAAACAACAGATAAACTTGGGGAGAGACAGAACATAAGTCATTTTCTCTCATCATAAAACTTCACTTCCTTTAATGCTACTTTATAAATATATACTATGTATGTTAAGAGGGACTGGCAAATTCAAGGTCAACCAAAATTGCTAATAATGGTGAAGAATTAAGAAACTCTATCATATAACCAATAATTATTAGAACTGAGATTGGTTAAGCCTAGAAAAGAGACGATTTACAGAAGAAAATGTTTTTTAAATATTTGAACACCTGTGATGTAGAAAACTTCATCTGTTCACCATAATAAAAAGTGCAAAAAAGATCAATGAATACAGAAGGGATATTTCAGTGCCACTTAAAATAAAAGAATAATCCTAACTTCCCATCCATTGGTCTTAGTTTTTCACTATCAGTAATACAAAACATTAGACTAAATAAATTCCAAAGACCTTTCCATTTGGCATTTACAATCAGAAAGCAATTCTTTATTAACCTTTATATTAAAATGGTGATGCAATGACAGGACATACAAAGCCTTATTATATCTTCAAAACAGAACTTTCTGTTGTCAACAATCTGTTAGAATACAGAGGAAACATTTATCACCCCACGGAGGAGCTGATAAATAACTTGGTTAACCAAATGTCACGATTACTAGAGTTGCTGAGTTACCATTTTCGATACTTCAAGTCCTAGTGCAGCCCAACATCATTAGACAAGCAGCTCCTTGAGAACAGGAGGTATGCCTTATTCACCTGTATATTCAGGGTGCCTAGCATGCTGGTTGGAAGCAAAGAGGAAGAGCAGAAAAGAAAGGAAGGAGGAAGAGAGGAGAGGGGCAAGTAGGGGAGGTCACATAGACAATCAGGTGTCTTGAACAGCTGGGAAAACTACCACTTTGTGGAATTTTCTACAAGCAGCAATTCTAAATGCTTTCAACTTTTTTGTTTGTTTGTTTTTAGGTTTAGCAAGCAAATACTAACTGCAATATGCCTAGAGAGGTGATATTTGAAAAAGATAACTTTTTACTTTTTAAAGAGACTTGAGAATGGTGATACTGGCATCTCAACAGGGTAATAACAATCTTTTTAAATCTAGGATATGTTTCCAAAAAATTATATTTTTAATATCTCACTTATATTAAGTGCTGAGCTAGATGACATAAAACACAGATACATCTCTGTCTCCCTAAAGCTTAAAATCCAAGGGGAATTCTTAAGGATAGAAAAACACTTAGCAGGGCATTTTAATAGAAATAAAACAGAAATACAGACTCTTCTCTCTTAATCTATATTATATTATTTCATCCTCATACCTCACCGTGGCCTGAGTCTAATACTTACAAGAAATTATCGTTATAATCCCGTTTTACAGATAAATAAAAGGAAGTTCAGAATGGTTGGGAGTTTATAGTCAGAAAGAGCAGTGAAAGATCCCAGACTACATCCCAATTCCTTACTTGATTGCTTGCAGTCCTGCTACACAACACATTCTGATGATTAAAAATTCAGCTGTCCCTACTCTATTACCAAAGAAGAGTAAGAATTGCTTGTGGGTTTTGTAAAAGGAATGGCCAGAAAATGTTATAAAAGGAAAAAGAATAATATGGCCAAACATGTCCAACACCTCTATCTTCTACTTATCCCTCTTATTCACTGATGTCATTGGATCTTTCAGTTTTCCAAAGAAAGCTATCAGTTCACTTTAGCAATCTCAATAGCAAAGACAGAAAACCACAAGCTCTCTACTGTCTTTCAATAAATTACCGTGCCCACTATGTGCATAATAATTTAAAGGGATAAAAATCATCAAAAGACACAGTCCCTAGTTTCAAGACATTTACAATTTACTTGAAGAGATAAGCTAAACACATGAAAAGTTAAATAGCAGTAAAACATTTTTTAAAAATATAAGACAATAGAGGTAAGTCACTAGTTAATGTATGATAAACTGTGGTCTCAGAAAGAAGTGGAATCAAAGGGGATTTTAAATGTTACATAGAAATTAGGTTAGGAAAGGATATTATACATAGGATTGGGGGAAAAAACTGGCTTGGTAGGGGAAAAAATGTTGAACTTGTAGAACAGAGGAAAATAAAATTACACATTTAAGGTTGGTTGGTTTTACTGCCTTTAACAGGCCTTGAATGCCAAGAAGAAAAGTCTGGACTATGTTCTCCAGAATCTAGAAAACAAGTTCTTGTATGAGAAACAACTCAATGAAACAGTATAATTACATACACTGTTTAAACTTCAGCGGGAAACACAAGAATATGTGATAATCCACTAACTTTCAGAAGCAAAGATGGCAAGTATGTATCACTCAACTGCTCAAGCCTATGGCAGACTCTGTTAGTCCACACTCTGTCTTGCAATACAGGGCTCTTGGCAGCCACCACCAGTGGACCAGAGTTATCAGCACACTAGTGAAACCTATTTACTATCACTGTTTGACACTGTCTACATGGCCAAGTGAAGCTTGCCTTTGTTTTCATTTGGGTTCTGTTGTTACTTATCCAGCCCAGAGTCTTTTTTACTTGATATTATTCCCTTTTCTCAATGAGATCTACCTCAATTCTTAACAATCTGTTAGTGAGGTACTTTTCAAACTTTTAACATGCATGCACATCACCTGAGGACATGGTGAAAATGGAGATTCAGACTCAGTCAGTCTGTGGTGGAGCCTACGAATCTGCATTTCCAAGAAGCTACCAGGTGATGCTGAGCTGCTGGTCCACCAACTGTATTGGAATAGGGTTAGCTACTTGTCCTTAAATAACCTGAGAGTTAAGTCAGCATTATCTGGGTGGGAACAAGCAGTCAAAGGCAGAAGGAAAGTTCTACAAAGAACATTATCAAGAATCCACACTCTGAACCATGATAGCTAACTGCACTAGTTTCTGAACTTGGCTTCATCTGTATATTTTCTGGCTTTGCCGAGACTTTCACTGGCAACCTATTAGCCCTCAATACTCAACCTCCTAAACAAGTCTCTCTTAGATCAATTTCAAGCATGACTCCTAACTGCAGGCCTATTACTGATCTGGAGTGCACCTGACTGCGAGCTTTGCTTTGCCCATGTCTCATTAAGGGTGACACGACACTCGTCCTAAAGTATTTGCTGAAGAAGAATTGAGACATACCAGTAACACTAGTAAACAAAATGCACAACAGTGAAATAGTTTCAATATTATAGCAACTATACTCAGAATCTATGAAATACTCAGGAAATGCATACATTCTACACACAGTTGTCCCTGGAACCAATACACAGGAGATCGATTCCAGGATCCCCATGAATACTAAAATGCACAGATGCTCAAGTCCCTTAGATAAAATGGTGTAGTACTTATATAACCTACGCACATCTACCCATATACTTTAAATAATCTCTAACTACTTATAATACCTAATGCAATTCAAATGTTATGTCAGTAGTTGCTGGCATGCAGCAAATTCAAGTTTTGTATTTTAGAACTTTCTAGCATTTTTTTCTCCCCAACTATTTCCAGTGTGTAGTTGGTTTAATCCACAAATGTGGAGCCCATGTATATAGAAGGCCCACTGTGTTTCCATTCATACCTTATAACTGCAAGTAAAAAATGCATTCATACTTTAAAAACTACACAATCTTTTCATGTCCTAAATTTAGACCATTTACTTTTTCTAAATTTCATTGATCTCGAGTTTTAAATTCCTAGAGCTAAAAATAGCAAATAAGCTATTACATGTCTTTTACAGGGAAATCTCCTTTAAAACTACTAATTCTTAAATCATTCAAAGTCATCTACAGTTCAGTTCAGTCACTCAGTCGTGTCCAACTCTTTGCGACTCCATGAATCGCAGCACACCAGGCCTCCCTGTCCATCACCAACTCCCGGAGTCTACCCAAACCCATGTCCATCAAGTCGGTGATGCCACCCAACCATCTCATCCTCTGTCGTCCCCTTCTCCTCCTGCCCCCAATCCTTCCCAGCATTAGGGTCTTTTCCAATGAGTCAACTCTTTGCATGAGGTGGCCAAAGTATTGGAGTTTCAGCTTCAACATCAGTCCTTCCAATGAACACCCAGGACTGATCTCCTTTAGGATGGATTGGTTGGATCTTCTTGCAGTCCAAGGGACTCTCAAGAGTCTTCTCCAATACCACAGTTCAAAAGCATCAATTCTTCGGTGCTCAGCTTTCTTCACCGTCCAACTCTCACATCCATACAGGACCACTGGAAAAACCATAGCCTTGACTAGACAGACCTTTGCTGGCAAAGTAATGTCTCTGCTTTTAAATATGCTATCTAGGTTGGTCATAACCTTCCTTCCAAGGAGTGAGCGTCTTTTAATTTCATGGCTGCAACCACCATCAGCAGTGATTCTGGAGCCCAAAAAAATAAAGTCTGACACTGTTCCACTGTTTCCCCATCTATTTCCCATGAAGTGATGGGACCAGATGCCATGATCTTAGTTTTCTGAATGTTGAGCTTTAAGCCAACTTTTTCACTCTCCTCTTTCACCTTCATCAAGAGGCTCTTTAGTTCTTCTTCACTTTCTGCCATAAGGGTGGTGTCATCTACATATCTGAGGTTATTGATATTTCTCCCCGCAATCTTGATTCCAGCTTGTTTCTTCCAGCCCAGCGTTTCTCATGATGTACTCTTCATGTAAGTTAAATAAGCAGGGTGACAATATACAGCCTTGACATACTCCTTTTCCTATTTGGAACCAGTCTGTTGTTCCATGTCCAGTTCTAACTGTTGCTTCCTGACCTCAGGCAAATTTGGCCTTGGAGTAAAGAATGAAGCAGGGCAAAGGCTAATCGAGTTTTGCCAAGAGAACACACTGGTCATAACAAACACCCTCTTCCAACAACACAAGAGAAGACTCTACACAGGGACATCACCAGATGATCAACACCCAAATCAGATTGATTATATTCTTTGCAGCCAAAGATGGAGAAGCTCTATACAGTCAGCAAAAACAAGACCGGGAGCTGACTGTGGCTCAGATCATGAACTCCTTATTGCCAAATTCAGACTTAAATTGAAGAAAATAGGGAAAACCACTAGACCATTCAGGTATGACCTAAATCAAATCCCTTATGATTATACAGTGGAAGTGACAAGTAGATTTAAGGGACTAGATCCGATGGACAGAATGCCTGATGAACTATGGACAGAGGTTCATGACATTGTACAGGAGACAGGGATCAAGACTATCCCCATGGAAAAGAAATGCAAAAAAGCAAAATGGCTGTCTGAGGAGGCCTTACAAATAGCTATGAAAAGAAGAGAAGGAAAGGCAAAGGAGAAAAGGAAAGATATTCCCATCTGAATGCAGAGTTCCAAAGAATAGCAAGGAGAGATAAGAAAGCCTTCCTCAGCGATCAATGCAAAGAAATAGAGCAAAACAACAGAATGGGAAAGACTAGAGATCTCTTCAAGAAAATTAGAGATAACAAGGGAACATTTCATGCAAAGATGGGCTCGATAAAGTCATGATCTAGACTGCCCCAAAAGGAAAAAGTGATCAACAAAAAAATTCAAAACCAAAAAGGAAGATGCTTTTATTTTCTTAACAACCAGGCTAGAAACAAATGTCTGTTTGTGTGTTCAAGAAAGAAAAATATCTGCTCTGCAGAGAATTAAAGATTTGCCAAAAATCATTTATATCAAATCCCTTGTTGTATTGGTTGACACATGGTCCAAATATGGTTAAAGAAGAGAAACAAATTCATCAAGCTAATCAAGAACCTCCTAAAGACATTTACATTAAATTTCAGACAAAAAATAATCAAGCATGTCTCTAACCTAAATAAGGGCCAGGTTTAATAGAGTAAGGGCTTCCCAGGTGACACAGTGATAGAACCTGCCTGCCAATGCAGGAGAAGTAGGAGATGTGGGTTCAATCCCTGGGTTCGGAAGATTCCCCCGGGGGAGGAAATCGCAACCCATTTCAGTATTGTTGCCTGGAAAATTCGACAAGTGGAGGAACCTGGAGGTCCATGGGGTCACAAAGAGTTTCAGACACGACTGAGCACACATGCATGCGTGCGTGCGCACACACACACACACAAATACAGTAAAATACAAAAGTGAAAATAAAAAGTAAATGCTTACTCTAAAAGAAAAACATCTTGCTCTTAATTGCCTAAGAAGTGGGGGAAAAAATCCTAGCATATCAAATCTAATTCACTAGGTACCCCTTTTTAACCCCTGCCAATACAAGTTCTTATTATTCTACATGGCTCTTAGAATTCTAATGTTTGTTACCTCAATTATGCACATATATTGGGTCCTCAATTATGCTTTAGGGCAGTGGTCCCAAACCTTTTTGGCACCAGGGACTGGCTTCGTGGAAGACAATTTTTCCATCGACCAGGGTGGAAGGGGGATGGTTTGGGGACGATTCAAGCACATTACATTTATTGTGCACTTTACTTCTATTACATCAGCTCCACCTCAGATCATCATGCATTAGATCCCAGAGGTTGCGGACCCCTGCTTTAGGGTGTGCAAGAGCAGAGACTGTGTTGATGTAACTCCAATGCACACCTAGTTTGATACTGTATATACACAGAGTCTAAGATGCTAGTGAATTTATACAATCTAATACAATCAGCTTCCCTATACTAAATCTCTTTTGATTTATTTTCATTTAAAGCTATGCCTGAAAGAAAATTCTGACTGATACACATCATGGTTCCTTTCTCAAAGTCAAAAGTTACACAGCAGGCTTTATATATTTATTTGCTTAATAAGTTATCGCCTTATAAAAGTGATTATGGGGAACTGTAACAGAGAATGTGTAAATATGGAGTTTGAATGAGTAAGGATGAGTAGAAATGCCAGGCTGGATGACTCACAAGCTGGAATTAAGATTGCCGGGAGAAATACCAACAACCTCAGATATGCAGATGATACCACTCTAATGACAAAAAATGAAGAGGAATTAATGAGCCTCTTGATGAAGGTGAAAGAGGAGAATGAAAATGCTGGCCTGAAACTCAACATTAAAAAAACTAAGATCACGGCACCCAGCCCCATCACTTCATGGCAAATAGCTGGGGAATAAAATGGAAACAGTGACAGACTTTTATTTTCTTGGGCTCTAAAATCACTGTGGACGGTGACTGCAGTCACAAAATTAAGAGATGCTTGCTCCTTGGAAGAAAAGCTACGACCAACCTAGACAGCATATTAAAAAGCAAAAACATCATTTTGCTGACAAAGGTCCATACAGTCAAAGCTATGTTTTTTCCAGGAGTCACGTATAGATGTGAGAATTGGACCATAAAGAAGGATTAGCACCGGAGAATTAATGCTTTCAAACAGTGGTGCTGGAGAAGACTCTTTAGAGACCCTTAGACTGCAGTCAACCCTGAATATTCACTATTCAGGACTGATGCTAAAGGTCCAACACTTTGCCACCTGATGCGAAGTGATGACGCACTGGAAAAGATTCTGATTCTGGGAGAGATTGAGGAGGACGGCAGAAGATGAGATGGTTGGATAGCATCACCAATGCAGTGGACATGAATTTGAGCAAACTCTAGGAGACAGCGGAGGACAGAAGAGCCTGGTGAGCTACAGTCATGGGGTCACAAAGAGTCGGACACAACTCAGCAACTGAACAACAGATCCTGCAGTACTACTGCTGAAAAAAATTCACATGTAAGTACACCCACACTGTCCAAGCCCATGTTGTTCAAGATCAACTATATTTATATACAAGCTGGATTTAGTTTTTTTAAAAAAATGAGTTCATAGAGGCCCATCCTATTTAATATGTTTATCAATGTCCCCCCAAAATAGATGGAGAGTATACACACTGGGCTGCACACAGGGCCAGTTGCCAACTCCACAGAAAATAAGAACTGAATTCAAAGTAACCTTCAGATAAATATTCCATTTAAAAATGTTTAAATGCAATCCTGTCATTTGCAACAACATGCATGGACTTAGAGGACATTAGGCTAAGTAAACTAAACCAGACAGGAAAGACAAATAGCATATGATTTCACTTTATATATAGAATCTAAAAAACAAATGTATAAACATAACAAATAGAAACAGACACAGAGATACAAACTGGTGGTTGCCAGGAGGGAGGTGGGGAGAGTTGAATGAAATAGGTAAGGGAGATTAAGAGGTAAAAACTTTCAGTTTAAAGTAAATAGCACAAGCAATACTGTTAATAGTACTGCAATAACTTTACATGGTAATAGATGATAACTAGACTTACTATGATGCATGTTTTGTAATATATAAATATAGTGAATCACTATGCTGTACACCTAAAACTAATATAATATCATTACGTCAATTATACTTCATTTAAAATACTTTTTAATTTTAAAATTAGGAAGAATAATTCAATAGTAAAGAAATAATAATAGTAAAAGAAACACTATAATTGAAACAACAATGACAGAAAACAGGAAAAGATTAGCAAACAAAACAGAGTTATAACCATTAACAATCTGAAAATGACTCAGCAGGTAACTTACTTAAACACATTTATTATGTTAGACGACGTAGCAAAAGTGTATTACTTCCAAGCTGTAATAGAGTTTGCCCTAAAAAGAATGGTCAAATGCTTAACAACAGAAATTCTCACACTAGGAAGTATAGTTCTGATAACTGCACGTTTTAAAAGGTCACACAGAAAATGAAAAGGACTCAGACAAGCAGCGGAAAAATTTCTAGTGGCTGATGGATCAAGACTATAGTCTGTTTCTAAACTAGAAATTGAAAACTTTTGTAATTTTCAAAACGTATAAAAAGCATTTATAAATGTGCAAAAAGGTATATAAAGCAAAAATATGAGGGGAAATGAAAAACAGGTTAATGCTTACTAAGCTAATCTTAAAAGCTTGGCTTATCAGCCAGTCTTTTTACAAGGCAGGCACTTGATTGTTTACATATGAGTGTGTGCATGCATCCACATACATGAGTGATTGTTTTTAACCCATTTAATCCTAACAACAACCTAGCAGGGAATTACTATTATCCTCATTATTCACATGTACAAACTGAAGCGAAGAGGTGGAGTTAAGTATCTTGTCCAATCTTCACGGCTTCAAGGGACAGATTTGAGATGTAGACAAGCCTGCCTTAGATTAATTAAGAAACATTTTCGCTCTAGAAGGTGTAACTCTTAAATTGCATCATAAAAATAAAACCTTAGTTTAATTAAAAAAATTTTTTTCTTTTAGATATGCCAAATCCAGATAGATATAACACAAAAACAATAATGATAAACCACAATGCTTCTAACATTTTAAGCATTCACCTGCTTTCTTAATAAAACTAGAGGTAGCCCCAAATAACCTAAATATCCCTGTTAGAATTATGCCTTTATAATTCCAGGTGATCTACAGCTGCCACTTACAGGACTTATGCTTAAATTACTAGTTTTAGCATGAATCAATAAAACTGTATGTGAATGCAATAAGAATCATAATTTAAAATCTAAAATCATAAAATAAAATTTTATTTTATTTAAATAAAATAAAGTGTAAATTACTGTCATTCTATACACAGCGATATTAAGGGTATTAGGGATGGAATTCCTGCCTGGAGAATCCCCATAGACAGAGGAGCCTGGAGGGCTACAGCCCATGGGGTCACAGAGAGTCAGACACGACTGAGTGACTAAGCACAGCACAGAACAAAGAACAAAGGGCCAAGAAAAAGAAGGAGAAGGTGAGTCCCATTTTATTTCCCCTTTGATGGTTTGCTTTAATGCTTTTCTTCCCATCAATAACTTTTAAGAAAATCATTGATGGAAAAGGAAATGGCAACCCACTCCAGTATTCTTGTTTGGGAAATCCTATGGACAGAGGAGACTAGCAGGCTCCATGGGGTGGGGTCACAAAAGATTCAGACACAACTTGTGAGTAAACAACAACAGCAAAATAAAACCATGAACAATCAAAATGACAAAACTGATAAAGGGGAGAGTTGTTATATATACCTTGTTTAGACTCATTTCCTTCTTTGGATCCCACTCCTATGCTTATTACCTTCTAACACTGTGCAGGCCAAAATGAGCAATCAGAGCTCCTTTAAGCACTTGTAAGAACTTTTTGTTTAAAAAAAAAGTAAAAAAGTTTTCTTGACACTCACAGAGTAAGCTGCTTAAAAGGGACTGACTCAATATTGTCAGTACCAGTGTGAGTGAAGACAAACTGAACTTCTGGCCAAGAGATGTTAACTTGGTAGGAAGTTGTCTTCTAAGAAGTATAAATAATTTTGCACTGCATGAAAGAGATATATATGATTTGATTTACATTACATTTTATAGATTGCTGGGAGAAATCTCAATAACCTCAGATATGCAGATGACACCACCCTTATGGCAGAAAGCGAAGAAGAACTAAAGAGCCTCTTGATGAAAGGGAAAGAGGAGAGTGAAAAAGTTGGCTTGAAGCTCAACATACAGAAAACTAAGATCACAGCATCCAGTCCAATCACTTCATGGAAAATAGATGGGGAAACAGTGGAAACAGTGGCTGACTTTATTTTTTGGGGCTCCAAAATCACTGCAGATGGTGAGTGCAGCCATGAAATTAAAATACGCTTACTCCTTGGAAGGAAAGTTATGACCAACCTAGACAGCATATTAAAAAGCAGAGACATTCCTTTGTCAACAAAGGTCCATCTCCTCAAGGCTATGGTTTTTCCAGTAGTCATGTACGGATGTGAGAGTTAGACTATAAAGAAAGCTGAGCACCAAAGAATTGATGCTTTCAAACTGTGGTGTTGGAGAAGACTCTTGACAGTCCCTTGGACTGCAAGGAGATCCAACCAGTCTATCCTAAAGGAGATCAGTCCTGAATGTTCACTGGCAGGACTGATATTGAAGCTGAAACTCCAATACTTTGGCCACCTGATGCAAAGAACTGACTCATCTGAAAAGACCCTGATGCTGGCAAAGATTGAAGGTGGGAAGAGAAGGGGACAATAGAGGATGAGATTGTTGGATGGCATCACCGACTCAATGGACACGAGTTTGAGTAAACTCTGGGAGTTGGTGATGGACAGGGAGGCCTGGCATGCTGCAGTCCATGGGTTCGCAAAGAGTCGGACATGACTGAGCGACTGAACTGAACTGAACATTTTACACACACCTCTTCAAAAGGAAGAAACAGATTCCCTAATTAGTATTAGTTTATGCTTAAACTTAATATTTTACTTTGAACTCTTTTAAATTTTACCATGGCTTTGAGAATTTAATATGTGTAATTTTGATCATAGTAGAAAAAAGAAATGTCTCATATATCTTACTGTCACTAAATTTAGCACAAATTTACACTTCCATGTTCAGTAAATGCTTGGTTAACCAGCAAGTAAATATTGTAGACAGCAGTGGATACACAAGTAAGGTAAAACCAGTAATTTACTGTTCATTACAGAAGACATCTCAGCTTTTCTATGGCATTTTTGCACAAATAAGTTACTTTAGAATCACTTTGGCCATTTTTCCTCAAGTAACCTTGTAAGCTGCTCCTTCGGTTTAATATAGAAATATTGGGAATTTCCATTTTGCATGCTGGGTTGGACAGAAACTTGGTAGAATTAGGACTGTGGAACGTGGGTCACTTGAATTTTTATATCTTTAATTTTTAATATAAGAAATTACCATATTCGTATTATCCAGTACTTTCAGGGCCTGTGTATAACATTCTATTTCATTTATCCCAGATATATTTTCATCCAAAACTCTTTCAAAGGTGTATCTTGAAGGTGCTTCTATAAAAGCAGCATTACATATATTCATTAAATTATCTAATATTCCTACAATAGTTTTTACCTTCTTTTTCCACTCTAAATACTAAATTTTAATAGAGCTTCTCTTTATTTCTTTGGGTTTTACTTATTTCCCATCTCTTTTCATTGCTGCTGCCAATGTAAAACTTCTCTTTCACTGGCGGGAAAAAGAGCTTTATTTTGAATTTTAATATTTGAATTTTATGTATCATGTATCATACATCTATTAGGCTCAATAAAGTTGCCATTTTGGACTAGAGGTATCCTGTCAAGGGCTTGCCAAATAGTCTCACTGCTTCCTCTAAGAGCAGCAAGTCAGGGATATATCTGCCCAAGTGATATTTTGCCCCAACATTTGTGAGTCTGATCAATAAACACAATGGGTCTTCTGTGTCAGAAATACTGTGAATGAAAAATTGCCAAATCCTTTCTTGTGTATTTTAAACACCCCTATAACACTTTACCTCCCTGTCTTTAATGGTTTCTAAACATATGGCTAAGTTTGATCTGGGTTTGATTTCTTTGGTGAAGAGGACGCCATCAAAACAATTCTAAATAAACATCTGAATACAAGGCTAGGTTGAAATGTCAAAGATTATGTTGTAATTTGGTTTGAATATACTAGACTGAGCAATTATGATTTGCCTAAGAACAACACAACAAGCTCATAATGTATATTTTGCTTTTTTCTAACAGAAGACATTCACGTATATATTTTAACCACAGATGTATTTTAAAAAAATAATAAATGATTGTATCAAAATTCTTCCAAAAAAATTTCTGTTAAAAAACAAATAAAAAAGAAAGAAAATCACTGATAAAATTCCAAAGACCAAAATTCTCAAACATCCTAGTTAGAAATAAAACCAAGAGAAAAAAAAAAAAACACAACAGCCAAAATGGCTAAGAGGAAATGCAAAATGAAACATAAGACATACCTGAGACACATCATCGAGTTGAGGTTTCGCACAAAGGCTGGAGAGCCTCTCTGCTCGCATGAGATATTCTGCAGTTCTTCTCTTCACAGCTTCTCGCCGGGTAGGGCTTGACTCTCCTAAAAGGAGAAAACAAAAGTCAGGACATGTGAAAAGTAAACTTTCTTTCCTGCAAACTGAAGATTAACTTCCTTTTACCCAATTTACCACCTGTTCACATTTCTAATTGAAAAGACGAGAGAGACCAAAATTTTAACAGACATCAAAGTTACTAACATCTGCAAGGTCTAAATATTACCCACATAAATTGCATTTATCTAAATTCTGAAATTCCCATATTTAAATAT